>OU862898.1:10335000-11604413 GCA_917880725.1 Selenia dentaria | reverse complement strand
GATTTTATTTAACGAAAGTATTTTTTATTAATCTCTGCTTTTTATAAAAAATCTACGATAAAGGTAAAATATAAATGTCTTTGTGGCTCTTTGAGCTGTAAACCTCGTGCATGTCTTTGCATAGCTTAAACTGAATAAATATTAAATACACGTAATAAACGGTACGCACTAAACCATCAAGTTTAAGTTTAGGGTAAATCTATGAACATATGTAATTTTATATTAAGAAAAATTTTAAAAAACTGAATCGCCAACAGAATTTACATAATTATCGTACCTACTCACAAAATTTTCGAGAATCGGTTGAGAATGCGATCTGTAGATGAGAACATTCGGACAGACAGATATACGAAAGCATTTTTGCCCAAGCTATTGCAGAAGCACTTCGCTTGCAATTCGCAATCGCTTAATCAAATAGTATAGTTATTATAAAAATAAAATGTAAAGAACCTGAGGGCGAAAAAAGCAGTTGGCGATGATGATGGATGGTCAGGCTAAAGGACTAATAATTCGTGCTAACGAATGCAGCGCCAAATGACACTGAAAAGTAAAAAAAACTCAAGGGACATTACAATTATTGCTATGGGGAGGAATGACTCTTAAACTAAGGTAATCTTGTCTTACACCAATTTTGGTGTTTTCGATTTGTCATATGTCAAGGAAGAACATAGGATACTTTTCATCATCATCATCCGTCGGGGGCGCAGCTAGTATTTATATAGATAACAAGTTACTTCCCACGACTTCGTCGCAAAAAGGTTATAGCGATTTTGCCGTGGAAAAAGGTTATAGCGATCCCTTAAGAGGTACCCCTTGAATTGGGACAAAAGAAGACTATCTACGACTGCTAATTTGCGTACTTCTTTATTCATATTCCATAGTCAGTTTTTGAGACACTCATGATACGGAAAAGTTGCAAGTCGATATATTTTTCCTACTATTGAAAAAGCTTAGTATCTTCCACAAAATAAATAAGGTAGCTCTTTGAAACCAAAATATGAAACGTCTTATTCGTTAGAGGTCCGATGATTTCCCTAAAATAAATTTCAATAACAAAAGAAAACAATAGTCTAACAATTAAATTTACATTTTTTTTTATACCGAACTAGCACTAGATAGCACTTGACCACTATCTCACCTGCTAAGTGATGATGCGATCGATGATGGAGCGCGCTTACCCAGAAGATACCTATGCACTCGTGTTTTGAAGACCCCCATATCGTACTTAACCGGAAACACCGACTCAGGGAGGGTGTTCCATTCCCTAGCGGTTCGTATGATAAACGAAGAAGTAAATCGCTTCGTCCGGGTAAATGGAATATCCACCATAAAGCGGTGGCGCTTCTGAGTATCTCTGGATGTCCGATTATAGAATGGGGATGGCGGAATCAAATTGTGAAGTTCCATTGCACATGGAACAACTTTAAATGGAATTAATCGCATATAGTTTTGTATTAAGTTATCTCGACGTTTCGAACACTTTTCAGTGAACATGTAATAAATATAAATACTTATCCTACTCCTACTAATATTATAAACGCGAAAGTTTGTGAGTATGGATGTATGGATGTGTGGATCTTTGTTACACTTTCACACTCAAACGGCGAGTACAATATGATAAAATTTGGTATGGAGGTAGATGAGGCGTTATTTTAACACATGAGCGAAAGGTATCCTTATTTTCATCATCATCATGATCCATCACCACGTGGGTGAAAAAGTGTAATATGCTTGGGCACAGCACAGATAAAATAATAAGAACTCCGCCTATGTCAATATCGTAATGATGACAGTTCTGTCAAAGTTTGTGTCAGTTTCTGATAGCTTAGTCAAAAGCAGGCTATCATTTTGACAGCTCCACACACTAGACGTGTTCGGAGATCATCAAGGGTGATGAAATGTAACACAAATACCGTCAAGGGTGATGTAATGTAATGACAGTTTTTTCCATGGTGATTAATTTTATATGTGTACGTAGGTACTGTATTTTATTATTAGTGTTTAACGATTGAATTACTAAGTATTTAAATTTACTCATATAATAATAGCGATTGCGTTTGACCATGCACACATTTTAGACATTTTGGAATAAAGATAGATATGGCCTTGGAGAAGATAATAAGCTAGTCAAAGTATAAATCCTGCGCAGACGAAGTCGCGGGTACCAGCTAGTTCTTATATAAGTCTAACAATCTTTTCCAATCAAACAACAAGCTATTCGTCTTTGTCATGAACAGCTGGAAAACACTTCCATTTGGTTTGTAAAGTGTTTTACAATAATTTCTAAAAGCAGTTCAAAGAGTGCAAGAAAGCAAAAGGCATGAATTCTCATGAGCTCATTTCCCCTGCATCTGTAAACCCTTTATACCGAGGCGACTCGACACAGTAGGAACTCAGCACAGGCTGTGACAAAGGCTTAGGTGAGTCAAGGATTACTAGCTAAGCCAAGGTGCTACTTCGAAACCACCGTGTGTTGTAATATGTAAAGCAAAATAAACCTGTCCCACTCTATAGTCACCGCGTTACCAACTGAGTTGTGCGGCCATAAATCATTTCACTATGTTTATCTCGCTCGCACTTGTGGGTCTTATGGAGCCGCATAGTAATGTGCGTAAGATGGTTATAGGCGCATATCGATAAGAATAAAATCAGATAGAAACATAGTAGATGGTATTATAATAGTAAGTAGTATTATAGTAAGTAGTATGAGCATATATCTTTCTTACGTATTAACACTATAACAGTCCTTATGGTTATGTGATAAACGAGCAATTCTTATATATATATATATATATATATATATATATATATATATATATATATATATATATATATATATATTATTATCTGGATCTCGGAAACGGCTTTAACGATTTTCATGAAATCTAGTATGTAGAGAGATTCGGGGGCGAGCATCTGCCGGACGCGGGTCCTAACCACTGGATTGAATTCCATAACCCTAAAACTTTGTCCACCGAACGCCATTACATACCAAGGCTAGTAAAGGAAACTATTGAGATCTCGAAATGCCAGAATTTCAATCGAGGTGATGGTTTTCAACTCGCCAGTGCGTGGAATCCAGTATTAGGTTGTTTTAAAAATAAAAGTCCGCGTTCAAAATGTGTTCAAAATACTATACGCAGTGATACAGTGAGTGTGTTTTGTCGGGACTTAGGATCGAGTTCGAGTTCCAGTGATAACCGTAGCAAAAGACTAAGAAAGAGGGTAGATCGTTATGTCTGCACCTAACTTTTAAACTTTTTGACCAACCACCCGCATTCTTCAGTCTTCCCGTGAACATGGTGCATGTAACTGCGCCGAAATATCGGGAGCTCATTCCACAACCTTACCACGGTAAATATCCCGTTAATAATCATATAACTTTAATGAAACATGTGTTACTATTTTGTATTTGTATCTAAATCGACCAAAGCTCGGTTATCTAGGTACTAATATTATATTTCAGTAGGCAGGACACAGTTCAGTTAGTATTAGTAAGTTTTCTTAGAAAATCATCATCACACTACGATTCAAGGAAGTGAGACGTGGGTAGTAAAAAAAGTTATACGCCACACTCATTCAGAAGTCGGCAGCGCGTTGACAACGCCCTTGATGTTGCAAACGTCTAAAGGCAACGGTGACCACTTTCCATCAGGTGGGCCACCTGCTTGTCTGCCTACTCTTGGCAATAAAAAAAATCATACACCATCCCCGAAATGCAAACGTTATGTACGTTTGCATTTCAGATGCATGCACGTGCGACATAAATACTTTAAAATGTGGTACCAAGACGATCATGATACGTGATTTAATGGTAGGACCCCGGTGCAAGAATTTGAAATTGCTTCAAATTGAGCTCTAACTTGTAACACAGCCTTGGTTTTGCTTCTATTGTATTAAATGTCTTTTCTTGCTTTTTATGAAATCAAGCGATGAGTTTTTGCCAGGTAATTGCCTACCCATGACAGTTGTAGTGTCACCGAATGTAATGTCTAGTAATGTAATGTTATGCGTGGTACAATAATGAGAGTTAAAAATCAATTTCTTGGATGTTTGTTTTTAAGTCTCTTGCGCCACAAATTTCACTTGCCATACAAACTAACACAGCGACGATTGTGCACTATTGCTTTGCAGCAAAATATCTTTTTTAATAAAACACATCTTTGGACTTGCTTTAGACGACATCAATTTACTATCGGATCCTTTACAGAGGGATAACTGGGCCTTTAGCCAACGCTGAGAGAATATTGAAAGAATATTTAGAATCGAGGATAACATGGTAGATTTATTTTGGAGACCACGTGTCGGGAAGCATACCGTGGGACGACCTTCAGCCAGATGGAGCGACGATCTGCGCAAGGTAGCTGGCAGTCTATGGATGAATCAAGCCGAAGTTCGGGCTCAGTGGCGCGCTTTGGGAGATGCCTGTCCAGCAGTGGACTGTTATAGGCTGATGATGATTGTAGATTTATTACAAAAATGGGTAAAATGGGCTATTGCCATATAGTTGGTTATAGGAGAAATGACTGTGGACATAAGCACTTGATAATTTTTAGTCTCATCTATACTACGAGTATATAATATTATATAGAGGAAAGATTTGTATATGTATGTTTGTAAAGAATTTGCTCAAAAAGTACTAGACCGATTTCAAAAATTATTTCACCATTGGAAAGCTACGTTCAGCTTGAGTAATATAGGCTATATAAGATTCATCATTCATCATCACCGCGCGAGTGAAACTGCGGAGAGCAGCTAGTCTTAAAATATTAAGGCAGGTGGTGACTGGACACCCACTAAACGGGGCGTATTTCTATTACTACTATTATTTAGTTTGCGAGACATATCGTTGTAAAACAGCTTTCAATACACAAATATATATTATAAGTATAGCTATATATACCAAGTGAGATAATATTTACTTACTATCTTTCATACTATAGTGTAAGTATACAATAGATCTAATTATATTAACCGCAGTAAAGATGATTAATTGCAGTAATCAGTCTAATCCACAGAACCATTTGTTAATCAAATTATCAATACCTTCGCACTTCATGTTGCAGTGACCTCCTTTCCGCCCTTTCTTGCACCAGTCCTTGTTGTGGATCTGTAAATAAGGTTAAGGTTTAAGCAAGAAGGTTGTATACTAGAATATATTTATGTAATAGAAAAATTGTTGAAGAACATCGTTTGAGGTCTCGTCAATGTCATCATCAAACACTCGCATTTCAGTTAGGTCAGTGAGGTAGCCATGTTTATTTTTAAAAGAGGGGGGCATTATTAAATATCGATGTGATGGAAATAAACCGCATTAAATGCCGCACTCATGGTCCTACTTGGATATGCCAATCAATACTATTCATTTAGTTACTGACGGTCCGCCGGTCTCCTTAATAGTTTGTCTTTTTACCTGAAATCGGGGGGAGTTTGACCACCATTACACCTGATAGCAGGCTATCACGCTTCACATGGCTATTTGTGTTCGCTATTGGGTGTTTGTTGTATTTGGCAAAATTTATGATGTTCATGCTAACATGCAAATTAGCAGACAAATAATATGTTTGCATATAATGTCTATTTGATCCCTTTGATGTGTCTCGAAAAACCGTCATGCACACGGTAACCTGTATTTGGTAATGGCCTTATTTGTCAAATATCCAAATACACATATATAAATAGCCATGCGGCCGGCATGATGCTAAGTGCCGATGCAGATCATGATGTGGCATAAGTACTCGTCTTAAAGATACCAATTTACTCTTGACTCCCAAATTGCAACTCTCGGGAAAAACAAACTCCGGTGACGGATGGTAATAAGTATTTTTATTCAATTATTAAATATGGGTGGCGAGCTACGAAGAAATAATATCAGGAAGAGTAACTGCCTTAAAAAAATGACCCAATGAAAGTCGTGCAAAATCAATAACATCGTTCACGCCGCTATGACTCAGCTGTCATAGTAGACGTTGCGGCACGCGCGTGGACCAATCCCTGCTTTCCTTCTGAAATTTAAACCAATCACCGAACATGTCTATTTGTAACCTCGGAAGTAATTCGTATTTGGAATATACGGCGTTTTGGTTTGAAGGGCCACTTTTTGTGTGGAATTTGTTCTGAGTTATGCTTCTTGGCATTATTTCTTAGTAGGTGGCGAGATTAAATTGTGCAATTCTGTAAATGCACTATCCAAAATGAATCCTAAGAAAACTGCCGGATTTCCAACCTTGCGACGATACTATTACTACATATGAAGATGTTCCAGGCTACGTATCTCTGTACTACACTTGTCTTACACTGGGTAAAGTAACTTATTGAACTTAACTTAACCCCTTCAGTACGTATTATACATAATGGCAACGCCTTTTTTGACCAGTAGGTTCCCACTTCTAGGAAATGTTTAATTAATAAGCCACGCAGCCTATGGGCAAAGGATTTCCTGGAAACAGTAGCCAAAGAATTCATACATTTTATCTACATCTCTGAGTAATGCAGGAAGGCTTTTGGCCTACATAGGCATATATTGCTGTTCTTCTTATTATTAGAAACTAAATGGGTATTGAATATTACGACCGACCTGGTAATCAAAGAATATAAATTTAATAATAAAAAGTGAATTAATTTAAAAAGGGTTTGCTGACAAAACACAAAACGCAGCTACACCCCTCGCCGCATGGTATCAAAATGTAATAGAGTTGAGACCGTTAATGTAGTAGGCCGGATAGCTTGTAAATTATATATGGGCACGCCCAGCCCGCAGGCGGTATTCGGCCAGATCCGTCTTTTGATCCGGCCGCGACATATTTCCAAATTACGCGTGAAAAAGGGTAACGCAAACCTAACGCGAAAAACTTATAATACTTTCAATAAAGAATGATTTTTACTCCTTGTTATGCGCATTTTTTCACCCGGCTAATCGATATCTTGCGGCTGTGCATTAGTGGAATTGATTTTCTCATTGATCTTTTTGTTTCTTACGTTCAAACTTGCTTGCTATGGTATATATTTTTTTTTTACCAAAAGGGTAAAACGGTGCCGTCTGTCACCAGGCTGTATCTCATGAACATGATAGTTAGACAGTTGAAATTTTCACAGATGATGTATTTCTGTTGCCGCTATAATAACAAACTAACAACTGGCCAAGTGCGAGTCGATCTCGTGCACGAAGGGTTCCGTACCATTATCTATAAAAACGGTAAAAAATCATGTCTGTTGTTTGGGAGATTTATAGATAATGGTACGGAAACATTTGTGCGCGAGTCCGACTAGCACTTGGCCGGGTTTTATTTGTATTCAATTAATTTGGTATCGCGAATAATGCATAGAAGCAAGGTATTATCAAATATATTTTAAATAATCTCATTCGGTAATATTCTAATTATGAAATAAAATATAGACTTTTATTGGCATATTTTATTTACATACTTCTTTAAGAAAATTAAAAAAAAAAAATTAAAGCATTATTTCCTAACAAAACAATGCTTTAAAACATTTTTTTAATTATTAAAGTACAATGTGTCCCGACCAAGGAGGTTTCAATTCAATTTAAGTACACATTATCTGTGGTGAGCGCCCTGCGCGCGCAACGCGCTGGTCCGAGCCAATGGGCCAATAACAGACTTTTTCCACTGATATTGGCAAAATTGTGGTTACGCCGCACAAGCCATACACACAAGAAGAAGAAGAAGACTTTTCATTTTGGCGCTATTTCGTACATACGGATTTGAGTAATATTTTGTTGGATAAAACTTTAGTAGCAAAAATGTCATGAGATTAAATAAAGTAGTGTACCTATGCAACTGCATATAATTAGGTATTAAAACACTCTTGTAATCTTATTATCTCTATTATATGACAGTTGCATAAACTACTATTATTTTTGCATTATAATTTGTTTATTATACAAGTTCTTCTTCTATTTAATATTCTACAATATCTAAAATTATAATAAATAATCTTAAAATACTATGTAGTAGGATCCTTTTGAATGTGTCCGTTTTTTCAACTGACGTACCTACGTAAATACCTACTTATTATTTTGTACCAGATATTCGTCCTCGACGTGTACAGCCCGCGGCACGTAACTCTAGCGCTGAGCAAAATGTGGAGGGGATAGCTGCGCATGGGTACAGTCGCGCACATGTGACAGAGAGAGACAAGAGTCCCTCGTCTTACATGTGACAGAGTGAGACAAGAGTCCTTCGTCCCTCTAGCCCCCGTGTGATACCCAATTTTTGACTTCTGCGCAATAACGGTCAGCGCTAGAGTTACATGCCGCGGGCTGTACTATTCGTGTTCTATGGCAGTATACTTAGGTACCTACATACTTTCACGCTACAGCTTCGAGGACAAAATTAAATATCAAGGCGCCGTTCAATCCTAATTTTAAAACAATTTAAGATGCTTTACATAAGGTTGAGAATTGCTTACCAGAATGGACGATGTAATTCAAAAATTCAATTGAATACGTGCTAATACTTTTTATATTTATTTCGTACAATCAAATGATTAAATTTTAATGATAAAAAAGTCCATAGTTCACTAGTAAATTTCACTGGGAATTTGAATATGCTACATTCATTGATATATATTTGCCCATAATTGAATAAAAATGCTTTTTCAATTGCAAAATTTAGGGCATGTTGCTGATTTTTTTCTATCGAGCCAAGTTTGCTCAATCGTGTATTGGCTCCCATACTTCATAAGGACTTATATTCAATTTACACTACGTTTTTTCTCGAACTTCGGTTATTAGGTTTAAGCGTCGAAAAACTAAGTTCGAATCATGAAATTTGGAACTCATTTCGCCTTAATTGATTTTTCAATAACTTGAGCATATCACTCACACAAAGGAGTTTTTGTTTATGAATTTGGTTACAGTTTGGTTAATATATTTAGGTATTTATGGAGACTTGTTAATTACTTTTTTATACAAATTTGTTAAGACAACTATCGCTAGGCCTCATGTTGTAATAATTAAAAATAATGTTCAGCCGTTTCAGGGATTCATCCAAACGGACAGACATAATGTAGAACAACAGTTTTTTTTAAAATAAGTACTGTATATGATCTCATATTAATGTGATTAAAAGCTGTTATTTTAAAACTATTAACAAACGCTTCATTCAAACCTATTTATTTGTTTGTAGGTATAGATTTAAATGAATAGATAGATAGATGATATATATTTAATTATGATATGAAATTAACCGCCACATTATCTTAAACTAGCTAACGGCCGGATTAGCTTTTCATCTCTAAAAATTTGCATGTTACACACGGTGCTCTCGATGGATAAGAGGAAAGGGTTTTTTAAACTTTGAAACGCTTTTACGCGTACGGAATAATTAAATTCGTTAATGCAATTGTGCGTAAAATAACATGATTTTAAAATTTAGCATTTTCACTATATTCAACCGGTTCTGTATATCACATTATCTATACTTCTATATACTAATGTTATAAAGAGGAAAGATTTGTTTGTATGTTTGTAACGAATTGGCTCAAAAAGTACTGGACCGGTTTTAAAAATTCTTTCACCATTGGAAAGCTACATTCACCCTGAGTAACATAGGCTATATAAGATTCATCATCATCATCACCGCGCGGGTGAAACCGCAGAGAGCAGTTAGTTTTAGATATAAAGAAATAATGGAATTCGACAGATTATATTGTAAACATAATTTATTTCTGTCACGTGCGTATTTCAAGCTTCCAAGAGCTAAGAACAAACATTTACCATTACACATTATTTGCTCCAGCTAGGGATCGATCCGGGGACCCCGGATGCTTTGAAGGTAGGGTCGCTAGCAATGGAGCCGCCAGCCGTTTGTCACGGCCCTATATCAATATAGAGTAACAACTATATACTTTAAGTAACCATTTTTATAGTATTCCTTTTTATAGCACTAACGCCTGCTTAGCAATCTTAAGCATTGAAATTTATAGAGAGAAAAATTCACATCCTCGGACGGGATTCGATGCTCGGACCCGAACCTCGGTGGCCTAGTTGGTCAATGGCGTCTGAAACGGTGAGTCAGAAGACGCGGGTTCGAATCCCGTCAAGGGATGTGAGTTTTTCTCTCTATAAATTTCAATGTTTGAGATAGCTAAAGCAGGCGTTCGTGCTTTAAAAAGTAATACTATAAAAATTACAAGGGTTGCGATGTCAATACGAAAGTTTAAGTATTTCTAAATAATGCTTCTTTCGGTTGGATAGTACTGTCAAAAGCTGTTCAATAGATGTCGCTCTGTCCCCGTAAGACGGTTAGTCAGATAGAGAGTTCAAATTCGTTGCTCGAACCCGAATCTCGGTGGCCTAGTTGGTCAAAGGCGTCTGACACGGTGAGTCAGAAGACGCGGGTTCAAATCCTGTCCGAGGATGTGAATTTTTCGCTCTATAAATTTCAATGTTTAAGTAACCACTTCAGAGTTACCTTTTTGCTTATCCTTCACTAAATCGTAATTTAGTTTAACCGCAAAGTTTTAACCCGTAATGGTTTGTATGTGTGATGTTACCATCATGCGTTACTTTCATTAAACGCTGCAAATTTGTTGATACAAAATATTTCATAATTATTTCGTCACATTGTTGAATATTTCACTCGCGTTCCATTAATCGTACAGTTAATTTGAAGATATAAATGTGATATTTTCAATACGGACATTATTGTGTGCGCAATTTTCACAGTATTGATTTGATGGGCTCATTTTACCACCGGTTGACTGTTATTAATTACGCAATTACTGAAGTGTATGTAAAATTAATTGCGTTTTATGTATTTTTGAATGAAAATGGAACGCAATTTTAACGTTTTTAAAATGGGTTAGTATTACAGTTTAATTGTTTTACTAAAACAAATAGTTGAACAGCTGTAAAAAGTGAGCAAATTTTTCGTTGCGCTTGCCGCGTGAAAAGATAAGTGATGATAAAAGTGAACCTTAAGTTCTATGGTCATAAAACCTATTCAAAAACATACACAATGAGAGGGAGGTAATTTTAGTTTTTGCATTTAAAGGTTATATTTTTGTGTCCCTGAAAGTCCAGTCAGAAAAAGGAGTTGCATATTTAATTAAAAATTAAAATGCATCATAGGATTTTTATTAAATTAGTTACCATAACTGGAAACTAACTAAAATCAACGGGTTCGATCACAATTTAGGGAAATGTTATAAAAATATTCACGCATTTTTAGCTATGATCAAAATCGTAATCAATACCTCATTTTCGTTTATTCATCGTATTGGATTGAAAAGTTTCGGTCTGTACATGAAACATCTTTGTGCAGTTTCGTATTCCCAAATGGGAGCTTGCTAGTTCCACGTTGCGCTTGCCGCGTGAAAATATAAGTATTGATAGAGAGAGAGAGAGAACGAGCGAGAGAAATATGTTTTCGCACCTTAAAAGTTGAACTTTTCAAGTAGGCTCTATAACCGAATAGTAACAAGTACAATTTGAAAAATTTAATAGTACCGACTTTCATTCCATTCAGTTATTTAAGTGTAACTCAAAAACTACTAGACCGAATTTGATTAGATTTAAATGAAACCACACGGGGGAAACATCAGCTTTCCAACCGAAAAATAATTTTGAGAATCGGTTTACCCAGTCAAAAGTTATGAGGTAATAAACATAAAAAACAGTCGAATTGAGTACCTCCTCCTTTTTTGGAAGTCGGTAGAAAAATGCTCAAAAGAGTCTAGAACTTAATTAAATATTATGATCAAAATCATCATAAGATTTTTGTTAAATTAGTTTCGATTCTTGGAAATCATATCGCCCAATTGATTAAAATCAACGAGTTCGATCTCAGCTTAGGGAAATATTATAAAAATATTCATGCATTTTAGCTATCCTCAAAACCGTTATCAAAACTTATTTTTCTTTATTCATCTTCATATTGGATTCGAAAGTATCGGTATGTACATGAAAAATATTTTTTATACAGTTGCTCAAAGAGTGGCGTATTGCAGGGACGTATAGCGTTCGGGATGTGGGCTATTACATACTCGTGCTTTTTTTTACCTTTCCCGAACTCGTGCGTTCTCTTTCCCAACTGTCAAAATAATGTCTATTAAAAATGAAGTTTTCACTAAAAAAAATCATAGAAGTTTTTATGATTCATGCAAATACGTATATTTCTAAAAAGAAGCTACTAATTTGTTTCAATATCAGATTTAATGATTTGATTGAATGAGTTAGGTTAGGTTTCATTTCATTTAAACGTCCCTGTAGTCTCGACATAAAGGCGCTTGGAGGAATACCCCGGGTTTTTAGTGGGTATACGGACTCCCACATAACCACCGTGCTCCCCCCGGGGGCGATGGTATCTATAAAAGATATTCCCGGGAAAAAAAAAGTTTCATTTCATTTCATCTCATTAAATTTCACTTTCATTTCATATCAATAAAAAAATCTACTGAAAACTTCGCTGTATGGGCATAGTTCCCTTTGCCTTTGAATTTTTTTTTTGCGAATTTATTTTATTAAATTGCTTCATTTTTTCGCTACTGTAATAAAAATAGTCGTTCAGTACACGTGCGGAACCGTCATTGCAACTTGTTCCGACTGTCAACCTTATATACCAAAATTTGTCGGAGCTCTTTGCAATGACAGCCTTTCCCCACTTGTAATGAAATATACTATTGTGCACTTGCGCATTCCCAAATGGAAGCTCTTACCGAAATTAACACACGGACGTAACTGAGGCTGTAGCACGAACAATTTGCGAAAATGTATTCGTATGGTAAACGTCAACGAGTTACGCTTCGGCGTACAAACTATGAGTTATCTGTGTCACAGTTGCCCTAGATAAATGACAGTTTGTACTGTTTTTCGTAAACGACACGTTACGTTACCTTTACGCAGTTATTCATGCTAGGCCCACAGGGTGTAGATATAATATTATCCAAACAAATAATAGTAATTTTTAAACTTTCGCGATTTGAACACATGTTTTAAATGTTTATCGGGACTTATCACGTATTATTTAATATAGGTAAAAATATGTACCTTTCGCTCGACGTTTCGACCATGTTACAATGGCCGTGGTCACGAGCTGACTGAAAACTGCGGGTGAGTCCGGCGAGAAGAGCGGGTGTTTTGTTCTTCTACCCTCACTTGATCTTGAAAAATCGCAGGGTTGTCACTACGTCGAGCGAAAGGTATATATTTTTACCTATATTAAATAATACGTGATAAGTCCCGATAAACATTTAAAACACAAACAAATAATAATGTTCACTTTATCAATTTCCACAACCAGAAGCTAACAAATCTGTTCTGTAAGAACTGTTATATTCTGTGTCACCATCCCAACTCGATTTATATCGATGTTCCATCGACATTTGTATCGAGTTACACCGCACGGGTTAACCGGATGGCTAGAACAGAGTCAGATGTCCAATAAATGTCCTCAGTCTCTATTTCAATATCCGATTTGAATTGAGCTCAGCGAAATAGGATCGACACATTTTGTGCAAGAATATAATATTATTGGCCGTATATTTTAAATAGAACCTTACATATATTGAGAGTATTTTGTTTTTGATAAGTCAGGATTGAAATGTTGATGATGATTTTAGCATGTTAGGGTTCTAGTCATCGACTTCGATTACTAGAACTACTAGATCGATTATACTAATATAATGACTAGAACTATGGCTGTATGGCCTTGTAGCAACATAACTGTACAGTTTCAATCATATTAGTGCTCCTAGAGTCGAGAACGCCTGAGATGCTACGTAGAACTGCCAGTTATAGTGCAGCATCTCAAGACTTAACGATTTTGTTAACATTTTTTATTATTTTATGTTTATGGTGCAAATATTGCTTTAACGCCCTAAAATTAATACAATTATGTATTTTAAGCGTTTTGTGATCTAATTTCTCAGAACTCCTGAAATGCTAAGAGATGGTGTGTGAAGTTAGCATTTCGCCGGCAGTCGATAGAACTCTTTATTTTCAACCATATTTATGGTCTAATAATTGAAAATTGTTGAGATGCTGGTTGTCGGCATGTGAAGTTATCACCGCATTTTTTAAATTCGATTTTTCCTGTCTTATATAGGTGAACTATTTAAAATAACTATCAGGAACTATAGAGCTATATTGGGGATGCTACTAGAATGGCGAAAAATTTTTGCGATACGGGTAATTTTTCACAGACATCTCACCTGATGGTAAGTCATCACCGTAGTCCACGGACATCCATAATACCAGACGTGTCGAGAATGCGTTGCCGGCTTTTGAGGAAGGAATAGGCTTTTTTCTTGAAGGCTCCCAAGTCGTATCTGTTCGGAAACACCTCAAGTGGCCGCTGGTTCCACATAGTACCTAGTAGTGTGAGGCAGAAAGTGCTGTCAGAATCGCAATTTTGTGGACTCCCAGACGTCAACATGATTCCTATGAAATTTGCGTAGTGATGTTCAGAGGCAAAATAAGGATCAGTTCTGTTAAAATAGTAATAAAACCATAACTTCCTAATTATGTATGTGCGCAGTTTCAAACTATTTACTGGTATTTCCAAAGCTTTTGATTGAATGATTACGACGCGGCGAGGTGGTGCGATTTGCATTGTCGCGGGTCGGGCTCGTTACGTGCCCGCGCCGGATCTATTCAGATATCCGTCTTGAACGGCGGTGTGCGGCGGCGGCGGCGGGATGCGCTGCTAGAGATGGGACTCGCCGGCCAAGTCGGTCGATATCGATAAAATTTCTTTTATCATGTTCAAATATTGAAAATAATCATTCAAATCATCAAACGCCTTTTACTTAGCCAAAAGAATACCTATTTGAAAGATTTTCAGTTCTTATTACATCTTCATATTTCTGTACTTATCATCTTGATGTGCTGCGATTATGTGTAATTGATAAAGTAAACATAAGCCCCGAAACAAATAGAAAACTAATAATTTTAGCTAAGAACCATCTGGATAACGCAAGTTTTCGAACAAAATAAAATTGCATCATAGTTGGTCCATTCGTCTAGGAGCTACGATGGTACAAACAGACACACACAGACACGTCAAACTAATAACACCCCTATTTATTTTTTGAGTTTAAAAATGGGATATATAGTTAGTAACGATATAACAATTAATCTACCTATGTCGGGGTGTGCACGATAGTGTTCCTCGAATTTGACATAAAATATCTATTTAGGAAGATTTTGCTAACTAGCCATGATATCCTTATTATCAGTACAAATAATATTTACGGATACTAATTATGTACTAGTTATAAATAAAGGAAATGTGAAGACCTATATTAGAAAAGAATTAATATTGATAAGCGTTTAGGCGTAGATTAGATAAAAGTTAGTAACTATGTAGAAACACATTGACGCTTTTTTAGATCTATCTGAGATCAGAACGATCGTGTTTTATACCTTTCATAACACTCTGAAACAACCTTATCTGTCACATTTTTTTTTATAAAATATATTAATAGAAATATTCTTATTATTTAAAGGATAGTGCCAAAATATCGGTAACTCAATTTATTAAATTGTAACCATCCCGTAAATCAGGTAAATATTTCTTATGTTTTGCCGCCATGACTGTGTAAAAACTTGTCTTTAATTGTTTAAGAAACCAAAGGAATAATAGTTATAATTCTAATACAAACCTTTTTGTGTCTTTTTAAACATAGTACTGAGGTAATACATAGGTATTACCTCAGTACTATGTTGCAATTTACTATGTTGTATACTATGTAGCAAAATGGCATAGGCCAATAATAATCTATAAGAACTTCACCGATACAAATAAACACTTAAATTAACATGAACCGTTCGATATGCTTCTGCTCTGTGCTTCTGCGTCCGCGAAAACATTTATTCATATTGAGAATTGTAAACATATTGCAGCATATGAAATGTTAATACAATCGACAATTATTTTTCTGTTATCTAAATTTATTGTTCACTGAGATTTCATCGGCAGCAATTATTTATAACCGCACAAACTACAAATATTTTATTATAGAAATAACCGAGTTGATCCGTAGATTGATATGATAAGAATGAAGAAGTAAATATAAAATTGTTGACTGGTCATGATGACGATGTTGGAATAAAAATACTAATAGTTATTATAATATCGAGGTAAAGCGTGTCTGTAAGTACAACGCTCGCCCAGTGACAGTCCCAGAGTTTACAAGACAGAATCGAACTATTCCTTCGCACTAAACTTCGGTCATCGCTTCGAAACATTGGTTTTTGAATCTCTCATCAAGTAATTTCAATGGCCTGTTACGATTAACATCCGACCTTGGACGCAATATTCTTCAATTCCGTCTCTTTATGGAATAAAACTGTTAATTTTTTAGATCGATTATTTATTGGTTCTTCCAGGTTTAGTGCATTCAATATATTTTTCAATTTATATGCCTACTTTATTATAATTTATCCAATATAATTGTATTCTTCACTAATTTAGGAACAGTGAACCTGACAAGGCGTAAGTGTAACGTAATCTTTGACGTAAATAAAACAATTGAACTCTGTACAAACTATTTTTTATCTACTACAGTATAACGGCGCTTTTAGAAATTGTTTACATTTACTATATATCTATGATATTTACGTATAACTTAGCGTTATATATTCATGCTACAGCCACAAACTCAAAATCTACCATGTTTGTAATGATGCTTTCGCTAAAAACTAAACATAAGAATGAAACAATAGTAGAGCCATGTTCTTAGTTTTTAGACGACTACTGTTTGGGGCTAAAAGTCCGTTAATTATCTTTAAAACCAGTGCATTCCATTCTCCTCCATATTTTTGCTCACCATAAGCTATTATCAATAAGTTCTATTTATACAAATCTTAGAAACGTTCCAACTAACTTCATCGATAGTACCCCACCCCTATTCCCGAGCTATGCAAATCGAAGGCCCGATTGAAATCAGTCGTCGCTCGGTAAATACCGTCTTGAGCTAATACTTTCCTCAGAGATTGCTAATCCCGCTTCTGATGACTAAGGTAGCCGAATGTTTGCATATATACGAACCCGCATGTGGATATGTTTGAGAATGCGATGGAAAGTAGAAAAAAGTTCGATAATGGGACGGTCTTTGATCATGGCAGTAAATATGTTTTACAAGCTTTTATTTAACTTGCTTCATTTGCTGTCTTTCTTTCTGGTACATAAATTATAAGCCGGTTTTAGGGTTCTGTAAGACTATGGGACTACAGAACACAGTTGGGCTTATGGACACAATTACTAAGTCTACGCTGTCCGTCTGTGTCGAGGATATACTAACATAATTCTAACAATAAAAAACAAAAGTTAAAATATTTAGGGGCCACCATACAAGGAGTCCGTTTTTTTCAAGGACTTTTATTTGTAGATAGATATTTATAGATAGATAAACTCTTTATTGCAACACCACATTATAAAGTATAACAAACGAAGAGATAGAATAATGAATTATAGCACATTACTCAACAATGAAAAAATTAAAATTAAGTGTCAAAATGGGCGGTCTTATCGCTCAGAGCGTTCTCTTTCAGGCAACCATGTACGTTATCGTTATTATTCGTTGTAGCTAGAGTTTGTACTAATGTAACCTCATGACTGTTATACATACACATTTATATATTTACACCCAGACACAGGTGAAACAGACATGTTCACACACGCAAATGTCTACGGATCAAACCCGGAACAAAGTTTGAATTAAATTTTCTAAACTATATGCATAAAGTTATATCAAAACAGGTTTAAATGGAATGCGAATAAAATGTGATCCGTTAATATTTAATCAAACAAATATCACAAGCACTACGCAAAAGTTAAAGCTTAAAGCTCTGGGTGGCAGTGCAAGTGCAAGACATAGTGTTTCCCATATGACACATGACATGTAACACCAACTACTAGACAAGCTCATATCCATCATTTGATAATAAATATAGAAAACTCGTATAAAACTATATATTATATTATAATCCAAATCAATTACAAGATAAAGACATGGCTAACCACAAAAGTATCTCATAATTCGACAACCCCGCGGTACAGCCGCTAGACCAATGGCCGCGTAATCGTATTACCCCAACTAATTCATAAACCCGCAGATCTCTAGCCACGTCCATGTAATAAAATAGATATTGCCACAGTAAAGAAAATAAAGCATGACATCATCAAAGAATATCTATATGTTTAATTGAGCGGAACGGACTACGACTAAACTAAAGAGATATAATTCTTTTTGTTTGTCTTGAAACACAAAACAAATTGGTAAAAAAAGTCATATCAATCAAGATAACGTTAATAACGAGGTTTGTGTTGGGAGACAAATGAGCTGTGACAACAGAACGTAAAAATATATTATTATTCACAAAATTATGCAAAATTGTGGACTATATATGTCTACAAACAGTAGTCTGTTTGTAGACATATAGTCCACATGTTTGCTACGTTCTTATAACCCATTAGCAAAGTACTTAGACCGTGCGGCCCCGAGAAAGTAGCACGACATTGCGATAAAAGTGGGAAGAGGCAGTGGGTGGGGGCGGAGAACGCTTGCCGTCAATTATTACGTGAGTGCTGGCAGAGCGGTCGGGGTTGGCAGTTTTTAAAGGTCATTGTATTCTGTATCTACGTATACAGTATAATATATGCTATGCAAGCTATATATCTCAGGTACTAATTAAAAAAAAAGTTATTTTGTTATATTGAACGCGACTTACTAAAATTAAGAAAGCTGTTGAAAAAGTGACATCACGTCAAGTGACTTAAACACTTGACTATTATGGAACAAATTCGTGTTCGTTTAGAAACTAAATATATCATTATTGTTATTTTATTACTCTTTTTGTGTACATAACTGAAATGTTACTAATAAAAATTATCTATACACTTTCTGCTTGTACAAAACAATTTGAACGTTTTATTTTATCCAGCTCAACTTGACCTACTGCCCTCGTTCAACTGCAATATTACTATCTGCAAATCCAGCCAATCCTATCGCTGCGTCAGCGGAGAATCGCTACACGAAATGGAATTGGATCCACGAATCTTTCTGCACATAATATCTACACTGGTATAGAAATGTAACGGTATGGTTCCCTATTACAGCTTCTTTTAGTGCAACGATTGATTTGAATGTTTTATTTAAATTCAGTTTGGACGTGGTCGCAAGAATATTCTTTGCATAAGTACTCGTAGTATTGTTTTGTCATACTTAGTACTCAGAAGTATTACTTATATTAAAAGCGTATATTCTATAGACGAGTTTCCTTCACTTTAGTTGTACAATATTATATAACGGCTCAATTGAGACAATCAGGGACGAATGATTGGCATTACAAACTGGGATCTCGGTCAGTGAACTGCATGTATTTCTGTGGCGTAGCCATTGTTTGTTCGAGCATTCGGCGGCATTGAAAATATCAGTTAAGGAATATAATATTATACCTTATAGTCATATTATGAATATGCGAAAGGTTGTGTAGAGTACAAGAATGAGGTTGTGTGGTTGCCTGTGCGTGTGTGGGTGCGTATGGGTGTGAATTGTCTTTAGCTTCTTATCATTGTCTTCGTTATCATGTAACCATGTTGATTTTTAAATTTGTTCGTGAAGTATCATTTTGTTCGCCACAAGCGGTTCAATCATAACATTAGAATATCAATTTGGTCCATGTATAACTTGAGTCGGTACGATGTGGGTGTGTTTGTGGCTGCATTTGTTACATCAATATAAGAATAGACATTAGGTTAAGGTACGATGGGACTGGACTGGACTACTTTGGAGCTTTGGCCACCATTGGCATGTGCCAATGGTGGCCAAAGCTCCAAAAAACAAATTCGACATAAAAAAAAACATGACTGCAATTATTAAAATAAATATTTTATTCATTTAAATATATTAACCGCCCAATTGATCTAGATACCTATTTAGATACTTAATTCACCATCATAATTCAACGATTCTACATATAGATTTATATTCACTGGAAACATCCAAATGTCCTATTTGAGTGATTAGTGCGAGTAGATGCAATCATGCATCATGAATATAGATCGCCCGTTAAAGCTGGTCTGCTCCCTATAATACTTATTTTTTTTAATTTATAAAACTGATCCCTACAACGTTGCTATGGCAACGTGTAGTACGATTAGCGTCACTTATTAGCGTTACTATGTGTTAGTGTTAAAGTACAGCAATGCGATTCTGCTGTGTGATTCTCTAAGAGCAAACATTGTTGCATCCGTGAAACAAATGACGAGATGATAAGAATCGTTGGAAAAACAACCTTATGTACAAGGGCGATCTCTCGTAAAGTGTTTGACATCAGTGAGCTCGTCGACGAGCGCATCGACGAATCATTAGAGAATCTCACGGCTGTAAGAGCAAACATCGTTGCATCTTTGACAACGTCCGTGAAACAAATGACGAGATGAAAAGAAACGTTGGAAAAACAACCTTATGTACAAGGACGATATCTCATAAAGTATTTGACATCGGTAAGCTCGTCGACGAGCGCATCGACGAATCATTAGAGAATCGCCGAATTGGTGGATGTTAAGATTTGCCTGCGAATATTGACAATCACCAATTTCGCAGGTATAATATTTTTTTTTCGGATTTAGGATTGTACACATGAAAGTGAAAGTTATAATTAAAAGGCGTTTCTGAATTTTTCATTTTAGCGTTTTACAAATAACGGAACACTTACTTATATACCAACCGCCAAAAGTTTTGTAAAAAGAGAGAAAGTTATAACTAGTTTAAATTACCAAACTTTAACCAAAATATGACACATTATAATGTTAAAGTTTAATACTATAGTATTAACTTTTAATCATGACCGACCCGTGGTACAACTGCGATGTCCAACTGGTTGTACTACGGAGAAGTAAAGTTACCCATGGTTCAACTCTTTTTTATATATTTATGATTATGATCCATGGTACAACGGTGGAATTATGTCCAACTGGTTGTTCTATGGGGAAATATCTTTACCAATGATTCAACTCATTTAAAATAATTAATTCATTTAACTAACCTAACCTAACCTAAGTGTCAATGTCAACGTTTTAATCATCAATAGACAATTAATCAAAAGAGGTAGTAATTTTATTGCACTTCAGAATTGATAGATAAACTTTTCCTGTTTATTACCAGTAGTTGGTCCATAGATAAATTCAATTCCCAGTAGTACAACTAGTTGAACCAAGGAAAGAATAACTCACTCGAGTTGAATCATTGGTAAAGATATTTCCCCATAGAACAACCAGTTGAACCATATAAAAAAGAGTTGAACCATGGGTAACTTTACTTCTCCGTAGTACAACCAGTTGGACATCGCAGTTGTACCACGGGTCGGTCACCCTTTTAATATGTAGTAATAATATTAAAATTTCAACATACCATTATAATTCTCGATAATAATATTTCAGATCTTAGTGCCGAATTTTGAGGATCTTAGTTTATAGCATTGAGTGTAAGTATCGTATAAATCGACAATAGTTTTAAGATGTATTCAGCTGATTAAACTAATTATATTGTTTTATTATTATTACTTTTGTTTATATGCTAATTACGTGGGTCACAGCCGAAGGATCTAAAAAAAACAAAAACTTTTGTACCAACTTTTATTAAAATAAAAGATTTTACAATACGATTTCCTATTCTAAGTACACGTATGAATGCTACCGATATTAGGTTAACAATGCATAAATTATTTCTGATGTAAAAAATGAAGGTTCCACGAGTCTTAATTTTGCGTATATAGTATTTTGTTACTATAGTGGCCTGAAACAAAAATGCTTGTATCTTCCGCCGGTTTTCCTTTAGGTATACACATATTCTCCTGTTTCCTCTCAGGCTTTGGGCATTGAACTGATATTTTTGTAAGGGAGACAGATATATACTCATTGCTTTTGTCTGTATGTTTGTTATTTTTCATAATCCAATCCAATAAATAACTGGAGTCTTCATAAAGCCTAAAACCATCTTATTAATATGATGTCTTCACACGTGATGTCATAGGAATATATGAAGCAGGTACCTTATTATTGTGAAACTACCTGCGCTCCGCAGTTTCCCCCGCGTTGGGGTAGATGATGATGATGAATCTAAATATATAGCCTATGTTAATCAGGGCTAATGTAGCATTATAATGGTGAAATAAATTTTGATATCGGTTCAGTAGATTCTGAGTTTATTACACAAACAAACAATATACAAAAATTCTAATATTACTATATAATACAAACGCACAATATTTCGTAACCTGGAATATTCAAATAAGCTTTAATTTGGTCTAGATTTTGACAATGTAAATGAGAAATACGTAATTTGAGTTGTAATTGTATTGAGGTGTACTTAAGTCGAGATGTTAGTTGCTATCCCCTATCTCACATTTTCGCTCGTCGCCCAGATCGAGCGTGCCAGTAAATCGGGTTTCAAGTACATATTTCTGTATCATTTTGTTTCACACTTCCCAATCAAACTGTTATACATCCGAGATTCTTTTGGGCAAGCGTTCTTTGAAGCATGATGCAAAACCACAATTTGTATAAATAAACATACAAACAAACCTTCTTTATCAGTAAAGAGCGTTATATTGTGTTATGACATTTATGTAATGTTTTGATATCTAATACTTTCAACGAGCAATTCTTATGTAATCTGGATTTCGGAAACGGCTCCAGCGATTTTCATGAAATTTTGTATGCAGGGGGTTTCGGGGACACTTAATCGACCCGGCTAGGTTTCATTTAAAAAAAAACGCCGTTTAATCCGGTTTTCAGGCAATGCAAAACAACAGTTTGTTCGTTGCGTTTAAACTAGATGACGTGACAGTCGCATTGCAAAATCCTGAATTGCGATGACAATATTCTCACGGAACATGTGTTGCTCTTTTGTATTCATATCTAAATTAAACAAAGCTCCGTTACCAAGGTGTTCCTAATTACACAGATGCAACAAATTTTCCTATAAAATTTTCATGTATGACAGCTGGCGATCATTTGGCCAAGCCATTCGTGGCTATGCCTGTCGGTATCAGGGTGCGGTCTAGCTTCCGCGGTTAAAGTGTACGTAATTGTATGTAGATTCAGGACAGTTTTGGCGTACTAATGGGAAATGTGATTACAACTTTTGTGTAAATTACAGGAAAATCGTATTCCATTTCCATTAACGTTCACCTGCATTTCAAGGAAACGGGATATGCCAGGCAATGTATATGCCTGGTATATTGGTACCTGGTATGGTTTTGATATACCAGATACCAATATACGTTTGTCATTTTCTTTATAAAGTTCTTTGTACTATAAGTAGTGCGTTCGCATAGCTCTAAGTAGGCAAAAATAACGCTAAAACGCTCACAAGGGCGTTCGAGTTGGGAATCTATGGATGCAAATGTTGTTTATGGCTCTTATTGTTAGAGAAGGTAAAAAGAAGTTATTTTGCCACCAAAATTGAGCTTTATAAATGCTTTAACAAAAGAGCCAACAATAGCAACGCCACCAATGCCCTCATTGCTAAACGAACGCACATAAGAAGTGTGATTGTTGTGCGCCGCGCTGCTATGGGTTACGCACGGTCTCTCTCTGCGCTTTCAAGATCGTAGTTGAAGTTACGTGCCGCGATCTGGTGTTTGGTGTTATTCAACTTTCATAAAATATTATTATTTTCAACGTGGTGCATGTAACTTTAGCGAAATATCGGGTGCTCCAAAAGCAACTAAATCGTAGTCTACATCTAGTGAGAACTTAATTATAACTTAGTTACCAACCGCGAAAGTCTAAAACAGTGTTCCTTCCAAAGTTATTACTCTGTCCCTCTATAACGGGACAAATGTGTCCGATTTGAATATTAACTATTAATGTACTCATATTCTACTCTCGCAGTAGGTATGAAAAGTAGAGTATGCACCTCGAGGATAAAGCCTGTTTTCGTCTTGAGCGGCTTCAGTCCCTCGCTTCACTCAGGACTCTACATAACTCCCTCACTGCGCTTAGGGGGATTAACCCAAGAGTCCCCGTTACACTCAGGGTTCAATATACCGCTCGTGACGTAAGACACTGCTTTACTCCTTCAATGCATAATCTACTCTTGCCTTTTAATTTAACGCAACCGATGGCCAATTTTTTGCGGGGTAAACCTGTCTAGATTTTCTGACTGCTCTCAAAGACCATCATTTCATGTATGACATGGTCTCACGATTGTAGTCTTGAGTCATTGCCATGAGACAACAGTGGGAGCAGATGACTTATTCAATACTGCCATTTAGGCTTCGTACGGTATATTACAGGGTGCGCATTTAGTAAGAGTAAGTATTAAAAATTTAATAAATGAAATGAAATCGCATTTATTCTTGACGCACACAATGTCACATTACATTTTGAGTATACAGACATATAAGTACAAAATTATAACATATAAAAAAACAATATCATTTACTTAGGTACATGCCTATGGGCAACAACACACGTTTGGGAAACTGAGTGATGCTGTGCGTGTCATGAACATGGGTCCCGCCTCAACATACGACTAAGGACAGAATCCTTAGTCACTGATTTTCAGTTGCAACCCATAGACCTCACGAACCTCAGCAAAGCGAGACGCGACATTCGGTGATACCTCACAGTTTGTTCCATAAATACCTTAGTACATTTGATTGTATCATTTTTGTATTTTGAAATAAATTTTTGTCATAGCAATTGTTAAATAAAAATAAAAAACGAAAACATCGGCAGGAGTGCGCTGGCGAGGCTTTTATCAAGTAAAAGAGCCTCAACTATAAGTTACAGGCTTAATTGATAATGTAAAGTTGATAAAGTACTACCCTATTTCTGTTATTTCCATTTCAAAATTTCATTCAAACCCATTCCACTTGCTGTTTTACTTACAAACTTTCACATTTATGATAATAGTGTGTGTAATTCTCCATTCCAATTCGATCGTTCGAACTAAGATTAATTAGATCTTAGTTCGAACGATGGAATATCAATTATGGCTGGCTCATCAATAGATTGAAGAGCTTTGTGAAATTATTTTTACTATAGAAACTTCGGTATCAATAAATAATGAAGTTTTGGTGGTATTCTTGTAGAAAATTGTAAAACGTAACAATAACAGATTAACATAATTTAATTAGATTGTTCATAACAAATCAATTTATAAAATAGACTACAGCTGTTAATTATTGGATTGATATATGCGTAACACATACGATATATTTACTTGTCTGTTTGTTTTGTGTTGTGAATGTTTGACTGAAAAATGCAGAAAAATATGTTCATTCTGAATTAAATGTAGAAGTAACTGAATGTAATTAAATGGAGATATTTTTATAATAGTAGAGGTGAAAGAAAATAGACAAGATCGAAAGGACATGACAAGTTTTGTGACAGAGATTCTCCGAATTGATTTGAGATTGAAGGTATCAGACTAGACCTAGACTGACTCAGAAGAACTCTTTTTTTATACTATATATGAATTTGCAGCTAATTGTGAGCACTATGCATGGCCATAATAGTTGCAGTGATACATAACGTAGAACCACATACATAATCATGTTTTAAGAGAGTATCAGGACTTTTTCGCGCACAGATTAATATATAAACATAATTTTGACTAACCTCGACGTTCGATCAAGTTGCATCGACCGCGGTCACGAGTAGACTGGCGAAGTAATAAATACGTTTTTTTTCCTTTCAAATCAAAAGGGTATTGAGTAAAAATGCTTACGGCCTGATATACAATTTTTCCATCCATAATACTAATTTATTTTGAGTTAATAGAGATGAGAACTTAGTAGAGAATAAATTAAATACTATGGACTATATATATACCTGGAACAGTCCATAGCTGGTGTAGGAGTTGTTGTGATTGGTCACTTTATCCGTGGTCCGGCCACTCGCGTGCTCGATAAGGCACACCCCTGCAAATAAAAAATAGCCATGTTGGTTATAGCTGCTTAACCTTGCTTGTATCTACTATTTTAGCTATTTTTAGAGCATATCTTCCCACAGGTGTACGGATTAATATATACAGCGTGTAACAACATGGTGTAGTAATACCGAGAGGTGTACAAAAGTACCTAGTCAGGATTCACATGGCAACGTACTCGTATCAAAATGTAAATCGTGTATAACTGTTTTCGTAAAAGTTTAAATCAATATCCGATATTTTTGGCAACCCTATATGACATACCTATTCTTAGAGTTTGTTGGGGTCAATGCGCCCCACACTACCTATTCATTCACCTCTGCCCCCTTCCCTTCATGTGCCCAGCCCTGGCCCCGCTCA
Organism: Selenia dentaria; assembly: GCA_917880725.1. NCBI lineage: Eukaryota > Metazoa > Arthropoda > Insecta > Lepidoptera > Geometridae > Selenia > Selenia dentaria. Next base: position 11,578,142 of record OU862898.1, on the reverse strand, counting down.
GACCACTTGTTTACCTACTCTACGTTCTGGAGGTCATTAACGTCGCCTAGTTTTTCAGGGATGAACCTGCTTAAGCTTGAAAAATATAGACGTGGACTTGAGAACCTTCTTCTTTTGGAAGTCGAAAAGGGAATCTATCTATATCTATCTGAAAAACAACGAATGAATAAATCCTATAAGGGTTATTTTTTCCTTTTGAGGTACGCAACGCTTAAAGGAAATCATATCATCCGCTATTTTCAAACCAGTCCTACATAAGTACTATTTTAGTCAAAACATTAACTGACAAAAATTATCTAAAATTAATATGTCACAAAAAATTACAAATGATTTGACTTCGACCAAAGATTCTCTCAGTATATATAGGTCTTTGGATTAGTTCACCGTTACTTACATCTTACAAATTTCCTTTAATTAGATTATAAATATGATTTGGTAATATGTTGCAAGCCAGACCGTCACATTTAATACTAATAATCTCACAAAGTATTAATACAAGCCAAGCAAGGATACAGGTTACAAAAAGTATCAAAGTTCAGTAAAATTCAAAATCATGATCCCTTTTCCTGTTTTAAAAATCACGGATTTTCCGCGTTTGTTCCGAACAAAGCCCATACAGATTGCAACCGGGGTCGCCTCAACGAAAATAAGACTTGTTTATTTAAATTAAATTCGGCGACATTCAAATTCTTAATTCAAATAATAACATTAAAAGCGGTCGAGTGAACTAAACGAACAATGCGCTCGTCCTATGTGGGATTAGCGAGGCGATACTATGAATCATGTATATTTGCCTGTATATTACATGCACATATAGTCACATGCCGTTCATGAACTCAGTGGCAGTTCACTTTACGATATACAATGCCCACGGTTTCTCCCGCGCATAATGTAAGAAATCAATGATTGATTGATTGATCCCGTCACACTTTATAGCCCAGTCGAATTAGCTCAAAAAATCAATTTTCCTTCGGAATTCGTTGAGGAATGTCACTGGCAGTCTAAATTTTGTTTGTGTGGTAATGGATCCATGGCGTCGTCCGCCATCTTGATTTTAAGGATCAATTCTTGTTTATTAACTCGTTTATTTTCAATATTTTTATTAGTTTTTAGTGTATTAACATGAAAAATAGTTTCACAAAAGTTGTTTAGAATTAAATTCCCTAAAATTTTGGTTTCTTAACATTTTTCCTAAGATCGATATTTTCCAATTTATACACGAAAGAAGGAGTTAATTTTTGTTTGATTAACAACTCGTTTGTTTTCAATTTTACACGAAAAATTGTGATTAACAAAGTTGTTTAGAATTGAGTATTCTTAAACTTTGGTGCTAAAATTTTTTTTCGTCAAATCGATATTTTTCGATTAATACCCGAAAAGAGGTTGGGGTAGAATTCACGTTTATTTTGTCACGTTTCTTTTAAATTTTACATGGAAAATTGTTACTACCAAAGTCGTCTTTCTATAGTTCTCTCAGGGCATCACAGGGGTAACACTTTTTTAGCACTGAACTCATTTGCTTTTTTCATAAAAATTAATCTAATTTACTCCTTATAACATCAGCTACCTGCTAGTGAAAGTCCCGTCATAATCGGTCCAGCCTCTTCGATTAACCCGTACAAACAGCCATACAGAAACAATTTTAAATATAAATAGTTCTTGTCGCTATTATTATTGTGACATAATTTCACAATTTTAATGGCATGATATAGCATCAAGTCGCCATCCAAAATCACGTAGGACAAAGCACAATTGAACAGTCGCACAAAACCGTCCGCGCGAAACTTTCCCTCGAAGATCCCCAATTTACATAAAAAGGGGGGCATCATTCAAATGACAAAACACTGCCAGATCCCCTTTCATTTAAGTTTAAAATTGTTAGAGCCGGTTTAATTGACACCGCACGAAAACGTACTTTAATTTGAATTAATTCAAATTAATACGAGATGGTTCTGTTCACAGATTGGGGTACCAGTAATCTAGTCAAGAACACAATTATTTGAATAGTTTCATTAATTGCGAGATGACTGCCTCGGCGAGTGCAGCGGTTGGAAACCTTTTTTTTATCGTAAAAGTTATATTTGTATCCACGTTTCTGTTGAATATATAATTTGTCAATAATTAATTATTTAATTTGTTATAAGTCTGATCTGATGAAAGATTATAAAAAGAAAGACAAGATAAGGTTATCTTTTTAATAAAAATAGTAGATTGATAATTTAATTTAAATATAAATTGTATAATAAGCCAGTTTATACCGGTGGAGTGCATTTGATCTGATAAAATTAGTAACAAACCAAAAGTATAAAAGTGTGTATACATTATGAGTACGCGCTACATGGCTTAGCACTTTTTGTACGTACACATGGTGTACGCGCGATACGCGACGGGATATATAGATACAAACAAAGTTATATATCATAAAAATATATTGTATAGATTATCACATATTATAAATTTATTTCTTATTATTATTAGCTTGGTTTGTGGCTTCTGTGTTTGACCCAACACAATTTAGCCCGTTAAAAGTAAAACTATAGACTTTTAAATGAAGTAAATATATATGTACAAAATTGTCTTTTTAGATGTAGGTTGATGCACAAAACACAAAGGTATTGTTTGTCTTGTGTGACCTTTACTCGTCTTTTGCAAAACTTATGATTCTTATTTTGGTGTATAAAAGCTTTCTAATGAATGTAAAGACATTTCCTCAGTTACCATAGCTGAGAGCAGATGAGACGAATATCCATATAATATTCCTAGGAAACTGTTTATCGCTGCTTTTTGACGTATAAATAGCATTAGTTTTAATTTATATACACAATAATTTGTTTATATTTGTACCCCGAAACCATACCTACTGTATGTCACTTCTTATCTTTTATATGATTTGAATTATATTATCTAAATTGTACCATTTGGAAGTGTGAACAATGAACATCTATTTTCTAGACAAACATGGTCCGTTGTCACTTTCCGCTTGGTAAGACTCTGGTCAAAGTCAAAGTCAAAATCATTTATTCAATTTTGACATCAAAAACTCACTTATGAACGTCAATTTTTCATTATAATATACTTTACTCTACCGAGACAAGACACTCGGGGCCATTCTTTTTATATAGATGTTCACAATGTTTCTACTTAGGTACCAACTAAAAATATTACATTTTATGGGTGGCAGAGTGACAGCTTGCCAGAAGTGGAGTATTCCAAGCATCTTTATCTTCTATACAATGTCGGACTTTATGATAAGCTTTTTTTTATCAAAACGTTTTCTACAGTCAACTTGAATTTGCCCTGTATGAGCTCAGTTATGTGTTTTGGGATTTTATTGTAAGAACGCACACAATTTCTTAGGAATGACTTAGTTGGCTTCGCAAGTCTAAAACTAGGTACAGCTATCCTATTTGTATTTATAGTATAAAAAGTGAGGTGATCACTATTTAACTTATATTTATGTAAAGTTTTACGAACATACATTATATTTTCAAATACATATAAGGAAGGCACAGTTAACATATTCATTTCTTTAAATAAATCTCTCAAGGATTCACCCATTTCGTATATAGCGCGAATAGCACGTTTTTGGAATGCTTGCCTACAATCTACGAAGAAATAATAGTCTTTCGTAGCCTACAATATAAATAAAATGGTACTTATTTTTTTTTGTATTGATAATATCTTATAGAGCAGAATTTGATTTCTGCTACAAAATAAAAATAAAATTTCACATTTTACCATATCTCCGACGAACACTATACGAGTACATTTACTCTCGTACGTATAGTAGACCTTTTTAGATTTATTGGTAGTAATCAGACGCAAGTACTCGTAATTAGTGTACGCAGGAATAATTACGCGCGCTGCCAAAAACTCAAGCAGCGCAAATATGCCATTCTCCATAGATGTTAGGTATTGTGCCGTTGAAGTAGAAACTTCGAGTCTGTGGCAGCTAGGCTAATACGAAATATTCAAGGACTTGGCTATATCTTTGGTTCAAGCGTTATGTGTAATACACTATAGTGCCAGTAGTCTGGTCACATGGCAGACTAATCGCTCTATATTACACAAAATTAGCACAGCTCTGCATCGTAGAAATACAATCAGCAATCTGAGGCCGTAGCACAAATAATTTGCAAAAAGTATCACAAGCGTCGAACGCGTCACGCTTCGGCGTATAAGTTATGAGTTATCTGTGTTACAGTTGCCTTAGATAAATTACAGTTTTAGCTGTTTCACGTGGACAATACGTTACGTTATACTTACGTAGCCATTCATGCTAGGCCTACTGGCCAATGGTTTATCCTTCGACAAAAGGTTGACTGCATTTTGAGTGGTTTTCATATTTAATGTTTCATTTTATCAAACTTAGAAACAAATATGATTGAAATGTGTATGAAAATACGACCATATCATACACCATACACACTTACTTCACAAAATTATAATGTGAAATGAAAACCCGGGCAAATTTTCACATTTACAGATTTCAATGCGAGCTGTAGCATAGATCGAGTAATACCTACACTACGAATAGTCCCTACACTGTAGCCTAATCTAGTGAGAGGCGTGTCAGTTATAGTATAACAAAATTTTGGTGAAATAAAAGTAGGCTATCTTTCCTGAATTCTACACTAGCTGGTGCCCGCGACTGCGAAAGATTAATAATTCGAGTAGTTTATTATCTTCTCTAAGGCCATATCTCTCTTTATACCAAAATGTCATAAAATATTGACATGGTCAAACGCAATTGCTATAATAGTGTTATATGAGTATATTTAAATACTTAGTACAGTATACCTAATAATTAAACACAGTACCTACGTACATACTAATGTAAAATTAATCACCTTGAAAAAGCTGTCATTATATTTCGTCACCTTGACGGTCGCCGAGCATGTCTAGTTTATCGTGCTGTCAAAAGATGTGTTTTATTTAGATTTATCTATCAGAAACTGACACAAACTTGACAAAACTGTCGTCATTACGATCACAACGATTGACGTAGGCAGAAATCTTTATATTTTGTCTATGCTGTGACCACGAATATAACGCTGTCTCAAGCACGTGGTGATGGATGATGATGATGAAAAGTATGATATGTCTTAATCCAGCACTTCATCTACCTCCATACCCAATTTTATCAAAATTGGCCCCACCGTTTGAGTGTGAAAGAGTAACAACCACTCACACATCCATACATCCATACTCACAAACTTTCGCGTTTATAACATAAAGTGACGAATTTAGGAAAAAGACATTGACGCTGCAGTAATCAAACAATAATAATACTGTTGTTGACTAGTTTTGACGTGTAGTAGTGTTAATAATTATTATTAAGTTCTTAACGGTGCACGGGTGTAAAGCAAAGTGCACAAAGTCATGATTTGTTTTTGCGTTTTTCACGACAATGGTTCAGTAGAAAGGCTTCCAGGCGCAGGACCGACGGCTTAACGTGCCCTCCGAAGCACTTTTTTATCAGTAGAATTATTTTATCAGTAGAATGCTACATTATCCATGATAAACATAAGTTATATATTTTTATTCATCATAATCCAACCCAAGCGGGGCAACCGGAGCGCAACTAGTTGTTAATATATTTTCATCAGAATTACAGCAAATTAAATTATTTACATAATTATCTCCTAGGCTACATGACTGGCACCCTAATCTGTAAGCTGAACCAGTTGAATGAAAACAAACGCATGAGTTTCTCTACTGTCGTATTTTAACTGTGCCTCAAAGGAACCTCAATGCAGCGTAGCATTGAGTTCTACCGTCTGTGCTCGTATTGCTTGTGGTACATTGTCTATTGCATTTCTGGATTGATTAGCATAATCAAACGAGAAATGCAAAGCTTTAATCATATTGTGACTTAATTTATAAAAATTATATATATACCTCGCAGAATTCCGTGTCGCGGAAGGCATCGAAACACATAACACACAACACCATCCAAAATCCGAGAAAAAACATTTCTGATCATCACACAAATAATTGCCCTGGCTTTGAGCTAACAGAGTAATTGTACATTTAATGGTGAATTTTGATTGATGTAGGTAACCTTTCGTTTTACTTACCAGTGTCAAATATGTAGAGATGTTGAAATTATAATCACAAAGCTCAGAAGCAAGCAGTTTTTAAAGAACAAATGAAAAACGGGATATTCATGTTTTGTTTATTTCTAATCTGCCGTGCGATTCTCTAATGATTCGTCGATGCGCTCGTCGACGAGCTCACCGATGTCAGATACTTTATGAGATATTGCCCTTGTAAATAAGTTTGTTTTTCCAACGTTTCTTGTCATCTTGTCTTATTATTATTATTATTATTCGTAGATCTTGTCATTTGTTTTCCGGATGTTGTCAAAGATGCAACGATGTTTTGTTCTTATAGTGAATCGCGCGGCTGAGTTCTGGCATTAGTGACCATGTCACTTTAAAACTTATAACAAATTAAAAATTTGTTTCATGTGATTTAAGCAAATTTTTATGTGTGTATAAAATAATCTATATTATTTACATAAAAATTAATCCTTTTCCTCCTCGACTTTACCGATTTTATTAACTCTTTTTTTTGTCTCAATACAGGGGCGGTTTAGAAAAATAATTCTTTATCATAATAATAATAACAACAATAATATATTCATAAGTGTGCAGTCATGCATGTACAACGGGGGAAGGTTGTAATTTTTTCAAATTTACAGCTTTCTGAGACAATAACTATCAGATCTCTCTACGAAGCCGAAACCTATAAATATCTTGGTATGTCACAGTCGTTGGGTATCACGGACAAGGACATTAAGCAGTCAGTGAAGGATCGCTTCTTTTGTCGCCTGACAAAAGTACTTAATAGTCTTTTGTCCGGTGGTAATAAGGTGCGAGCCTTTTATTTTATATTAATATGGACACAAACTGAGCTGGAACCTCCACAACCGCGAGGTGCGCAGTCTCAGGGATTTTTTCCGCAACACCGAATGTGAATTGCATCGCGATGTTGTAGCAGTTGATAGGGGCTTCACGCCGCTTTCCTTGGCAAATGAGAACTGGCGCAAACCAGTGGTGCTAAGCACTGATGATCGCAAAGACGTATGGAAAGGCAAGGAGCTGCACGGTCGATTCTATCGAGCCCTTATAAGGCCTGATGTGGACCTACGTGCATCGGTGAACTGGCTACGCTTTGGTGACCTCTTTTGGGAAATATAAGGTTTTGTCTGTGTAATTGCTGATGAAGTTATCAACACGAACAACTACCGGAAATATATTATGAAGGACGGTACGATCTACTAACTAATAAAATAATACTACTTAAAATAATAATAAACTGAAGCAGTGACTGGCCCGTGCTCTGTTCTGCGTCTCACATAAAATCGTGGATATTCTACGCCGCAATCAGAAAAAAAATCTTGTTGACCGAACGAGTGAAGCTTCTCAGTTTCGAGATTGGCCAAACCATGTTTATCTGTCGGTCTGTCTGCCTGTTCTCGCCTACAGGGGTCATTTTGCAACCAATTTTGACAAAATTTTTTTGAGTCCTTATCGATTTTTGAAAGGGGAAAACTAGGAGAGGAATGGGTATCCAGTACCTACATGTGAGAATTAATACAATATGTCAACAATTTTTCCTACAAAGGAAGTAATTACATTGTCGTATTATAAATAGTTGTAGTTACGTGTGAATTCTTCACTTTACTAAATTTTCTACCGACTTCCAAAAAAGAGGAGGTACTCAATTCGACTGTTTTTTTTTTTTATGTTTGTTACCTCATAACTTTTGACAGGGTGAACCGATTCTCAAAATTATTGGTGTGTTTGAAGACTTGGTGCTTCTCGTGTGGTCCCATTTATTATTTAATTTCATCAAATTCGGTCTAGTAGTTTTTGAGTTACACTGAATAGAATGGAAGTCGGTATTATATTTTTCAAATTGTACTCGTATATCATATTATTACCGATTTGAAAGCAGTAAAAATTCAAAGCTGCATTAGGTACATTGGCCATATTACTTTACAAACTTATCACCAAGCAAAATACTTGAAACGCCATGTTTCAGTAACTATCAACTACATAAAAATTACGATTCCATATTGTGCAATATTTTCTTCAGTAGGCCGAAAACCTGCTTAAGTGTAACGTAATCGTATCGCCGACGTATTCATTACAAACTATGAGTTATTTGTGCCACTATTGTACTAGATAAATGGCAGTTAGTACTAAATACGTAAACGATGCGATTAAGTTACACTCAAACAGATTTTCGTGCTCGGCCTACTGTACCTATGTTTTAATGTGTACGTATATATAGCTGTATTTTAAAATGTAGAATAGGATAGGAAGGCGTTAAGAATAGGCCAGACATATACTCTAAAACAGAGGTAGATAAGGACATAAATATAATTAAATGCCGTCAAAGTCCTCTGAGAGCTAGTGCAGATATCAACTTTGGGAGATCGCAGATACATTGGTTCAGGCCAATAAATCCAGGCGTCTGTTTGCGCTACAACTCTGCTGTATGTCCTATATGCTCATGAGTTGCTAAGTACACACGACAGAGCGTCATGGGTCTCGAGTGAATAGATATCTGTTGAAAACCACTACTTTAGGTTTGAAAGGAAAAATCTTAGGTTGTGTAGAAAACGTTCTCCTATACCTCTTTGAACCATTGATAAGCCGCGTATCGCAGTTAGTAAATTAGAAAAACAATTAAATATCTTGTATTTTTTGTTTATGCCGTAAGTATAAAAATGCAGCATTAAGCAGAAAATGATAAAATAGATTCCGGAAATTATAATATGCTGGTAGACGAGTTTGCGGCTAAATTCTGGGAATGAATTTAGATACGTTCTAATAAAAACAGTCAGAAGCACTACTTCAAAATGACAACTGAACAACTTGATTTATGCAATCTATACATATAATATAAATGTTACGGATTGCTATCTATACATGGAAGATATAATATGAGAAAAAATATTATTGGGACTTTTATAAACGAAAATACTCGTAGAATAAAATAAATGTTTGTTAGAATTTTTGTCTGTTTAGCTGTTTGGACGCTCAAGGGTGTTTTTAAGATCGACGCGTGGCAGGGATGAACGCTCTAGGGGGTTATTGAACACAATGTTTACACAGCATATTCTACATTAAATAATATAAATTGTAAAAATATTAAAATTCCACAAACTCATGTGCGTTTTTCGGCGCGCGGCGCTTACCAACATACTGTTCTGTCTTACGTTAAAATACAAAAAAATCCCTACTTAACTCTCTGATACAACTGGTAGCCTAAATAGAACGAGAAATCACCGTTTAGTTAGAGTTCATACATCTATCAACTTTTATAATAACTATTTTTTGTTGCTCCATCTTTGCACAGAAAAACATCACAAAATGTTAATGAAGCGGAACGCACTCGCTATAGCACTGCCGTGCGATTGATCACAAGTAAGTAAAGACTTAAGATGACACCATTAGTTTTCCAGCTAACTGTGACACCTTCCGCATCTATAGCATAGAAGGACACTCGGCCTTCGGCCTCGCTTCGCCTAGAAGCACACTCGGCCTTCGGCCTCGCTTCGCTTAGAAGCACGCTCGGCCTTCAGCTTCGTCGACGAGCTCACCGATGTCAAATACTTTATGATATATCGCCCTTGTACACAAGGTTGTTTTTCCTACGTTTCTTGTCATCCCGTCATTTGTTTCACGGATGTTGTCAAAGATGCAATGATGTTGGAAATTGCTTACATATCACCGTCCTTAAAATAGGAAAGAAAAATGAAGTTACTAACTATCGAACAATTTCTAAACTATGTGTTATTTCTAAAGTATTTGAGAAACTTGTGTATGACCAGCTATACTCATCACTAAGAAACTCACTTCCGTTGTCTCAGCACGGATTCCTGAAGGGTAAATCTACAGTTACTAATTTAACCCTCCTGAACGAGTTAGTTACGGATTCTATGGATCAGGGTGCTCAAGCTGATGTAATCTATACCGGCTATAGTAAATCCTTCGACAAAATTGACCATAATATACTTATAAACAAGCTTCAGAATGCCGGAACTAGGGGTGATTTATTAAGGTGGTTCAGTTCTTATATAAATAATCGATCCCAGGCTGTAGTTCTCGGTAATTACATTTCAAAATGGATGTGTGTTCCTAGTGGTGTCCCGCAAGGGTCATTATTGGGTCCACTCCTATTTTTGATATTTGTTGCAGATATAGATCACTGCTTTCAAAATTCTACTCTCCTTAGTTTTTCAGATGACATGAAAATAATTAAAAAAATATACTGTCTAGCTGATGCGATTGCACTTCAAGAAGTTCTCATAAGGTTGATAACTACTGTGCTCAGAATATGTTAGATCTCAATGCTAGCAAGTGTACTGTTATGTCGTTTTCACGTAAAAAGAATCCTCTACATTATAACTATCGTCTTAAAGCTGAAACTTTTAACCGTGTGTCGGTGATGAAAGATCTAGGCGTGATGCATGATTCCAAATGAATCTACCAAGATCACATCTCCACTATTGTCAGAAAGGCTTCTAAATCTTTAGGATTAATAATGAGGGCATCATCAGATTTTAAGTACGTAAAAACTGTTAAAATTATAGTACGTATGTACGATGTCACCTAGAATATGCCTCGCAAATTTGGAACCCTATGTATTCTGTTTACATAGACCGCCTAGAAAGCATTCAGCGAAAATTATCGCTCCACAAGTACTGAGAATGATTACTTAAAGTCATGTGTAAAGCATCATTTCCTTCCGCTTCATGCTCGATGTGCCATTTCTGATATAATTTTCTTGAAAAAGATTATCACCTCATCTATTGATTGTCCTGATTTGCTTAATTTGATCAAGCTTTACGTACCTTCTAGGTCCCTCCGCACAAACCCGCTCTTTTATCTTCCTTCAGTTTCAACTAGGCAGAACAGTGTTATATATCGTGTGTGTAAAACCTTCAACAAGGTGCATAGAGAGAATAACCTTGACCTTGACATTTTTCACTGTAGTATTTTTTCTATGAAGAAACAGCTAAGCGAATATTTTCTTAACAATTCCTAATTGACTAAGTAATTTAAATAGATTGTTGCATTTCTTCCATATCATTATTATTATTATGTGAGTGTAGATTTTTGTTGAATCAGTGTTCTATCATACCGTTTATGTATATTATCCTTTTACATTATAAGCTCAATTTAGTAATCTATTTTAGCGCTATCAGTGGAGACTTATAATGACTCTGTGTTACTATAAGAAGTATTAATCAATTGTATTAGTCGATAGTCTTCCTAAGATTTAATAAATAAATAAATAAATTTTTGCTCTTAAAGAATCGCACTCAACCGTTCCGAGATATCGTGTCCGTGAAACATGTCTATGTGTGCGTTGCTCAATTTTTGTATGTAGCTTTACTTCTGATGGTATTGGAATTCTGCGATTACAGTTTCGACAGAACTTTTGTAGTAATGACCAGAGGCAGTAGCAAAAAACAATTTGCGAAAAAGTATTCGTATCGTAAGCGTCAACGCGTCACCCTTTGGCGTACAAATAATGAGTTATCTGTGTCACAGTTGCCCTAGATAAATGATAGTTTATACTGTTCCACGTGAACGACACGTTACGATACACTGATGCAGTTATTCGTACTAGGCTCACTGGAGTTAGCTCATTTATATAATCCACACTTATATTACGAGTATAAATGCGAAAGTAAATCTGTCCATCTGTCTGTTTGCTACCTAATCACGGCTAAACGGCTTAACCGATCTTGGTAAAATTTTGCGACGTGATAGTATTTATCATGAGGACGGACATAGGATATTTTTTTTCAGAAGAAAATACTTTTATATTATTTAATTAGTTGTCATGAAGGGCTGACTGCTTCATCAACTGAAAACAAACATGACTTTACATGAGCTGCTGGACCAACAATTATGAAACGTTGGCTGTTAATGCCTTTTTATGCTGAAAAATCTACTAAGGAAGGTTATTTAGACATTTCACTCCTAAGGACTTGAAGAGATTTGATGGCGGGTCAGGTATTTCCTCATTGTACTCTAAGGCCTTTATTAATAAACGTTGCGTAAACCTATATTACGCGTAACATGCTTTGTCTTTCTTTCACACGTGACATTTACTGCAAGCGAAAAATTGACAGATAGATGTTTTAACTACTCCGGGTGTAAGCCAAGTTTATTAATAAGGCCGTATGTGTTTCAAGTAATATTTTCTGCAGCGTCATTTAAAATACATCTCCGTGATCACTTTTGCAACTATACCTTTGCTTATATGTGCTATTATTGAATTACTTGATTAAAACTTTCGTAAGTATTACACATTTTAATGTTATTTGACTAGCTCGAACGCAGCCGTGTGCGTACTCCATGAAGAAGTGGCCCGGACGGTCACGAAACCGGCCGGGATATTCGACTATACCTACCGCGTAAGTTAAACCGTCAAATAACATTAAAATATTGAATAAATTACGTATGTCAATGAAACTACCTTTAGTAGGGGCTAGAAGTCTGCTGATGGCTGTAGGTGTTTGTTAATGTGATTGTTACGAGACGCATTGACGCTTGTAAGGCACCTTCGGGATTACTGCAGCAGTTGCATCTTCTACCTAAAGTATACCTATAGCTTATAGTACGGGTATACCTACTACTATGAATATACTGTAGAACCGCATAAAGTCGTATTTAATCAAAATATTTTTATTCCAGACTTTATTGTGTCACTAATGAGATTCCCTATATATATATCGCCTTTTTATAACTCCCCAGCAGCTGCATCTACTAAAGTATACCTATAGCTTATAGTACGGGTATACCTACTACTATGCATATACTGTGGAGCCGCATAAAGTCGTATTTAATCAAAATATTTGTATTCCAGACTTGATTGTGTCACTAATGAGATTCCCTATATATATATCGCCTATTTATAACTCCCCAGCAGCTGCATCTACTAAAGTATACCTATAGCTTATAGTACGGGTATACCTACTACTATGCATATACTGTGGAACTGCATAAATTCGTATTTAATCAAAATATTTTTATTACAGACTTGATTGTGTCACTAATGAGATTCCCTATATATATATCGCTTATTTATAACTTTCTGCAGGGCTATTATATAACTAATTTCCTAACAAATGTTGAATGAAATCTTGAAAAATGGCGGCTCTGTGTAATTTTTGACAACTCCAGTAAGCAAAACTGTTAGTAAGTTGATGACTGGAGATGACAAAAATGACATAGAGCCGCCATTATATTCGATTTCAATCAACATTTGTTATTTATTTTATTTTATTCGGAAAGCAAACAGTCCTACCTAACTCAGTATTGTTATGTATTGTCGTAAGAAAATTTAAAACTATACACCAATTACATGTTTTCGCATATAAACGTCTATAACCTACTTGTCTGCTAACATTTGACAGTGCGAATAAATAATTACATACCGATAATTAATTATCATAACATAACATTAAACCTTATTGTTTATCGATATACTTTAGATGTAAACAAGAAACGCTAGTGAGACAGTTGGAAAGTCGCATCAAACCATTTTGAAGTAATAGTTTAATTATATACAAGTTTATGGAAAATTAAACAAATCATATTCAGGACAGTCATCCAGTCTGTTTAAATTGTTTGCCATTCTTATGAAGAAGGTAGTTTTGTCTCGAGGATCTTGTAGGGTAATAGGTTTCTATAACCTCTCAACTCTCGATGCTACACCGTACTAGTACTAAAGACAGAAATTTGTCACAAAGTTATTATTATTACAAACTGTGTCAGATTTATATCGTAAAGCACACCGTCGATAGAAAGAATATGGAAACAGACGGTTAGTGTATTTAACTAAGATCAATAGTAAACTTGTATGTATCACGCAACTACATTATAAAGGAACATTTAGATTTATTACCGAATCCGATGCACCCGAGAGCGTTCTCAAAGGAACTGTGATAAACGGCGTGAGTACGCCACTTAAAGCGCTCCTACGGAATTTAGATTAAATGCTGATACACGGGTGTATTGCTAAATATATGTATAATAGATAACGTAGTGCGATTTGTATTAAAACCGAGTGTGCCGACTTCTTAATGAATTTAATTACGTGAACTTACACATAATATAATTTTAAAATAACTTATCTGTGATAGAAATGTTTGGGCTATTGCAGTAATATAGTTTTCGCGTGTGTCCGGCTGCAACAACAGGCCCTGCGCAGAGTGTAAGTAGCTGCGGCCAACCTTGACGCTTGGTCGGGGTTCGGACACGGGCAGTACACGCATTTGCGTTATCTACCTATTGTACATAATATTATATCTGAGATTGCTACTAACAAACCTTAGAATATACTTCAGGATTGGATTTATAGTAAAATAATTAATAAAAAACGTTTTAATAAAAAAAAGCATACTATAAAGTTCGACATTATATAGAAGATAAAGATGGAATACGAGTACTCCACTTCTGGCAAGCTGTCTCTCTGCCACCCATAAAATGTAATATTTGTAGTACCTAAGTAGAAACATTGTAAACATCTATATAAAAAGAATGGCCCCGAGTTTCTTGCCGCTTCTTCTCGGTGGGCTCTATATATTTTGGTACGCGGCGGTAGAGTCTTTAAAGTAATGAAAAGTTGACGTTCATAAGTGCGTCTTTGATGCCTAAATTGAATAAATGATTTTGACTTGACTTGACTTGAGTACATTACTGCAGAATCCAGTAAGTAAGCCTTCCTGGCCAAGTATGAGTTAACCGGACTGAACCGCAGGTGAGGTTCAATTATATACGAGGCCAGGATGGCTTTCTTACTGGATGAGGCTTGTATAATTATTTTCTCAAAAATTAAAGAAGGTTTTTGCTAATTCGGCTTCAGTTTTTAAATCAGGATTGCCATCTATTTTTTCTGAATCAGATTCGCCTGATCTCATTTTTGGGATTATCTATGTTCACGCGGTTAAATTAAAACACAATTGTCGCAGTTGAATGTGAAATCCCGCCAGTCGTTGTTTTTTTACTAAGTTTGCGTTTAGTTTTTAACATTGTTCTATTTTAACATTACATAAACGTTTTTGTATGTTTAGTAAAAAAATGAAAATTATTGTTTTTGAATCTCCATGTTAATTTTAGAATGTCTAATCCAACATGATTTATAAATTGAAATTATTAAATACCAACATAAATCCCACACTATATTTCTACAACATTAATAAGTACAAAACGCATCGTGCATACTTTTTCTGCGTCGCGTTAAGTATCACAGACTATAAAATGGTTGTCACACAGGCTACAAAAATATCTCATAAATATTCTCATTATTAATATGTATCTATCTCTTATTATAATAAATATCTATTTGGAGCCTCTCCCACCAATAACCATGTTATAATTGCTAAAATCCAATCTGTGTCTGGTACTATGTTTTTTTTCTAAGCAGATCTAAAGAGGATGACCTACAACAGTAGGAGATTCCAAATTTAAAATCTCGCTTCTTACTGGACAGATGTGAATAAGTCTCCGGTAGAGTTCACTTTCTGGATACTTTTTAGAGATGTTATGGCAACTTTACATACCATTTTTGAGACAAACATTTTACGTACTATTTGTACTAATTTCGCATAAAAGAATACGACACGTGGACGGCCCCGTTTGCCTAGATTGTGACTATACCTTCGAATCGAGGGGTCCCAGGATCGATCCCTGGCGGATAAAAAGATTGTGATGAGCAGAATTATTTGACCTCTGGCGTTGGATGTTTGTGAGGTAACTAATGAACATGCCTTCAACGATACAGGGAATCCTAGCGTATAACTGTATGGCATAAACAAATTAAAATAATATAAGCGATATCAGCAATGTAAGCTTGTTATAAGTTGATACCAATGATATTATATGTATAAAAGTTTGGTTGATACACATAAAATAGAAGACATCGCAAGAAAGGTCATATAAGGCACACTTTGCAAGGCTTTTTGACTATTTTCTCCGTAAAATTCAAATTATGAAAGTACAATTTGCTGAAAATTAAAACACTACATTTAAAGAGACGATATTTATCTATTATTATGGTCATAAAATTTCGCAACTATATGCAAACTGATGCAACTAAAAAACCTAAAAGAATGAATACCGTTTAATCGTTGAATTTTTCACTTGATCATAATAATAATAAATTTATATTGGTGATCAAAGAGTTCGATTTTTTTTGTTCATGAAGAATTAGAAAATATATAGATTTATGATTGAGCTTACAGATATCCCGTTTACCTTTTATTTGAGACACAGAAAATTGATTAAAACCGATTTTAAACCATAAGAGGGCATTTACTTTTGATCAGATGTATAAGTTGTGTATCTATATATAATATAAGATATAAAATCTTACAATCGCCTATATCCCTGTGTTAAATCTTTTTTGGTAAATCGTAACAATCTCCTTTTCTTATATCAAAGAAAAAGCCTCTCGAGAAGACCTGCGGGCTTATTCTTGCTTATATCACTTGGTAAAAAACAAATCATAAAATAATAGCCCTACTGTAGGTCTACCATGAATTGACAACATTGACACAAATCGATGCTCGATATCGACTGCCCCGAAAAATGTATGAAAAAAAGAACAGTGCCACCTCGCGGTCAATTGTAGAATTAAAATTGACAGCGAGTACGCCAATCACAAGCTTAAGAGGATTGCATAGCTAGTACTTTCCGTCATGAATCATCACATTGTTTACTATGCCCGTACGTTTTGATATTTTCAGTTTTCTTAAGTTCTAAAAAAGGAAATGTATAGTAGGAAACTATATAATATATATATATAATAACCTACTTTGAAATACTGAAAAAAATCAAAACGTACAGGCATAGTAAACAGTGCGATGATTCCATGAAAAAAAATCACTGAAATCGGATAATGTTAAGAGGTAGAAAAGAGTTTTCTCTTTTAGTACGGAAAGTACTAGGTATGCAACCCTCTTAATAGGTAGTCGAGATCGAGTATCGAATATAGATGACATTAATGTTGCCAACTTATGGTAAAGCTACTGGCCAAACGTTTGGTTATGGCGACGGGTGACCGAAATCATGGCGCCTGCTTACTTAGTTTGTACTTACTTACCTACATATATATTGGTAACTTTTCCCCCCACCATAGATATGTTTTTATTTTTTTATATTTATTCTGTAAATATAAGTAATATCTACAAGTAATGTACCTGCAAGTATAAGTAAAATGGTAAATTTGTAATGTAAGAACGTAATAATTATTAGTGTTTTTAGTATTTATAATCCATAAACTATTAGTGAAAAATAAATACGCGGCAAAAATAAAAATATGTCAAGTTTATTATGTCACTTACAATTGGGTATTAAACTTCTGGGAAAGTTGTATCGAAGCAGTTCCCTGGAAAGTTGACATCTGGTGAAAGTCTTTGCATGGCCGTGGGAGCTGTGCACCAGACTGAGCGCCACGAAGAGAAGCAGCAGTTCAGATATCCTCGGCATTCTGAGAACAAGCGGAGCATTGCGTTATTTTACAAGCTGTTTATTTGACTCTACGCTATGTTGGTAAATTTTAAATAGTCTTCTTCTTCTTCGTCTTCTCTCAATCACCGAGGCATATTTATTTTTTATTTATAATATTACATTTAAATAAATACAAATATAATGTTATACCATCGGAACCTAAAAAAATGACTTTCGGCGTTAAAAAACTTCAACCAACCTGCCGTGCGATTCTCGTCGTGCCGTGCGATTCTCTAAGAGATAAGAGCATTTTTGACAACATCCGTGTAAAAATGACGAGATGACAAGAAACGTAGGAAAAACAACCTTATATACGATGCGATATCTCTTAAGTATAAGACATCGGTAAGCTCGCTCGTCAACGATCGCAATGACGAATCATAGAATCGCACAGCTGTTCAAGGATCAAAAAGTCGTGATGGCATTTTCTAATTATTCTTACTTGTAAGGAATGTGTAGTCGTTACTTGTTATGAATAATTAGTATTTATGATTTTGACATCAACAGATCACAAATATTTTATTTTCATTTTTATCTTTATTTTCTACTAAGAATCACAGATACGACAATCAAACCTGGCTAAGCTTTTGGATAGGTATTAAGTATGCGCCTGGCCCTCACAGGTCCGAAGTCTACATCAAACGGTACAAGTTACCGCCATCGATAATATTTGTATATTTGCACCCTTTCAAGGGTTTTTAACCTACGACTTCAAAAAAGGAGGGTTATATGTTTGATTGTATGTATTTTGTTGTGTGATTTGATATGTAAGCCGATTTCTCCCCTATTTATGGAACGATTCTCTAAATTCTTTTTTGTTTGGTAGAGTACACTTCCGAGGTGGTTCCATTTAAATTTCATCAAATACGGTCAAGGAGTTTTTGAGTTACTCTCCAATAACTCAAAAATGTTGCGTCTTTATTGTAGATATCATCATTACCGATGAATGACTATCGATCCCGTAAGTAGCAATGATAACAAAAATTGTGAAAAAAAACTTTATCAAAAAAAAAATGTCATTAGTTATTGCCATTATTCACATGATTTAGAATTTGTTTTTCATATAACTTACCTACATTAAGCAGTTTAGTGTATTTAATCCACAATTACGGTCAAACTAAAACCTCTACTTATACCTTGGTTAAAATAAAGCGCTGTGCTTGTAAAGTACAAACTTAAAACTACAATTAAGAGGATTGCATAGCTAGTACTTTCCATGCTAAAAGAGAAAACTCTTTTCTACCTCTTAACATTGTCCGATTTCAGTTTTTTTAAGTTCTAAAAAAGGAAATTTATAGTACTTTGAAATACTGAAAAAATCAAAACGTACGGGCATAGCAAACAATGCCACGATTCCATGAAAAAAAAAACATGAAATAGGACAATGTTGAGAGGTAGAAAAGAGTTTTCTCTTTTAGCATGGAAAGTACTACTCGTAACTATGCAATCCTCTTAAGTTTCCAGATTTGCGTTCTAATTTAAACACTCATGTCTATCCAAACCTAACAATGTCATTGTGTGAGCTGAAATGGTTCAAACATTTACAAGCTCCATCCAAACTGGTCAAAACTTTCTTAACTGCGTTATCCACAATACACTCAATTACTAATGCAAATTAAATGCACAGTTACACTGAAATGCAGTTGCTAACTAACAGAAACTGTGTTTAGTTGCAGTCGAGCTTAAAACACGGTTATAATATAAGCTACGTCTGAAACTTCAGCGCAGCTATGATGTGCCTAACAGGTAAATTACTCTCGAGTGCTTCCTAAATATATTAGTGGATATTATAAACAAAGAAATCGAATGGCAATGCGACTGTAGTGATTAAAAATATATGTAACTAGCGACTGCCCGCGCCCGCGCAAAATATTCTTCATATTACACATGCTAGAACGAACTTAGCTTATAACTCTCCTCTAATAAGAATATGTCGTACATATAATGAATATAATGCTTCCGTAAATGACCTTGATATCTTTCATGACCCTTTAAACACATTTAAAAATAAAATAACAAAGTTATTACACAACACTAATTGCAATGAAATTGAATTTTCTGTTTCCGACATTTTTGTCTTTTGTTGTAAATATTTTAGTTAACTTTAATGTATAAATTTTAGTTAACTTTAATGTAACTTTTTATCTCCTATCACTGTTAAATTGTGAAAGCTGTAAACGCCTGTTAAAGGTGTACATATCAGAACAGTTATATAATTGTAAGTGTTAACTCATAGTTTTTGTTTAATATGTATACTGTTGGTGTTTCTATATAAAATAAATAGACTTCGTTCACGTAATAGGCTCGGCCGTCGGCCTCGCAATAACCTCTTTTCTTGTTTTTTTTAAATGTAAGAACCTTCTACAAAGTATTAGAAAGCAATCAAAACAAGATTTAAAATCAGAATTAAATCGGTGAAGCCGTTCTCAAGTTATAACGTGAACAGGAGAAATAGGGGTTCATTTTTTTATATATCCCTTCAAGGGTCGATGTCATTAAAACAATGAAATTTCTATTGTGTCTGGCCGTGCGACCTTTGATGCATTATAGATGATGACGCAATATGACTGTGACGCTACGAAGAAATATAGTATTTCTTCGTAGCTGTGACGTCATATTATGTCTTTGGATGGACAAGAAAATTTTAATGCTGCTGTATTGATGACTCCACGTTTTTTATTCGCATTTCAATTGGGTTATAACTTGCACAATAAATATTAACTTAAAAAATATTTTAAATTTGCATAAATTTAGATTTTGATGCTTTACTGGATTTTAACACAAAATGGTCATATATTTCATATATTTAAGAAGTCTAAAAGTTATGAGATGTATAATAAAATAAAACAAGTAAAGGTATAATATTACTCTCATAAGCTCAAATAATAACCAAAAATATAGGTTGAAAAAAATATCATAGTTATGTAAACTAAGCGAAATTTTTATATTATATTTTGGTTATACATAACATAGTGACATATTGTGGCACGTGTTATGTGCATAGATGGGTTATTATTAAAACAATTATTGTTAACTCATTGGATGCTTGACCCAATAAAATTACTTAAAATAGGAACCTTCATTTATATTTTCATGCCAATATAAAAAGCCGCGCGAAAATATAACTAAGCTCAATCTAAAACTAAACTGTCAAATAAATACTGTCTCTATTTTGACTTATAATTATTGTTAAGAAACGAAAACCGTTTAAACTAGTGTCGTGAAATAAATCATGTAACTTATTGAGCTTTATTCTAAATCTACATATTCAGTGGCCAACTTGACAATGCCTTACCTCGTGTAGTTAAAGTTATTATGCACAGTATGAAAATAAAGCCCAACTAGACCAAGTAAGTACGTACTCGTAGTTTGGTCGGCTGACGAAATTGTTTTATTTTCTGCAGCAAAAACTTGAAACTCAATTATAGCGGCCGACGAGGCGATGAAGGTGCGTTCCGTTGCGCCGCTCACTTTGTGCACTGTGCATAATGTGGGGTATTGCAGACGAGCGGACCTGATCAGCTGATGAAATTATAAGATGGATATATTACTTAGACATTGGCGGAATAGTAACTGCAAAAAATAGGTGAATTTGTGCTGGTTGCAGACCTTTTTATCTAGCAGTTCTTACCATCAAGGTAACTGTGTCTAACAGATTTCAAGTTTAACAGAGAGGAGCTAAACATGACAGACTGTAAGCTAACTTAAAGTTACTAGGCAAACATTTTTTTTACCATTAAACAACCGTGCGATTCTCTATTAGAGCAAACATCGTTGCATCCTTGACAACATCCGGGAAAGAAATGACGAGATGACAAGAAACGTTGGAAAAACAACCTTATTTACAAAGGCAATATCTGACATCGGTGAGCTCGTCGATGAGTGCATCGACGAATCATTAGAGAATCGCACGGCTGAACCGATTTCAACACTAAACAGTGTGAATTAACTTGTTAGTCGGTGTCCAAATGTATAAAGTTGTTAGATCTATATCATATATTCCTAATTAATCTGTGCTGTTTGATTCAAAATGGATCTCTCTGTGTCATCTGTGTAATCTGGAAGTAAACAAAATACAAACAGTCGATGTGGAAATAATTCAGTTTTTTATTAGAAACCAGCGGAAAACCGAACTAAGGCAGAACAAAACGGTGCTTTGAGTATCTAGTGCTCAAAGTGAGACGTGGAAAAGGTGCCGTGATTGAACATAAGGTCCTTACGAACCGAATAAATTCTCAACAAATCAATTTGTATACGTGCATAGATATTTGTAACCACAGATAATTTATGGCACAAATCAAGGGGCATATACAAAGTGACCACAGAACATAGTTGCTCAGATATCAGAGGGCGCCACTAGTGGGAAGCAACAAATACTAGTTCCGGTGGAAATATTCCAGAGAAGCTTATTAGAAAGGTTGGACTTGGAAGTCGCACGCAAAAATTATGGAGAAGGAAATAAGGGTCCTAGAAGATTTAAAGATACAAATAGAGAAGTCAAGAATAAATTATAAAAAGCAGCCCAAAGATAAACTTACGTCTGCATACCTCAATTCTCGTTTGGATGGCTTGGAACTACTTTTGTCTAAATTTCTAAGTAAACATGAAGATCTCGTAGCAACATACAGTGAAAAAGAGTTGCAACAGACTAGCTATGTGAAGACCGATGTATTCGAGGAGTGCTTCGAGACGTATCTTACTTACAAAGGAGAGCTGAACATGAAGATAGCGACGATGACACCAGCATCTGCAAGTACCAGTGAGTCGAGCGCACCCTTAGGAGGTAAGGAGCAAATATTGAAACTACCGCAAATCACGTTGCCAGTCTTCACGGGAAAATATTCGGAATTTTCATCGTTTAAAGAACTATTTATATCGTTAGTGCATAACAATCCCTCGCTAGATGAAGTTCAAAGGTTGCATTATTTAAAAACTCAGGTGAAGGGCGAAGCAGAGCAGCTAATTAAGCACATTCCTATTACAGGAGCTAATTACAAAAAATGTTGGGAATTGCTTTTGAGTAGGTATGACAACAAGCGATTTTTGTCAAATTCTATTTTAAAACGCTTGTTTAGCCAACGTAGTATGTATGGGGAATCTGCTCAAGCATTAAAGGAACTTTTGGACACAACATCAGATTGTATGCATGAGTTAAAAAACTTAGGTATTCAGGTAGAATCGTGGGACACAATAATTATATATATAGTTAGTCAAAAACTGGACCCTGAAACAAGAAAACAGTGGGAGTTGCACGTTAATCAAAAGGGGGAAGATCTCCCCTCGTTCACCCTATTTAAAAAGTTTTTGGAATCGCGTTTCCGGGCTCTAGAATTCGTAGAACCCTTAAAACCCAAGCCCAAGCTTCAGTCCACCAAAGTACTACACACCACGTCAAGTTCCAACGTCGTTTGTCCTCATTGTAAAGATAGTCATAAGCTGTATTCGTGTAGTAAATTTGCCAAAGAAGACGTAGCCAGTCGTCAGGAAATAGTAAAAAGCCTACAGCTTTGCTATAATTGCTTGGGAAGCAATCACTTTGGCAGATCTTGTCGCGTTTCAACGAAATGCCGGATTTGCAATGGGAAACACCACACTCTTCTTCATGGTAAACCGAAACCGGAACCCATAGCTATTGCCCAGGAAGAAGATCCAGAACCGTCCTCATCGGCTAAGACAGATACCACCATTCGAAACCACTTTGTTACAGGGGGAAGGCAAACGCTATTGGCCACAGCTTTGCTAAAGGCAGAGTCCAAAGATGGTTCGAAACTGATTTTGAGAGCGTTGCTGGACCAAGGTTCACAAGCGTCTTTCATATCAGAGGCCGCTGTACAATTGCTACGGCTAAATAGAATAGCAGTAAAAAGTTGCATTACGGGATTAGGGGAAAACCAAAGTGGCTTAACGTCAAAAGCGATAGTTATGGTCAATATACAGTCTCTTTGGGATCCCAAATTTACATTAATGATAAAGGCGCACGTTATTAACACAGTAACGTCAATTTTGCCAAATAGAGAATTCGTTCTGCCGAAGTGGGCAGAACTCGGTCAAATCCAGCTGGCTGATCCGCAATATAATACGCCCAATAAAATCGACATTTTACTGGGCTCTGAGGTATATTGTGCTATCTTGAAAAAAGGCTTGTTAAAAAGTCCTGCGGGTGCTATTGCTCAAGACACATACCTCGGATGGGTGCTATCGGGTCAGGTGGGAGGCCGCGGTCGCAACGAAAAGGGTTGTCACAACGTGATTCTCAGCTTGCACTCCAAGTTGGAAGAAAATGAGCTCCTGAAAAAGTTTTGGGAGCTAGAATCCGAACCTAGTTCGATACGAAAGAAGATGCTAACTCCGGAAGAGCAAGCATGTGAAGACCATTTTGAAAACACCACTCAAAGAATGGACTCTGGTCGGTATGTTGTTGAACTACCTTTTCGTCCAGATGTGGATCGTCAGTACGGAGATACTAGAGCGGTGTCGGTAAAACAACTTGAGAGTTTAGAAAAAAGGTTAGACAATAATCCTGATCTAAAAAGGAATTACTCTCAAGTATTAAACGAATACCTCACGCTAGGCCACATGGAAAAGGTGTCTAATGATTCCAAACTATCAAATGGAAAGGTATGGCTGCCACATCATGCCGTCGTTCGAACGGATAAAAGCACAACCAAAACCAGAGTGGTTTTCAACGCGTCAAATAAATCGCCGAATGGAATTTCCTTGAATTCTACTTTGATGGTTGGCCCAAACTTGCAACCCGAATTACGACATACAATCATGCGTTGGCGATTACATCCCGTCTGTCTTACAGCCGACATAGTAAAAATGTACAGAATGGTCAGAGTTGCTGACAAGCATGTAGACTTCCAGAGAATTGTGTGGCGAGAAGGCCCCACTGATAAATTCGAAGATTATCGCCTACTTACGGTTACATTTGGCACTTCATGTGCTCCGTACTTAGCCGTCAAAGCACTACAACAAATTGCGTTGGATGAAGGGCATAATTACCCTCTTGCAGCAAGTAGAGTTCACAGGGACTTTTATATGGATGATTTGCTCACTGGATGCGAATCTGAAACAGAAGCGATTAAGCTTTATGAAGAAATGAATGCACTGCTTCAGAAAGGCGGATTTGTTTTGCAAAAGTGGTCCAGTAACAGGCTTGGATTACTGGAAACTGGAACAGATAATAAAGGGTTGAACCGCGAATTCAAAGAAGATGATGTCACTAAGATAGTGGGTCTGACTTGGAACAAGCGGACGGACGAATTTGATTATAGCGTCAATTTGTCGAATTCTTCAATCCCTGAAACAAAACGTGAAATAATATCGGAGATCTGCCGTTTATACGATCCTTTAGGATGGATAGCGCCGTGCATTATTACGGCGAAAATATTCATCCAGAAATTGTGGGTAACGGGATTGGAATGGGACGACAGAATTCCTGAGGAACTTTTAAGAGAATGGTCGCAGTACCGAGAAGAGTTAAGCAAACTTCTAAGTTTTCATATTCCGCGATGGGTTGGAAGATTGGTTAGCGATAGGGAAGTGACTTTACACGGATTTGGGGATGCTTCTAATGCTGCGTTCGCGGCAGTGGTCTATATTCGATGCATTTCCAAAGACGGGTCTATCAGCACTCACCTAGTAACTTCCAAAACAAAAGTCGCCCCTATTCGACAAGTATCAATTCCACGATTGGAGTTGTGCGGAATTCAGCTCGTTACAAAGCTGCTACGGGAAGTAGCAGAAGTACTAAATGTCTCCAAATCAGATCTACATGCATGGACTGACTCGACAGTCGTGTTAGCTTGGCTCAGCGATCATCCAAGCCGATGGAAGACTTTTGTTGCGAACAGAACTTCCGAGATTCTAAACTTGTTGGATGCATCGCAATTTGCCTATGTCCGATCAGACGAAAATCCTGCAGATTGTGCTTCACGTGGAATCCCAGCCTCAAAACTTATCAACAATAAGTTATGGATGCATGGTCCCGAATGGCTACGAAATGAAGATATTGATTATGCAAAACCACGGTCAATATACACAAAAACAGATTTAGAAGCGAAGGAGATAAAGGTACATACCTCAACCGTGGAGAGTGATTCACAAGCGGCACCGTGGTCCAAATTCTCCTCCCTTAGAAAACTCATTAGAGTCGTGGCGTATTGCAGAAGGATCCTGCGATTAAAGAACCCTATAAACGACCGAACGAAGCCTTTACCATATTTAACTGTACCTGAAATAAAGGACGCACTGACCTGTTGTATAAAACAGCATCAGCTACACTCGCTGCACGAAGACGTCGTCAGTATCCTGAAACAGAAAGAAGTGAATAAGAAGAGTAAAATATCCACATTAAATCCATTCATAGATGAAAAAGGCATAGTAAGAGTTGGAGGAAGAATTACGAATTCAAACTTACCTGATACCAGTAAACATCCCATCATTATATCTGGAGACTCGCATGTTGCCAAGCTTATTGTAGCAGATGCTCACGAAAGGACCATGCATGGTGGACAGCAGCTAACCTGCAATTATATCAGAACAAGGTACTGGGTAACTAAAGTGAAAAATATAGTAAGAGCTCATATTCACCAATGTGTACCTTGTATACGGAATGCAGCCAAGACCAGAACTCAGTTGATGGGACAGTTACCGTCGTGTCGAGCAACACCAAATAAGCCATTTCTGCATGCTGGAGTGGATTATGCGGGTCCTATAATGATTAGAATGTCCAAAGGACGTGGCAATAAATCATATAAAGGTTACATTGCCCTTTTTATTTGTATGTCAACTCGGGCGGTACACATTGCGGTCGTGTCTTGTCTTTCGTCAGAAGGATTTTTATCCGCGTTTAAGCGTTTCGTAGCTCGGCGAGGTCGGTGTGCTCAGTTGTGGAGCGACAACGGTACCAATTTTGTTGGGGCCGCTAAGGAGTTAAAAGCCTTATTGACTAGTGAGAGTTCTTCATTTTCGAGTGAAGTTGCTACTGCTCTGGCCAATAATGGTACGGAATGGCGCTTTATCCCTCCTCAAAGTCCAAACTTTGGGGGATTATGGGAGGCAGGGATAAAGAGCATGAAACATCATCTGAAACGTGTCATCGGAGACTCCACCCTCACTTACGAGGAACTATCGACAGTCTTATCTCAAATTGAGGCATGTCTCAATTCTCGTCCGCTATCGCAAATCAGTCCAGACTCCGACGATCTAGTGCCTTTGACACCAGGTCATTTTTTAATAGGTGAACCTTTACTGATTGCGCCGGATCATAACTACGAGCAATTGCAGTCAGGTAGCCTACGACGTTGGCAAGTTACGCAAAGGATGGTACAGCAGTTCTGGAGACGGTGGTCTCAAGAATACTTGACCCATTTCTTCCAGAGGTATAAATGGAAAAACCAATCTCCTGGAGTGAGGGTGGGCGACGTTGTGTTAGTTCGAGAGGACAATTTACCTCCCGCTAAATGGCTATACGGTTTGGTGGTACAGCTACATCCCGGTAAAGACAAAATAACTCGAGTTGTGACGTTACGTTATAAGGGGTCCTTGATTCAGCGTCCGGTTTCGAAGCTTTGTCCCTTACCTGTAAACTGTGATGCCTAGAAGTCTTTTAAAAATGTTTGTTTTATAACTGGAACAGCATACATGCATCTCCAGTTTTAGAATTTGTTAAAATTTAAAAGTTTAGTTGATTTTTGTATATTTTTCAGACAAAGTCATTATTAGAAAAAGTCGTTATTTTAAGTTAATTATAGAAATTGTACTCAGAAAAGTTTTAATACATGTGGGAGTCGCGTAAGGTTAGTTTATTAATAGCCACCTATTGTATATTACCTATGTTTACAGTCCACCGAAGATATAAGACAAGATTTGCAAAGTATAGCATTCACATTAAAGAAATGGTTTAATTTATTACTAGCTCAATATTGAATATAGTACATTGTTGACCATATTGTTTAACTACAAGTTTTTAATGTTAATTTTGTATCGCATTTTTTTTAAATAAGAAGGACAATTCGTCCTTGGTGGGCGGTATGTCCAAATGTATAAAGTTGTTAGATCTATATCATATATTCCTAATTAATCTGTGCTGTTTGATTCAAAATGGATCTCTCTGTGTCATCTGTGTAATCTGGAAGTAAACAAAATACAAACAGTCGATGTGGAAATAATTCAGTTTTTTATTAGAAACCAGCGGAAAACCGAACTAAGGCAGAACAAAACGGTGCTTTGAGTATCTAGTGCTCAAAGTGAGACGTGGAAAAGGTGCCGTGATTGAACAGTCGGTACCATGATATTATGCGCATGGTACCTTCTCCAACAATAAATTTAACACTTTTAAGTGTTGAAATTGATTCCATTTTATGGGAAAAAAATGTTTCACCCTCTTTAGTGACCTGCTACTTACGGGATCGATTATCGTTCACTGTCAATAAGGATATCATTACGATAGGCGAAACACTTTTTAGTTATAGGGTTGTAACTCAAAAACTCCTTGACCGTATTTGATGAAATTTAATGGAACCACCTCGGAAGTATACTATACCAAACAAAAAAACAAGAATTATCAAAATCGGACTTTTCTGTGAAAAGTTATGCGTGATCATACATAAAAAAACGCGTCGACGTGTGAACTTCCTCCTTTTGGAGATCGGTTGAAAATCAAGAGGATCTGTACTATAAGTGTTTACTATAAAAATAAATGCAGACATATTGCGTCGATAATAGTAGTTTATGCAACTGTCATATAATAGAGGGCATTAAAACATGAGTGTAATTTTATATACAAAATAAGATTACACGAGTGTTTTAATACCTAATTATATGCAGTTGCATACACTACTTTATTTAATGTCCTGACATTTTGCTACTAAAGTTTAATCCAACAAAATATTACTCAAATTCGTATGTACGAAATAGCGCCAAAATGGAAAAAGTCTTCTTCTTCTTGTTTGTATGGCTTGTGCGGCGTAACCACAATTTTGCCAATATCAGTGGAAAATATAATTTATTGGTATATTGGCTCGAAACCAGCGCGTTGCGCGCGCAGGGCGCTCACCACAGATAATGTGTACTTAAATTGAATTGAAACCTCATTGGTCGGGACACATTGTACTTTAATAATTAAAAAATGTTTTGAAGCATTGTTTTGTTAGGAGAATAATGCTTTAATTTAATTTTTTTATTTTCTTATAGAAGTATGTAAATAAAATATGCCAATAAAAGTCTGTATTTCATTTCATAATTAGAATATTAGCGAATGAGATTATGTAAATTTTTTTAAAGCAACCATGTACATGTGATTACATGTGTTTAAAAATAAGAAAACAAAAATTAAGTTGACGATAAGCACGGCAGATCAAATTGACCCGTCTGCATCTGCAAGGATAACATCCGAGAGGCGAACGGAACCGAGTTATGGGTCGTGGCGCCGCGAGCGTTTGTTTTCGAATATTTCGAAACTTTTGTTCGTACAGTGTTCAGAACCGTGGTTGAGAATTTAGTACTTGTATGCATTAATAAGGCGTTATTCTGTAGTTTCAACGATTAATTCTGTTAACAACTGTACTACCGGATATAAAGTTAGTAAGCAATGCTGACATTGATATACAGAATGGTTTTTTTGAGAAGGGCGGTCATGGCCAAGTCCGGAACCACGAGAGTTAGAGAAAAATCGTGAAATAAGACATGCACTCGATTTATAAGAAAACGATAACTGCACACTTTTTTTAAATCTTTTACTTTTGACGGAAATTGACACGAATTCCTTTTCAAAAAAAAAACACAGCCTGTATTATTAAACAAATGGATTCTGTTTCCGATAAAGATCAATCTTTGCACAGAAATGCATTACTAAAAATGAAAGGAAACAGTATTTTTTTTACAAATTTCGTTTAAAATTTCAATTTTACCTAACTAATAAGTTGCTCAAAACGGTTTCCATTGACTCCAATGCATAAGTTTATACGCCTCTCTAAAGACTTTACTGTATTTGATAACATGACAGGATTTATCCTCGAGAAAATATCAAGCAATGAGCTTTGTAAGCTGTAAGTAAGCTTTGTAAGTATCACCACAGTACATCCCGCTAATAAGGCAAATTAGTTTCACACACAACGGCTAAAAGTGAGTGAGACCGTGTAAAAATAATAAAATAGTAAAAATTTACTATTTCCTTTCGTTTTTATTAATTTATTTCTTTGCGAAGATTGATTTTTATCAGCAACATAATCCATCTATCAGGGTCTATCAGGGTGTTTTTTTTTGAATTATCATTCGGGTCGATTTCCGTGTAAAGTAAAAGATAAAAAAAAAACTAAATATGCATTTATTGTTTTCTTAGAAATCGAGGGCATGTCTCCTTTCACGATTTTTCTCTAACTCTCGTAATTCCGGACTTGGCTATGGCCGCCCTTCTAAAAAAATCATCCTGTATATAATAGCGTTAGGTTTTTCAAATTGCACATCTGCGTGTCTTGCACTTTTTCCTAGGTTTTAACTTAATATTGCGACTAGGAGTTTACATGTATCTTCTCTATTTATAAATGTATTACATGTTAATGTAATATACAATTCTTTAATGTATTGTTTACTTAGAATTCTGTATTTTTTATAATATTATAATATTTTTTATACCTAATTGAAATTTATAGAGAGAAAAACTCAGACCCTCGGATAAGATTCGAACCCGCGTCTTCTGACTCTCCGTGTCTGACGCCATTGAACAACTAGGCCACCGAGGTTCGCGCCTGAACATCGAATTTTAACTATTAATTATTATTTTTAGAATATTATTAGATGAACCTACTTTAAATACATTTACACAATTATTGTTCACGAAATCGAGCATTTTTATTATTATGTTTTGTGACTGTTTTATGCTCGTTCTCTTTACCCTTTCACGTGGCCCTATTTACGTTTTTTTGAGTCTTTGCTCTACATCTAAAAATTGGTGTGTATGTAATTTGTTTACCTCATTTTCAGCTTTCGTTTTGATATTTTGTATTGGTCATTATTAGTCTACTGTAGCCAGATATGAACCTCGATAGTACGCCCACTAGGCGGAATGGTTCAAAACACGAAAAAACCTGAAACAAAAGCTACATTTTCTGACAGGTAGCCGAGTCCACACAATAAAACGTAGTTCCTGTCATAAAAATAACTTCACGATAAAATTTCAAACTGTATAACCAGAACATACATTTATGTTATGTGGTTGAACTGAGAGTTAAACCGTGATTAAAGTAAAACAGTTGTGTAACTTAGAGATAATATTAGCATCGAGAATTTGACCACGTAATTTCTTTTCGTATTACCGTATCATAGCGCTTGCAACAATGTTGGGATCTCGTACAAAAATAAATACACGGTAAATACCCTCTTTTTAATGTCTTGTTTAAATGACCGTAATGTTAATAAAATACTTAATTTGTTTAAGTGCCAAGGAATGTTTTTATTTCTATCGTTTTTATACGTTCCTTGTGTAGGTTTAAAAGTAAAACCTTGTGTTAAGTGCAGGTTCTTGCGTTCATAAATTAATCTAGTGGTAGTGTAACCCTATATTCAACATTTTATTTTCTATACGATACTATACGGAATATAATACAAGTTTATGAGAGTATCAAAACACAGCTCAACATATAGTCTTATAGCTTTGTTGCAAAGTGCTACGGTAGGTTTGTCTAGATGATTTATTTTGTTATGAATATCAGTACTACATGCATTTTAATGCAATTTTTCTAACCCACGTAAGCAAAAATTTGGTTCAACTTTATTGTAAAGCTGGCCATCAACTACACATTTTCAGTCAGAGAACTAAGATAAAACTGGCTTATTGCAACAACTTTACGAGTTAATGCTGAGATACTGCCGAGTTCGAACGTGAACCTATCATTGTTCCTATTTTATCTTTAAAGTTTGTATGTGGATGGAAACGCTTTGAATTTTTATACGTTTTAATTATCTATATAATATTAATTATATAATAATATTCCTAGAACTTTGTTATTATCTTCTATGATAGAGTTTGTAGAGCTTTTGAGTCATGCAAAATTTAGTTTTGAATCAGTTATGTTTTTCTTTATATAAACAATGCATATAGGAATGAATGATTTAATCAACAACATTGCAACAACAGCGTCTGGTTATTATACACTAGTTTAGCGACTTCATACAACTAGGATTTGTTTATATTGCGAGTACAAATATTTATCTAATTGGAGTGAGTACTCGTATTCTACGCCACTCCCTACCACTTTATCTTGCTAAATTACGGTGTGAATAAATTAAAAGCAATTAACTATATATAAAAATGAACCCCTATTTCTCCTGGTCACGCTATAACTTGAGCACGGATGGAACAATCTTGCTAATTCTTATTTTGTTGTGCTAACTATTGTCAGGAGAAAATTCTTATGAAAGTAAAACCAAGAAAAGATTGGAGGTTATGGCGAAGCCGAAGGCCGAGGCTACTACGCGAACGTAGTTACAGGCAGTTGCTAGTCTACAATAAAAAAAACACTTCCACGTTTGTTACAATGTTGATTTAAATTAGACAACTTCAAACGCATTAATTCTCATCTAAACATACGAGTAAAACTGATCTGATCTCGACATTTCAAACACTTGTTAAATCATCGTGTTTATTGAATCTTTGACAGGTTATTTATTTTCAGACCAATGCAATGATAGAGTTTGTAGGCTAGATTGTAAAGACTTGTATTGATTGTATTTTATATATCTTTACAATCTAGCCTACAAACTCTATCACCGGTCTAAAAAAACTTCAAATAGAAATAAATATGGTGAATACAAAACAAAGTATGTACTATGTACTATGTATATCGTAAATACCGTTCTTTTTATCATCATATAAGCAAAAAAAGAACCTAAATGGAATCAATACTAAAATGTGTGAAATAACTTGTTGAAGTCACACACACACATTATCCTTTTTAGTGACCCTTGCTACTTACGGGATCGATTGTCATTCAACGTCATTGACGATATCATCAAAATAGGCGAAACACTTATCAGCTGTTGGATTGTAACACAAAAACCGCTTGACCAAATTCGAAAATCCGTAACTCAAATAAAATTTGACCACCTCGAAAGTATGTTAGATAGATCAGATAGATAACGCTTTATTGTACATAAAACAAACGTGGATACATTTAATATACAATTATCAATACTGTTGTACAATGGGCGGTCTTATCGCTTATTAGCGATCTCTTCCAGACAACCTTTGGATGGAGAGAAATTATGATACACGAATAGACGGCAATGTATTTGAAAAACAACGTCAAAGTAAACCTAAATAATATTAAAATTACATAAACTACACAAACATAACTTAATATAAATAAATAAATATTTATAACAAATAAATAAATAAATATATAAATACATATATATTACATATATAAATACATACACATCATATACACATTCCAAAACATATTTATAAGAAACGTATTCATATAATACACTCGAGAGCAATGAATCCGGGTCACTTAAAGAATGTTAAAAATCTCGGAAACTAAAAATGATAGGTTAATGCAATAAATTGTATTTAATAGACAATGTAATACTCCTTAAATGAAAGTAAAAAAAATATGAGTTTCCATACATTTTATTAACACAAAATTACATAAAGAAAAAAACTGCTGATCTCTCCTTAAAACAAAAATAGGAAACATGAAATTTTTGAACTTTATTACGATTTTCTTGAATTTTAATACTTCGTATTGCCTCCTCGTGCTTCCATTACTGCGTTTACGCGGTTTGGCATGCTGTACACCAAGTTCCTTATACGATTTTGGGGAATATTCTCCCATTCCTCTGTGAGAGCAATTTTGAGCTCACGAAGCGTGATTGGGGGAGGGTTTCGTTGTTTTACGCATCTGCCTAGCTCGTCCCAAGCATGCTCGATCGGGTTGATATCCGGGCTGCGTGCTGGCCACTCCATACGAGTAATGTTCATCTCTTGAAGGTAGTCATTCACAATCCTACCTGTATGAGGTCGGGCATTGTCATGCATAAATATAGCATCCTCACCTAAATTGACCATAAATGGACCAACGTGATCATTGAGGATTTCTTCCACATATCTTTCGCTAGTTAAAGAGCCGTTTTCTATGATCACCAGCTCTGTGCGACTTTCAGAAGAAATTCCGGCCCACACAAGTACAGACCCACCACCGTAGGCTACTTTTTCTTCGATGCATGCTTGCTTGAATCTTTCCCCTGGTCTTCGATACACTCTGTGTCTTCCATCGTGCTTGTAGAGCATACATTTTGATTCGTCGGAGAACATAACTTTTGACCAATCTTCAATACTCCAATTTACTTGGCTCTGGGCATATCTTAGTCTTGAAATACGATGCCCACGCTCCAGTTTAGGGCCGTTTGCAGGTCTAAGGGGTTTTAAGTTAGATTCAGCAAGCCGACGTCTTACTGTCCATGCACTTGGGTTACTTCCTCCGAGGCGTCGAAACTGATTTGTGAGTTCAGTTCCTGTGAGAAAGCGATTTCGAAGCATGGTGTTCACCAAGTATCGGTCTTCTCGTGCTGTGGTACACCTGGTTTTGCCCGTTCCTGGTCTGCGTAGGTTAGAACCAGTTTCTTCGTAACGTCGGAGAACTCTTTGTACTGTTGACAGCGACACACCGACAGTCCTGGCTGTATCGCGCTGACTCCGGCCGGTTTCCACCATTGTAAGTATTCTGGTGCATTCTTCAGGCGTAAGCGACATAATTTCAGCTTGAATAATGAATATAGAGCACTATCAACATGGTTTATGTACCCACATAAATGACAGATTACAAACAAAAGCAAAACCAAATGCTGTAATTTCGTAGTTCCATCTTCGAAAGTGGCCCTTTTTCAAATTTGATTTTTTTATGATATAACTTTACAATAACTAAGAAGTTTTAATACCTTCATTTAAGGAGTATTACATTGTCTATTAAATACAATTTATTGCATTAACCTAGCATTTTTAGTTTCCGAGATTTTTAGGATTCTTTAAGTGACCCGGATTCATTGCTCTCGAGTGTATTATATAAATTTTTAAATGCAAGCGACTAACAAAAATAACATTGAATCAACTTGAGAGGTAAAGCCTCTTTACTTGCAAGCCTCTTTAAAGGCAGGAAGTGTCTCCGCGCGTCTAATTGAGACCGGCAACGTATTCCACAAATTAACAGCTTGGACGGTGAACGATTTGGCATAAAAGGAGCTAGAATGTGGAGGCACCTTGAGAGAGAGATTTTCTGATGACCTAAGTGTGTGTGTACCCGAAGAGTTAAAAAAGGAAAAGCGTTCTTTAAGGTAGTGCGGGGATGAAGGATTGAATAAAATAGTGTACAAAAGAGAAAGAATATGAATATTCCGACGAAGACGTATGGGAAGCCACCTGAGCTTAGTACGAAATTGTGAAACTCTCGAACTCGAAATTGTGAAATATGTTCAACTAAACAAAAAAAGAATTACCGAATTAGAATTAATCATAGATCATCATTAATTTAGAACTAATCAGAGTATTCTGGAAGAAGTTATGCACGATCGTAAATAAAAAAATACGCCTTGAAATCCTGCTCCTTTTGGAAGTGGGTTTAAAAATACAGTCTCTTCTGCTGGACAAGCACGAAATGGTAGCACCTTGCTTTACCATTTCGATCGAACGCTGTGGTCAATTTGGTTTAAATAAAACCACATTTTGATATTAATTGTCGTTTCATGTTAAATAACGATAAAATACAGAAAACAGTTTCGTGACAAATTTAACGTCCTCGAAAATTAATTAAAAAGTCTGGTATAATCGTTACCAGGTCTATTATTTTGATTGTATCTGATTTATTTTCTACGGACTTCCAAAAAAGGAGGAGGTACTCAATACGACTGTTTTTTTTTCAATGTTTGTTACTTCGTAACTTTTGACTGGATGAATCGATTCTCAAAATACTTTTTTTGTTTGAAAGCTGGTGCTTCCCGTGTAGTCCTATTTAAATTTCATCAAATTCGGTTTAGTAGTTTTTGAGATACACTGATAGATACAGATAGATAGATAACTGAATAGAATGGAAGTCGTTATTGAATTTTTCAAATTGTACTTGTTTTGTTGAATGTTATTATTGAAATATTTCCCACTTATTTTATTGGATTTTCTGTATCGGTTATTGTTTTAATAAATATCTGTTGAAAATTAAAATGAAATATTTTTTTTAGTTTATTGAAAAGAGTGAGGCAATCCTGTTAAATTTGTGTTGATTTTCATAATTTCGTTTACTATTTATAGAAAATTTATAGAAAATATATTAGATATATTTTCGCTGTTTTTTTTTCTCCTAGAATTTCACTTTACTATTGAGTATTGGTATAATTATACTAAAAAAATAGAAATTTTAATATTAAGTGTTATGCATAACGGTATCGCGTAAAAGTTATTCTGATAATATAAATTTTAACATAATTATGTTATCTGGCCCGAGTTTGGCATAAAATCGAATATGTATTGTAAGTTTTTTAGATACGAGTAACTGTCATATCAATAAATACACACATCAACATGGTCTAGGGATATTTCAAATAAACCTAAATAACTAAAATTCTATTAACTTTTTGTTAAGACACCTACACATTAAAATCAACCTTATTTAATAGCCTATCTAATCTGATAATAAACTTTTAGATAAAGTTAAATTTTAAAAAAACTTAGAAGAGGTAAAACTCAGAGAAAATTTCAATCTTAACTTTATTTTTGAAACATTAAAACCTAAACAAAACAACTTTTTTTATATAAAAATTGTTGAAAACTTAAAATTAATAATCCGTGGATCCATCTAAGACTCTCCTGACATATCTGCAGTGGTTCTGCATACTCAAAACAAGGGTGTCAATATCCTGTTGTGGAATACTGTCCCAAGTCCTGCTAAGATGCAAGAAAAGCTGGTTTTCATGCACAATATCCAGGCTTTGTTCACGTTATCGTGTCACGGGGGAAGTGGTGGAACGGCACAGAGGACTTCAACGCATTACAACACGTGTACATGACCGATTCCTAGTAAAGTTAAGTGTGTGTTTTGTTTAGGTTTTGATGTTTCAAAAATAACGTTAAGTTTGAAATTTCTTTATTATTTATTTCTAAGTTTTTTTTTTAAATTTAACTTTATCTAAAAGTTTATTATCAGATTAGATAGGCTATTAAACAAGGTTTATTTTAATATGTAGGTGTCTTAACAAAAAGTTAATAGAATTTTAGCTATATAGGTTTAATTGAAATATCCCTAGACGATGTTGATCTGTGTAGTATATTTCGCTAAGAAAGGTCATAAAATAGTATATTTCGCTGAACATAGTGATATAAAATAAAGTGAATTGCATCATACATTTCAGATTAAAAATAAACAATTCACAGCTTCGGTTGTAACTTAGTTTGTTATAAAATTAGAGGACTTACTGATTTTATGCCTCGACACATATAAAAATATGATTTATAAATACCTGATAATATCTTAAGGGTCTCGTATGCAACCGCCCACGTTGGTGATTCTACGTGCACTGATAACCCAAGTGACCAATTATCCATTTGGCAAACTGCATGCAGAGGACGTAGGGACAGGATACTAAGAGATTAGAGGGTCCAAAGAATATAGGTCAAATCACAAGTGGGTGCGGTTGCGACATCTTTGTAAAGTGGTTAAGTGACTGAAGATTGAGATAGGTTTCGCAATCTTCTAGAGTTGTCTGATTAAACTTACTACACAAAGAACAGTTTTGTAATATCATTCTTTTAAGAGGAACGCAAAGCGCGTATTTGTCCATACTAAAAGAAATAACTCTTTTCTACCTCTTAACATTTGTCCGATTTCAGTGGTTTTTTCATGTTTGCAACACATTGTTTACTTCAGCTCTTCAAAGTACTATAATCGGACAATATTAAGAGTTAGAAAAGAGTTATTATTTTAGTATGGACAAGTACTAGCTATGCGTCCCTCTTTAGTTATTTGTACGAGTACGTAGTTAAACATACCTTCCAGAGTTCTAGTTCCATTAGAGGTAGAAAAAAAGTAGTAATCAGTTTTATTTTCTTCTTATTGACAAAAAGTACTTGGAAGACCGAGCGTTCCACTATTTAGAATACGAATACACAATAGCCACACATGTTCCGTAAGAATCTTAAAACCCGATTCAGGATATTGCAATGCGACTGATACGCCATCTAGTTTCAACGCAAAGCAACACAATGATCCATGAGAATCTTGTCAATGCTATTCAGGTTTTTACAATGCGACTGTAACGCCATCTAGTTTGAGCGTAACGCACGCTATTTTTCATTGCCTGAAAACACGGAAAAAACGATGTTTTCTAAAACTAAAACCTACCTAGATGATATATCTTCACGAAACCTGCATAATATAGACATGAAGGGAAAGTGCCTTTAATATTGTAGATAGGATATTTAGCTGAAAGGACACTTTATTTTATTTTAAAAAAATAGTAATACTGCATCAAATATTTTCTAAATATTACTTGCTTCTTCTGGAAATCGAACCAAATGTCCGAAAATCAAATGTGAAATGTATTTTTATGATGCCAATCTAAAGAATTGACAAAAATAATAATTCCTCTTAAGTAGCATTGTATATTTTAAGAAAGGAATAACGTAAAATATATCATTTTAATCAAATATTTTAAATTTGAGATTTGTTTGGAAAATACACATCAGCAGCTGCGCGATTCTCTAAGAGCTGCCGTGCGATTCGCTAAGAGCAAACAACGTTGCATCTTTGACAACATCCGTGAAACAAATGAAGTGATGTCAAGAAACGTTGGAAAAACAACCTTATGTACAAGGGCGAAGTATTTGACATCGGTGAGCTCGTCGACAAACTTGTTGACGAATCATTACCGAATCGCATGGCTGACGAGCGATTCTCTAAGATGAATTCATCGTTGTATCTTTGACAACATCCGTGAAACAAATGACAAGAAAAGTTGGAAATTATTTTTCCAACGTTTCTTGTCTTAACAAAGGCGATATCTCATAAAGTATTTGACATCGGTGAGCTCGTCGACGAGCGCAAAGACGAATCATTAGAGAAGCGCACAGCAACATTGTATTTTTGTGCTTAGCTGTGATGAAAGCTGTAGCTGTATATTCAAAGCAAAGCCGAATGTCTGAAGTTCTGGAACCAAACTTAACTGGATTTGCGTCGCTAATATTACAAGATTTACTTGCAGTTGGTAGTTTCCAATGGTGACCAACTAGTAGCAACTTCGTAGTTGTGCTTGGACAGAGTTAGGTGATTCTGTGCGGTTTCAACTGAAAGTTGTGTAGGTGTTTTGGAAGCCAACGTCAATGCAACAATGCAAAGTCTCATGACTGAGGTGGCGAGTAGGTAAACGCCGCCTTTTCTCACCGCTTACCTATTTACGGTAAAGATTCGTTAATAAAAACGTCTCTGTACTGTTACTGTCAAAATTGATAAGACAGGTAGCGATTCACTTGTTCAAAAAATTAAACTTAACTATCAAACTAAAATTTAAATATGGTTGTCCTTATTTTGTTAACACTAGAATCTAAATTCATGTAACATTTAGAGTGACAAGAGATTAAGTTCTAAAAATAGGATTGTGCTATTCAATTGTAGGTATTTTTACGTTAGTTTAGAGAGCACCACGTTACGTGACGACTAATCTGTCTAATATATACCTACAATTATAAAGAAATGTCTAATTTTAGTGCTGTCATTCGGAAAGGTTAAACTAATTTGGATTTAACCTAAACAGAATAAGATCTGCCATGCTTTAGAGATTTTTAGTTTAGAGAATGCTTACAGAATCGACGCCAATAAACAACTTTTTAATTTGTGAATTTTCTTAATTTGTATAAGATTGATCAAACCCAATTAACTTTGTCCGCGGCAAAGCATAATGCAAATACAAAAAAAATGTTTTAACACAAACTGGAATCGACTTCAACACCTAAAAGTGTGAAATAACTTATTGAAATCGGTACCATGATAGTTACCTATTACGAGTATCACAATATTGTGCGCAAGGTACAAACTTTGACAAGTTATTTCACACTTTTTAGTGTTGAAGTCGGTACCATTTTTTTTTTAAATTTTTCACCATTTTAGTGACCCTCGCTACTTACAGGATCGATAGTCATCAAGATAAAGCAACACTTTCCAGTTTTTGACGTGTAGCTCAAAAACTGCTTGACCAACTTTGATGAAATTTAAATGGGACCACCCATTTAAGTTACTTAAGGTTACTTTTAGAAGTGTACTCTATAAAACAAATAATAATTTTGAGAATCGGTTCACGAATGGGGGAGAAATCGGCAAGCATACACATAAAAAATACATACACACGAACATAATAATCTCATCGCTATTTAAAGTCGTAATAAAAAGTTATTTAAAAGCACGAAAATCAAGTCCTAGCAGTCAAATGAAACGTCAGAAAGACTTTCATCCACTGCCGTGCGATTCTCTAAGAGCAAACATCGTTTCATATTTGACAACATCCGTGAAACAAATGACGAGATGACAAGAAAC
The DNA here is from genome assembly GCA_917880725.1 of Selenia dentaria. Classification (NCBI taxonomy): domain Eukaryota; kingdom Metazoa; phylum Arthropoda; class Insecta; order Lepidoptera; family Geometridae; genus Selenia; species Selenia dentaria. The sequence goes on along the minus strand of OU862898.1, from coordinate 11,538,022 downwards.
GTTGGAAAAACAACCTTATGCACAAAGGCGATATCTCATAAAGTATTTGACATCGGTGAGCTCGTCGACGAATCATTACAGAATCGCACGGCTGTCCATGTGAGCCATCGCGTTATTCTAAATGTGAGACTGCGTTATATACCGCGTTATCACTGACCCTTAATTGAAATAGTGGTCAAACACTAGATAGTAAAGTACAAAAAAAATCTGGGGAAGTGCCACTAACATACCTATTTCTACCACAAAGCAATGTTTGCATTACTGTCTTCCAGTTTGAAGGGTATGGGTGCTGGTGAAACTTCAGGCACATGAGACTAAACAACTCATGTCTTCCTATACCGTGATAACTAAAACAAAAGATTTATGAATGAAACTGACGTATATTTACGTCTCTAGGACGCAAAGGGTTAATATCTCAAGACGTCTATCTAGTTGAATGCATTTGTTATAAGTAGAGGTTACAGCTTAGCTCCAGGTGGAACTCGTGCTTGGCCCGTAACCTCATAACATAAGAAAATCGTAAGAGCTGCTGGGAGCAGATGGATTTAAATACTTTTAGCAGTTTCCGCAGTCAAGTAGGAGCGCTTGAGAGTATTTTCAGCAGTGTATGTCTTTTAGGTGATGACGGGCTCTTCCCTCCTCTCTACTAATCTATTACTCATGCAATTTAAAATGAAACTGTGTACAGTTTATTATCTCTGCTCTTTAAATTTTATAAAGCATGTGCGTCAAAAATCACAATAAAACCCTTTCTACATAAGCTGTACTCGTATTTGCACACAAATTTGTGTACTTACTCATCCCCTGCCAAAAGCACTAACACTCAGTAATATATCGCGCGGCAAAACCAAAGAACCCTGATCTACCCTGCCTTGCAGCTATTGTAAAAAATAATACGGCTGAGAGAGATTACAAATAATTTTAGAGGTCTGAGCAGGCTGGTTGGTTAAGCACCCATGCCTTTAAGAGGCAGTACGTTACAAATATTTTATTAGGCGCTGTAGGGACCCTTTTGTAGGCTTACTTATCCTTTTTGTGCTTACGAAGGCTTATCAACAAAGAGGTGATAATTCTAACGCTGGACACAAAATTTTATATTTTATTTATGGACTACTTACTTAACACTTTGTACGAGAATTTGTAGGAATTCGTTTGACTTCACCATCACGTATTGCTAGAGGTGGCTTGCATTGACTCGTCGAGTAGGAATAACAAATACTACAAATAGCCCTCGATGACATAACAAGTTATGGACCCCACCCTGTAACATTATTCTTCGTGCTACGATTATTTTATTCTAGTAAGAGACGACATGGGCGACCCAGATGCCCCCTCGAGGCTGTTCACTCCATTCGTTAAGTCTACATACGACAGCTCTGAAGTATTAGCTCAGTACTTAGTACTTTCACGCTATAATTTTGAAGCAGGTGTCTGCCACTGCAGTGGTACTTACCAAAACGGACATATGTAAATGGGACCTACTACCCTCACTTTTTTAACCTACTTAAATAGCGTGACGCAGCCGCCAAACGTTCACTATGAAACATTTTTTTGGTAATGTTTTTGTCTATCGTTCCGTTTCTATTAGTTATTTGTTTTGCGGGCCGCATGGTCCACAAATTACTGATCTCCAGGTACTCCGAGCAGGAGTAATCAACTAGTCAACAAGTCATACGCCCGGTGGTAAGCGCCAAGCTGGTTCACAATGGTTTGGTTTCAAAATCTCCTTTAGAATTGCCCTTTATTAGGATTTGATACTTTTAAGGTTAAATTCAGAGGAAAACGGATTTCCATCAGCTGTAGTATTATCCATAGCATCAAGCTGAGGTTTTGTATGGCACTACACCTACCTCTTTCACTTTTTATAGTAGTTGCACTGCTATGGTTGACTAGAGAAATCATCAGGGAAAATGTAGGATTCTAATGGTGAAAGAATTTTTCAAATCGGTTCAGAAGTTTTGGAGCCTATTCATTTCAAACAAACTAACAAACAAATCTTTTGTCAGTATTATAAAGGAAGAAAATAATGCTGTAAGGATTTCTAAATGCTATATAACCCTAATACGTACATTGTTACGTAACTGAAGGTCTGCTATATTTTCTTATCGAGCCCCGTTCCCACGGCAGGTCAACGAACGTCCGTCACCTACCTCCTCCATCAATTGTCAGTAATTCCCACTTGTTCCCGACAAACGTGTGGTGGTACAAGTTACAAAAAAACAGCGTTAATGAACTCTATATAGAAAAATATTTATTTTACTTTGAAACAAGAATGTTACATCAGTTAGTGGATGGAAAAATTATGGGATACAAGGATAGCATTTTTTTTTCATGGTATCACTTTCAATAGTAGGTATCGTTACTTTTCACAAGAAGAGAGTTTAGAGTCACAGAGATAAATTAAATATAATCTGCTGATTGAATAAACATATTGGTTTATAATCCTTATTTTAAACGTTTTCATATCTATATACAGTATGTAATAAAAAGTCATCGTATTGTATTCGCGCTCGCAGCGGAGCTTGACTTGGCGATCTTAACCGATCTATTAGTTAAACAACGCTTGCTGCCGTCAGGACTTGGATAGGTGTGTGCTAGTGGCATTATTCAACTGAGAGCTCACTGAGCAACTAAGAGGCACGTAAAGCTGTCGGTCCTGGTTGTTTGTATTAGGACAACAGTCGTTAGGCTATGTTGAAGGCCTTCATGTGGCCTAAAAACTTCGATGATAATTGCCTGAAAACTTCAACATGACAACAACATTTAGTTTTTTTTTCAATAAATCAATATCTAATCATTTATTCCGTATAGGCCTACCGAGGACACTTACAAATTGTTATTTTACATTTATTTTTTCTTAAATCTACAACCGGATCAGAACGCGACCACGACTGAGAAGATCCGGTAAGAACCTCAGCAAATTTTTTTTATCGCCACTTAACGATTTAACAAATGTACATTTATTTTTAGCTCCAGTGTGTTGCCTTATAAAAAGATATTATAATATTGTATCAGCCGTGCAATTTTCTAAGAGTAAACATCGTTGCATCTTTGACAACACCCGTGAAACAAATGAAGAAATGACAAGAAACGTTGGAAAAGCAACCTTATGTACAAGGGCGAAGTATTTGACCTCGGTGAGCTCGTCGACGAATCATTACACAATCGCACGGCTGTAGGGCAAGGCACTTTACACTTTGACATCGTAATACACGAGTTAGATAGATCCTTGAGTGATCAGTCCCAAGTTGTTTTATCCTCCAAGTAGGTAATCCAAAATTGAATTTTCGGGTAAGGCTTATCAAAACTCAAAGTTTATTAAGCTTACCTGGGGTTCTCATCTCATTACATAGCAGTATATTTTATTTATACGTACTATTACCGCTTTATCTCACAACTTGTTCCTTTTCAACACCGGCGTCCGGCCGTCACTCACCAGAATTGGTCTATTACGTCGCATCCACGCGCGTTGCAGCGCCGATTCTTATACAAGTGCGCGATTATATCTGAAATTGCCTTTCCCATGGCTGTTACGATGTCACTTGAAGAAGTTTATGCTACGAGCTACGACAGTGCTACGACGTACATGGGTGCTACGACGTAGATGTCTGCTACGAGTGCTACGATGTTTGTCCAGACGAGTGGTGCGTGATTTACGGATTACGGCCGCCTTATTGTCTAACTTGAAAGATAATAAAATGTCACTTCATTCTCATTCCCACCGATGGTTCCAGCCAATAGGATTGCAGGGTTTTGCCCAGAGTGGGGTTCAAATGTCAAAATGAAGCCCATTCCCATTCTCCGTAGAGATAGACAATAAGGCCGCAGATTCTTCTATACAAGTTATATCGATAAAGTTTTATAAATATATCAAATAGGAACTAGAAATGTAAAAGGTAAAGAATAAATTCAAACAGAAGTTGGAACTAAGAGATAAAACCCAGCTCTTCCAAAGAAGATTTACTTGATAGCTTGAAATGCCAACATGAAAGTTCTAGTGGGGAAATTGAATTTGAAACTATTGTAATTGGTAGCTATTTCTACTAGTTTTTTTAGTATTTACTTTGTGGTACATCACATCAAGAGTCGTACTTAGTGTTTACCACCATATTGCTAGATATTTTGCCTCTAATGAGTAGCACTACTATTATATTATTAAGGTTTGGAGAGCAATGCTGCCATTGAAATTAGTGAGGTGCAGCTATAAATAATATAACAGTGTTGCTATACCCAACCAGGGTCATTATGTAATGCCTACCTACAATATGTTTACTAAGATCTGCATGTACAACTTATAATGTTTGCGGTAAATGATTGTGTATTGAATATATGTAATGATTTGGGGTGATAACTGTAATGGGCATGTGATACGCTTATATCTTTTGGTACTCATTTTTTTGGTATAATAGTAACCACCAAAATTTCGAGGTTAAAAACGCAATGCGTACCACAGATACAGCGATATCTGGGTGGCAATGCAACTGTAATTCGGTAGGAGCGACTCCTGTGTCGGTATGCTTGTCAGTCTCTTCTTTTATAGGTATACAGAAGAAGCTAGAACCATTGCGTTTCTTAGAGTTTGAAAACTATCGCGATCTCCAAACGTGAACACTCCCTAAAGAAGAACGTCTTACACGTTCGAAACGTCGTCGGACTTAAACCGACATAATACCAAGTGAGTGAAGCCGGTATCTTTATATTAGCATATCGTTTTTATTGTTCGCAGAATGTGGCTAGTGGGTGCTGTGGCATTGCTGTGCTGTGCTTCTCAAGCGGTGACCGCACAATGGCGCTGTCCTGTCCTCAGCGCGCGCCCAGCGGCCGAGTGCGCGTGCGACCTGCCTCATACGCTGCGTTGCGCCGGCGATCATACTGCGTTACAGGTATGTATATTACATAATAGTAATAAAAGTTTTTAATAAGAATCATACTAGCGACCGTTCGCATAGTAGGCATGGCCATCGGCCTCGCTATAACCTCCAATCTTATCTTGATTTTTCTTTCATAAGAACCTTTTCCTGCCAATAATTTACACAACAAAAAAGAATTAGCCAAATTGTTCCATCCGTTGACGCCTGACGCAATGACAAAGCGTAATAGAGATTCGTCTGTTTTTATAATAATGGAGAAGAAGCCAAAAAAAAATTGAGTCTGAAGAAGACGTAAAATATCCTACTGAACAAGAATATGACGTTTTTGAAAAAAGTGGGTCAGTGCTCACATACACTGTCAACGCGCTGCTAAAAATTAGTTTGTTTATATTTGCAGTTATTTAAAATTACAAGTAGGCAAAAGTTTGTGTTGGTAGACACTAACAATCTATGCAAAAACATCAGTTAGCACAAAGTAGTAATACAAAAATGTTAAGTTCAACCTTATTACGTATTCTAATGATTTTACCACAATAAAGCAAGATTTTTAGAGGGTTACAAATATGCTTATTAATGAATCTCATTACATAACGCATTCATGCATAAATAACCCTAGGTTTATCAACATAACTCAACCTACATACAGTGTGTTCTCGGGAATACCTCGCTTTAGCCATCAGGCCAAGTCTAAGGAATTGGGGCATTTCTCGTACGCAACGGGGCGGGAATATTGCTAATATTGATAGGACAGGCGGTTTGCTAGACGCGAAGTGATGTTAGAAATAGGAAAGGCCAATTCAGAGGGGAATAAAGGTGACTGTAAATGTATCATAATGACCAATATCTTAGAAAATATATGAATTCATGCCTGCTTTTGGTAACCAATATGGTTACATCTAGACCATGTCATTGGCATGTAAAAGAATTTTAGTGATATCTCGAGAACCACGAAATATCAATAAAATGTTTCCTTTACCCCGTACATACCCGTAGTAACCGGAGGAAAAGTTTTATTGCTACCACCAGAATTCAGAAGTACAGGTCCTAATTGTCCTAAACAAGGCACGGCTGTGCCTTTGGGCCGAGCATGAAAATCTGTTTAAGTGTAACATTATCGCATCGTTAACGTATTTAGTACAAACTGTCATTTATTTAGTACAATAGTAGCAAAGATAACTCATAGTTTGTACTCAATACATAAACGATACGATAACCTTACACTTCAGCAGATATTCGTGCTCATCCTACTGAGGGCCTTGCGTGGATATTGTAATATAATTATTATTTATATTTCTTTCAGGATCTACCTTATATGTACACAAAAATAGACCATAAGTTAATCCTGGGTATGAATATATATAAATTTATATCTCTCAATGCCCAATTTCATTCAAATCTGGGTCCTAAGTTTCTTAGCTATTGAGCAATCGACACCCTACTGTGACGCTTCTGCGATCGAGCTGCCTTTAATGTCAAATTCGGTACTTGGTTAAATCTAGTTCTCAATCGCTGTTGTATAGCAATTGCATCGCTGTCGTATGGCTGCGCTAAGGCTTGCGAATGTTGCCACTCACATAAGATTGAAAACTTCTATCAATCAAAACATCAACTCAGTGGTTTTCTAGCTAAAATACAATAAATAAACATTGTTAATCATTTTTCTCTCTAAAAACCATCAAAATATCAAGGAAACTAATTAATTATATAGATCAGACTACCGATGTACGCCACTGTATCAAAGCAATCGCAACACAACCGTTTACAGCCGTGCGATTCTGTAAGAGTAAACATCGTTGCATCTTTGACAACAGCCGTGAAACAAATGACGAGATGACAAGAAACGTTTGAAAAGCAACCTTTTATACAAGGGCAAAGTATTTGACATCGGTGAGCTCGGCGACGAGCTCGTCGACGAATCATTACAGTATCGCACGGCTGCATACCAGTTATGTCAAAAACTATCGATAGCAATCCGCTGGACCGACCGAACCAACATAGCGAGCAGACTACGAAAACTGTCAAAAACGACATTTTTCATTATACTGCCTTGCGATATCGCGGTGTAAAAGCTAAGAGACTAGGGTGCGATTTCCTAAGAGCAAAAATCATTGCATCTTTGACAACATCCGTGAAACAAACGAAGAGGTGAAAAGAAACGTTGGAAAAGCAACCTTATGTACAAGGGAGATATCTCAAAGTGTTTGACATCGGTGAACTCGTCGAAGAATGATTTGAGAATCGCACGGCAAGTCAGAGCCGTTTTAAGCTGAGTCTTATAAATAACAACCTACTGCAATTTTGAAGGTACGTCAAGAATTCCGAAAATTAAATGAACGAAAATAAATTAAATAACGAATGTACAACCTTAATTCTAATACATTACAATTTTCAGACAATGGTATTTTAACAACAACGTTTTCCTTCAGGCGAAATTATTTAAACAGAACACCGTAGATAAAGCTAAAGAAAGTAAAGTACAGTAATGAAACTTTTTTATAATATCGAATTAAGATACGCGTAGTCGTGCATGTGATGGTAAGCAACACGTCCACACATGGCAGTTACAGTGCTATCTAGAGCTGAAAAACTGCACTTTTGCGTGGCACTGCTATGAACTATACTCATCACCTTGAGAAATTACCAGTCTCATTCGCTTATTAATTTCACTAGGTCTAGTGCTTCACACTCTTAACTTATCCGTAGACTCGTCATTGGCCAAATTTAGCCAATAACACAATAGGATGCCAAAACATACTACGATTCCAACAAATGCAACGTGTGTAGTTAATGCTTACGCACAATTGCTTCACTTGACAGCGGAGGGAAAATTGTAGAAACTGCAGCATATCAACAACTTAAGAGCATCACTTCATCATTAGATATTTATAAGCAAGTACCAATCAGCATAGCAGCAGTCACTTGTTATTCTTGCCAATCGTCATCCCCGCTGCCAGGTTTCGTATCATAAAAAGAAATATCTTAAAATTAAACCGGTTTAGACACAAAAAATATATGCGTCGACTTGATAATCTTCTCCTTTTTAAGTCAGTTGAAAAGTGTGAAATAACTTGTTGGAGTCGGTACCATGATAATTCAAAAATACCTATTATCACAAAATCATGCGCATGATACCGAATTTAACAAGTTATTTCACACTTTTTAGTATGGAAGTCAGTTATATTCTTTAATATTTTTTTCCGTTTTTATTGAGTCTTACTTACGGGATTGTAGGGGCACGATACATGCAACGTGAGCGCAATTTGCTGCTATTGCAAAAGTCGCGTCGTGCGTTCAGTTGCCCTGCCGCGTTTGTACCGAGTGTCTGTACTTCAGCCTACCTACATAATGTAACCTGTTGATATATATATATAGTGATTCTAATATGAAGAAATAGTAATGGTGATCACCGAAATGTCATAGTTTTATTGACCCATCCCAGTAGGCAGGCAAAAACGCATATGGAAGAATCAGGGCACACATATAAACCTAGATAGGTGACGTGCGCCACGTGACGAGACACATAACCAGAAACCCCACAGGATCATTTGTAATTCACCATGAATAGGGCTACCACCAAGGTAGGCCAAACACTTGATTGTTATCATTACAGAATCGCACGGCAGCTACTAACTTCGAAAAACTGCCGTGCGATTATCTCATGATTCGTCGATGCGTTCGTCGACGAGCTCACCGATGTCAAATACTTTATGAGATATCGTATATATATACTTATCAGACCTTGATCGAATTAGAATGGGACCATAATGAGAAGCCCCAGCTTTCAAAAAAGAATCATCAAAATTGGCGGTTCACTTAGAAGATAGTTATGAGTTAGACGTAAAAAAAACATCTATTGAGAACCTCTTCCTTTTATGGAAGTCGGTTGAACATAAATTATTATAGAAAATGTCGCAATAATAAACTGTTAGCTAACATATAAACTTATAATTATTCTCACGGTATCTGAATCAGCAATTGTATACATTAGCGATGTCAACAATTTTATTAGATTGTGTTTTTCGATTCGAATTTCTTTTGGAAGTTGAATTTCGTATAATTACGAGTAGATTTAATCGGCTGTAAGCTACTCGTAGCAATTTATCTCATTAAAATTGTTACTGTTAAGTTTCCCTCCTGTTGTAATTGCACTGTACCTTTGCTAAGTAATGATATTCCGGAAACCTGGGAACATTTTAATTAGAACACTAGTGAAATTACGGGATTCATTATTAATTGCCAACTGTGATCACAGGAAAAATGTTTTCATTTTCCTTTTTCGGTTACCGAGTATAATCAAAATTATTCGGAATAAGATTATTTGGTATGAAATCATTTCCTTGTTGTGTTTTAGTACCTACAATTGCGGAATGAATTTATATTTCAATTATTACAAATAAAATGTATTTTATAATTATTGAATTATATTTTTTGGGAAGTGTTGTGCGTTCCAGTAGGGCATGAAACTTTTTTCGGGCATGAAAGGTTTTCCCGACCGCCTGAGTGGAGGGTACCGTTTTATGTTTCAATCAGGCCACAATCTTGGTAGATGGTTGTTTCTGCAAGAGTATTTTTTTGGTAGTTTGGTACATGGTACCGCAGTACCAAATAGACTATCGCTAACAATTAGATTAAATCATTATTTTGTTTAGTTTTCAATCGGCACTCAAGGAAATCAAATTACTGAGTATAATCAGCCCATTATGTTTCCACTGCTGGGACTCAAGCCTGCAGAGAGCGGAGTCGGGTCTTAATCCATCACGTGAGCCCAATGCGGCTTGGTGGATAGGTTAATGGCCAACCCATGTCCAAGTTTTCAGGCCGCCCGAAGGCCTTCGACATAGTAACTGTTGTCCTAAGACAAACAACTGGGACTGATGGATTAACGTGCCCTCCGAAGCACGGAAGCGCTCAGTTGTATAATGCCACTAGCAGTCATTTTTAAAGCAGTGGTAACTCAGAGGATAGATCAGCGTGTCTGTTGGAATACTCCATCGAACTCCTGACCGCAGCAAGCGTTGCTTAACTCGTCCGCATCAGGACAAAAATAACAATAGATTTATGAATGAAACTTGCCTCGAATGAGGGTTGCTGATCCCAACAGATTAACTTGTTGATCGGTTAAGATCGCCAAGTCAAGCTCCGCTGCGAGTGCTTCTCCGCACAAAATTACTGGCGTGCGATTCTCTAAGAGCAAACATCGTTGCATCTTTGACAACATCCGTGAAACAAATGAAGAGATGAGAATGAATGAAACATTGGAAAAATAACCTTATACAAGGGCGATATCTCCATAAGTATTTGACATCGGTGAGCTCGTCGACGAATCATTACATAATCGCACGGCTGAGTAGATGAGACAAAATAATTATTGTCAGTGTGACAAATGCCCGACTGCTCGCCACAGAATAAGTAATAGTAAACAAGAGCAAAGATTTTTAAAGCAGTGGTTACTCAGAGGATAGATCAGCGTGCCTGTTGGAATACTCCCTCGGGTCTAACCTTTGGTGAAGGAAACTTTTGTTAGGAAATCCACAGCGTAGTAGAACAGCGCTTTTTACTGCCCGCATGGCTATAGTTACCGCCCCAAAGGTTCAAGATTTATTAATATGCTCCTAACGGTGTGCTCCGGCAGCTGTCTTGAGAGCCAGTAGGCATAGTTGTAATATAATATGGGACAACATCCACACAAAGATTCAGGTCTTAAATTAGGCAGAACCTGTACTATGGTGATCTGGGGCCTTATTCGGTATGACCACTCAGACAAGGAACGCGGCGCGTTACGGTATCTTTGTCCACCCAATGACTAAGTTTGAACTTTTGCAGGTAACTATAAAAATGCCACTTGATGAATTCTCGGGCGATTTCAAAATATTGAAATTAAGCAACTCTAGATGGATTCAATCGGGTCTATTTTATATTACTTTTATCCCAACCTTTCGAACTTTTTAGTGAACGGGTTGCTTTATCAGTTTAATTTCCATTCTTAAATCAACTCTCGACCTTAAACGCTATAAATTTAAGTAAAGTACGGCACACATTATTTAAGCACACCAAATGCGGGACGGTCATCCAATACAAGCGCGGGCCCGCCGATGCCGAAGTATTTAATGTGTCATGTGGGCCCATCGACGAAGCGCACCACCCACGTCCTGCGTTTGGTGTACTGAAGACTTAAATCGCCGTAGTAAATGACATTATTTAAATTTATGCAGCGTTTATGAATTACAAGCAAGGCCGCTATTATATTAAACCGAATTCGACTGAAGTATAATACTGACTTCAGAACGAACATTACGTTCGACTGAAGTGCCACAAAGTGCTCTCCAATTCAAATACATGCCTACATAGTAAACACGATCTAGTAATTTTACGTTGCGTAATATATCATTACTGTTTACCGCTCAGTAAATACGTATTAACTAGAGACGTCTATCGACGTCCGAAGTGGGATCTGACGGGACCCTCCTCAAACAGTGGTGCAGGTGTCAATCGAACGATTTTGTTTGCTCTACGCCGCCTCCAACACATTTTAGGCGTCTACTAGTTAAACTCGAATTAGGAATTTTTGTTCGTCTGACGATGAAACTCTTACACCCAGCTATCAGAACGTTTGTCAAAGCCACGATTAGTTGACCAACTAAATACTAAACGCTCATTGGTCAATAGTATTCTATGACGTGATATGTAACCAATAAGCGGCCAGTATTCCGTTTGTAGGTTATGAAAGTTAGTCAGCCTTAAATAGCCTATAGTTAATAGTAACTCTGCTCTCAAAGCGTGGGGAACCAGGCTTGATCCCTGGGCAAATATTTGTGCAATGAACAAGAAATGTATGTCCTAGCGTTTTGTGTGTTGGTGCTGTGTTTTTTTGTGAGTCTATGCCTTCTTCAACACGGAGAATCCTCGTGGAGGATATGAGTGAGTGAATGTTACTGCGATAATAATTTAGTTAGCACGACAATCTACAAATACATTTATCGATGAATGTATTTAAACCAGTGCTCCTATATCATATTCCCAATAAAAGACAGAAATAAAAAAATACTATAATTTGGTTCAGTGCTAAGTTAGTTCAGTAGGACGCCGTATAAGTGTCGAGCGCGTCGGTTGGCAACAGGCGGACCGCGGTCCGCATCCGGACCGCGAATGATTGGAACTTGGACCGCCAAATATATGTGATTCTACGTGAGCATCGCAGAATCTTCATTAGTTAGCTTAGCACAAGTACGTAGACGCTTTTTACCTACTTATATATACTGTATGATTATAATCATGGCAACACTGGGGCTAACAGCTGATTTGAATTTGTTATTCGTATTTTATTGTTAAAATATATTTATAATTGATTTCTTGATCTAAATACCAATTGGTCATTAAGTAAAATAAGTGTTTTTATGAAATAAGTGTTATACTCAACGTGTTTGTGCATAATTTCAATACAAAACGAAATTCGAAAAGTGATAGTGACAGTTCTACTCGAGTAACCGGCATATTTTAGAAAAAACTGTAAACGTTAGGTGTTATTTATGTGTTGTTCTGTCGTGTTCAGGTATGTTTTTTTAACTTTGTTTATCATACTTTATTTACCGTCTGACTACAATATAATTAGAAACCTACATAGAATTCAGACATAACCTAACATACCTGTATACAACAAGCAACCGTACTTAACTTGGTTTCCTTATTTTAGTATCTTCACACAACTCAGATTAGTAGGTACTTATTATATATTAGATTAAAATGATAACTCGCAGTGCTTTGGCTCGCCAGGAGGCGTCCAAACTCCAAATGGCTTTGAGGGAATTGCAATCTGCGAAAAAGTTGTGTGATGAAATGAATAAGGAACGAGATGATAATGAACGGGAACTACTTGAATTAATAAGTAGAAATAAAAACCAAAAAATTGAAATGGCTGAGTTACACACTCAATTGTTGGTTGTATCTGATGCTCGGGACAGGCTCCAGCTTGTTGTGGACGGGTTCAAAAACTGTAGCTTAGAGTATGAAAATGCTCTTACTCGAATTAATTCACTAGAACATCAGCTACAGGAGGCATATACTATAATCAATAACTTTGAGACAGCTAAACTTAACATCACTGCCTCTTTGAACCAATGTTTATTTGATGAGTTGGTGTGCAGTGCCCCGGGCATGGTTTCTGCTACAGTTCATACTAAACCAATGGTTACAATTGACCTAACCAATGACAGTGTAGTAACACCTAGCACTATACCTAAGTCTAACTGCAGCAAAAACAAACTAAAAAAATATGTAAAAATTAACAAATATATTAAAAAAACTCAAAAACTTGTAAAAAAACACAAATTTTTCATCAAAAATGTGAAATTAAATGGAGAGCGTCTTCGTCTGTTAGATACGTTGGATATGTATGCTTCTAAATTAGAAAATAATACATTGCAATATGAAAGTGACACACATAACCTGAAATGTGAGATTGACTCTCTAGAGGAAAAGTTAAAATCAATTAAAATTAAGTATGAACGCTCAGAAAAACAGCTAAAAGAGTACATATTGGCAATGAATGAAATGATTAAATTTAATTCTACTGGCAATCCTGTATACAATGATAATATAAAGAACCGATTATCACTGGATCATTCATTGCCATCATGTAGTTCTAAAATAGTGCGAACATGTAAAAATTTATGTCAAGATACAACTTTAACAAGTGGTTCCCAAAATACAAATACAAATAGTATACCATCAACTATAGACAAACCAAAAATTGTAATATTTAGTGATGAAATTGGCAAAGACATGGGTCACTTATTGTCGAATACATCCAAGGGACATAATGTAATAAATTACTGTACACCTGGTCTATCATATCAGGAAATTATGACTAGAATTTTAACTTATAGCTTTAGCCCCAACACAACATTATTAATTTTAATAGGAAATAGGGGGAATGTAAACAAAAAACAAATAATTGATTTCAACAACCGTCTATCTAATCTTACAGTAGATAATGTCATAATGTTTACATTTCCCTATAGTAATAGTTTGCCACAGGTGGAAAATGATATTAGATATAAGCTTAATTTAACATTATACACTATATGTAATAATAATTTTTATGGAAATAAATTTAATTTAATTGACATTAATAATTATATAAAAAAATTCTACTTGACAAAAGATAATTACTATCTTTCTAATTATTATAGAAGACAGATAGCTGTGTCGCTATCATATTTATTTGATATTGCAGCCAAAAATTTGGCTAACAAGGTTGCTTCTATTGAGCAATCCAATAGTATTGACAATGCTTCTATTGAGCAATTTGACATTTTTAATTCAGCCAATTGCTTGGCTACTAATGACATTGTAAATAATTTAAATTAGTGCCTAAGACAATAGAGACAACCTCTTGCATTAAATCAATCAATATTGTTCATCAGAACATTCAAGGTATGATGGGCAAAGAGTTGGAACTGGAATTGTTTATAGATGATAGCAAAATAGATATTCTTTGTATTACTGAACACTGGCTTAAAAAGAACCAACTCTTATTTAATTTTAATAATCATCAAGTTGCTAGCTCCTTCAACAGAGAAAAATCTATACGTGGTGGCTCTTTAATTATTACAAATAAAAATATAAAACTCAAAGAACGAAAAGACATTGTGAGCCTATCTGTTGAACGAGTAATAGAAATGTCCTGTATTGAGTTTGAGCAGTTCCTTGTTCTATGTGTATACAGACCACCATGCTCACCATATGATGATTTTGAAAAGTGCATGGAGGAAACATTAATTAAGCTATCTAATACAAATAAATCAATGATTATCTGTGGAGACTTTAATATTAATTTGCTAGAAAATAATCAGGTAGTGGATAAATTTTTGTTACTGTTTAAATCGTATAATATGTACAATATTTTCTTGGAACCTACTAGGATAACAGCCACAAGTTCCACCTGCATAGACAATATATTTACTAATCTCAAACCTATTAAAAATTTCATTATAAATAATCTAGAATCAGACCACTGTGGTCAACTAGCAGTGTTTCCAAGAAAAACTAACAAACCCCAAAGCAAATATGTTAGCTTTGTTCCAATAAATGCAAGCCGCCTAGAATTGTTAAGAAGTAATATATTGCCCAGTCACAATGACCCAAATATATCATATAACTCACTGTTCCATCTTATCAGTGATGAATTTGGCAAAGTGTTTGTACCAAAAACAATATCTGTTGGTAATCGTGCTAGGTTTAGTGAATGGGCAACTCCAGGAATTTATAAAAGTAGGCAAAAGTTATATGAATTGTATTATGAAAAATCGTATAATCATAATCCTGTATTTTTGGAATATGTCAAACGTTATTCTAAGTTATTTAAACGAGCCTGTTCCTCAGCTAAATCTATTTGTTTAAGAAATAAGATCAAAAATTCTGTTAATAAAATAAAAATGACGTGGAACATTATAAACAGTGAAACTGGTAGGAATACAGTGCGTAATCGAGACTTTCATTTAAAAATTAATAATAAAGATGTAAGAGCAGATTTGGAGGTAGCGGCCGAGTTTGAGAATTTCTTCACTAATATTCCTTCTTTAACAACCAAAACTCTAAAATCTTCCTCCATCTCTGCTGAGATCTTACTTAAACAAAGTGTAACTGAATGTGACACAACTTTTAAATTTTCAATAGTTAATTGCAAAGATATTGTAAGCAGTTTCAAAAGTCTAGATGCAAAAAAAACGGCAGACCTATGGGGTCTTTCTGTGAAGACCGTTTCTTCAATTATAGATGTCATTGCACCCAATCTAGCAGCTGTGTTTAATAGTTGTGTTGCAAGTGGTGTATTTCCTGACCTAATGAAGCACAGTAAAGTGGTTCCTTTATTCAAATCTGGTAGTACTACTGATCCAACAAATTTTCGGCCTATTTCTGTACTACCTACGCTAAGTAAGATTTTCGAAAAAATTATATTACATCAATTAGAAACTCATTTTAGTGCAAACAAAATTTTCCATAAGATTCAATTTGGGTTCACAAGGAATCGCTCTACTATAGACGCAGGTATAGAACTTATAAAAGATGTGTTTGATGCCTGGGAGAACTCTCAAGATGCCTTAGGTGTTTTTTGTGACTTATCTAAGGCATTTGACTGCGTCCGACATGATATACTTGTCAGGAAATTACAACACTACGGTATTAGGAACATGGCTCTCAACCTTTTGACTTCATATTTAAATGATAGAATTCAAAGGGTTGACATTAATAGTAAAAAATCGCCCGGCTCTATAATCTCAATGGGCGTTCCACAAGGTTCAATACTAGGGCCGTTCTTGTTTTTAATCTATATTAATGACTTACCTTATTATGTAGAGAAGAATCACGAGATTGTATTGTTTGCAGATGACACTTCACTGTTATTTAAAATTAAAAGGCAGTTATTAAACTATGATGATGTTAACAATGCATTAGCTAAAGTTGTGAATTGGTTCAATACAAATAATCTTCTCCTCAATGAGAAGAAAACTAATTATATAAAGTTCTCGACGCCAAATGTGAGACAAGTAAAATCCAATATACAATTGAATGGAACAGGGTTGGACCTTGTGGAGTCAACCGTCTTTTTAGGAATTACTATAGACGCAAAATTGCAATGGGGTCCCCACATAAAAAAATTGTCTAGTAGGCTCAGTTCAGCGGCTTATGCTGTTAAAAAAAATAGACTATTAACTGATGTAGACACAGCTAGAATAGTTTATTTTAGTTATTTCCATAGCGTTATGACTTATGGCATACTGCTCTGGGGATGTTCTGCAGATATTAATTCCATTTTTATACTGCAAAAAAGGGCTATACGAGCGATCTACAGTTTAGCTCCCAGAGTTTCCCTTAGACAGAAGTTTAAAGACATAAACATTCTAACTGTTGTCTCTCAGTTTATCTATGAAAATCTAATGTATGTAAAGAAAAACATTAGCAGTTTTGATAAAAGGAGTGATGCTCATTCCATCAACACGCGAAATAAGCACAAGCTATCCGTACATGTAACGCGTCTCCACCGAATAAGTCATTCTTTTATGGGACAATGTATACGATTCTATAATAAAGTTCCCAATGTTATCCGAGATTTGCCTATTAATAAGTTTAAAATTACTATTAAAACTAAACTCTGTCAAAAAGGTTATTACAAAATTTCGGATTACTTGGAGGATAAAACAGCTTGGGACTGATCACTCCAGGATCTATCTACTCGTGTACTAAGATGTCAAAGTGTAGCGTGTCTTGCCCTACTGATACCATTATTATGTTCTCTTTTGTAAGGCAACACACTGGAGCTAATATCTGTAGTACCTAAGTAAAAATATTGTAAAAGCATCTATGTAAAAAGAATGGCCCCGAGTTTCTTGCCGCTTCTTCTCGGTAGGCTCTATATATTTTGGAACGCGGCGGTAGTCTTTAAAGTACATTATAATGAAAAATTGACGTTCATAAGTGCGTCTTTGATGCTTAAATTGAATAAATGATTTTGACTTTGACTTTGACTTTGTATACTTACCTTGCTAAAGTAGGCGCATCATTGTGGCTATGCTGCACACAGCAGTATGGCGCTAGAGTGTTGGTTTGCTGGGGTACCTACCTAGTATTGAAACTCATTACTAGTAAATACATATTATAAGAATTATTTTTCTGGACCTTGACAAACATTTTCAAGACTATCCCGGACCCCAATCAAAATTACTTGCCGACCCCTGGTCTAGCTAAGCGACTTCCAGTAGGTTCACGGTGCTTAATTCACACTGATGGCGTCAAATGGCAATACTACAGTAGGTAATATATAATAATAAATCAGGGATTATTGGACCCAATTTCATAAGTTATGTCAGTCGTCAATACATTTTGTGTTTATTTAAGGAGGGTTTGCGGTCTGGCGTTGGTGTGATTCCTATTATATGTATTACGGAAACGTTTTGTCTGTTCAAAATTACAGAATTTTAACTCCTGTCAATATTAAACGATTTTTTAATATTCTATTTTAGATAACAGGGCGATAACCAGTTATTTACTTTTTGTATGAATACGCAATGGTTTAATGCCGAAAAATGCTCAAACTGTGTTCGCGCCACCACTTCCACATTCACAACCGGTACTGCGTGGGGGTGCGGGGGACACCGAACTGCGTCAGCGATGCTCCCTGCCCGCACAATCACTCAACCAAGGACTCACCAAGGAGATCATAAAACGTGTCGTCTTTCCTCTATTTTCTATAAATATACGCGATCTATATTGTCACGGCTTTGTATTTATCTCCGAAACAAATAAAACCAAGAGAAACTACTTTAACTTGTATCAATCACGTACACTAAGACAGCTTTATATATTATAAATTATGTTCATTTGTATAAGACACAGATTTAAAACTTCGACTATTTTGATTCGAGATACCCGTGAGTTTCAGACAGATGGTAGAAGCTATAGAAAAGCTATTGTTTCGAAATCAACATCCGCCCTCTACACGATGGTATACCTCAATAGTCTTTGGGCTATTGGATATTTGGACAGCCTCTTAGTATTCATGACTTGTAAGGCGTTGTGGGGGAAGGCAGGAGGGGTAGACTGTATTTTAACAGGTTAGCATGAATTCTACGAATCTTAGTTAACACAGGTTCTGGGGTGGTATAGGGCAGGAGATAGAATCGGATTTCCTGATTGTGAATATTTTTTTTATCGCTGGAATTCAATTTAAAAGTATAATTTGTAAAGCAAGAACGGTGCCTCTTAAAATGTAAAGTTTGGTATCGCTAGATACACAATTATACAATTTAAAGAGAAAAATACATATAGTCGGCCGCAATTTGAAACCGCGTGTTTCGACAATCCGTGTCAGACACCATTACAGCTAGGCCACCAAGGCATACCATCCGAGCATATTGTTCTCTCTAAAATTTTACGAAATGCATGTTCCATCATCGCTGTTTTTTTAATTTTGTTTACACTTGATAGGCTACATTTTGACCACTATCTAATTAGATCAGTGAAGATAAAAGCTAAAGGCTGCTATTTTAGATCTAGAATAGCGACAGATTCATGGACATGGACAGTTGCCGGAACACACTGTTAGGAGCATATTAATAAGTCAAACCTATAATAAATAAGATAAGTATTATTTCAATTCGTAAAGGTAACTAATTCAGCTGGACTTAATTTTAATACTTTTTTTTAATATAAAAAACCGGCGCAGTGTTCGTAGGACTCGCGAACGAAGGGTTCCGTACCATTATATATAAATCTCCCATACAACAGACATTATTTTTTTCCGTTTTTAAGGAAACCGTCATGCGTGAGTCCAATTCGCACTTGGCCGGTTTTTTGGTATTTAGATAATAGCGGCAACAGAAATACATAATCTGTGAAAATTTCAAGCGTCTAACTATCACGGTTCATAAGATACAGCCTGGTTACAGACGGACAGACGGACGAACAGCGAAGTCTTAGTAAAAGGGTCTCATTTTTACCCTTTAGGCCCGGAACCCTTAAAAACTTTTCGTCGAAATAGAACATCTTACTTTTTTGAAGTCGGTTACAAATTGTATTTGCCGCCAAGCTGAAATATAAGCATAGGTACATTATTTCACATTGATAATTTGAGTGTGATTGTTACAGAAAATTGGACGTCACCTTCGCGACCAGAAAGCACGCAACAAGAACACTGCAGTTTCTCTCCTCGACTGCTCTTTGCGAGGAGTGACTGTCCTCTCTTCCACTTCTGTATCAGAGCTGGCGGGAGTAGGACTGCATGGCTTGGTGATATCTTCAGGAGACATCAGGAGGGTCCAGCAAGGAGCGTTTGCTGATGTTGCTACTAGTCTATTGGCTTTAGGTACTAAAACGTTTTTTTATCTGATTATGCTTGCGTTTGGACACTTTTGTCTCTGTAGTCAAAGATACTACTAAGCCTAGTACATACCATACTACACACTCCAACGGTAGTCAAAAAACAATACTGTAAATACCGGCCGGTATGCTACCTGCTTTGTATGAATATGTTCGTTGTATGTATATATTCTACCGGCGTGGACGGGCGACAGGGTTGTTAATCTATAACTTCGTGATAACAATTTTGTAACCTTAATGCGTAAATCATCATAACTTTTCTACTAACTACCAAAAAAAAGAGGAGGTAGGTATTCAATTCGCCTGTATTTTTTTTAATGTTTGTTACCTTATAACTTTCGACTGGGTGAACCGATTCTCAAAATTCTTGTTTGTTGTTTTTTTTTGTTTGTACAAAAAAATTTTTGAAAACTGGTGCTTCCCGTACGATCCCATTAAATTACATCAAATTTGGTTTAGTAGTTTTTGAGATACACTCCAATAACTGAATAGAATGGAAGTCGGTATTAAATTTTTCAAATTGTACTAGTTTAATTTAGTTTTCCAACTCTCTAGTCACTATGACATTTTTCTGCGTAAGAACAGAGATACCGAGCTCTGTCATAGTTTAATTGTTTATGATGTAATTGATCTGGCGATGATGCAAAATAACATGTATAGTAATGATAAATTTTGAATGTAACATATTGTGCCAAGTGACGAGTATATATGCAAAGTTCTTACTAAATTATACGCTTGTAATTTTAACGAATTATGTCATTAATTACAGTTAAAGCTAGGTAGTCCTAGCTAGTAATCCTAGTAGCTGTAACATAGGGAATCCTAGTACAGCTACGGCCCACCTGAGCGATAACCTGGAAAATATTATACTTACCTTTATACTTATTTTAGTTAAGTAATAAGTTTGCAAAAATGTTAGCACGTATTTTTTTTATTGTATACATATTTAGTACATTGATGAGCCTTACTAATAATAATAAGGCTCATCAATTAACTAAATATGTAATGAAATATGAATCAAATAAATAAAAAAATACCATAGTGGCCGTAGCACAAACAATTTGCGAAAAGTATTCGTATCGTAAGCGTCAAAGCGTCACGCTTTGGCCTAAAACCTACGTTACTACTACGAGTTATCTGTGCCACAGTTATCCTAGATAAATGATAGTTTGTAGTGTATCACGTGAACGATGCGTTAAGTTACACGTACGCAGTTATTCGTACTAGGCCACTTTACACACGCGATTTAAAATCTCTAACGTTGCAGTTTGTAAATTCCGGTATACACATACTGAGTTCACTTCACTTTATTACTTGATAGGTAGGTTCATTACTTAAAACTTTCAGTTATCAAATGGAGGCTTCGATGGCATCAATAACAACACTAATGTACGATAGTCCTTTAATAATAAGAGTCGTTATTGTTTAAAAATGTACCTGCTTTCAAATAATAGAAAGATTAGGTTTAAGCAAACTAATTATGAGAAAAACATTAGCAGTTTTGATAAAAGGAGTGATGCTCATTCCATCAACACGCGGAATAAGCACAAGCTATCCGTACATGTAACGCGTCTCCACAGAATAAGTCATTCTTTTATGTTATCCGAGATTTGCCTATATTAAGAAGTAATTACTATTAAAACTAAACTCTGTCAAAAAGGTTATTACAAAATTTCGGATTACTTGGAGGATAAAACAGCTTGGGACTGACCACTCCAGGATCTATCTACTCGTGTACTAAGATGTCAAAGTGTAGCGTGTCTTGCCCTACTGATACCATTATTATGTTCTCTTTGTAAGGCAACACACTGGAGCTAATATTTGTAGTACCTAAGTAAAAAAATCTATATAAAAAGAATGGCCCCGAGTTTCTTGCCGCTACTTCTCGGTAGGCTCTATATATTTTGGAACGCGGCGGTAGTCTTTAAAATACTTTATAATGAAAAATTGACGTTCATAAGTGCGTCTTTGATGCCTAAATTGAATAAATGATTTTGACTTTGACTTTAATAATGACAGTATGAAAAATACTTAATCCGTGAAAGCGGTATGTCTATCTTATAGGGAAAGAGTACTTCCGTAGTCATTCAATTATGAAATGGGAATGGTAGAATTGTAACACTAGGATCCTCCGTGTCACGGGATGCATAGACATCCACAATAACACATCATAAAACCCAAGACCCGATTATTAACATTTCTGATCATCGCACTAATTGTTCCATATAGGGATCGAACCTAGGACCCCAAACTTCGGTGGCAGGGTCCAACTGAGCTAACGGAGCCGTCAAAATATCAAATTTAAATAAATACTCACCGAAATGTGTCCCATAGATACCCGACAGGATTATTTCACAGGCATGCAAGGTAAAGCAAAACCCGTAAAGGGTCGGTAGGATTAAATTATCAATGAAAGCCAACCTGCGATATTGCTATTGCGGCTAGATCCTAGAGACAAGATAGCTGATAAAATTCAGTTTATCGACGTGACAAGTTTTTCTTGAGATCCATGCCGGAACGTGCAGGTTCAAAATTAAATCCTGTCCCAGTTCAAAAAGTTTATGTAGTAAACCATTAATGATTTTAGTAATAAGTACATTTTTGTACGTTATGATTATGTAAGTAAGTAGAAAACATATTTTTTGGTCGATTAGAAGCTTCCATAATGTCGATAATAAGTATTATCAAAATAAGTACCATTATATGATTTCCCCAGGGTTTGGTAGGCTTTCATAATCTAATCTACTCCGGGGTCAAGATGTGTACTCCAAATAAATATTTCTTGAACATTAAGACTCTTATTTTATGAAACGAGTTACGTTCATAGACAAATAATGCATATATTTTGGGACTGAATGCTATCACATTCTATATAAACGTTTTTAACACATGATGCTACATTACAAACAATTTTGGTGCGTTGTTTGTAAATTGTTGTGGATTTAGAGTTATTTTATAAATGCTGTTTTTATCATTTTATTATATTTATTTATTAGGATCTCCAACAGATGTTACGAAAAATACCTGTGTTTATCTTTAAAAAGTACCACATACAATAGTGCTACATAGCTTTTCGATGGCACAATATCTTGCACTTCGAATGCACCAACTTTTATTTTGTCGTTATGTAGTTTACAGACGTTTACTAAATTAGCATGCCAGTGCCATCACTTCCTAAACATACATTAATTATAGATATTATAAATTATATAAAGTACGTGAGTAACTGTATCTCCTATGTTCTACCCGTTTCATAAACTAACTTAGGAACTTCTGATGTAGGTTCAGCTAAAATTTCGTCAAAGACTCCAAGCTACACACTAGATCCGTCCTATAGTCCGTTTTAGTTATACCAACTGCTGTTCTATACCAACTAAAACGAACTATAGTCAGTTTTAGTTGGTATAGCACAGAAAACAAATGCAATTTGAAATTGCACAGAAACAATTAGATTTGATGATCGGACGGATCGCCTAGGCCGCCCAGCGATCACGACATCAGCCGTGCGATTCTCTAATGATTCGTCTTTGTCGATGATTTGTCTAACAGCAATTCTCTAACAGCAAACATCGTTGCATCTTTGACAAAATCCGTAAAACAAATGACCAGATGACAAGAAACGTTAGAAAGACAACCTTATGTACAAGGGCAATATCTCTTAAAGTATTTGACATCGGTGAGCTCGTCGACGAGCGCATTGACAAATTATTACAGAACCGTATAGCAGAATCGCACGGCTGAAGCCCCCGTGGCTTCTGGCAATCCTTGTCAGCCGTTTGGATCACGTCCGATGTGCATTTCTTTTTATTACTAACATATTCTAAGCTAACATGCGTACACTGCCTCAAATTTGTATTAAACCAATAACAAAATCAAATAACCGTATAGGTGTTTAGAGTATAATTCGATATTCATAAAACGATCTCGTAACGCCTAACCCTTTTGAATAGCAAATGATCATAAGGTCCTCTGCAGGTTTGCCGAACAACCAACTGCCTTCGGTGCCGACAGAGGCGCTGTCACGCCTCCGGAACCTGGATAGATTAGATCTATCTAACAACAAGATACATACATTAGACCCTAACTCATTCAAGGTAAGTGTAATTATTTAACGTATTAATGAGTAGTACGAATATGTATTTACCTATGTAAAAGCGCTCGCAGCGGAGTGTCTTGGTGATCTTAACCAACCAACAAGTTCAGCAACGCTTGCAGCGGTCAGGAGTTGGATGGGTGTGTGCTAGTAGCGTTATTCAACTGAGCGCTTCTGTGCTTCGGAGGGCACGTAAAGCCGTCAGTCCCGGTTGTTTGTCTGAGAACAACAGTCGTTAGGCTATGTTGAAGGTCTTCATGTGGCCTGGAAACTTCGATAATAATTGCCCTAGAGGTATAGAAGGGCTCAGTTGAATAATGCCACTAGCGGTCACCCAACCAAGTCCTGACCGCAGCAAGTGTTGCTTAATTTGTTAATCGGCTATGATTGCCAAGTCAAGCTCCGCTACGAGCGCTTCACCTGTTTACAGCAGCCTTTTCTAATTGAAATAAAGCATTAAACTAGAGATAAACTGACTAGCTCACAAACTTTCGCATTTTCGCACGAAGATACTTCTTGTTTACTTCGAACGCCTTCTAATTATTATTAGAAGTAATTTTTGAGAAATGATGTGTGTTTATAAATAAAGTTAAAGGTGTAGAAGTGCACCTATGTAAAAATCATTTAACTCCTGGTTTTAGTTTAAATTTTTTGAATATACCTTAAGTTATTTTGTATCCCTTAATGCTAATTTAATGTTTCCAGGGTATCCAAAACCTTACGTTTCTAGACATAAGCCACAATCAAATTACGAGCATATCATCGGATTCTTTCAAACCACTGGTGAAGCTAATCGTTCTAAGGTTAAGAGGAAATCTTCTCAAAGTACCAGCACTGGCATCTCTTAAGGTAAGAAAATGAGAAGTGAACTTTTTCATATTTATAATTAAACGAATGCAAAACAAAAATTACCAAAAAATGGAACAGATTTCAACACTAAAAAGTGGGAAATAACATGTTGAAGTCGGTAGCATGCGCACAATATTGTGATAATAGGTAATTTTGAACTATCATGGTACTGAGTTTAACAAGTTATTTCGCACTTTTTGGTGTTCTTCATCCCATTTTTTGGTAAACATTTTTTCACCATTTTTAGTGAACCACCTCGAAGCATACCCTACCAAACAAACAACTTTGCGAACCGGTCTATAAATGACTAGACTCAAACTATTTGTATACTCAAAAAAAATACATACAATCGTAAATATTATAACCTCATCCTTTTTAGAAGTCTGTTAAAAGAAATTGACGTGTGCATTGTCAGGCACGAACGACTCTGCAATTTAAGAGATAAAATATCACACATCTTTGGATGGTGTTTGAACCTACGTCTTTAGATATTCCGTGTCAGATGCCATGAGCTGTAGGCATCCGAGATTTAAATTTAACTCTCTAGTTGGTTTGAAATTTCAGAGAAATAAATTACACATCCTCGGACAAGATTCGAACCCATCTCTTGTTGATTTTAACCGTATGAACGAACTGCTACTCATTGGTTTCGTCACTCAATAGTTTAATACTATTTTGCATAATGTAAGGGCGCTTGTCAAAAAGCGATTGAAGATTTTGGTGAAATAATCTAATGTACGTACTCGTGGTGGATATATGTCTAACATTATTTTTCATTTATAATTATCAAACCTTACCCTTTCTTATCTATCTATATAAATAAAAATAAAACCCCTATTTCTCCTGGTCACGCTATAACTTGAGAATGAATGGAACAATCTCGCTTTTTTTTGTTTTGTTAATTATTGCCTGGAGATGGTTCTTATTTAAGAAAAAACAAGAAAATATGGGAGATTATGGCGAGGCTGAAGGCCGAGCCTACTACGCGAACGAAATATAATAGTTTTCATGTAAATACTTTGTATTAAAAACTATTGTTGAAAACCCCTGAATACCACTGATATCCTTTAAGTTTATAATCTGCCGTGCGATTCTTTAATAATTCGTCGACAAGCTCACCGTCATGTCAAATACTTTATGAGATATCGCCCTTGTACATAAGGTTGTTTTTCCAACGTTTCTTGTCATCGCATCATTTGTTTCACGGATGTTGTCAAAGATGCAACGATGTTTGCTCTTAGAGAATCGCACGGCTGTAACAAAACGTAATTAACACGTTATTTCAAGGAAATATTATGTAGCTAATAAGATTCAAACGAATTACATCATAACTAGTTCTGAGCCTCTGTGAACGAATCACCGTCGCGAAGAAAGACGTAGGTTAATTACAATTAAGGATTATATCCGGAACGGCGACGTAATACTCTCTCCCAATTTCCGAGTAATTAATACCTATCTTGTGATTAATATATTCTTTTATCGAATTAATTTCTCTTTTGTATAGATAATAGATGTTAGAAAGTATCGGTTATTTTGACTATTCAACGTAGGTTACTCAGTATACTTATATTATTTTTTATGATTTTTTAACGTTTTTACGAGATGCGCTTGCTTGATTTCAAATAAAGTAAAATGAAACGCTGAGCTGACAGCACCTTAAACACTTTTTGCCGCGTTGTTTTATTTTCCAGTATGACTGGTTTTTGTTGTTAAATTAAGAACGTGTAGGGGCCGAAATATTTCGGAGGCGGAGTCTTCCATGGACCTGGTATCAATCAGGGGACAAACCAAGGCTATTCCGCTAGTGTATATCCTCAATGCTATTGCATCGTCATAATTCTACATTAAAGCTCAGTTCAGCTAAGACTGTAGCAAGTAAAACTGTTGAAAGAATGAGACTAAACTGATATGTCTTAGGGTTACTAACGCTGTGCAATACTACGCAGCATTAAACTGGACATTACTGTCATTTTTATTGTGTAGCTTTCCGTGATGATTATTATCATGCGAACGACAAGTCGTTCATATTCAAGACGGCAAGCCGTCAGTCTCGTACTCCAACTGTGGGCCTAGCAAGAAACTTTAAGTAAGTGTAACTTAATCGTATAGTTGACGTCTACAAACTATCATTTATCTAGTACAACGGTGGTACAGATAACTCATAGTTTGTACTGTATACGTCAACGACAAGTAACACTTACGCAAATTTACGTTCTGAGGCCGTAATACAAAAAGATTTGCGAAAAAGTATTCGCATCGCCAACGTCAACGACTCATGCTTCTGCGTACAAACTATGACTTATCTGTGTCACGGCTGCCCTAGATACGTGAAAGATTGTACTGTGTCACGTGAATGAAACGTTACGTCACACTAACGCAGTTGTTCGTGCTAGGCTCACTAGACTCACTGTTGTAAAAACACAAGCAGAAACAAATTAATGAAACCCACTTACCACTATCCGATACTTTTTTATACAGGAGGCGAACATGCTACGAGACTTGGACTTATCTGGCAACGCTTTGGAAGGTCCGGTGGGGCCGAACACTGTGCCGACACTGCAATACCTCAATACCCTTGAGCTTTCCGACAACACTTTCGCTAGTATACGAAGAGGTGCTTTGGCTGGTAAGGAATAAAAAGGTTAACACGATAAACCAGGAAAAGTATTCGCATTGTCAGTGTCAATATGACCGGTTGGGGCAGTTGGTAGCAGCCCTGCCTTCTGAGCTGCAGGCATAGACAAAATTCAAGCAGGCGTTTTTGTGCACACTCTACAGACATAACGTTCCCGGGTCACGTCTACGAACTTAGCGTGACGTCACGTGACTTTTCCACAGGTAATGTCAACGTCATACATTTTGAAGTTAAAAAAACGATATTAAAAAATATTTAGTGACACTTCCGCCGAAAAGAAAACAATGATTTTGGACTATTTGGGGGCGTGCACCACCCTCCCTCCCGCATAAAATGCTAATAGGAAGAATACAAAATAAAAACAAAAGAAACCCCAAATAAACCAACACTGATTCGACACGTGTTTCGCCTCTACACGAGGCATCCTCAGGAGATGTTGACTCGTCGAGCGCTAGACCGACAGTACTGTCGGTCTAGCCCCCAAATAGTCCAAAATCATTGTTTTCTTTTCAGCGGAAGTGTCACTAAATATTTTTTAATATCGTTTTTTGATAATGGATTTCCGCAAAGTAACGCCTGAATCAATAAATTATCATTTTGAAGTTGTCGTTTGGCGTTAACGATAACAGAAACATCTTTTGTCTAGGCCTGATGCTCCTCCTGGGTTCGTTCCACAGAAGCTCCAACATTTGCATGCAAGAGTGTTTGACGTGTACCTGGTGTGTATATGAGTATGTATGTATAAGTAAGTTGTAATACAGACTACCCGCCTAGTGTAATGATTGGGGCATACACCGGTATAATACAGTTTAAAAATAAATGAATTTTGTCTGTTATCAGGTTTGTTAGGTTCACAGTACAGGCGAGGCCTAGTTTGGGACCTGAAGACCTTGTGTGGATGCGATTCCATACTATATTATTATTACTTATATTAAACTTAATAACACACCATAGTTCGTCGTATTAACTATCAAATGACTGACATGGTTGTACTTGACCAATGCTAGTGTGTACTGAATTAATTAGTTTTACTTAATATTACTTCATATTTTCTCAATATACTCATGCAAGGACTATTGGTTGCTGTCTACTGATAATCTTGTATTAGATGTAAGATTTTATTGTTAACACGTATATCCACGACAACTAGAAAACTTTTGTAACACTGCTACGACCAATAAAAAATTTAAACAATAATAAAATCGGGGATAAAATACACCTTCAATCAGGAACTTTAATTCCCACTTATTGAACGGAGCTTCGAAGGCAGGTTCACTATCAACACTATCAACAGAGTACTGTGCATGTCCATGGCAGTTTCAGTGCCACGAAGAACTTCTAACACTAAAGTTTTGTGGAGCACTCCAATGCGTTCCTCAACCATTGGATTTTGAGTCTAATCAGTATTTCAAATGCTAGGTACTTGCCCTTCACGCCTAAACATAGTAATGCTTGCTCACTATTCTTTTATTAGTATTAAGTTTTTTGTTGGTGGTAGAGCCACGCTGTAACCCTATGAGTTACAGCCGAATAGGCCGGCACGACCGGGGAAGTACCACACTCCCACGTAATACCGATGGCTTGCTGTTTCAGTCTATCTGTGGGAGATTCCTTTCCCCTCCCGTTCCCCTACTCCTCCACCCAGACCCGTTCTATTCCTTTCGCAATGGTTGTCAACGCATTCTCGAGACGTCTGGTATTGCGTATGTCCGTGGGCGACGGCATCACTTAGTGAGCCGCCTGCTCGTTTGCCAACGTATCCTATAAAAAAAAACGATTGCTTAGTAGCAGATTATTCATTTATTGCAAACAACAGCGTTAATACTGTCTACAATGTTTACTAACTACACTGTTTAAATAAAAAAAATAAGGCCATAAGTGATTACATTAGAACATAAGTAATTATAATTTTACGACTATTAGGTAGTAAAACTATGTACAGGCACACGGAATACAATAGTCATGCGAATATGCATATGCATATGCAAGAAAATTATAATGTGTGGGCACTAGGTATGGTGGTACAAGACAGTCTCTTACACAAGATACCTATCACATATTAAAGCGGGTTTCCTCGAGTCTACGCATTCCGATGGCATAGGGATTATTTTTAACTTCGTCCCTTCACGGAATAAGGCTCAAATAACATTTTTGGAGGATAAAGATGTCTTTCTTGTTTATATCAGCTGATCCTTTCTGTTATAACATTATGCTGTGAAATATGCAAAGATTTTCCTGAGTCATTGTGTCGATCAATTCTCGTTATATACGAACGCGACTATTGTACGGCTAGCGATGTTCAACTACTAACAATTGATTTCTAAGCTTTTATTCGTAGGCCCCGATCTTCGTAGCTGTATGCCCACATCAGCTTACAGTTTACGTCTTACTGCGTATTACATCGTTAATTTCAATCCAGAACTTCATAACCCAATTTCTCACTTTAACCGTGAGCGTGTATTTGCAGGTCTGACGAACTTAACCCATTTAAACTTGCACAACAATCTAATTGACGTGCTTGAGGACTACGCCTTCAAACATTTGTTGAATTTGACGCATTTGGACTTGTCGCATAACGAAATCGTCGCTGTGTCAGGTGAGAGACAAGACTATTTTAACGCTTTTTGTATTTTATCTATACATCTATACTTTTATATTATATAGAGTAAATATTTGATTATATGTTTGTTTGAATTGAATAGGCTCCGAAACTACTGGTACGATGTGACCTTATTTCACCATTCAAATCCTACATTATCGTCGATTCGTCATCGTCATCATCCATCACCACGTGGATGCAGCTAGTAATAAATAAACTTATTATGCGGATGATTATTGTAATAATTAAATAATAAGATCATCGTTATAATATAACTAGTTATTAGAATATTATTCTAATAACTAAATAATGTTACCAGTGATGACTTATGGCACTGAAACGTGGTCTCTTACTATGGGCCACATAGATAAGCTCAAAGTCGCACAACGAGCTATGGAGAGGGCTATGCTCGGGGTTTCTCTACGTGATCGTATCAGAAATGAGGAGGTCCGTAGATTGAGCCACCGACATAGCCCAGAAGATTAGCCAGTTGAAATGGCAGTGGGCAGGGCACATAGCATGCAGAACAGATGGCCGATGGGGCCGAAAGGTTCTGGAGTGGAGACCACGGTCCGGCATGCGCAGCGTAGGTCGTCCTTTGAAGGTCGCAGGACGACGTTGAATGCAGGCCGCTTCCAACCGGTCCTTTTGGAAAATCATGGGGGAGGCATATGTTCAGCAGTGGACGTCCTACGGCTGAGATGATGATGATGAACTAAATAATATTTATAAGTTTTATCCTGCGTTAAACGGATTGTAGTTTTATTATTTGATTCTTAAGTTTTTTTTTAAGATATAGCTGGACTATGACTTCTATACGATAGGAAACTTCTAAGCAATGATAGCAGGGGTAACAACAGTCGGCTGTCGATTAGATGTCACGGGTTCGATCATTAGGCTTGAGCTTTCGGTGAAGGTGATGAAATCCACATTATGGTGCTAATAAGGCACTTCTAGTGTCCACCTGGCTAGCTACCACCCTCAAGTTCTAAAATCTGTCGCTTTACACATGATAGTATGTTCTGGCAGCTGTGCTTGAAGCCAGTCGCTATTCTAGGTCCAGTGTGATACCACCTTCGACTTTTCGACCACATCATCACTGACCATCAAGTATGAGATAATGGTTGAACACTATCAAATGTTAAAAAAGGTTATTTTTGTTTACAAATGAAAATATTAGATTGATAAAATGAAATGGTAAAATTCATTAAAGCATTAAACCCGTTAATTTAAACAAAAGGTTTTAATAATCAGCAAGAACATAAAATAAGCTTTTCGAATGTATCCTCGCCATGATTAGATGTGTACTTACAGGATAATGTCTACCCTGTGACATTTTAATTTCCGGCAAAAAAGCGGGACAGCTTCAGAGGGAGCGGAAATAAAGAGAGCCTTTTTGTTACTCTATATTTGTGTGAGATTTTTATATAACAATATCTTTCGCATGATCGGAATAAATATAAGCTTGTTATGTGAGAAAGTAATAAACTTGGATCCTTTATCCAGAGCGGTGTAATAATAGAAGTATTTGTTTGTTTACCATTTATATTTTGTTGGGAAAATATTGGTAAATATGAAATGTTTCTTAGTTTTTCAACTAGTGTTTTGTATCTCGTCCAGAATTAGGCTTATGGGTAAATTCAATATGGAGTTCAGTGTTAAATTTCCTAAGACTATTTCTTCTCACAAACATTTGGCTAGAATTTCACCTGATGGAACGTGAAAAATTATTAGAGTTAGTTGAAAGTACAGATCATATACCTAAAATATCTGTACTAAAATTGCTTTTTTATTTCCAGGAGCATCCCTAGCCCAGCTCACAAGTCTAGTTCACTTGGATCTATCTCACAACTTCTTGCGTTCTCTGTCTGCTGAACCGCTGAAGTCTCTTCACCTGCTTACGTCGCTGTTTTTACACGACAATGATATATCGATGATTGACGATGGTGCCCTGGCAATGCATAAAGATCTTCAGCGGTTTACAATAGAAGGTAAGGCATATTTCATACTAGAATATTATATGACTAGCCGTGAATTCGTTCATGTGATTGTAAACATTTGCAGGGCTATTAAGTATCTCAGTTGCTAACGAATGTTGATTAATATCGAAAAAATTACGGCTTTATGTCACTTTTGTCAGCTCCATCAACTTACTTAACTGACATAGAGCGGAAATTTTTCAAGATTTCAATAAACATTTGTTAGCAACTGACATACATAATAGCCCTGCTGGTCGCTTCAAGGACGAATGCCTATCATGGCGGTGGTACACGACAAAATTTAAGAGGATTGCATAGCTAGTACTTTCCATACTAAAAGAAATAACTCTTTTCTACCCTCAACATTGTCCGATTTCAGTGATTTTTTTCATGTTATCATCACATTGTTTACAATGCTCGAACGTTTTTTGTTTTGAATTTTTTGGATTTTTTTTTCTAAAAAAGGAAATTTATAGTACTTTAAAATACTGTAAAAATTAAAGCGTACGGGCATCGTAAACAATGTGATGGTTACATGAAAATTCAAAATTACTGAAATCGGACAGTGTTATGAGGTAGAAAAGAGTTATTCCTTTAAGTATATTTTCACTATGATGATCTGATCATTCTGATTGAAGTCGATACGGACCGACGGCATCTATTTATACTAAGTTACGCAGTTATACAACATGTGAAAAAAGTGTGTGGTGTTTTCGTGTTATGATAAATGCAACTGCATTCAAGATTTTCGCATAAACAGTAACGGCTATGCATACAAAGCCATATACGACTTACTTGATTTTCACTTGTATGGATACGAGTCCAGATATGGTTCTTCCATTTATTTTCATTATTAATAATTGAATATATTTTTTTGATTTATATTTAATATAGATAAATGAACATGTATGTACCAAAAACATTTGTATACTAACATCCTTAGTAACTCATGCAGTAATGGGTTAAATAATTCCCCTAAATAGGTTTAGGTGTTACCTAAAATGTTGGTGAAAACGGGCATAATAGTGTTAATAGATGCGGTCCGCAGCTCTATCTTCTCGGAGATTAAATATTCCTCAAGTGCATTTATTCACAGCGGTAACATTTTATTTATTTATTTTCTACTAAGACCGAGTTTTAAGTCTTGTGATTAGGTAACATATAACTCAGCTAAAATAAAAATTGCAAATAAGTACACCAGTTGTAGATTTTCGATTTAGCGATGTGAAGTCCAGTCTGCTGTTATATTTAATTTTTATTAAATGACGAAATTGTAAAAAAATAAAATACCCGAATCCTTGATTAAACATCACTAATCTAAACCTACTTACTACTTTACAATTTAGATTTTTTTAACTACTTATTTTCATTCACGTATTAAGATTTTTTTTTTAATAAATTATTGTTAAAAAAGATTATTATTTAATAAATATATTATTCTACAAAAGAAATACAAAAACTGTTATGGAAAGATCTTTATTTTATAACCTTAATCAAACTGTTTTTCAATTCGTGTTCCATTAGATATCCAATAAGGGGGCTGTATGTGCGGGTTCTTGGCAGATCATTCATCCTATGTCACTCGCGTGGTGAAGACAAATTCAATGACATCTCATTTGTCAAACTCCATCACACCGTTTCGGATGTAGGACGCGCCATATAAATACATACCCGGAAAACAACACCCCATCTGAGCAGAATCTATTTAAAATTTAGTTCGATTACGAAATCATAGGTTAACCGAGTTGCAAATTGACGACGAAAATATGACGTCATTATTGGGTTATTTTATGGTCTGGACTAGGTACATTTTTTGTATTGTATTGTTACCGTCCATGTTATATTTGATACTCCTCTGAGAATGCGTTGTCTGGAAAAGATCGTTCTGAGCGATAAGACCGCCCATTGTAACACCTAGGTTAAAGAATTGTACTTTTTAATATTAAGTGATTAATTTGGTGTTTCAATAAAGTGTTTTCTATCTATCTATCTATCTACATTGAATGCGATAAATACGTCATAGTCGTAGGTTACACTGACGTTAGTTCCATCGACACATTCATAACGTCATTTTAGCGTGCAAAAGAGAAGAGCATAGATGGTAAACGTTAATTACATTATTACACTATCTGCCCCAAAGAAGTATTTTTGTTAATTCCCATTGACTTTACTTACTTGTCGTTTTCTGCTTTAAATAATCAATTTCATGCAATCAAGAGTGATTATACTGTAATAAACATCCTTGATGCAATGTACGTTTGAGCTCACTTTTAATGTTGTACTTTCAAAGAAAACTAGATGGCGTTAATGTTGAGCCTTCAATCCTACATCGCGGTAACAAGATTCTCCGCGTTCAACATTATTTAATCTAATATTCATTGTAGTCTTTGATTCTTTCTTGCGTAAAACAGCAGTATACATGCGGAAAATGTGGCCTGCCTTTTTTTCTCTATGAATTCCTATAGCCTGCCACGTAGATTGCTGGGTTAGCTCAACTCAATGGAGCAGATTTTCTTAAAGACTTTAAGAAAATCTGCTCCATTAACGTGGATTATTAATTAGCTGGCCATCAAGTTCATGAAATCCTTTGCTATGTGAGCTTCGCTACTCACGAAACAATACAACTCCTAGACGTACAGTTCTAGTTCATCTTCTGGTTTAGATTTGACGTCAGACAAATAAGTATTATAATCATTATGACTATGAATTTAACTATTGGATTATTAATTAATTAGCCATCAACTCCATGAAATCCTTTGCTAGTGCCACGCTGCCCACAAAACAATACAACTCCTATAGACGTACAGTTCTAGTTCATCTACCGGTTTAGATTTGACGTCCGCGACAAATAAGTATTATAATCATTATGACTATGAATGTAACTATTGGATTATTAATTAATTAGCCATCAATGCCATGAAATCCTTTGCTAGTGCCACGCTGCCCACGAAACAATACAACTCCTATAGACGTACAGTTCTAGTTCATCTACTGGTTTAGATTTGACGTCCGACAAATAAGTATTATAATCATTATGACTATGAATGTAACTATTGGATTATTAATTAATTAGCCATCAATGCCATGAAATCCTTTGCTAGTGCCACGCTGCCCACGAAACAATACAACTCCTGTAGACGTACAGTTCTAGTTCATCTACTGGTTTAGATTTGACGTCCGACAAATAAGTATTATAATCATTATGACTATGAATGTAACTATTGGATTATTAATTAATTAGCCATCAATGCCATGAAATCCTTTGCTAGTGCCACGCTGCCCACGAAACAATACAACTCCTATAGACGTACAGTTCTAGTTCATCTACTGGTTTAGATTTGACGTCCGACAAATAAGTATTATAATCATTATGACTATGAATGTAACTATTGGATTATTAATTAATTAGCCATCAATGCCATGAAATCCTTTGCTAGTGCCACGCTGCCCACGAAACAATACAACTCCTATAGACGTACAGTTCTAGTTCATCTACTGGTTTAGATTTGACGTCCGACAAATAAGTATTATAATCATTATGACTATGAATGTAACTATTGGATTATTAATTAATTAGCCATCAATGCCATGAAATCCTTTGCTAGTGCCACGCTGCCCACGAAACAATACAACTCCTATAGACGTACAGTTCTAGTTCATCTACTGGTTTAGATTTGACGTCCGACAAATAAGTATTATAATCATTATGACTATGAATTTAACTATTGGATTATTAAATAATTAGCCATCAATTCCATGAAATCCTTTGCTAGTGCCACGCTGCCCACGAAACAATACAACTCCTAGACGTACAGTTCTAGTTCATCTTCTGGTTTAGATTTGACGTCCGCGACAAATAAGTATTATATAGTATTATAACAGGTGATATTTTTATTTTACTAAATATATATTTATTACATGAAATATTTTAATACATAATGATCATTTTTTAAAGTAAAGTTTTACTTGAAATATTCTGCTTGATGATAATGATGGACTTGCCAACTTGGCCTATAAGACTATCCCACAAAAGGACGCGATTGAACATAATGATGGCAGCATGACAACTCAGTTTTAGAGAGACACACAGCAATTGAGGATTCCCAGCATGTATGTTTGGAGAAGATTATTTATTTGGTATCGATGTTTTCTTATTAGTGTTGGGACCGGATCAAAGATATCAAAGAATAAATCGATCGGGGTATGAATAGTGACACACGAAAAAACCTGTGATTCAAAGTGGAAAGTCTGTATTGCAATAGGTCGTCATGGGTTGTACCAGTCCATCACATATACCTATTGTCACTTTAAGAATAGTGTGAAGGCTTCTGAGTATGGAATGCAATAGCACAGTGCACTGGTAAATTCACCAGTGATGACATGTGGTACTGAAACGGTCTCTTACTATGGGCCTCATAAGTAAGCTCAAAGTCGCACAACGAGCTATGGAGAGGGTTTCTATTGGGGTTCCTATACGTGATCGAATCAGAAATGAGGAGATACGTAGAAGAACGAAAGTCACCGACATAGCCCTGAAGGTAAGCCAGTTGCCAGTTTATGCGCGCAGGCGAAGCGCAGATGAGTCGCGTTAGCGCGCTTCAAACGAGATTCAGACGCAGCTTTGTAACCTAAGCACACGTAAAAAATCAGTGGTGCTGTAAACACGCGTTTCACGAACGCTCGTTATCTGCGCATATTAAATATATCCCGTCATATTACGTATATAGATACAAACGCGCTGTAGTCGCTCGTAAGCCGTCGCGTTTCAATCAGACTCCTCGTCATTTGTACCAGGGCATTGGTTGAGACAAAGGAAAATACAACCGACGAGACTGATCTTCTTCTCTGTTAACGGTAACGGACTACTAAACTCGCTTACGTTTGGACGCTACTTACAACTTACTACTTGCTACTTAACTGACCGGCTACTTAAGACGCGGTCCGACCCCAATTTTAAAATACGGGTAATTTACAATGCTTTACGTAAGGTTGAAAATCGCTTGTTATATTGGACGATGTGATGCGAAAGTGCGTTCAATTTGTACGTTTTCTTTATATTTTTCGATATATACTCGTACTAACACAATTGAAAAAACTGCTGGTTATTACTTTTAGTACTATACGTTGGCTATGTATTACCTAAAAAAAATATAGTGTTATCGCTGAAAATTCTGAGAGTTTGGACGTGAAAGTTTACTTTTGTGGACCTATTCAGGATTTTTTCTGCTGAAGTGAGTTATATTTATGAATTCTATTCGGTTATTACTCTTTTCCTATTCCTTTTCTAACCTTTGTATTTTTTTCATAATATACTATCGATCTGTTTCGTTACACTAGGTGTTTAAAAATTCTGCTTTTTCTGTAATCAGGGTACGAGCGCGCCTTAACTCGCTTCTGTACTTGTTGATGTGTAAATCGGGTTTAACTGTGTGTCACACCGAAATATTTGTCGATACCCAACGTCGTAGTGTGACGTCTTTGTTCCCTTGATACGTTATTGCGATGACTCCACTATTCCGACTATTGTGAGCGGTTCTTTATGGTGTTTTTTGTACGAAATAATCTTGGCTTCTAACACTTTTGTTACCGTTTGTGATATATTGATGTGGTTATTCGGAGATGTGTTATGTAAGTGTTTTCTAAGGGGCTACACAACCCTGTATGTAATGTAATAAATTA
This sequence comes from Selenia dentaria, assembly GCA_917880725.1. Lineage (NCBI taxonomy): Eukaryota > Metazoa > Arthropoda > Insecta > Lepidoptera > Geometridae > Selenia > Selenia dentaria. The sequence continues at coordinate 11,500,443 of OU862898.1, read as the reverse complement.
TCAGCCTATCTCTATATCCAATACTGGCATTATGTTTGAATTGATCAACTGTTTTTCTCCTTTCATAAAAAGCTTTGGATGTTGATGAAAGAACAATGGAAATCGAATGTAGAAACTTACATTATTCAAAACTAGCTGCTTTCCGCGGTTTCACCCGCGTGGTGATGGATGATGATGATGATGATGAATCTTATATAGCCTATGTTACTCAGGTAGCTTGCTTGGCTTACTCTTGTAGCAGGTAGCATGTAGCTTTCCAAAGGTGAAAGAATTTTTTAAATCGGTTCAGTACTTTTTGAGCCAATTCGTTACAAACATACTTGCATACAAATCTTTCCTCTTTAAAATATTAGTATAGATGAATGAATGACAAAGTAGTGTAATTTTAATCAAAATAATGTATTCAAAGTATTTGTCTTTTTTAACCGACTTCAAAAAAGGAGGAGTTTTCTTAAGTCGACCGTATATATTTTTACTTTTATTTATGTGTGTTCGCGGATAACTTTGGTCGTTTGTTTGTTGATGATTATTTTGTGTTTGGTAGAGTATACTTCAAATGGAGTCCCATTAAAATTTCATCAACTTTGGTCCTGCAGTTTGTAAGGTTACTAAAAAGGGTGAAAAAAAAATTCTTATCTTCATGGTTATTGGCTAATAATATATACTTCTAAATAAAAAATACCGACTTCAACAAGTTATTTCACACTTTTTAGTGTTGAAGTCGGTATAGTTTTTTGTTATCTTTATATTTAGTAGTATATAATTAGCTGATAATCATGTATATATTAAGTACTAATAAAGCTGTAAAAAGACGGCGATAGACATTTTACTTCCATTTTCTTTCTTATTTGTTTTTTCATGTGGGAGGGTCAATAGAGTCTGTGACCAAAGTATGCTAGCATTCTACTAAGATAATGCAAAAAACGGTAATGCAAAAAAACTTTACTAGATTTTGTGGATAAAATATGCATTGAAAATAAACAACTATCGAATTTAATTATTGTATTCGTGTTCGTTTTGTACTACATATATGATTCCGCTGACATTTAAAACCAATAAGCAAATACCGGCCCAAAGCAAAATAGAACTGTCACCACTTAATATATAATATTAACAGAAGAAATCATTGATTCAATATAGGCCATCATAAACATCATCATCATCATCTCAGTCGTAGGACGTCCACTGCTGAACATATGCTTCCCCCATGATTTTCCAAAAGGACCGGTTGGAAGCGGCCTGCATCCAACGTCGTCCTGCGACCTTCATCAGGTCGTCTGTCCACCGTGTCGGTGGACGACCTACGCTGCGCTTGCCGGTCCATGGTCTCCACTCCAGAACCTTTCGGAATCATAAACATATACCGTCATTATTATAAGCCTAAAAGGACCAAGTGCAATTTGAAAAATTTAATACCGACTTCCATTCCATTACTTTGGTAAAAATCAGTTATTGGAGTGTAACTCAAAAACTACTCGACCGAATTTGATGAAATTTAAATGGGACCACACGGGAAGCACCACCTTTCAAACAAAAAAGAATTTTGAGAATCGGTCCACTCAATCAAAAAATAATAATACAGTCGAATTGAGTACCTCCTCCTTTTTTTGGAAGTTGGTAGATTATTAAAAAAAATACCAAAAAAGATAACCGACTTCAATACCAAAAAGTGTGAAATATCTTGCTGGCACCATGATAGTTCGAAAGTAGGTAGCTTTTATTATCACAATATTGGACACTTCGGAAGTATACTCTACCAAACAAAAAATAATTATAAAAATGGGTCCACAAATGGGGGAGAAATCTGCTAAAAATATATACACAAAAAATACAAACACACGAACATATAACTTCTTTCACATATAACATTTTTTAAGTCGGTAAAAAATACGTATCCGTAGATATGCCTAATTGAGTATTGTACTTAAAAATCAATGAACTGCTTGTTTTGCCTCGAAAGGACTTTTCCACATGGAGGTCTAACCGGGCGACAACGGTTTATCCCTGAAATAGGGGCGGCTTCGCACCACACCTCGTGTATTCACAATTGCTTATTATTCCTCAATAGCTTCATTGCTTCAACATTATGGTTGAGAATAAGAATGGCTCTTAGAATCCAGCCTCACCATCGAAAACGATTTAAACAGCTGTCGTGTTATATGTAACTTAGGATGAAAACTTAATATCCACTTAAGTTCCACACACCCGACCACCTTTTTCTTGTGTTGAGCTTAGCTCAAAATAACGTAGGAATCACCGAAATTTGGATTATCCAGTAAAACGCTTTATGAAATATACGCAATCATACCTACATTAAAAAAATATACTTAAGTACTGGTTAATTTGAGAATTTCATCCATTTTGGAAGTTAGTTAGAACGCAGAACAAGAAAGTGTAGGTGACAAAGCACCAATATCATATTCTGTTGCTTTTGCCATAAGCTCTAGTGGTTTCACTAGCAGTATCTTATTTCCCTTTTTTTGTTACATCTTCTTAAGATGCAATGGAATACTCGGCCAGCGGACGTGCTTAAGTGACATTATTGAGAATCGGAAAAATACTACCTAATAAAAAAAAATACAATACGGTACGAGCTATGAAGAGGGCTGTGCTCAGGCTTTTTCTACGTGATCGAATCAGAAATAAGAAGATTCATAGACAAACAAAAGTCATCGATATATCCCAGAGGATTATCTAGTTGATGTTGCTGCGGATAAGCCACAGTATGCAGAAGGCTAATGGCCAAATTTTACTTTCCAAAATTTGAGTTTAAAATTTCACCTAGGCGAGACGGCAAAGTTCGTCTGATGTTAAGTGCCACGCCTGCACATAACATTTACAATACCATGACTACTAAGTTTGATCTTCTACCGTTCTATAAATACATATTTTTTTCATTATACCGTCTCTCTTATTAATTCTTCGTGCTGCTTCAGTTTAGCGTCGTTTTATGTGTTAAAATTAAATGTTTGCCAATAGGCCGGTGTCTTTAAAATGGCTCTGAATTGTATTTACTTTTTTTAAATTCGCCATCAAAATTCTGACAGCGTATTTCTTGCTCAAATAAAAGGCAATTTTCCTCATTGCTCGGTTTCGATGAAATACCCATATCTGACCGGTTTTTTAATCATTTGCTATCGTACGTGATATTTGAAATAAAAAATTTGATAGTGTAGTTTTTCTAGATTTGAGTACAGGGTTTTGAATAAGGAATTATTGTGTTTAATTTGAGCTGGATGATTTGGTAAAGTTAACAGTGTAACATACATAGTACTGTGGTGTATATTTCAGGTAATTATTATGTTTGTGCTGAGAAAATTTTAGATTAATATTTAAAACTTTTTTTATTTACCTACTTTTGCTGCCAGTCTTCTTAATAGCGGATTATAAAAGGAGGTTGGGTTATTTAAAAGTTTGACTCTTTTACCGAAATGTATGGAAAAAGTTCTTCGCTATTTCTGACATTTCTAGTACTCAAACCTCAGTCGGTCCGGTAGAGACTTTTGATCCGTATAAGAAACAGTATAGATTGGCATTAAAAAAGTTTCTGTGTTAAATGACGATTTTCTTGCTGGCTGTACATTTTTTACAAAATCTGTAAATGCAAGTCATAATACTCGTACCTTAAAAATTTATGGATAGTCTTCTAAAAATATTTTCCTGTAACTATAACGGTTAAAGTACCTGCCCTTACTGTCCCGTCTCGAATATTCACCCTGTTTATGTGACTTGAAGCTGCTGTTTGGGTAGCTACCACCCTCAATAATTTCACTCACTATGGATGTAACGTTGTTTTTCGGCAGCTGTCTATGAGAGCCAGCCGTGCGAACATGTTTTTCACGATAAACTTGTTTTGATAAACTGACTTACACAGCTATCTTACCTTGCCTCTAGTATGGATGTACCGCGGGCTATCTTTTACCGATGATACTCGTATTCTAAAACTTTATCCTATTGCCAGTCCATGCTCGCACCGTATTTGCCGTTTTAGGTATACTGCACTTGACCGACAGTGTTTAAACGGCAACCTAGGGAGCGTTAAATATCAACTTATTTTTCTTTTTCTCATTGATTGGATATAAGTTTCACGTCATTAAATTAATTTTAATAATGAATATTGTAATATTGAAACAAAAATCATTACAGTAAAAGCTTTCATTGAAATAGTATTGTTTTCACCTAATAAGTTAATATACGACTGTATTGTTAAAATTCTAATATGTATAGTAAACGCTTATCAAAATAAATAAGACAAAATAACTTTAACAAATATGTAATAAATGATTATATAAGTTAAAGCTATCGAACTTTACATTATGTATTATATATATATATTATAACTTTACATATGATATATTAAATATAAATAAGTTAAAGTTATTAAAGTTGAAGTATATCTGAGCAAATGCAAAATATAGTGATTGTATATCTATGAGAATGAAGTTCAAACTGAATAACTTTTTAATTAAAAGAAGCCCTCTAATTTAAAATGCTGTATTTTACTAAAGTACTTTTTAAATGTGTGATATCGATGTTACTATGTTTTTAACGAATCGTATTTAGTTGTCAAATACATACTGCTTTTAGACCTGCCGTGCGATTCTGTAATAATTCGTCAATGCGCTCAGCGACGAGCTCACCGATGTCAAATACTTTATGAGATAACGACCTTGTACATAAGGTTGTCTTTCCAACGTTTCTTGTCATCTCTTCATTTGTTTCACAGATGTTGTCAAAGATGCAACGATGTTAGCTCTTAGAGAATCGCACGGCTGGCGCTGAGAAGAGTACAAAAACGCAATCAAGACATCGTACCCTTTTCGGACTTGCTTTCTGCATGTTTGTCATAGTCACTTTTAACTTCATATTTGTTAACCCTAAAATCAATACATAATATACTCGAACAATGTGTGATTAGGAACGAAATTAAAAAATATTTTGTTTTGAACCCCGTCATCTTTCTTGCAGATAACCCACTGAATTGTGACTGCCTTATGGCTGGCTTCGCCAGATGGCTCCGTGAAGCAGAAAACCTTCCACAAACTGATAAATCAGCGGCAGTATGTGCCACACCTCCTCACTTAGAAGGTGGACTCATATCTCGACTTTCGAAGAACAAACTTTGTGACGACACTGAACATTTAGAATCGATTGATATAGATAAAGCTAATACGATTACTGGTGCAGTTGACGGAAAAGTATCTGACGATGAGAGTGTTGATGATAACGCATACGAAGATAAGCAAGATGGATTGGATGATGAGATGTACGATGAAGAGTTGGATGTGCCGACAGAGGATGATCTGCCAGTTTCTGCGTCAACGGTATGTTTAAGTTTATTATCTTCAAACAAAACAAACGCTATTAAAAAGTATTAATTATTATTTTGATATACAAAAACTATGTTTTAATGAAGCGTTTCAAGGGCAATTGAAACAAAGCGTTGCAAGCCAAATTATGCACAACATAATGCAAAATATTTGTGACCACTGAGGGAAGTAAATGTACACACTTTTAAACCACACCCCAAGCGTTTAATAGGGTGCTAAATTAACTGGTGCTGCACTCAATTGAGACCAAAACCAGGATCATAATTTAAAACTTAGGTATTAAGTAACATTTAGTAACATTTTACATTACTTCTCAAAATGAAAGTCACGTTTGTTAAATATTTCCACTGCGTGATATTTAAGGCACTCATGATATTTGCCCAAATAATTTCATATCAACTTGACGACGACCTTGGTTATTAAAGCAATTTTTATGTAGATATAAATATATACGTTTATGTAAGTATTTAAAACCATTTTTCCCCCAGGTTCGTCTCATAGACGCATTCTACGACGACGAAGAGGTCTACTTATCCTGGTCAGTAGATCCTCCATCCACACATCGCTACAGATGTTCTGGAGTGACTGCATCCAGGGCTCAAGGTCTCCCGAAGCACGCGGCATGTCATAGAGCAGCGCCAGGAAACGTTATATTGAGAGGGTTGAAGATTGACCCCATTGATCAGTATACGTGAGTTTATATTATTACCATATATACATACTCGAATATGTATAATTACTTGTTCTGGTCGTTTCATCAACACAAAATATATACAATCTTTGCCACTTAATGCTGTGTCCACTGACAAAGGATTGCTAGAAATGTCACCCCTAAGGAAGTGAATTTCATTTAATTCTGTGGTTTTTTATCCTATAGACAATGCGAGCGAGAATGATGGTGGGTCAGATAGAACAAGTTCTGATAGGGCAGTAATCAACGCAGAGCATACACAACGGGGGCTAAAAACTAACAATTTGTCCATGTGTTTTTTGTAAGGTTGAATTGGGTACTTGTGTTTAGCAATTACTTCATAAATTTTGATACCTATATAATTAATTACATATAAAGTCTTATGGAACCATCCCAAGATCAAGAACTATAATATATGAAAATGTTACTGCATGCACGCATTAGTTTGAGATGTAGTATAAATGTTTCCAATGTAATGTGAACGTATAATACATAACAGACACTTCTGAAGTTACTGGCGGGTGCAAAAATATCACATATTATGGTTATAAGTTTAACAGCAAAATTCTATAAATACTACGCCAAAGTATACGCGAGAAACAGCTACGTAGTTTCCTCTCTTATGGTGCTGTCATATCATGATGTCGATAAAATGAGGGTTTTTAAAGCAGTTTATACTCGTATCATAAGCAGGGATTTAATTAAAATTACAAAAATAATATGATATTTCTGAGACTTCTAAGTATACATTGACGGAATTAAAAACATAGTTTACATACCGGAGAACATTAAAACAAATTCAAACATTCCACTAAATTTCACCTTTAAAAAAGTTTTTCTCTTTTTTCACTATTGTATTTGTCGTGACACACATAATATCATAAAATAGCAATTTTGAATACACATACATTTACGTTTTATATTTTTATTTAAGAGTGTACATTATTATTATTATAATTTTTTTTAAGTATATAGGCTTGCGTTTGACTACCATCACGCCTGATGTTAAGCGGTGATGCGGTCTACGTTGGAGCACGCTTGCCTAGAAGGAACCGATTCACTTTTCATGAATTTTGTACGTTTTTATAAGATGCGCTTGCTTTATTTCAAGTGAAGGAAATTGAATGTAGACAAGCGCTGAGCTGACAGCTTGTCTGTTATACTCGTATGTTCCAAGACTTATTACAGAGGGTTCACTTTCAATTGAAAACCTTATTAAAAAATCTTTAAAAACTTTTCTACTTTTCTCCTACTATGGGACTATAGATAAGATTTTAAAATATTTAATACCTACATTTTGTTAATTTGTTTAATAAAACTACATTGAGCGGTTGTATACATTCAAATATGTTACTTCGATAGAAATATAACTATGAATAGCAATGGGCTAGAATTACCTGATTTAAACCGCTATAAGATTGTCTGTTTTGGAAATAGCCTGTGAAGACACATGCGTACACAAGATTGTAAGATATTTCCAATATTTTACGGAAATCTACTGACATATTTTATTTCAATTCCGTGGTAATTAATTGCCTGTTAGAGTTTAATGTTCAACGTCAGAGTTAGAAACGACCATAAGTAGAAGTGAGAAAATAAATTAATTTTGAAGATATACTTAAGTAATCTATTCGAAGCGGCTGGAAAGAAAATTAAATAATTTTCATCCCTTTGGGAGTTGGGAAGCCAGACGTTTTATACCAGGAAAACGGAAGATGACCGATTTCAATGTTGTGATTGGTGTTTAAATTCTATAATTTATCAGCCTTGATTGTAATTTAAAATGGATTTCGGAAATTCTTGATTAAAGTGATTACATTAAGTCTGATATTGTATGCCGATTGCTCTTTAAAAATGCTGAATAATGCTTCATCGTCAACACCCTTTGCATATTGTCGTTTTGATTAAAGATCCTTTAGAAGTCATTAGTCACTTTGATGACATGACAAATATGGGGCTTAGACCAAACAGTCTTAGTTCTTTTGACAACTAAGGAGTTTTACAGCTTAACCAAGGAGAGATGACTTTTGTCTTTAGATTCATCTTGAACACTGTTACGGCTAACGAGGTCGTTGTTAACAAACTATCTAAATAATTACTTTGATATACATTTTTTTAGTGTAGCAAGAAATTTACTTATGCTTACGTAGTTTGGTAGTTCAAAACTTTATTAAGTCCAGGCTTGATTGTAGGTAAGTTGTAGGTGGGTTGGATGGTGCAATCTGTATTTTTTCTTTTCATATAAATCTCCTTTTTACAGATTTTGCATAGCACTTGAGGAAATGGATAACGAAGACAACCCTATAGCTTTGGTTCTTGGATGCAGCAATAAACAAATCGTGCGGAAACGGGCCTCTTTCGCAACTGCTGTTCCTGTAGTGATCACTAGATCACCAGAGATAAGCAGACCTGATAATTTAAGGTATTATTCGATTCATATTATGATCTCCAAAATTTTTCGATCGAATCTTTCATAATATCAGATGATAATACATTTGTATAATTATTATACTTATTTATTGCACTCGTTGGAATAGCTTTAATTTCAGACTTTTATGTATACAACTTTTTTTAACATACGAATGAATATCGATAGAAAATTGCAAAGCATTGATATTTCTTCCTACTTTCAAAATATTGTTTTATAAAATTATCAACTAACATATTGTGACAGTAACTAAATAACGCTCTTATTTTTCAGGGTCTCCGAAGTCAGATCAAACGTCACTACCGATGGTCTTCTTACAGTCCTTATTTCAGTCATGGGTCTTCCTCAGAGGGTTCAGTACGGCCTGCCACGGTCTCAACGACTCTCCAACGATATCCGCCATCCAGCTATACCCAACTGCTACGTAGTATTAGCAGTTCTGTCACGAGGATCTCTCATGGCTCAGAAAGACACCCCTTGCCAATCAACTCTTGAAGTATCCATGGAGGGCTTCATCCGAGGACCTTACGAAGTCTGCGCAACACTATCGAAGTACAAAACTGAAGACATGCAACCAATTTGCATCGTACCTCAAGTCTTGGAGTCAGGATCTTTGGAGATGAGATCGGGGTTTAAAACTTTAAATACGGCACTAATAGGCGTGGCTCTAGGTTTAATGGTTATTATAATTGGACTGGTGTGGTTTGTTAGGAAAATGCTGAAGAAACCAGCGGAGTTTGAGCCACATAGATGCTTCAGGCAAGATTCAGTTCAAGAAGAAACGCCCCGAGCAAACTATGTAATGTTGACCGCTACTTCGAAAGTGTAATTTTAGGAGTAATTTGGAGATTTTTGCTAGTCGTTTGAGTTATTAAAAGGAGTTTAGTTTAAGACGTGTTTAGTTGTTTTTTAATTTGTTGATGAATTTTATATAAATAGTGGCATCTGGTTAGCAATCCCACAGCCGAATAAAAGTCAAGACGTGGTTTAGGTTTGAAAAAATAACGTTGGTGGTAAATTAATTTTATTTCAATTTTTTTTGGTTTGTTCTTACATGTTCACACGAGCAGCCATTATGATGAGGATAAACCCGTCAGTTATAGTGTATCATCATCATCATCATGATGATGGTGGTGATGATTATACACTGTACAAGTATTGATATTTTTTGTTTTGTTTTGATATGTAGGATTCGAACATGCTCCGACCTTTGGGTTATTTTCGAACGACAAACAGTCGTCGAACTGCAATTGCAGCTGGATAGATTGTTAAACGTTGTGGAATAGTAGAATTGTCCTGTTGGAAGGTCACAAAACCGATCAAGATCCTCGACTGCTCCAAGTACCCACGTATATAACCGTCAAAACAATATTAAAGTGTTTAAAATATGATAAGTTCAATAACTGCACGAGATATGCATATTAATTATGACTAAAGGCCTGTTCAGACCTGAACGTTATTCGCTACCGCGCTGTAGGTAGCGAAAAATACCACGCGGAACTCGATGGGTAAATAGTATGAAGTTCCGTAACAGCAGCGAAACTTGTACCGCCTAGGGAGGCGGTATTTTTTCTTGTTTGGCGAAACTAGTTCCGCCGCCCCGCTAACCGTTGCCAACGAATAGATATCCGCTCTATATATATATCTATATCTATATATATAACTGAGATACATAATAGCCGTAGGTGTGAACAGCGAAGTTAACGCATACCCTTTCGGATTTCTCTACCGCTCGCGGTAGCGAATAACGCCAAGGTTTGAGTAGGCCTTTATTGTTAATATCAATACCGAGAGACAGTTGTAATGTTGAAATCCCAATGTTTACAAAACCTCTCGCCCGTGATAAGATTAAATTAATTGTATTTGTAGTTGTATTTAAACAAAATATTTCTCAGTAATCATATAACAATTATGTAATAACATAATAAAACTTTTATCATTAACTTCCGAGAAGGATATTGTTTTAAATAAAGGAATTAGAGTGCAAATGAATGAATCAAATTAGTTTTTTCTTTGGTTGCCGTACTTATGACTTGTAATTCATTATAGTCAGTCAGTATAGTCACAATATTTTACATTTTTTAATTATCTTTTAGTTCTCTCATATACTCTATGACTGAACAACTTATTTCTGTTACTAAGTCTACGCCGTCTTTAGTATTATGTCTGTATGTCTCTGTGTTAGTCTGTTTTACCTTTGCCGTGCGATTATCTAATGATTCGTTGACGAGCTCGTCGACAAACTCACCAATTTCATTTAGTTTATGAGATATCCCTTGTACATAAAGTTGTTTTTCCAACGTTTCTTGTCCTCCCGTCATTTGTTTCACGGTTGTTGTCAAAGATGCAACGATGTTTGGTCTTAGAGAATCGCACGGCTGGTCTCCCAATAACGAACTACAAAGTTTCGTTTGAGGTTTGTTTCACGAAATCTACTGTGAAAGTGAATAAGCACAAATACAGTCAAGGGTGATGAAAATGTAATGACATGTTTTTTTATAATTAATTATATTTGTATTTATTCAATTCAATTCAAATACTTTATTTGCATGAATAAGGGTACAAATAAGATCTATAACAATATTTTAAGTCCGCCATAACAACCTCGTATGAGGTATGCAAATGTCAATGTAGAATAACTAAAGTCGTCAGTGAAGTTATATAATGCAATGTCAATTGATAAGGTTTAGGTATTTTATAGGTAGTCGCTGATGGATCTTCTAAGTATATGAATAAAGTATTAACTCATAATACTGTGTAACAATTGCTGTTATTTAAGCATGTTAATACTTAAAATTTTGCACTTGTAGGTTGATTACTATTATGTTGGGGAGAGTTTCAATTTCACAGTAGAAATAGTCAAATCCGTCAAAAGAACATTCGTAGTTTGTTTTTGGGAGTAGGTCTTCTGTTCTTGTTTAATATAACTCTGTGCGAGACAAGCAAGTCGAATGCCTGATGTGAAGCGTCACGCTTGCCCATAACAGTTCAGTGCTTAAACTAAACAGTTGATAACCCTGCACGGAAATGCACTGCGCTTTTCCCTCTACATATAAAATGTTAAATCTTTTGCCCTGTAATTTTACTACAAAGATCATTGCCTTTCAACCAAAACAATGTAATTTTTGCACACTACTGCTTCAGAGTTGAGTAACTGGCAAAGTTGTGGTACTATCACTGACGAGCTCTGCAAAAAACAATCTAAACCACTTCAATCTTTCCAAATCTTATGAACCATTCATCATCATTATCAGCCCAATTTGTTCCCACTACTAGGACTCGAGCCTTCCTAAAACAGGGTTTAAGACTTTGTTGAGGAGTTGAGCCATAATCCACTACGCGAGCCCAGTGCGGATTGGTGGATAAGTTAGTGGCCAACCCATGTAGAAGTTTTCAGGTTGCCCGAAGGCTTTTAACATAGCCTCACGAAAGTTGTCCTAAGACAAACAACCGGGACCGACGGCTAAACGTGCCCTCCGAAGCACTGAAGCGCTCAGTTGAATAATGCCACTAGCGGTCACCCATCCAAGCCCTGACTGCAGCAAGTGTTGCTTAACTTGTTGATCGGTTAAGATCGACAAGTCGAGTTCCGCTACGAGCGCTTCATTTCATTCTTCATTCTTATGAACCGTTATACGCTGCCAATCTTATAAAGGCCTTTATATAGCGAATACGCTTAAAATATCAAATTAAACAAATGAAGGTAATTTAGGTATTCGTATTTTTAAAAACTGAGTACTATGTATCAAGAATTGCGTGCCCTTTATTTATAACAATTTCTCTTATATTAGTCTAAAAACGACTGATTTGTTAGTTTTCATAAGTGTAAGTACGTAAGCTTCTACTAATACAAAAGTGTATCTTCTGTGAAGATACAACTTGAAAACTTTATCAAAACTAATATAAATAACACGAGGCTGAGTATATTTTATATGTATAAATAATATATTCTTGTTTTTACTAACAACTAAATTAGAAACGTGTACTTTAAAGTATCCAATTAAAAGTTGGCGATGCCATTTGTTAATGAATTGCTTGTTGCATTGTACGCACTGGTTTTGTTATTATTGAATAAAAAGTTTACTGTCTGATACTTAGAACAACGCGCGATGCACCCGTGCGATTCTCTAATGATTCGTCGATGCGCTCGTCGACGAGCTCACCGATGTCAAATAATTTATGAGATATCGCCCTTGTACATAAGGTTGTTTTCCCAACGTTTATTGTCATCTTGTAATTTGTTTCACGGATGTTGTCAAAGATGTAACGATGTTTGCTCTTAGAGAATCGCACGGCAGGGCGGAACCCGCTCGCCTGTGGGCCGCGTGGCCGTGTGGCCGCGTGGTCTGACAGATTGTGAACAAGAGGAAAACTTTTGATGGAGTGCTTATATATAAGAAAATTAATGTTTAAATTGATTTTATTGTTTCACATATAAAGTTTCAGTTATAATTAATTTTAAGTGTAGTTCAGAACTAAATCAATACATTTTGTCTTTTTCATGTAATAAGAAAAGTTAATTACTTATAAAAACGACACAGAGTAAATAATAGTTTAGGTTCAGTTACGTGCAGCCACTTCGCTTACATATAATCATTAAAATATAAAGGTTCTAAAAAGAAATTTGGTTCATAATTAAAATACTATACTATGTATGCAAGTAAAATAATAGTGTTATGATAAAGTAAGGAAAATAATATAAAAGTAAAGACAGCAATATTACTTTGTTCATTGCTTGTTGTAACTTGTATTATTAATCGCCATCTGTACAGACTAAAAACTGTTCATTTTCTTACATAAAATATGGGTAAAATGTTTACCCCGCATAACAGAATACTCTCGACTGACGGACATTCAAGGAGTATGCTGAAAACCAGCCCTGTATAAACATTACTGTTTCTGCGCTGAGCATACACCTTTTGCACTTTAAAAATGGTTTAGATTAAGTATTTACTTATCTTTTTTTCTTACAGTAAGTGTTTATTTTTGTCAATAAACATTATTTTTAGTGAAACAAGACTCCTGAACACTCCTTGAAAAGAACCACCGGATGTGGTAGAAACTATAGTCGGATCGATCCGGCAAGTATTACGTGGGTAATCCCGTATTTTTCACACCACGTTCGTTTTTATAACAAAATAAATATATATTCTATTCTATATAATAGATGGCGATATTGGCGATAGACCCGTCTATCGCCAATGCACTAGCTGTTAGTAATGAATGAGTATAGTTTGGGGTAAGCGAATCCACGTTGATATCTAGCGCGATCTTTGCAGAAGTGTCCGTTCTAAATTAACTTTTCTTATGGTGATGTCTTCTACTTCACCAAATCACAAAAATATATTCAGTAGTCAATTTGAAAATATACAAACTATTTATCTCTTTCATTTATAAATGAACTGACCTATGGCAAAGTACTTAGACTGCGCGGCCCCGAGTAATCTTTCATTTATAAATGAACTGCCCTATGGTACTGGATCCAACGAAATGTCACTAAAGACCCTTCCAACACAGGCATAGCCTGTTTCCACTTTGTTCAAATTGTTATTACTTTAGTTTCGTAAGTTTATTCTATAACATGCGTCGCACGGTAATCAAGCTTTATAATTTGCTTTGTAATTAAAGTTAACACATTAAGGGCCTGTTTACACTTAGCGGTTGAACCCACGGGGTGGTTATTCGGTTCCGTCACGTACAATCTTGTCTGTGACTAGGTGATTCTTACAGAGTGGTGGCGAGCTTTCAGTAACAAGTATATGTGATTCAGAGATAAAAAGTCCTTGTGTTATCCCAGGTCGGCATATCACCTACCAGGTACACCATCTGGCTATGTTGATATATATTTAATCAAATCTGTTCAGGAGTTGCAGCGTAACAGTGTACTCACATACATCTATTCATCCATCTTAATATACGTACACATTTATAAAATTATTATCGTGATTAACTAGACAAAATGTGCGTTCTTGGTTTCTCAGGCTTTTTTAATACTGCAATATTAGAACAAAAATAATTAATTTTATGGTTATAACCAAGATTTTTTTGCCCATGTTATGGATGTCTTCATATCCAGTATTCGAATTAGCTCTGACAGCGTGCATATCTTTCCATATTATACGTTTAATTATTGTTTTATGAGTATAAGTCGCATGTCTGGCAATCATCTCATTACGCAGATCTTACAGTTATGATGTCACTTCAAATTGTAGCGTGTCGTGTTACGTTCAAAAGTAGTAAGGATGTAGTTTTTCTGAATAGTAATAAAACATTTATGTAACTTTAATTAATGTATGTGATTTACTTCTATTTCTACATATCTGTATTTATGAGTTATTTTATTTTTGTGAACAAGTATTAAAATATAGTTTTTGATCAAATGATTACAATAAAGGTGGTTACGTATAAATAACCGTTGAGTGTAAACAAGCCATATGGACAGCCGTTATGTAAATGTTTGAGGGACTTCGGTTCTGCTTTAATTAGTTTACGTTGTTGTAAGTAATTAATTTATGGCGAGCTATTTTTGTATTTTGCAATAAATGAATTAACATATTTTTATGTTTTTTTTTATAACTGTTATTCATCACATGATGGCAATTACATACATATATACATAAGTGTATTATGTGTGCGTATATCATATTAAACTTAATTATTGATGGCTCCGTTAGCTCATTTGCTGTAGTTTGACCGCAACTGCTGTACCGCGACTTGGGTATATGCGCAGTGAGACGCGCGGGTCCGCCAGCGCATGTGCAGCCACGGATTTAACGATAGCTACTAAGGATTTTCCTCTCCGCACCACGTCTGTCACATCTAAGGTGCGGTGCAGCACTGGTTTAGGTATAGTACCCAAGCCTTAATGGTCCAAGGGTCCCACGTTCGATACCTGGCTGGTGCAAAGATTATTTATTTGATGAGCAGAAACGTTCGTTCTCGAGACTTGAATGTTGTGATGTACTATTGTGTGTGCCCATGCCTCCCACGACACATGGAAACCTATTGTAGGATTATGAGTGTGAAAACGTTATTATAATACACAGAAAGAGTTTTGAAAATGTATGTGTGTATACTGACATGCACACACACTCGCTCAGTAGAGAGATACACTCATATGGTTTTCACACAATTGAATATTTACGAATATTCAAATACAAAAACACCATGAACTATAGCTATATAGATATACAAAAAGAGTGTGTACACTGTCAGGCACACACACTCTCTTAGTAGAGAGATACAATCATATGGTTTATTAGTCCGAATGTTCAAATACAGACTATATCTATATAGCTATTAATGAGAGTGTGTGTGTACACTGACATGCACATACACTCTCAGTAGAGAGATACACTCCTATAATATGTCTTAGAATTGAATTAGTGTGAATATTATAAAACAGAAATATCATGAACTATATCTATATACTCTTAGCTATAGAGAGTGTGTGTTCATTGTCATGCACACACGCTCTCAGTCTGTACTGAGAGAGATACACTCATAATTTGGTAGTTAGCAATCCGTATGTGAATATTCGTGCTAATTCAATGGTTAACAATTGAATTAGCATGAATATTCAAATACAGAAATATCATGAATAGTTCATGCCTATATAGCCAGCATAATAAACAAGGAAGAGCACAACAAACCCAATAACAAGAAATTTAGTATTCGACAAAGAAGCCCGTCCATTGACACCATGATTCACTCAAACAAGTAGAATGACGGAGTCTGACGCCACATACGTAATAAAATGCCAAGGATCCTAGCTCTGATGCAGTAGAAGAGGCTACGGTTACTGTTAGTAAGATCTAACTAGTGCGAAGATGAGTCTATCCACGATAAACTTCTCACGTCGATAAACTGATTATCTGTCGTATCTTGTCTCTTGAAGCACTCGTAGCGGAGCTCGACTTAGCGATCTTAACCGATCAACAAGTCAAGCAACACTTGCTGCGGTCAGTACTTGGATGGGTGACCGCTTGGGGCATTATTCAACTGAGTGCCTCCGTGCTTCGAAAGGCCCGTTAAGCCGTCAGTCCCGGTTGTTTGTCTTAGGACAACAGTCGTTAGGCTATTTCGAAGGCCTTCGGGCGGCCTGAAAACTTCGACATGGGTTGGTCACTAACCTATCCACCGTATCCGTATTGGGCCCGCGTGGTGGATTATGGCCCAACTCTGAGAGGAAGGCTCGAATCCTAGCAGTGGAAACAAAATGGGCTGATTATGATGATCTTGTCTCTAGTATAGACTTAGCCAAGATTGCTATACTCGTATCACGGTCTGTCTTTTATCTATAATTAGTGTCAAATTATATCTTGTCGAATATGCATGCTCGCAGTGCAGGAACGAAATCTATTTATAATTTTTAATTTAAAATCATACAGTATGTGTTCATTTGTTTCCGTTTTCTTATTTTTTAGTATTTGCTATTGTAGTTTATGAAATGTGAGCTACTATTGCGTCTTATTTGTTAAACAAAATGAAAGTATATTTTATAATAATAAAACGGGATTCACGTGAGACTTAGGCTCCAGATACACGAGCAGCTTGAAGCAATCAGCACTGCTGGACTGCTTCAAGCTGCGACTGCACAGTGAACTACAGTCGCTTCTACGTATACATAATACACATACACAAAACCGTTCGAGCAGTTGTAATGCTACGGGCGGTTGGCGGTCAATTAGTCGCCAGGCATACACTGACTGCTCGAGCTGTCGACTGCTTTCGAGCAGATAGCTCTTCAAATGAAGTATCTAATTACAAATTTTCTTACGTATAAGTTCAAAAAAGAAAGGAGTTTCATACAAATGTTTTCATCAGTTTTTGCTCGACTAGGGGCTAATTTCGAAAAACCCTTTCTTAGTACACTTCTACCCACCCACCAATACAAATACACCTTTAAAGTTTCAAGTCTCAACGACCAGCGACTGCATGTTATCTGTCAGTCAATCAAGACTTAGATTCTTATATACTCGTATCGATAAATCATTAGATCTATAACGTAGTCAATACGAAGAATTTAAACACAACACTTTGATTTGTACTAAAGCAAAAACGCTTTCCATCTCTAGGAGGTTGCAGAGATTGTCGCTCCATGCTTTAAATAATATATATTATCTACCTAGTATTCTTAAATATATGTAAGTGTAAGTGTTGCCAACAAGCATCTTATCAAGAATATCGACTGCCTCCTTGTAAATTCGTTTCCTATTTGCATTCTAGAGTCGTTTCCTAGTGTGAATTTGCCCTATTTTTGTGAGCGGTATGGTTCTTGTTTACACTCTTGTGTGTGATTCTGACTCGAGATTGAATGTATTTTTCATACGACTGTACTTGCAACAATGCTCCACTGTACCAGAGTACATAAGAATCTAATAAATATATATGTAAATGGACTAGTTCAGTTGAATAGTACCTGGATGAGCTCTGTTCGTAAGTATACAATAGATTTTCTTGGTCTAACGTCAAACCAATCACTAATCGGCTTAACAACGCCACCTATTGTCGAGTAGCTTTAGTGATGCTGTGTCGGTAAAACAGTTAAGTTGTTTAATTTTCTATTGCATGAAAACACGGATAAACGTTTACTAAAAATGAAACCTAGCTAGATCGATTGATCGCCCCCGAAACCCCTGCGTACTAAATTTCATGAAATCGTTGGTGCCGTTTCCGGTATTCAGGGTATATGTTTACATATATACAAGGATTGCTCGTATAAAGGAAAAGATAAACAATGCATATACAGACAATATTCAAGTATTGTCGAATTCACAGGGGTTTTAGAACCATACAAAGGGCAACTTTATGTACATACTCGTACTAATGTAGCTGTGATTATTATGGGCATCGGAGTTGATGGTTATTTTAAGATATTCCTGTTTACTTTTGTATGCTTGAATTTGGCCGTCCCACCTTATATTAGAGGATAGGTTTAACAATCATGTCTCAAATGTTTCCCGAAAGTGTATCTCTTGAAATACAGACTCAAGCAGACTTTGGTTTTTTGGTAATTAAAGTAGTAAATAATGAAAGTAGAAGCAAAACGATTCGTGTATAAAAAAAGTTTTAAATAGTAGATTGGTAGCCAAGGGCTGTAAGGCCGGTTTTTTTTTCATTCATTACAAATATAAAATTGATGACTATTATACTCATACGAAGACAAGGCTGAATAGCGAAGCGACCTCTTTTGTCATTGGGCTGAATGCATGATTTCTATTGCCAGTATGATGGTTAGATGTACGCGAAAATTTGTAAGAGCGAGGTGTTTTTTTTAAATTACTTACCGCTCTAGGGCTTTTCTAGCTACATTATTACCCTAGAGCGCTAATTGGTCACCTACAAGCCCCATTTGGGGGTAATAAGGACCTACTTATCGAATATGAGAGATGTAAATAACGTTTACACACTCAGTGTCTGCTGTTGCAGCCGGTACGTGAAAACTAAATGGCTTGATATATAACTGTAATAGCCCAAAAATTTGGAACCCCCAAAGGCAAGGACATATTCCTAACTGCTCTTCTTCTACGTCGTTGCCTCATGGCTGAGGGTCGTGGTCGTCACCAGTGGATCTCCGCACTAAAATCCTCCAGGCTTCTCTGTTTTGAGAAAGTTTGATGGATGCGTGAATTGGTATTTATAACACAGGTAAGCTACTCGTATTATAAAATTATGTTAAGTTATTCACGTAATTAAATTAATTAAAAAGTCGATACGCTCGCAAGCTCACGGCACGCACTGCGGCTTGCTCGAAACGCGGGTCGACGTATTCGATCCCTTACGTGAGTGTTTTGCCGGTTAACAACAATAGTTCAATAGGTATGCGTGATACTCACGAGGATAATTAAAATAATTTTATATAAAAAATTTAAATGCAATAATAATAATTCTATTCATCGCAATTTATTAATTCTGGCCAACGATTCAAAGGTATGGTCACTACTAAATAGATTAATGGAGTCGTCAAATATAATATTAATATTTAGTTTACAATATATTTTAATATTTATTAAAAAACCTTATATTTTTTGCTTAACCTATTATAAAATTACGGGACACTCTCCTCTAACTTAATCTAAATAAAAACTGACTTAATATAGATACGTAAACATTTTGTTGTAATTTTTATTATATAAAATATCATACTAATAATAGCAAAACTGCAAGAATTTGGTAAGTGTCAACTCACAAAAACAAACTGTACATTATTTATATTGTAAAATCCACGAACATAACACTTTGTAATACCTTATTTACCAAGAGCATGAGCAGTTCACAATTAAAAGATAATAAAAATAGATATTCAATGAAACTAAAAAACGACCTAATGCGTAAATTCCCGCCATAACAACTACCACGATTAATAACTGGAATTCCTCAAACTCGATATCAAATGTCAAATGGTGCGCGAGCGCATGCATAATATTAATAAACCAAAACATTGGTTTAAACTGTACAACGCTATCAGTCGTAATCAGGACGCGATGGCGAGTGGACGTGCTATTTGCTTAATACTAGTTACAATTTGTTTAGCGGTAAACGCAAAAGTGTTTACGAGATGTCAATTGACACGAGAGCTGCTGAAAAACAGTTTCCCAAGGACGTTCATTAGTAATTGTGAGTTGGTTTCTGTGTGTACGTTTCCATTGTATAGCTGTATAAAGCCAATCGCGCACTCTACACAAACTCATATGCACTAGACACTAAAACAAAATCATTAAATAAATCTAAATGCTGTAAATAATTGATAGAGATGTTAATTTCGTAAATCGAGTACTATTTCGTTGATTGATTTTTGTTAGTTTAATTGCTTTACTGGGTGGTACGCGCAGTGACTCCAGCGCATTTTTACTACACATAGAAATATTCAACGGAATAAAAAGGGCTGTATGTTTGTCTTCGGTATAAGCTATGTCCATAGCATTCTTCAAAACAATATCCAATCTCGTTCGTGCCGTGGTAGCGTTATGAGGAGACAAATATACATAAGCAATAAACTCAGGTACCTAGTAGCTCAGTATTATTTAATCGTTAACTTCAACTGGTAAGACTCTTTTTATGTGCCTTCAGGTTGTTCGATTTTAAAATGGATTAAAAAATGAACTCAAGAATTTTGAAGTGAAAACCGCAGTGTAGTATGCGATCGTGTGCAAATGCGATGTGCGAGCCGTGCTTTCCAGCCGTGCGTTTCTCTAATAATTCGTCGATGCGCTCGTCAACGAGCTCACCTATGTCAGATACTTTATAAGATATCGCCCTTGTACCTAAGGTTGTTTTTCAACGTTTCTAGTCATCTCGTCATTTGTTTCACGGATGTTGTCAAAGATGCAACGATGTTTGTTTTTAGAGAATCACACGCCAGTTAACGGTTTACTCGTCTTGAAGTCGATAGAAAAAAAAATAGCTTGTATCGAGTGTGCGTAGAACATTAACAATGATTCATGATTCTGTGGGTTTTCCCGAAGGCTGTAATTCGATGGGAACAATGAATAGAGCCATACGATGGACGTGTGACGTTGCTATAGTGATAACTGAGCACCTATTGCACAGTAAGTACAATAAGTGATTTATGTCTTAGATGGGTTCTGGCAGATGTTCAGAGAGAACTCCTTTGCTTAAAATAATCTTTTAAATAATTATTAATAATTATATTATAAAGTTAGTAAGTAAGTACCTATTTATTATTGCTATGTATTGATATGTTTTCATGTTTTTAATGTATATTTTTTGTCAGTAAATCATTTCTTTCTGAGAAAATTGACTTAGGATTTCTTTAGATATAAAGGAGTTGTGCTATTAATGCAAACTATCCATCATTGATTGAGCGAGCGATGTAAACGAAGCGTCTCTGCTTTAACTGGCCAAATTGACTTTCATGTGTCCGTATATTTGTTAGGTAGTTCGTTTGTCTTCCTGTACAGGTCGCATTTTTCAACCAATCTTGACAAATTTTAGAAATAGAACCGACTTTTACACTAAAAATTGTGAAATAACTTGTTGAAGTCTTACATGGTACGTACTTGCTACTTACGGGATATACCGTCAATGATGATGTCATCAAGATAGGTGAAACACTTTTTAGTTATTGAAGTACAACTCAAAAACTGTTTGACCAAATTTGATGAAATTTATATGGGACCACCACGGAACTTTATTCTATCAAACAAAAAAGAATCATCAAAATCAGTTTATAAACGACGAAGTTATCCACGAACACACATAATTATGTCTGCATTCCCGTGACACACTGAAGCGTATTGCGTGTTTAGGTGTGAACGTTACGTTATACACAGACTACGCGCAACACATACGATACTATTCATACCAATAACATTTACAACAAAGCATAAATCAAAAACGCTCGTGGTTGACATTAGGAACTGATCATCCTGCGGTCATGGCAGGGATGGGTCCGTTTGATCTGAAATCTTAGACTGGCCTCTAGCTTATCTGCCTATCCACTTTGAACCTTCTTGGTTTGTACGCTTAGCTGATACGAGCGTACGTGCTGATGACGTATCTCTATACAACGCAGTTTTTCTAATACCTGTACGTTCTTTAAGCCACAGAGCAAAAAAAAGCCATTTAAAATACTAATTCAACTCTATGTATCATCCGAACGTATGTTTGATCAAATCAAAGCATAGTCATGAGTCTTAATTAGTAGTGTGGGTGTAGTTGCATTTATCATTTACAAACACCTTTGACTTCGGACTGTCCTGTTAAATTTGGCTTTTGGAATATCCTGCCAGAGCTACAAAATTCAATCACAGCATATTTGGAAAGTTTGGATGTTTGTTACTCAACCAAACATAATCGGTCATAAAAGCATTGACGGTTTGGATGAAGTTTCGTAGATACATGGGATAAGACACTGGATTAACATATAAGATATTTTCCATCATCATTATCCATCTTCACGCAAATGCGAAATCGCGGAGTGTTGTTGTGACCAAGCGAATGCGAAGCACGAGCGAAGCGTCTGCAATAGCGTGAAAAAATGCTTCGCATGTCTGTCCGGATGTTCTCCTCTACTACGAGTAGTAGCATTTCTCAACCGATCGTCGTAAAATTTTGTAAGCAGGGTCGATAACTTCAAAGAATTTATTTGTCAGTTTAGTGTTTGGAACTTTTTTGATTATAAGTTTTGAGGATTTTGTTTTAAAGTGAGCAGTAAATATTTATTCAGTCATCATCATCATCATCATCATCTCAGCCGTAGGACGTCCACTACTGAACATAGGCCTCCCCCATGATTTTCCAAAAGGACCGGTTGGAAGCGGCCTGCATCCAACGTCGTCCTGCGACCTTGATTTATTCAGTGCAACTATTCAAAGACATACTCGTATACAGATGTTCAAATTACTCGCAAAAATGACTAAATGGAATTGGATAAAATTTGTGTTAGAGATGGTATGTGATTAGGAGGATGACCAAACTACAAGCTGATTTAAATCGTCTAAAGCACTACTGTTTCTTAAATAAGTTAGATCTCAATCCTGGCAAATGCGCTGTTGTTACTTTTTCACGAAATCACACTAATATACCTGCTACATACACCCTCAGAGATCAACTCTTGGTGAAAAGCTCCGCCGTTCGTGAGCTCGGGGTAATTCATGATTCTAAATTGTTGTTTGACGAGCATATTGAAAATATTGTAACCAGAGAGTCCAGATCATTAGGGTTTTTAATGAGAACACGTGCGTCGTTCAATAAAGCTAAAACTTTTAAGATATGATACTGCACTTTGTGCGAGGCATGTTACAATACGCATCGCAAATATGGAACCCTCGTAATGACAAGTATATCGTACGAATTGAGCGTTTACAGATAATATTCATCAAATATTTATGTTATCGTTTAAAAATTCCATATAAATTCAAAAATTACCACGCCTTGTGTAAAAAAATCCATATTCTTCCCCTTTCTAAGAGGAGAGAAATCACAGACATACCTCCTTAAGATTACTTCTAACTTGGTTGATTGTCCCGGTCTGTTAGATAAAATAAATTTACTAGGTCATTCACGACAGTTGAGGTTTAATCCCCCTTTAAGTGTGCAGCCCGTCAACAGTAATTATAGACAAAACTCATATGCATGGAAAGCGAGTAAGAGCTTTAACAACTTATCTAAACGCTTAGATATTGGTTTGTTTTGTACAAGCATAGCGTCCGCTAGGCGACTGATGAGCAGAGAATTTTTTTGGCTGATATATTTGTATTAGGTATCTACTACGCACTACGTTGTGGTAATTCGTGTTCACAATTAGTAAGTAACAATTTATGTAACGTCTATGCGTGAGGACCTATAATTGGCATAATGTTTATACCGGCTCTGTTATAATGTTATATAGCTGTTAATTTTCCAATAAATAAATAAAAAGTATTAAATAAATCCTTTTTATACCGATTCAACGGATAGTACGTTTGCGATAACCTTATTCAACGTGGACGGAGCTGCGCTAATAAGCTAGTTTATGGGCTGTTCCTATAAATAAATATAATGAAAAGCTATCAATTAAGCCAAATTTAATAAGACAGGTGGCTTTTCCAAGATATTTCCTTTTTGACAGATAAGATGGCAAACTCATCCGTGTCCAAATGGCCCTACTAGAAAGAAGTCGTTTCAAAATTGGTACATGGAAACTAGTTCACTAGGCTCACATCAGTTTGGATATCACCGTTAACCCGCCCTGACCTTATAGTGATAACATAAAGGTACCACTAAATATAAGGAATCGCATTGCGAATGGCTAACTTATATAGAGAATGGAAAACACTCTGTCGGATAGTTCTAAATATAGTTAGTTATCTCTTGCCGTTGTCGCTTAACGTAACATTCAAAGCGCAACGTGAATTATTATTTTAGACATATACATAAACATACATTATACCGAAGGAACATTACTGAACTCGTCCGTTTACAAAGGGCCGGCATATTATTGAATGCCGAAATAAATAAATTGTAATATTTTTACAAATACAGGTTAAAACAAGGGTAATATGTAGATAATGTAATCTATAGATATATATTAAAGTAATTAGACAGGCGATAAAACCATTACTTAAAAAAACCTATTAACCTACTTTAAGTCATTTCGTCAGTTTCTATAAGCCAGCCCTTTGTAAACGGACAAGTAATAACAATTTGCCTGCGACTTATACATCACAGCTTTACATCCACTACTGCGTGCACCACATCTATGGGTTGCCGCTGGTACATTTTTAGTAGGATAGCAGTCGTAATACCACGTCGAAGGCATTTGGGATGGTATGTAAACTCTGGTACTAGAGCTGTTCACTGACCTATCCAACAACCCACGTGCTGTAGATTAGGGCCCGTTATATTATATTCCTCCCATATATTACATATTATACCCTAATATATATTATAGCCTCTCATATATTAATATATATTATAGCCCTCTGTTGAAAAGAAAGGCTTATGTGTCAGATGTGGGTGCGTAATGAGCTGATTATCATAATCATAATCAGCTCATTTTGTTCCCACTGCTGGGATTCAAGCCTTCCTCTTAGAGAGAGAAGTTGGGCCATAATGCACCACGCGAGACCAGTGTGACTTGGTGGATAGGTTAGTGGCCAACCCATGTCGAAGTTTTCAGGACCGAAGGCCTTCGACATAGCCTAACGACTGTTGTCCTAAGACAAAAAACCGGGACCGACGGCTTAACGTGCCCTCCGAAGCACGGAAGCGCTCAGTTGAATAATGCCACTAGCGGTCACCTATCCAAGTCCTGACCGCAAGTGTTGCTTAACTAGTTGATTGGTTAAGATCGCCAAGTCAAGCTCCGTTACGAGCGCTTCTTAGAGCTGATTATAATTAAATGATACGGAGCTTGCTGGTAGCCAATTACCTACTAGCTACTACCACTATGTCAAACAATTTGTCCTGTTGTAGAAACATAAACCAACTAATATACCGTGCAACGTCAGAACGGGTCACTAGTGATACGATATAATTCGGCTATCACGCAAAATGGGCCGCGCCACAGCGGCCTGGTTGCGGAAAAGAGCCAGCCCACCAAGTACCAAGTACCAAGATACGATATAATTTAGAATGTCTGTGTCTTTTAGAATTACACTATTAAAAAATCGTGTGTCAATTTACAATAGTGATAACAGCGGTGTGTTTATAGATAACGCTATTTAAAATAGGATTATATAAAAAATTCGTAAACAGAGATGGTATGATGTTTTTTCCTTATAGTAAACAGTACTACTATCTAAGAATTGACTTAGGAAACGGAATGTTTACCATGTATTGTAATTATTTTCAGCTATACACATTTACCGAATACACGTGTATACTGAAGTAACTGCGGGCAGGTATTTTTATGAACTGACGAACTACCAACTTCCTTTCACGTTTCTTGCGTTCGTCACTATTAATAATTTACTCTCAGAAACTGGCTGAAAGTCATTAAGCGATTGGAAAACAAATAAAATATATGGTTAAATATTGGTTTCTAAAGCTTATTCAATATGCTTTAAGGTCGACTAGGACTCACGTAATATATACCGGAAATAGTCTCCGACCAATTTCGAACCGATTTTAAGTTCTTTTTCTGGGAGTCACTCTTGTGCAGCTTGTGCAACAGCGGAGAGCGCGGGCCACAGCACGGTAAGTAACTAGCTCTGCGACGGTTGCGCTGTGTCTGTCAGATTTCTTCCGTCCGAACTGTCACTTTGTAATCTGCCGTGCGATTCTCTAACGGCCGTTTTCAATATTCTATCTATCCATAGTTTTCCTTACTACCGATAGTAATTTGACATAACGTCCACACAAATAATGTCAAATATATATCTCTAGTAAGGTAAACCGGAGATAGATAGGTTATTGAAAACGGCCGTAAGAGCAAACATCGTTGCATCTTTGACAACATCCGTGAAACAAATGTAGAGATGACAAAACACGTTGGAAAAACAACCTTTAATTTTTTGTCATCTCGTCACTTGCTTCACGGATGTTGTCAAAAATGCAACGATGTTTGCTCTTGGAGAATCGCATGGCTGTTTATAAGAAAGGTTTATGTCTCAGCAATGGGCGCGTAATGAGCTGAATATAGTAACATGATACGGAGCTTACATAATCAGCCCACTATGTTCCCACCGCATAGTTTGTACGCCGAAGCGTGATGCCTTGACGCTTACGATACGAATACTTTTTCGCAAACTGTTTGTGCCTCTGTAGTACGGTGACTTGACTTCTGACATCCTCTCCGCGATGCCTTTAGGTTATGCCAACCTATTACGTACTTTGTGGCAGGACTCTTTTGCATGCATCCGTCTTGGTGAGCACCACTGCAGTGCCAGATACTTCATCTAATCTTCATGAAACATGAAACTACTTGGTGAATGGCACAACTATGACAGTCATAGTGCACAACAATTGCCATCAGGCTAATGACTTGCCCTATAACATATTGAGTTTAGATGTAAATTATTTGGGTTCAAAACTTATGTGGTACTTGTTTTAGAACATCCAAACAAGGTCTGCGGATCCCAAACTAGGCAAAACCTATACTATGGTAATCTGATCACGGATATATTTACTCATATACGAGTACATATGTTCTGGATGACATTGCAAAAATTAAAAGCAGAGATGGTGCTTAAAATTATCATAGATCAACAACTTAACCACCTAGAAACGCACCTAAAAAAGAGTACCTAGAAAATAAGGATGATTTCGGCGAAATCTACTGTATTATTATAGCTTGGCCAACTATGGCGAATGGCGAATGGGTTAAACGTCTCATAACTCGAATCTACGAGTATAATAACGAAATATTTAATATTACAATTGCAAGGTGTGACTATCTCACTTCTAATTAGTCAATGATAAATTACAGTAAACGTTAACTGGCTGTCGAGGTCATCTATCAGAACAACTCCTTAAGTGCTTGGGTAAAAAATAGGCATAAATTATACAGCTATTAATTAAATAAGTCACTGCCAATTTCATGTACTTATAGGTTATAATAATAAGGGGGAAAATTGTTGGGAGTTTAGAGGCAATGTAACCATGTTTTATCCTAACCTTACATACTTAACTTACTACTTAACTATTGTATTCTTTAAAATGAATTGTATCGAGACTACCTTGTAATTTTAATTTATTGGACATTTTTAACTATTTTACGAGTATACATAAAGAACTAACTTTTATAACTTTTTCTTCCTTTTTATATCTAAATGGAAACTTGTAATAAATTTATTACTCGTATCACCACATTAAGTATTTCACATATCGGTTATCGACAAAATAGACTGAACGAAAATAGCTACTAAGACCTGTGTATTACTCTATTTTTCGTGAGTAAAAATCATTTATCATTCATCTAACCATCTATTTCTAAAATGTCTAATGCAAATCATGAAGATTGAACAGGCGGTCATGGAAAAAAGTATAGCTCTATATTTTATAGTCGGTTAAAAAAATGCTTCTTATTAAATTTCAGGGGTCTGCATGATCGAGCAAGAGAGCGACAGAAACACTTCTATGCTCATAGTCAAAACACCAAGAAGAAAGTACTATGGATTATTCCAAGTAGGTAATATTTACGTGATGTAGTCTAAATATTAGTTATTATTAGTTAGATTAGCGCAATTATCACTCTAAAGGCCTATTCAGACCTGACTGTTATTCGCTACCGCTGTGGGTAGCGAAAAATACCACGCGGTACTCGATATGTAAATAGTATGAAGTTCCATAACTGCAGCGAAACTTGTACCGCCTCGTGAGGCGGTATTTTGTCTTGTTTGGCGAAACTAGTTCCACGCGGGAGCATGTAGCGAGAGCGGCATGCTTCCTGCTTTCGCTCCGCTAACCGTTGCCAACGGATATCTCTACCGTGCGCGGTAACGATATCCGCTTTGGTGTGAACAGTGAAATTAACGCATAACTATTCGGATTTCTTTATCGCTCGCGGTGGCGAATAATGACCAGGTTTGTATAGGCCTTTATATTGTAACCGCGAAAGTGTGTGAGTGAGTGAGTGATTATATTTGTTACCTCTTCACGCTGAAACGGTTTGCCAGGTTTTGATGAGATCGTTTCATCAGGGTCACCCAAAAAAGTAACATGGCTGCATTACACATTTATATTTGCCTTTCAATATATTCCCAGGTTCGACCACTAAATATTTACGACCACGAAAATATTTATGTAAAGAGCAGAAATGTTTATTCTCGGGTCTTGCATGCTGCAGTGTGTTATCACGTCTGCCGCGGCATAGGGAAATAATACCCATTGTTTCGGGTTGCCGAGCTCAGTGCAGTACTACGAAATACTACCACTACTACCAGAGGCCAAATTCTCCAGCCCCCTTCCCCTTCTCCTTCCCCCACCCCACTCCAACTTTACCAAAGTCAAAGTCAAAATCATTTATTCAATTTAGGCATCAAAGACGCACTTATGAACGTCAATTTTTCATTATAATGTACTTTAAAGCCTACCGCCGCGTTCCAAAATACATAGAGCCAACCGAGAAGAAGCGGCAAGAAACTCGGGGCCATTCTTTTTATATAGATGTTTTTACAATGTTTTTACTTAGGTACTACAAATATTAGCTCCAGTGTGTTGCCTTACAAAAGAGAAAATAATAATGGTATCAGTAGGGCAAGACACGCTACACTTTGACATCTTAGTACACGAGTAGATAGATCCTGGAGTGATCAGTCCCAAGCTGTTTTATCCTCCAAGTAATCCGAAATTTTGTAGTAACCTTTTTGACAGAGTTTAGTTTTAATAGTAATTTTAAACTTATTAATAGGCAAATCTCGGATAACATTGGGAACTTTATTATAAAATCGTATACATTGTCCCATAAAAGAATGACTTATTCTGTGGAGACGCGTTACATGTACGGATAGCTTGTGCTTATTTCGCGTGTTGATGGAATGAGCATCACTCCTTTTATCAAAACTGCTAATGTTTTTCTTTACATACATTAGATTTTCATAGATAAACTGAGATACAACAGTTAGAATGTTTATGTCTTTAAATTTCTGTCTAAGGGAAACTCTGGGAGCCAAACTGTAGATTGCTCGTACCCCTCGAGACCTCTAGTATTGCGGATGTCCGTGGGCGACGGTGACCACTTACCATTACCAGGTGAGCCGCCTGCTCGATTGCTAAACTATCCCATGATAAAAAAACTACTGATCAAAGCTCTAGCTGGGACAGCAACAGTAATGGATAAGGGTAGTTCTTTCCTTCGAGCCTTGCCCGACCCATCACACAATAGCAAAAAAGATTCAGTATAAATAATTAATTGTTATAATTTCATTACAGATTGGTAGCGAATACTGCAAGGAAGGGAAAAGAGGCGGTAAATGCGATATTACTTGCGAATGTAAGTTTTGTTACATTAATTTAACATCGTACGACATGGCAGCTTGTTTTATAGTTATATTGAAGCGATGATGGATCATTGTAGTAAGGTTCAAATTCTATCTCGTAATTCGAATCAAAGCTTATTTCTAATCGATTTAGAATTAAGCCTTCAGTTAAGGTAAGAACGTGAGGAAATCCACATCATGACAGAAATATATACTGCCAGTGTCAGTTACCTCTACCAAAATAGTATGTCGCTAAGCACCTAAAGCTGTCTTCCGGCAACTATAATATTATTGAGAGCCAATTCTCATTCTTAAAAAAAATCATTATCATGTAGTTTTTTTCTCAATAAGCCGCAAACTCAGCGGGTCAGTTGTAAAAAATGCGATAACTTACCAAGGTTTATAACAGCTCGGTGGCAAAATGTGTTATAATATGTTATTAATTTGATAGCGTAGCACATTTATCGAAATCTAGTGCAAAATGTATTTTTTTAAATATATATTTTTCTTTGCAAAAATTTTATGCCACTTTCTTTGCATTCCAGTGTTAATACAGAAGTACCAAATTTTGACATTTAAATTAGTAATAATATATGCATAATTAATATTGAATATGCTTTGAAAAATTAAGTTTTAATTTTTATGATATTTCCTGGAATGAATTGAATTAAATGACAAACCATAAAATAAAGACTGCAATGTTAAATAGTTAAAATAAACAAGCAAACGTCATATACGAGTACTACTGGTCTTATTTATGTAACTATACTATAAAATATTACTGCCATTTAACCTAGTGAGCTCCCGACTATGATCAAATTTGCAAACCAGAGTTGCAAAAAACCCGCAAAAAAACAAGTGACTGTCGCTGTTTCGTTGATATTACCGATCTGGTATCTTTCAAATGATAATTTGTTATGTAAAAAAAATTCCAGGTCCTTTACAGCATCAAAAAAACAAAATTAGCTGAAATCGATTGTATATTTTAACAGATAACATTTTTAATTAAATCCTTATTTGATTTGGCCTTGGCATACAGGTATGCCAAGGCAGCTTGACGGGTTAATATTAAGCAAAATAACGATATATTACAATCCTACGAACAATACGATACGCTACCTACGATGACTAACATTCCTAAAGCTAATTCTAGGGCATTAAGAATTACAGTTTATATGATTCGATAACACCAATTGCAGGGTCAAATAAACATTCCACCAATCGAATCTAATCTCAACAATAATCATCAATTAGGCGATCTATATAATCTACAACTTGGGTTTCAATGCAATTGTGATAAGACGGGCACATCGTACGTCTGATGCAGCGTCACCCAGAACTCAGACGTGCGATTCTCTAATGATTCATCGATGTGCTCGTCGACGAGCTCACCGATGTCAAATATTTTATGAGATATCGCCCTTATATACAGGGTGTTTGGTAGAGGGTCCGACAAACCAAATGAGCGTATTTGGGGGCCCAATTGAAGAATACAAGTTGGCCAAAAAAAATCCCCGATCCCCCATTTTTTTTCTAAAACAGATTTCACAAATGTTATGGTGGTAAATAGGTACAATTTCGGAGAAATGGGAAAATTCACAAAAAAAAGTTACAAAAAAATGGAGGGTCGGGGATGTTTTTTGGCCAACTTGTATTCTTCAATTCGGTATGCTAAAAAAAATTAACCTATGCCAATTCCGAAACCATTTCGAGATTTTATGTTACAAACCCTTATTTTTCTACTCTGACCTTTTAAAACGATAAGATGCCATTTATTTTAACAAAAAACGATGAAATAATTCGACTTTCATTGACCTCTAAATGACGTCACTTTTTTGCATTTTATTATCTGTCAAAGTAAATTCTAGTTTCTTTTTTTTTACTCGCGTGCTTTTCTTGGCTCCTCAACGCAACTACATATTTGTGCAAAAAAGTGACGTCATAGGATTCAAATTTTCAAAAAAATATTATAAAATAACTACTGAATATAAAACAAAAATATTGAAACTAGTTTCTTATAATGACCTAATCTACGAAATAAAAATATAAAAAAAATACCAAAAAAAAACTTTACATACCGAATTGGGCCCCCAAATACACTCATTCGGTTTGTCGGACCCTCTACTAAACACCCTATATAAGGTTGCTTTTCCAACGTTTCTTGTTATCTCGTCATTTGTTTCACGGATGTTGTCAAAGATGCCACGATGTTTGCTCTTAGAGATTCGCGCGGCAGAACTGTACTTTTTGGTTGTAATATACTGCGCTCATCACCCCCGAGAAATTGATTTTTCAGTAATTCAATTGTAACAGTGCCCTTCACACTCGAATACAGTAATGCTTGCGCACAACTGCATCACGGTAAAACATCTGCCTTTGCAGTGGTACCAACCGTCGGCCCAAGGTCGGGATTACTCGCCTCTTGCGATTCATAACCCGACGGCGGAAAAGATGATTCTACTCCGTCTCTCCACGGTGAAGTCAGCGTACTGAAATCAGTATAGCTATTATTTTTTATGGTTTCAGCACTACTTGATGAAGACATCAAGGACGATGGTAACTGTGCCCTGAAGGTGTTCGATCTTGAAGGCTTCAAGTACTGGCCGAAATGGGAGGCGAGGTGTAAAGGACAATTACTGCCTGATATTGAAAAGTACGTATTTTAATCGACTTTAAAAAGGCGGAGTTTCTATTTCGATTGCATGTATATTTTTATATGTTCACCGATTTCTCCGTCAATTGTGGATCGAGTTTAAAAGTTATTTTTTTGTGGTATAAGTTGGTCCTATTTAAATTTCAACACAATCAGTTGTCTTGCCAAAGGTTTTCATATTATATTTTATTGCGTTGAAAGTACACAGAAGTAGTACTGTTTAGTGAACTTGGTTTCGTATTTTATAAACCGATTAGAGTATAATTATTGAGATTTTCTACGCAGCAAACGTATATTACATGATCAGCAAGAACAGTGAGCCGAGCACGAAAATCTGCATAAGTGTAACGTTATCGTATCAAACGATACGATAACGTTACACGTATTCAATACAAACTATGCGTTATCTGTGACACTATTGTACTAGATAAATGACAGTACACATACGTTAACGATGCGAATCTTAAGATCTGTTTGTAAACCTATATTCATGCAAATAAATGAATTTGAATTTTGAATTTGAATTAATTTATTTATTTTTTATTTATTTATTTCTTAAGAACAGTTATAGCATCATTACAGTTTACCCAATACATTACCATGGCATAGAGAAGATGAGTATGAAACGTATACCAATGCTCTTTAACTTAACCCGACGCGTGTCGAGCGTACACCATGCATACGTACAAAAAAGGTCTTAGCTATTCGCGCATACGCCAATTAGTATAAACACAGCATTAAAATACCTCTTGTTTGTAACTTATTTATTCAGATCCACTGCACTGTACCGGAATAAATTTTCTTTTAGTTGGTCAAACTATTCAATAGTAGTATTTATTATCTGAGCTTTTATGCGTAGTTCGAAAAGAAAACGAAAGAATAGACATTGGGCAGGTTAATAAGTGCCAATTACAGTTTTAATGTTCTGGTGTGTTCCGATGCTGCAGTGCAAATATCGTAATAGTCGTTATATTTGTCAAATCGCTAAGATCGATAAATTTAAAGAATCGTGTCGGGCCCTAGAAAGTTTGACGAGAAGAGACTTATACGATCGTCAAATTGTCGACAGTATGTCGATTGTTACGAATTGTTTGCATTCCACAATGCGTCCTTCTATCATTTGAAGATTCCTACGATCAAAAGAAGGCCGAAGTCTATTTTTTATTGAACTAGTTGCGCCCTGCGGTTACACCCGCATGATGATGGATAATAACGATAATTATCTTATGTCTTGATTCAGCGCTCCATCTATTTCCATGCCAAATTTCATCAAAATTGGGCGAGTCGTTTGAGCGTAAGAGAATAACAAAGATCCACTCACCTAAACAATACCCCCGTATACCCAACACAACTAAACAATATCCCCATTCCCGTCACCAGTCGATAAGCTATATCGAGGTCGTTTTCAAAGCTGACAAAACAATCGTTAAAATCGATTAAATAGACGATCTCAAACGTAATTTTACAGTTCCATGCTAGGGTTACTGTTATAAACGTAAAAACTTATCGAATTTGTCTTTCGATCGCTTAATTTCGTTACTTACAAGATTGATATAGCCAGTTTTTTCAAAGTATGATGAATTCAAGATTCAAATTTATCGATCGGTAACTTCGGTACTTGCACTGCTGGATTGCTTATTTTAAGGAGTGGAGCATAAGTCACACTTTCGGGCGCGGCTTGCTTTCTTCTGATGTATTCAAAAAGTAGTATAAGGCTCTATCACGCATGTTTGCGTGAATGTTTCCTGTTGTTCATATAAAACATATGTAGGTACACACCTCAATAGGTTACCTACATATTTCTCTATGTAATACTTACCTACTACTACATACGTCTGTATTCTATCACAGTGAGTAAACGAGTTCGACAAATACGTTCTAAATGCCCTTGAAATAGTACGTGTGCATACAATGGATAGTTGTGTTAGAAATCACGTAACGTAACGGGGATTTTCGACGAGCTGTTGTTAAGGAAAATCAAATGTATACAAAGTTAGTTTTTGTATGCTCATGTTTTTTATCTAAGAGTCAATAGGGCATTGTGAAAATGATTTTAACTCGTTGACTATCAACGAACTCATACGTATACGAAGGTAATCATGAGAAGTTACGAAATCCGCCAGGATCTGAGTCTGAGAGGACAGACAGCAGAGCAGATAGACAGTGCTTGTATCTGTCTACTTTCTATATATATAATAAATTTGTAACTGAGTCAAATTTGTACATTAAATACCAATTTTTTAAATACGTTTTCCAATGTAATCATGAGATTTTACGAAATCCGCCAGGATGTGAGTCTGAGAAGACAGACAGCAGAACAGATAGACACTGTTTGTGTCTGTCTACTTGCTACACATATAATAAATTTGTAACTGAGTCAAATTTGTACATTAAATACCATTTTTTTAAAATACGTATTCTAAGGTAATCATGAGATTTTTCGAAATCTGCCAGGATCTGAGTCTGAGAGGACAGACAGCAGATCAGATAAACACTGATTGTATCTGTCTACTTTCTATACATATAATACATTTGTAACTGAGTCAAATTTGTACACTTAATACCATTTTTTTTTAAATACATATTCTAACGTAATCATGAGATTTTACGAAATCTGCCAGGATCTGAGTCTGAGAGGACAGACAGCAGATCAGATAGACACTGCCTGTATCTGTCTACTTGCTATACATATAATAAATTTGTAACTGAGTCAAATTTGTACACCAAATACCATTTTTTTTAAATACGTAATCTAACGTAATCATGAGATTTTACGAAATCTGCCAGGATCTGAGTCTGAGAGGACAGACTGCAGAGCAGATAGACACTGCCTGTATCTGTCTACTTTCTATACATATAATATATTTGTAACTGAGTCAAATTTGTACACTAAATATCATTTTTTTAAATTACTTATTCTAAGGTAATCATGAGATTTTACGAAATTCACCAGGATCTGAGTCTGAGAGGACAGACAGCAGAGCAGATAGACACTGCCTGTATCTGTCTACTTTCTATACATATAATACATTTGTAACTGAGTCAAATTTGTACACTAAATACCATTTTTTTAAAATACTTATTCTAAGGTAATCATGAGATTTTACGAAATTCACCAGGATCTGAGTCTGAGAGGACAGACAGCAGAGCAGATAGACACTGCCTGTATCTGTCTACTTTCTATACATATAATACATTTGTAACTGAGTCAAATTTGTACACTAAATACCATTTTTTTAAAATACTTATTCTAAGGTAATCATGAGATTTTACGAAATTCACCAGGATCTGAGTCTGAGAGGACAGACAGCAGAGCAGATAGACACTGCCTGTATCTGTCTACTTTCTATACATATAATACATTTGTAACTGAGTCAAATTTGTACACTAAATACCATTTTTTTTAAATACTTATTCTAAGGTAATCATGAGATTTTACGAAATTCACCAGGATCTGAGTCTGAGAGGACAGACAGCAGAGCAGATAGACACTGCCTGTATCTGTCTACTTTCTATACATATAATACATTTGTAACTGAGTCAAATTTGTACACTAAATACCATTTTTTTAAAATACTTATTCTAAGGTAATCATGAGATTTTACGAAATTCACCAGGATCTGAGTCTGAGAGGACAGACAGCAGAGCAGATAGACACTGCCTGTATCTGTCTACTTTCTATACATATAATACAAGTACAATTTGAAGAATTTAATACCCACTTCCATTCTATTCAGTTATTGAAGTGTATCTCAAAAACTACTGGCCCGAATTTGATAAAATTTAAATGAGACTACACGGGAAGCACCAGCTTTCAAACGAAATAATTTTGAGAATTGGTTCACCTACTCGAAAGTTATGAGGTAACAAACAGAAAAAATACTAATTTTTTGGAAGTCGGTATAAAACTGTAACTGAGTCAAATTTGTACATTAATAACCAATTTATTTAAAAATGATAATCGAGGTATACTTGGTTATCGTAGAAACAATATAAATCTTAATTATTATTTTTGACTGTTCGTCTGGCTGACCGTCTATTGTAAGCGCATCACTCTGAAACTAAAAGAAAGATTTGGATGAAACTTGACAGAGTGATAAGTAATATTATGCTGTAACATTATAGGATATTTTATCCCATAACGAAGAGGTACTTGAGGAATAGGAGATAAATGAAAAAAATACCAACTACATGTCGGATTTTTATAGAATTTTCTTATTCACTAGCTATACACGCTCAAGCTAATCAAATTTGATCACTTTCCGGATATTGCATCAGGATAAGTTTATTATTATAAAAAAAACAGTAAACTACCATCCAGTACCTTCAGTGTATCTTACTTAAATACCGTTAACTTTGCTTTTATATGAAACGATTACGGTTATATCATAACCATTTTGCATATATATATATATATATATATATATATATATATATATATATATATATATATATATAATTATGTATGTATATCTACATTCTACGTCTTTATTTTATTTTATCTACCGACTTCCAAAAAGGAGGAGGTACTCAATTCGCCTGTTTTTTTAGGTTTATATTCTCATAAGTTTCGAGAGGGTGAACCGATTCTCAAAATTATTTTTGTTTGAAAGCTGATGCTTTCAGTGTGTTCCCATTTAAATTTCATCAAATTCGGTTTAGTAGTTTTTGAGTTACACTCCAATAACTGAATAGATTGAAAGTCGGTATTAAATTTTTCACATTGTACAATTTGTACTTTCAATTGTATGTTGCATTTTATTATGCAAGCAAGTATATTGAGCACTTTTATTAATAACTTATATTAATTTTTAATTTATGAATTTCAATAGATACACCTCCCTACCTTTATAATCATTGATTTTATCCATACAAAGGTTGTCTGGAAGTGATCGCTCTTGGTTATTAGACCAGCTATTGTACATACTTATATATGATAACTTTTTTTATAATTTCTGTTTCTGAGGTGTCAATATGTGTATGCCCACGCCTCCCACAATACAAGGGATCCGTGTGTGTAAACGTTCTTTTTTTTAATATGTTATTTCCTTGCAGATGTCCAGACTGGCAACACCCACCAACGACACGAAGTTCTATAACGCCACCGAGAGATAAACGCATGATTTCACGTGGAAAGAGAAGCTTAAGAAAACTGAGGCGTTCGAAAAAAGAATCAGTATCACAAACGTGAATTTTTTCACAAATCTATCAGTAACATAATTGTTTTTCATGAGATACAATAAGTTAGAAATAAGAAACTTGTTCGTTGTAACTTTTTCCTATTGTACTATTTTACAACGTTCAACAATCTACCCCGTTGTAACTGCAGTTCCACTCGTTCGACTCCGGTTGTCGTTCGAAAATTAGATACCCAAAAAGACGTTCTACTATTTCTGTAGACAAATTGAAACATAATATAAACGTAACATAAATGCTTCTTTATAATAAATACATATTAAACACAAATATGAGTTAGCATAATATAAAGTTTTAATCAATCGCTGGCGTCAACAGAAACTTAACTGCAGCTGCACTGTTTTGAATAAGAACATGTGTAATTCAGCTACGGTTCGATTGCAGTTGGAACAAATTTAGTTAGTGGAATCGGCCCCAGTACTTCTTGGATGGGTGGCCGATAGCAGCATTTACGACTAAGTGCTTTCATACTTTGAATAACACTTCAAGATGTCAGTTGTTAAAGGAAAATAGTCGTTAAGCTTTTTACCTCAACCTTCGGGCGAACTGAATACTCTACCGCTCGGATCGGCCACACTACACTGGGCTCTCTCTCCCATTCTCCTTCTTTCTGAGAGGCATATATCCCAGTGGATACATAATGGGTTTACTAAACTGTATCCTTAATTAATATATCAAAGAGTGTGTGGTAAAGATCCCACACTTAAAACCAGATCTCATTGTATTTAAATAAAAAAATATAAAATGAAATGAAGCTATTATTTTTCTTAAATCAAGCGCGTAATTTTAACTTTCTTTTGTCAAAGTCTAGTTATGATCAAAAATCAACAAATTGTCCAGAAAATACTCATTGAACGTATTATTATACCAATATATTAATTATCCCAAAACATAAAACAACAATCCTTTTTTTCTAAATACACTCGTAACTATCGAGTTGTTCAAACATTCAATAATCAAGAATATGATAATATGTAAATATTTTCTAGACAATCATTCGCTAAGCCAATGACAATAAAAACAATAATAATACCAAATACATTATCACATTTAAGCAACACAATTTTATCTGCACACTAAATACACGTACCAAACGTCATAGTTAAGCATCGTTTTTAAGTAATGCCCGTAGTGGACACACTATCGCTAAATTATACGTTTTATTCATTTAGCATTTTAATTTCTTAGGCTCTAGTAAATATAATAATATTTTTTGACTTATCTTTGATTTTTTGACTTTCCTATATACCTATACACAGTTTAATAGAATTACGTCATTCCGGTTTATTGCAAATACGATTAGTAATTTTTATATAATAGGTTACGAACTGTTTGAATAAACATATTGTATAAAGTTATAGTATCTTGTATTCTTTTCAAATTGAACGCGTAACTTATGTACGTACCTATGTGAGCCGATGCTCGATATACGAATAACAAACAAAATCATTGGAGTATCCAGTCATTCCCCTCTGCACTACCAAGCTGCACTACTGCTAGTGCAGAAGGAAATTTTTATCACATCAGGGGAATTTAGAATCTGCATACATTGCCGTTCCCCGCTGCACTACCAAATATTATTTCATAACTATTCAACTTGTTTATAGGGGTTCCGTGTTGATGCTTGTTACACACTCTGGTTTCTTTATACTGCTGCTTCTCACGAAATGATTGTGCATGTGCACTATAAGCGCTGTGAAGTCAAACTCTTTGGTGGAAAATGTACTATTAGAATCGTTGGTAAAGTTAAAACTATCAAAATTGTTTATTTAAAAACATTAAAAAAGTGATGTTGGCTCAAATTGATTTATTTATCAATTTTTTTCTATTTATACATTTTACATCCTAATCTTGGATTTGTTCCATCAGGTTGGTGAGTTGGTATGGAAAATTGTGATGGATTTAAAGTGCAGGTTTTATCCTTTCTTTCCTCAATGTTCTCTGAATGAGGATGATTGTAATTAACATTCTCTAGGGTAATATCAATGTTTAGTTAATTATGTTATGTTACGGCTATAAAATACATATTTACAATTGCGTGCGGATGAACTATGCTAACATATACTCGTATACATAGTACATTTTGGGGCGTATTTATTAGTTTCACTAACATCAAATTAATTGTTCCGTTCAGTCGTCAATACTGGTAAGTACTTGGAACGCGCAGCCCCAAATAAGTAGAACATCGTCGCGATAAATAGACGACAAAAGTAAGAACAGCCGGTGCGGTGGGGGCGGAGGACGTTTGCCGGCGATCATTACGCGAGTGCCGGCAGAGCGGTCGGAGTCTGCAGTTTTTAAATGTCATTGTTTTCTGTTGTTTAAGTATGCTACCAACAAAACAGATCGATCGATCGAAGATTTGTTAGTAGATGCTATGTTGACATCCCTACACGCATCTCGCGCTAAACCTGCGTGAACGCTAGTGGGGAAGACGTTTTACTTAGACATATTTACTTACTTTGATACCGGTATCACCTCTGTGATTATCATTACAAAGAAATTTGGAAAACAGCTTTGAGGTGCAATTTTTAATGGCATTCATCATTGTTCGTGATATCACGGCTGACGAAAAATCATAAGTGAGTTCTTCGGGTTCCAAACTAGGCAGAGCCTGTACTATGGTATTCTGATAACTGATATTACACACTTATTAATACGAAAGGTTATGCGTTAATTTCGCTGTTCACACCAGAGCATGGAAGCATGTCGCTGTTACTTGCTCCCGCGTCGCCCGGCGGAACTAGTTTCGCCAAACAAGAGAAAATACCACCTCACTAGGCGGTACAAGTTTCGCTGCAGTTATGGAACTTCATACTATTTACCTATCGAGTTCCGCGTGGTATTTTTCACTACCCACATCGGTAGCGAATAACGCTCAGGTCTGAATAGGCCTTTGAAAAGACCACCGAAAGTGGTCGAAACTATAGTGGGACCTATCCGATAAATATTACGGAGTAATCCTGTATTTGTACGAATGAGCGAAAACCACCTTAGTTTTTATAACAAAAAAATCTCTAGTCCATGACATTTCATTGAAAACGTCACAGTGATGATGTCAGTAATGTCTGTATATATGGAGTACTCTAGTATGGAGTACTCTAGTATGGAGTACTCTGTAGTACTCTATATGTATATAGTACAGTACTCGTAAATTTAGCTGTACAGAAT
The DNA here is from genome assembly GCA_917880725.1 of Selenia dentaria. Lineage (NCBI taxonomy): Eukaryota > Metazoa > Arthropoda > Insecta > Lepidoptera > Geometridae > Selenia > Selenia dentaria. The sequence goes on along the minus strand of OU862898.1, from coordinate 11,459,609 downwards.
AGGTCCAACCAACACATCTGTCCAATCCATTCAACGTTATCCGAAGGCTGTTGCCGTATCATCACTTAAATTCAACATAAAGTAACGTCGAGTCGGGAGAGATTTATTCAATTATAATATTTGGGTAAAAGCCCCGAAACTTTTAACGTAAGCCTTTTTGGACTTTGTTTGAGTGACACGTGAGCTTGCATGTACTTATCAGAAATGTTTGTGGAAAAGTGTTTGATCATATAACAGGATGGGCTTACTGTTGACATCGTGTAGGTTCATCAGCTCAGTTAGTTCAGGTATTTAGTGAGTCATTAGAACTTACTCCTTTTGAGACTTTACAACACAACTTGAAAAGTATTTGAACATCTCACTTAATGGTCAATGATGATGCAGTCGAAGATGGCATCACATTACACTTAAAATATCGACTAGCTCTCAAAGACAGCTGCCGGAACACAATGTTAGAATTTAAAATCTTAGCGACTGATTTTCAAACTTGAGGGTGGTTACTGGTTGGCGAACTGGACACCAGAAGTGCCCTACCACTATGCTGTAGATATCATAATGTGGCTACCTTCATTGAAAGCTCAAGCTCGAGGTGGGGCTGATCCTGTAACTGTCTCATCGTCAGCTGACCTTTTTTATTATTACTGTCTTCGCTTTAAACCTAAAGTAGTATATTAGTATAATCATATATAACCAAACATAACAATATCAAAATCGGACTACTCTGTAAAAAATCGGTCGAGATGCTCGACTATGCTTACCGCGTAAGTTTAACCATCTATATCATATTATACTTTGTTAGAGTTATGGGTGTTAAACAATAAAAAAAATTTCGACGTCGCCTTGAGAACCTCCGTCTTTTGGAAGTCCGTTGAAAAGTCATTCAATTCAATGTATAGGCTACTTGACCTTTGTTCTTCGAATTATCAAATTAAAATTAATATGATTTCCAAACCAAATAAATTCGTTAGGTGACCATGTAACATCACTATAACTATGAGAGTGTCGGCAAAGTTGTATAAACAACCACCCTCATTCCCGTAGATGAAAAGAGCGTATTGCCGTCTTATACTTTAGAGAAAGAGGGTAAACTGTTTCGTCTGCTTATATAACTACACATCCGCAGATAGTTCAGTTTACTCGTGAACATGGCGCATGCAACTGCTCGATTTAGATACGAATACAAAATAGCAACACATGTTCCCTGAGAATTTTGTCACCGCGTTTCAGGATTTTGCAATGCGACTGTTACGCCATCTAGTTTGAATGCAACGAACAAACTGTTGTTTTACATTAAAAACAAAAATCGAACGACGTTTTCTAAACATGAAACCTAGCTAGATCTATTTATCGCCTCCAAAACCCCTGGAATGCTAAATTTCGTGAAAATCTTGTTGTCTTCTTTCGTGAAACTCTTGAATAAAAGCTGTTTCCGAAATCCAGATTATATATACATACAAATAGGTTTACAAGAATTGCTCGTTTAAAGTACTAGATATCTTTTACTTTAGTTGAATTTTATTACATCCATAATGGAACTGTCTTATTTTTAACCCGAGAACCAGTGTGGATAGAAAGTCAGGCATATTTTTATGTTTTCCTTTGAAGCTGAGAGCGCATACCTAGTTTCAGGAGTTTAATAAAGGCATTCCGTGTCCGATGTAAATCACGTGGGACATTCTATCGATGTGTCCGGCTTTCGAGTAGATACCTTCTATGATCCGAGCAAGCAAGATTTCTTCTTTATAACGTGACACTAAGAATGCTTTTAAAATATCAGCAGTGCCGAACTTACCTATCGATAAATTTAAATCTTGAATTTGTCATACTTCAAAAAAAACTGGCTATATCGATCTTTTGTCAATCATTACAAGTAAGTAACAAAATAAAGCGATCAGTAAAATAATTCGATAAGTTTTTACGATTATAACGGTAACACTAGCATGGAACTGTTAAATTACGTTTGAGATCGTCTATTTAATTGATTTTAACAATTGTTTTGTTAGCTTTACGAGCTCGATATAGCTTATCGACAGGCGGCGGGAATGGGGATATTGTTTAGTTGCGTTTGATCTTAGGTACTAATATTATAAACGCGAAAGTTTGTATTTATGAATGAAGGATGTTTGTTTCTCTTACGCTCAAACGGCTGGCCCAATTTTAATGAAATTTCGCATGGAGGTAGATAGGTCACTGAATTAACACATATGATAATTTTCATCAACATCGTCATCATCAATCACTATGTGGTACCGCGAGGCGCAACTAGTATGAAATAAAAAATAGACATCGGCTTTCTTTTGATTGTATAAGAGCGAAATACTCGTAGGAATCTTCAAATGATAGAAGGACGCTTTGTGAAATGCAAACAATTCGTAACGACATACTGTCGACAATTTGACGATCGTTTAAGTCGTCGATATGACTTCCATACTTGCTAGGGCCTTAAAATATATAGATACGGTTCTTTAAATGTATCGATTTGAGCGATTTGACAAATTTAACGACTATTAGGTACTTGCACTGCTGGTATTATTGCTTAACAGTTTGACAAAGTTTTTTCTCGATTGCCAAATGAGTGGTTTCTTTTATGTTTTCTGTTATTAAGTTTCTGTGCTTTCACAGTCACTTTCTAGTAAAGCGGTGGATCATTACTAAAACTTTATAAGGTGATCGAAGAAGACAACACAAAAACAACGTTTCATGATAATATAATATAAGTATACTATTTGTTGACCCTCACGCACACATGCAACAAACACACATACTGCACGCATACTGTGGTTGTTGTCGCCTGTACACATGTCGGGTACCCACTTTTTGCTCAACAGTTGTATTTGTAAATGTAACACTTAAAATGTTCTGCTCTCTATTATGTTTTTCTTTTTATATAAAGTAAATCCATGATTGGATGTGAGACTTATTAATAAGTTAATTTAATTATAATTAAGATCTGTGGATTTTGTGAACTTAAATAAATAAATGATTTTGTACACATTGCCTACACTCTTGCATTACGAACACTTAACGGTTAATAGGTAATACATCACTATTACACGTCAAAATTAGAAGTAACACAAATGTAGGAAAAGGAAACACAGTTAATGATAGCGTTGGTTGGGCTTTGTTCCGCCAGTCAAACTTTGTCACGTAGAAAATGCAATAATCTGTTTTTTTTATGTACATTAGTGACGAACGAGAAATCGCTAGCCTGATGTTAAGCATCATGCTTGCCCATATCAGTTAAGTGCCACTCAGATAGTAGCTACAAGAGTTCAAAACTCTGCATGGCAATGCATTGCACTCGTCGCCTTGTGATATAAAATGTGAATCTTGCCCTGTAATTTAGTTCAAAATATTGCCTTTCAAACGAAACACAGTAATTTATGCACACTACTGATTTACAGTTGAGTAATTGGCATGTGATACTGCCTCAGGCGGACACTGGAAAATTTCTACCAGTACGAGAAAAGGTTTTAAATTTTATTTCCATGTTGGATTTTAACAGCTATCACAATTAATCGTATTACTCAGAACTTTCCGACTTGATTATAGGCTTAAGGTTGCTGATGTATTATTATTATTTATTATTCTGTACAAAATAATAAATAGAAACATAGATAGCCCTGTACTTACAGAAGCAGTACAGTTTACTGTACCATGCATGAGCAGTCGTCTACAAAATCGCACAGCACTCACTCTTCCCCCCGGTTGCGCTAACTATGTTTGTCATTCGCCGTTTTATGTTATATTCGCATTAAAATTAATTGTAATATTAATAATCTTATTCTTTCCACTCTTTGTAATACATTTTAAGTACCTATGTTTAATTCTTTAAGTAAGCATTAAATTGGTCTATGTAAACAAAATTCGTGTGCATGTTGTGTTCGCACCAAGAAGGCCGTTCATACATTCCATACTCTTTTGTATTAATTGAAATAATGTGATAAATTATGTATTGTAACGTCCAGTTTGCAAACCTATCAATAAAAAAAAAACTTTCTTAAAATGCAACTTTTTATTGATATAATAATTTTAACAAATATTATTAAAGGTACATACTTACAAAGATTAAAAGACACTTAAAAATTTAGTTAACCATTTGTTGAAAGAAAACTGCCCAGAATGCTGACTGCATTTCCACGTTGAATAGCTTAGCTCATTTTTTGTAATTTTTAATAAATAAATTAAAATATGAACCAGCATTCTGGTTGCCTGACGCTTCAACCAAACATTTGTTATACATAACATATAGTAGTTAAATGATTTAACTATTATATACAATATGGGGTAAGTACCCCAAAAATAATGTTTTTTTATGTGAGCAAAGGAGTGTGTTGAAAACCAGCGCTACGTGGTAGGCAGTTATACCTACTCGTAGCTTAACGCTGAACTTACTCCTTTTGTTAACAATCTAATTTTTAGACACTGTATTTAAAAATAAACATTGTGTAAGCTTTGACAATATTCAATTACGTGTATCTCATGTTCCTACATATTGAAGTTTGTGCACAATAAACATTTTTCTTTCTTTCTTTCTTTTCTTACATTTAGTCAAGTCCCTGAAAATTTCGTATGCACCTGGACGCTACACATCCAAAGTTTCTACCCCAAAAGGCATAAATATGCAACCTCTATCAAGATTGACATATTTGCGCCGTTTAAAGTTTTCGGCATTTGTCGCTGCCATACCAGCCTGAGCATAAGTTAAGAAGAAGAACTTTCTTTTTATTTTACCTATGTTCATCCGCTGTCTAAAGATATTCTTACCGATACTTAGTAAACACCAGTCTCTTGTCCCTGGAGATTGTAGAACTTATTCTATAAAAAACACCATTTCTTATTCAAAGTCCGTGCATTTTATCAGGGAATCGTGATTAAAAGGAAAAAAAAATCTATCTGCATTCATTTTTCCTTGAAACGATCTAAGAAGGCTATCCTTCGCCTCACCAGGGAGGATGCAATAACGGTATTTTAAAAGATAATACAAAAATCGTGGAGAGCTTTTAAGAATTCAAATCCTTTGTTGCCTTGATGATAATTGAAATAATAAAATGATATTACCGAGGATGAAGGTAAAATGGAATAATTTTCAGGTTGCCTTGTTTCTGAAAGTACTTATGAGCAATCTTATGTTTAGCTTTGTTTTGGAAATGTATTGTTTTCATCAAGATGGAATTTTATATAATAAATCACACATACAATATGAAAGTGTATACTCGTATATAAATCTTAAATACGTTTTAATCTTCATGTTTTCTACCGACTTCCAAAAATGGAGGTGGTACTCAATTCGACTGTTTTTTTTTATGTTTGTTACCTCATAACTTTCGACTGGGTGAACCATTCTCGAAACTCTTTTTTTTTTAAAGCTGATCCTTGCCGTGTAGTCCCATTTAAATTTCATCAAATTCGGTCTAATAGTTTTTGGGATACTCTCAAATAACTGGATAGAACGGAAATCGGAATTATTTTTTTTAAATTGTACTTGTTATATAGCAAAAAGGATACTTGAAAGTACTCTGCCATCATGTTGTAGAATTCCTTGATGGTACCTTCATCAAAAGCTAAATGCTTTGGTAGGATTTGGACCGATGTTGTTCAAAATGATCGGGCATTAAGCCTAAGCCTTACCCCTAATCTGTCGTGGGCGTAGTATTACCACATGAGTAGCTTTGAAAAGTAGGGTAACATACGTAACAACGTAATATCTTGACAAATTTAAATTTCATCTACATAAATGGTTATTAGACAACTGTTTCTATTCTGTAAATGATTTTTTAACCCTTTAGGTAGCTTAAAAATAAAAATATTTTGGCGCCAAATCGAATGGAAAAAGCGCGCGAAAATTCACTATTTAAAAAATTCGCGCGCGCCGCAAACGTTTGCAGGACTAAAATCTTAGTAAAACAGCTATTTGTTCTATTTTATATCTGTAAACGGCGTAAATTTACACTGGTTACCCAGTACATCTTCCTTTATTCTATTATTATGTTATCTGTTTCTTTTTAGTCAAATTATAGAGGTAAAGTCAACCGAAAAAATACATAAAAACTTGAACCGCAACAAAAAATTACAAATGAAATAAATTCTACAAAGACCAATTTTATCTCTCAAGCAGGTGTAAAAGGAGTAAACATACAATCACAACGGTATAATAGACTTTGAAAACCTATACTAGGTACCTATTTTATAAATTATCCATAATAAATCCACAAATTGGCATACAACAATATACTCTAACACTAACCAAATAGATCTCAAAATCGTAGTCCCACTCGTTATCAAAACAATATGGCGGCTGCCTTTATCAAATTACGGGAATTGCTCACAAAACCATAATATAAGAGTATTATAAGCTTTTACTTAGGTTTTTACCTCGAAATGGTAATTATTCACGAAAACAATACACTAGCACATGCACTGCTGCGAAAGTTTAAGAGATATGGTATCGACGCCCATTGTTTTTTTACTAGCCTACTGATAAGCAAAATAATTTATATTTCTATGTTAAAATGATTTCTAGGTGCTTATTAGTATTAAAAAAACATCTAATAAACCGAAATGTATTATATATTTGAACAGTTAACGTTTATGTTCAGTCCTGCTAAGGGTTTTGACTGCGGTACACCGTTGTACCAGCGCCGCTTTGTGCAATGCATAGATTTGGCCACCGGTGTACCAGCGCGTGTTTATAGGTTAAATTTCAATAAAATTAAATAAAATTGATCAAGTTTGTGAAATTGATTAATTATAGATTTAGTATGGTAGTGTTACTTTATTTTATTTTATTTATTGTACAAAATCCACAGATTATTAGACATTTTCATATTTTTATTATATTATATAAATTAAATTGACATGTAAGTTATTTGGATGTTGGAATGAATGATGAACATTGATTAAGTATATAAATTAGGTCTATTATACAATTTGCATGCTATGTTAGCAAAAAACATGTTCGGACTATAAAATATGTTGTACCTACATGAGATCTGTAAATGTGCTTACCATGTTTTGAGGCAAATAAATGTTTATGATTATCATTATGATTATAACAGAGATTTAGTTTCTTTACTCACGTGGGTTTACTAGCTATTTCATTGAACAAGCAACGCTAGTAACGCTACATGGATGGTATTATAGCTATGCAATCGGGTTAATATTTTTTTATATTGTTCTAATTTTGTTGTATCCAATAAAAAACTATTATATATTTTTTTATAGTGGTTCATAAAAGTGACTCCCTCTCGCCTGATGGAAAGCGAAGATGGAATCAACGCAATGACCATTAGTGCAGCCGTAAGCTACACTTATTGCCACCCCTGTGATGACCTGAGAGATGCTTTTTCGCGCCCCGCTTGAAAGACTCAGGGTCATAGGTGCAAGGAAATACGTACGCCGGCAGAGCATTCCACAATTTATGTTACCAAGCGTTGGGAAATACTAAAATTTTGAAACGCCTCGCAGCAATCGCGAGAACATCATCTTTTTCCCACAATATGGGTCTATCGTACTTTTTAATTTTTAGTATCTGAATTTCAACTAAACAAAAACAGTTGATAGAAATTATTACGAGTGACAGGTGGTTTTGCCCATTTCTAGGAATTTGTATACGTCTATAAATTGCGAGGCTACACTGCTCTTAAGCTTAACATTTCGCAGAAGTACCATTAGTCAAGAAAAGTATATTCAGTTCTTTAGCACATTTATTCATTGATCTAGAAACAAAAGTTTTAGAATAAGAAGCTACTATTTCTACAGGGTGTTTAGGGAATGCATTGACAGGAACATTTGGGTTAGGCGGATTTGCACTTTTCCCGATAAACCGTGAATCCTAAGTGTCTCTGTATATAAGATATGTTATTTTAAATCACCTAAAATCTCGATTTAAAATTCTGATAACTTTTTATACGAAATGCTGTATAAGTTTTGTACATGCCAAAATCTTTCACAAAACGGATTAAGTTAGTTTTGTGTGTCGTGAACAGAACGTAGTGCCCAGTTTTATTTGTGACAGTGTTCCCAAGGAACGCAAAAGAAAAAGGGTAGATCACTTCGTTTGCTCAGTACCACAGACCCGCATAGACTTCATTTTACTCGTTACAATAGCGCTCGCTCACAACAGTGCTGAATTATAGGGAACTCAAATATACAAAGAACCAAGTACATGGTTAATTTCCTGTAAAATGTTAACAACAATCAGCTGGATATGTCATGTCATACAACATATATGTCATGTTAACTCTCGTGTGGCCGTGATATTTAAAATTTCTTATCTATCTATCTATCCAACGTGTTTTCCCGCAAAAGCTTCTATATCAAAACATTGTGTTGGCATACTTATCATCCTGATGCGAACTACGAAAGCTGGAATAATATCAATCCAAATTTCAAAAACCAATATTATCAAATGGTTCTTTAAAATAAACAAGCGAGATTGAAGTTGTTTTTAAATAGTGGATTTCGCATACATATCTTAAAATAGTTATATATACGTATTGAACATTAAATTGCAGAGTTAGCTTCAATTACTCAGAGTCAACTGCTAAAACGGGGTTTTACAATTAATGTATCTTGCACCATTAAAGGTTAGGAATAAATCTAAGGTTATTTATTGAAATATTTAACCCAGGAATAATAATAATAATAATAATAATAATAAATCTTTATTCATTACCTTAGAGCTAAGATGGACATCATGTTCCTAATTCTAATCCAATCTAGTTATATATTACACTATGCCTGAACTAGGTAAACCTGTGTCTCAGGCGAAAAATGCTTACACATGTTTTGAACTAATAAACAAATTAACACAATAATGAGTGAACAGATTACAACTTATAATATAAATAAATGTAATACTAATTTAAATAAATTATGGCTACGTGGTATTTTTAAATATATCTACATGAGTCATTTATCTAGGCCACTAAACACACAGCTTATAACTATTACATAGGTACAATTAATAACTCCTCGGTTTCCTCGTAAGTCATGTTGGCTAGGGCACTCAAGATGGTTTTCTTACAATTTATGAGATTCATTTCGTATATATATAAATTGCGATTAAGTTTATGAATATATATATTATGGAATGTGGGAGGGTTAAGTCTTTAACTAGGGTTATTGAAGTTTTGTGTCAAAAGAAATTCAGGTTACATTCGGCTGTATGATGTACTCTTTGGACGAAATGACATGAGACAATTCGTATAGAATAAAAAATCGTCAAATTTCATACAACAAAAGATAAACAAGAAAGTCTATATATGTACGAGTACATTGTTTTGTAGTACCAAAGTGATAGATATAAGTTTCACTTATTTTTCGATTCGTCAATTATTGGCCAGTTTACAATATATGCGCATCGACAATTAAATTTTCCCATCTAAAGATTACAAATGTCAGTTTAGCAAAACCGGTGATATTTTATAGTCGTGCAAGGCAAAATGAGAGTTAAAAATTGATTATGACTAACGCAAGTTTACAAACTCGTAGACCTATTTATTCAACCCGAACAAACGTGCAAGTGGGCCTAAGCAAAACAAGCAAATATATATTCTTATTCTGAATGTAAAATGAGAAATAATATTTTCTTTTATTTTATTCTATTTACTTCTAGCTCAGCTTTTTCATCAGAGCTTCTGAAAGCGGGTGAAACACCAGAACTTAAAGTCCTTCAAAAGCTCTTTAAGACTGTCGTACTCGAAAGATCAACGCCAGAAGCATGGAACAAGGGTGTGGTGGTGTTATTCTTCAAAAAAGGTGACAACTCTTTGTTGAAGAATTACGCTTTTGAGCCATGTTGAGAAGCTGTTTTCGAAGGTCATAACAAACCGTCTCAGTCACAGATTTGATGAATTCCAGCCTCCGAAACAAGCCGGTTTCCGAAAAGGCTATAGTACTCGTACCATAGACCACATTACGCTACGGCAAGTTATACAGCCGTGGTGGTACCGGCTTCGAATTGTACCCCCCCTAACTTTTCCCGTGGGTGCCGTAAGAGGCGGCTAAGGGATTATCCGGGAAATGGGCAGCAGCATTTCCCGCAGTCTGCGTCAACATCCACTGCGATCACCAAGACGCCTGCCAAGCGTGGTGCATTAAGGCAAATCCCCCCCATGACAATTAACATTAAACCACGGCCCCCAGTTCCCGGCAGCTCTGCTATCCGTGGCTACGGTAGCGGCCATTGTAACGGTGGAGCAGGGGGTGCGAAGAATCTCCGGCAGAGATCCGGCTACCAATCCCAAAAACGACCCCTTGCCCTGGCAACATACAATACACGCTCGCTCAGGACCGACGAAAAGATGGTCGAATTGGAGGAAGAGACGCTCAAGTTACGCTGGGATGTCATGGGATTATCTGAAGTCCGAAGACAGGGACAGGACACGATAATTCTAAATTCCGGCAACTTGTACTTCCACCGGGAGGGAGACCAACAATCCCAGGGTGGTGTCGGGTTCCTCGTCCGCAAGTCTCTCGTTAACAACGTAGTGAAAGTCGATAGTGTGTCGGCTAGGTTAGCGTTCCTTACACTCAAAATAATCAAACGGTATTCGCTGAAGGTTATACAGGTATACGCACCGACCTCGGCACACTCGGACAATGAAGTACAAAATATGTACGAGGATATATCCAGGGCCATGCATACTTCTGAAACCTACTTCACTGTTGTAATGGGAGACTTCAACGCAAAGCTAAGCACAAGGAAACGTGATGAGTTGAGAGTAGGGCCATTTGGATACGGGCAGCGGAACTCGAGGGGACAGAGGCTGGCTGACTTCATGGAGAAGGAGGGACTCTTTATGATGAACTCCTTCTACATGAAGCGGCCATCCAGGAAGTGGACGTGGATGAGTCCCGACGGTTCCACTACGAACGAGATAGACTTCATCATGACGACCAATAAGCGCATATTCAATGATGTCTCTGTGATCAGCAAGGTAAAAACCGGCAGCGATCACCACATCGTAAGAGGCGCATTGAATATCAATGTCAAGCTTGAGAGGTCACGTTTGGTGAAGTCTACGCTCCGTCCAAACCGTGCCCAAATCCAAAACCCCGAAAAGTTTCAACTTGAACTTCAAAACCGTTTTCAGTGCTTAGCTGAATGCGACACAGTGGATGAGTTGAACAACGGGTTGGTGGAAACTGTCCAAGCGGTTGGGTCAGAATTCTGTGAGACCAAACGCCGCAGGAAAGCTCAAAAACTCTCAAAAGAAACTCTGAAACTAATGGCAGAACGGAGCGAAATGAGACTGCAGTCCGCAGTTGATATGTCGGACTACGGTAAACTCAATAGACAAATTTGGAAGTCCATGCGATACGACTTGCGTGCTTATAATACTGCGCGTATTACGGCAGCAATTGAGCGGAACCAGGGCTCTAAAGTGTTTGCAAAGGATTCGTCTATTGGGCAAAGCCAAATGACAAAACTGAAGACCGAAAATGGCAGTATCGTTTCATCCAAGCCTGAGATTCTGAGAGAGATTGAGAGCTTCTATCGACAGTTATATACCTCGACGCGCGAACCCGTTACTGAAGCAGCTCAGGACACCAGAGCAAAGTTAGTACGACACTATACCGAAGACATCCCGGACACCAGCCTGTACGAGATTAGAATGGCTCTCAAACAGCTTAAGAACAACAAGGCGCCAGGAGAGGACGGAATTACGACTGAACTTCTGAGAGCGGGTGGTAGACCGATACTTTTAGTCCTCCAGAAGTTATTCAATTCTGTCATCTTCGAAGGCAAAACACCGGAAACATGGCACAAGAGCGTGGTGGTGCTGTTCTTCAAAAAAGGTGATAAAACCTTATGGAAGAATTATAGGCCCATATCGCTCACGTGTACAAGCTGTTTTCGAGAGTCATCACGAACCGTCTCGCACGCAGGTTTGATGAGTTCCAGCCTCCCGAACAAGCCGGTTTCCGAAGACGCTTTAGCACCGTAGACCATATTCATACACTACGGCAGATTATACAGAAGACCGAAGAGTATAATCAGCCACTGTGTCTAGCGTTTGTGGATTACGAGAAAGCCTTCGATTCTATCGAGAAATGGGCCATACTGCAGTCCTTGCAGCGATGCCAAATTGACTATAGGTATATCGAAGCGTTGAAGTGTTTATACAGCAAGGCCACTATGTCAGTCCGATTACAGGACCAGAGTACGGAACAAATTCCATTGCAAAGAGGTGTGAGACAGGGAGACGTCATCTCTCCGAAACTGTTCACTAACGCATTGGAGGATGTTTTCAAACTTTTGGACTGGAAAGGATGTGGCATCAACATTAATGGCGAATACATCACTAACCTTCGTTTTGCCGATGATATAGTTATAATGGCGGAGTCGCTCGAGGATATCGGCACCATGCTCAACGACCTCAGTAGAGTTTCCCAACAGGTTGGTCTTAAGATGAACATGGATAAGACGAAAATTATGTCCAATGTCCATGTTCCACCTATACCGGTAATTGTTGGAAACGATACACTCGAAGTTGTAGACGAGTACGTCTACCTGGAACAGACTGTCCAATTAGGTAGGTCCAACTTCGACAAGGAGGTCGCACGAAGAATCCAGCTCGGATGGGCAGCGTTCGGGAAGCTTCGATCCATCTTTTCGTACCCAATACCTCAGAGCCTGAAAACCAAGGTTTTCAACCAGTGTGTGTTGCCAGTGATGACTTTATAGCACTGAGACGTGGTCCCTTACTGTGGGCCTCATTAACAAGCTTGAAGTCGCTCAACGAGCAATGGAGAGGGCTATGCTTGGGGTTTCCCTGCGTGATAAGATCCGAAATGAGGAGATCCGTAGGAGAACTAAGGTCACCGACATAGCTCTCAAAATTAGCAAGTTGAAGTGGCAATGGACAGGCCACATCGCTCGCAGAACTGATAACCGATGGGGAAGAAAGGTTCTCGAGTGGCGACCACGCACCGGAAGGCGTAGTGTAGGCCGGCCCCCCGCTAGGTGGACCGACGACCTCATAAAAACCGCGGGGAATCGCTGGATGCAGGAAGCGAGTAGCCGGTCCAAGTGGCGTTCTATGGGGGAGGCCTATGTTCAGCAGTGGACGTCTTCCAGCTGATAATAATGATGATGATGAAGTACAGATACAGAAGACCGAAGAGTATAACTTGCCTCTTGTTTTAGAGCTTTGTGAACTATGAGAGCCTTTGATTCGATCGAGACGTGTGTAGCTTAAGTCTTTCTAGCGGTGCCGTAATGACTATCGGTATATTGAAGTCTTGAAGTACTTGTACAATAACGCCAACATGTTAGTCCGAGTACAGGAGCAGAGTTCGAAGGCAATTCCATTGCAAAGGGGCGTAAGATAGAGCGATGTACTGTCTCCGAAACTGTTCACCGCTACATTGAAGGACGTTTTCAAGCTTCTAGAATGGCAAGGACTCGGCATAAACATCAACGGCAAAAACATCATTACCTTCGATTTAGCGATGAAATTGTAGTCATGACAGAATCCATAGAAGACCTCAATACATTGCACGAAGGCCTCCATTGAGTTTCTCAACGGGTGGTCCTTAAGATGAACATGGACCAGACTTAAATTATGTCTAATGCACATGTTGTTCCTTCGCCAATATCAGTTGGGAACTCACCTAGGACAGACAGTCAAACGAAGCAGGTCCAACTTTGAGAAAGAGGTCAATCGTCGAATCCAACTCGGCCGGGCAGCGTTCCGGAAACTTCGCGAAGTCTTCTCGTCAAAAATACCTCAGTGCCTCAAGACAAGAGTCTTTAACCAATTTGTGTTACCAGTGATGACGCTGAAATATGGCACTGAAACGTGGTCTCTTACTATGGGCCTCATAAGCAAGCTGATTCGCACAACGAGCTATGGAGAGGGCTATGCTCAGGGTATCTACGTGATCGAATCAGAAATGACGAGATCATCGACATAGCGCTCTGGGCTAAGCCAGTTGAAGTGGCAGTGGGCAGGGCACATAGCACGCAGAACAGATGGCCGATGGGGCTGAAAGGTTCTGGGGTGGAGACCACGGCCCGGCAAGCGCAGTGTTGGTTGTCCAACGACAAGGTGGACTGACGACCTGATAAAGGTAGCGGGACGACGATGGATACAGGCCGCTTCCAACAGGTCATTTTGGAAATTTCTCGGGAAGGCATATCAGCAGGAAGTTCAGCAGTGGACGTCCTACGGCTGAGATGATAATGATGATGGTGATGACTTCTAGCTGCGCTCAACGGTTTCACCCGAGTGGTGATGGATGACGACGATGATGAATCAAAAAATATATAGCTTATGCTACTCAGGAAGAATGTTACTTTCTAATGGTAAAAGACATTATGAAATCGTCCAGTAGTTTTTGAGTTTATTCATCAGAAACATGCATAAATAAATTAATACAAATCTTTATAATATTAGTATTAATAGAGATACATGTGCAAAAAGAGATAGTTTAAAAATCATTTTCATAGAGATTGCCCGTGGAAGTTGTCATAATGAGAGGGAAAATACTTTTTTGTACGTTATTCACTCCCACAACAAATATATGCGTTATGAGCAACTAATCAACATATTATTAGTATTACTAGCAAAAACGACGGAAGTGATAATGATTTTTACTACGAAATTCGAATTATAGTTAGGCATTATAGTAATTCACGACGCAGTTGAACGGACTTACAAATGCTCCATGGAAATGTATAAGTATAGGGTATGAAATGTATATGTATAGGTATAAATATCCAGATAATTTTAATCTCTAAAGATTTTATGTTTCGATTATTCCAAACAATAAAAACAACGTGTAAATTTCTTTCGCCGAAAATTTCTTAATTCACCGTTTATGTTCTCGCCTACATTTATACAGCCTTTACGCAATTAGAATACGCACGGGAATGGGAAAAACTCACATTTTCATTTGAAACGCTAATTGTCTACATCGGCAATTAGCTGTTATTAACTTTGTACACACGGGTGAGAATGTATGAGAGTCCACACACCCATTTTGGAGTGTAATCAATGAAAGTGATATCACTGCTGACTAATCACTATCACCAATGAGATTGAAATCATTATTTATTTCACAAATCATACATGCGCTACAGGAACAAGTCAGGGACAATGGAGTCTACGTAATCTAGCTTTTTTAAATGTCCGTAGGAAACGGTACAAGCACGAGGCCCACCTGATGTTGAGTAGTAACCTCTGCTAACATAAGACGCACACGTCAAAAGTGACGAACTGCACTACCCCCACAACCCTGAGAATTATGTTGTTAAATCTCATGTACCGGTAATTTAATTATTGCATACATTAAGTAGTACCAAGATACACTAGATGGCGTTTATAAGAATTAAAACAGCTACTTACCATATATTTAAAAGTTGTAAAACATATAAGTCTCCAGTACACTCCGAAATGATTTAATTTTCTATACATTTTGTATATTTAGTTACGAAAAATATTAATGTTGAAATGGTCACAGTGTGATTTCAATAAGTGTGGAAGAGACCGATCATATTTGAAATCATAGGTATAAAAATATTCCTTAAAACATCTATGATTATTTTACCAAACAAATTTAGTAGATGTATACCATCATGTTGCATCACCATATATAATTCTGTCATTTTCATCTTCCTTGCTCTACAACAAACGCAACAAAACGAAGCCTGGGTAGACGCCCTCGGTGGTCACAAGAATCTGCAGCATTGCCCCTAGCGGGCTTAGAGGAGTTTGTTCTATGGTAGCGGGCTATCGCGACGAGGATAATACGGGGATACCGGTGTCCTGGACGGCAGCGAGCGTATACTCCAGTGATCCTCACTGGAAACAAAGAGCGGAGATCCTCGGCGAAGTGTTTGAAGTGTACGTACCACTTCGTAGCGGCGAGGAGATTCCGTGGGGACTCTCTAACGTGGGAAGAAGTCACGCGGTGGCAGGCGCGGGCCGCTCTGATGCGGCAGCAGACGGAGGACCTGGCTCCACCAGTCCCTGGTTAGTAGACAGTGGAGACCATCCACCCGGTCATTCAGAGTTGGGAGAGGCGTCGATTTGCGTTTCATTGATGCACAAGTGACATAACAATGTATATGTTTTTAGTTTGTAGCATGACCCGACTTTTCGTTTATCATTTTGGCTCTACGTGTAGAGACTTTATTACAACTGCTAGATTGCAATACTCAAAAACTTTCGCATTTGTGATATTAGTGTGTTGAAGAGAGATCCTCATCCTCGTTTGAAATGTGTCTCTGAACGTTACAGGCGGTCCCCAAATTGCGCGGCATTTGCCAAATCGAATCAATTTCGACTCCACACTCGTTAATTAAAACACGATTTGGTAAGGGGATATTTTATCACCTATTAACTGAAGGCTTCAAACGCCTGTAATTCAATGGAAATCTAAACATTACATTACTACGTAATCCGGTCTGATAGTATAATTTGTCATTTACTTTAAAAACTTAACGTATTTATGAGTGTATTCGTACGTTGGTACATCTGCTATCCCTCAAGATAATTGTGTTAATATGCGAACTACTGAGACATAAAAGTACTATTACTTAGCTCAGTCAACTGAACTAATAGCCGAGCTACTGATACTAGGCCTTTGCATTAAATGTGATATGTATTCATTATGTCACTGCCCTGTCTAAGTCATGTTCTCGTAAGACGATGGATAATGTACCAAACCTTAAGAAGGAAGTAAAACATTTTTTTACCCATTTTAGCGATTCACCGTCAATAAGGACATCAACAAGATATGCGAAATACTTTTCAGTTATTGGAGTGTTCTCAAAAACCGCTTTACCGAATTTGATGAAGTATCAATGGGACTACCTCGAAAGTTTACTGTTTCTAACAAAGAAAGAGTTTTGAGCATAGGTCTAGAAATGGGGAAGAAATCTGTGAACATACATAAAAAAACATACAGTCGAACATGAAATTTCCGTTTAGAGCCCCAGGGTCAAACTGCGAAGCTCAACCAGTTGAGCCGTGCTGTAGTTTTTTTCCCGTAGGCTCAACTGGTTGAGTCGATTAGAAAAAATGTGTCGAAGGCTCAACCGGAACTTAGATTAAAACACGAAGCTTAACTAGTTGAGCCTTTTGAACTTTTATTCCCGTAGTCGCAACTAGTTGTGTAGATATATATCTCAATGCACTACCAAGCTGCATTTTTATTCATAGACTTCATTTGACTACAGAATAATATGGATATAGGACTTACCTGTGACAGCTGTCATAGTGATAGTTGATGACGTATTTAATGATTTTGATTTCACACTTAGATTACATTCGACTTAAAAATAGAACCGATATAGGTGTTATTATCAAGCCAAATGATGTCTAAGTGTGAGATCAAAATCATCAAATACGACTTCAGCTGTCATAGCTAAGACCTATATCGGAGCTTTTTTGTCCTCTTTCTTTAAAGTCATTAAAAATAACGATTCAAGTTTTGTTACACTTTGGCTATACTTGTGCATCATTACTAATACTTAACCGCTAATAATTACTTATAATACATGCAGTAAATAAAATCTAATAAACGTTAATGAAATCAAATGGCCATTGTTAGGTATTTTCTACCGTCTCCAAAACAAAAATTTCGTTCTAGTAGTGGAAGAATGAGCCATGAAAAATATCTCGGCTTACATATGGATACTCATTTGACGTGGAGTGCCCATATCGAACATTTGGAAACAAAATTAGTAACTCTTCTTGGTTCACTCCGTAATATTGCTCGCTGTATTCCACATAAATTACGATTAAGAATCTATAATGCACTAGTAAAGCCACACTTACTGTATCTCATCGAAATTTAGGGCAGTGCTGCCAAAACAAGTTAGCTAAAATACAAGTTCTACAAAATAAAATAATTAAAAATATATTTAATTACCATTTTTGACATCGACAAAAAAAGTTTACAATGAAACAAAGATAATGATAAAAACATCATACCATTACAACACCTGCATTCTCATCAGAAAATTCCTCAACAGAAACGTGCATACAAATATAACTTTTACGTATCAAAAAAATGTTTCGAACCGCTGCACTCGCCGAGGCAGTTATCTCGTACTTCCGAAAGCTAAAACAAGTTATGGCAAAACAATGTTCACTTTTGCAGGAGCACAACTTTATAATAAACTACCTTCAAATATAAAAAATGTGAGCTCATTTAACTCATTTAAGAAGCAACTAGCTGAGTATCTTACGAAGGAATAAATGTGTTAAGTAAGTACAAAGTGATTACTCTATAACAATTTATTAGCATTATATTATAATGTTTTAATTTTGTTTAGTGTAACGACGAACCAATACTAAGTTTTTTTAAGTATCGCTATGTTCTCAAGAAAGTGACTAAGTGTCTTATTTGAGAATAAAATTCTTTAAACCTAAACCTAAGAATACAACATCTCAAGAGTATCTCTTGTAGAGGATAAAATCTTCGGAGAAGTTTTGGTGGGGTCGCGCATGTGTTGTAATATTGTATTTTTACTGCATACATTTTATATGTGAGGCCCATTCTGAAGCATTTTTCAAGTGGGATTGTCACAAAATATTGTATTTATAATGCTACAACTTGACTTCCTTTTTTTAATTATCATGAAGCCCACTCAAAACCAGTTTATTGGTTTTTAGTTTTAACTATTTCTAATCATATTTTATAACATAATTACCTGTTGAGTCGTGATCGCAAGAAATAAAATTTTCCAGGGGCTGCTTTGAAAATGTTAGAGAGAAAAATGTGTAGCTGACCTACATTTTATCACTCGCTTTAATTTATTTAAGGTTACGCCTACACATACAAATATATTAATTTAAATAAATACACACACTTTCATATATACAAACAAATCATTACAATATAATATTTAATAACTTACACACCTACTTAATTTATATATACTTATTTTATATAAACATGGTTTTACATTAAAAAAAAAAAACCATGTTTTTGTATCATCATCATCATCATCATCTCAGCCGTAGGACGTCCACTGCTGAACATATGCCTCCCCACGATTTTCCAAAAGGACCGGTTGGAAGCGGCCTGCATCTAACGTCGTCCTGCGACCTTTCTCAGGTCGTCTGTCCACCGTGTCGGTGGACGACCTACGCTGCGCTTGCCGGTCCGTGGTCTCCACTCCAGAACCTTTCGGCCCCATCGGCCATCTGTTCTGCGTGCCCTGCCCACTGCCACTTCAACTGGCTAATCTTCTGAGCTATGTCGGTGACTTTCGTTCTTCTACGGATCTCCTCATTTCTGATTCGATCACGTATAGAAACCCCGAGCATGAGCACATGTTTTTGTATGTGTAACTTAAAATAAATTAAAGCGAGTGATAAAATGTAGGTCAGCTACAAATGCATATCATCGGACGGGATTCGAACCCGCGTCTTTAGTTAATTCGTGTCAGACGCATCATCTTATTTTAACTCTCTGATTTTAACCGTCGTGTTTGGACGACCGTATCCATCAACCCGTTAAGACTGTAGGATGATCCTAAATACCTTACATATTCTTACATTTCTTACATACGTTCTAAAACATAACCCTGCTTTGGTATCCGGGAAAGAAATAGGTAAACTTTATTAATCGTACCTTTAGCTTTTTCGGCTAAAGTGCTAGGCGTAACAGTCCTATTTTAGCGCAGATACGAACGCTATTTCGATAAAACTTACTTCATTATTTGCATCAGCCCTCATAGTAGCTGCGAATGATTTACTGCCCAGAAGGAAAATGTGTCATTTCCATTCTTTAATCATTTTAGTTACTGCAGCGTAAAATAATTGTGGAGTGGAGATTCTTGCGTCGAACCTAAACACAATGCCTTCACTCTTTTGCTTAGAGACATTATATTTTCGATGGTATTCAATAAGTCTGACTAAACAAGTACCTATAACAAATTATATAAAATTAAAAAAACATATAAAAGAAACTGTAACCCTATCCTCAATTAAATGGCCTAACACGTCTGACAATAGTGTTTGTAATCTGCGAAAGACACTTTTAATGGCAGCTTCAGTCACATGGGGCTTTGGAATTAAGCCCGTTTAAGATAAGTGTAGACATTAATTATTCCGCCACGGTACCCTCCCCCCTTACTAATTACTAAACGATAAATTTAACATACAGTCGGGAATTTGTTCGTTTGCCCGTTAAAGGGTTTCTGGAAACTGACAAAGTGGCTCCTTTATTTAGTATGAAGAAGATCTACAGCGAATAGTTAGAAACCTATTACTAGTTTTACCGATACAAAATGTTTTTTTATTATCTAACAAGCGATCGTAGCGGAGCTTGACTTGGCGATCTTAATCGATTAACAAGTTAAGCAACACTTGCTGCGGTCAGGACTTGGATGGGTGACCGCTAGTGGTATTCAACTGAGCGCTTTCGTGCTTCTGGAGGAGACGTTGAGCCGTCGGTCCCGGTTGTTTGTTTAAGGACAACAGTCGTTAGGCTATGTCGAAGGCCTTCAGGCGGTCTGAAAACTTCGACATGGGTTAGCCACTAACCTACCACCAATCCGCACTGGGCCCGCGTGGTGGATTATGACCCAACTTCACTCTCTGAGAGGAAGGCTCGAGTCGCAGCTGTGGGAACAAAATGGGCTGATTATCTATCATCACACAAAGTAATAGATACACATAAGTTAATTATACCTTCTTACAAACTAATTTAGATTTGTCTAGACAGTACGGTTCTTAACATAATTATAAATAGCAAGTGTATTATTATTTATTTTATTTATTTATTTATTATTTATTTATCTTCAGGTAAACAAAACTGCTCACATCTTTCACCTTGAGTAGCACGTCTAGATAATAAGTAAGTATTGCTATTCTACTGTTACCTCCCCATATACACATAGATGGGTTATCTAACTCACCAATGGACGACGATATTTATTTAAAAGGCTTAAAGAGGCGTGTGTAGTCTAACAAGTAATTTTAGTTAAGCTAATCTTAATATGTATTGAACGTGTCTAGTCTATATTGTAACGTTTATATTATGTTAATGGATAATAAAACAAATGGACGACGACAATTTGTTAGTATTTATTTAACTAATATTTTTGTAAATAAATTTATTTTTGATGTTGATTTTGAAATTATATTCAGATACAAATACAACGTAGCTCATCTAAGTAAATAACTTTCATAAAATAATAAATGTGGCACTTGAATAAATCTTTAAAAAAGTCACTCAAAAGAAACATTTCAAAAGTCCTACCTACAACGTAATTTCATTACTATTTTCAGAATCAACCGTCTTTTATCTAAATAGTCTCTAGGCTTTTCACGAACCCTTTCGTCACTCAATTTGTATAAGGTCGAAAGGATTTATTATTCAATTTTAAACTCTATACTTTTTAATATAAAGTCGGTCATAGTCTACTTTCGAAGTATCTTTTGTTCTAAGATTGGGAACGCGCCTGGGGACCTGGCTATCCAAATTCACATGACCTTCTCTGCCCTCTTATGTGATTGACAATTTGGATATTTCTGAAGTTTTAAGTTTGTGGTTGAGAGGTCTAGTCTGATTGGTCAGCGATGAGTTCTCGTTTGTGCTTAAGCAAATACTGGCAGTTAACTTTTATGGAACTATTACAAATAGTCAACTTAATAAAGATATGTTTGCGGCAGCTTTGTCTCTTGGTAGTATTTGGTTCCATCTACATCTACACTTAATAATAAATTATAAAGAGGAAAAATTTGTATTCTTCTGTGTATGTATGTTTGTAATATATAAACTCAAAAACTACTGAGCCGATTTCGAAAATTCTTTCCCCATTGGAAATCTATATTCACCCTTAGTAACATAGGCTATATTTGATTCATCATCATCCATCACCACGCGGGTGAAATCGCGGAGCGCAGCTAGTAGTCTTTATATAGGTTAGGCAACTGAAAGTACTGAATGTAAGATGATTTCGGAAATCTTAACTTTTTGTAATTCTAAATAATGACTATTTTTTCTTTTTGTGTTTAGCCTCTTTGGAATAAATGTTTTCAATATCATATTACAATTTGAAAATTGCTCTTCTATGATTGAAAATTTATAAAATGAGTACTGGTACGGACGAAGCCGGATGCGCAAGTAGGTACACTATGAAGAAGTGGCCCGGAAGGTCACGCAACCGGTCAAGCTACTCTACCTAACGCGTAAGTTAAATCGACAAAAATAATATTGAAATGTGTAAACTTCAATCAAGTTATTATCTAGTTTTTTTAAATAGTCGGTACTTGCGCTCCGCGGTTTATCCGCGTGGTGATGGATGATGAATCAAAATGGTACTCAAGGACAATGTTGAAAGAATTGAATGAGCATTCTAATAGTGAAAGAATTTTTGAAATTGGTCTAGATGGTTTTGAATTTATAGGTATAAAAATAGATAATACAATATACATAATAATCTTTCCTCGTTATTATATTTAATGTAGATAAAAGAATATACCCTAAAGGAAAATTTTACGGGTTTAAGCGAACCCTAAAAGTTACATTATAACATTAGTGATACAAGAGGAATAAGTAGGTTTGAAAGAGGTCGGCAGTGACATGATGACGAGAGCGTTCCTAAGTATTCGTACCAATCAAAACTTTGGAAACTCGTTTTTGGTAAAATTTATCCAAAAGACAGAAGGTCTTATAAACTTTTGCATAACTTGTCCCTCTAAAACTCTGTCAAACTAAATTATTGTCGTTATGTTGATGGCTGGCTCTTTGTCTTTTATTATTGTTTTACTTTGAGTGCGATTCTAGGTAAATTATTGTTATTTTGAAATCCGACAGCTTGGTTTTCATTTCGTTGTTTATATTTCAAACTTTAAATTTAATTTTACTTGTAATTATGCAAGCAAGGGAAGTAAATATATCTGGCGCGTTTATGATAAGTTTATACGTGTTCAGCCGTGCGTCTCTCTAAGAGCAAACATCGTTTCATCTTTGGCAACATCCGTGAAACAAATGACAAGATGACAAGAAACGTTGGACAAATAATCTTATTTACAAGGGCGATATCTCATAAAGTATTTGACATCGGTGAGTTCGTCGACGAGCGCATCGACGAATCATTACAGAAACCTTAGTTGTCACACGGCAACGGTAATGGTGCAGGTGGTCACGGCAACTAAAGCCATAACAAGTATTATCAATACAAAATCAATGCTTTGGGCACGAATAACTGCGTAAGTGTGACGTACGCGTCGTTCGCGTGAAACAGAACAAACTGTTATTTATCTAGGACAACTATGACACAGATAACTCATAGTTTGTACGCCGAAGTGTGAAATGTTGACGCTTACGATACGAATACTTTTTCGCCAATTGTTTGCGGTACGGCCTCTTTTGTCTAAATGGCATAAAAATCCTCACATGCGCAAGTTGTAAATTTTGCCGCTATTAAATAAATAACAATAAAGTTTACACACTCATACACCCGCACTAGGATTTCCTATATCGCTGGAGCACATCACAACACCCCAGATCCGAGAACTAACATTTTTATCCATCACAAAAATATTTTCCCTGACCTGTGTAGCGATTCTCATACACTCGGAATCGATTCGGAGACGGAAACTGTCTATCCGCCTCTGTCATCTACATTTAGGATGACAGAGACGGATAGACCATTTCCGTCTATTTCATCCTTCAATTTCAATTTCAATTTCAATTTTAATTTCAATTTCAATTTCAATTTCAATTTTCATTTATTATGAAATTAAATTCATATTAGTTACATTTAATTTAATAGAAATGTCTCGGTATTTATGACAAGTATGTGATATGAGTGTGAAAACGTTTTTTTATTTACAGGCGTAAAGTAAGAATTAAAACATGGTACGAGCCATTCTAATGTATTTTATATATTTCTTTAACAGTATGACATACAAATAAAGTTATTTCACCATCGTCATCATCTCAGCCGTAGGACGTGAACATAATAATATGCCTCCACCACAAATTTCCTAAAGGGTTGGAAGTGGACCTGTAACCAACGTCGTCCTGGCGGTCCACTATACGCTACAGTAATCCCCACTCCCGTGGTCCTAGCATGAATATATGCGTAAGTGCAACTTCATCGTATCGGTGACGTAAACATAACACAAACAGTATTATCTGTGTCACTGTTGTACTAGATAAATAATAGTTTGTATTGTATACGTCAACAATACAAGTTATGGTTACTACGACCATACAATATTAATACATATAGGTACGAGTACGTAGAACGTCTAGTCAGCATATAGATTATGATAACTTGATTTATTTCTCGAGTTTGATAATGCTATGAGTAAAGTATAAACAGTGAATACTTATCGTTGAGTACCCCTGACCCAAACCAACATACTCTCAGTTATCGTCTTACGTCCGTATGCCGTTCGTACGTACAAATAGAAATCGTTTAAGGCAGCCCTTAAGTGCGATTGTTCGACGATTCGCCAGCACGGATTCCACAGTCTATGCTTGTAGAGTAAGAAAGCTGACACTTTTTTGGTAGGCTAGTGATAGACCACTGTCTCACATGGTGTCCACTGATGATGTGGTCCATCAGTGACCATTAAGTAAGGGCTAAGCTTTCTTTGTTTAATCGTTTACTTCATTGCTGAAGATCGTGCCCGTCTTGGAAACTTAGGACTACTCGTTCCGGCCTAGCATTAAATCCATGTACTGTTCAAAATTTCTTACCACAAACCAAAAAAGATTGGCAGTTCCTACCTCTATCGTGTAAGTAAATTATGAAATGCTCTACCGGCGTACGTTTTTCCTTGCAGCTATGACCCTGCGGGTCTTTCAAGCGGGGCGTGAAAAAGCAGCTCGCAGGTCATCAAAGGAGTGGCAATTAACGCGCTACTGGTGGATGATTTGTAAATCTAGAAGATACAGGTATAGAATGCGAGTATGCTATATGCAGGGTTCGTTCATATGTAACTTTGAAAAAGCGTTACATTCTTCGTAATGATAACAAGTTTTTCTGATAGCTTAGTCAAGCACGCTATCATTTTGACAGCTCGATACACTAGACTTGTTCGGCGACCGTCAATGGTGATGAGATGTGACACAAAGAACGTCAAGGGTGATGAAATGTAATGACAGTTTTTTTCCACGGTGAGTAATTTTATATTTTTATGTACGTAGGTACTGTATTTTATTATTAGTGTTTACTGATTGATTTACAAAGTACTTACAACGCGGTAACATTAACTCGACGCATCGCTGGAATGCGGGTCCCCGCCCGCTTCCCCCCGCATTCCCTTTTCTCGCCTAGCAGCATCTTTGTTACCGATACACGCGTCGATAATTTGGCTAATTTTCCTGCTAAATTTGGGTTGTTTTCTGTTTTTGTTTTGGTTATTGTTTTGTTAAGTTTTTTGTTACTGTTGATTGTTGAATATTAACTGTTGAACTGTGTTCAAACAAGAATAACATAGGGAAAGTGAAGGGAGAAATCTCGTATTAAAAGTGCTACAGTTCTTCGAGAATGAGAAGAAAAATAAACGTTTTTCCATACCGGGGATCAGGTTGAAAAATGTACCTTTGCCGCAACTGGAATATCAAAAAGTACTCTTACTCGGATAAAAAACAGACTAAAATGGCGTGTGTATCATCGCCGCGTACTTCTCCCGACACTAGTCCAAGAGCTAGTTCGAGCAGTATACTAGCAGTACTCCAAATACTAGCAGGGAAGTCAAATTGTCCACACAGTGTGTTTTTCCTATTTGTATGCTCAATATTAATAACGGTAGAAGAGTAAGAAGTAGTAAGAGTAAGTAACAACCTTAAATTTTCACAGAATATGTAGTTGTATATAACTTTTCAAAATAAATAAATATTTGTAATCATTTAACAAACTTAATTTTTAATCAATTATTACTGATCTTAATAAGGTTTTTTTACACACCGTACTTGACCGCCAAAATGACTTCACATGGTCAAGCGTCTAGTTAATGTGACCGCTTTGTAAATTTACATATAACCATTTAAATATTTTATGACATTTTGGTATAAAGATAGATATGGCCTTGGATCAGATAAGCTAATCGAAGTACTAATCCTGCGCAGACGACGTCACGGGCACCAACTAGTAATTTCAATATATTAAGAGCAAGCAGAGTTAATTCACTATTCTCTTTTTACTATGATAGTACCGATAGTCTGTGCCAATATTTGTCCAATCTGGCAAATAGCGACGAACAAATTAAAACGGTTTTATTCTATAGACATTGGCTGGATTGTAATTTATTGTTTTCCTCTGGCATTCGCTTTTTGTACGAACAATTGTACTGACGGGGTGCTTCTTTAGAACAGATAATTGTATATTGTACCGTGCTTAGTCTTAACCCGTTCTATACCTTGATATATAAAACAAAAGATTTTGAATGAAACGTTTAAATTTACGTCTCTGGAAGCAAAGGGTTAAACAATGTTCTTTGACGCTTTTAATGACGTGAAATTTACACACGTGTTGGAACTTAGTTTTATATATATCGTGAACTTTTTAATTTACTTCCAAAAAGGAGGTTCTCGCATCGGTGTATATATATTTGTATATATTACCTCGCATAGGACTGTTACTGGATGATCCAATTTTGAGGATATTTTTGTTGGATGGGGCATACGTCGAATTTGATCCTGTTAAAATTTCATCATATTATGTCAATCGTATCGTATAATGCTATTTTAGCCACATCGCCAGACGTGGCGACAGCAGCTGGGAAAAGCTCATTGTTGTGGGAAACGTGGAAGGGAAACGTTCACGAGGCCGGTCTCCGACCAGGTGGTCTTACCAACTGAAAGAAACACCGACATCCCGCTTTTACGCCGCGGTGGAGATGGCCACAGACCGAAGCCGATGGAGACAGTTCGTCAGATCCAAAGTGCTGCCGTGATGATCACGATCCTCAGTCATGAGGGAACGACCGAAGAGAGTATCAAATGTAAAGTTTAAAGTTAAGACCTTTTTATAAGGTCATCTAAGTATATGTAATATGTAGCTGTATATGATATATTATGTTGTAGTGTAGATATTAAACAGCTTAGTAAGTGTAGGGAATTGATAGCTATTCTTTATGCTAGCGTATTACTAGGGGTCGTAACGGCCGTTACACTACAAATTAACCCTGATATAGGTCATATTTTTCTTTTTATAACCGATATTGGTTAAATTACATGGGACCAACCAGGAAATATGTTTTAACGAACAATAAAATCAGAGTAGATAATCTATATCTAGGTAAAGTCAGTACTTTACCTACTTGAATACTTGATTTATGTAAGCTATTGCTTATAAAGGATGTATGGTAGAGGGACCGACAAACCAAATGAGCGTGTTCGGGGGACCACTTGGAGAATACAAGTTGGCCAAAAAAAATCCCCGACCACAACTTTTTTTTTGTGATTTTCCCTTTTTCTCCGAAATTGTACCTATTTACCACCATAACATTTGAAAAATCTGTTTTAGACCGGACCTTCAGGCCACGCAAAGCAAAATTGGATAGAAAACAGAGCTAACTAATTGATTTAGTTAAAAAAATTGGGGTGTCGGGGATTTTTTTTTGCCAACTTGTATTCTCCAAGTGGGCCCCCGAACACGCTCATTTGGTTTGTCGGTCCCTCTACCAAACATTCTGTAAATAAAATAGTTGAAACTTTTTTGTGAAAGTCGTTTCAAATTAGATTCACTTATTCGGTTAATCTGTTTAGTAAATAATAGACTCCATTGGCATACTATAATTTAAGTGGAAGCGTAAATAAATTACTTACGAAGAATATAAAATATAAATAGTCAGTGTTGCCTCTTCTGTAAATCAGAAATAGGGTGGTGTTGGCAGTCCTAAATCATTTTCTCGCATGTTGAATATTAATATTGCGGGAACGAGAAGGCAGAGAGGGGATTATTACGAGGTGTGTGAGATAACATCGCTCGATATTTTATTCTGATGGTGACTAATGTCGACACGAAATGTTTGAAATTGATAAGAAGGTTTTATTTGTGACTGAAATATATATCAGTAGCGATATGATGTTTTACAGTGGGCCGTGTGGAGATAACTCCACACGAGTATAAACTGATAGCAATAACGAAAAATAAATTGGCAATCCATTCGAGAGAATGATGGATAACGACGTCACGCGAGAACCTTTTTTCATTCTATAAATTTATTAGAGCTTAATTATGGAGCATTATTATGGCGCTCTAGTTAGATACACAGTACACACCTAATAGTAATATCAGCAATCAATCAGATAAGGTACTTAGTTAGATTGATCGGAGAAAATAACACCGTACAACTTTATTAATAACAAGTTGCGACCCGCGGTTTAACTGGCGTGGTGATGGATAACGATGATGTTGATGATGAAGAGTACTCGTTGCGTAACCTAACAGATGATAGACAGAGCAACAGAGAGAGAGTGATGGAGATGCCAATTTTTTTTTTATATTAAAACAGTATGGATGACTTTTATATCGTGTGAATCACGGTTTTAAAATATAATATTTCAATCAGCATTCAGCTTTAGAATAGGAGCCCTTGTTTGGACTTAATAGCAATTAACGCAACCATTTGTATTAGTAGTTCATTCAAATTAAACTGTAAACTATGTTGTGCACAGTTATTATTTTATTTTATTATTATATGTATCTAACTGTGACGTTATGACAGTACCTTCTAGGCCCTAGACTAGCCTATCTAAATAAAGATGCGATATCGTCATACGTCATGAAACACACAAACTAACATCTAGGTACTCGTATTTTAATTTAATATCAACAGTTCATTACATAAACAAATTACAGGATCTTTTTATCTTTCTATCTTTGATATTTATTTTTCAGTAAAAAACTACGAAGAATAATATCAGGAAGAGTAACTGCCTTAAAAAAATACCCAATAAAAGTCGTGCTCAATCAATTACATCGTTAACGCCGCTATGACTTAGTTGTCATAGTAGACGTTGCAGCATGCGCGTGGACCAATCCCTGCTTTTCTTCTGAAATTTAAACCAATCACCGAACATGTCTATTTGTAACCTCGGAAGTAATTCGTAGGTATTTGGAATCATACGTCGTTTTGGTTTGAAGGACCACTTTTTGTGTGGAATTTGTTCTGAGTTATGCTTCCTGACATTATTTCTTCGTAGGTAAAAAAATATTACCGATCTTTGGGGAACACCTTTATCGCTCAAATTAATCCCAATTCCCAACAAGTTTGTCTCAAAACACAATGTATATTTCTGAATAATTTTTGTATTTATTGACCGATCAAGTTCTAAGAGCGAGCAATGCGTCTCTGCAACAGCTTGGACTAAATGCTTTCGTATGTCCAGATGTCCGGCTGTTCTCGTCTACAGATCGCATTTTTCAACCGATTCTCGTGAATTTCTGTGAGCAGGTTCGATAATTATAAAGAATATTTTTGTCTACTCAGTTTTTGGAAAACTTTCAAAATAAAATTAATTTCGTCGGTTTTAGTAGCTTGAGTTTCATTTTAAGAAACATTAAACTAAAGCTACTCGCTACTACAAATATACTCGCGAGATGTATAGCTTACAGAGCCACTAGTTTATATTAATATAAATATGTATACTAGTTTATATTAAATTGTATAATTCCGCACTATCTGTCGAACATCTCAAGAATAGTTCGCCAAGGAACACAATGATTAATATTGTTTGCTTACGCTTGTCTCTGATATCGAGATTTTCGCCAAAATATAGATGTGTTATTCAGTTATATCGATGATCTAGATGGAGGTGGAACATCTTCAGATCTTTCCCAGATGGGAGGTCAAGAGAGGTCAAGAAACCTATTTTTTTGTGCGTCTAAAGGTAACATGCTTGCCTATGACAGTTGCAGTGCACTTAGAGCTTAGAGCTGAACTTTTGCCTGGCGATGTGCACTGCACTCGTCACACTGATCGACATTGTCAACATTAGTTTTGGAGTCTCTTTCGCCCAGTAATTTCGCTTCCTGCTACTAACTGGTAGTACAGTAGGTAACGATTGCTTCACAGCAGAATATCTGGTACTTTGGTCAAAGAAGGTCGCCTTTTATACAAGAGATCTACCATTTTACAAGTAGGGTTTCAATGCCTCTTATTATTCGCATCATGACGGTGGAGGGTGTCTCAACCAATGTCCATTCAACCATTATCAAATTTTTAAAGGTGGAACTGGTTCTTTGGACGAGTTTCAGACTTGGACGAGCTGCCTACTAACCCGTGTTCTTTAAACCGCCCCCCACTCAACTGAGTAAACTATTTCAGAAGTCATATTTTACGCCCTATTCATTTTGGCATGTAGAAGCCGCTTCAGAGTTAATTGTTTTCACTTAAGCATAAAGCTAGATATTAATAGATTATGTTTCTATTGTGGGCTTTTATTGTTCTCGAAACACGCGTGGGTGTATCGCTGAAAAGGGTTAGATACTATTATTGTGCCAAATTAATATAAAACACATACAAGCTCGGACACTCTATCTTGACTGATCTCCGTTAGATCTAGTAAGTTAGTGACTTCAGGCATTGTGCTCGACCTCGTAATAATAAAACGAATATTCGTTGGGAATAAGAATTGTATGTAGTTCCCATCTAATGATCCCCATATATGGCCACATTGGGGGGAAGGGTTATTCAGTTGTCTTTTAGATGTAGTTGTTGTCAGAACTAGCTTCTTATATTTTTACTGTATTGTGTGTAAGCATGTTAGGGTTCATAGATTTTACTGTATACTTATGCTAGCAGAACCGCAATGAAATAACAAATAAAAGAAACAATATGATTTTGTTTCTTATGTTGAGTTTGTTTGTTTTCGTGATCACGTGACGTGAGTATAATGTGAGCAAACAACGGTCAAGTACAACATTCAGTGCAAATAACGAAAAAAATAGACTGAGGGAAAAAATACTGGCGACTGTACAAATAATATAAATATTATTTGTACAGTCGCCTGCAATAAGATGTACACATTTCACTATTTTCAATAGTGCCTGAGTATTCAATTTCTCAAAATTGAACACTAAAAAGTATTCTAAAATGTAGTTTATTCTAATATTTTCCTGCTTAAAATAACCCTTATCAACATTGCTATAAAATGTAGGACTGTATCATAGTTTTGAAAATTATGGAGTGTTTACATCTTATTGCAGGCGACTGTACTATATATAAAACTAGTGACTTCCCGCGACCTCGTTCGTGTAGTAGGCTTGGTTATCGGCTTCGCTATAACCTCCCTTCTTTTCTTGGTTTTTCTTTCATAAGAACCTTCTCCTGACAATAATTACCGCAACAAAAATTAGAATTAACGAGATTGTTCCAGGCGTTCTCAAGTTATAGCGTGACCAGGAGAAATAGGGGTTCATTTATATATATAAGCATATTATTTAAATACCGCTAGAATTTGTTTTGGTTTTAATATATTCGTCTTAATAAGGCAACTGCCACCAGCATTGAACCAGTATCATCCACAGAAAGTCCAATGAACGTGGCTTATGCCTTACATGAGATCTATATACAGAATGTTTTTTTGAGAAGGGCGGTCATGGCCAAATCCGAAACCACGAGAGTTAGAGAAAAATCGTGAAAGGAGACATGCCCTCGAATTATAAGAAAACAATAACTGCATATTTAGTTTTTTTAATCGTTTACTTTTGACGGAAATCGACCCGAATGTTAAAATTATTTCCTTTCATTTTTAGTAATTTATTTCTTTGCGAAGATTGATCTTTATCAGCAACAGAATACATTATTGTAATAAAGGTCATATTTTTTTGAAAAAATGTTTTAGTCGCATTCCGTCAAAACTAAATATGCAGTTATTGTTTTCTTATAAATCGAGGGCATGTCTCCTTTCACGGTTTTTCTCTAACTCTCGTGGTTCCAGACAGGCCATGGCCGCCCTTCTCAAAACACCATCCTGTGTACTCGTCCCGTACTCTCGAATGGCTACGCTGATTGTATCTATAACCATATTTGATATCTACAATTGATATCTACAACCAGACTGACACTCTTTATATGGTGCTCAATGCACCAATAATGCAATGAAATGCTCTCCCGCGCATTACCATGACTGAAAGCATGTCAGCATGAGAAAATGCATTCAGAGGGTGTGCAAGCTGTTTAAGCAAAAGTAGACAGTAGTGAGTGAGTAGACCTTACAACTATGAGTAAATGTGTGAAAGTACACGCGGTTATAATTGACTAACACATCCTTAGTAGTGCCAGACGGGTGAATAAATTGGCTAGACAGAAAGTAGCAAAAGGTTTCTTGCGAATATCTCTAATCAGAGCTCGAGGAGGCAACACCAGTTATTTAAATATAAATAACATGTTCTATGAAGAAGCGTTCTATTTCTCGCATCATTTTGGATATTAATTATTATTTATCTCGAATTAATCATGTTCGACAATTTTTTGGGAGGAAGCCAATAGTTGGTGTGAGACGTATCGAGAGGATTCACCAATGCATAAATCTATGAAATATATCTTTCAGGATATAAATATTTATATGGCTAAAAGCTAGAACAATACAAATGTCTATAAATTTTATAAGTGCCTAGCTTGCGTGCCGAAACATGTTAAATGCCAGTGAATAGCATAGAAGTATCACTTTCTTTACTTGAATGCAAGCAACGTTTTGGTGTCTACTTACGCCTTGCTATATTAACAATAAGGAAAAACAAAAAAGATCAAAAACCTTTAAAATAAAATGGAGATTTAAACAAAACAAAGCTAAAAAAATTACAGAAGTGAATGATTAGAAAGTTAGAAGGGACGCATATGGGGAAAGGAGGTCTTTCATTGCCGAAACTCAGCAAGAAGATGTTAGATCATAGAAACCACATGAGAGTATAAACTCTCTTGTATTTAGATAAAAGACAACGACGAGGGCTAACCCTTGCCTAGTAGTGAATAGAGGTGCCGTTAGCCGTCAGCACTGTCTGAAAGAAAAGAAAACACAGGTTAATATTGATGATACTTATAAACTTTCAATCGAAAATCGATACGTTACCTTTACCTTAATACACATTACCAAAATATAATACAGATTACCTTGTATCTGATTTAGGATTATTTTGAGGTTGCTTACGACGACTTCGATGTCTAACTGTGAAGACTGGAAATTCAAAATCAGACATACCTCTCATGGCTCGGCGAGTAGACCCTGAAATACCTGAAATATAAATACTACCTGGAGGCTGACTGATCGACGCCAGAGCTGTCGTGATGGGGTCGTCCGTGTCATCCAGGAGGTGTCGTGGGCGGCGGCGTGGCGGGGTGAAGCATGGATCTGACGTGTGTGTTGAGTACGAGTAGTTAGCGGTTTGCACCACTAGTAGGTTGGGATGGTGTGAGGCCGCATCGAAGTAGCGGCGAGAACAGTCTTTCATGAACTGTACGATAGAGGGGAGTTCTAGGTCGCAGTGGAGGTCAGCGTTCCGTAAGTACCACGGTGCGCCTACTGCTTTGCGGGTAAAGCGATTTTGAATCGCTTGAAGTCTATGAATGTGCCTATCTGAAGCATGACCGAACGTTACAGATGCGTAGGTCATGATCGGACGTAGGCCGCTTTCCGCCATGCTTATTACTTTTATAACAAAATTTTGGTGGTAGAACAACTCTCCCTCCATGATCGTCGACAATGCCACCTTGCGGTGAAGTCAGAAAGCATCTGCGAGTCAAATACATTCCATTTCTCTAATAGAATTATTATATATTGTTAACACAATATACTGTGATATTGCGTAAAGAATCCAAGCGTTCATATCTCGCTCGTTCCAAAACGAACAAAATAGCTCGTCATCCGGGCTTTCAACCATATCTGACAATAAGTACTCGTCGCTCAACAACGCCAAAATCAACACCCGAATAAGGAAAACACTCGATTCACTAATAAAGCCAGCGAGCAGACTATAAATCAAACCAGCACATAGTGAATAATATCGTAACTGTGAAAGTGAAAAATAACTGTAACACAAAGGAAAGATTTATGGTGTTTGTACATGAGTGACGGATGGCCTCTTCGGTGGCTTCGATTTATTAGGGGAGTTAATTGAGGAAGTCAAACCTTGAACGTAGTATGGACACAGTAGGGCAGTTACTTCTCTGGTGCGTTAAGGGTAAAAGTACTATAAAATACTAAAAGTACGCAAGTTTTCGTGTTACTTAGCGTTTCTCTGGAAATCGGACTGAGTTAAAAAACTTGTCAGTGAAAATTATGCAAGTCCAAAATTCGGTGTTATTGTTGAACATTTATTTTTAAATATTATTTATTTTTGGTATTTTTAATGAAACTTATTACCCACGTGCCATGATCAGATTTTTTCGATAGAACACGCTGGTCTGAACGGCATGAATTCAAAATTTGCTTAAATTACCTAAAATTTAATTAAATACTGAAAATGTATTTTAAATAAAGCCGTTTTATTTAATATAGACAATTTACTAGTAAAAAGCTCTTGAAGAGCTTTCTACGTGTTACAATAGATAATTAATATTAATACAGATAATTAATAGTACCGAAACCAGTGCTTTTTTTTCTTCAAGTGGAGTATGTTGAACGCCCACGACGTATTACAATTTCAGCTACTAAAAATATTAACTCAACTGTGTACGGCGAACATACGCCAAGAGTATTTAATGACGGAAATTATAATAACTGGTGAATCCAAATGTAGGAAGAAAGTGGAGAAGTGATTGCACGCCATTTGAGGCTCAATGTGAAATTCTGTTTATTACAGAGGTTATGTGAAAAAGTTGAACCTGAAACCTACTCTTAACGTAAGCTGAAGTTCATTGTATGTGTCTAGTCTAACACATAACTAACTAAGTCATTCAAGACTAAGAAATAACCCAAATGAATTATAACAGACCGTTTGTTGTTAAATACAGGGTTATCCTATCCTATTTATTATAAACGTGAAAGTTTGTATGTATGGATGTATGGATGTTTGTTACTCTTTCACGCACAAACGGGGGGGCTAATGTTGATGAAATTTGGTATGGGGGTAGATGAGGCGCTGGATTAACACATAGGATACTTTTCATCATCATCATCATCATCATCCATCACCACGCGGGTGAAACCGCGGGGCGCAGCTAGTAATTTATAATAATAGTAATGCCGCAGGGGCGGCTTGTGGCGAGCCGTTGGTGAGTGGTGACACTGCTGGAGCCCGATTCTCCCTGGGGCTAAATGAGATTCCTGACCCCTGGCTTGCATTTATTCGCTGTCTGGGGGTGGAGCCGCAAGTGCCAAAAAGCTCCAAGGGTGGAAATGTTAATGCGCATAACGCCGGTAGTAGCGCTTTAGTTAAACCGTAGCACACCTCTCGGCACCCTTCAGCAATCCACACCATCGTTGCCCTTTTTGTCACCATTGATGGTGGCCCGTTTAGTGGGTGGCAAGTCACCACCTGTCTAAATATTTAAAGATGATACTGGTCTCCTTTATTTCAGAACAACATGGTTTCCTCAAACAGCGCTCGACAACGTCTAACTTGTTGACATTTATTGACTATACAACTTCGAGCATGGATGCAGGTGGACAAGTTGATACGATTTTTACAGATTACAGTAAATGTTTTGATCGTATTGACCATACCATACTATTGCAAAAGCTTTTTAATGCCGGTATCCATGGGAATCTATTTAGGTGGTTTACTTCATACATTCAAAACAGACCCCAAGCTTTCGTACTTAATGGCTACTCATCTCCATGGAATTTTGCGCCCTCTGGGGTACCTCAGGGCTCCTTATTAGGTCCGCTTTTATTTAACATTTTTATCAACGACATATTTATTTTCTTGTTTCAAATATTCTCAATTTCTATTATACGCAGATGACATGAAAATGTTTAAACAGATTCATACTATTAGGGATTGTCATTGTTTGGCAGAATATTTATGTAGATTTGAAAATTACTGTAATTGCAACAAATAAGAAATTAATGTAGATAAATGTAACATATCAACAATCAACATAATATCAAGGTATTCAAATTATCAACGGGATAATTACCATGTATATTTTCTAGGAGTTTCCGATATTTCGGCAGTGTTGCAAGCGCCATGATCACGGATGAACTGAAAAAAAAAATGTAACATAATATCTTTTACACGTAAAACTAAACAAGTTGAATATAGCTATCAAATTAGAGGCCAATACCTTATTGACTAACTTGCCTAAGGAGCCCTGTGGCGCCCTCGTGATTGCTCCCGAGTGTTACGACCTGCGCCCGCGTCAAAAGTTTGCGCCGAGTTGGAAATAAATGGCTCTTGTGCCATACCTATAGCGAGTTAAGATACGAAATTTTTGCCAGAGATAGTTGAATAACCAAGGAATCTGATACATAAACATTCATGTCAAATGTATTAGTAAAATGTTATGTTATACGAGGACAAACTTGACGTAGCCGAAAAAATCTGAGTTGATGTTGATGTAACATAATATCTTTTACACGTAAAACTAAACCAGTTGAATATAGCTTTCAAATTAGAGACCAAGACCTTATAAGAGTAAATGCGATACGCGACTTAGGCGTAATCCATGACTAAGCTTATCTACGAAAAACATATCGATAGTATAGCCAATAAAGCCAACAATTCAATGAGTTATATTATCAGGTCAAGTTCTCAGTTCAGTAACATCAAAGTCATTAAGACTTTTTACTGTTCATACGTGCGTAGCATACTAGAGGATTGTTCACAGGCTTGGAGCCCAAGCCTCTCGCCAAGATTCTCGAGGCATCTACAGTATAAGTGCAAAAGTTATGATGATAATTACAATTCGTGATGTATGAGACATAATATTCTACCTCTCCATGAGCGAAAAAAAATATCAGAGTTAAGTAAGTTATGTTTTTATAATAGAGTAAATTATAGTTATGTTTTTAAAAATCGCCCAGAGCCAAATTGACTGCCCTTATCTCTTGTCCAGGATAGGAGTGAGGGTGACAAGATCTGTACGGATTCCGACTTATTAACATGTTCCTCACAGCAGTACTAATTACAGACAAAATTCATTTTTCATAAGGTCACCAAATAATATAAATGTAAAAAATAAATAATTCAATTCGATTTCCAAAAATTGGTTTGATGTGACTTCCCAACAGGTAGGCTAAGTGTTCTTGTTTAACGTAACTCTGTCTCTTTATTTTGTAGAAATGTTTATTGTTTTCTTCTTTCTTTTTATTTGTATAAATCAAATGAGTAAAACATTAATTCAATATGCGAAAACATGTTAATAGTGTTTAGTTACTAAGTATATTTTAAGTAATTCGCTATACTGTTCGTTTTCCGAATAAAATAAATAATCGTCTATCTCTCTTATCACTTATAGGTTCATAACAATAACTTTGCCATTTTGCCTATTTTTATTTGTATTTGTAAAAGATGATATACCATGTGATACCGTCATCCCAAATTCTGTTTTATACACTTTTGTCTATTATACCAAATAGCGCCTCTAAGTGTTGGCTATAGCTGTACTTGTGCCTTTGCAAAGGACCGGATAACATTTCCGTAAAATAAGTTTAAGATGTATAATAATAATAAAAAGGGACAACTTTCACACATGGTCAGATCCTAAACTAAGCAGAGCCCTATACTATGGTAACCTGATGAATGATGTACATACTCATACATATATACACACACAAATACAGGTCTAACAGACATGTTCAGGTGCTCATGCACACAAATATTTGACCTGACTGTGGATTGAATCCGGGACCAACAGCTCAGAAAGCAGGGTTGCTACAACTGCGTCAACCGGCCAATCGGTCGTTTATTAAAGGAGTTCATATCCTTACTGTTTATATTGTGGCTTAGTGAAGCCATCTCAGAATGAATGGAGTCTTGCGATAAGACATAGATGATTGAAAGAGAGTTCAAACCGTTTTGGCGCAAAAGAGAAACAGCATAGATCAGTGTTCTAGTGATATTAAAATATTGCCATTAAAAGATTTCAAACTGTATTTTTATCGACATTGTCTGTCTATATAAAGTGTTGCATTTCCAGTGTGAGTCTCTAAGAGCAATCATCGTTGTATCTTTGAAAACATCTTTGAAATAGTAGATGACAATGGAAAAACAACCTTGTTAACGAATAATTTATTGATTCAGGCGTTACTTTGCGGAAATCCATTATCAAAAAAAGATATTAGAAATATTTAGTGACAATTCCGCTGAAAAAACAATGATTTTGGCTTATTTGGGGGTGTGCACCACCCTCCCTCCCGCACAAACTGCTAATGGGAATAATACAAAATAAAATACTCAATTCTACTTTACTCATATTCTTACAACATATATATCAAATCTTTCTCCGCTTAATATTTTTTGCTACATTATCAGTATGAAACTGTATTATGCCTTGCAATGACAGTTGCACTGCCTTTCTGAGCTCTCAGGTAAAGTTTTTCACGAGACTGCACTGCGCTCATAATTATAATACATTGATTTTGTACTTCCAGCCCTAACACAGTAATGCTGGCGCACGAGTGCTTCGTGGCACAATATGTAGCATGTGGTGCCCATGTTCCATGTTCTTTTGCAAAAAGGCCTAGCACCTAGTAAGTATAGAGTTTCCATGCTTTTGACACTTCCGAACTTTCGTCACCTCATTAAATGCCATTTTCAATAATTAATTGGCCACAATACCTTACAATAAGGCTTGCACCGAAGAGCAGCGTGCGTATTGGCGGGGTCTCCCCCTGGGATTTGGAGGCTGAGGTCTACGCGTGTATGTACGAGTGGCACTTGCAGCACCGAATCCGAGGGGAGATTCCCCCGCCAAGAGAAGTGCAAGCGTGGAATAACCGCGCTCGACAGTCCCTTATTGGGAGGTGGAGGGAGCGGCTGGCCTTTAGGACTGTTGAGGCTGTCCGACCCGTCCTTAAGGACTGGTTGGAGAGGGAACACGGGTCGCTTAAGTTACAGCACTGGACTTTTCATACTGTGTCTTTATTTATTAAGTCTGGTTCGTCAATTATATTTAGCAACATTTTATAAGCGTAACATTAATGCCTTTAATACCTTTACATAACAAAAACAAGACAAAAAGTCCATTAATTAATAATATTTTCCCATAGTAATCCTATTAAACCTGCTAAATTGCTCAGATGAAGCCTTACAAAGAGATTTCAGAGAAAATACAATAAGAAGCTTGGAAATAAAAATCAAGGGAAAATAATAATTATAGCTTCAGGCTAATGCTTCATGGAATATAACATGTACATTGAAAATGGAAAACTTTTTATCATTTTTGATAAAAGAGATTGGAAATGTTTGTTTTGGGTAATTATTTTTTGAATGTAACTACCATGAGTTTACAACATTGACACCAATCAATGCTCGGTATCGACTGACGCTATAAAAATATATGAAAAAAGAACAGTGCCACCTTGCGGTCAATTCTAGAACTAAATAATTGACAGCCAGTTGACAGAAAGAATACTATTTATATAGTTTTATTTCTTTGACTGTTACATTAATTTACAATAAGACTTACTAATTTACAATTAACACATAAGACTTAAAAATAACATTTTATCTTCCTGCCATCGAGACCGATCGCAGGAGAGCCGTCACGACCTCTTCGTTCCTGTCCTTCATTGCTATTTTTATGTGTAATGGTCTTTATGGGTGCCCCTGTTGCCCGCCCCACGAACCGGCCAATCGCATCTGAGCTGTCATCTGAGTGATAGATGCAGTGAGCCGAGTGCTGTGACACTGCCACCACTGCATGCTGGACGCTCTGTCGCAGTTTTGTCACCTTTTTCTTCGTCTGTACAATGATGACGTTTTCGTAGGTCAGTCCCTGATTGAACTGAGAAGATTAGGTATAAGATAGAACTATATGTGTGCATCGGCTTCCTTTAATTGGGATGTATTGATTGACTTCAATCTCTTATGAAACATAAACTTTCAGGTGTATGTTTTAGATGTTATTAACTCGCCACTTCATTCTGTCCAAGGTGTTACACAGACAGCATCGTCTATAATAATTTCATAGCTTAACCATTGACAACCAAGGTTTTATTTTATTTACTAAATGATCCTTCTAATTTTGGCGTCTTTATTATAGTTGATAGGTAAGCGCTGCACTTACTATCGAGTGGTAATTGCTTTCTCTAATGAACGATTGTTCGTTTTTCGGTAGAAAATACGAGTATACTGTTAGAAGTACCTTACTTACCTGCATACTTTAAACGTAATAAAATTATTCACCTTCAAACAAAAATTATTAAAATAATAAATCGAATATATTCCAAAAACTGAAATAACGATAAAATCTATATATAGTTATTGAACCTAAACTGTGAGTATGGATTGTCGATAGGATAAAATTATCGGAAAAAGACAGGATTTGATAGCTATATCGCGTCTAGATAAATCCATACTATAGGGACAAGGAAAGAAAGCTGAACGTGGTCTCTTACTATGGGCCTCATAAGTAAGCTCAAAGTCGCACAACGGGCTATGGAGAGCACTATGCTTGGGGTTTCTCTACGTGATCGAATCAGAAATGTAAATCAAAATAATCGATTATTTTAATATTTTAATTGTAAGTTTAAATTGACATAATCACTTATTTCTTTCTCTTTTCACATAACTATCAATTCATATTAATTTTCTGACAATTATACTTGACCATATTATTGAATTCATTTGTACTTTATTATTACTTACAATTTATTTCATTCCTTATAAAACAACAATGATATTTTTAATTATTTTTATGTAACTTTGTATGAAAAAATTCACATGCCGAGTAACGGCAAAATAGGAGAACATTTAAATTTATAAGACCAGTTTACGACCCTACATTTAAGTGAATATATAAAAAAATAAAAAATAAAAAAAAAAGAACTAAAATTACCAACATAGCCCAGAAGATTAGCCAGTTGAAGTGGCAGTGGGCAGGGCACATAGCACGCAGAACAGATGGTGGATGGGAGAAGGTTCTGGAATGGAGACCACGGACTGGCAAGCGCAGCATAGGTCGTCCACCGACACGGTGGACAGACGACCTGATAAAGGTCGCAGGATGACGCTGGATGCCGGCCGCTTCCAACCGGTCCTTTTGGAAAATTATAGGGGAGGCATATGTTCAGCAGTGGACGTCCTACGGTGAGATGATGATGATGATGATGATAGCTAATACAAGTCAGTTTATCGACGTGAAAAGTTTATCGTGAGATCCATGTTTGCACGGCTGCTCACAAAATTTCACGAGCATCGGTTAGGAAATGCAACCTGTAGAGGAGCAGCTGGACATCCGGACATACCAAAGCATTTTTGCCCAAGTTATTGCAAAGACGCATCGCTCGTGCTTCGCACTCGATCGGTCAATAAAAGTTACACCGTTAAGTTATACAGAATCTTTGTGAGCGTATTCATTTTGTATCAAAATTCTGATCATTTAAGAAAACAGTTTAACTAAAATACTGGTATAGATAGGAGATTGCTGTAATGACAAAAATTACTAAAATGGACTAAATAACGAACATACGAGTAGCGTCTAAAAATGTAATTTCTTTATTTTTTTTACGTGAATCATATATCAAAGGGGTGTCACTCACACTAACAACACACAGAATATTTGAAGCGATACAAGGTGTCATTTTGTCTTTTTAATATGTCTACTTATGGATGATTGGCGGGACAGTCGGGGAGAAAATTCAAATTCGTTTATTTTATATTCAGTACATCTTTATACATTATGTAACTAGTCTACGCGGCACTACCTGCCCAACTGGATACACTCGTATCTTGGTATATAGTTCCTTCCAAATAATTAAATTCACAATTTCGTACTAAGTATTGCAGATTATATATATTTTTATGGAATGGGTTGGCAAACGAGCAAGCGACTCATCTGATGGTAAGTGATACCGTCGCCCACGAACATCCGCAGTACCAGAGGTCTCGAGGATGCGTTGCCGAAGAAATAGATAGAAGGGGTGAGGGTGTAGGCGGACGAGGAAAGGGGAATCGCGTCTCCGGAAACTCCCACAAACCGACTGAAACGCAATAGCAAGCTATGTTACATCACGTCGGTGTTATGTGGGAGTGTGGTACTTCCCCGGTCGTGCCGGCCCATTCGGCTTTAACTCATAGGGTTACAGCGTGGCACTACCACCAACAAAATAATTATAATATTAAATTGTTTGATTTTGGTAAACTTCACATCACAAATTTCTGCTAACTAATTAAAATATACATAAAAGAAGTACACTGAATGTTTCAATCTAAAACTAAACCATTCCATCACAGAACAAAGGATGACAGATCCTTGTTCTAGAGTTGAATAGTTTTAATGCAAATTACTAGTATTACAATTACCCGCTTGTTATTTTTGTCAATTGTACCAGACAAATATAGCTCAATCTAAGTTTTAAAATATTTAAAAAAAACCTTTTTTGGGAACATGTAATATTTTACATCAATTATTCTTGAAATGGAGGGAAAACGCCAACATTAGCTATCGTTGATTTGGGTTACTTTCCTATATTTGTGGTTCTTCGAGTTTTGACGTGTAATCTTGGTGGATTATTAACCGTAAAGTGTTCGTAGTAATAGTGCACGAGTAGAGGCTAAGTGTACAAAGTCATGAAATGCTTTTGTGTTGACACGTACCTCATCAGTCATAGAAAAGTCCATGTAATGCATCCGCCGTTTTAGTGTAACGTGACTTAGACAAGATAGTGACTTCGTACGAACGTAACTTCTTGGCCCGTAACACTGGGACATTAAGTTGTTAAGTCTCATGTGCCTGTAATATCACCGGCAATAATACAAAACAAAACGCGGTATTGCAAACATTACTGCTTCACGGAAGCAAAAGTTATGGTAGCAGTACTCCCGGACTAGTTCATTCATAAAGAGTTCAACTGCTCTGAAATCAACCCAAAGACTTACATCCATCCATGAATGAATTCGCTAGTCTTTCATTTACATCATGGATAAATCCATTTTGATTAGACACACACTTTTCATATGGCATTAGTGTGAGTGTGTCTACATCTACCTCCCTACCTACCTCTACCATAGCACGGATAATACCTAAACAAGAATATTAATATTATTTATTTAACTGTAACAATATTTTTGGGTTCCTAACTAGGCAGAACCCATATGAATCGGTAATTTCTAAAACCCCACATGTGTTTGACTGTCACTCTAGGTATCTGCGATCACTATTAAAAAACTTACCTAATCATAAACTAATACAACAAAATGAAAAATCTATACTTTTACTGCTATTTATGCATACATTCTTTTTTTATTGATTACTGAAAAAAATAGTTTTAAAATCCAGTGGGTCGTATAAAGATAACTTGATGACTGATATAAATCCTTATATACATACATACACACACCCAGAAACTGGTCAAACGCATGACGTGTGATTTTTCTGAATGAACTTGTGTTCATTCGCACAAATGTCTGATCAGTCGGGGGATCGAACCCAGGAGCAGCAGCTTACAAGTATCTTGCCAACTGCGCCAACCGGTTTGTTGTCTGGCCTTAGAGCGCCCTACACTACGTTTACCTAAACGTGGATTCCACTTGAGAACTCATCTAATCCAGTGGTTATTATTCTGCGGAAAATATGACTACCCCACTGCTAGTTTGCTCCTTTTTCGAATTATATCATCCGAAATGTCTTTAAGAAAACACATAACTCGCTGAGTGGCCATTCGTTGTATAGTAGCGAAATAAATAGTTTCTACTAAAATTAGTTTTATATAATCTGCATTCAGAGTTGGATTGCATATGCTCCAAAAAAGTTTTCTTAAACTCAGATTGAGATGATGTCAATAGATTCCCGATCCCTACGACTTTAAAAGCATGAAACCGTTTCATTTACCATTTTGAAATATAATAATTCTGTAACCCCCCAGCAGTAAAACTATATTGTTAAAAGAGATTGTAGTTCACTGTACTTCTTCAAATCTTGATAAAAATGGCTGTAGCACATTTTAAATCATTTGAAAATCAAAATGGACGAAACTTACTCGTATACCATATTTCACCGCGTTCTCGCCTTTGTAGG
The DNA here is from genome assembly GCA_917880725.1 of Selenia dentaria. Classification (NCBI taxonomy): domain Eukaryota; kingdom Metazoa; phylum Arthropoda; class Insecta; order Lepidoptera; family Geometridae; genus Selenia; species Selenia dentaria. The sequence continues at coordinate 11,415,546 of OU862898.1, read as the reverse complement.
AATTTCGATATTTGCGAAAGAAGGATGGCTCTCTAGGCCATGGCTGCTGCTTCAGACATTTAACTTCATAATAGGCGTAATCTGCTTCATTTTGACCACTGGATTCGTTGCCACCAACTGCTCTAACCTTCTTCTATTCATTCAAGGCGCTTGTATATGGACTACAGGAGTCATTATGACAATATCACTTGGAGTATGCTTGTATTTCAGAAAAGACTTTCGGACTTTCCTCGAAGAGATGGTCTTTAAGGACAACATGCTCGAGATGCCACTGATTAGGTATGTACTAACGCTGGATAATGGGCACAAGCTGTTGGAGTTGAAGAGGATGGTGGTGGAAACTCAAGAAGGGGTGGTGAAATATACAAAGCTGTTGTTAAAGATATACGTTGTGAGCGTTTGGCTCTGTGCAACACTTTATCTATGTGGACCGATTTACCAGATGGTTATCAGAAAGGATGCCAGTTTGCGGCTGCTAGGTAATTATACAACTATTACGATGATGTAAACTTTTAGTTGATGAAAAAGCGATGTAAACATGAGACATATTATGTATAGTCCATCCATAGCCCAGTCGAATTAGCTCAAAAAGGGAGAAACCCGAAAAAAAATAGGCAAACAGTCTATATTTTGTTTTGTGTAGTACTTGATCCGTTGCGTCATCCGCCATTAAATCCTTATTTGACTGGGCTACCAACACATCTCATACTAAAGCTCCTAGTCACGATCGCATAAAAACATAAAATTACTGAGAAATAAAACAAGGAAACAAACAAAAGGTTTAATAACCTGACTGACTATAGAAATAGTTAGCTCGCACAAAATCCGCCTTCTTTTTGGGCTTCACCGCATGGGGTAATTATGTACTATGACACTCGCGCTATCAAGACGAATCTAATGACATACCGTTATCAAAATCGGTTGAGCCGTTTAATAAATACGAACGGACATGCAAACATACCTTCCTACATACATGCAGGTGGAACAAATAACCCTCTTTTTGGGCTTAGCTGTAGCCTGGTAATAGTAATAATAATAAAACACCAAGCTCGCATTATATTGTGATATATTTCGAGTCCGACTTTATCATGATCTTTCGACCTTAACAACAGTCCCATTACAAACGTACCAAATTTTAACCTGTCTGCTACATCTATTATATTCTAAGCTGTTTACTGTTTAAAAATTGGTGAATTATGTATTTTCCAGCTTTTGACATGTGGTTCCCGTGGGAATTGGAAAACTTTGCAGTTTACATAGCATCCTTCATATTCCATGCTTACTGCGGATATTTGTGTTGTATTGGTATGTAAAATCATATTCATATATATTTTTCTGAACACCATAATGATTATGTCATACTTAAATCTTAATTTACAACTAATAGAGATGATGATGTTTCCAGGCGATTACGTATCATGTTAAAGTAAACTAACCATTTACTGGCTGTATATAAATTAAGCAGCTTGTTCACGCCATAGATATCTACGCGAAACTCGTCGGCATCGGGCGGGGTGACTCCCCACTACATACCAGTAACCGTAACCAGTTTTAATCGCGCTAACAGCGGCTGACCGCGACGTTGTGTACGAGTACATATCTACCTTGCTATTGTTGGATTTAGATATTTTGTATCAGCCTTTCAATCATTAAGTATATCATTATAATATCAACCAAGAGTACCTATCTTACTTTTATTCTACAAACCCTACAAGTGCACACGTCAACAATCCGGAGACTACATATACTCCAAAAAACCCAAGAAAATTTTGCGTACTCGCAGCAGCGAGTACATAATGGCGACCGTGACTACAATTGCAAGGATAACGGACTGGAATGTTATGTTATTGTGGCCTGTGATGGATTCTACGCATTGATCGCCGGTCTTCACAATAAAGAAGTAAGCCCGTTCCTATTATTCCTTCTACATAACCTACTTTCCACTTCTATTTGCTGTGCTAAGCGGGTGCTACTGCCAAGCTATCTCGAACGTTCAGGCAAGATATCGAGCTAAAAGCGTATCTTTTCTGTTCAATTTGTGTACCTACACAGCCTTGTTTCGTCAGTAGACAATAATCAGATTATTATATCTTCGCATTGATTTACTAATCATATTTGTATCATTATATAATATGCCATTAAATTACTAGCTGCATAGCCATATACAGTAAACCCTTTTACTTAAGTAAGCGGTTACGCCTACTAGCACAAATAATTCGTAACGCAACTGCTCAACTTAGCTCAACCAAATATCTAGCTCTAGTAAATAAAACCTATGCTAAGTAAAACTATATAAGCCTATGCTCAGTGCTATACATAATAAAAAACTGCATCACGCTTACACATAAAAATACCTAATTGAAATTATTCCGAAGCTTCCTATCTTCTATCTTTTCATTACCTATAAACAAGACATAAATACTTTTATACAGTATATTTACACTTACTTATTACTTCATTGTTGGTTAAATAATCAATAATATTGCTTGTATCTTATTTATTTCTCGTAGGTAAAGTGTACCATTGTAAAGTAGCATTTATTGCGACACATTCCAACATTCCTATGCTAAACATTTCCAGTGCAAAGTGCAAGCGCTAGGCGCCCGCACGGTGCGTAGCTGTGCCCGCGAACGTGGTTGCACGGGTGGCGAGCTCGGCGGCGGCCAGCGGCCGGCTCGTGTGTGGTTTTCGCAGCGCTGTGTGTGTACTTCGCACGCTGTCTATGCAGTTGACGAGCTCGGCGGCGGCGAGAGACTTTGAGCTGCTGATTGCTGGACTGTATACCAGATTAGTAACCGTTTAATTTATTTTACCTAACTCATTGTTTATTAAAAATGGCTGACGGTGAAACGACTTCGAGGTCGAAAAGCCCTATACCACTGTTAAATATTGATACTGGTAACCTTGATGCAAAGGAATATTTAAAGTCGTTAGTTAGAAAACGTGCAGGGTATAGAAGTCGTCTTACTGTATTTAAAAATCACTTGCAAAAGTACCAACCATCAAACGTTTTAAATGCGTCTAACTTAGAGATAAGAGAAATATCTTAAAGGTTGACGCAACTACAAGAATTAATGTCTAGTTTTGACAGAACACAAACCGAAATTGAAGAACTTTCTCAAAATTTGGATGATCAGATATTAGAAAGAGACACTACTGAGAGTGAATTTTATACGCAAATTGCGTTAGCTCAGGAGTTTATAGATTTGTTTTCTGGCAAAAATAAAGAGAAAACGGTTCGGAAGGGTCGGTCAAATCTAATTGTTGCCATCATAATAATATGGCAAACCCTATTAATTTGCCAGTAATAAATTTACCGGTTTTTGACGGCTCATTCACAAAGTGGCTTGAATTTAGAGACACTTTTAAGACACTAATACATGATAACGATTCTATTGCACCGATTAGTAAATTCCACTACTTACGGAATTCTTTGCAGTCTGGAGCCAGTGTCGTAATAAGGTCGCTGGAGTTTACCGCGATAAATTACGAACTTGCATGGAAAGCGTTGTGTGATAGATTTAATAATAAGAATATTTTGATTAATAACCATTTGAATGCTTTAGTAAGTATCAATATAATTCAAAAGGAATCCTTTAAGGCTTTACGGTATTTGAGTGATCAAGTTTATAAAAATTTAAGTGCACTCAATGTATTGGAGGTTCCGACTGATGGTTGGGACCCCTTGGTCATATTTTTGGTTTCAGCAAAGCTAGATCCTAAAACAAGTAGTAAATGGGAAGAGCACAAAGGTCGAATATCTCATCTGCCTACATTAGATGAGTTTAAAAGATTTTTGGAAAATAGAGCCAATGTTTTAGAATCAGCCAATTGTAGCCGTAATTTTGAAATCAAACCTACTCATAATAATAATTATCGAGATAATAAGTCCACAAAAACTTTTGCAACATTTTCGCAAACTTCGCTTAATAGAATCTGTCCAGTTTGTAATCAAGATCACTTTGTTTATCAATGTCAAAAATTCAAAGCTATGAACATTGAGGACAGAACTAACGAAGTTACCAAACACAAATTGTGTACTAATTGTCTTCGTAGTGGTCATACAAACTCCCAATGTAATCTGAAAGGATCTTGTCGTATTTGTAAGAATCGACACAACACTATATTACATAAGAGTAACAAAGTACCTACAGAAAATAGAGAAGTTTCAAACGCTTCCGTTAGCTTATCAGCCATCACTTCGGGGCAAGTCCTACTGTGTACGGCAAAGGTACATGTAATGGATATACAAAATAAAAAATATTATATTGCTCGTGCGTTGCTCGATAGTGGAAGTGAATCCTCTTTCATCACAAATAACCTAAAAGAGAAGTTGGGCCTGCAGTCTAATGATATTAAAACGTTAAATGTGTCAGGTATAAATGGTGTAGTCTGTCCAATTACGGAACGCTGTCAGATCAAGGTTAAGTCTCGTAATGGTTCGTTTAGCAGACATATTAACTGTTTTGTGATTCCTAAGGTTACTGGAAATTTACCTAACAAATACGTAAATGTGAATAGGTTAGGAATACCAGACAACATAACCTTGGCCGATCCTTCGTTTTACAAGCCTTCAGAAATAGACTTGTTGTTGGGTGCCGACCACTTCTTTGATATCGTCGGTTCAAATAAAATTCAGTTGGGGGAAAATAAGCCTATTCTACAAGAAAGCTCATTTGGGTGGTTAGTAGCTGGTCCTTCCGGGCAAACTAATACATGTCATGATAATAGACTTAATTGCAATTTTATGCAACATAATTCAACTGTGCCACTTCAAGACACTAATGATTTAATTAAAAAATTCTGGGAGGTTGAAGAATTGCCATCAGATACAAATATTTATTCACCAGAAGAGCAATTTTGTGAGTCTCATTTTGTTAAAAATACCCGTCGCTTGTCAGACGGACGGTTTTCGGTCATGATGCCTCTAAAGGAAGTACCTGAACAGGCACTTGGCAACTCATTTCCAATGGCAATGAAACGTTTCTTAGCTATGGAATGCAAGTTAAATAAAAATCCAAGCATTAAGAAACAATATAACCAATTTATAAAAGAATATGCCAGTTTGGGTCATCTTAATGAAATTGCAAGGCCTAATTTTGGATGTTATTTACCTCACCATTGTGTCATTCGTGAACATAGTGACACCACACAATTACGGGTAGTTTTCGATGCTTCGGCAAAAACGAGTTCATCCAAGTCCCTGAACGACATCCAGGCAGTAGGGCCGGTGGTTCAAAGTGACTTATTTTCTATTCTCATTCGCTTTAGAATGTATAAGTATGTACTCACCGCAGATATCGAGAAGATGTACCGGCAAATTTTGTTAGATAAATCGCAGCGTCACCTGCAGCTTATTCTGTGGAGGGATCATGCAGACGAGCCAATTAAAATATATCAGCTTAACACTGTCACATACGGTACCGCGTCCGCTCCATTTTTAAGTACACGTTGTCTCATTCAACTAGCACTTGAATGTGAAGACGAAGTGATAGCCAATACAATTAAATCTCATTTCTACATGGACGATTTAAATACAGGCAGTTTCACAGAAAATGAGTTAAAACATATATTTTCTAATGTGACCAGCGTTTTAAATTCAGCTAGGTTTCCGTTGCGCAAATTTCGCACAAACTGTCCAGAAGTTCTTCAGGACGATGCGAATACATCCTGCTGCCTTGATTTTAAGGCCGATGCCACTATTTTAGGTTTAAAATGGTTACCTAAATCGGATAGCTTAAAATATCCTAGTCAAATTGATGTCAACGCTAAAGTGACGAAAAGAATTATAATCTCTACGACGTGCAAACTATTTGACCCCCTTGGACTAGTCTCTTGTTGTATTATCAAGGCTAAAATTTTACTTCAAAACTTGTGGAGTGCAAAATTAGACTGGGACGATCTAGTGCCTCAACAATTTGCTAAAAGATGGTTCAAATTTGTAAACAATTTACATTACTTGTCGCAGGTTTCCTTACCACGTCATGTGTTGTGTGCCAAGATAGACCCATGCACTGACGCTAAAATTGAAGTTCATATTTTTGTCGATGCTTCTCAAAAGGCGTATGGAACATGTTGCTATGTGCGTTCTTTTATAGACGAAAATAACGTAACAGTAAAGTTACTATGTGCCAAAACAAGAGTAGCCCCTATAAAATGTCTCACAATTCCGCGTTTGGAATTATGTGCAGCATTATTAGGCGCTCAATTGTGTTCTAAAGTCTTACAGTCAATACCATGCCAGGTAACGCAAAAATATATGTGGACGGATTCTACAGTCGTTCTCGGTTGGTTAAAAACTCAAACAAAGGTTTTACCCACATTTGTGCGTAATAGAGTTAATAAAATTAATGACATCACTCAAGGGATTGAATGGAAACATTGTCCAACATTTTGTAATCCCTCCGATCTGTGTTCCAGGGGCATTGATCCGCAAAATTTGCAGTCAGCCTCATTATGGTGGGAGGGGCCCGCGTTCTTAAAAAGAAATTATTTGGAGTGGCCTATTCAACCTCACACCACTCCGTCAAATACGCTGCCTGAAGTAAAGGCGTTACTAATGACCAATGAATCTTCACATGAAAATAAAAAAGAAATAATTTTATTCGACAATCATTCAAATTATATAAAGTTGAAAAGAATTTACGCGTATGTTTTACGTTTTGCAAATAACTGCAAAAAACATACCGTAAAATTAACTGGACCTTTAAACACAGACGAGCTTGATCATTCTTTAACAATTTTATTAAAATTCAGTCAATTAGAATCATTTTCTAAAGATATTACGAATATTAATCAATACAAACCACTGCATAATAAGAGTAAGTTGTTGCCTTTAAATCCATTTATTGATGCAAATGGACTTATAAGAGTAGGCGGTAGATTGACACAGTCTGAATTCAAATATGATAAAAAACATCCAATATTACTAGATGCTAAGCATCAATTAACTAAACTATTGATGAGGCATGAACATATTCGTTTATTTCACGCTGGCCCACAGCAAATGTTGGCTTGTTTTCGGGAAAGGTTTTGGCCCTTAGGTGGTAGACATTTGGCTCGCACAGTTATTAGACAATGTGTTATTTGTACCCGTATGCGAGGCAAGCCTGTACAGCCTATAATGAGTGACTTACCAGGCGCAAGAGTAACAGAAAACTTTCCGTTTAATTCCTGTGGGATCGACTTTGCTGGGCCATTTATGATCTCATCGAAAAAGGGACGAGGTAACCGGATTACAAAAGCCTACCTATGCGTATTTATTTGCTTAGCCGTTAAAGCTATACACTTGGAGGTTGTAAGCGATCTGACAACGGAAGCTTTTATACTGTGTCTACGCAGATTCGTTTCCCGTCGAGGTAAACCCCACGCAATCTATTGCGACAATGGTAAAACATTCGTAGGAGCAAACAATGAGTTGGGTAGAGTCATACGGTCTAGCCATCAATCAGTTTTGGACTTCGCAGCCAATGAGGGCATCCGATTCTTTTTCTCCCCAGCCTACTCCCCCCACTTCGGGGGCATTTGGGAGGCGGGGGTAAAATCAGCGAAATATCATGTAAAACGTTTAGCAAAAAACGCTTCCCTGACGTTTGAGGAGATGGCAACGCTTTTCACTCAAATTGAAGCAATCCTAAATTCCCGTCCACTTTCTCCTATCTCGTCAGACCCAAATGATTTGAACCCTTTAACTCCAGGGCACTTCTTAATCGGCCGACCTCTAATGTCAGTGCCTTCATTACTTGTTAACAATACTAGGCCGACTAGATATCAACGTATTGAGCTGATCCGGCAACATTTCTGGGAACGATGGCGCCGGGAGTTTATGGCAGAGCTACAAAACCGAACCAAGTGGAAGAAGGACTGTCCGGCCCTTCAAGTAGGAGACCTCGTTGTATTGAAAGAAGACAACCTTATGCCTCTACACTGGCGTATGGGCAGGGTCACAAAACGCCATTTAGGTCAAGATGGAGTCTGTCGGGTGGCAGATGTTTATACAGCTAAGGGCACAGTTAGAAGAGCTGTTAATAAAATGTGTCTTCTTCCATTATCCACACCAAACGACCATGACATTATATCTGTTCCAAGCAATACCGACGATGGAAGTCAGAAAACCCTTTGAAAGTCGGAGCTTTCAACGCCGCGGAGGATGTTCACGCCATAGATATCTACGCGAAACTCGTCGGCATCGGGCGGGGTGACTCCCCACTACATACCAGTAACCGTAACCAGTTTTAATCGCGCTAACAGCGGCTGACCGCGACGTTGTGTACGAGTACATATCTACCTTGCTATTGTTGGATTTAGATATTTTGTATCAGCCTTTCAATCATTAAGTATATCATTATAATATCAACCAAGAGTACCTATCTTACTTTTATTCTACAAACCCTACAAGTGCACACGTCAACAATCCGGAGACTACATATACTCCAAAAAACCCAAGAAAATTTTGCGTACTCGCAGCAGCGAGTACAATTATTTATCAGTATTCATGTACAAATTGAGCTTACACTGAGACTCATTTAGCTACATATGAGGAGAGTATATGTATATAGGTACTTAAAACCGAATTTAATAATTTATAAATAGAAAACTATCGCGAGTTATGTTCATAATTACGCTTAAAACCGGCTAGGACTCGCGTAATATTTACCGGAAATATTCTCCTTATATTCTGGAACCGAGAGGTCGACTCAACAAGTGTGGTGTGTCAACAGCCCTATAAACTAAAAAACGGTAGTGACAGTGACACTGAAAGTGACATTGACGTAAGTGACAGTTCGACGGAAAAAAATCTGACAGACACAGCGCGACCGTCGCAGCGCCAGTTACGTGCTGTGGCCCGCGCTCGCCGCTGTGCACAAGAGTGACTCCCAGAAGAAGAACTTCAAATAAGTTCGAAACTGGTCGGAGAATATTTCCGGTAAATATTACGCGAGTCCTAGCCGGTTTTAAGCGTAATTAAGTTATAAATAAATTTAACTTTGCATGGAAAATATCCACCTCCAGCTCTAAGCAAACAATGCGTGAAGCAGTGTTGCTTGAACCATGGGAGCTCGTTGAGAAGTTCGCGTGCATCAACCACTCAGGTTGCATACCCCATATACCCGTTTACCAGTTATTTCATTTACTTTAGTTTCCAGTAAATCGAAATGCATTGATTCCTTGAAGGTAGAACGTCTAGAACTGGCGGTATTCCGACTAGAAGAACTTGGGCTAGAGTGCTACTTGATAATCTTCAATTTAATCAGCAGTTACAATACATTTTCTGTCATAGCCTACCCAGGTCTACAATCCACGATCATACTACTTGTAAGTCAGATAATCCGTCAACTAAAGATATTGACTTTTATTTTACTCCATTTGAACGAGCTGATGAGGGAAATCACTGGAGCTGACGATAAGATGTGGCAAGTGTACTGTTCTGCTGTGCTGGCGCAATCTATTGACCACTATGTAAAGATAAAGAGGTAATGAAACAGTTAATAAAAACATTTTGTTCCTATTTATTATGTTCCTAGTTCTTAGTTGCCGTTTTTATACTGATGATGATGTGATTTAAGCATTGAATAGTCTCATATTCTAAAAACTACCTATAATGATAACGCTGTAAAAAACTAACTAGATTATTATATACCTATTTTTGAATTGAGAAATGAGAAACACGAACGTACTCGTATTTAAATCGGATCTTTCAAATATTGCTATGTCTCTACTAATATTATAAAAGGTAATCATTTATTTTGTTTGAATTGGATAAATAGGCTTTAGGCTTTGAAACTACTAGACCGAATTGAAAAATTTCACCATTAGAATCCTACATTATTCCTATTTTGAGTCATCATCATTAACATCCACGGTGTGCAGCTCGAATGTTATACAGTAAGTTGTTTACATGACTTTAAGAGCTCCTGCCCAGAAAAGTTGCAATATACTCGTATACCAGAATTTTACATTAATGTTGCACCTGTCACTGCACTCGCTAGGCCAGTATTTCGCAGCCGAATTGTTAATTATCGTAAGTTTTTAGTAGTTGCCTGCTGAAGAAATGTCAGAATAATCGCGGGCGACACTCGAATTTCATCTAAATGCATGAGTTTGGTACTGCTTGAGACTCTTTCTTCCACATTGGTTATTGGTTTGTTACACGATAATATATAATAATAATAATATGTTTTTATTGGCAAATTAAAATGTGACCTAACATATTTGTATTCGAACTATTGATTAAATAACTTAAGATCTAGACAAGAGTTCAACCACTAATTTTCGCGGTAGGATTCCCTGTGTTGCGAAAACTAGTTCTCTTCCAGGGATGCGTTACATTAACAAACTTTGGCAATATCCTATTACATAAATAGCGGAATTACAAATAAATTTACAATCAAAATAATATGGTTGAGTACTTTGTTTTTCTTGCATTACAAATTGGTGTTATCTTAATAATGCAATAGTTTCATTTATAGAAAGATTAATGATTGAATTTACTGAATGTCAAAATATATATGTATGTTGGCAACAAAACTGTGTGGAGTTATGTCACTATTAGCGTGTGTTATATATGGCCTGCCTATTGCCATTTCAACTTTCACACTGTGAGTGCCAAGACGGTGAATGCTCGGTTCTTCGGCTTATTCCTTAAGTTTACCGTAATATATGACTTTACCTTTACCTCCTCTACCTTTAATTATTATTTTATTTACAGGTTCTCCAACAGACTGAATATCATTTGTCGGCCCTTCTACTTGACATTGATTCTGGTAGCGATAATGCTAGTTTGCATGTGCTCAGTGAAAATTGCTATCTCGGTAAGTAAAACTCATTAAAATTTGTCGAAAATATTAAACAGAGTAACATTTGTTTTGCTCCGCAGTGAGGATGTAATAGTCAACGTTCTTTACACGAATATTTTGTTTGTCATATTTGTATTAGATTTCATGGATTTGTAGAGGCCGAACATTTAGCTACGTACAACCGTGCGATTTTCTAATGTTTCGTCGTTGCGTTCGTCTACGACCTCACCGATGTCAAATACTTAATGAAATATCGCTTTTGTACACAAGGTTGTTTTTCCAACGTTTCTTGACATCTCGTCATTTGTTTCACGGATGTTGTCAAAGATACAACGATGTTTGCTCTTAGAGAATCGCACAGCTGTTCTAGTATCTACCATCGTCGATCCTGGCTGACACTATTTATTAAGTGACAAGAGTGGCAAGTCATGCACTTGTTGTTAAGCCCTACTCTTGCCCATAGCAGTTGCTGTGTCACTCGGAGCTTACAACTGTAGTTTTGTTTGGCACTTTACAAGGCACGTCATCCCAAAATATTACTTAATGGGTCTTTTTTCGCCCCGTAATAAAAAGAACGCGCTCGAAAGTTTCCATTCCATTACCTATAATAAATATTTCAAGTTTATACCTGTTGTCGTCGCCGAGAAAAAAAAAACATCAGAAGTTAGGTGTATGTAGACTCCTACAGTTGACAGACACAGAGAGTGACAGATGAACGGACAGACAGACGGATGGACAGCGGAGTCTTAGTAATAGGGTCTCGTTTTACCTTTTGGGTACGGACCCTCAAAAAAGAGGAGATGATATGTAGCAAATTGCAAGTCGCTCATCAAGTTTCTTATCCATATTCAATAAAATTTATAGCAGCCCATTATGTCCTCACTGCTGGAACTAGAACCTTCTCAGAGATAGCCTTGACCAATAGCCTAGTCTAGAGTAAAATTTTACAGGCTCGCCAAAGCCCTACGATATAGCCTACAATATCTTTGTATTTATCATAAATACTTATTATTCCAGGACAAGTTATCTCCAGAAACAATGAAATATTACGTACATGAGTTCTGCTTCATAATGGTAGTACTTATGTTTTGCTTACTTGGACAACAAGTAGAAAACCAAGTAAGTTTTATATCTACGAGTATATAAATAAAGTTGTATTAATTTTTAAACTATCATGGTCACAAACATTAGAAATATTCAAAGTATCAACGGTATAGTTACCATGTATATTTTCTATGAGTTTTCAATATTTCTTGCCTGTTGCAAGCGCCATGATCATGGATGAACTGAGGAATTGCAGGTGGGCGAATGTTTCGAGCAGACAAAACGGTAAACCCTTTTCCGTATTCGTTTGTTATGCGAGGCACCACTACTACCATGCCGAAATATCGGAAACTCATTGAAAATATACATGGTAATTATCCCGTTGATAATTTTAATATTTCTAAAATTGTATTAGTTACACTACGAATAATAATAAGTCAGGAACAGTAACTGCGTTAAAAAAATGACCCAACAAAAGTCGTGTTCAAGTAGGCGGGGCTTAAAAGTCGTGTTCAGTACGTCATCAGTCGAACATTTTTCTTGCAAGCGAGCACACGTGAAATCTTTGCATACATTTTAATTTTTATCATTGTGAACTACAGCTGTGAATCATCATGCCAGCATGTGTTGTGAAGTGTTGCAGGATCCATACAAGATTAAAATGTCCAGGAATCACTATTATTAGTAAGTAGTAGTTTTTATTATATTCAAAGATGTACAAATACGTATACAAACCGAGATGGTCAATACTATGCAAAATAGCGATGTTTTACCTGCAATTAAAACATTTATTAAACATACTTACCTAATTCGAAACCTAATTATACATGAGAGTAGCGTACTCGACTTCCGTTCCGAACAAGTCATGCTGTGATTGGTCCGCCCGCTCTCCTCGCCCAATCAGCGTTGACTCCGCCCCTTCCGCTCCCCTCAAATGTCAACCATCACCCCAGGTAGTGCGCCTAGCGCAACTTGGCTTCATTGGTTTTCTCGTGTTATGCCACCAGGCAGGTATAGAAAGTGTTAGGTTTCGAATTAGGTAAGTATGTTTAATAAATGTTTTAATTGCAGGTAAAACATCGCTATTAAACAACTGTACCGTAATTCGAAACCTAATTATAGGTCTTGAATCTTGATCTTTAATAGGTATTGAATGTTCTGACGCCCAGCGGTCCAGGTTTCATTCACAAAACTTTTGTTGTCTGCGTAAGCATGAATTCTAGGTGTAGGAAAATTAGACTACTCATTTTAGTACATGAAACGTCCATTATTTGATTTGTCTGCCAAATCACTGCGAACAAAGAGTAAATAAGGAAGGTACGCCCAATTTCTCAATGGAACTGCTTGCAGACTTGAGGCAAGGTCAATTCATCAATACGTTCCACTAATTATGAGTTTTACCAAATTAGTAACCTTGGCACGTGTTGCTGTTCAAGGTTTATTTATGTGCTGATTTCAACCCATCTTTTAACTCTCGTAATCACTCATGATGTTTTGAATGTGGGGCGGAGCCCCGAGCATTCTTGAATGAGTGTAGGCATTTAAATATATATTTAAATGCCGAGTGCAGTCAGTGTGCTGGACACATTACAACTGTCTGTTTCGTGAGAGTATCTGTTTTAAGACCATAGCAGTGCTAAAGTAGTTTGCAGTTCCGTAATTTAATTCTGGAAAAAAACTTATAAACTATTGTGACATAGAAATAACGATGGCTACTATATTCCTTGAATTAGGTAGATAAAAACTATTTTCTTCACAAATGTTCTGAATAAAATTATTGATTTATTAAGGTATCGACTTCCAGGTTGGGGGTCGCGGTCGTCTTGGCTAAAATAGTGATTTTAGCTTTAAATATTTATATTTAAGTATTTTTATAATTTCGCCTTAAAAATGCATGAGGTAAGTATTCCAGATTTGTGAATTAAGAATATACTAAGGGTCGTTTTAATAAGATTGGTTAAGAATCTTGCAAGATTAGACCACTTTGGGTTTTGTTGGTTTCCTGGGTAATTATCTCACGAAGAGTGCTATTTTTTCCCAAGCTAAACTTTCTCCAAGGAGCAGATAAGCCTTAACATTTTCTTGCATTATAGTCGGTTAGATTTTGATACATTCGTACATCTACGAGTACAAACCTTTTGTATCATTTCTATCGCACGCGACAATGGTTAGTCACCCATACAGGAAGCCGACCAGTCGGTCGGCATTGTTGGGACTCTGGATAGATTTGTAATCGTGAACGGGTCATCCAACGATCAATTTAACAGCGCCTTCATAAAAAAAACGATAACTAGCGGTACCAATGTTTGAAAAACATTGAATCGTTTAGAATAAAACATACCTAATAGCATCGGTAACTGAGTAATCGTGAGGTCTGCTAATGCGACGACTGTTTCTCACTGTAATTCAGCGATCAGGGAAATTCCTGTTGATTTGTTTTAAATCGGCTAGTATTTCTTATGGTATGCCGGGGGATAAACCCAACCCTACTCTAAAGTTCCAAGTCAGCCGGTGGGGCGTAACAGTGACCTTGGGAATCTAATCTGTCGATTGTGCAGAAATTGTAGGCACTCGTAAGCTTGGCGAAAGGCAAAAAGATAGGTTTCTTGTTTGCCCCACTTTACAAAAACTGTGTCTGTTAGTTTTGTAGTAGATCACTGTTTGGCAATACCACTCGGAACAGAGCTTCCAAAATAAATAGCTTTTCCATGAGCTGTGAGCTTTGATCTTACTCTAGTTCGTAGTAGGTTTTTAAGAATAACTAATCATTTCTGTGTATATTTTGCAACGAATACGAGGATGCGTAAACGAGGTACTCGCATATATTCACGGTTAATACAATAAGGTTTTGCAGTATTAGTAGTATCTGATGCGTCAGAAGGAATTCAAATTACTATTACAATTATCCCCAGCCTTGCTCAGTGTCAGGGTTTTTGTGATGCTCGCAAGCGCACATGTTTTTGGGGCACTGAGCTAAAGACAGATTGCAAGCAGATATTTTTGAGTCATTCGTATATAAACTAAAATAGTCTAGAAATAGTCATTGTAAATGAACTGAAGGAAACGGTGATTGTTTGAATCGACCGACAAGTGGTCCAGAGGAAGATCGACCTTGGCCATCCAGTCTACTCTTAGAGAAAGTAGCACGCAATGCTCGATCCAGTCTTCTCTTGGAGAACTAACTAGCTAACTAGCACGCAATTATGGTTAATCAATCTGAATTTTAAGAGAGCACCGTAGGTACTTCTTCAAGTTTTTTCAGATCCCAAAAACGGTCTTGGTGTGCCGTTGCCTTTAAGTCTGAGAATATTGCTAACAGCTTGGAAAAGACTGGCTTCTCATTTTTATGATACCTCGAGTGTGCATTTCGTCAACCACTTTCATTTCAGTTTAGTTAGATATTTTGCTGTAACGGTCGCTCGACAAAAGCAATGACAATTTCGTGTATAATGGTAAATAGTAGTTACTTATTATGTTTAGAATGTCGAGCGGAGCTCCGAGCATTCTTCGATGCGTTCGGTAGCTCGACAAAAGCAATGACCGTTTCTTTTTGCACGGTATACAGTCACTTATTATGCTTAGAATGCAGAGCGGAGCTCCGAGCATTCTTCGATGCGTTCGGTAGCTCGACAAAAGCAATGGCAGTTTCTTTGTGAACGGTATACAGTCACTTATTATGCTTAGAATGCAGAGCGAAGCTCTTAGCATTCTTCGATGCGTTTAGCTTTGTTACGGTAGCTCGACAAAAGCAATGACGTTTTCTTTTTGAACGGTACACAGTAATCACTTATTATGCTTAGAATGTAGAGCGGAGCTCCGAGCATTCTTCGATGTGCTTAACTTTTGTTATGGTCGCTGGATAAAAGCAATGAAGTTTTCTTTTTAAATGGTACACAGTAGTCCCTTATTATGCTTAGAATGTGAAGCCGAGCTCCAGGCATTCTTCGATGAGTTTAACTTTGCTTAATGACCCTCACGAAGGGCTGCTTATATGCATATTTTATTATATATCACCTATCACCTATCTCGATGCAAACTAAGCCTCTTGAGCTTTTTGAATGGTGTACGGAAGCCATTTATTACGTTTAGAATATAGAGCGGAGCCCCAAGACTTTTTCAACGAGTAATTTTTCTTGAGAACCAGTGATTGCAACCTTTTTTGGTAGCTGCCTGGCACGGAAGGGTTTCGAGTCAGAATCTTTTCGTTTTATTTCGTTGCTTCCATATTATGATTTCCTGTCCTATCCCGATGGGATGAGGAGGAATTATGCCTCTTGTCGGGCTGTAAAATTTGTTAGTTACACTGGCAACGCCCTCATGTTAGGGATCGAATATGTCGACCCGGGTTTCAAGCAAAACAAACTCATCTTTGGGTGTGCAGCAGCGACTGCAAACTACAGTTGGCCACTGCAGACATTGGCGTGTGCTGTGTCACTTTCTAGACTGACCTACTTTGACGTAGCAATGTGGTATCTAGGGTAGTGGCAGTTAGCCCGTGGTGTTCAGAAACTTATCTTATGATGCATAGTTTTTAGATGTGTTTCTTTGCGTTTTGTTTTACCAGAGGTCCAGGCCAATATTTCGTATGTAGGTTGTTTAACAACTACATATAATCCAGGGACTTTACGAAGATACTAAATAACATTGAATTTTTCAGTTTTGCTACTTTACCTGGTGTGAAAGTGCATGAATATATGTAGAAGTTTTCTTTCTACATTTTCGTATTAGAATGAGCTTTAACAGATTTTAGCCAATCTGGTACATTAATCAGTCGATTGCATGTCATCTAAGAAACCATTTAAACTGTTTTAAGTCTGGTTTTGTGGAACTCTTTCACTAACGAGTGAACGACTTTGACTGGTTAAGCAAGGCGAAAAGTAAGCGTAGCGTTTGATTTCATTATGGGGATCACACCATAGCTAATGAACTCATAACATTGGAGATAGAAGCGTTTGAGTTTTATAGTATTGGACATTATTACAATATTGTTCAAAAGGTTGTGGTTCTATGAGCTGTTCTACATAACCTTTATTTTTCTGAAGCGTAAACTAAGATTATTACACGCTTTAACCATTTGAAAGTTCAGTGGTTTTAATTTGAGGTGCTCAGTAGGGCTTATCCTCGTTTGATTACCCACACATGTTTGGGTCTGCTCAAATCGCAGTACAAGTCAGAATGACTGTAGCTTGGATTGTAATTTACCCCGATTATATTATAGTTGATGAAAAATAGTAAGTGTTACTTACGGTTTGGTGATGAGCCGGAGCTAAACTACGAACCAGCACTTGAATCCGATACCGTTGGTAGGTTATCATCTTCTTTTTCCTGTTTTTATTCCGCTTCTTCCATCGTTGGGGCTGGACCAGTATAACTATCAATTTAAAGAATCTAAAATTCAACTGAAACAGTGTGAAACAGTTAAAATATTTCATTTATATCTAGAACCAGCGGTTGCACTGGCTATAAACAAAAAATAATTAGTATTGAAGCGAACGGTAACACCGTTAAAATATTTTTAGTAAGTATATATAATTGCACATGAACTTACTAGTTGGTGCAGGACTTTACCTGAACTTTCACCAGCATGACGCAGTCAGTAAAGTAAATATTTCGTACTTACGACCGCTCCGGATGAAAATCCAAACGCCAATGAAGCCAAGTTGCGCTAGGCGCACTACCTGGGGTGATGGTTGACATTTGAGGGGAGCGGAAGGGGCGGAGTCAACGCTGATTGGGCGAGGAGAGCGGGCGGACCAATCACAGCATGACTTGTTCGGAACGGAAGTCGAGTACGCTACTCTCATGTATAATTAGGTTTCGAATTACGGTACAGTTGTTTAATAAAGTCAGTCTACTTTTGTTTAATGTATATTTTTTTACAGAACTGAATATTGAAATGTAACAGCAATGTATTTTGCTTATTTAGTTTTAGCTTAGTTTTATTTTCATTTCCTTGCCGATCCAGTGCAGTAAAATAAATGCCTCTCTGCACTTAAGCTAGAAAGACAAGAGTATGACTAGACGCCTGTGAAAACCAGCATTATATACTTATTCCGTTCATTTTGAAGAAATAAATAAAAAACAAATTGAAAAAACTTGTATATGTACCATGTTACACAAATCTGCAGTACCTCCCAGTCTGTATAGTTAGTGCCTACTCTTTTTTTGGTTATGTTATTATGTATATCAAATCTTATATTAAGTAAACTTATCATTTTTACGCTAATGATTCGTCCCAAAAAAACATCAACATCTCTATAAAATACTACACAAAATGAACAATTAACAGTAATAACCGATTGCCTGCAGTTGCATAGTATAAGCATTAAAAAAATTACGTAAGTACGTTTAATTTTTCAAGCTAATGAAAATACACACTTTGCAAATTTTGAAGTGGTTTACTTGAGTTGCTCATAAATCTGTCAGTAATATCAACACAATGCTTTTATAAAATAATTGATAATGAAGGTATTCTGCGACCACTGAAAAACGTCCACCAGGCAAATAACGAATATCCTATCCTACTTCCTACTTATATCCCACTAATATCATAAATGATGTGAAAGTTTGGATGGATGGATGGATGGATGATTTTAATGAATGTTTGTTACTCAATAACGGCAGAACGGCTGAACGGATCTGATTGAAATTTGTCACAGAGATAGATTATAGTCTGGAAAAGCTAAAAAAGAGTTATTTATGCCACCGAAAAGTACAATTATTAACCCACGTCCGGAGCTGCGGTTGTTTTTGATCGTTTTTTGACAACTATCTATTTGACAGCACAATCGTGCGATTTTAGGTCTTATGCATGGTTTAGCGTTCGAGTAGAGTGTGCGAATAGCGGAAATAATAACGATTTTGAGCTTTACGAACGCTTTAACAAAAGAGCCAATAATTGCAACGTCACCAATGCCCTCATTGCTAAACGAACGTACCTCAAGTCAAAAACACGCAATGATTTTGCCAGCTCGATACACTAGACGTGCTTGGCGATAGAGTTGGCATGTCATCCGTCTTTGTTGTTCAGCCGACTGTAGTCGAGCGATTCCGCCATCACGACGGAGGTGAAACATCAATCTAGCGGTCTTGAGTGAATCACCCGCAATACTTACATGTTATTTTTAACACAACATAACAAACGGTTTCGCTTATATATCCTCGAAGGGGTAAGCAGCGGTGTTTTCAACGCCTACATTTAAGTTTTTGTTTTTTTGTTTGTGCCTTAAGTTTGTGTCGCTTGCTATTATTTTGACAGCTCGATAAACTAGACTCAAGGGGGATCAAATGTAACACAAATACCGTCAAGGGTGATGAAATGAAATGATAGTTTTTTTTAATGGTGATATATGTGTATGTACTCGTAAGTCCTGTCTTTTATTATAAGTGTTTACTGATTGATACACTAAGTATTTACATTTTCTCTTGGACTTCTATTATAACAATTGCGTTTGACCATGTACATATTTAATGTCATTTTGGTATAATGATAGATGGAGGTCTGGTCAGGGTGAGGCCTTGGAGAAGATAATAAGCTACTAGAAGTACTAACCCTGCGCAGACGTAGTCGCGGGCACCAGCTAGTTAAATATAATTTTGGTAAAATGAATATGCGAATTTTTTTAATCTTAATACATTAATCATATTTGGCGGGACATAAAGTTCACTGACTTTTAAAAAGTAACCAATATAAAAAACCAAAAAAAAACATTGTTTATATTATTGACTTGGTCCAATTCACTTGTTGCATTACATCGTCCACGCCGCTACGACTCAGTTGTCATAGTAGACGTTGCAGCACGCGCGTGAACCAATCCCTGCTTTCCTTCTGAATTTTAACCAATCACCGTACATGTCTATTTGTAACCTCGGAAGTAATTCGTATTTGGAATCATACGTCGCTTTTGTTTGAAGGACCACTTTTGTGTGGAATTTGTTCTGAATTATGCTTCCTGACTTATTATTATCCGTAGTAGTTACACTATTTCTAACTCAAGAACAGCTGGACGAATTTTTATGGTTCCTTCCACGAGATATTAAGACATAACATATCGAAGACACAAAGTCTTTCGATTTGTCATATCTCGGAGAACATACTTTTCATCATCGTCATCCATCACCACGCGGATGAAACCGCGGGCGCAGCTAATTTTATTATAAAAACGAACGTGCTTTTCACTCATTTCTTTTATTATTGTTAGGAATGTTTGCCACCCCGAAAGTACCTATATTTGTTTCGTTTTCACCCAGTAACTTCACGATTCATTGATTTTTAAGTTAACACACAATAAGTAGCACAATTGTACTTGGAAGTAGTAGGTCTACCACGAATTTACAACATTGACACCAATCGATGCTCGCTATCGACTGCCGCAAAAAAAAATTGAAAATAAAGAACAGTGCCACCTCGTGGTTCATTGTAGAACTGAAATTGACAGCGACTACGCCAATCACTAGCTTAAAAGGTAGTCGAGATCGAGTATCGACTAAGGTGACATTTACGTTGCCAACTCATGCTAGAGCTATAGAACTAAAATACTGCATAGGTTCGCTAGCTGTTGGCCTGTTGGTAGCGAACCGTAAAAATTAGAGGTTTGATTCCTGACCGGCAGGACTATTATTGTATCTCAGTTGCAATCAATTATTGATTGAGATTTAAAAATTACGACTTTATGTCGCTCTTGACAGCTCCAGTCATAAACTTCAACATTTACTGTAGTTTTCAAAAGTAACATAGAGCCGCTATTTTTTTTGATTGCAATCATCATTTAATTGCAACTGGTATACATAATATTTGTGTGATAAACAGAAATGTTAGTTCTCGGGTCTGAGATGATGTGATGTGATTGTGTTTTATTATCCTGCAGATTGAAAATATCTCGCGGTGTGCTTGGTAGCTGTTCTAGAGAGCTTGTTGCCTTCTAGATCTTGATGATAATATTTTCAAAAACATGATCACCGACCATCAAGTAAGAGAGTAGTCGGACACTAGCCCAGATAGTATGAAGTATAAAAATAATATAGCAATTGAACCAGTATAACCGTTAAGTTTGCAGATGACCCACACTACTCGTACCTGTAGGCTATCACAGTCTCAAAAATCTACATATATATATATATATATACTAGCTGCGCCCCGCGGTTTCACCCGCGTGGTGATGGATGATGATGATGATGATGATGAAAAGTATCCTATGTGTTAATCCAGCGCCTCATCTACCCCCATACCAAATTTCATCAACATTAGCCCCCCCGTTTGTGCGTGAAAGAGTAACAAACATCCATACATCCATACATACAAACTTTCACGTTTATAATATTAATAGGATATAAATGAACCCCTATTTCTCCTGGTTACGCTATATCTTGAGAACGGCTTTACCGATTTCATTCAACTTTTTTTAAATGTTATCTAATACTTCGTATAAGGTTCTTACATTAAAAAAAACTAAAAAAGACGGGAGGTAACGGCGAGGCCAAAAGACGAGCTTAGGTACTACGCGAACGAAGTCGCTAGTCTTAGATACAATGCTTATTTACTCGTAACTTTCGCATAAACACCACAAACTGTTTTTTTTGCAGTGCGAGCTCCTAGAAAATGCCGTAACCGAGAAATGGTACATTTTCGACCGCCGACACAAAAGGAACATCCTTATATTCAACTTGGCCCTAAGTCAGCGAATGCCAATTTATATATTCGGCACCATTACGCTTTCTTTGCCAACTTTTACATGGG
Organism: Selenia dentaria; assembly: GCA_917880725.1. NCBI lineage: Eukaryota > Metazoa > Arthropoda > Insecta > Lepidoptera > Geometridae > Selenia > Selenia dentaria. The sequence continues at coordinate 11,393,970 of OU862898.1, read as the reverse complement.
TAACAACTTCTATTTTTGACTTACTTAGCTTTTTTAATCACATATGAAAAATCAACCGTACCTATGTATCGTCCACCGTAAGAAGTCAACTCACTCATCGAGTACCCCGTTAGCGAGTCACAGCGTTCTTGGCGTCCTTCAAAGCAGCGGCCACAAAGCTTGTTACTTACTGTCCTACGTTACTGTCCGTGTTCTCAAGTAGAGAATTCGTTTCGTTTGCCATCAGTCCCGCCAGACCACCTTGTCAGTAAATGCTCTACTGTCCGTGTACTCCAGTAGAGAATTCGTTTCGTTTGCCATCTGTTCCCATCATACCACCTTGTCAGCAAATGCCCTACGGTCTGCGTTCTCCAGTAAAGAATTCGTTTTGTTTGCCATCAGTTCCCATCACACCACCTTCTCAGCAAATGCCCTATTGACCGTGTACTCCAGTAAAGAATTCGTTTCGTTTGCCATCAGTTCCCATCACACCACCTTGTCAGCAAAAGTCCTACCGTCCGTGTTCTCCAGTAGAGAATTCGTTTCGTTCTCATTGACTATCAGTTTTGAGTTATTTTAACCCTACCCACTGCCAGCCATCTTAACTTACTAACCTACTGAGTCTTATTTTAACTTACTAATTTAGAGTAGTTGTCTTCCGATCCATTTCATTGCCCTTTCTGAACTCCGCTGTATGGCATAGACTTCTTTATAACGCCCAGGGTGCATCTCCTATTAATAAGATTCCACGTTCCAGTGCCGTATCTTAACATTTGTCAACTTACTGAGTAAATTCATGTAAAAATTATAAATGTCTTCGCCATTGACATATGTAGCTTAAAGAAATTAACTAGGTAATGGGACTTTTTTTTACTAGAGTTCAGATTGTTGGGTACTGCTGAAGTGAACTGAGATAATTCTACCGAATTCCATGAAGCAGTAATACGAGTAGATAATTAAATCTTGCAAGCAGCAATTAACAATATAATTTGATTTGTTTAAAAGATACAAACTAAATTAATATCAAGTGAAATTAGTAAACGAATAAGAATAACCATAACCATATTTGTTAAAAATAATTTGTTCGACTCGTAATGTAAAGGGCTATGTTTTTTGTTGCAGTTTATAAGAACCGGGATGTCATTTTTCACCTTAGTGATGTCTGTTTTGGAAGGACAGTAAAACACCAACTGCAGATTGTCTACCCTCCACATTGACATCTGTACATATGCTTATTTACACTGTAATGCACGCAATAACAGCTAGAGTAGAAGAAAGTTAGAAGATACACATTTAAATAAATTATTAAACGACTAATTTTGGATACTAGCTTCCAATAAAGTGGCTAGTGTCGAGTTACATATAATATTTTTTAATTTAGTTTATTTAGTAATAATTTTTTGTAGAACCTATATTGTCCCATATTTTCTATATATCTTACCATGCATGTACCTACCTAGTTTATTTAAGTTACTAAGTCCGTCAATTGTCAAATCATAATGTAGTGTTAATTTCTTTTTTAGAAATAAACTCTTTAAAATGATTTCGAAGTTGATAATTGAATGGCGTTGCTTGAGTCTACTTAAAGGACCTTATAGCCCTTGTGGAAGCGCCTGCCCGATTCGATCTCCACGAGTGAACACTCACTAAATAAACATCATAAATACTACCAGTCCAAAAAGTCTTCGGCCTATAAAAAAAACTTCTAAAGTAATCAACCATTATTATGTGTGATACTTGCAATATAAATCTCTATACTACAGTTATTAGTGTTTTTAGGTTTAATGTTTCAACAACCCATGCATATCGATAAGTAAGTTAGATCTAGCTTATCTAAATACTGGCTGCGCCCCACGGTTTCACCCGCGTGGTGATTGATGATGATGATGATGATGAAATAAGAGTATGATGAAATAAGCCTAAGTTATTCTTTATAACATCAGCTAAAGTCCATTAAATCGGTCCAGCCGTTTCAGAGATTAGCCGGAACAAACAGGCAGGCAGACAAGTTTTTTTAATATTGTTTAATGTAAGTACCGTTACTGTATAACCTTTCATATCATCATCATAGTCGGCATCTTCATTGCTGAAGGTCGTGTCTAGTCTGAATGGTGGGCGCCTCGATGTACTATGCTTTTCCACGTGGTTCTGTCTTTCCTTTCATATACATTTAGTGAAAAACTGTCAATTAGGAATTACAATCAGACACTTCAATTTTATTTCTCCATTATAGATAGGCTAACTACTTAAAAGGTTGGTTACCTATCCTTCAAGGAATCCCTTAAACGCGATTGGTGATGGTGTCATTTAGGTGTGTAGGTGGTAAAACTCTTCAGTGAGTGTTCGTTTTAAGATTAAAATTAATGGCGACTTGCTTTTAAATTCCTTAAGGTGCTGTCAATTCCTGACAACGATAAAAAGGAGGGTATTTAAAGCAGTTTATCTCATAAACAGTGATTTACTTAAAATTACAAATATATATAATTTATTTATTTATTTGTTTATTAAATAGTAAGCTTACAGTATATGCGCCAAACGCTTACTATCTTAAATAATTTGTTAAAAATAAACTAAGATTACATACAATAGTTCTCAAACTGTCATTAAATATGTCGACGTGCACTATAGAGTAACACATTGACGTAATTATAAACATAGTTATATTATAAAACTGTAATTATAAACATATTATAAAAATATACGGCGTCTACCCGTTCTATCTTCTGATGTACCCAACCCTGTTCGTTTTGGGCATGGTTGGATAGAACAAGTTGGAAACTAGAAGGGACGTGGCGCGCGCTGTGTATGTGTTGAAGGTGTACAGGGGAATAATTACCAATCCGATCATCTTACAAACGATGATGTTGTGTGTGCCAGACGGATATGTGGGACGGCGCAGGCGGCCACCACTATTTGTGGTGCCTCGCGGAAAAACCAACCTGCTCAACAAAGCACCACTAACAACGACAATACAAGCACTTAACCAGGTGGCGGAGAAAATTGTCATTTTCCATTGTTCACAGAGCGAGTTCGTAAGGGCTATTATGTTCAATTTGTCATATTGTAAATAATAATTACTATTTTCTACTACTCTATTGCATTAGGATAAGCCTGTAATGATAGATGTATTGTTTTAATAATAAATAAAATAAAATAAAATAAATAAATATTTGAACATACTTAAGTACATTTACGAAAGTATATTATTATAGTATACCACTTATTTCACCTATAAAACAGTTTTTCTCATTATTCACAATTGTATTTGTCATGATAAACATGTACAACATGTACATTTTGAAAAATTTGGTACAGACTTCATTCTATTCAGTTATTGGAGTGTAACTCAAAAACTACTGGACCGATGAAATTTAAATGGGAAGCACCAGCTTTCAATCAAAAAATTATTTTGAGAATCGATCGCTTCACTGTATCGAAAGTTATGAGGTAACAAACATAAATAAAGAGTCGAATCGAGTACCTCCTCCTTTTTGGAAGTCAGTAGCAAATAGCAATTTTTATACACATATATTGACGGATTAATTTTTTATTTAATCGTTTACATAATTTTTTTTTTTTTTTTTTTTTTATACTTTTTTACGAGGTGCAATTGCTTGGTTTCTCCGACGTCCGGACGCGCTTTAGTGCGCCTTAAACCTCGGTGTTTGTTCACCTGAAACTGTCTTTCTCATTTATTTAGGGCAGCGACACAGATAACTCACATTTTGTACGTCGACGCGTGACGCGTTCACGCATACGATACGAATACTTTTTCGCAAACTTTTTGTACAGCCTCTGTGGCGCAGAACTTTGCCTAAATATCCATAAGGGCCATAATGTAGTTGTCTCAAATTGCCGTAACGTTTACCATGAGGCGAACTAATTGCATGCTTGGCTACGTACTACAATAAGAAAATATACTTTAGCTCACTTAAATAAAAAAAGATTTATTACAATCGCTGGATTAGATAGAACTGAAAAGGAGTTCTGAAACCGCGAGTAAACAGAATTGCGCCAGAACATCTGCAAAAACATCATTATCTGATTCGTTCGAGCTTAAATAAAATTGGCAGAAGCGGAATTCTCTCAAGGCTGCAGGTTGGTTTTTATTCATTTAAGTGATAAAGGTCTGTTTACTTCAACAGAATGAAATTACATTTTAAATTTGTATGAAACTAAATATGTATGTAACTGCGCCGAAATATCGGGAGCTCATTCCACAACCTTACCACGCTAAATATCCCGTTAATAATCATATAACTTTAGAGAACAACCGTGATAGTTTAAAACAGTGTTTTTAAATATGTATGTATCTCAAAGTAGGTCTTTAAGGTACATCTTACTTGGTTGTTACGAGGGTTTATTTCTTTAGCCTCTTTTTCACTCACGCTTGCATTAAAATACGTAATGATAAAATATGCCTTCAAGTTATTTTATTATCTTTGTTAAATTATCATCATCATCATCATATCAGCCGTAGGAAGTCCACTGCTGAACATATGCCTCCCCCACAAATTTCCAAAAGAAGCGGTTGGAAGCGGCCGGCATCCAACGTCATCCTGCTACCTTTATCAGGTCATCAGTCAACCTTGTCGGTGGACGACCTACGCTGTGTTTGCTTTGTTAAATGTTCGAAGAAAATGTAATATTTTTTTTTTTTTACTGAAAACTTTTTACGGGTCTGCACAAACTGTAAATGTGTCTGTTGTTCTACCTTTGAAAGGGTCAATATTCTAACCGCAACAGGTAACAAATATTCATAATAGTTATTTCTGCTTCTAGTGCAGAAATGAATTATACGCACGTGTATCATACAATCTCAAATCATCAAATTATTATCTGTAAAAATTGACCAAACGAGCAAAGCGTGTCTGCTTTAACTGGTCAAATTAACTTTCAGCTGTTCGTATATTTTCATAAATCGAATTCTCAAAAATTTCCAATTATATATTACGCAATATCAACGTAAGGCAATCATTACATCCCTGGGGCTGTAATGTTGTATGAAACTCCCTTGGGTGTAAAGTGATTTGTATTTGGAACGTTAGTTGTAGGAAAACTCATAGTACGGAGATAGCATCAGAAAAAAATTAAAAAAAACGTATTTTTCAACTAATTTTGTCGAAACTTAGTATGCATATTCTACTATTTATTATAATTTTGTTTGTCCTCGGTGATTTTAAGTGGCGGAGCTACTTTTCCTAAAAAGGGGGGAAGTTTGCTGCGGAGCTATTTACTGACTGATATTGAGAAAATTTGGTACACACATTAGATACCTGACTTTAAAAAGGAATTTCGAATATAACCATAATTGGTCAAGTGGTTTCGAGATAATAGGTTGTGAATTACTGCTTTAGTTTGTCGCCAATTTGACTATGTGCTCGCGAGGTCTACTGTTCGCAGAACTACTAGTATTTATCTTATTAGACATCTGGCCTTTTGTAACTGTACACAAGATTATTCCCCAGAATTATTTTAACGCCAATGGCAAATTTAAATCAAAACATTGTGAGTGTGCAAACACATAAATCTGTCCAAAAAAACGTATTCATACAAATATTTTGACAACCACAACGATATCCTCACAGCCTAATAAATAAACATTACTCGATGTGGATTTATTCGAGAGAGAATATTTACGAGTAGGGTCCATTAACACAAATGGAGGCATCAACTAAGAAAATAATCCTGATTTTGCCGAAAATGAAATCCTTCTTTGCTTCATAAGCAAAATGTTTATTTTGGCAAAATATTTGGCCGCAAGAGTAAAGTAATTCTGCACGCTTGTTAGTGTCCGCATTAAATATTTTCGCAACTTTTCCTTCCTTAACAATTTTAAGATCATAGGCATTAATACAATTATTTTATAGATGTTATTATATAATATAAAGGACTTATTTTTAACATAACATAAGTCAACAAAGGCAAACCTAACATACGTTAGGTTTGCCTTTGTCTACTACTTTAATCTTATCTTATCTTAACGACAGTATACGCTCTGTTAGAATGGCGCGATGTAGGTCCTTTAAAAAAAAAAACACCTTTATTGGCTGAAAACTAAATTATAATTTCACTGCATAACTTGAGATTTACATAAAATATTTAGTGAAACAATAAATAGGTGTGTACTGGACGAAAGCTTGAGTTTGACTTACTGCATTATTATGGAAAACAGTCTTATCCTACTTTCTACTAATATTCTAATATTATTAACGTAAAAGTTTGGATGGATGGATGGATGTTTGTTACTCAATCACGGCAGAACGGCTGAACGGATCTTGTTGAAATTTGGCGCAGAGATAGATTATAGTCTGGAAAAACACATAGGCTACTTTTCATCATCATCATCTATCACCACGCGAATGAAAAAGCCTAATATTCTTTAGCACAGCAAAGACAAAATAACAAGATCTCCGCCTTAGCCAAGATCGTAATGATGACCGATGATCTGCCAATAGAGTTCTGTCAAAGATGTTTCAGTTTCTGATAGCTTAGTTAAAAACACGCAATGATTTGACAGCTCGATGCACTAGACGTGCTCGGCGACAGAGTTGGCATGTCATCCATCTTTGTTGTTCAGCCGACTGTAGCCGAGCGATTCCGCCATCACCATCACGGATGTGAAACATCAGCACTAAGTGCTGTTGGTTCTACGACAATAAATAAAAAAAAAAAAAAAACAGTCTAGCGGTCTTGAGTGAATCACCTGCAATACTTACATGGTATTTTAAACACAACATAACTAATAGTTTCGCCAATATATCCTCGAAGGGGTAAGCGGGATAACGGTATTTTAATAGGATACTTTTCCTCATCATCACCATCCATCACTTGGAAGGTGAAACCGCGGGTCGGTAACATCAGTCTAGCGGTCTTGAGTGAATCGATACTTTTGCCTATTTGTCCTCGAAGGGTAAACAGCGGTGTTTTCAACGCCTACGTTTCACCATATATGTATTAAGCCTCATATAATATGGGGTGAGCCTATTGCCATCTTCAGGGTACTGTTCCAGCCTCCGGAGTGTTATTGAGAATATCTTTCATTCTCAGAAAAAACCCCATTAACTGTCCAACACGGGGATCGAACCCGTGACCTCGAGGTTCCAAAACGACATTCCCACCACTACACCAAGACCAAGCGAGCGAAGCTGCTGACGGGTCAGCTAGTATAACATAAATATTGCTTACATAGCATTTGCTTACACATTAGGTTTTTTTCATAACAGCTCGAAGTGCTTGATAAACATCGGGCTACTATTATGCCACCAAGTGACGATGGATCATGCCGGCCCAGAACGTACCTGGTTTTAGCCGTAAGTTCCGTGACTTTACCGTGTACTCACTGTTATATAGGAAACATGTATCTAATAGCGCTCGCAGCAAAACTTGACTTGGCGATATTAACCGATCAACAATGTTAAGCAACGCTTGCTGGAGTCAGAAGTTGGATGGGTATATACCCGCCAACGCCATTGTTGAAAGGCACGTTGACCCGTCGGTCCCGGCTGGTTATCATAGGATATAACAGTCGTTAGGCTATGTAAAAGACGTTCAGACGGCCTGACAACTTCGACATGCAAGCCGAACTAGGCCCGCGTGGTAGATTATGGCCCAACTCCTCTGCGAGGAAGGCTCGAGTCGCAGCAGTGGGAACATAATGGGCTTATTTGGTTATGTTTCAAAAGTATTCTAAAGCAGCCTTCGTTGTCACCAGGTCGTCCTTAAATAATTTAACTAAAGGGTATTTTTAGAGGCACAGACCATATAACCACTTGACTGCTCATACAGCTTCCCCTCAGCTGCCAAGACTATGACAATAAAAAGCTAACGTATCGAACCAACACGTCAGTACCAGTTTGACTGAGCGTGGAGAACAAGCGGATGAAAAAATTTTAAAACAAATTCTATTATGCCTTATTGTTCAGAAAAGTGGTACCGAAAAAACAGGTAGACATCCAGGTATGCAAAGGATGAAATTACATTTCACAGATTATTTTAGTTTATTAATTATTGGAAGAAAACAAAATACACAAATGAAGTAATTAAACATAGACTCAAAAAAAAATATATAGGAACGCGTTGATGTCTTTTGCCATCCCGTACTGTTCTTTGCAGTTGTAGATAGCCGTCTCTTTCATTCAATGGCACGTGTAAATTAGTGCGGTACTCCAATATTAACTGGCAATTTATCGATTGTATATATCGACTGTGAGGAAAATAATTCTTATATACAATATATTCATTGGCTTTGTGTAAAGGCTTTGGGTACTTTGTACAATTAAAACTATTTTAAAATTATAACGATGTTGTTTTACTGTGGTAAAAAAAATATAATTATTTTGATGGTGCTATTAAGTAAGTACTTACATACTGAATAATCATTAAGAATACGATAAACAGACAGTGATAACTAAACGCAAAATATACATACTCAGATCAATGTGTTCTATTTCACCGTGAAACATCGAATGAATTATTAAGATAGATAATTTTATTAATAGAAGTTTTTTTTTACATAACCTTATTTGCTTAATACTTACATACATATTTCAGATATTTGTACAGTTAAGGTAAACGATAATTTGTAGTGAACTTTATCGACAACTAAGGTGATTACATAATGCTGTACCACAACACTATTTAGGTACTATGAGTAGAGCTACATTTTGAGCCGGCCAATCAAAATTAAGTACGTAGCCCCCCGACCCGCAGTGGTGACTTGTGTTCTTAGAAGAAATTGAACTACACGCAGTCAAGTGGTTATATGGTCTGTGTTTAGAGGTATAGGTACTTTTAAAACGAAATAAAACAAATTTAAATGATTATAATGTGTATGCTATTTAAAATGTGTTTATTATTTTAATATGATTGCGGCAATATGAGCGCAACGGCTAGGTCAAATGAAGCGCAGTCGTGAAGTCTAAATTTTCAACAATTTTATCCAACATCTGGGGTCGTATATCATCAACAACACGGCGAATTTAGACTTCCAAATGGTCTAATATTAGCACAGACTAGTGACTTAATTTACCCCCAAAGATAGTTATCTAAAGGTGTGCGATCACACATTTGTGGAGGTTAGTTCACAGGTCCATTACGCGAAAATATGCGTTTACCAAATGTTTCCCGCATTAAACTGATGGTGCCTCCCGCTGTGTAGCATGCTACGCCATCTTGTTGAAACTAAAGCTATGTCTCAACAATGCCATAAACCTGAGGTACGAAGAAGTCGGCAATCATCTTTCTGTAGCGCTCTCCAATTACGGACAACAAAAAACGGCTACCGTTTAAAAAAAAAATGGGCCAATGTTCTTCCTGCTCGTAAAGCATTACGAAATGACAAAACGTACTGACTACAAATCAACAATCAACTGACAAATTGACAGTCTGTAGAAAAAATTTTACCTGTTTAAAAACCAAAAATCTAACATGTACAATTTAAAAATTTTATACCGACTTCCATTCTATTCTTTATTATATATTTATTATGGAAAATGTCGAACCTCCCAAATCTGTCGTTTTGTCGAAATCAAAATTGTCGTGTAAAAATCAGATGGAAACTAATTATCGTCGTAGTCCTGAAGGTAGAATGGTAGTACCATTAACCTTTGTGAATCCTCAGGATAAGCCCTGTTTTACAAATTCTCGTGAGATCGCACTTCAGCGTCTCTATAACTTAGAGAGGAAATTTAAATTGAATCCTCAATTTCGGACAGCTTATGTCAATTTTATGGATGACTACCATATGAGTGGCCACATGGAGGTGGTTGAACCCCCTTCATTAAGTGATAGCCAGCCCTATTATTACATCCCACATCACGGAGTGTTGCGACCTGACTCTGTTACTACTCCATTGCGCACCGTTTTCGATGCTAGTGCTAAAGACGCCCAGGGCAAGTCATTAAATGATACACTGCTTCCCGGTCCTAAACTGCAAAAAAATATATTTGATCTGTTAATCAGATTTCGTTGGCATGCAGTCGTGTTCACTGGAGACATTAAACAAATGTATCGACAATTTCTGGTGGACCTCCAAGATTGCGATTATCAGCGCATCTTGTGGCGCCCGTCTCCAGATGATCCCGTGCGAGATTTTCGGTTGCTAACGGTGACTTATGGTGTGACTTGTGCTCCTTATCAAGCTCTCTGGTGTATTTCGCAATTAGCACAAGAGTATTCTTCTCGTTGTCCTCGTGGTGCTGCTGCTTTGGAGCAGGATACCTATGTCGATGACATTGTGTCAGGGTCGGATTCTGTTGAAAGTGCTCTTCAACTACGCAAGCAATTAGTAGATATTTTGTCATCAGCTGGTCTTCACTTGCGCAAATGGACTTCCAACAGTCCAATATTTCTCGGAAGCATGCCTGCTTCGGACCTATATTCGGAACAGTTCCATAATTTCGAGGACATTCATGATGTGTCTTTAAAAATTCTTGGACTGTTGTGGTTGCCAAAATCGGATGAATTCTCGTTTAAAACCACTACTACTGTCGGTCGTTGTACCAAACGTACAATTCTTTCGGATATTGCTCGGATTTTCGATCCATTAGGATTATTGTCGCCTGTCGTGTTCTTCGCGAAGTATTTAATGCAGCTTTTGTGGTTGTCCGGTGTCGATTGGGATGATAATGCTCCTACGTCCGTCGCCCAAGAGTGGCTCAAGTTTAAAGCTCAGTTACCGTTCTTGAGTTCACTTGCAATTCCTCGCAGAATAATAGAACCTTACGTCGAAATCCAGTTTCATGGCTACTGCGATGCTTCTGAGCGAGGATTTTGTGCAGTGATATTTTGTCGTGTGGTTGTCGATAACATACAAATTGTCGTGCGTCTTTGTTGCGCTAAATCGAAAGTGGCTCCTTTGCGGAGACTTTCTATCCCTCGTTTAGAGCTTTTGGCTGCCGTTTTATTGGCTGACCTCAAGTGCTCTGTCTCCTTCGCTTTGAAGGATCTTTATCGAATCGGCAAAATGTTTGCTTGGTCCGATTCCACTGTCGTTCTGACTTGGATCAAGTCGTGCCCGTCTCGATGGAAAACCTTTGTGGCCAATCGGACTTCTTCAATCCAAGAAAAAATTCCCCCTGATTGTTGGCGCCATGTCCCAACTGGTGATAACCCGGCGGATCACGGGTCACGTGGTATGCTCCCCGATGATTTGATGCGGTGTGAATCATGGTGGGCGGGGCCTTCATGGCTGTCGCGTCCGGAATCAGAGTGGCCCCTGTCTATTCCTGAGTTTGATGGGTCAGCTGTCGATGAACAAAAAATTCTGACTTTGTTCACAGCCCTAAACTCAGATTTTGTTGATAAAATCTTGTGTCGTTTCTCATCCTTTCGTCGTGTAGTCAATGTTTTGGCTTATTGTTTTCGTTACCTTCACAATTTGAAGAACCCTAATTCAAAATTAATTGAAAAGGCGTTGTCGTCAACTGAAACCAAATTCGTCATTGATTTCCTCGTTTCGCACGTCCAAGATCGTGTGTTTGCGACGGAGATACGGAACATCCAAAAGAATTCAGTTAATTCACTCCCGAAAGCTACTCGGAAACTATGTCCTTTCTTGGACAAGGATGGCTTGCTGAGGGTGGGCGGTCGGCTCTCTCAAAGTCATAATATGGACTATGAGAAGAAGCACCCCCTGTTGTTACCTCGTGAGCATCGGCTTACTTCGCTTATAATAGAAGAGTATCATCGCAGATTTCTACATCCTGGGCTGCAAACTCTGCAAAACCTTCTTGCACAGGAGTTCTGGTTCTGTCCCTTTTGTATTAAGAAATAAGATGTCTTTAAAGCTGATGATACTTCAACGTTAAACAACATTGTATCGTAAGATTGAGATTGATGGCAATGTGTTGGTTAAATCCTTGAGCTCTAACATCACCCTGGTAATATGGTTATATTCCCTTCAGTGCAAACATTATCACCTCCAACATAAATATTTATAATATTTGGGAACGCGGCAGTAATAAGAAGTAAAAGTCTTTTAAAGTATATTTACATACTTTAAACGTTTAAAATCAACGTTAGTCCATAAGTGTGCCTTTGATGCCTAAATAGAATAGACATTTTTATTTGATTTGATTCTTTTCTATTCGAATCATCTGCATCTATGAGAAATTGAACACTGAGGTTAACTTCGTTGATACACGTTTAATGGTACACTTGGCCCAGTGTGAATCAAGAAAAAAATAATTCATAATTCATAATTCATAATTCGTTCATTCATAATTCATAATTCATAAGTCATAATTCATAATTCATAATTCATAATTCATAATTCATAATTCATTCATTCATAATTCATAATTGTTTATTTCTCAAGAAAAAACACTGACAAATTAATTTATACGTATTGTCACATTATAGTCTTACACTTATGTTATTAACTTAGTAGTTCTGCGAACAATAGACCTTACGAGCACATCTAATTTTCGCGTACTTCACAACCTATTATCTTGAAAACCACTTGACCAATTATGCTTACATTCGAAATTCCTCTTTAATGTGAGAAACCTAATGCGTGTACCAAATAAAAAAAATACAGAGTTTATTTTTACTTTAGGGAAAGTAAAAAATAACCGACGACAAAAAAATAGTTAAATAGATATTCAAACGACAAGTTTAGTCGAGTTTGGTTGTAAAAATGCGACCTGTCGTGCGATTCTCTAAGAGCAAACATCGTAGCATCTTTGACAACATCCGTGAAACAAATGACAAGATGACAACAAACGTTGGAAAATCAACCTTGTGTACAATGGCGATATCTCATAAAGTAATTGACATCGGTGAGCTCGTCGACGAACGCATCGACGAATCATTAGAGAATCGCACGGCTGCACAGGAAGACAAACGAACAACCTAACAAATATAAGGACAGATGAAAGTCAATTTGGTCCTTTAATGCAGAGACGCTTTCCTCGATTTACTCGCTCGGTCAATTAGGTATAATTCTTAATAACTATGAATTAAATGCATATTATTACACTATTTATTAAAATCATAGGACAATAAAATATTAAATATTAATTAGAGTACACATAGTTTCAAATACTATACAAATATGATACATAATTTCACAGTTACACGGACTTTTATTTCTTGAATATAAAACTCTTACTAAAATACCATAACAGCTCTATATACATACTGCCACACCTACTCCATAGAATGCATTGGCCCGTTAAACTTTTCCTTCCTTTTTCGTTACACAACAAAAAAGAAAGAGATATTTCTAAAGGAGACAATTTATTACTTCTTTTATTCGCGGAGTGCTATAACACTCTGTAATGGCTTACTCTGTGGCAGGAACAAGACCGTTTTATTTATTGACTAATGATTTAAACGGTGTCTTGATACAATTTTTATTTTTGCTCTTTGGTAAAATTAGTGATCATTTTCGCAATTGTTAATTTATATGCCAACATTTTAACCTTCTTCATTTGTGTCAATCTGTGTAATCTAGAGAGGGTAGTTTGAAATAAACTCCATTAATTCTCTACTACCGTCGAAAGGTGGTTGACATTTTGTCATTGCGACCCGCTCCGAGTGCACATTACTAGCCGCGGGCGTGTCTGGTAGGCATATTTTAATGTACTTACTAGACACATTACGGTTCTTACAGTTTTTTAGCTATTGCATAGCTTCTATCGCGGGCCTTGAGCGTGGAGACCGAATCCAGACATTCCGTAACGAAAATAACCTAACACCCCCCACTCCAACTCCATCTATCGATGAATAACAGAACTTTTAATAACTTTTTGAAATATCACGCTTGTCTCTTTAGTTGAGCAACTCGCCTCTAGATGGCATTGGTTAAATAATTATAATTGCATACGTTGATTTGGCATCTATCGATGAATAACAGAACTTTTAATGACTTTTTGAAATATCACGCTTGTCTCTTTAGTTCAGCAACTCGCCTCTAGATGGCATTGTTTAAATAATTATAATTGCATAAGTTGATAAAAACAGCTATGCAATAGCTTTACCGCGGCAGTCTCCGAGTGCCACACGTCTTTTTTTTTAAATTACCTTTCATTTATAGGCTGTAAAATAATAAAATGGCAAATAATAATGTAGTGTTAATTTCTTTTTTAGAAATAAACTCTTTAAAATGATTTCGAAGTTGATAATTGAATGGCGTTGCTTGAGTCTACTTAAAGGACCTTATAGCCCTAGTGGAAGCGCCTGCCCGATTCGATCTCCACGAGTGAACACTCACAAAATAAACATCATAAAAACTACCAGTCCAAAAAGTATTCGGCCTATAAAAAAAACTTCTAAAGTAATCAACCATTATTATGTGTGATACTTGCAATATAAATCTCTATACTACAGTTATTAGTGTTTTTAGGTTTAATGTTTCAACAACCCATGCATATCGATAAGTAAGTTAGATCTAGCTTATCTAAATACTGGCTGCGCCCCACGGTTTCACCCGCGTGGTGATTGATGATGATGATGATGATGAAATAAGAGTATGATGAAATAAGCCTAAGTTATTCTTTATAACATCAGCTAAAGTCCATTAAATCGGTCCAGCCGTTTCAGAGATTAGCCGGAACAAACAGGCAGGCAGACAAGTTTTTTTAATATTGTTTAATGTAAGTACCGTTACTGTATAACCTTTCATATCATCATCATAGTCGGCATCTTCATTGCTGAAGGTCGTGTCTAGTCTGAATGGTGGGCGCCTCGATGTACTATGCTTTTCCACGTGGTTCTGTCTTTCCTTTCATATACATTTAGTGAAAAACTGTCAATTAGGAATTACAATCAGACACTTCAATTTTATTTCTCCATTATAGATAGGCTAACTACTTAAAAGGTTGGTTACCTATCCTTCAAGGAATCCCTTAAACGCGATTGGTGATGGTGTCATTTAGGTGTGTAGGTGGTAAAACTCTTCAGTGAGTGTTCGTTTTAAGATTAAAATTAATGGCGACTTGCTTTTAAATTCCTTAAGGTGCTGTCAATTCCTGACAACGATAAAAAGGAGGGTATTTAAAGCAGTTTATCTCATAAACAGTGATTTACTTAAAATTACAAATATATATAATTTATTTATTTATTTGTTTATTAAATAGTAAGCTTACAGTATATGCGCCAAACGCTTACTATCTTAAATAATTTGTTAAAAATAAACTAAGATTACATACAATAGTTCTCAAACTGTCATTAAATATGTCGACGTGCACTATAGAGTAACACATTGACGTAATTATAAACATAGTTATATTATAAAACTGTAATTATAAACATATTATAAAAATATACGGCGTCTACCCGTTCTATCTTCTGATGTACCCAACCCTGTTCGTTTTGGGCATGGTTGGATAGAACAAGTTGGAAACTAGAAGGGACGTGGCGCGCGCTGTGTATGTGTTGAAGGTGTACAGGGGAATAATTACCAATCCGATCATCTTACAAACGATGATGTTGTGTGTGCCAGACGGATATGTGGGACGGCGCAGGCGGCCACCACTATTTGTGGTGCCTCGCGGAAAAACCAACCTGCTCAACAAAGCACCACTAACAACGACAATACAAGCACTTAACCAGGTGGCGGAGAAAATTGTCATTTTCCATTGTTCACAGAGCGAGTTCGTAAGGGCTATTATGTTCAATTTGTCATATTGTAAATAATAATTACTATTTTCTACTACTCTATTGCATTAGGATAAGCCTGTAATGATAGATGTATTGTTTTAATAATAAATAAAATAAAATAAAATAAATAAATATTTGAACATACTTAAGTACATTTACGAAAGTATATTATTATAGTATACCACTTATTTCACCTATAAAACAGTTTTTCTCATTATTCACAATTGTATTTGTCATGATAAACATGTACAACATGTACATTTTGAAAAATTTGGTACAGACTTCATTCTATTCAGTTATTGGAGTGTAACTCAAAAACTACTGGACCGATGAAATTTAAATGGGAAGCACCAGCTTTCAATCAAAAAATTATTTTGAGAATCGATCGCTTCACTGTATCGAAAGTTATGAGGTAACAAACATAAATAAAGAGTCGAATCGAGTACCTCCTCCTTTTTGGAAGTCAGTAGCAAATAGCAATTTTTATACACATATATTGACGGATTAATTTTTTATTTAATCGTTTACATAATTTTTTTTTTTTTTTTTTTTTTATACTTTTTTACGAGGTGCAATTGCTTGGTTTCTCCGACGTCCGGACGCGCTTTAGTGCGCCTTAAACCTCGGTGTTTGTTCACCTGAAACTGTCTTTCTCATTTATTTAGGGCAGCGACACAGATAACTCACATTTTGTACGTCGACGCGTGACGCGTTCACGCATACGATACGAATACTTTTTCGCAAACTTTTTGTACAGCCTCTGTGGCGCAGAACTTTGCCTAAATATCCATAAGGGCCATAATGTAGTTGTCTCAAATTGCCGTAACGTTTACCATGAGGCGAACTAATTGCATGCTTGGCTACGTACTACAATAAGAAAATATACTTTAGCTCACTTAAATAAAAAAAGATTTATTACAATCGCTGGATTAGATAGAACTGAAAAGGAGTTCTGAAACCGCGAGTAAACAGAATTGCGCCAGAACATCTGCAAAAACATCATTATCTGATTCGTTCGAGCTTAAATAAAATTGGCAGAAGCGGAATTCTCTCAAGGCTGCAGGTTGGTTTTTATTCATTTAAGTGATAAAGGTCTGTTTACTTCAACAGAATGAAATTACATTTTAAATTTGTATGAAACTAAATATGTATGTAACTGCGCCGAAATATCGGGAGCTCATTCCACAACCTTACCACGCTAAATATCCCGTTAATAATCATATAACTTTAGAGAACAACCGTGATAGTTTAAAACAGTGTTTTTAAATATGTATGTATCTCAAAGTAGGTCTTTAAGGTACATCTTACTTGGTTGTTACGAGGGTTTATTTCTTTAGCCTCTTTTTCACTCACGCTTGCATTAAAATACGTAATGATAAAATATGCCTTCAAGTTATTTTATTATCTTTGTTAAATTATCATCATCATCATCATATCAGCCGTAGGAAGTCCACTGCTGAACATATGCCTCCCCCACAAATTTCCAAAAGAAGCGGTTGGAAGCGGCCGGCATCCAACGTCATCCTGCTACCTTTATCAGGTCATCAGTCAACCTTGTCGGTGGACGACCTACGCTGTGTTTGCTTTGTTAAATGTTCGAAGAAAATGTAATATTTTTTTTTTTTACTGAAAACTTTTTACGGGTCTGCACAAACTGTAAATGTGTCTGTTGTTCTACCTTTGAAAGGGTCAATATTCTAACCGCAACAGGTAACAAATATTCATAATAGTTATTTCTGCTTCTAGTGCAGAAATGAATTATACGCACGTGTATCATACAATCTCAAATCATCAAATTATTATCTGTAAAAATTGACCAAACGAGCAAAGCGTGTCTGCTTTAACTGGTCAAATTAACTTTCAGCTGTTCGTATATTTTCATAAATCGAATTCTCAAAAATTTCCAATTATATATTACGCAATATCAACGTAAGGCAATCATTACATCCCTGGGGCTGTAATGTTGTATGAAACTCCCTTGGGTGTAAAGTGATTTGTATTTGCGCAAATGGACTTCCAACAGTCCAATATTTCTCGGAAGCATGCCTGCTTCGGACCTATATTCGGAACAGTTCCATAATTTCGAGGACATTCATGATGTGTCTTTAAAAATTCTTGGACTGTTGTGGTTGCCAAAATCGGATGAATTCTCGTTTAAAACCACTACTACTGTCGGTCGTTGTACCAAACGTACAATTCTTTCGGATATTGCTCGGATTTTCGATCCATTAGGATTATTGTCGCCTGTCGTGTTCTTCGCGAAGTATTTAATGCAGCTTTTGTGGTTGTCCGGTGTCGATTGGGATGATAATGCTCCTACGTCCGTCGCCCAAGAGTGGCTCAAGTTTAAAGCTCAGTTACCGTTCTTGAGTTCACTTGCAATTCCTCGCAGAATAATAGAACCTTACGTCGAAATCCAGTTTCATGGCTACTGCGATGCTTCTGAGCGAGGATTTTGTGCAGTGATATTTTGTCGTGTGGTTGTCGATAACATACAAATTGTCGTGCGTCTTTGTTGCGCTAAATCGAAAGTGGCTCCTTTGCGGAGACTTTCTATCCCTCGTTTAGAGCTTTTGGCTGCCGTTTTATTGGCTGACCTCAAGTGCTCTGTCTCCTTCGCTTTGAAGGATCTTTATCGAATCGGCAAAATGTTTGCTTGGTCCGATTCCACTGTCGTTCTGACTTGGATCAAGTCGTGCCCGTCTCGATGGAAAACCTTTGTGGCCAATCGGACTTCTTCAATCCAAGAAAAAATTCCCCCTGATTGTTGGCGCCATGTCCCAACTGGTGATAACCCGGCGGATCACGGGTCACGTGGTATGCTCCCCGATGATTTGATGCGGTGTGAATCATGGTGGGCGGGGCCTTCATGGCTGTCGCGTCCGGAATCAGAGTGGCCCCTGTCTATTCCTGAGTTTGATGGGTCAGCTGTCGATGAACAAAAAATTCTGACTTTGTTCACAGCCCTAAACTCAGATTTTGTTGATAAAATCTTGTGTCGTTTCTCATCCTTTCGTCGTGTAGTCAATGTTTTGGCTTATTGTTTTCGTTACCTTCACAATTTGAAGAACCCTAATTCAAAATTAATTGAAAAGGCGTTGTCGTCAACTGAAACCAAATTCGTCATTGATTTCCTCGTTTCGCACGTCCAAGATCGTGTGTTTGCGACGGAGATACGGAACATCCAAAAGAATTCAGTTAATTCACTCCCGAAAGCTACTCGGAAACTATGTCCTTTCTTGGACAAGGATGGCTTGCTGAGGGTGGGCGGTCGGCTCTCTCAAAGTCATAATATGGACTATGAGAAGAAGCACCCCCTGTTGTTACCTCGTGAGCATCGGCTTACTTCGCTTATAATAGAAGAGTATCATCGCAGATTTCTACATCCTGGGCTGCAAACTCTGCAAAACCTTCTTGCACAGGAGTTCTGGTTCTGTCCCTTTTGTATTAAGAAATAAGATGTCTTTAAAGCTGATGATACTTCAACGTTAAACAACATTGTATCGTAAGATTGAGATTGATGGCAATGTGTTGGTTAAATCCTTGAGCTCTAACATCACCCTGGTAATATGGTTATATTCCCTTCAGTGCAAACATTATCACCTCCAACATAAATATTTATAATATTTGGGAACGCGGCAGTAATAAGAAGTAAAAGTCTTTTAAAGTATATTTACATACTTTAAACGTTTAAAATCAACGTTAGTCCATAAGTGTGCCTTTGATGCCTAAATAGAATAGACATTTTTATTTGATTTGATTCTTTTCTATTCGAATCATCTGCATCTATGAGAAATTGAACACTGAGGTTAACTTCGTTGATACACGTTTAATGGTACACTTGGCCCAGTGTGAATCAAGAAAAAAATAATTCATAATTCATAATTCATAATTCGTTCATTCATAATTCATAATTCATAAGTCATAATTCATAATTCATAATTCATAATTCATAATTCATTCATTCATAATTCATAATTGTTTATTTCTCAAGAAAAAACACTGACAAATTAATTTATACGTATTGTCACATTATAGTCTTACACTTATGTTATTAACTTAGTAGTTCTGCGAACAATAGACCTTACGAGCACATCTAATTTTCGCGTACTTCACAACCTATTATCTTGAAAACCACTTGACCAATTATGCTTACATTCGAAATTCCTCTTTAATGTGAGAAACCTAATGCGTGTACCAAATAAAAAAAATACAGAGTTTATTTTTACTTTAGGGAAAGTAAAAAATAACCGACGACAAAAAAATAGTTAAATAGATATTCAAACGACAAGTTTAGTCGAGTTTGGTTGTAAAAATGCGACCTGTCGTGCGATTCTCTAAGAGCAAACATCGTAGCATCTTTGACAACATCCGTGAAACAAATGACAAGATGACAACAAACGTTGGAAAATCAACCTTGTGTACAATGGCGATATCTCATAAAGTAATTGACATCGGTGAGCTCGTCGACGAACGCATCGACGAATCATTAGAGAATCGCACGGCTGCACAGGAAGACAAACGAACAACCTAACAAATATAAGGACAGATGAAAGTCAATTTGGTCCTTTAATGCAGAGACGCTTTCCTCGATTTACTCGCTCGGTCAATTAGGTATAATTCTTAATAACTATGAATTAAATGCATATTATTACACTATTTATTAAAATCATAGGACAATAAAATATTAAATATTAATTAGAGTACACATAGTTTCAAATACTATACAAATATGATACATAATTTCACAGTTACACGGACTTTTATTTCTTGAATATAAAACTCTTACTAAAATACCATAACAGCTCTATATACATACTGCCACACCTACTCCATAGAATGCATTGGCCCGTTAAACTTTTCCTTCCTTTTTCGTTACACAACAAAAAAGAAAGAGATATTTCTAAAGGAGACAATTTATTACTTCTTTTATTCGCGGAGTGCTATAACACTCTGTAATGGCTTACTCTGTGGCAGGAACAAGACCGTTTTATTTATTGACTAATGATTTAAACGGTGTCTTGATACAATTTTTATTTTTGCTCTTTGGTAAAATTAGTGATCATTTTCGCAATTGTTAATTTATATGCCAACATTTTAACCTTCTTCATTTGTGTCAATCTGTGTAATCTAGAGAGGGTAGTTTGAAATAAACTCCATTAATTCTCTACTACCGTCGAAAGGTGGTTGACATTTTGTCATTGCGACCCGCTCCGAGTGCACATTACTAGCCGCGGGCGTGTCTGGTAGGCATATTTTAATGTACTTACTAGACACATTACGGTTCTTACAGTTTTTTAGCTATTGCATAGCTTCTATCGCGGGCCTTGAGCGTGGAGACCGAATCCAGACATTCCGTAACGAAAATAACCTAACACCCCCCACTCCAACTCCATCTATCGATGAATAACAGAACTTTTAATAACTTTTTGAAATATCACGCTTGTCTCTTTAGTTGAGCAACTCGCCTCTAGATGGCATTGGTTAAATAATTATAATTGCATACGTTGATTTGGCATCTATCGATGAATAACAGAACTTTTAATGACTTTTTGAAATATCACGCTTGTCTCTTTAGTTCAGCAACTCGCCTCTAGATGGCATTGTTTAAATAATTATAATTGCATAAGTTGATAAAAACAGCTATGCAATAGCTTTACCGCGGCAGTCTCCGAGTGCCACACGTCTTTTTTTTTAAATTACCTTTCATTTATAGGCTGGTTGCAAAAGACATAATGGTGGTATTTGGTATTTATATTTGAAAGACTCAATAGAGGACACTTGACAATAAGTTTTTAGGTTTATAAATAATATATATATATATTGAACCTGCCGGGTAAATTATCATTGTACTGTGTCATTTGGAACTTTCCTTATCTACTTAGTGAAGTAAGGAATTGCTGTAGAAGTGCTGGAAACTAAAGAGACAATATTGGATCACCGTGATACCGACTGACCGACAAAGATCAGTCCTCACCTAAGTACAGTACTCACCTCTACAGCCCATATATACCTCTCTCAAATTGTGCAAAGACCTCACAGTTTGATTGAAACTTTTCTAAATAAAGCTATATATAATTAGCTACGCCCCGCTGTTTCACCGGCCTGGTGATGTTAATACACCTAGTAATTTTAAAGTTTTCTTAAAGTTTCTGCACATTTTTAATTTTTTTCCGTAAGCACCTTCTTTAAAGAATTAGAAACTTAAAAAAACTTTATGGAATCTGTAAAGTCGTTCACAAGTAATGCGTGGCCAAGAGAAATCGCAGAATAGATGGCCGATGGAGCCGGAAGGTTGTAGAGTGGAGACCACGGACTGGTACAAGGTAGACTGACGACCTGATAAAAGTAGCAGGTTGACGTTGCATGCAAGCCGCTTCCAACCAGTCCATTTGGAAATTTGTGGGGCTTATGTTCAGCAGTGGACGTCCTATAGCTGATATGATGATGATGAAAGGAAATAGGGATTTATTTATGTATATATATGTACATACACGACCTTTTAATTTAGCACAAATATGTCGTTAATTAGGATAACAATTATCTATTGTGTCAGGTTCCAGGACAGCTGAAGGTTTACATCATTTTCAAGAAAGTATTTGTATTGTTAACTAGCATAACTCACTTATCATCGTACAAACTATTTATTATCTATACCACAGTAGTACTGGTTAAGCAATACCCAAAGTAACACGTTGATAATACGATTATTTTCTTGGCTTTTCGCCGTGATGGGACGGGGTAGAATATTCCCTCCGTCAACTTAGGTGGTAGGCTTCTTGTGCAAGAGGCTGTCTTGGTTGTTTTTTTCTCTTTCTGTGATAGGTTGGTAAACGAACAAGATCACCTGATGGTAAGTAATACCGTCGCCCACGGACATCCGCAATACCAGAGGTCTCGAAGATGCGTTGCCGACCTATGAGGAAGGATGATAGGAAGGAAGAGATAGAAACGGTGAGGGTGGAAGGAGAGGAGGAAGGAGAGGGAGAACGGGATGGGGGAAGTCAGGCCTCCAGAACCTCTCACAAACCGGTGCCGAACCGAAACACAATAGCAATTCTTCTCCGGTCATGCCGGCCCATTCGGCTGTGGGGTTGCAGCGTGGCACTGCCACAAAAAAACCACCGCACTGGCAGATATTCTACCCCTAAGTAATAGTGCGCCAGCATTATTGTGTTAGGATGTGGAGGGCACTCTATCTAGTGAAATCGCGGGGCGAAAGATACCTAAAACATATCCGGGTGGCGAACGCAGTACAGTGTCATTGAAAACTACAGAGCTAAGCTCTGCATGGTACTACAAGGCAAGTGGGGGGACTACCCTCTTCCTCTTGCCTCACCCTCCTACGAAGGCGACTTATTTTAAGATCTTTGCCCTAGATCTAATGGTTGTCTTCATTTCCGTGTTATGTATGAAGTCTATATTATAACTTTATGTAGCATAACTTGTTTCATATATCACCTTTTTATTTTCTTTGTGACCAAGGTATTATTATCAAATACATCATCATCATCATCAGCTGCAATGCTCATTGTGGAACATAAGCTACATTTGAACGCCACAATGAATGGCTATTTTCCAATTCCGATCGGCTCACAATATCATCGGTCCACTTTTTACGAAACGCCTTCCGCTTTGAGGTCATCCTTTCTCTCACCTACCGGTCCTTTTAATCGAAGCCTGCTCATTGCAAATTCAACTTCTAAATTCGAAAAACTCTGATTTACACTCTGACTTTGGTTTTTCGCCGTATTGATTCGTTTCAGATTTTATAGTGGAAAGAAACTTCAAGCCATATAAAGATAACTATAGTAAATATATGCCTAGTAAAACATACGTATAAATTAAACATCAATTTCCTAAATGGCTTTCCAATCACCATAATCATTATTTGGGGACAGGAATAATAAATAGCTTTCAAAAATGTCATCAATTTCTTAAACGGCCCCACTCTAACTAATGGTGGGTCGGAGGCATTTTCAATTTAACCAAGGATTAGCATATTCAATGAGATGGCCTTGATGCCGTACCCGAGGTTTACATAAACTAGAAAAAACACCGGCTTTTTGAGGTGGAACTTTCACGGTTTTCTTAACTAGGTTTCGCTTGGGTGCTTTGCTTCGTTTTTTATACGTAACTCATACGACACTACACGACGTACATATTTGTTTTCATAAAACTAAACAAGCAGATTTTACGTTAATTAGACACAAATATTTATTTTATCACAAAACTGATGTTAACCACTGATCTTGACAGTAAACTCCCATCAGACATGACATATATAGATAGAGAGATATATATACAACATTATAAATTACAACAAAAAACATAAAAATAAAAAAATATTACATTGTTAATTTAGAACTAAGACTTGTATGTAAATTTCTGTCAACAATAAACTTATTATAATTATTATTAATTAAGTGTCACAATGGGCGGTCTTATCGCTCAGACCGATCTCTTCCAGACAACCATGCATGGAAATAAATTATGTATACAAGTAAAGGTGGTGCATAAAACAAGTACAATATAGAAGACTTTTAAAATTAAGTTACCACTTATATTTTAAAATATTACATATCAATATAAAAATGTTTATGTGTAATATTAAAATTATGAAATATAAATATGCATGCAATATGTAATATAGACATGCCCGAAACCTAGACCGATAACGTCAGCTACTTACGTTAGTAAAGTCGGTTATGATATTAAATATATATGTGTCAGATCTGCTTAATCAATGTTATTATTATTAATTTATATATAATAAAATTATTATTATTATTATCACTTAATCAATCTTAATCAGTATTCATTCGTTGCTTGAAAATAAGTGCAGGTCCAATTAACTCCAACTTTTAGCCAAACGCCTTATGTACTTAGAAGCAATATTTTGATGTTACCGTTGTCGATATCGAAAGCCTTCTTCAGGACCCTGAAGCGACTTCCTCACAAAGTCGAAACATAAACAAGTACAATTTGAACAATTTAATATCGACTTCCATTCTATTCAGTTATTAGAGTGTAACTCAAAAACTACTGGACTGAATTCGAAATTTTTTAAATGGAACCACTCGGAAAGCACCAGCTTTCAAGCAAAAAAATCATTTTGAGAATCGGTTCACCCTATCGAAAGTTATGAGGGAACAAACATAAAAAAAAACATACAGTCGAATTGAGTACTTCCTCCTTTTTTGGAATTCGACGGGTTTTTTCTAACGACTTCCAAAAAAAGGAGGAGGTACTCGATACGTCTATATTTTTGTTTCCATTTAAATTTCATCAAATTCGGTCTAGTAGTTTTTGAGTGCCACAGTGCCTGAAGACGAAAGCCTTCAATCAGTGCGTCCTACTCGTCATGACATACGGAGCCGAAACGTGGACACTGACGGCTCGAATGGTCCACAAGCTTAAGGTCGCTCAGCGGGCTATGGAAAGGGCTATGCTCGGTGTTTCTCTGAGGGATCGCATCAGAAATGAAGTGATCCGTCAGACAACCAAGGTCATCGACATAGCCCACCGGATCAGCAAGCTGAAGTGGCAGTGGGCTGGCCATATTAGCCGTAGAACCGACAACCGTTGGGGTAAACGAGTTCTAGAGTGGAGACCGCGTCTCGGCAAACGTAGTGTAGGACGTCCTGAGGCACGGTAGAGTGACAATCTGCGCAAGACGGCTGGCAAAATCTGGATGCGAGTAGCCCAAGATAGAGCTAAGTGGCGTGCAATTGGAGAGGCTTATGTCCAGCAGTGGACTGCTACAGGCTGATGATGATGAGTTTTTGAGTTACACTCCAAGAACTGATTTTTACCAAAGTGATAGAACAAAGTGGAAGACAGTGTAAAATTTTCCAAATTGCACTTGTTTTTTTTTCCGTGCAGTACCCTAGAAGACATAACCATACATTTTACGTGAACAATATAAACTGCGCAATCAAATATAGTATTTTTGTTTTCGAATTCAATACAGTATATACCGTAACAAAATTTATCTTACTTTCAAGTATGGGTATATTTGAAATTAATAAACATTTTGTTACATTCATGTACTTATTATAATATGGCATACTTTATCCGGTTCACAGGTAATGCAGAGACTAATAAGGAGTTAGTCTGATTTTAAGCGCAGAAATATGAACCAGCGACGTCCCCAACTTTTAATTAGATAAAATGTTCAACGTTAACATTGAAAGCAAACTTTTAAGTGTCAAATAAAGTTTCGGTGCATAGTCAGTAATTAGTGGAAAACTATTCCTTTTAGATATATATTTATTAATGTTTCTAA
Organism: Selenia dentaria; assembly: GCA_917880725.1. NCBI lineage: Eukaryota > Metazoa > Arthropoda > Insecta > Lepidoptera > Geometridae > Selenia > Selenia dentaria. Next base: position 11,368,097 of record OU862898.1, on the reverse strand, counting down.
AAACAACAGCTATTACAACTTTACTTGCTGCTACTATCATGAAACAGAAAGCCATTTACAAGTTTGTACACATAGCGTCCTGCCGTGCGATTGTCTAATGATAGAGAATCACACGGCTGATCAAGCAAGCACTGCTGTGTGATTCACTAAGAGCATACATCGTTGCATCTTTGACAAGATCTCTGAAACATTGAAATTTATAGAGAGAAAAATTTCATCCTCGGACGGGATTCGAACCCGGGTGTTCTGACTCTCCGTGTCAGACGCCATTGACCAACTAGGCCACTGAGGTTCTGGTCCGAGCATCGGTGGCCTAGTTGGTCAAATAATGTAAGTAAGTAGTAAATAATGCTTCTTTCGGTTGGATGGTACTGTTTAACTGACCAATAGATGTCGCTCCGTCCCCGCAAGACGGTTAGTCAAATAGAGAGTTAAAATTCGATGCTCGGACCAGAACCTCGGTGGCCTAGTTGTTCAATGGCGTCTGACACGGAGAGTCAGAAGACGCGGATTCGAATCCCGTCCGAGGATGGATTTTTCTCTCTATAAATTTCAATGTTTGAGATCGCTTAAGCAGGCGTTAGTGCTTTAAAAAGTAATACTATAAAAAATCTGTGAAACAAATGACGAGATGAAAATAAACGTTGAAAAAACAACCTTGTGTACAAGGGCGATATCTCAAAGTATTTGACATCGGTGAGCTCGTCGACGAACGCAACGACTAATCATTAGAGAATCGCATGGCTGTTTAAGTCATCCAATTAATTTGATGGTTTTTCCCATAATACGTACACTCGTGCACTTGTACATTTGCCATTCTTCAATTTATTAATTGCTTTAATAGTTTTTAAGCTGACATAATCACTAATGCAAGAATTGAATTTAGAAATGAAATGTTATTATAAGCTCTTGAAGTATAATAACTAATATTCATTTATTCACCTTATAACATTTCGTTACACTGGGTACGTCAAATTTTTACATGTTATATTATATTTATCTTATATGAACTTAGAATAATTATTGGTATGGACTTATTATAAATACAAAAATTAAACAATAAAATACACAATTATTTTTACAATATCATTATGCTCCTTCACACATAAATAAGGATTCTGAAAGAGGAAATCTCATAAACTCATTTAGGGAGTAAAATGGATTTTCAATGAAGAAAGATTTGATATGTCTTTTAAAAACATGTTTTAAAATGTTGAAATGTGTTTTGTTCTTTCAAAAATCTGTTTCGAAATGTCGAGAGCTCATGATAAATATACCGTTTCGAAGACGCCATCAGCCGTTTCGTGCGGCGTGCGGTGTCTGCGTCACCAAATGCTATCCGCGACTACAACTTGCAGATGGCCATAAAAGATTGGAATGTGGATGTGACGGAGGCCCTGGGCCAGGTGGAGAAAGCCGACTTAAATAAAAATTTGTTACAAAAATATTAGACAAGCTTAGGCTTTTGTATTATGTATGCGTGTATACCTTGAGCATTCACGCTCACTAAAAGGCTTCTTCTCGCGGCGGCGTCGTGTGGCGGGTCGTCCTCTTCCCTCAAATATGGTTGCGAAGGGCGATGGCTGGCACACGTGTCAAGCTCGTGAACGGGCGCTGCTTGCGGGAGCCAGTATGCTCTCGGTATGTACGATATTTAGATAGTTAAAAGCCTATTTGAGTTCAAAAAAAAGCAAAAATGCCCCTCTGGCCTCATCTTAAATTGTATGGGGCACATACAATTTAAGATCAGGCTAAGAAATTAAAAAAAAGTTTTGACCCTTCATTCTCTTATCGTATTGTGCCCTTCAGGCTAAGTAAGTTTTCAAAGTGCACTTCAGGCCTTCACAAATGTATTATGTAAATTTACTAAGAAAAAAAATGTCCTCCTGTATTCCGTTAATAATTATAAAAAAAAGTTATAAGTGTAAAATATAAATGTAAGCAATGCCACGGGCCCGTTGAGTCTTTGAACAAAAGCAATAATAAAAAATAAAAAATATACCGTTTCTAAAGTTAATTCTTACGTTATTAGTTATAGTTGCATCAAGTGAGGTTTTGAACAAGTTGAGTTAAATCGGTCATTAAAGTCACTGTGTCACTGTGCTGTGTAAGTCTCGTTGTAATAACGCGGTGTATACATTACTAAAAGTAAAGCTATTAAAGGCAATTGAAAAGGAAAACACTAACACATGTCTGTGTACACTTTGCCTACACTCGTAAACTGTAGCGAACACTTAACGATTAATAATCCACCAATATCACACATCAAAATTGAAAAAAAAACACAAATTTAGGATATTTAAACAAAATCAACGATAGCCATTTTTGTTCTTTTTCTCGCCATCAACCTAACCTAAAATTTTCCAAGGAACTGTACTGCGCGTGCACGCATCGCTCCAGAAGCTGTAGTCCAGTCAAATTAGGCCATATTTTGCAAATGAGTGGAAAGTGGAAGTAATTCGCGACAGTGGGTTTTTTATTTTATTATCATGCCTTACTCAATCCCTACCAAACTTATCCTCCGGAAGAGGGTTAAATAGAGTTAAAACTTTGAAATTGCATAACTTTATTCAGGAAATAACGGTGATCGCTATATTTTTGTACTATACTTAAAGTATTATAATCTTCTTACTAAGTATTTTTCAACCAATTTTCAAAAACAAGAGTATTTTCTCAAGTCGAAGTGTATAGTATTTTATTGTATAATCACGCAAAACTTAATGCAGAGTAGTCCGATTGTAATACTTATTTTTTTGTTTGGTAGAGTATACGTCCGAGGTAGTGCCATATACATGTTATCAAATTCGATAATTTATTGATTCAGGCGTTACTTTGCGGAAATCCATTATAAAAAATCGATATTAAAAAATATTTAGTGACACTTCCGCTGAAAAGAAAACAATGATTTTGGCCTATTTGGGGGCGTGCACCACCTTCCCTCCCGCATAAAATGCTAATAGGAAGAATACAAAATAAAAAACACAAGAAACCCCAAATCAACCAAAACCGATTCGACACGTGTTTCGCCTCTACACGAGGCATCCTCAGGAGATGTTGACTCGTCGAGCGCTAGACAGAAAGCGCTCGAATCGAAGTAGAATCGGTTTTGGTTTATTGGGGTTTTTTGTGTTTTTTATTTTGTATTCTTCCTATTAGCATTTCATACGGGAGGGAGGGTGGTGCACGCCCCCAAATAGGCCAAAATCATTGTTTTCTTTTCAGCGGAAGTGTCACTAAATATTTTTTAATATCGTTTTTTTTCTTTTTTTTTTATCAAATTCGGTTAATTGGTTTTTGAGTAACAATCTAATAACTGAACAGTGTTTCGCCTACTGATTTCTTCATATCATTGATCGAGATAGCACTTTTCAGTTATTGGATTGTAACTTAAATACCGATTGTCCGGAGTACCTTGGACGTATACTTCACTTAACAAAAAAATAATTAATAAAATCGGACTACGCTGTTAAAAAAGTATGCGTGATTATACATAAAAAAATATACACGTCGACTTGAGAAAATCCTCCTTTTTTTGAAAGTCGTTAGTAAAGATACGATCCGTAGCTTGCACATTGGTGCTAATTTATCTGTACGTTTATGATGTTTACAATTACCTAATTTTAAGTTTGCAGCGTATGTCGGAATTTTCCTAAAGCCGCCAATTAAACAAGGACAAAATATTCTGTATGTCGCACGACTTTTTCAATCTAAGTCACTACACATAAAGAAAGCCTTCATTAATACAATAAACTATTCCAACTTCTTTTAATTTTTTAAATTAACGGCCTGTTAAAGTGTATACCTAATATTTAACATGGTTCCGTAGGTGCTAGAAATGGTGAATACCGGGAAGATACTCCCAGATATGTTTCCTAACGATTTCAGAAGAATCTACAACTGTCAGAATTATTTCCATACTTTTTCCTAATTTGACTGGACTACTGAACCAGAACATTGGCTTGATTTATTGATTGATTGAAAACAGATTTAAAATCGATTCAGTGGTAATTTTTCAACAATTTCATTACCGAAGCGCGCGGAAAATTCGAATTTACCTAGTTCGCCCACTTTTTGCAAATCGCCTGATCTCAATTATCATTTAAACATAATACTTAAAGGATTTAATCACATTCGCCCAGTAATTTCACTTGGTACATTTCCCTTTGATAATTTCTTTAAATATCGCTAAATCCTATTCTGAGAAAGGCGTATTGCGGAACTAATTAAGCTGTTTAATGAATATAAGTGTCAACAAGTTTGAATTTTTATTACGTGCTTCGTACGTCCGGTGTTCCGGCGCTTGCTCTAATACGTAGATCTAGAAATCCTGGAATAGATATTTTTATAACAACATAATCCAATACGTTATATATTACTTTTATTATATATATTAAAAATACGATCTTCTCCAACAGATCATTCAGGGTAACATCCAAGGACGTAGACGACCAGGCAGAAGACGTACCTCACGGCTCAACAATTTCCGGACGTGGTTCAACATGAGCATAGGTCGCTATTTCAGGCAGCAGCAGCTAAGGTCCGAATAGCCTCAGTGATAGCCAACCTCCGGTAGGACATGGCACCGCTAGAAAAAGATCTCGATATGAATCCAAACATAGGGCTTAGACGACTACACATAATGAGTTTAAGGCGCATCCCATTTTCCAAACGATACAATATTTACAAAACAGAATACAACTGTTAAGACTGGTGTATATCACCTGGCATATAAATATTTGCGCATATTGGATTATGTTGTTATAAAAACTATTTATTCCAGGATTTCTAGATCTACGTATTAGAGCAAGCGCCGGAACACCGGACGTACGAAGCACGTAATAAAAATTCAAACTTGTTGACACTTATATTCATTAAACAGCTTAATTAGTTCCACAATACGCCTTTCTGAAAATAGGATTTTGCAATTTTCATTCAACATTCTCAGTTATTAGATTGTTACACAAAAACCGATTAACCGAATTTGATAACATGTATATGGCACTACCTCGGACGTATACTCTACCAAACAAAAAAATAAGTATTACAATCGGACTACTCTGCATTAAGTTTTGCGTGATTATACAATAAAATACTATACACTTCGACTTGAGAAAATACTCTTGTATTTGAATGTTGGTTGAAAAAATAATTATTATAATGTATATAATACTTTAGGTATAGTACAAAAATATAGCGATCAACGTTATTTCTTGAATAAAGTTATGCAATTTCAAAGTTTTTACTCGATTTAACCCTCTTCCAGGTGATAAGTTTCGTAGGGATTGAGTAAGGCATGATAATAAAATAAAAAACCCACTGTCGCGAATTACTTCCACTTCCCACTCATTTGCAAAATATAGCCTAATTTGACTGGACTATAGCTTCTGGAGCTATGCGCGCACGCACAGTACAGTTCCTTAGAAAATTTCAGGTTAGGTTGATGGCGAGAAAAAAACCAACAATGGCTATCGTTGATTTTGTTTAAATATCCTAAATTTGTGTTTTTTTTTCAATTTTGATGTGTGATACTGGTGGATTATTAATCGTTAAGTGTTCGCTACAGTTTACGAGTGTAGGCAAAGTGTACACAGACATGTGTTAGTGTTTTCCTTTTCAATTGCCTTTAATAGCTTTACTTTTAGTAATGTATACACCGCGTTATTACAACGAGACTTACACAGCACAGTGACACAGTGACTTTAATGACCGATTTAACTCAACTTGTTCAAAACCTCACTTGATGCAACTATAACTAATAACGTAGGAATTAAGTAAGTCTTTATGGTATTTAAGATCTGTGCTTTTTTACGAAGCGGTATTATATTATAGGGACCATAAAACATTATAATGAATTTTGTATATCATAAAGAACTCATAAAACAATTATTCTTAGAAACATCATGGTTTATCTATATCTATACTGAGATAAAAGTTTGTTTGTTTGTTTAAACGCTCTGATTTCAGGTTCAACATCAACTAATAGTTCGAATCGAAACATATTTTTTAACATCTACACAAAGGTCTTCAGGTCTCAAACTAGATAGAGCCTGTTCTATGGTAACCTGATGACTGATATACATACTTATATACAAATACACACCCAGACACAGATCAAACAGACATGTTCATGCACACAAATGTTTGGCCTCTTCGGGGATCAAACCCGGGAACAGTGGCTCAGAAAGCAGGGGTGCTACCAACTGCGCCAACCAGCCTGTCGTAAAAACATTATTTCAGTGTTGGAAATATAATTTATCAAAGAAGGCTGTGCTATATAACATCATGCTATGCGAGCGAAGTCGCTGTCGGGTCAGCTAGTATAAACATTCCTTTAAGCCATGACAGCCCAGAGGTAATAAGTGTCAACCACCATTCCGACAGCCACTGGTTCAATCCCTAGATCGTAATATCGTGCAGAAATCTACATCAGGCCTGAAAGTTCCCTACCTGTTGTTGGTAGGGAACTTTCTGGCCTGGCTGGCTCTGGATAATATTGGATGATCGTAATACTGGCTAATTATGCTTGCCGTGCCTGATCGGCGACGGATCGATTTCAGATAAATTCCTTACCTGAATACAGTACTTACCTCTACAGTCCACTTAGAACAAACCTGCGTAATGTGTGAAGTTGGATATCTAGCCACATCTAGGCAACCCAGTATCTTGAAACAAAGTCATCAAGTGGAAATAATTAGGGCTACCGCAAAAACAATTTGTGACCCGTGACGAGACTCTGCGTTCTATTCGTTTTGTCTTGTAGCCACTGCGAACAACGAAAGCTATTGTCCACCGTAATATATAAGCTCTATGTGCTTATTTAATTCTACAGTTATTCGTCAGTCTAATTTTATGTATTCTGGTTTATCTTATTTAAATTCAAACAGGTTTAATCAGAGTTGAAACATTACTGAAAATATAGATGGCTTTATATCCTTAAAAGGGCAACAATGTTGTATCAATACCCAGTTTTTTGGAGTTAAATCTTATTTAGGCGCGTTGAGCACTTTATAAGTGACGAAATGTCAAGGTAATTGCATTGTCGTCACCGAATGTAACGCTTTTTGGGTGAAGAAAAATCAAGGAACTCGTGTCATCGTCACCGTCACGTAACGCTTTGTCATAAATAATTTAGGTTTGAAGAGAAAACCTCTTTAGGCACAATAATGGTTTCCATGACTACCTATTATTGCTAATTGTGTGCTTTGATTGTGTGTCTTAAAAATAATTCGAATAGTTTTCACTTCTATCGGCAGTTCCCAAAGACTGCCCCGCGTGGGGGTTCAGCGGCTGATATAGAGACCACCTTTATCCTACAGAAACGTGCTATTCGAGCTATATACGAAATGGGTCCCCGTGAATATTTGAGCGATTTATTTAAAGAAATCAATAAACTAACTTTGCCTTCCTTATATGTATTTGAAAATATAATGTATGTTTGTAAAAAATTACATAAATATAAGTGTAATAGTGATCACCACCCTTTTAATACTAGAAATACAAATAGGATAGCTGCACCTAGTTTTAGACTTGCGAATACTTATAACTCATTCCTAGGAAATTGTGTGCGCTTTTACAATAAAATCTCAAAACACATAACTGAGCTCACAGAGGGCAAATTCAAGTTGACTGTAAAAAAGTTTTAATAAAAAAAGCTTATTATAAAGTCCAACAATATATAGAAGTTAAAGGTGCTTGGAATACTCCACTTCTGGTAAGCTGACATTATGCCACTCATAAAATGTAATATTTGTAGTACCTAAGTAGAATCATTGTAAACATCTATATAAAAAGAATGGCCCCGAGTTTCTTGCCGCTTCTTCTCGGTAGGCTCTATATATTTTGGAACTCGGCGGTAGAGTCTTTAAAGTACATTATAAAGAAAAAAATACGTTTATAAGTGCGTCTGATGCCTAAATTGAATAAATGATTTTGACTTTGACTTGACTTGCATAATTTTTTTTATAAATAGGCTAGCGTTTGACCACACCAATTGGTTGTCAGTGATCATGTGGTCAAAAGTGAGAAGAATATTGCCTGGTTAGAAACTATTATTTGTTAGTGAAACGGGCGAACATAATGTGTGGGAATAAGCAAGGAGTTCTAATTTTCAGAGTTGCCTATTTTTAGCTCGAAATCCCTTTCACTGAAATCAGAAACTTTAATGAAAACGTTTTTACTGAATACGAAGAACTATTCACATAAGAGCGGCGTTAGAGTGAAAAGGGTCTGTCCAATTTCCGGCAGTTGCCAACGCCTGCCCATGGACGCTTTTTTATCTTTTTCTAACTGCAACCATACTATTACGTGAGATAGAGAAGACGATATCATAAAGCTCTTAACTGGATAGCTCGTCAAAAACATTCGACAAAAATAGTTGTGATTTTAGTTTGTAAAATGCAAACCTTTTTATAGAGGTTGTTTGTTTTTTTACCGACTTCAAAAAGGAGGACGTTATATATGTTCGTGTGTTTGTGTTTTTTATGTGTATGTTAGCCGATTTCTCCCCCATTTGTGGACCGATTCTCAAAATTATGTTTATGTTTGGTAGAGTATACTTCCGAGGTGGTCCCATTTAAGATTTATCAATTTCGGTTAAGCAGTTTTTGAGTTACACTCCAAAAACTGAAAAGTATCTTGAAGATATCATCATTGACAATCGATCCTGTAAGTCTCAATCTCTATTTTACAAAAAAAAACAGAACAGACTCTAACATGTGTGAAATAACTTGTCGAAGTCGGTACCTTGTGCACAATATTTGATAATAAGTAAGTACCTACTTTAAAAATATCGTGGTACCGATTTCAACAAGTTATTTCACATTTTTTGGTGTTGAAGTCGGTTCTATTTTCTACCGACTAAAAGGAGGAGGTACTCAATTCACCTGTATGTTTTTTTTTATGTTTGTTACCTCATAACTTTCGACTGGGCGACCCGATTCTCAAAATTCTTTTTGTTTGAAAGCTGGTGCTTCCCGTGTGGTCCCATTTAAATTTCATCAAATTCGGTTCAGTAATTTTTGAGATACCTACATTCCAATAACTGAATAGAATGGAAGTCGGTATTAAATTTTTAAATTGTACTTGTTTTGTAAAATATTATTTATGTTATTTCTTATATCTAAGCAGTAGGTACTTGTTTAGTTTAACGAAGTTTTTTTTTAATAATGTTAAGTGATGGTATAAGGTGACGAACTGCACTGCACCCGTAACCCTAAGACGTTAAGTTTCATGTGCCTGTGATTTCGTGATGCCCTTTCAACCAGAAAACAGTAATGCGAACATTACTGCTTCGCGGTAGAAATAGGTTGTATTAAGTACTTACCTTGACGAACTCATTCACAAAGAGTTCTACAACTACCTCAATTTAATGGTGTACAAATGGATTTTGGAATTCTCAGTAAAGTTTTTCTAAGTACCATAAGAGCCTTTTACACAACTAATTGGTCTGAAAAGGCTACAGAGACGGGTTTTTATCGATCTAATTCTAAGAAATAGTATTTTTTTTTATGAAATTCAATTACTGAATTGCGTAGATAAGTTCATCTTAAAAGTAATGTGTTTCTGAAAATTGCTTAAAAGTTCTAAGAACCATGAGCCAAGGAATAAAATTAATATGTTAATAAAACTATTTATTCACTATAGCCAATTTCCGAAAGTGGTCTGCAGTTGAACGCTCGGATGGACAATTTTTAGTTCATTTTCTTTTGTTTCAAAACACTAATGGCCTTACTTATAAACGTTGCTTAAATTTAAATAACGTCATTTAGCAAGGCGCAAAACATTTTTCCTTTGCGCAGTACTAAATAACGTCATTTAAAGTTAAGCAGCGTTTATAAGTAAGGCCCTAAATTTGTAATTTACGTCTCAACTACCTAACGATAGGGTAAATCTGGTTGAAAATACCATACTCTTATTAAAATACAACTCTATGGCTATTTTTCTATCTTTTGTCACGTAAACGCAATTTAAAAATCATATAAAACAATAAATATTTAAAAGTTCAGATCTTATACGTTTTTTACTATGTCCCACTTTCCACGTAAGAATCCCGCTTTTTTTACTCAAAAAGCTTCATAATCCCGATATGGTAAAAAAATATCTGGCAACGCTGTACATCAGTGACAATACAGTGGTTTGAATGAACTTCATTACTTCTTTCATTCTATAACCCCTGAGATAAACTCCCTCAGATCTAATACCTACTTTAAACCAGCAATATATACTGTGTGACTCTATTGTCACTTTTGACAAGTAAGCAAAAATGTTAGTAAGTTTATTACTAGAGCTGACAAAAGTGACATAAAGCCGCCAGTTTTCAATATTTCAATCAACGTTTGTTAGCAACTGAGATGCATAAAAGCCCTGTCGTTGAGTAGTTACGAGAGGACACAGATTCATAGATACCAAACATACGAAACATACCATTAACATACCATTCATACATATAGATCAAACACATGACTCTCTTTTTGGGATTTGCTGCAGTCAGGTTATAAGAAAACGATGTTATCAATGAATTCGATTTATATTTAGTTGTTCCTTGCGGCTCTATCTAACTCACGAAAGTATATTTCGGGAGTAATTTATAGGTAAGTAAACTATGCTTTATCTTAACTATCCTGATCATCACCTACCTAGGGATGTGCTACATTTTCAGATAAGTCGGTTTACCTAATATTGTTAGGGATCCCTTTTTTCGCAAATCCTTTTTTTGTCAACTGCTTTGGCATAACGAGTTACGCATATTTTTTTGTCATAATCATTATTTGACATATTTTTTTTTTGGCATACTATTTCAGTGAGCATAAATATAGTTTAAGCTAATAGTTTTTTGCGCAAATTTTGATCCGCATAAAGTTGTAAGGCATAATGTTTTTTCCTCTAATAGTTATTAGGCATAAAGATCCGGTGTACCTTTAATTTCGACAAGTTCAACACTTCGACAGTACAAATATTCAACAAGAATAACGCTAACTGAACTTACGCGGAGTATGTAGTCAGAGCAAAGTCACTATAGGTGCGACGACGAACGAAACTAGGAGGAGCGTCAGGTTTAATGGTGACCACACGCCATGGCGACAGAATCAGGCCATACCTCGATAAGGATATAACGCTTCACTTTTGGGATAAACTACTTGTCGAATATATGTCCTGTCGAAGCAATGACTTGTATATGTAAATAGATTTTTTCGAAGTAAGCGATTTGTCAAAGTATTGAACTTTTCGAAGTTCAGAGGTACCCCACAAAAATTCTAAAAGTTTATTTTCCCCTTATTTTGCTTATATTTCATTATGCGTAAAAGTAAATTTAGGCTTTAGAATAGTATGCTTAACAATTATTATGATTCAAGTAATTATGCTTTAAAAATTGTGCAACAAATATGGCAAATGAATACTGTGCGTATTCAAAATAAATACAGTGCACGTTTATGTAGTTAATTCTTGCATAATTGACCATGTAAACTTAAAAACTTATTGGAAACTTATGATGAAAAAGTGTATTATATCTTCGTATCGTTCTAATACTGCGAAAATTCCAACTTCATAGCGTCAGTTTCTCATTTTTTGAACTGAAGAGCGCAATATGGCTGTAAAGAGGTGCTCGACCGCGCTCGGCTTTTTATGTTCAACTCGACTCGAGCTGCGCTCTAAACAACTAAGGCCCCTCCACCAGCTTATAACCACTTTACTCGTACTGTTCTCAGGTTTTATCTATTTTTATTTATTGTGCATCCATATAACACTACTAAAGTAAATAAATGATTAGGTTATGTAACAAAACGGGTTTAATTTACTCCTGCTTGTGATAGGCAAGCCAGAAAATTAGGATAATAATATTAGGATAGGATTTGCATCTAAACTTACTAAGTTTATATTTTACTGTCATATAATAATTATATAATATATACATACTACTGTTATATAATAATTTATTTAATATGGGTTTATATTAAATGTTATAGAGTTAGTGGTATAATAAGAATTGCCTAACATGGGTTAGGCAATTCTTATTATACCACTAATAATATTGTCGACGTTTACACATATGTACAAAGCGATTAAAGTGGGTAAATATAAACCAAAACCTTAATAAATTACTATGAATATTTGGAACTTAAGCCCCGCAATTTCAATTTGTTACACTGAGCTGAATAAGAGCGCAGTAATAGCTGAAAAGAGGTGCTTGACCGCGCTTGGCTTTTTATGTTCAACTCGGCTAGAGCTGCGCACTAAACAACGAAGGCCTCTCGAGCGGCTTATGAGCGCTGCCACCGCTATAAGGCTTTTTATTCTTATGCTCAACCATATTTCAACTTCTGTGAATAATTTTATGATACAAGTTATAGTTTTTGAACTGTTAATAGTATTTTTTATTTCATAAGGCAATTTGCACGTTTATACATTTGTCATTTTTCAAGTGAATTGTTTTATTATTTATAGTTACATAAAGTGAGATTTTTATTCAAGTAGTCAGAGTCTAGTCACTGTCCTGTCTAAGCCACCTTATATCAAAGCGTTGAACTCATTACTAAAACTTTCTAAGGCGATGCACGAGGTAAACACAAAAACAACATTTTATGATTTGGTGCACTTTTTCTACACACATACCTCCATTACACGTCAAAACTAGAAGAAATTCAAATCAGGGAAACCTAATCAAAAACAAAGAAAACCATTGTTAGGTTATTTTCCCGCCATCACGTTTAAAGTTGTTATTACGTATTTAATGGGTGGCACATAGAAAAATACTGCCTTGCAATTCTGTAATGATTCGTCGACGAGCTCACCGATGTCAAATACTTTATGAGATACCGCCCTTGTACATAAGTTTGCTTTTGCAACGTTTTTTTGTTATCTCGTCATGTGTTTCATGGATGTTGTCAAAGATGCAACGATGTTTGCTCTTAGAGAATCGCATGGCTGAACACAATACAGCCGTGCGATTCTCTAAGAACATCGCTGAGCTCGAATCTTTAGAGAATCGCACGGCAGCTTGCAAATTACTTAATAGCCACAGTTCTTCTTATCATTAAAACAACAACCAAACGCCCGTTACCGGCCTTTATAGATAGATAGATAGATAGATAGATATATAACACTTTATTGAGATTAAAAACAACAATTCTTAAACCTAGGTGTAACAATGGGCGGTCTTATCGCTCAGAGCGATCTCAGACAACACATGTATAAGTATAGCCCAAATGTTCAAGCCAACAAGATTACCCAGAATTTTAGAAGCACCGTTACGTCATCCCTGTAGCCTGTATAAATAGCCCTCAAGATAGTCAATCAGTCATCAAATTGAATTGTCATGAAATTTGACTTAACGTCTATACAAATAGCAAAGTCTTTCAAGCACGCGACCCGAGTCTTTACTTACTTTGCAAATAGAGTCTAATATTTGAAAGTAAACCTCCTATCTCTAGTAAGGTAAACTGTCAACAGATCAGTTATTGCAACCGGCCGTAAGTGTGTTCCAGCAGAATTGAACCATTAGAGAGTTACCATTTGAAGACCTAGTGTGCTACAGTAACTATAGTCAACCGCATCATCATGCTCTTGTGTATTGTGACACAAAGTTTATTGAACGAGATTTGGAGTAAAAATGTTAATTTGATTTGGAAAACAATGTCTTAAAATATATTTATTAGATCGATTCTAAGCCAAACGACAGTAGCCAGTAGCCAGTGACAAATACTATGATAAATCTTTGGCTGCATGCCAAGTTCAGTTTCACTGTAACTATAGTGAGAAAGGAGAAAATTCCTTTGTCAGCACAATCCCGAAATGGCACCATCAAAACAAAATGACCTCTTTGATATTATCTTCAATAAGTTCTTTAAGTAGGAAGCTAGAAACCAACTTATATTTCACGCTCTGCAGAATGCATCGCATTTTATAGTAAACTAACTGTGATCGATTTTGATGAAATGTATCGTTTGTCCCTTGTACCTATCGTCTATTTGAACACATAAAAGAGTTAAAGGGAGATAGCTATAGGGTAAACACGGATCGAATGCGTTACAAATAATCAATTGCGGTTAAAAAATAAACGTTCACACTGAATTAAATTCTATTATTAAGAATATAAGGTCACATTTTTGCTTATCAAAGCATAGAGTAAAATGGTCGGGAGGTTGGCAAAAACAGGTGCAGTCGACCAATCAGGGCAGGTGAGCGAACGGACGCTTGCTTCAGAGATCGGCGGTTACGCAGGGCAGTGTTAACCCGTTTTCTAGGAACGATGGTCGCGCGCGCGTTTGTTTAGAAAATATTCTTAAATCAGAGTGTGTACCGGGATTCTAAAAACGACGGTTGTGCGCTCGTTTAAAGAGATAATAGGGTTGGCTATAGCCGTCCGGTACCTGATTTTGATGAAGGTGCGAGTTTAGGGGTATCATTGGGGTCCACCTGAAGCCCTTCCAGCAATTTTTTTTTGCCGGAAACGTAGTTTAAATTAATTATGATTAAATTAAAATTTGATAAAAAAAAGTGAAATGGAACGCAATGTTGAGAAAATGGTACAATATTAAGTTGTCAAATTAAGTTGTCAAACTGAGTTAAACGAAACGTATCGTTATCGTTAAACGTAAGAAAAAAAAAAGGCGCCATTTTGTCTTACTGACAGATGGACTGTCATCCATTCATTCCGTTTCTCTCGTAGTTTCGTGAATGTGTGCTCTCTTGTTTTTCGATTTTTATTACGACTTTGGCTTTTTCCCTGGACTTCCTTCGATTGCGCGACGACTTGAAACTTGGCTTGCTTACCGGATTTGTTTGGATTGCTCTACGACTTGAACTTGGCTTGAAAACTGGACTGCACTTGGCTGTAATGGAGTATTACAGTACAATACCCGAAGCGGACGCGGTTTCGGCTCCTGATCTGCCCGTCGAACCTGTTGCCGGACCTTCTTCGGCTCCTGATCTGCCCGTCGAGCCTGTAGCCGGACCTTCTTCGGCTCCTGATCTGCCCGTTGAACCTGTCGCCGGACCTTCTTCGAGTAATGACGACGACGACAACGAGCTTATAACCAAACGAAAACTTTGCGTCACTGAAGTGATTGATCATTGGAATTTAACTGACGTTGTGCGAAAATTGGGCACTAAAGACCAATGCATCAAATATAGTGAAGACCAAGGTCTCATACCAACTGAGAAACGGTGTCGAACCCACAGGACATCCATGAAAGTGTCATACTCATGCGGATGCACAAGTTTTGGTACATTTGTGTGCTCAAAAAGATCATGCAAATCTAAATCGGGCAGCGGTGCCAAGATCTCTCGCAGAATTGGCACATTTTTCGAAAATATTGCTATCGACATAATGCATGTTTACTATCTTATATATGCATACTCACAAGGATGGACCTACGACCAAACAATTCACGAAGACCCTTATAAAAAAGAAAGGAAGCAATGTTTAAGCCCAAATACTATAGCCGATTGGTTTAATTACTGCAGAGAAGTAGTTGTGATATTTTATTTGGAAAAACAAAATCTTTACAGCGGTAAAATTGGAGGCTGTGGGAAAATAGTGCAAATAGACGAAAGTAAATTTGGAAAAAGGAAATATAACAAAGGACGTCACATTGAAGGCCACTGGGTGCTGGGATTAATAGAAGATTGGTCTGAAGACTTAAGATTGGAAGTATGCCCGGACAATAAAAGAGATGCTGATACTCTCATACCTTTAATTCAAAAGCATGTTTTACCTGGAACAACAATCCACACCGATTGTTGGCGGGCATACGATTGTCTGTCTGAATATGGATACATACACAAAAAAGTGAATCATTCAGACCCAGAGAACCCATTCGTGGGTAAAGATGGAATCCACACCCAAAGAATAGAATCCCAGTGGCGAGCAGTGAAGAGGTTTTTCAAAAAACAAAATTATAACAACCCAGAAAACTTTAGTGATATAATTGTTGAATATTTGTGGCGAAGAGACGTGTATAAATATAAAAGAGACTCTTTTGTACATTTAATGAAAGCAATTAAACATGTTTATGAAATAAACAAGTAATGTATTAAAATGTTTGTTTAATTGTGTCTCTCCTAGCCCTTTAACATTAAGTTTTTCTCATCTATCAACATAACTCTGAGACGGACTGGATATGTTATTGTTGTTATATAATACAATGTTAAGTGAACCGCCTTGATAGATTAGGTGTGAAACAAAAAATAGGTTAGGTTAGGTTAGAACATGACAAACAACGCACGAGCCGAGCGAGCGAAGCGAGCGTGCCGCGGCAGCGGCCGGCGAAGTGCCAGAAGCGAACCGCCTTAATAAGTTAGGTGTGAAACAAAAAATAGGTTAGGTTAGGTTAGAACATGACAAACGACGCACGAGCCGAGCGAGCGAAGCGAGCGTGCCGCGGCAGCGGCCGGCGAAGTGCCAGAAGCGAACCGCCTTAATAAGTTAGGTGTGAAACAAAAAATAGGTTAGGTTAGGTTAGAACATGACAAACAACGCACGAGCCGAGCGAGCGAAGCGAGCGTGCCGCGGCAGCGGCCGGCGAAGTGCCAGAAGCGAACCGCCTTAATAGATTAGGTGTGAAACAAAAAATAGGTAAAAAATACTGATATAGCCGAAAGTGAGGTTAAGTACTAAAAAAATTATTACTCAAAAACTAAAGGCCTCCGGCGGGGTGGGGGATGCAGGGGGGCTTCACCCCCTCCCCCCCTCCGCCCCCCCTCCCCGCGGGTACCGGGCGACTATAGTTTAACCTTAACCTCTCAGCGAAACTCCGTGGGTTTTTGTTTTAAAATTAGACTTATTATTTAAATTTTAATATTTCAAAGCTTGCTGTTTTTTAGTGATTATTATTAACGGGATAATTCCTATGATTTTATGGTCTTTTATAAAATTTTGTCATTTAAAACATAGCAAAAATTGTCTAATAATTCACTATCATGCCAAAATAATTAAATAATTATTGTATGATAAAATGATTTACATATATTATAATATTGATTCAATACACAATTAATTAAATGTTTTCTAATATTTATGTAGTTAGTTTAAATCGAATTCTAGTATAACTTAGCATAGAAGAACATATTCATTATTCTATTATTAATATTATAAACCCTTCTGAGCTTTGTCTGTGAGTGATGGTACCTTTTATGCATTTGAAAGGGTAGAACATTTATTAAATGTATCAAAAATTGTTTGTTGTAAAGTAATATTTTAATGAGTATTTTATTACTTCTGTCATAATCATATTTTTATTGTATTGTTCATTTTATTTCTTGTGTTTGGTTGTATCACTCATATAATTACACATTACATTATAATATATAATTTAAATTCAATTGGACGTGAATTAATATAATCCACGGATCTAAATGAATTTTAGGGAATGCTTACTCAATAAAAGTAATGATTTATTACTCTTAGGAGAATATAATAAATCATGAATGTGTGACAACATAAAATTAACACAGCTTAAATTTAAGTAACATTTAGAAATAAGTAGTTACCTTCACATTTTTACATCATAAATTACACACCATAATTCAATTACCAAGATAAAAGGGAGCCTCGACATCATATATAATTGAATAACTGTAATTTCGTCTGTATTAAATTATTTGTATTGTGCCACAAGGGCTAAGGTTGATGGTGTTACCCAGTCGATATTGAATCGAGACTATCTGGGGATATCAAAATAATCTTGCATTGTCGGTGGGTTTCAATTTATTGATTATCCTATCGACATCCTTTGTGTCAAAATTCAAATTTGTTCATAAATAACAACACGCAAGTACACAACACTACTTAACAACAATTTTAAAGCTATTGGTTTAAGTCGGTAGAACAAGACTGTTGTAGAGGTCTTTCGATTTTAGTTTTAAGAAATTAGGGCGGTACTTAAACCAAGGCTTGAGATTAAATCTCTGTAATAATGAATTTAGTAAAATACACCTTCTGTTTATTTAAATAAATACATATGAGTGGTTCACCAGTTTTCAGCTAGGTTAAGTGGGAAGTTAGGGCATTTAATAGGGACTGTGTTACATAACAAGAAACTTAGTTTGTATGCTCGTTATTTAGAGCAAAGTGCTAACAAGGGCGACTGCTTTTCGAATGAAGTTATTTCCCTTGCAAGTAAGAAGCCATAATCTTTAATTAGGTTTTTTATGTGTGAATGCACTCAATAATTTTAATCATTTGGTAATTAAATATGAACACAGACGCGAGTATAATCTTAAAATTATTAAATAATAAAATCCTGTCGGAGTTAAATAAATATAACATTACTTTTGGAAATATCAAAAATGTCCGAAATTGGATTTGATACTCTTAAGGTAATGAAGAGGAGAAAGTGACAAAACATAATCAAACTTGTGGATACGCGATGACGTGCGCCGGAGGTTTCATGTAGATTTAAGTTAATAACTTTTTCTTTCAGCGTCCACGTGTAGATTTATTTAGATCTAAGTGTAGTTAGAAACATGAAACCATTAGTGATGGGCAATTGCGAATCCGCTTCTTTCTCCTCCGCAGTAAATTCCTATTTGTATAGTTGTAATAAATGCGTTATTTCTTCGATTTGGGGGGGTGATAATTCTGTTTCTTGCAGAACACAGGAAGTTCGAGAGCTGTTTGCCGAACTGTGGGTTGTCATGTAGATTTATCGTAAAGAATTGAATTATTCTAATATTGTCAATACTGAAAATACGTATTAAACTAGTAGTGTACTAGAGTAGGCACAGATGTGTAAATTTTATCCATTGATTAAACGAGACTTACTAGGACGTATCGACGTAATTGAATCTTAAAGAAAGTAACTATTTACTGGATGTTTAACTTTAATTATTTTATTCCAAAATACAAATCATTCTTCTGAAGTCGACGAAATAATATTCAACGTAAATTCAAGCGTAGTGAGGATTAAATAATAGATTGGTACTATTAGGTAAATTTCCAGGTTGAATTACATGACGACTCACAGTCTAAAAGAAGTCTTCGGAGGTTTGTGGCATGTTATTTTAAACTCACCATATCGGTTTTGTTTACAACCAACTGTTGTACTATAAAATTAAAATTATATTTTAATTAAAATAATTGTCTTACTAAAAAAAAAATATAATATAATTTGAATTATATTATTTCTAATATAAATATCATTTCTCAAGATGAAACGTTGTGTATGCTTAACCGATATGGAAATCCTAATTAATACAATGAGTGACTGATTACTTTGTCTACATTTAATTTATTAACAGTAAATAATTACAAAGTCACTTATTGTATAACAAGGAAATACGATGAACTTGTCTATCCATTTTTTTCCAGAGATGTTTACATATATGTTTTATATTATCTTGCTGTATATTATAGTTGTGTATATGTTGACGTGATCACTACTTTCTAGGTATATCAGGCGGAGTACTATTGTATATCTTTCTTTCAGAGATGGTCATTGTTTAATTGATATTAATTTATATTATGTTTTATGGTTACACAACTTTTTATAGGTATGTCAATGGAACATTATATTGAACTTTAATTAACCAATTTTAAGAGATTGTCACATCGAATAATTAAAACTACCTAATCTAGCGGAATATTATAAATATGAGTATGTTTGACGTATTCACCATTTGTTATAGATTTTTCGAAGGAGACTTAATCATTTTACGGAATAGTTAATATTATCCTACCTTACCTAAGCTTTATAGCGGGTGGTAGAATATTCACAAGATATTTTTAAAGTTACAGCAAATAAGGCGACTCTTAGGGGTCAGTGTGTTCTTGGCTTGGAATTTATTACTCTTACAGGAATGTATGGGGAAAATATGGAATAGCCTTGACTTAATATATTGATCTTTAATCGATAAGCAATTAAGCGTAAATAGATTCACTTACGAGTTAGAAATGAACAGGGACCGGAAGTAATCTGCTTTCAAAGTAACGTATTGCAGCCCAGCTTTGTTATCATTCTGTCTCTTAAGATGAATAATTAAGTTAATGCAGTTAAGGCGTATCTGTTCAATTACCATTTATTGAGTGCCAAGACTCGGAAATCATATTTCATAATCAATTCGGTTGTGATAATACTGGTTGCCTTTGACTTGATTAAATTAGATTCTTGTTAATTGAACTTAACTATGAAACCCTAAGTCCTTCTTTCGTTAATTCGTTCAAGTATTTAAATTGTGATATATTTAACCTGACAATAGTTTGATAAATTCATCAGACTGGAGTGCTTTTATAATTATGTAATAAATGTTGAGCTAGTTGCGATTTTGGGGCCTCACAACCCCCGGGATTAATAAACTCCCTCGCATGATTGCTTAATTTGGAAAGCTTCGACTGCAAGCATAAGTACTATACACGTCGCTGATAAATTTTCCCCACACTGAACATAGGTTCGATAAAGGATGCTCTACGGCCAAAGAGTTATTTATTTATTGAACTATTTACAAACATTATACACGACATCATCGAATTATGGTTGGGTTAATATTAATTGATCGCGGGAGGTTGAAGTCCTACCCTAATCCATTTAATCACTTCCTACCCTTCTGTTCCTATATATTAGAAAGGAGAACTGATATTATTACAAGTAACTGAATAAAACTATTCAGCCCTAGCATGATGTTACTTGTGAATATAGAATGAATTATTCTTAAACTATACACATACTAAGTTCTATGTGAGAAAATAATTTATATGAAACATATAGAACTAATTATTATTTCAAGATGAAATTAACTTTCTTTAACTGTTAAACAGTTTGGTTGTAATAAACCTCAGTATGATATGATTCTTGATTACTATCATGAATCAATTGAGTATGTATCTTGATGTCTTCCGTAGTCAGGTACCCGGCACTGATAGAATATCGAGTGTTCGCTGTTGATACTACGGTGTAGGCGTACACTTGGGACCCTTTCGTGTAAATTCTGGCTCTGCTTGGTTGCGGGGATTAATTGGGATCTTATTCTTTGATGAATGCGTGTAATTATTGAATCGATTGAATAACTCTGGAAAACTGGTATAACCAGATTGGGTTGAACCCCAAAATAATTATCTATTATCTCATCTTGTGAGGCAAGGAGATATATCTGACTGTATTTATAATACAGGTATAAAACTATAACCGATTTACAGTTGTATTGAGTATTGATTACTAGGCCACTGTTGTGTGCCAATTTACAAACCTAGGACAACTGGTCCTTTTACTACATTACTAGTCAAGGCTAGTGCAACAGAACACTGATTTATAATCGTATTGATTGCTAGGCCACTGTTGTGTGCCAATTTACAAACTTAGGACAATTAGTCCTTTTACTACAATACTAGTCAAGGCTAGTGCAACAGAATTGAAGTTCCATCAAGCAGAGTTGAATGGTTATTGTTATACACTAAGTTAACCATTCCTATACTATCCTTTCCCCTCCAAGGGGGTGCAGACATTGGATGGCACTCATAGTTGTGGGCGATGGATGGGGCCCTCAATCTTATATAACAAACAAATTTTTTATTACTTATATACGCACACATTAATTACCTTGAAAGTCTCTACAACTCTAAAAGAACCAAGGTTACTTATATTAACATAACGTATGGGTTGACGATCATTTGGCCAAAACATGATGAGAGTAGTTCGTTCTTTTGAGAGAGGTGGTATAGTTACACCCTCCCTGGGATATATTATATCCCTTTTGCAATTTTTATTACGATCAGGGGCCTTACTATCAGCTTCGTAAAAACCATTCAAGTTCCGTGCAGTTCTCAAACCTGACAAACAGTTTTGAATGAAATCATACCATGACGCACATTTAGGTAAACTGTTTGAATATTGTTTTTTCAAAGGTGAATGGACAATATTGGCAAATATATATAATCTGGCATTCTATCAATTTACTTTAACCAACATTGCAGACGCCTAGACGTTTATAAGCTAATAAACTGAGTGGATTTAGAGCGACATGTTAACGAGAGTCTGCATACAAAAAAAAACAGCTGAATGGTTTTTCTGCGGTTCTTGAATAGTAGGCCTGGGCAGGCCTGCTTTAAAGTTGTCATGGTACGAATAAACCGGGCATTTGTCTAGAAGTCCTGCTTTAAGAGCTCATAGTAAGGCCCGTGTTTAACTGTTTAGGCGTGACAAGATAACAAGCAGAGAGAGAGAGAGAGAGATAGAGAAGTGACAGACTTACAAACATAATTATATTATTACTAGCTGCGCCCCTCGGTTTCACCCGCGTCGTGATGTTTATTATTCCTTCAGTTTTTTAATTATCTTATTTTCTGCGCAATTTCCTTGATCTTTTTTTTTTCTAAGTACCCCTTCTATTCTAAGTTTTAGAATACTTTAAAAAAGATGTATATAAAAGTAAGTTCAAGTTATGGCATGACCAAAGGCAATTGGGATAAATTTTATATAAAATAACATATAATGTATGTGTAATGTCTTTCTATAAATTTTAATGTTTGATATCGCTTAGCAGGCGTTAGTGCTTTAAAAAACTATGTAATGTATGTTTTATATGTTGCTACCGTTTGGGGTTAAAACTATGGGTTCTTGAGGTTTGGATGCACGGCGTTTAGTAAAGGAGCTGTCCAGACGCCTCAAGGAAATGACTTATATATTATTATTCGACGAGGTAACGTTGCCAGCTTTTTGGGCACTCTACCCGTAGATGGGGACTTAAATGTTGTTTTTTATCTATGATATATCTATAAATCAGAAATATTTTATAAAATGTTATTTTTTTTAATAAGTAGTTTATTTTGTATTAGTAACGTTGTTTTTAGAATAATTATTCCACACACAGTTGTTAAATTGTTCAAGATTTAAAATATAATAAAACATTCCATTAATTACTTGTGGCTAAGCAATTTCTCAAAAAAGTAATCACTTGACGATAGAATACTTCAACATAAAATGTTATTCTATAGTCGAGCAATGACAGTTACTTATTAAAGGAAATGTGTAAGTAATGACATAGTAACCCTATCAAATTGGATGCATCTTTTTACACTTGTATTAAGTTGTAGTCATGGGATTTTAATTTTTACACCATAAATATCTCCTTCAGAGTACAGAAAAAATAACATATATTTATGTTATTTTCAGGTCTCAGGTTCATTAGAAAGGGAAACAATATCTATATATAAGAGTTTCATAACAAGAAATTCTATGTATTTCAATAAACTTTGTTTGTATTCTTTCAGACAGTGCTGGTGGCTAACGGCACCTCTATTCCCTACTAGGCAAGTGTTCCCCCTTGTCGTTGTCTAGCGCTTTACGCGCCCTTGTTGTCCCTCGGTTGAGTGCTGCGTGCACTCACCAACAGTCCGGTGTCGCTTTTAATGCCCGTAGTGGCAAAAAGCTCTATGTCCTTCCTAAAAAAAAACAGTAATTCTATGTAACTCTAATTCCATTACCAGTTTCATACGGAGACAATGTTATTATTCATTGGCAACTACTTACGACACTCTGATTCTGACGAGGGCGGGCGAAGAGGCAGCTCCACTGACATGAACAAATAACCTTTCCACATAAACATATCCTTAAGATATAAAATATCTTAGTGTGTTATAATTTGGCATGCAACAATGTTGTGATAATAATTATATGTATCTTATGGAGGATCCCAATAATCTATCTATCCACGGTTTTTCCTTACTACCGATAGAAATGTGACATAACGTCCGTACAAGTAGTGTCAAATATCTATCTCTAGTAAGGTAAACCGGCGATAGATAGATCATTGGGACCGGCCTTTAGTTGTGTTAATGTAATCTGTGATAACTTTTCGGCATCATGCTTCATTATACTGTTGTTTGTGTGCTGTTTCTAGCTGTGTTTTCTAGTTTAAATGTTGTAGTGTAGGTATTCAAAGTGTATTAGACGGTATGGCCTGTTATTATCATTTTTATTAGTGGTATTATGTGACTTAGTGCACTAGTATGACTCTGTATAATATAAAAAAACCTTATTTTGCTAGATATTATAGTAGGTACCTATAATAATAATGTGTCCATAACTGAACGGTGGAATATGAAGTACTTTTTACCCACTTTTTTAACAACTTTTGTTTTCACTCATATTCTGGCAAACAAATACATTTGAACTTGAATTTGTTATTTTAGGCCCGTCAGTATGCTTGTATGAGATCTGCTTATGACAATTTTACTTGGGATTCACTTTAAAAAACATATTATTTGTGATACCTACAGGTTCATATTATAAGTATACAAAACTCATCAAATAATGTTTAGCTATTTCAGCGCAGCTTCAATAACAAATGACTAGCCTGAAAGGGGTTGTAATCCCTTATAGCTTTATAAAAGCTCAGGACCAAGTCGAAAAGGCTTAAAATAGGGTCATCCATTCATTTAGTCAACTCAATTGCCATTATTCTGTCCATTCAAAGAGTTGTCATACCGTAATTTCATTTATAACGAAGACTTACTGAGGGTGTTAATGAAATGACATATTTAATGAGTCTTTTTGTGCAACTTGATTTTATATTTTGCTCGGGAATGAAAACTATACACTATGTACAACTTGGTTTTGCATTAACGATTACAGTATTACTTTGAATAAATTATTTACTAAGGACATATTTCTAATTAGCGTATTTGTAGGGAAGTGTACTCGTAGAAAAGTGTTCGAAGATATTAGGACGTAAATGTAGACTTGTGTCTTTCGAATTGTAATTTTGTTTTTTTTTATCATCTCTTAAGACTCCTGTTCTATTCAGAAAAGGAGTTCAATCTGCGATCTCATTGAAATCTAGATGAAAGAAATATATTTCCTTGTTGTCCCAGTCACTTTTGACGAGGCCAATAACAAAAATAATGTTTTGTTTTTAATTTATTCATAAAATTGTGATGAGACACGGAGTGAAATTTAACATCAAATAGTACGAGCCTTACGTCAAAATCACACTGATCTTTGTAATTTTTTCGTATCTACCAACTCTCATAAAAATCCCACACAATCAAGTTAAATAAACATTTTTAAAACAACGAAATATTAATATGAAAGAATTAATTAACACCATCCGAGTTTACATCTGCGTCATCAAAACCAGAATCGTCCAATTCCAAAAAGGCAAGTCATTGAAAAAAAAGTCAACAAATGGTCATAAAAAGCAAATGAAGTCTTCCCCAATTAAGTTAATTGAGTTTGCGGAGACCGCTGTGATTGGTAACTTCGGTTTATAGCTCTATGAATTGTAATTGCGAATTAGATGCCATTTTCGAGGATTGTAGTCAGCAGTTTTAGTTGTACGGGAAGTGGACAGACGTGAGTGAAACTATTGTATACGCGAGTTATTTAGTAAGGAATTGAAAAGTAGAACGTACCAGTGTCATCCATTCGCAGGTGGCGCGGTCGGGCTTTCCTCCATAGATTTGAGCCGGAAATGGATTGGGATGGACCCGGGAAAACTCGGGATTCGCACAACACGAATGTTTTGGGATGATAATCCAATATCGTGCACTGAGCCGTAGGCACATATTTATATAGGTACATTAGGATAATTAAATTTTGTTGTCGTATCACAGATTGAGACCGTGGAAAAGATTTTACGTCGGGAGAACACCGCTGTTCGACGCATACGCTGAGACTCATTGGTACTAGGTGGGGTAGGGAAATAGAATAAGTGAGAGCGGGACAAAACATAGGTCGATGACAAGAAAACACAATGGCACAAATGGTTTGCTAAGCTTGATTTTGACCTTATATATAATTTTTTAAAAACCTTTCTCAACCTCGCCAAAGGGTTGCCCATATCACAAGAGGCATGGACACAAACATAAATACATCACTAGCATCCACGATCCGAGAAAACACATTTTTATTCCTCACAAACATTTTCCCCAGCCATTCATCGAACCTGCGTCACTAGGTCATTTCGAAGGCAGGCTTCAATACCCACCATGCTAACGGCGTCGTCCTCGAAAGTAGTTGAATCATTAATTACCATTGGTTTCCTAAAACCAGGCGTTCTACTCAGAGAAAAGTGAAAGAGATAGATAACAAGCCAATTTTCAGGCGAACTGGCTGAAATAAAACATAACAAAGATTTTTTTTAATTAGAAATATGGGACTACTCACGTAATATTTATCGGATAGGTCCGACTATAGTTTCAACCACATTCGGTAGTCTTTTTCAAGGATCGTTCGGGACGCCCGCATAGATGACGTCTTGCTTAACACTGCGGGCGGCCGCTCGTAGCGCTCGTGATGTTAGAGGTTGGTGCGGGGGGCGGGATACACTATGTGACAAAATGAGTGAAAACCACGTTAGTTTTTGTCATTGATTTAGTTAAATTTTCCAAGATTTGTGTTTCTTAAAATTTTGACGTGTAACAGAAGTGGATTGTAAACAGTTAAGTGTTCGTAATGATGCACGAGTGTAAGCCAAGTGTACAAAAACTTGAAATGCTTTATTTGTATTTTCCTCTTCAACCTCATTAAAGTGATTTAGTAACGTATCTACTGCTTTAGTGTGACAAGTTATTTATTCAAGTAGAATAAAATCTCACTCGATGTAACATAAAATATTGGACTAAATAGTTTGAGAAATTGCAACTGAACATACGTACGAGTTTAGTTATAAAGAAAAAAACAGGCATCCCGCATGCCTCCGTAACGGCTGTTATTTTTAAGGCCAGGACCAACGGACTAACGTGCCCTCTGCAGCCGTGAGATTCTCTAATGATTCGTCGATGTACTCCTCGACGAGCTTACCGTTGTCAAATACTTTATGAGATTTCACCCTTGTACATAAGGTTGTTTTTCCAACGTTTCTTGTCATTTGTTTTACGGATGTTGTCAATGATGCAACGATGTTTGTTCTTCGAGAATCGCATGGCAGTTGCAAACGTCAATAGCGGTCACCCATCGAAGTAATGGCGTCATAAATAGGTCAATAACTGTATTTTCTACCGACTTTCAAAAAAAGGAGGAGGTACTCAATTCGACTGTATTTTTTTTTATATATGGTACCTCATTTCTTTCGACTGGGTGAACTGATTCTTAAAATTCTTTTCTTCTTTGAAAGCTAGTGCTTCCATGTAGTTCCATTTAAATTTCATTAAATTCGGTCAATTAGTTTTTGAGCTATACTCTACTAACTGAATATAATGGAAGGCGGTATTAATTTTTTTAAATTGTACTTGTTACTTTTCTGTTCTGTTAAAATTGGGATCATTGAAAGTAAAATAAAGCTGTCCTTCAGTTTGTTGTTAGTATACTTTATTATATATGGTGCTACCATTCGGGTCAAAGAAGCTTTAAGATTTTTAACAGCCCTGCTATGCACCTAATATGTAGCTACACCCGCAATATGTGATTAGAGGCATGCTGCTCATTCGACACGATTTTTCCTGCGTCGCATTTTACGGTCATCCAGTAGAAAGATAATGATTAATACAAAAATAAGTAAAATAACCTATTAGTCTTGTATTGAGAATCAGATAAGACTGGCTGTGCTGATTGCCTCATTGAGCCGCTGGCCCCAGGTTTGATGCTCGGACTAGTTTACTATTTGTGTACATGTGCATGTCTGTTTGAGCTGTCCCTGTATATTATGTTTATCGGTGATCAGGTAACCATAATAGAGGCTATGTCTAGTTTTGTACGTGTACACCTTGTGTGGATGTTGTACAATATTATAAAAATATAGGATGTTTTCATCATTAGGATATCAAACTATTAATGCATTTTGCAATTGCAAAGTTCTGTAAGTGAGTGAGTGTGTCTGTAATGTGTTACTTATTCACTCTGATCCGTGTTAAAGTATTTGGAATTTAGCTAGTCCAGGGCTAACATATGAACTAGTTTCTTTTTTCTTTCTTACTCTTTAATAGTTGCATAGTTCAGGATCTTCTGATGATGGAACTGCTAGCCTTTTTCATCGATCGAAGTCACGTTCAGTAGTTAGTGAAAATAAATTAGTATTTATTATATAGTTTTAGGGTCGTAGTATAATAGGTTTAGGGCCTTTTTTGTTCTTAGTTTACATTAACGACTTGACACTTATGGCCAAGGATCTTTGTGATATTGTTTTATTTGCGGATGACACATCTCTGATTTTTAAAGTAGATAGGAAAGATAACACACTAATTCAAGTAAACAACGCTCTATCTAGTATCTCTAAATGGTTCTCAACTAATAATTTACTTCTTAATACAAAAAAGACAAAATGTTTAAAGTTGTCTTTGCCTACTGTTCCATATTTGGAGTCCAACGTTACGCTTGATGGAGTTAAACTCGTAATGGACAAGGAAACAGTCTTCCTAGGCATTAAAATTGACGCAAAATTACAATGGGGTCCTCATATAAATGCCCTGTCTGGGAGACTCAGTTCTGCTGCATATTCAGTACTTAAAATAAGATAGCTAACAGATGCTTCTACGGCGCGGTTAGTGTATTTTGCATATTTCCACAGCGTAATGTCATATGGGATATTGCTATGGGGTTCAGCGGCTGATATAGAGACCATATTTATCCTTCAGAAACGTGCTATTAGAGCTATATACGAAATGGGTCCCCGTGAATCTTTGAGAGATTTATTTAAAGAAATCAATATATTAACGTTGCCTTCCTTATATGTATTTGAAAATATAATGTATGTTCGTAAAAAATTGCATAAATATAAGTTAAATAGTGATCACCACACTTTTAATACCAAAAATACAAATAGGATAGCTGTACCTAGTTTTAAACTTGCGAAGACTAATAAGTCATTCCTAGGAAATTGTGTGCGTTTTTACAATAAAATCCCAAAGCACATAACTGAGCTCACAGACGGCAAATTCAAGTTGACTGTAAAAAACATTTTAATAAAAAAAGCTTACTATAAAGTTCGACATTATATAGAAGATAAAGATGCTTGGAATACTCCACTTCTGGCAAGCTGTCTCTCTGCCACCCATAAAATGTAATATTTGTAGTACCTAAGTAGAAACATTGTAAACATCCATATAAAAAGAATGGCCCCGAGTTTCTTGCCGCTTCTTCTCGGTGGGTTCTATATATTTTGGAACGCGGCGGTAGAGTCTTTAAAGTACATTATAATGAAAAGTTGACGTTCATAAGTGCGTCTTTGATTCCTAAATTGAATAAATGATTTTGACTTTGACTTTGAGTAAAAGAAGCTAAATCTAAAAATGAAACTACGCGTATTTCGTTTCAAATATTATAAGAATATCTTTGATGTACCTAATTTTTCTTAAAACATTTCTTAAATCCTTAATTGAAATAAACTCCGAAATGAGCCCTTAAACTCAATATTTATCTAAGTTTGCTCCTAACATAAACACTGAACTAAGAGTAACAAACTTAAGCTAATTGGTTTCTTGTTGATTTTATGATTTAATTTAAAGGCTCTAACAAGAAAAATACATTGCTTTTTCTGAAATCCATATAAAACTCCATAAAATAGAAATTTTCAATAACTTAGCAAGTTATGTATGTTTTAAATAATATAGAAGATTTTAGGAAGAATTTTTGTCTTTTTATAAATTTTTCTTGATATTTTCGTACTTAAAAATATGTGGCGTACATTGGGACGAGTCTATGTTTAGCACGCACATTTTAAGCACTGATGTTTTTCGTTTTGATATACGCATTAGTTATTATAATTTAATATCTGTTATAATACCAAATACCCATTGGGGAATGCTAATAGAGATGTGTGGTATAACCTATATTTTTATGTAACAATTTTAAATGTTTATGCTTCTATCTAAATTGAACAAACTTATTATGTTATTGCTTATCAACATACCAACGTATCTGACACAAGTAATTTTGAAGTTATGTATACTTTTACCTGAGGGTCTGCAATACATCGAACAGAGTCAGCTTATATGCTGAGTTCTGCCGTGCGATTCTCTAAGAGCAAACATCGTTGCATCTTTGATAACATCCGTGAATCAAATAACGAGATGACAAGAGACGTTAGAAAAATAACCTACTGTACAAGAGCGTTATCTTATAAAGTGTTTGACATCGGTGAGCTCGTCGACGAGCCCAACGACGAATCATTAGAGAATCGCACAACTGACCCTTTCTGATAGCACTGTAGGTACATGGCAGCTATCCTAGAATATCTAGACTAAGTTTTAGTGTATCTATTTCGTTATGATAATCGTTTTTAAACATTTATTTTTATCTTTTACTACATGTTGCTGTGTATAGTGCTTGTTTGATTAAAACGTCTTCTTGTTCTTCTCCTTCTTTCACAAGGTTATATCTTTTTTTTTTTGTCTGTTATTAGAACATGTTTGGCGTTTTGTTTTCCTCAAATACTGGACGGTTGGCGCAGTTGGTAGCGAGCCTGTCTTCTGAACCGCTGGTACTAGTTACAATCCCCGGACAGGTCAAACATTTGTATCCATGAACATGTCTGCTTGACCTGTGTCTGGGTGAGTATATAATATATATCAGCCATAAGGTTACAATAATTCAGGCTCTACTTAGTTTGGGTCCCGAACACTTTGTGTAGATGAAGTCCTTATTATTATAAATTATGAAATAATTACCAAATCTTAGTCAGGTTAACCACTGTTGGGGAAGAATATGAAGCAAGACCATCGCTTTACATTCAAAACACCATCTTAAACTCCCGCTTTTAGATATATAACTATAATTGCCAAATACTACGTGCTAAGGATTCAGTCGTATGTTCAATTCAATTCTACAGTCCAGTACATCACAGCCAGATCTCTAGATACCGTGAGCGAACAAATCTCGGGGTATTGAGTACACTGTAAAATTTTGATCAAAATATCGATGGTTGTAGACAAAAATATCTTTTGTTATAAATCTATATTAAACAACACTATATAAACTATCTGAGATACATTTCAATATAAATTGATAGTTTCAATTCAACGCAGAAACTATGCAATATTGCTTAAAATGTACACGGTTCGAGATATGTATGGAATATTGTATAACGTAAACAAAAAAAAAGAATATTAAGGAAATCGAGCTGCCAGTCCTCAAGGCATTATATAACGTTTGTTGAAGTTCGGTCGCGAATATTAAGGATAAAATTAATTGTGAGTCTTTATTTTCTCTTTGAATGAAAATCTCTAAATATATTTTTCACTCGTATAATCGCACTCTTGTTACAAAAATAAAACGCTATTTTTAATTGTATTTAGTTTACATACATTTCAATATCAAGTCTACTTCATGAAACGGAGATCAAAAGAAACTATAAAGATAACAACATGCATTCGAAGTTACTAAAACAGTTGAAAAAACTTTAGTCATTGTTAGTCGTAGGAATTCAGTCGTTATTAAAACACTCAGCAGCAGTAACACGCACGTTTCGCTACATCCGTAGCATTTCGTAGCACTCGTAGCGCTTGTAAACTTTTGATACAGTCCTTTCATACGACATGGGTGCATCCAAGTCTTAGATGTTTTTATTCATATGTAAGTGGTTTGTTGAACATCACATTTAAATATGTATATGTCATAAAAATTTAGACGTTACAAAACTCTTGAGAAACACACACGCTTACATATATATAATTTCGTAGCACTTATTTACTTTTTGATTGAATATGTTGTATGACGGCGTGATGCTTAGAACTATGTTCGGATAAAGGTTTTACAAATCACATCATCTTTGTAAACGCGTACCGTTCATGAGAGGGGTAGAGTAGGGTAGGGGGGACAATGTAGGATCCTCTTGCGACCCGAATATAAAACTGAGATAAATAACAAAGTCTCAGACCCGATTTTGATGAAAGTTAAATTGAGCGAAAGTAATATTATTGTTAAATGTAGTTTTCTAGCTAAAAAAAATAAGTGCAAGTGTGTTTCAACAACTTCTGAGTACTAGTTGCAATCACGAAAAGTTTTGTCTTGGTCTCTTTGAATGCATTATTCAAAGAGACCAAGCCATCAATTAAGACAGTGGTTTAACGTGCGTATAATGCTAAGAGTGTGTAAACGATATTTCAACGTACGTTATTTAGTAACTATGTTTATAAAAGATATGTAAGCCACGACTATTAATAATTTTAATAATCAATTGATTTCTAGAGCGCAACTAGCGGCCTTCGCTGCTAGACCGCGCTCTCCACGAGGATGGGCATCAGTACTGCCCGAACACCGGTCGGAGTAATAATAACGACCAGATAATAGACGTGATTTTTGCCTGTCTACCATTTAATAATGAGTTCTCACGGGAGTTTTTATGATAATAAATTGATTTGATTGATCCATGGTATGTTGGCAACACATATAATAAAGAAGGATGATATTTTTTTTGGTTTGTCGTTTGATATCATCCAAAATGTGATCTTTTTATGGAGTACTAGCACTGCCCGCGACTTCGTTCTCATAGTAGGCTCGGTCTTCCTATAACCTCCCATCTTTTCTTATTTTTTTTCATAAGAACCTTCTCCTGACAATAATTAACACACCAAAAAACAGATAGTGAGATTGTTATCGCGTGACCAGGAGAAATAGGAGTTCATTTTTATATAATTTTATTGATTGTGCAAATACATGTTTCATAATTTAACAGGTTTTAATGCTGGCTGGATAGTTATTTTTGAAAAGACCATATCTCAATTTTATCTTAACTCTATAAAAGCATGGTGGTGGGGCATTTTCTTTTTCTTTCATATATTTTTTCTTACATCTACCATTGGATCGGAACGTGACCATGACTGAGAAAATCCGGCGAGAAACTCAGCGGACTTGTTTTCTTACAGTTTTTTTTTTATCTCCACTTAATGTATTTAACAAATGTTCAATGTTTATTTTTATTTCCAGTGTGTTGCCTTATAAAAGATACCATAATAATGGTATCAGTGGGGCAGGACACGCTACATTTTGACATCAGACTCAAAGGACAAGAAAGTCCCTCCGATATCCAACATTGCGATTCTATTCTCAATTTGAGTAGTCTTTAAAAATATGCATCCTCGTATTTAAATACGAGGTGAGTCGTATTTATGAAAATATCGCGCATATTTTTAGCGTATCTGAGTACAACAGTAAACCGAAAGCCACGGAAAGCCAAAAATTGAAAAGTTGAGGTCGAGGGCGTCTTGCATTGCACGTTTTAGGGCTTCATTGTTGCATTGTTTCATATTTTAATATAACTTTTTTGGAAAAGGTAAGCCTAGTTGCTGACTAGGTATTTGTATTCACCGGTTTTGTTTTCATTGAACATAAAAATGTGCTATGCATCCGGACTTCTTGTTCTCAAAGCTTGATCAACAAAGATTATAGTAATCGTTTTTTTTATTTAAATATTCATATAAGAGGTATTTCATATAGAAAAAATTAATGATAAAAATTCATATAATGTTGAGATATTACCTACCGATTAAGGCATTGAATACATTAACAAAGAAAAAAGAAAATGACTGATTTTATACCTTTCCGATAATGTATGCATTACTGAGCTTAGGTTGGGTACACACTGTGGGTGTAATTACCGTGCAAATAAAAGATGAACGACTATGACACGCGCCGTATCACGTAGAAAATGATATCTAGCTGACAACCTGCCGTGCGATTCTCTAAGAACAAACATCGTTGCTTCCTTGACAACATCCGTGAAACAAATGAGATACAGAACAGAGAGAACAAGAACCGTTAGAAAAACAACCTTATGTACAACGTGGTCTCATTAACACGACGCTTCGCTAGAATGCGGGTCCCCGCCCGTTTCCCCCCGCATTCACTTTTCTCGCCCGGCAAGTGTCAGTACGGTCAGCATCTTTTTTACCGATACACGCGTCAATAATTTGGCTAAATTTCTTGCTAAATTGGGCTTGTTTTCTGTTTTTGTTATATAGTTTTTGTTTTGATTATTGTTATGTTAAGTTTTTTGTTACTGTTGGTTGTTGGATATTATCTGTTGAACTGTGTTTAAACCAGAATAACATGGGAAAGTTATACACAGTGAAGGGAGAAATTTAGTGTTAAAAGTGCTACAGTTCTTCGAGAATGAGAAGAAAAGTAAACGTTTTTCCATACCGGTGGATCAGGTTGAAAACGTGTGTTTTTCCTATTTTTATGCTCAATATTAATAACGGTAGCAGGTGTCTACCTGTTACCGTTATTAATCCATATACCTTAAATATTCACAGAATATGTAGTTGTATATTACCTTTCTAAATAAATAAATATTTTTTATTCAAACTTAATTTTTAATTAATTTTTACTCGATCTTAATAAAGGCCACTTGGCCGGTTTTTTTTTGCACACCGTACTTGAGCGCCAAAATGATGTCACATGGTCAAGCGTGTAGTTAATGTGACCGCGTTGTACAATGTTGATATCTCATAAAAAATTGGCACCGGTGAGCTCGTCGACGAGCGCAACGACGAATCATTAGAGAATCGCACGGCTGTATAGGTTAGAAATGGTGATGTATATAATAAAAATAATATTGAAATAAACACCTCCGATTAGATTGCAGCGCGCTCTCTTGAAACCATCTCCGTTTAGATTGCATCGCTCACCCGAAGACCAACTCAGATTAGATTGCAGCACGCTCTCTTAAAACCATCTCTATTTAGATTGGAGCGCGCTCTCTTTATACCGTCACAATTTATATTGAAGCTTGCTCTATTAAAACCATATCCGTTTGAATTGCATCTCACTCTCTTTATACCATCTACGTTTAGATTGCAGCGCGCTGTCTTAAAACCATATCTGTTTAGATTGTAGCGCGCTCTCCTAAAACCATATCAGTTTAGATTGCAGCGCGCTCTCTTATGCCCTTAATTTGAGGGCCCATATTATGTACGTAGAGTACTTACAGAGCGACAATAAGCGATTTACCATAATATTAGAATCGCAAGAATTACCATCAAATGCTAATGATTACGGCTGGAACAATTCCAAGTAGGTATCCGATTCAGATTCGAAATGATCTCAAATTCAAATTATTCGTAGCTAACGTACTTTGCTTGTTACTTGGGAAGTTTTTAGTGAATACGATTTTGGGATGGTGGTTTTATTTGGTGTTAGCCTCTGGAGTAGGATCATCGGGGTGGGGTACCGAAGGATCAGAGGATACGGCGCTCCACTGTGATTATTTAGAAAAGCAGTGAATATTTAGTAAAGCTTTTTGTCTGATTACATAAAAACTGAATTAGGTTGTATGTAAACCTTCCGTGAAAAAATATGTAACTGATGGTGAAAACCGCATCAAAATTCTTTAAGTGGTTTAAGAGGAGTTAGTAGATATATGGACAGACACACGAGAATTGCTACTTTATTTTATACTATGTATGGACACGGATTTTGGCGTAGATACGCACAATGGATTTGTTTTTGGTGGGATTTATACGTAGTTTTATTTAATCGCTTTGTATCATCACCAAAGTACTTGCAGCTCGAGGCCTCAAGTAAGTAGAACGTCTTCGTGACAAATAAGCGACCAAAGTGGGAAAAGCTGGTGCGGCGGGGGCGGAGGACGCCGGCAGGCGCTTGCCGGTGATCAGCCGTGCGGTTCTCTAACAGCAAACATCGTAACATCTTTGACAACATCCGTGAAACAAATGAAGAGATAGCAAGAAACGTTGTAAAAAACAACCTTATGTACAAGGGCGATATCTCATAAAGTCTCGTCGACGAACTATTAGAGAATCACACGGCAGTACGCGAGTACCGACAGAGCGGTCGGGGTTGGTAGTTTTTAAATGTCATTGTTGTCTGTTGTGCAGGTATGCTACCGACAAATTGTTTAAGCGAAGATTTGTTCGTAGATGCGATGTTAACATCCCTACACGCGTCTTGCGCTAAACCTGCGTGAATCAACTCTAGTAGTGAAAATGATTCTATAATACGATATTAGTTACTTTGCCATCACAATCAAATAAACCTAAACTTTGTATACAATCACACTAGTAATTTAATTCTAACCTGGCAGTGCTTGGAAACGAAGTGGAAAAGCTTCTTACGATCTGATCGTTTCATTCAAAGGTAGATCCAGACTGCAATTTGGAATTCAATCAGCTTTTTCTCAACGGTGTCACAGAATATAAATAGTACCTTCGTGAGGCGCCTTGACTTAGCGAAAGCTCGGGGGAGTTTATGTGACTATGACTGTGGCATTTCATTATTGTTTACTTCATATTTACGCGGTTATTGAACGAAGTTTTTGCTTTGTATTTAATAAATTATACAGTTGGTGTGTAATTCTAAATTCAAAGATACCACTTGGATTTAGTTTTGGCGCTACTTTTATATTTCTTCTTATTATATACATGCTGCGCTCCGCGGTTTCACCTGCGTGGTAGTAGATGATGATGATGAACCAAATATAGCGTATGTTACTCAGGCATAAAGTAGCTTTATACTTGTTAAAGAATTGTTTGAATCGGTTAAGTAGTTTTTACGTGTATCAATACAAGAAAACAAACAGTCATATATATTTACATTTTATTATTAGAGCAGTTAGGAATTAATAACATGGTACGAATAATGGGGCCTGGTTTGTACCAGCGTTACTATTGCATTATTTCAAAATGAAAAAGTATTTATTATGACAGAACTGTAAAAAGTAAGACATAATATTGACCTCTTTGCACATTGACATCTTATATAAAACTGTAGTAAATCACTTTGCTCTATTGTCAATAGTTTCTACAGCGTACGCGATATAAGGATTTTTTGCACATATTATCAAAGCTTTTATACGGATCCCTAATTGAAAATATAGTTAATGCCCATGTTTATCAAAGATAATGTGAGATTCAAATGGTGAAGGAATTTTTCTAATCTTTCCAGTAGTTTCGGGCCTATGCAATTCAAACAAACAAATCTTCCCTCTTTTACAATATTATTTATTATGTATATTATATATATTGCAATAAAAAAGTAATTGACACTGTAGACCATAGCTTTATAGTTTACATACTCTCTTACTTCTTACGGCGATTGCAGTTTGTTGAAAATTATCTTTTCCGAACTAATGAAATGTATTATTTTTGCACTGCTCTGTCGTGCGGTTCTCTAAGAGCAAACATCGTTGCATTTTTGACAACATCCGTGAAACAAATGACGAGATGACAAGAAACGTTGGAAAAACGACCTTATGTACACGGGCGTTATCTCATAAAGTATTTGACATCGGTGAGCCCGTCGACGAGCACATCGACATATCATTAGAGAATCGCGCGGCTGTCTCTATAAGAAAAGAAGGTTTCCTGGGGCCTTATTCGCTATGACCATTCAAACACGTGCGCTACGATGTCTTCGGGAAGTGATCGTGGATTCCATACAATTTTACAATCATTTCGTGATGATATTGTAACGCGCCGCGTTACATGCTTGATGGTCATAGCGAATAAGGCCTCTGGACGACAATTGTTACTGGACGATAATAATTAATCAAAAGTAAATAAAAAAGAAAATGTTGTTACTTTGAACTGTAAAATAGATTCATAATAACAATAATGTAATCACCAACATTTTAAAATAAATAAGTTTAGATTTGTCACATATTTTCCTTGAAACCAAAATCGTTTTCTAAACATACCGTATATTTATCGACGTAGAGATCTTAGAGTCTTACGTTTGTATGGAGGGGACATTAATTACAAAAAGCACACCCCCTCCGTTTCCTCCTAAGCACTGCAATTAGCGTCACAGTTCGTCTCAGGGGATCATCAAGTATGTAACACGACTACTCCGGTATTAGCGCGAGGTCGAAGCTTAGCCTAGTTTAGAGCGGAGCAGCTCATAGAGAAGTAGCTGGTGCATGTCTTTGAGACGGGTTCTTAACGTTAAATGCATGGTATAAATCATGCATCTGTGGAAGCTTGTTTTAAAAGTCGTAGCATGAATATATTGCGAATAACGATATATTACGAATATATACATACTGATTATAACTATTATTAACAGTACTGGCGCGGACGCAGCCGGGTGCGTAAGTACTCTATGAAGAAGTTGCCCAGCGTGTCACGAAACTGGTTTAGTTACTCGACTATAACGCGTAAGCTAAACCGTCCAAATAATATTGAAATGTGTTACACTTACGAAATGTTGAATCAAGTTAAAATATTTAATAATTAATAAATGAAACTAGCTCATCCAATTATGAGCTTATCTGGCAATTATATAGAGTAAATTTTTATTATTAAAAAAAAAAAATTATTTCTGTACATAGCCCATCAACTGTCAAACCTACCAGACACAATATAAACTCCACTGTTATGACCGAGTGGATGGGTGACGGGATAAAGGTATAGTCTACCTGTTTAGGTTCACACTTAACAACCCGTGGAGCTACTATGTTTCTCAGTTGCTAACAAATGTTGATTGAAATCGAAACAAAATGGCGGCTCTATGACAGTTTTGTCAGCTACAGTCGTCAGTACATACTAACATTTTTGCTTATTGGAGTTGTCAAAATAGTTTCAATCAATATTTTTTAGCAACTGAGATATATTATAGCCCCTTCGGCGTTATGTTTCGCGTAGAACAAAAAAATACGAATTAAACGAACGTAAACAGACGTGTAAGAGTTAAATTAAAAAGCAAAAGACCTGAATCAATTTCAATAAAGTGGGTCCACCTTTGTAGTACGATGACCTACCAAACAGATAACTGCAGGGCTATTCCACTCGTATGTTCTCAGTTGCTAACAATTATTGTTTATTGAAATCTTGAAAAATGGCGGCTCTATGTCAGTTTTGACAACTCCGGTATGTTAGTAAGTTGATGACTGGAGGTGACAAAAATGACACAGAGCCACCATTTTTTTCGATTTCAATCAACATTTGTTAGCAACTGAGATACATAATAACCCTGCTGATCAATTATCTTACAAAATGGTGTAGGTAAACTTAGTATCCTCGCATGTACAAATTCTACGCGAAAAACCGCGATCACTTTTGTTCTATAAAGGCTAACACAGCGTCCTCACTTCTTATAAGCTATAAGAAATATAGAACACGTTGTCGGAAGGGCATAGCAGAGCTTAAGTTGGCTTACACAAAGTCCTCGTGTGCATCGCTGGTAACTTTCAACTGTGTATTTTAGTTCCTCGGTAGCCGCAATTCATACAAAAAATGTTGAGCTATTCTAACTAGCTCAATTCTCTAGATCTCTGTTTTTCGTACAGTCCTCGGTTTTTTCAACTAGGGGTTCGGAGACTGAAACGGCATATCTGTCTCTGTCATACTGAATGTAGATAACAGAGACGGATAGGCCGTTTCTGTTTCCGTGTGAATTAGAATTACCCAGCCGATGTTCAACAACTATTTCGTAAGAGTGTCTGTACAAACAAGGGTGTGTATGAGGGAGTATTGATAGTCACATATTGTTACTTTTGTAATATTGCATGCATTATACGTTTACAGCTAGTATAAATCTAGCAGCAATTAAAAAAACCTCAAAGAATTCCTTATTGATTTTGTATCTACGTTCTTTAAAATATCCCTTGGTCCTTTTCATGTTTCCACACGGAATGCAACCTTTTTAATCTATTAATATCCTTCGGTTGGTCTTAATTAGATTTTATTGAAGTCAAACGTATTTTGCAAGACTTACAATTTTTAATTAAAGTGTTCAATTACAGTGTAGCACAGTAGTGAAACAAACGCGCCGAGTTAGATGGGATAGTGACAAAACCAGCAGTGTGAATAGGGAACACATAAACTAGTCACATCAATCAACTTATATTGACCGATGTTATAAGCCGAGCATGTAGGACTAGATCGGTTTCAACTTTTTCTTTTCAACTAATAACGTGTCGTTCACGTGAAACAGTGCAAACGGTTAGTACAAGGACCACTGATACACAGATAACTCATACCAGTGATCGGGCAGGCACATAAATTTAAAGAAGACCCAAGCCATATTAACAGGAAAAGTACGACTTCCAACGAGGCTAAAACTCATGGGACATGATATCACTTGAACCCCAACTGTCAAGTACCTCGGCGTGACTTCAGGAAACACGTCGCAGCTACCATAGGATTGGTGAAGGGAGCTTGCGCTAAACTTTCACCAATCTTAAAATCGAAGCTACCACTCCGGGCGAAGTTACTAATATACAAAGCCTACTTGAGACCACGATTAAAGTACGCAGCCCCGGCGTGGTATGCCTTCACGCCACCCTCCATCAAAGAGAAACTACAAGCACAGGAACACATATACATGCCTAAGAATGATTGTTGGCGCGCCGAGGTGCGTCAGAAACGCCACCATCGCAAGAAGTTTAAGCAGGAAAACCTACAAGAATTCATAAGCCGCCTTGCAACGAACATGTTTGCAAAGGC
Organism: Selenia dentaria; assembly: GCA_917880725.1. Taxonomy (NCBI): domain Eukaryota; kingdom Metazoa; phylum Arthropoda; class Insecta; order Lepidoptera; family Geometridae; genus Selenia; species Selenia dentaria. The sequence goes on along the minus strand of OU862898.1, from coordinate 11,327,833 downwards.
GGACCAATCTGCCCATGAACACATCAGGGGAATAGCGCTCCTGCATGCACGCCCACCGGACACTGATAATCGATATAGAAAATTGAAGCCATCATCACGCGACCTTGTCCCACAAATGGACGAGGTCGAAGAAGAAAGAGAAGAAGAAGCAAGGGTGGATCCGCCGGCGGTCACTATCGCGGTTGCCGATCGGCTCGCTGAGCTTATCCTAGAGTCACTAGGGGTCTAACCTGGAGTGCCTGACTAGCCCCAACTTCAGTGACTGCCGGTTCGTGGAGAAACCCGCGAAGCCAAATACCTAACGGCCCGTACATCGCCATGGACGTAGACGTGGCAGGGGAAAAGGGCACAGCCCTGACCCTCTCCCCACACACAGAATGTGTATGAGAAGAAGACCCAACGGAGATAACTAATAGTTTGTCGTGGAACCGTGACGCGTTGATGCTTACGAATCGAATACTTTTTCGCAAATTTTTAGTATGGTCTCTGATGTATCCCTGCCACTTTTAATTTTATGCGTTTTAATAATGACACTGTAGAGAAATTTTATGTCCCTCGGGGTAACACAGTGTCGCGCTCTCAGTCTCCGGTGATTCGTATCCGACGCCACTTCAATGCACTCCTTGACGCCAACGCAGAAATTGACTTAATGTGTGACAAATGGAATGTTATTGTGTGTGTACTGTTAAGATATTGTGAGACGCTTAAAGACCAGTGGGATACACCCTGGAGTTGACATTTGTAATAATATATTCTAAGATTTATTGTTGATTACTATTATTGTTATTTTGACATTAATTGATATTTCTGACATTAGTTTGTACGTTATTATTATTTTTTTACATAATTTGGTATATTTTTCTTAATTACTTGATATTATTTGGCTAAATGTTGTTTTTGTTTATTTTAACTGTGTGATAATATGTAATTGTACTTTTATACGTTTATTATCACAATAAATTAATTTGAATTTTGAATTGAATTGAATTTATATCCCACAGGGAAACTCTTTTTTGGGATAAAAAGTAGCTTATATGTGTTAATCCTGTATATAAGCTATGTATATAATTTGTGTTTGAATGAGTTCGTCGTTCGTCTGGAGGAGTAATACCTATATATACCGTGAAGCAGCTATATTCATAATACAGGTAAATTATAGTTTGAAAGGTGTGGTTCTAGTGTGTACCGGCAAATTTACGGACACAATGAAACTTAAGGAATTAATGTCACAGGGTTAATACTCGTAATAGTAGTGGCGATAAAAAATATGTAAAAAGAGAAGCCCGGTGAGTTTCTTGCCGGATCTTCTCAGTCGTGGTCGCGTTCCGATCTGGTTGTCGATTTAAGAAATAATAGATGTTATATGACAATTTGTAAGGGCCCCCGTAGGCCTATACAGAATACATAATTTGATTTTGAATTTTGGTTACGGGCGCAGTTTGACACATGTGACAAAATGCATATGTTATAGGCAGAAGTTACCTCTTAACTTCAGGTGGGCCTCATGCCTGTACCGTCTACTGATGTCCATTCATTTGTCACGTTTGTGTGTACAAAGAAACACACTTACAATTTCGGATTTAGGTATATATTAGTGAGAGAGTTTATGTACTGTTCAAATTAATGTACACCATTGTATCGGCTCGTTTTCATTGAATTTTACGGATTCCGTGCCACCAATTTTGGCTTTTTACACTTTGCTCTGTGGTCGAGCGGATCAAATAAATTCAACTTTGACCGCTGACCTTTGTTCTTTAATTTATACGACCTGTTACGATGAATACTTTTGTGTTATTTTTTATTTATAGTCAGCTTATTGCGAAGCTGTTTGTACTGGTATTGATTTATTGGTGGGTTTTGTTCGCTTTCAATTGGATTTTCTAAGGTTTTCTGTTTGAGACATGATGTCTTTTGTAGTTGTGTTGTGTTAGCTACAGTTGTAACTTTGTTCCTTGCTGACAAATTCGTGGCAATGAGGTTCCCTCTGGAAGCACTAATTGAAACGAGCTAAAGACGTTTAAGCCTGAAGAAGTAACAAACATATACATCTTTATTGACTTACTCATAAACTTTATAATTACTTAGCGAGCGAAGCAAAATATATAATTATATTAAAATATAGTAACAATCCCCAAAAATACTAGATATTGCTTTGTTTTAGAATCGTTTTATTTTAATTCTTATGCTACAAATCACAGTCGTGACTTTATATTTGTGTGATTAACAAATATACATGTCATCATCATCATCATCATCATTATAATTAGCCGGAAAACGTCCACTTCTGAACATAAGCCTCCCTCATAGAACGCCACTTGGACCGGTTACTACTGCATCCAGCGATTCCCCGTGGTTTTGACGAGGTCGTCAGTCCACCTAGCTGGGGGCCGGCCTACACATCGGCTGCCAGTCGCCACTCGAGAACCTTTCTTCCCCACCGGTTATCAGTTCTGCGAGAAATGTAGCCTGCCACTTCAACTTGCTAATTTTGAGAGCTATGTCCTATGCCCTTAGTTCTCCTACGGATATCCTCATTTCGGATCTTATCTCGCAGGGAAACCCTAATAGCCCTCTCCACTGCTCGTTGAGCGACTTTAAGCAGTTTAAGCTTGTTAATGAGGCCCACAGTAAGGAACCACGCCTCAGTGCCATAAGTCATCACTGGCAATACACACTGGCAACACACACTGGCTCTGAGGTACTGGGGACGAAAAGATAGATCGAAGCTTCCCGAACGCTGCCCGTCCGAGCTGGATTCTTCGTGTGACCTCCTTGTTAAAGTTGGACCTACCTAATTGGACAGACTGTCTGACTTCGAGTGTATCGTTTCCAACAACTACCGGTATAGGTGGAACATGTACGTCGGACATGATTTTCGTCTCCGAATATACATTTACCTATATTGTATTTTTATCTATTTTTATCTATATTGTATATTTTTATGTATATTCTTGAATCAATTGTGATATAAATTTAATAAGTTTATAATATACATAACCACGTTTATTTTCTTACTGACAACTCTAACCTACCTCGTACCTCGTGTTTGTATTTGAACGATACAAAGGTTTAATCAATAACTACTAGTATTCAAATTTGGATCACTAAACAATCCATTATGGGATCCGTTGCCTATCATTCAACATTACATTTACCTGCTCTCTGATAACAAATCCTGACGTACGAATAGTATGAGTATAAATTAGAAATTTCCAGGACCAAATATATTATTATTTAAAGACTAATTAACTAAATGAATGTACTAGTATACTAAGAATGTGTCTCAGTCACTTCGATTAATAGCACTGCATGCTTGTTCCCAGACGTAAAAATTCAATTAGAGATTGAAAACTATCGTGAGTATCACACATTATACTAATATAAATATACCGGCTGCACTCACTTGGTATTATGTCGGTTTAAGTCCGAGTATTGCGGATGTCCGTGGGCGACAGTAACACTTACCATCAGTCGAGCCGCTTGCTCGTTTGCCAACCTATTCCTTAAAAAATCCGTCCGTTCAGAGTAGATAAATTTATCTGCATTGTAAATTGGTGCGGCTAGGTATTGTATTGTCAACACTTTTCCTATCTTGTTTTATGCGTAGATAGACATATCTGCTCATACTGTCACTATTCTACAGTTCATTACTGTGAATATTAACATTGTATGACACTCGTATTTGTCTATCCTTCAACGCAAAGAGAATTATTGCCCTCGACACTGTATCAGACCGCGAGGATCACTTTTTATACCATAAGAAGCGAACTCCTCAAGTATCAAAATTTATGAATTACTTAAATATGAATAACTGAATTCGTTTAATGTTTTAATACTTGAAATCCTACTCTATTACACAATAGAAACTCGTAAGCAGCCATCATCTTTATTATAATAAACCAGTTATACTTATGTACAGTAGTATAAATAGATGTATTTACTCAACTAACATTTCATTGATTCAGTCCGCGGAAAGGCCGACGCAGGTGAACTCTACTAGGCACCAATATCAAACCCTCACAGATAATTGAGTGGCACGCCCCGAGATCCCATTAAGGGATCTGTCAAGATCTCCGATAATTCTAGTTGGTCCGTTCATTCTAACGAGACTTTCTATTATTAGCTGATCGTCGGCCAAGGGTCAGCTCTCGATGTGTGATCTTTGATTACTGACACGGATTGAGTTACTTTAGGAGTGATTTGGTTGCACAAGGTAAAGCTTTGAAGAAGGTTAGGAAGAAGATTATAAGGAATGTTGATTCCTTGGGGATGGAATTAACATTTTATTCTTCTACTGGTCGGGGCTGGAGTTGTAATATATATATCTTATGTAAGAGGTCATTTTGGTTGATACCACCGCAATGCGAAATACTCTGCACGTGAAGAAATAGAGTGCAAACATTACATACTTTCTAATATATATTTTCATTTTGCCAATCATATTTCCAAATTGGAAGAAATAGGAATACGTGGTAATCAACTGAATTTACTGAAAAGCTACTTATCAGAAAGAATTCAAAGTGTTAAAGTTGAAGATTACATCAGTATTAGGCTCCCTGTAACCCACGGCGTGCCACAGGGCAGCATTTTAGGCCCTACTTTATTTTTAATTTATATAAACGATCTTTGTTCGTTAGCACCTCGAAATGGGAAACTAATTTCTTATGTTATATCAGTTCTAACGTTAACTCCCAAGTCATGGTGCGATGTTTTTGATGCTGCTCAAGAAGGTTTCAATGTCGTTACGAAATGGCTACACGAAAATGCTTTATTGCTCAACATTGAAAAAACTAAATATTTAACGTATTCAATTCAAAGCACCCCAGTCCTAAACAACCTAAAATTATATGCACATAATTATTCCTGTATTTTGAACAATATAGCTAATTGTTCATGTCGAGCTATAGAACCTTCTATTTCAATTAAATACTTGGGCATTACAATAGATAACAATTTAAATTTTAAACAACACTATGAATTTAAGTGGACGAATTCGTAAAGTCATGTTTATTTAAAAAAACTTAAACCTATTGCACAATCAAACCTAATTAAACAAATATATTTAGCTTTACGTCAATCACTCGTTACTTATTGCATTTCATCCTGGGGAGGCGCACCGAAAACAACCATACTTCCTCTAGAGATATCCCAAAGAGCTGTATTGAAAGTCAGCACTGGTAGACCTTATCGGTTTCCTACTATTTTATTGTATGAGTCTTGTAACGTTCTTTCTGTTCGACAACTTTTTATTCTGAGCACTATTCTCAGACAACACTCCATGATAACTTTTGAACCCCACATGGAAAAAAGACGAAGGAATTATAATGTTTGTTTCCTGCCGGATAAACTCAGAACAATATTCAGTCACCGTTTCACATTCTAAAACAAAATAAACAAATGCCTTAACATATATCCTTTGTCAAGGTCTGAAGTTAAATTCAAAGTCACGTATTGGTTGAAATCACTTAGTTATGATGAAACAGAGAAGCTTTTGAATGTAACATCATAGATACATATCACAGTTTATATTTATTTACTTGTAGTAGTTTAATCTTACCATGTTTGAAAGATAAATATAATATAAATTAAAATTCAACTAATCAAATATCGTTTATTTTATGATGCAGACATTAAACTCATAATAATTGTTATTTTATTCTCACTTAAATAGCAGGTATGCTCCGTTTCAGTCTTTGTTTCTTTTTGTTTCAATATTTAAGTTATGTATTTATAATACTAGGTCCTTAATTAGTTTTGATTCACAACTGACACCCTCTTACACTCACACATGCAATTACACTGTACACACAGAGAGGAACATTTTCAAAATTTTTAACTGTTTTTCAACATTTTTGGTATTTAATGTTCTAATCTATTTAAGTTTAGTGTACTTACATTGTTAATTGTATGCCTAAGATTTAAGTAAAAAATATTTAAGGTTATTAGTAATTAATACGAGGCTAGCTTCATGAGATAAAATAGGGGGAGCGGGCTGTATGCTGAAACACAGGCGATGAGCCTAGTTCGGCGACAGACACTTCAAACATTTATTGTGTAACATTCTAGCCATATTATATAAGTTCAAAACTATGAAATTGCTAAAATTATGAAATAAATTATTATTATTATTAATTTACATTTTTAAAGTAAAAACTTCTTAAGCGTGTTGAACACTTTTTGGGTGAACCATAGGGGGTGAACAAAAATCATGGAACTCGCGTCATTATCATCGGTTTTAGATTAATCAGACTATATCTAAAGATTTTTGGCTGAAGAAAAAACAAGGAACTCACATCATCGTTAATTAAATCTACGCTTTTGTAGCGTAGATTTAATTAACGATGATGTGAAATATGTATTGGCTGGTTGGAAGATATTCTGCGTTATCTATATACAACAAATTGTTACTGTATAAACAAGTCTTAATGCCTGTATGGGCATATGGTAATCAGCTTTGGGGCTGCACCAAACCAAGCAACATCTTAATAATACAACGCTTTCAGAATGAGGTACTAAGGGGAATAGTGAACGCACCTTGGTACATAAGGAACGACGATCTCCATCGGGACCTTAAAGTAGAGTTCGTCGACAAAGTGATGCAAAACTATGCAGAAGCTCACCAACATCGGCTTCATCACCATGTGAATGTTGAGGCAGTTTTACTGCTCGACCACACGGATATAGTAAGAAGACTAAAGAGAACAAAACCGTTCGAGTTAGTGTAGTGATCAGTGCTAGTGTATTAGTGAAATATAGTTAATTTAAGTACTGCTTCAAAGAACACTTGACATAGGGTCTTCACCTTAAAGAGAGACAATAAGAAAAGTGTTACTGGACACATTACGTATAGTGAATATAGCAGTTTAGGATAGAATATAATTACTTATTAGCCTTTTTAGGCTAGATTGTAATATCAATAGTGCATAATATTTGTATGTATCCTAGGTAAAAAAAAGTCATCGTTACGTCAATGAACGCTTAGTCAGTGATAATGTAGTTTTGAAGGGAAAACTTTTTTGGGCGCGATGTTGGTTCTTATTATTGTTGATTGTGTGTCATAAAAATAATTCGCGAACGTAACGCTTTTTGATTGAAGAAAATCAAAGAACCCGCGTCATTGTTACTATCACCGAACACTTTGTCATAGATAATGTAGTTTTGAAGAGAACACTTCTTTGGACGTGATGTAATCTGCCTAGATCGGCTAGGAGATTAGCATAAAAACAGTAGAGGTAGATCTAGACATTTAACTTTCCCAGAACTAGCTCGTGAGTACAGACAGATATGCGATAGAGTCCCTTGTAACAGAGACTTATCTCAGATTAAGCAGATTAAGTCTTCGACGAGATCGTGTGGATGGTGCAGCAACCGGTTGAAGGGCAGTGGCGGCGACCGGGATATAGGCAGGCAGCAGGCAGCAGATTCCCAGGCAGCACCCGGGGCTTAGGCACGGATGCCCAGCAGGATTTAGCGGTCCTATGGTAGGGAGCGACAGGTTCCGGCGATGTGTGTTACTGGGCCTGCAATTTTAGCCGGCGGTAAGTTCCCCGAGAGATTGGGGAATTTACACTAGTATATATAGTTAATTAGTTGAATAAACTTGAACTATGACAATACAACGCCAACAATAGTTCACTGACACAGCTGACAGCACTAAGTAGGTGATTATTAGTTGATCTTCGGCCATTCGACTTCGGACGGTCCACGAGAGAATGGCAGAGCCCGTTTCTATCATTGTGCAGGAGACGTTCGGTGACTCCGCCCCTTCGCATCTTTAAAATAACGACCGGACGTTGAAAATTACTTCGGAGCGAAAACGTCTTCTAATATGGTGATGCGCAGCTCGCATTCCAGGCAACGGGGAGGTGAAACGAGCGCGGGGTCAACGCAATTTTACCTCATACCTACCTAGAGTATTTCTATATATATTGGGTGTTTGGTAGAGGGACCGACATACCAAATGAGCGTGTTTGGAGAATACAAGTTGGCCAAAAAAAATCCCAGACGCCCCAATTTTTTTTTACTTTTTTTTGTGAATTTTCCCTTTTTTTCCGAAATCGTACCTATTTACCACAAATCACTGTCAAAGTTGAACTATGAGGTAAAATTTATTTAATTTTTTCACTCTATGAGCTCTAAATCAGTTAGTTAGCTCTGTTTTGTATCCAATTTTGCTTTGCTTGGACTGAAGGTGTATAGAGACCAAATTCAACTAAAAACATCCTGTCTAAAACAGATTTTACAAATGTTATGGTGGTAAATAGGTACGATTTCGGAGAAAAAGGGAAAATTCTAAAAAAAAGTTAAAAAATTAGGGGGTCTGGGATTTTTATTGGCCAACTTTTATTCTCCAAGTGGGCCCCCGAACACGCTCATTTGGTATGTCGGTCCCTCTACCAAACACCCTGTATAGTTCAAAGGAAAACGACTCTTGTTTTATTAGCAATTAGCGGCACCTGGCGTCGAAACAGTACACCGCTAATAGTTTGGCTTATTGACCATACGAGTACGGTGTCTTTGAGTAACTAGTGACACACAAGTCGGCTAGATGGCGACACTCGTCTATCAACCAAACAGGACTCACAGGTTACAGCGATAATGGTTTCCATGACCACATATTATTGTTGCGTTAAAACCACTTACCACTAACTTGAATAGTTTCACATATATCGGCCGTCCCCAAAGACTGCCTCGACATTTTATTTATTTTCTACCGACTTTTAAAAAGGAGGAGGTTCTCAATTCGACTGTTTTTTTATGTTTGTTACCTCATAACTTTTGATTGAGTGGACCGATTCTCAAAATTTTTTGTTTCAAAGCTGGTGCTTCCTGTGTGGTCCCATTCAAATTTCATCAAATTCGGTCTAGTAGTTTTTAGTTACACTCCAATAACTGATTTTTACTAAAGTAATAGAATGGAAGTATTGAATTTTTCAAATTGAACTTGTTAATCATTAGCATTATGTGTTAGGCAGAGAATTCGTCTTATTTGAGACTATACAGGGCTACTGGTAATCAATTAGACTCCTGTTAAGGGCATATTCTGTACATCAAAACAAACAACTTTTGTTCTAGAACTTTTCTCAAAACTAAACAAATTTCCCAAGAACTTTTTTTTTTAAGTTTTTGTGATTCTCTCTTACACTTCATAACTCTACATAGCACAGCTACGACTACCTGGACTTGCCGCATCTCAACTCCTTTCTTACGCTGCCGCCGCCGACCGCCCGCCGCCGGCCGGAGCTTGTCGGCATAGTGTTTATTATGTTTAGACCGGTCAAATTGATTTTTTAAGTTTTGTATGGAAGAAAAAAATACGAATTTTTGAAAGTCGTAGAACAAAATACTCGTATGTTTGTTTTGATGTACAGAATATGCTCTTAAAAGGATGCTAATTGATTACCAGTACCCCTGTATACCTATAGTGTTAGGTCGCAAAGAGCACTGTAGCAATTCAAGTTGCTGGGCGCATGAGATTCATAACCCAATGACGCTATATAACGAGGGCAGTGCAGCATAATTTCAATGCTAAGCTCTGATTGATACTGCGACTTATTTGATCTAATTTATCTCAACATTTTTGCAATATAAATAACCTATATATTTGTATTTATAAGGTTTTACATGTAACATCATAATAATATTATAATTTATAAGTTTGTTTACTACTTCTTGATGCTGAAACTAATTTTAATACTCTTTTGCATTGCTAGGTTTATTGTGATACTTTTTCTAACCATTAGAATAATTTTAATTATTTATCCTCATTTTAAATCATTATGAGGCTGCTTATGCTATTTACATATTCGACCCTTGGGTGTTAATTAATGCCTTAGCCTTTGGTAGCAAGTACTCTTTGTTTTATTACCCGTTCGATCTACGCTCAGAGAAACTTCTAGAAATGGAGGACGAGTGGTCTATGTCTAAAAGTGACAATCTCGAGACGTAGATACCCGCAATTTTTCAAGCTCAGCCTTTTCATTTAATTAAAGAATAACTCATCAAGAAGTTTGAACACCCTTCTGTTTAAATCAAATTTATCAGAGCAACCTGCTGAAGTTGTCCAAACTAAAAATAAATCCAAGTGAAGGCGTACCTTATGACTCCAACAAAAGTTTTCACGTTTTCGGACGGAAAGGAAAATCGCAAAAGTAAGGCTTTACTTGTCCTTTCAATAACAGCATAGATGAATGACTCTTTTCCATCAAATAAAGGTAGCTTCCGATATTTCTGCTCGCAAACACGAATCGCATATGTTATTTGTCCAATTAGAATTCAGCTCTGGGATTGGTCAGACTGACTTGAGCGTTGCTACGAAGTGGAAATGGGGAATCAGTTTACATGGACATACCTTTGATACGGAAAATTATAATGAACGTGAGTTTTAAAATTAAACAGGAATAGTTTTATTAAAACTCAGGGTCATTATAATTTTAATAAAAATAACGTAACGTAACGTAAAAATAAATGAATAAAATAAATAAATAATGCTGGACAATCCACACAGCACCATCTAGCCTCAAAGTAAGCTACTCAAAGCTTGTGTTGATATATTTAATATTTAATAAATATAGATATTTTATTATTATACATAGAAAACACCCAAACCAAGAGAACACATTTCTTCAGGTTATACACAAACTTGATCTAAGGCGGGAATCGAAACTGCAACCTCTTGCGTCGCAGGCGGACATCGCATGCTGTGCCACTGAGATCGTTATAATAAAGGCATCCGGACGAAGCCGAAACAATTGGCGATCGTGGTATCTACTACGCGTAATTCTCACCTTAATCTCGTGTTAGTAATATAAAACTTCTGTATAATTTATTTTTTCTTATATTCAGTGAGTTTTGAGAGGACCAAAATAAGTGATGTGCCGTTTTTATTTCATAGTATATCTCAAATGTTGAAAATTGATGAAGTAATATTTAATTAAATTTGCCCTCAAAGGAGATCAATATTATTAGGAAAATGTTTAATTCAACCAATAAATCCCACTGGATGAAACTGACGTTTTACAAGTACTGTTTTTTTTTCATATGAATATAAATATATTATTATATATGAATACTAGCTGGCCCGCCAGCGGTTTCGCTCGCTTGGTCATGATATAGGGGTGGGAACGCCGCTTTGGGATTTTGAGGTCCTGGGTGCAGTACCCGGGTCGGACTGTTATTGAGTTTTTCTGAAAAAAAAATCACAATAGCACTCTGGAGTTTGAAACAGTGCCCGTATATGTCAATAGGCTCGCCTCCTATTACATGGGACCAAATAAATATTATCCCTTTGGCGAAACATAGGTGTTTCAAACACCACTGCTTACCCCTTCGAGGATGTAGGCGTGGCGATTTGTTACTATAAATTGCTCTAGCGGTTGCATTGAAAAAATAAAACTATGAATGATTTATACTCCTCTACCCTCTTACACCTAGTAATACACGCACCGGTGAGCTGGTTTTATTTTGTTGTCATTGCGTAGGATTTAAAAAGTTTGTATTTGAAAGCTCCGGGCTCTATTCTATCCATATACCAAATTTCAACGAAATCTGCGCAGTAGTCTTATTAGTTATGCGTGAGCATACAGACCGACAGACAGACATTTTTTTAAAGCGTCATATTCTTGTCCTGAAGGTAATTTTACGTCTTCTGACCCACATTTTTTTTATTTTCCCCTGAACATAATATTTCAAGGATACATAATATGTATTAGTTTTGTTTGTCTTGCATCATTATTTTTAACTAAGTTTGCTATAAGAATGATTAACAGATAACGAGAGTGTGCTATACAATTTTTCATGTCACTGCTTTTAATAATAAACTATTTTTGATCAATAAGACGTCTTATAGTAAATATTTAATATGTATTTATTTTAATTTTAGAACAATTAACCAATACTTGTATTTTATTTATAATTTATTGTACCTATACTTGTAGAATAGTGAAGTATCGACAACCATGTAGTCTCTTTTTTAACTTAACAAATTCATACACGTGTTATGTGTGTTAAAATCTCCACTAAGGCATTATGTTTAAAACATACTTTAACTAACGTACTTTACATTTGTAAAATCTTTAAGAACAAGCCAGTAAAATGATTAAAATGATTGAATAATATATACACACTGTCCTTATCATTTGAGCCGTCTTAAAAAGAGATGGCTATAGCTTGAAATCAGTAACCTCTTTTATAAAATGTTTATATATCTTCTTTTTTTTTGGTGCCATCTTCTTAATGAAGGTCGGCGACCATCAGGACAACTTGAACTCTTGACACAGCAGCTCTAAATAGAGTACGGGGACTTTTATTACCACTGACGTAGGTTCTTCAGCCAGGATGTTATGTTCCTATAAACGCTTCGTTTGCCTTGAATCTTGCCTTAAATTATTAACTGTAACAACTCTTATTTAGAATTTCTATATACGTGTCGGAGATATTCCTAAGAACTTTTACTGTATGCATATCTGCCTATTGTTTAAAATGTAGTTAAGTAATGATTTTCGTACCATTCGTTTCTTGAATTGTCTTCTATACAGACACATCTCAAATGCTTCTACTTTCCTGCCAGTGTCCACGCTTTAACGCCTTACAGAAAAATGGAGAACACGTAGCAGCATGCATGGTGCCCGCATTGCCACCACGCAGGCAGATGTTAATCTGCCACTTGCTGAGCAGCAATTATATTTTGTAGTAAGTATTCCGAGCTTATTCAATGCGGAACCTTATCGTCAACCTATGATCTCCATCATCATTACCAACGCAGCTAAACACTTGTCCTTGTTTACTCTCTCCTATATTTGGCCGTCACATAACAAAAAAATTATATAACGCACGTAAATTGACGTCAATGGTACTCAAAGGGTAATGAATAATATATATAATATTAGCATAGAAGGTATTAGTTTTATTACAAGTGAATTTTTTTGCTATGTATATTTCAAACCTCCCTACTATTACTTCTCATTGATGCAAGCAACCTTTGTTTTCCGCTGCTGGATGACTGGTAGATAATGCCCTAGCATTAAGTCCTCATTTTGTATATTTTTTTTTATCGACTAGCTTGCCTAAGGAGCCCTGTGGCGCCCTCGTGATTGCTCCCGAGTGTTACGACCTGCGCCCGCGTCAAAAGTTTGCGCCGAGTTGGGAATAAATGGCTCTTGTGCCATACCTATAGCGAGTTAAGAGACGAAATTTTTGTCAGAGATAGTTGAATAACCAAGGAATCTGATACATAAACATTCATGTCAAATGTATTAGTAAAATGTTATGTTACACGAGGACAAACTTGACGTAGCCGAAAAAATCAGAATTGATGTGGAAAAAAATTGTAATTTAAAAATTTTACATCAATACCTATAGGTTTTTTGCGGTAATTAAATAGTAAAAACACATATCTATCTAATTACATTCAAATATTTGAATTCGTAGAAGAAATAATATCATAAAAAAAACTTGCAATCTGACCACAAAAATTAAGTTTTATCAATAAATAATGCTTCCCAAGACAGGACTTTGATTTGATATTTATAAATATTTTGAATGTCTAGAACAGAAATATTATTTTTACCTAGTAACATATGCTTAGGTTATTAATAATTACATAAAAAATAAGAGCTACTTTGAAATTTCGGCCAATAATGTTTTTTTTTTCAACTTGGGGGCCCATTTTCTAGACTTATACATGGTGATTTCCAAAAAATTTTTTTTGTATGAAATATAAATTTTCTTGTTGGTTTTTTTATTTTATTGGAATTCTTATTAGAAATCCTACAAACCAAACTAGGTTTCAAAGAATAATTATATATCAGATATATTTAAAAAAAATTACAAATTTTGAATTTTTAGTACAAGCGAATTTAACTGTCACGTGACTTCGATTTTTTATCGATCCTGACATGATATGGCGTATTTATCATATTCTGAGTGGGTGTAATTACTTGACAACATTATTTCTGTGATATTTTACAATGTAAAAGTATAATCTATTCAAAATAAAGCAAATTATAACCAATCACAACAATGAGAAATTAGCTTACCGAGTGTTGTCGGTTCGTGACAAATTTATATCGTAAAATTTTGATGTCAGAACCTAAATCACATATTTACAGTATTCCTTACACATTCACGATCATATTCATGTTTAATTTGTATCAAAATCATGAGTTTAACCCGATTAATTCACTAAAAACTATAGCACAAAACATAACCTCGCCGCCAAAACACAGATGAAAATATAAACATTGATTATAATTTTTTTTTAAAGTTCACAGATAGAACATGTCCGTGTGTAGTGTTGCCATAGAAAGAAAATATATTACGCTAAAGAATTAAACTCTATGGTTAAACATTGGGATGACTTTAAAAAATAAACAAAAGAAAAACGAGCGTGACACTTACTTGCAACAATTGTTGCGCCGACACTTTGGACCTCAAACATCCTTGCAGTTTTTTGCGCGGGCAAACTAGTCGCTATTGCACAGTAAGCAATAAAGAATTAAATAAATAAAAATATGTTTATTTTATTATGAAAACTAACCTGGTTTATATACATTTTTAATATTATACGTTACAATTTGCTTATCTAATTCAAAAGGTCACAATGTATTTGTCTAAATCAAAAGGATACAATCTACTTGTCTAGTTTAAAAGGTCACAATTTACTTGTCTAACTGAACAAGTACAATTTGGAAAATGTAATACCGACTTCCAATCTATTCAGTTATTCGAGTGTATCTCAAAAACTACTAGAATTTGATGAACTTTAAATGGGACCACACGGGAAGCACCAACTTACAAATAAAATTTTGAGAATCGTTTCATCCAGTCGAAAGTTATGAGGTAACAAGCATAAAAAACAGTCGAATTGAGTACCTCCTCCTTTTTTGGAATTCGGTAGAAAACTGGAATCACTCACGTAAATAAGTCAGATCTTTCTTACTACAGTTTCAACCACATTCGGTGGTCTTTCTCAAAGAGAGTGCAAAACGTTCGTGGTTTGCCACTCGCCTCTCATAGATTATTTTTATTATTTATCATAACCACGTTTAACTGTACCTACTCGAGCCATGTCCACTCTATCCCATCCCGTCTTGTGCCCATTACACACATTCGGGTAATCCTCACGTGACAACCAATGCATTGTAATGCGCTGCCCGAAACCGGACAGTTTTATCGCAGCGTAAACTGCCCTTTAGGATCTTACTATAAAACTTGCTCATTTTCAATTGGAGATTGAACTTGAGTGCAACGAAATTATAAGTCTTACGATTGGACATGCTAGTCCTTATGATTATAATAATAATAATAATAATAATACCGCAGGGGCAGCTTTGTGGCGAGCCGTCGGTGAGTGGCGACACCGCTGACCCTGATTCTCCCTGGGGCTAAATGAGACCCCTGACCCCCGGCTTGCCTTAATTGGTCGTCTGGGGGTGGAGACGCAAGAGCAAGAAACAAAAAGCTCCAAGGGTGGAAGTGTTAAAGGGCATAACGCCGGTAGTAGCGCTCTAGTGAAACCACAGCACACCTTTCAACACCCTTCAGATATCCACACCAACGTTACCCCTTTTGTCACCATTGATGGTGGCTCTTATGGGGGGCCCGTTTAGTGGGTGGCAAGTCACCACCTGCCTAAATATTTTAAGTAGAGACTGAAATTGGCAGGTGCCGTAGTCTCGTCCATAGCCCACTATCTCCCGTACCACTAATAAGTACATATCAATAGCCATGCCCTTTTTACCCATTTTTGTATCATTTTTGTATCACAGGCAACAACCCCTCCGTTTCTAAAAGTCACTGAAGCATTAAGTAGGTATAAGAACAGTTAGTTTACGTAAGCTTTGACAACAAACATTTATCTAATATACAATAATCAAATCAAACGCGCGCGAGTCGGTGTGAGTGTGTATGTGAATAAGTGTGTGTGTGAGTAAGTGTGTGTGTGTGTGTGTGTGTGTTAGTGTATGTGTTAGGTGAGTTTGTATGGAGTGTATATATGAGTGTATATGAATATGAGAAAGAGAGAGCGAACCAATAACAAAAAAGAAGTATTAAAAGAAATGCTTAAGACGAAATATGCGTCAAATTTGACGATTCGTCGTTACGAATATTTAAAACTAGACCATTTAAAACAATTAATTGACATTTGTTTTTTACGTCTATTAACAGTTCACAAATTTCTTTATTCGGCTATGGTCACCGAAACACGATTAAATAAATTTGGCTCGATAGAAAAAAATCGTAAACTTTCCTAAAAAATACCCTTTTTGCCGTTCCCGTCGGTGGAATGAATCAACTTCATTTAATTCCTATCAAAGATATTTATAAACAAAAATACACATTTTAATCCTAAGAAACACACAAATCCGTCTATGAACTCAGTTTTTTGTAAAAATGTAAGATTATTTTTAGAAAATAAAGTAAAGTTAATATTGAAACCATTTGCAAACGCGCACACTGAGAATGCAGCCATTACCATGGCTCCCGACCCCCGCTAGTCGGCCGGAGTGCGTTGTCGAGAGTGGACGTGTACAACTTTATTCCCTCCAGCGCGCCCGGACGACTACATTATTTTAGTCCATATTATCGACTTTTGGGAAATAAAGATAAGAAGAAAAATAAAACTGCTCGGAATTACAATAGAAACAGATTATCGAACTTGCAGACAAATATGTAAGTACCTACCTGATTGTTTTCATTCATAGGCTTTGCGTAGGTTATCTGTAATATTGATTTAGCGTAGTGTTATAAAATATTTTATGATGATGAAAATAAGGCGACCATAATCAAACTAATGTTATAAATGCAAAAATTTCTAAGTGTCTTAGTGTGTTAGTTAGTTTTGAGACGTAAGTAAGACGGCCGATTGAATTTGTATGATATTTAGTATGGTGGTAGCTTATTATATGTATATATATATACCAATATGTTATTCTATAGGGTATAGAATAACATATAGGTATACATATTTATATATTTTATCCGACCTGATGACTACCTGGTCAGAGTTTTCAGGGATTAATTTAGAATATTAGTAGGAATTTGACTTTTATTTTTACAGCCCTCCGCCCTACAAAGAATTGTCTAAGGAATCCCATGAGGATAATACCGAAGTATTGCTGCCAAAAACTTTACCGGAATCTTCCGATGCGTTAGACGAAAATCTTCGACCAGTTATTACACCTGGTTTCTTCAAGTAAGTTACATAGTAAATTTATATCTGCGACCACATGGTCGCTTGCCAAAAACAGGCGAGTAAAAAATTTTAAAAAGTCTGTATGGATTTCTACTTCCCATCTCATAAGTCTAGTAGGTATTACTAGATTGTTATATGCACTTGAATGAAACATGTATATTGTGTACGTTTTCCATCTAATTTGGTGCTCAAGAATAAGCCACTTGTATAGGGCAGACATACCGGTTTTAATAAAACCGATATTTTTATTTAGGCGTACCGCTTTATTTATATTTTATTACTAACACGTCCCTAGCTTCATCTTCCGGCTAAACTACCCAACGCCAACATAATATATTAGAGTCCAGAGGGTTAATTTCTTTGTAGTCGGTTATATAATAATATCTTACAATTTACTTTTATTTAAGAAAATTTTATGATATGTCAAACTAATTACTTAAAATATTTTTTTTATTTTCAAATAATTACTATTACTATACAGATACTCTTTGTATTTAATTTGTTACTTCAGTATTAGTAGTACAGTATTTTTATCAAAGATTAATAAAGTAAGAAGTAAAGTAGTTACTATTTGTTATTTTTATCATAAGGTTACTGAAGTAACAAGTTAACTTGTTACTTGTCATTAACCTTTTGATAAAAATGTTCAACATGTTTTTGTATCTATTGTTCCAGTGAAGAAATGCCATTCCTAGAAGAGCCGGAGTGTGAGATAAGCACAAAAGAATCGACAGGTCGCAGAATAGTAGATATTGTTTTTTTAGCAATTGAAGAACTCAAAGCACAACCCTCTTTTTAAGTGTGATTTCAGCTGCTTGGTTTTACAGACGGAAAAAAGATATGGGCTTGTTTCAAATTTTAGTTGTCTAAGATGTGCAAGAAAACTTTCGAAGTGTGTTCGGATGATATAAATAATGATACCGGCCTGAACGCACTGCAGCAATTTCTGGAATTGTAGCTTCTGGTATCGGATACTCACAATTTGAGAAAACTATGGCAGCCATGGATATTCCTATTTTTCGAGAAAAGTATTACGCAATATATTCAATGAATTGGAGGCTACAGCGGTAGAGGTGATGGAACGCGCTGCTGCAAAGGAACGGGAAGCAGCAATCGAAGAAGGAAACTATAAATAGTGTTCCCATAATTGATTTTTTGCAGACAAATCATGGTGCAAACGCTCATATGGCAACTTATATAAAGCGCTATCTGGTGTAGCTGCAATCTTTGGTCGAAAATTCGGGGAAGTTCACTTTCTCGGTGTGAGAAATAAAACCAGAAAGTAAAAGAGAGCATTATAGAAAAACCTAACGCGTTGAAAATAAAAAGAAATAGAGTTAACCTTTTCGAAAATCAAAGGGGAATGCAGGGGAACAAGTGGCAGCACCTGATATGTCTGATGAAGACAATAAGGAAGCATCTTCAGAATTCATAAAAATCTGAAGAAAATGGCCAATGACAAAGTCCAATTTTTTTATATTATAAAATACATACAAAAATAAATACAAACAGTAAATGGTACTATCAGGTTAAACGCAATTACGAGTTACTGATAAACAAAGCAGCGTTTTAGGTATTTGGGGAGGAGAGAATGAAAAAACCTACGTTTTCATATAAAAAAGATGAATACTTTATGCTATTACTTAAATGGAGGCCGAACTTGTTACTTTCTACCAGACGCATAATAATATGCTTCCGAAGTTAGTAGATTCACGACGAAACCGTGGCATGCCGTTGAGAGGCTCTGAGAAGTAACTATTTGTTTTGTAGCTTAGACTCACCTCTTACTGTAAATCTCTTCTCATAACTTTGGAAATACAAATCTCACCATTTCTTTAGATATTATTTATTATCAATAAGATTTTTTTATTTATAATGTTTTAGTTCACAGACATCAAAGGGTCCGTGGCATTGTTTATATATATTATATTTTAAACTTTTTTATAATTACTAAAGGAATACAGGAGGACATTTTTTTTACTTAACTAGACTTACATAATACATTTGTGAAGGCCTGAAGGGCACTTAAAAAACTTTTGAAAACCTGCATTTATTTAAGCTTTCAGTATTAATGTCATGATTAATAAAAAAGTTGTTATTACAATACCTATGTGTATACGAAATGTATACCTTAGTTGAAGTTGATTTTTGGATTTTAGTAAAACAACATTTAATTATAACGGTTTTTATATCTTACCGGTAT
Source organism: Selenia dentaria (assembly GCA_917880725.1). Taxonomy (NCBI): domain Eukaryota; kingdom Metazoa; phylum Arthropoda; class Insecta; order Lepidoptera; family Geometridae; genus Selenia; species Selenia dentaria. The sequence continues at coordinate 11,308,436 of OU862898.1, read as the reverse complement.
TTGATAGGACTTGACCTGGTTGTGTATCAAATACCGGTTTTATCTTATTCAAGCCCTAGTTTTATTTGTAACATGTCAAAAAATATTTGTTTAGTATGTGTTGTATATTGTTTGATATTAATAATAAAACTGTATTTATTATCAAGTATTAGCAAGTATTTTGGTCCAACCAATGCATAACTAATATTATAAACTACTTTTAGGTACCTTATAGTTTGTTCGTTTTGGCATATAATAGGTAATCAAAATAAAATTTATTGAAAATCACAAAAACTATGTAATCGTTTACTCGTGCCAATACAATACAATAAAGACACCCATAGCCTAGTATGATAATGGTATTAGTAAATCTTGTCATAAATCTTTACACCATTATAATTACCTACTTAAAATAACGTACCTAATTAGTTAACAACGCAGGCGAATTGAAAATCATAAGTCAGTAGAATACTATCAAGTAACCATACGCCCGCGAGTGGCTATGCTGGCTAGACCCCTTGCGCCGCCCGGCGGTCTGCGTCTGCTTCACCCCCTCAATATCCGTGTAACGTCTCTACCATTTCACCTTAAGGCCCTAAAGTAGAAGTTTAGTAAGATTTTCTGTCTCTTTATAGTCTTACTTCAGTAAATAAGTCAGTATTTTCTTATATTTTTTATACGACGATTAAAATCAAATAGAGAGCTTATTTGATATTATATTCGATGCTCGGATCTCGTGCCTCGGTGGCCTATAGTAGATCCAACCGTTTATCCTCTTTTTGACAGCACCAATAGAACGTAACATGACGATGTTACGCAAAAGTTAACTTATAAATGCGAGGTTTTAAAAATATGACAACTGCTTAAATTTGCTCCTTGATCCCGTTTAATAATCATCTTTCACAAAATGAGTCCATAAGTGCAGTAGTTTTTTTTATAAATTCCATAAAATAACAAACGTTTTTAAAAAATTACGTTCTATGGCTATCAACATAGTGATGTTACGAAGTTACGATTGAGATATCGATATTGTTTATGAACTATTTTTACACGGGTGTTTTCCGTTCTCGGCACATAATATCGGATTTATTTTTATGTAAAACCGTTATATTGATGCGCCTCAGGAAAACATACAGCATTATTTGAAGACGTGTTTATCTCCTGGTGTATATCCAAAAAAGAACAAGGTTATGATGACTATGATGATTACAAGTACAAGTCATACTTGACGAAGCTGTTACCGGTTAAATCTGGGATGGCCAGCGAGCAACACGGAAGGGAGTAGGCATACACAGCGTTTCCCCTCTGTCAAAGTACAAGTCCGCATGGACCATGGAGTTTGATAATATACTGTGGGGTGAGGGCGGGGCTAGATTTGTGAATGGTGCTTTATTTTTTATGTGTTAGTGATTTGGTTGTGTGAGTATGATCGGCAATGGATCGGTACAGGTATGTTTTGTATGTAATAGTGCGGCTTTGCGCTAGTGTGCAACTTCCCCTCCCGCAAGAAATGACAGAAAGATTTGAACAATATTTTTTAGCTAAGGCTACTCCCTTCCGTGTTGCTCGCTGGGGATGGCAGACATTAAAGTCTGCCGTTTGGTACCAGAAAATAGTAAAGTTTGAGCAACCCCAATTCCAATTTAAGCAAACGAAATCTAATCTTTTATTTTTATTTATTTATTAATCAAAATCAGATTCATCGTTGCTGTCACTCGAGCTATTGCCGACATTTATAATTAATTGTTGACTCATATAATCTATCGCCACGTGTTTATCCCAATCTGCCATTATAGTTTCTTGTGTTTTTTGAATTACATTTTGCCAGCTTTCCGCAGTTACTTTCACACATGCATTTTTTAATAAATTTACCATTTTGTTTGCCGTGAATGGGGGTTTTGTGTTATTTCTAGCAGCGTGTCCTTTAACTTGAGCCCATATTAATTCAATGGCATTGTATTGACAATGATAGGGTGGAAGTCTAAGAACCCAATGACCATGTTCTGCAGCTATTTCGTCGATCACATATCGTTTTGGGAAGTGTTTTTTTGTTCGTAATATATTTAGTAATTGTACTTTTAGTAAGGAGTTATCAACATTTTCACCATGTCGTTGAAGCCAGTCAATGATTACTTGTTTTTTGTCGGCCTGGGTCGGCATTTTATCAATTTGGCGTGAGTGATAGGATGCGTTATCCATAATAATAACTGACGGTTCTTCCAATGATTGTACCATTTCCTTAAACCAACTTTCGTAAACCTCAGAATTCATTTCTTCGTGGTACTCAACTGTTTTTTTGGATTTAAAGGCCAACAAAGCATCTGGCATGAATCCTTTCACAGACCCTGCATGGCAAATGATTAGACGTTCTCCTTTTCCCATCGGTACTGAGGTAGTGGAAGCAGCGGTGTCATCAGTCCAGCTCTTAGACACTGTGTGGTTCGCATTCAGCCAAGTTTCGTCAGTGAAAACAACATTTGACCAATCTGTAATTTTTTTGGCTTCGCTCAAAAATTCGCAACGAGCAAAAGCTACGTCGCGACGCTCCATCAATATTTTGCGTTTGTCCGATTTTTTATAAGTAAATCCAATTTCATTCAAGACCTTTACCAATGACGATTTTTGACCTCGGAACAAATCACATTCACGCAAAGAAGCAACAAGTTTTTTAAGTGTTGGAACTTCTTTACGTAAGTAATAGTTATATATATGACGGCGTATAGCGTCTGCGTCAAAGTTGTCAACCGAAGTCACACGACGTGGTTGGCGTTTTTTCTTCGGCGTACGAAGCTTATTCTCCTGCATGCCGCTTGTTCCGTAGGCTTCGGTAGTAATTTTTGTAATCGTAGATGCACTAATACCTAACGCGGCCGCAACGCGCTCTCTCACTTGCGACAATGGTAAAAGCGGGCCGCCATTTTGATACTCTGCTTCAAAGTAATTACGAAGCTTGATCACCATTTCTCTCGTCTGTCCTTTCAGCACTGATCCTTTCGGCATTTTATAGTTCCAATATAAAACTCAGCAAATAATTACTAGCACGGGCGTCTTGTTGCGAGTGACAGTGACAAATACAAAACGGCGGTGGACCATTGAGTTTTACTACCTTGATAAAATACTACTGCTTACCCATAGACAAAAAAATTGGCAGTCATAGGAATTGCCGATAGAAGTGAAAACTTATAACTCAGAATTTGATAGCTTACCTTGGAAACTACACGGGTGTAACCGGACGGCGTGGCCTCGCCATCTGGGCATGGCCATCTAGAAATGCGTCAGCATTTCCCATTGGCTGATGCGTTTCTAGATGGCCATGCCATGACGGCCTGTCCACGCCCTTTCAACATTCCCCATTGGCTGACGTATTTCTAGATGGCCAATAGCCATGGTCATGGCGCCATTCCTAGGACTATTCTCTTTCCGCACAGACTCGATAGAAAAATGAATCGAAATCGTGTCCACTATAATCACTTGGTCACAACACTTTAACTGACAAATTAGATCTGTCAAAAAGAGGATAAACGGTTGGATCTACTATAGTGGTCATGGCATGTGAGACGGATTTTCGGGAGATGCGGGTTCGAATGGTTTATTTCTTTAAAATTGCAATGTTTGGTATCGCTAAGCAGGGGTTGGTGCTTTAAATTTACCATTTTTTAAATATTCTCTATTCGAAATTGATAACACTATAAAATAAGACTATGCCTTACCTTAATCAGGAAACAATAGTAACAAACAACAAACTAAAAGTTTAATAACCCTGGCAAAAATAATTAGCCCACGCATAATATCTACCATTTTATTTCTTTAAGTTTTTCGTTTGCACGGTGATACTCGGGCCATCAAGACGAATCTGATGATTATAAATGTTATTACCTTATCACAATCTGTTGGGCCGTTGAGTAGCTACAAGCGGACATAGTACAGACATACATACAGGTTGAACATATAACTCTCCTTTTAAAAGGAGAGTTACATGTCTGCTACGTTTTTCCCGGTAAAACGTAGCAAACATGTTTAGAAATAACAAATACTTTCAACGAGTGCAATTTGAAAAAAAATATACCGACTTCCATTCCATACCATTACTTTGGTAAAAATCAGTTATTGGAGTGTAACTACTGGACCGAATTTGATGAAATAAATAATAATAAACGGGACTACACGGGAAGCACCAGCTTTCAAACAAAAAAATAATTTTGAAAATTGGTCCACTCAATCGAAAGTAAAGGTAACAAACATAAAAAACAAAATATAACAAAAACAGTCGAATTGAGTACCAATTACGAAGGCCACAACCGGAGGATCCAAAAAAATACAAAAGTAATTTAAAAACTAAATTTATTTTAATTAAAAGTTACAAAATTAGTTATTAACTAGGACGTGACAATCGTTCGAAGAATGATACAAAAGTGTCGTATTCAGGTGTGGCTCCGTCCGGTGTCGGGTCCAATGCATGTGCTGCGTCGGCACCTCGTGTCGGCGTGACCTCGATCGGCGATCACGTTCCGCTGTAGCCGCGATTCTTGTACCTTGTAGGTTGTTATGAAGGTGTTGCAATGTGTGCGGATTTAGGGTTACGTATATGTGTAACACCTCCCCCCGAAGAGCAGCGAGTAATCGAGAATTTACTTCGAGGTGGTCGCTGGTATGTTTCTATGGTCAACCCTTATTAGGCTAGGGTTGATACTTCTTGGTGCTGGAATTGCGTACTTTATTTCAGGTACGTCGCTGTCGGTTTCTGTAGTTTGCTTTTCGTTTGGTAGCCTTTTCGTATGTAGTCGGCGGTACAGTAACACGATAATAAGTACACCTGTACTGAAGAGTATTAGATAGACAGGAATAGTTGTGTGGTATATGGCTGGGTCTGTGACTTTCTTGAGATGAACAGGTGCTTCGACAGATACTCTTGTAGTCAAGGCGTGAAGGTTTTGCAGGCTGGGCGTGTCTAGGATAAGAGGTGGATGATCTATTTGCCTCGACTCGTCATACGGAGGCATTTCCATTATCCTTATCACATGTCCTTTAATCCGGTCGTTCGTGTTGGTGATGGTGAATCCTGGTGTTTTGATATTGCAGTTAAGCGGTATGACTGCTAAGTAGCTTCCGTGTAAAGTGCGGTACTGCTCTTGGCCGCAGGATATCTTGACTTTGGTGAGATTGGGGAAATTCATGGTGTAATGTTTGTCGTCCAATACTTCCAGGGCTTCGTTCGTCAGGATAACTGGTGTCAGCCTACAGGTTTGTTGGAGTTCTTGCTGGGTGATGAGCTGCTGGACACAGTCTGGTTTGTCTTGGATCTTGAAGTTGGTGTTTGATTCGCAGAGAAACCATGAGTTTATCTTCGGACATTCTGTCTCCATGTACCTAGAGTCTTTGCTAGAGAGCGCTACGAAAGGTGAGGTGGGTATTAGGACTTCATGGTTTTTGTTAGGGACAAGGGACAGCTTGTAAAGGTGATAAGTACTGGGGTCGACAATCGGGACCTTTATAACTATAACTATCTGCTTATCTAAATAAAAGTAACCTAACTTTATTATCTCATAAAAATTTCTATAATCTACGTCTAGGATTTCATCATTCGAATATAGAATCCTTAACTTATTTAATATATTCTTAATTTCTTCTATGCTAACTATCGAATAAGGAGTGCTCGATGCACGTATAAACGATAACGTATTTTCTAGGCTATGTATCTCTTCAGATAAATCTTCGATATTATCTCCTAAGATAAGAAAATGCTGTGCCAGATGCGCGTATTTAATTAAGTCATTTTCCTTGCTGGCGTCGCTTTCCATTATTAAGTTCAGAGCTTTACCTATCTTTTCCTGATTTACTAATATGCTATTGATGATTTTTGAACTATGGGATATCCAATCTTTGTTTAAGCTAATGTGATCATTAAGTTCGATTTCTAATTTATGCTCATTATCTTGTAATACCGAGATGGCATTTTCATACCTAATGGCATCGGTGTAGTCAAGGTTACCGGAAATGCTTTTAATTACCGAGCCGAGACCGTTAATGAGTCCTCTTTTATTCCGAACTGATTCAAAAGTATTCAATTGATTTGATATTCTCTCAATTTGGGTACTAAGATGTTCAATGTGAGGATCAAATAGAGATAGTGTCTTATTGTTTAGTAGAGGCCGAAGTTCAAGCATTTGAGTGTTAACTGATTCTATCTGTGCGCGGATGCTGTCCAAGTCTACATAATTTAGAAAAGAGTGAAAATGAGAAATCATTCTTGCAGCTCCAAGTTTAAAGGGGAGTATTCCCGGTCCATCGTCAAGCGAGTCAATCGTCACATCTTGTCCTTGGGTCAGATGCAGTAGGACCGTCAGCAGTAGTGTCGAATGTAGTGTCCTGTAACAATGTGGGGTTCTTAGGACTTCGCTTGAGGCGTGATTTAGCAACGGGACCGCGTTTCTTTTTGGTATATATGTGGATGGGAAGGTCCGCGAGTACAGTGTCCTGTGTATAACGTGGGGCTAGTTTTTGTCGGGAGGCCAAGGGATTTCGTACGAAGACTTGTTCGTCTGGGGAATATTCCTTTTCAGGTTCTCTGTCTTTGTTTCGATTTTCAGTAAGTTGCGTCCTGTCGTGTAAAGAAGTCTGATTTATAAGGTCGTACACTTGGGTCATACGTTTTTTATGGTCTTGTAGGTACTGTTGAAGTAAATGTTCGGATATATCAATATCAAGTGGGTCACGTGGATCAAAGTGTCCAAGTATTAAGTCTAAAGGTCGACATTTGGTAAAACTATGAATTGAACTATTATAAGCTAAGACTGCGTATGGCATTAGGATAACGACTGGCTCATTTCGTTTTTCGAGTTTCAATATCCTTAAGTGCTCAAGGATCGTCGAATGAAATCGTTCTACGATTCCATTGTCATTCGGTGAGTGAGCGAGGATTTTATGATGTTGAATCTTGTGAAGTCGAGTGAATTCAGCGAAAATTTGATTCGTGAATTCCGGACCTTGGTCTGTAACTATAGTGAGCGGGACCCCATGGTGAGTACAAAATATCAAAAAGGCTTGAACTACACTTAAGGCCGTACCGTCTCTCAGATGGTATGCCTGAGCGTATTTCGAAAATGCATCTACTATCGTAAGGTATTTTTCGTTCTGTGCTGTGAAGAGATCAAGGTGAACTATCTCAAATGGTTTAGAAGGAGGTGGAACAATTGAAAATCTTTGTTTGATGGGATGTCGATCATATTTCGCCTGGCCGCAGATGTTACACTCATTTATGTACTTTGTAATGCATTCTTTCATTTTGGGCCAATAGTACTTGGATGATAGGGCTAAGTAGCATTCAGTTATACCACGATGGTTTGTTTTACCTTCGTGGTACTTTTGTATTATTTCTTGTTGGCGTAAATATTCTTTGACATTTTCCAATTCAAGTTTAGTTAAAACAAGATTCATTGCGGAGCTTTTGAAGTTATCTTGGATGATAGGGATGATTTTATACATTGCTAAAGGAGGGTGGATTATTATGCCAGTCTTAACCTTAGGATTGACAAATTCTTTAATGGCGTTAATGACGTCATTTGCCAAGTTACATTCAGAGAGTTGTATAGTAGTTCTGGTATGAGTCTCGAATTTATTAAGAGGGTCATCTGAAATAGGGACCTCTAGAATTGGGTTTTCAGCGCTTGTATGGGCAGTTACTGTAGTCGAACCTGCTTCGGATGGGGGTCTAGCAGTGTCACTTATGAGTGCAGTTATTGTAGTTGAACCTGATCGAGAAGGTGGTCTCTCCGAAGGATTCACTACAAGAGAATTAGTGTCCTCCATATTAATTTCAACACGAGAGAGAGCGTCTGCATTAGTGTTACTTTTACCCTGCTTATAAACTGTAGTGAAGTTATATTCACTTAGTTTTAACCTCCAGCGAGTTAATCTTGAGCCTGGTTCTTTTAGACTCATAATCCACTGAAGTGGTTTATGATCAGTAACTATTTTAAATTTCCTACCATACAAATATGGTCGAAAATATTTGGTGGCCCAAACTATTGCCAAAAGCTCCTTTTCTATCGTGCTATAGTTGGTTTCACTCGAATTTAGGGTCCTTGACGCGTAAGCTATGGGTTTGTCGTTACCTATTGATCCTTGTGAAAGGATATCACCTATAGCAAAGTTGGAAGCGTCAGTTGTCAATATAAAGTCTTTAGAAAAGTCGGGATACTGAAGTATAGGGTCATTTGTCAGTAATAATTTACATTTCTCAAAACAGTTTATGTAGTTCGTGTCATTAAACGTAATCTTAGATCCTTTTTTCAAACAGTGCGTCATAGGTTTCGTTATACGGGCAAAGTCTGGGATGAACTTTCGATAGTATCCGAGTAGGCCGAGGAAACGTTTTATTTCCGTTGCAGTTTTTGGCAACGGGAATTTTTGGATTGCAGTTATTTTGTCGGGGTTTGGCTTAATGCCGTCTTTACTAATTATATGTCCTAGGTACGCGGTCTCTAGTTTTAAAAACTCTGACTTATCCATTTGAATCTTGAAGTTCGATTCTCTCAGTCTTTTGAATACTTTCTCTAAGTTGATAATGTGTTCTTGTAACGAGACGCTAAATACGATGATGTCATCGAGATAGACTAGGCACACTACGTTTTGAAGGTCTCTAAGCACGTTATCCATTACGCGTTGGAAGGTGGATGGTGAATTTTTGAGCCCCATTGGCATTCTTAAAAATTCAAAATGGCCGTGTTCGACATTGAAGGCCGTTTTGTGGATGTCCTCTGGATTCATTTCCACCTGATAAAAGCCACTCGCAAGATCTAAGGTTGTGAAGTAGTGACAGTTGCCTAATTTGTCTAGAACGTCATTGATATTCGGTATGGGGTATTTGTCGTCAATAGTTTTTTCGTTAACTTTTCTAAAGTCGACAACGATACGCCATTTGACTTTTCCTGATGCATCAGCTTTTTTAGAAACTACCCAAATCGGAGAGCTCCATGCTGATTGAGATGGACGTATTATACCTTGTTCCAACATCTTTGTGATTTGATCCTGAACCTCCTGTCTGTGAACGAAAGGGTACCTATATGTTTTAGTATAGACAGGCAATTCATCTGTGGTACGAATGCTGTGCTTAATTTTATTGGTGAATGTTAGAGGTTCACCTTCGAGATAGAAGACATCAGCGTATTGAGCACACAGAGATTCTAAATTGGCTCTTTCTTCAGGATTCAAATGGTCAGTACGTAAGCCGTACGTAGGCTTTAAATATTTGGTCGATGAGTGCGTCACACATGGTGCTGCGTTCGATCACTATTTGTCTATCTAAACTATCTATACCTACGTATTCTATATCTTCTAAAATACTATCTAGATTCCTATTAGCATCGATTTGCGATGTTCTATGTAAGTTATCTAACCTAGGGGTCCGCGATTTCCGTGGATGGAAAATTTTGGAAAATAAAAGGAACACTTAGGAAGAAACAAGGAAGCAACTCTAGTAAGATCTAGGTACTCACCAGTACATTTGTATTTCTCTGCGTGTATCGATTTCCAGATACTCCTCCCAGCTGCAGCTCTTGTAGGTTCGGATAGCCGTCGTCGGTGATCGATTCACTTGATTTTAAATTGACTATCCTACCGACTGCGCTAATTACGAAGGCCACAACCGGAGGATCCAAAAAAATACAAAAGTAATTTAAAAACTAAATTTATTTTAATTAAAAGTTACAAAATTAGTTATTAACTAGGACGTGACAATCGTTCGAAGAATGATACAAAAGTGTCGTATTCAGGTGTGGCTCCGTCCGGTGTCGGGTCCAATGCATGTGCTGCGTCGGCACCTCGTGTCGGCGTGACCTCGATCGGCGATCACGTTCCGCTGTAGCCGCGATTCTTGTACCTTGTAGGTTGTTATGAAGGTGTTGCAATGTGTGCGGATTTAGGGTTACGTATATGTGTAACATACCTCCTCCTTTTTTTGGATGTCGGTAGAAAATAAAACTATGTTTTACAATAGTATATTATGATACAAGTAAGCTAAGTTGCTCATTCAATCTGCCGAGTGTAGTGAGGAAGCTTCTTACGAGAACTTTTTCTACACACTTGCGAGGAAAAACAAACATGTATTGCATAAATCCTTTAATTATTGAAGTGTGAGGTGAATGTATATTTTTAAAACGATATTGGATTGTTTTGGTACGAGTACTTGCCACTTCTTTGGTCCCTTAATTTACTTCTTGTGTAAATGTCGGCGACAAAGGAAAATCATACAAGTTACTGGAAGGAACCATATAACTCATGCTACGAGATATACATGGTTGTGGTTCGAGGCAAAACTTTTGTGTATTTGGCTCCAAAGTAATGGCTTGCGTTATTTTGTCACTGATTTTCGCTTTATTATGAATTGAATCTTCTATCAATTGTTCATCTTCTGTACTTTAGTACAGAAAGTAGTGTATTAATTTATGCTATAATAGCAATTGGGATTCTCGGATTTATTGTTTGAGCTCTTCATATATTTACAGTAAGAATAGATATTGACACACGAGCTTATTTTAACTCAGCTACTATAATTATTGATGTGCCTACTGGAATTAAAATTTTTAGCTGATTAGCCACTCTTCATGGTACTCAAATTAATTACAGTCCTCTATATTATGACGATTAGGATTTGTGTTTTTATTTACAGTAGGAGGATTAACAGGAGTTATTTTAGCAAATTCTTCCATTGATATTACTCTTCATGATACCTATTATGTCGTGGCTTACTTCCACTATGATTTAGCTATAGGAGCTGTATTTGCAATCATAGGGGGATTTATCCATTGAGAACCCCTCTTTGCAGGATTATCAGGTAAGTAATTGTGAAAATAACAGTGAGACAGATGAGTTTTAACTTGTCATTTTTACAATTACTTATCACACAGCAGTTATACGAAAAGGCGCGCAATTTGTTTTTCACGCGTGACCTGACGTGCGATTCTCTCACCGATGTCAAATATTTTATGAGATATTTCCCTTGTACATAAGCTTGTTTTTCCAATGTTTCTTGTCCTCTTGTCATTTGTTTTACAGATGTTGTCAAAGATGCAACGATGTTTGCTTTTAGAGAATCACACGTCTGTATGGAGTTTGAACCTACGATTATTATTCGTAGGTTTGAACATACATTCTACTTGAAATACAATGTAAGTTATCAGATGCAAATATTTTACCATTTCATACTTAATTAATAAGAAATATTAATAATTATATTGTATCAAATGTTTGTGTGGCTTAATCGAGGACGTGCACATTCACTCATTTTAAAATTGTATATGATTTTTTTACGGGATAAAACCTCTTTATTGCTAAAAAACTGTATTAAATTAAATTGAAAATGCTCTATTTACTCGCATATAATTTGGAGTTAGGTACTAACTTTGATTTGTAGGGATAATTCTATTAAGCACTGGTTTGTAATATTATTATATAATATATATTATAAATATGCACGTGTGTTCGGTTTATGGCCCTAAGAACGAGGTAATAAGGCTCACTTTACGAGCAGTTGTGTTGAAACATACAAACATTAAGTATATAAACAAATGATGAACAGTGTGTTTATAAATGTGTTGATAAGCTTAAAGGTTTGCGCTTCGTAATGTTTCCTTGCTTCGACATTTTCATTTTCCCTTGTTACTATTTCTTTAAAAATTCTAGTAAAAGAGGCAATTTTAAAGATTAGATGCGCTAATGAATCTTATTCTTTCTTAATCTCAAAACTCGCGACGGGGACGTATCATTTGTTCTCATTACGAACTCACTGAAAGTTTTTTCAAGAATCATACCGTACTCAGAGACTAGTATAATGTGATTGAAGGAATACTGAATAAAGTGAGCCATACTAAGTACTCATAGTTCTACAGTAAATGTGTGTAGGGTAATTCTGATAAGATTAAGTGTATATAAAAATGTACCCGTATTTCTCCTGTGCACGCTATAACTTGAGAACGGACGGAACAATCTCGCTAATTTTCTTTGTTGTTTTAATTCTTATCAGGAGAAGGTTCTTATGAAAGAAACACCATGATAAGATGAAAAGTTATGGCGAGGCAGACGGCCAAGCTTACTACGCGAACGAAGTCAGGGGCAGTCGCTAGTATATCAATAAAATTTAACCAAGACAAGCTACCACAACGAGCTATGCAGAGGACTACGATCGGGGTGTCTCTACGTGATAGAATCAGAAATGGAGTTCCGCCCCGCGGTTGCACCGCTCAGTGATACATTATGATGATGAAAAGTATCCTATGTATAAATCCAGCGCCTCATCTACTTCTGTACCAAATTTCATTAACACAGACACACATGGTACAGCCGTTTGAGCGAAAGAAGTAACAAACATACATACTTACACACTAACACGCTTTCGCCTTTAAAATAGCGTGATACTCGTAGTACCCAGACAACTGGTGTCGATTGCACCGCTCACAAGTCATACTGAAATCAAGTATTATTTAGAATTACTGTTTCAAATCAACAAACAATTTCAAACAGTAAAAAATAAAAGCATAAACTCAAGCACATCCTATTTTTTGTAATGTTTATATACGAAGAGACCATATATTTCCACTTGCCACGACCTTTTTTTAGTTCTTTCACATCATGATTCATCACATTCTTTACATTTATTTTAGTCGCTTTTATTTATTTGGTGGTAATGCCACGCTATAACCCTATAGGTTATAGCCGAATGGGCCGGCACGACCGGAGACGTACCACACTCCCACATAACACTGATGTGAAGTGATATAGCTTGCTATTGCGTTTCAGTAGGTTTGGAGGAGGTTGCGGAGGCTCAAACCCCTTTCCCCTCTCTCCCCTCCTCTGAATCTCCTCCTCCTTTCCCTCTCCCCCACCCCTTCTATTCCTTTTAGAAGTCGGCAGTGCATTGACAACGTACTTAGTGTTGCAAACGTCCATGGGCGACGGTGACCACTTTCCAACAGGTGGGCTGCCTGCCTGTCTGCCTACTTATGGCAATAAAAAAAAATTTACTTGGCGTAGGATATTTTTGACCTGACTTTTCGCAGGACTTCGCCAACAGTCTCCAATATAGTATTTTTATATAAACGTAATTGTGTCCTGCCTCTTAACATTTCCACCCTGTATATTTCAGGATGCCATCGTGCTCCAAATCAATTTCCGGTGCTGTTGGTATTGGAAAAATTAACTCGTATGTCGAATGCAATGCAACGTCACAGCGGACTTCGAAACTCTACCTACACGTCTATGACTGAAAGTAGTATATAGTATTTAATTATTTTATTTTATAATGGTTCATCAAAGAAAAGATGGAATCAAGATTCAATGACCATTAGTGCAGCCGTAAGCTGCAATCGCCACCTATGATGACCTGACAGATGCTTTTTCACGCCCCGCTTGAAAGACCCAGGATCATAGCTGAAAGGAAATACGTACGCCGGCAAAATATTCCACAATTTACTTACACGACAGAGGTAGGAACTGCCAAACTTTTTGGTTCGTGGTAAGAAGTTTTGAACAGTATATGGATGCAATGCGGGGTCGGAAAGAGTAGTTTGGGATTGGAATGGTGAGGATAGAATAAGATTAAAAAGCTCTTCCAAACATTCACCATGAAACAACCGGTAAAAAACGCTTAGAGAAGCTATAGTTCTACGCATTTGTAGGGGTTCTAGGTGTTGAGTGACTTCAGTGTCTCCAATAATACAGACAGTGCGACGTTGCAGTCTATCGATTGCATCATAAGATACTTAGCGGATCCATCCCAGAGGTGGCAACAATATTCAATACCTACATGAATACCTGAGTTTTATAAAGAAGGCACAGCTGAGCCGGAGTAAAGAAACGCCTCACTCTGTTCAGGACAGGACATTGCGGGAATCTAACTTGATAATACTCTCGATGTAGTCACGCTGGTTCAGGTCACTACGGATGTCCATGCCAAGGATGTTAAGATTACACTGTACAGGTGAGGTGATATTCTGAAGAGAAAGAAGAGGAAGAAATGGAGATGTTTTTGCCGAGAACGCGCACACTTGAGTCTTCCTGGCGTTGAACTCAACCAAGTTGCCCATACCCCTACTAGAGATGTTGTCTAGTACCCTAGAAAGCTCAGCGAAACACACAGTCCATTCTCTACAATTTCGGTCTTTGTCCAGATCGTCCAAAGTACCGACCGTGGACAGTAATTTGGCATGTCTGGCAATAATAGTTGCTGTGAGTCACTCAGACTTAAATGTTATTTCTGTACTACACTGTGATTGTCGCCTTGTCCGGCTGTAAAATAAAATCCGGCCCTTTAATATTATGATGTAGTAAGTTTTACACTATCATGGTCGGTGAATATTTACGAGCAGATAAAACTTTCTAACCTCTTCCATACTCACTTATAACGCAAGACACCACCATTTTCGTTCGCACGTTCATTCGTAGTTTTTGTCTTATCATACAATACTGACTGCATCAGCTCTCAGTAACTCTGTATCAAGTTTTAATTTTAAGAGCAGTAGATTTAGACAAGTTTTAATTATAAGAGTATGGTTGAGGAGGACGATCGCTGGCACACGTGTCAAGCTCGTGAACGGGCGCTGCTTGCAGGAGCCGGTCTGCTCTCGGTGTGTACTCGTACGATATTAAGAAATTAGTTAAATTATGTTTGTGTACAAAAAATGCAAAAATGCCCTTCTGGCCTCTTCTTAAATTGTATCTGCCCCTCATGCTAAGAAATTAAAAAAAGTTTTGTGCCCTTCAGACCCTTATCGTATGTGTGCCCCTCAGGCTAAGTAAGTTTTCAAAGTGCCCTTCAGGCCTTCACAAATGTAGTCGTATTATGTAAGTCTAGTTCAGTACAAAAAAATCATCTTATATTCCTTTGGTAATTATAAACAAAAAAAAAAAAATATAATATATGTAAACAGTGCCACGGACTCATTGATGTCTGTGAACAAAAGCATTATTAATTAAAAAAAAAGAACAGCAGAATTTTTTCTGCTGATCAAAAAGAATTTTGAGAATCCGTTCAGGTTCTTGTATCGAAAGTTATGACGTACAAACATAAAAAATACTGTCAAATTGAGCACCTCCTCCTTTTTGGAAATCGGTAGAAAATATAGTCGAATTGAGTACCTCCTCTTTTTTGGAAGTCGGTAGAAAACTGTACCAGCGAAATATCGGCAACTCAAACATAATATACATACATGGAAACTGTCCCCATACAGCGTTGCCAGATTTTTCTTTTGCCAAGTCGGGATTTTTAAACGTTTTGAGTAAACAAAGCGAGATTCGTTGGTCGAAAGCGGGACATAGTAAAAACTCGTAAATAATCAAAATTTTTCAAATAGGTATTTGTCTTTTGTTTGATTATTAAATTACGATTACGTTACAATGTATAGATAAAATAATAATATAAACGTTTTTTGGTATAAAGTTAGCTAGTTGAGTCTTCTTAGTCTTCTGAATAAACGTAAAAAAAATTTTTGTCATTAGACAAATGTGATGTTTCAAATATTAAATAGTATAAGGAGTAAGTGTTATAAATTGTAACATACAATAGGAGAATAATTATTTATAGGAATTAAATTTTTTTATGTTATTGTATCTGTGAAGATTTACCTTAATTTAAAGTTTCCTTTTTTCTCTTAATGTATGATGAAGAACTCTAGATTAAACGGGTTGATAATTCTGCTTTCATGAAATATACGAAGCATTTATTTCTGACATTTAACCATTTTAAATTAATCTGGGAAAAACCCGTCCAGGAAAGCAGTTGGATGTTGGGATACTAAATATGTAAGACACTAGTCTAAACATATTCCTGGTTTCTTTTCTATCCTCAGCACACTGCACGCACGGTGGAGTTATCTTTGAAAAGTAGGACTGAGCCTGTCCGCTGAGCGGGACATTTAATTTAGATTAAAAATTGGGATGTCCTGCCAAAATCGAGACGTCTGGCAACGCAGTCCCCATAACAATGCGAATATTTCTTATTATAATCGTAGTATACTGCGGATTAACTGGCAGTGCGGCCATGGTTGTCATCCAAGCAGATTCAAGAGCACTTGGCTGTCACCTAGCTCACGGCACAGACGATTTAAGGTTAAAATGTCACTTGTTACAGTTTGAATTCTAACGCCAGTGGTAAGGGAGCAGGTGGGGAAGCTGCAGCTAAAAGAGCAGCAATACATTAAGTGAAGTGACGCCGCTATTGTCTCCGTTGCTCTTGCAGTTTCCGTGTGACCTGGTTACCGGCATTGTTTTATACCGTGCCCAACGTAAGCTAAGCTGTACTATATTTAATATTGTAGCTTTTCAAATTCGCACCCTATTTAAATTACTAAGCTGCTGTTTGTTTCTTTATAAATAGAAGACAGTAACTTCTTGTAGTTTCTATAAATTATTCTAGATCTATAAATAGTTCTAGAAACTACAAGAAATAGAATTGAAGTGTCTGTTTGAAATGTAAAGTTTCTATAAATTATTATATTATTACACATAAATAGAATTCAGGGTGTCTGTTTGAAATGTAAGAAAGTTATAGCTTTTTTATATATATTCCTTCAAAAGCATATACTATATGTATGTTGGTTCCAGCCAATTCTGAAATGGCTGGATTGATTTTGACTTTCACTGGCAGCTAGCTGATGTATAAGCAGTAACTTCAGCTACTTTTAATATCAAATTTCAGTCATCACGTGGGTGAAACCTCAGCTAGTTTTATTGTTAAACTTTCATCACTTGCTGTATTTTTACTGATAAAAACAGTCAAAATATATAGCTAGCATCGCGTATCGTGTCTCCAACAACCTAGGCCAGTATAACATGCAGTTTAGTGATTCTCCGCAGCGCTCAACGTTGCAGTTTTAATGAAGTTTCTTGCAGCATGTGTTTTGCAGCATGCGTTGATTAGCCACAGTTTCCAATAGCTTTTAATACAGAAGATGGTGTACAAAATTTGCAGTATCTAATGCTAAAACTTACGGTATATGTAAAAGTATGTGCTTATTGTGGGAGCCTAATGAATAACCATTATCATCATCATCTTACCCGAAGGACGTCCAATGCTGAACATAGGCCTCCCCATGATTTTCCAAAAGGACCGGTTGGAAGCGGCCTGCATCCAACGTCATCCTGCGACCTTTATAAGGTCGTCTGTCCACCGTGTCGTTGCGGACGACCTACGCTACACTTGCCGCCTCGTGGTCTCCACTCCAGAACCTTGCGGCCCCATCTTATATAGACTTGCCCACTGCCACTTCAACTGGCTAATCTTCTGGGCTATCGGTGACTTTCGTTCTTCTACGGATCTCCTCATTTCTGATTCGATCACGTAGAGAAACCCCGAGCATAGCCCTCTCCATAGCTCCTTGTTCGACTTTGAGTTTGCTTATGAGGCCCATAGTAAGAGACCACGTTTCGGTGCCATATGTCATCACTGGTAATACACATTGGTCGAAGACGCTTGTCTTGGGGCACTGAGGTATTTTAGACGAGAAGACTTCGCGAAGTTTCCGGAACGCTGCCCAGCCGAGTTGGATTCGACGATTGACCTCTTTCTCGAAGTTGGACCTGCCTAGTTTGACTGTCTGTCCCAGGTAGATGTACTCGTCAACAACTTCCACATATTGTGACACTTGTCAGTTAATCAAAAACGATATTATTTCAGATCAGCGGGTAGTTTTCGCTGATCTTAAAAATCATTAAATTTGGCAAATAAAAAGGTCTCAGAGCACAAGTAAAGGTAAAAATCCAATATACCTAAATATGTAGATTTGTGGTAAGTATATATTCTTTAATTTTATTCAACAACTTTAATGCATAATAATTATATAATTATAAGATTTAAAGAGCGTTCTATTCATATAATAATAGGGTTCCATAGTTGCGTACGGATAATTTGTATGAATAATATCTAAAAATAAAAATATATATTTAATAAATCCTTCAAACAAACAATTCTGCAGCGCTATCCATAACTTTAATTTAACTGTGCTGGTTGGATATTCTACGCGAACCTTTCTCGAAGAATTGCTGCTAGCGCTCGCAGCGGAGCTTGACATGGCAATCTTAACCGATCAACAAAGGTCAGAAGATGAATGGGTGATCGCTAGCAGATTCTGTGCTTCGGAGGGCCGTTAAGATGTCGGTCCCGGTTGTTTGTCATAGAAGAACAGTCGAAAGCCTTTGGGCGGCCTGAAAACTTCGAAATTTGTTCGGTTGGCCACTAGCCTATCCACCAAGCCGCACTGGGCCCGCATTGTCGATTATGGCCAAGCTCCTCTCTGAGAGAAAACCCTGAATCCCAGCAACTTGATGGGCTGATTATTTACGTATTTATATGCCAGTTATACTGAGTAAAAAGCATGTCTTTCCCAGTTTTCATTTCGATGAAAGACGGCCAAGTTCAAACGGAGCAGGCCACTCGTTCATTTGGATTCCAACCAATTCGTATTGAAATAATTTCACGTGTTGTAGAAACGGCAGCATGTAATAAATTCGACTTTTCACCCCCAAGAAATTGGATGTTATGTGAAAAATAGCAGGGCAGAGCTGTAATAAGGGAGGGCCCAAAATGGACACAAGGTCCATCTGACATCCAAGTATAAAGTTTGAATTCAATTTTTTACGTACTGTCGTTTGTTTCAGTACAGCTGCATGAAAGAAATTAAACTTCTTTATTGTTTAGCATCGGTTTTTTTTCAAACTATTGTAGTCAAAACATAGCTGTATGTTAATATTTCACGCATTATTGGCTCACACATTATATTTCATTTATATTACATGATAAACGTTAAAGTGTATTCGCAGTTCAGTTATGACCGTAGTTGGTTACTTTTGGAGGAAAGTATTTTCTACCGACTTCCAAAAAAGAGGAGGTACTCAATTCAAGTGTTTGTTTTTTTATGTTTGTTACCTCATAACTTTCGATTGGGTGGACTGATTCTCAAAATTCTTTTGTTTGGAAGCTGGAGCTTACCGTGTGTTCCCATATGAATTTCATCAAATTCGGTTTAGTAACTTTTGAGTTACACTCAATAACTGATTTTTACCAAAGTAATAGAATGAAAGTCAGTATTAAATTGCACTTGTTAATGAATACGTATAGTAAAATATGTTATTTTTGTATTGTAAAATATTTGTACTTAAGTTTATACTTAAATTGATAATAACATGCGAAAGTATGCCTGTTGGTTAAAGATTAATAAATTATTAGCGTTAAATAATTTCACTAAACAAACTTCAAGATAATATTTTTTTAGATATTCATCTTAGTTTGTGAAAATATAGAGATCATACATTGTATATAAAAAAAAAACAGAATTAATGACCGTAAAGCGGATTGCGCGGGACAGGTGCTCTTGCACTGTATACTAATAAACATACTGCATAGATGGCAGCACAAACGAAGGAACATAAAAAGGTATTCGAACCACTTGCAAATACTTTGCACGAATGTGACAGCCATTTACTTATAAAGATATTAGGGGTAACTTAAATACAACACTACAGAATAAGGTTAACTTAAAGCTATCTACTGTTTCTGTAATCTATAGTTACCGACATTTGTATTTCTATACTAAGGTATAATTATGTTAGTTAGTACTTATTTTACGTTTAACCTACGTAACACTCGTATCATGTTTAAGAGTATCATCCTCTTGTATTTGATGTGCAGTAATAATTATCTTTAATTTAGATATTAAACTTGTAACACTTTGCAGGTTCCTCGTGGGTGGGTGGTGCGATATTATTCCAGCATTTACTAGCTGTCTACCGAAAACTGCATCTAAAGGCGGCTGACTTGTTACGTTGCGTGGATAGAACTGGTGCAAATAAACGGATCTACTACTGGATATCGAATTCAGTTTCTCATAAAGATAAGAAGGAAATAATCATTATCAGCCGGAAGACGTCCACTGCTGAACATAGGCCTTACTAACTGAAGAAACTTCACGCAGGGAGATGTTCCCGAACTCCCGTACCTAGTAATGATGTATGAGAAAGAATTTGAAGGTGGAAGCAGGACCCTCGCTATTTAGACTTATGTAGGTGAAAGTACCTGGCTCACCGGGAAAGGATGATAAATGTAAAGAAGGGTAAAATGCACTCACGGCTGAAGGGAGTCGGGCGCGTCACGCCGGTTCACTAGAAAATCCTTGGCTTTTCGGAGACCAGAGCACGTCTCCGTTCCAGAACACACTCCACAAACAGTCAGCACTTCCTTGACACACTCCGGAATCGCAGTGCTTAAGCCGCAAGACAAACTTCCTTCGATTTATATTGAATCCGTCACTAACGGTTGCAGCGAGCGAACTAACTTTTTGTTAGTATCTAACATTTGTTTACATTTTGTGGGTGGCACGGATGCTTCACTTTTCTCCGGTTAGGTGGCACGAGTTTTAATTTTAAGATGTTTGGATTGAAGTTGGAAGCAAAAGGAAGGCAAACACTAACTAAAATAATATAATTTAGTATTGTAAATATTCTATCTCTTTCCCAAATGGTAGGATCCTGAGCTTACAACATAAAAGGACACGTCACTGTAAAAATTCAAAATTCCAAGTTAGTAGCTCCAGTGGATTAGGCTCTGCATTGATGAATCAGATCAGGACAAGTAATGATATACTTATAGATTACATACCAACGCAGTAAAGTCCATATTATTTAAGTTTGTCATAAGAAAATCGCCCCCAATGTTCAAGCCTTTATTGGTATCTGTTTCCAAGTGCGGTATAGGAAGAAATTGAAATGTCTGCAGTATTGGCGTATACATCTAAGTTTCGCCGTTATTTGTACCGATCCACTCGCAGGTACTTTGAGTGATGGCTCCGCGGATTGTGCCAGTTTATTTATGAAGGCAGTTAGGACCACTTGGGTGAAATGTTTTTTCAAGCGAAAGAAGCGCGAAGGTTATAACTGATTCAAATGTTTTTTGATCTAAATGATTTTTTTGGCAATGTAGTATTTCGTAACATGTCTACGTTCACATTTTATCTGAAAATCTTCGTATCTTAAGTGATGGCTCCTCAGGTTATGCGAGTTTATTTATGAAGGCAGTTAAGAATACTTGGTTGAAATCACAGATCAGATATACAGGTGTGTACGTTTTTTCGACCGGTAAAAGCACGAAGGTTATAACTAATTCAAAGGTTTTTTGATCTTTCACTGTCATGAGTACACTGACAATGTTGTAATAAATAATAGCTAGTAAATTGTCAAAGTTCAGATTTTATTTAGGAACATTAACATGAGTGAAAACTACATCTAAATCGCATAAGCCGTTTCTTATTATTAGCGTGAACAAACGCACAGACATACAGACAAATAAATATAATATATTATCCCAGTATTTCTATCCATAGAAATACCTAATGGAAATAGTGGGATACCCCCGAAATTTCGAGGGTAATGAATGGTTCAAACTGATCAGTTGTTTTCATTGAATTGAAAGTTTTTGACGTGATAACGTCTTATAAATCGATGAACGCCGGCTGCAAGCACGTAAAAGTATGACTCATAATCACGTTCCGTAGTCACGTTCCGCCTGAACCGAGCGTGCAAGCGCAAGCACGGAACAAACGATAGAGATACACGATCGGCCTAAGCGTTCGGCTTGTCTTATGACGTAATGACATAAAATTATCGTATGTAAAACGACTTTAAAAACAACATGTTTTTCTGTTGTTTTTAATAATAAAATTCGATGTAGTGACCCGAAGCTTTTGGCAACATTTATTACTAGTCCAAAGATGTTTAGATTGTAGGTACAGTAGTCAAACAAAAACCAGTAATATATTTACGGTTGCTGACGTTTTTACGTTTCACGAAGAATTTATCTTTTATGGCGGAGAATTCTAATGAGATTGATCAATACTGGACGTTGATTGACGAATAGGAGGAATGTCGGAGGGCGTTTGTTACAAAAAGGTCGTAGGTATTGTTAATTATTAAATGTGCCCGCGGCTTATGATGGAAATATTACTATGTTCAAGTAATTCAACATGATTTTGTAAAAATCTCGTACCTATACAGTTTTCGCAACATAACTCGCAAAGTTTAATAGAGTACAAAAATGTTTTTTTAGCTTGTGTCTAAAACAAATTTAAAAAAAAGATATCTAAAAATCAGCTAGTGATCTATAGGATGTAATTTGCGAGGACTATGTAATTCGTGCCTCATTATAACAAATATAAATGTTTAAATATAATAATACTAACTTTATTATTAAAAAATAAATAACTATTAATTTTGACAAAAATCCTAGAAATGGAGGCACTTTACTTTACTGATTTAAGCTATAGCCATCATAAACTAAACATAAAACTCATGCAGAATGCATATATTGCATGAAGTCCCCTTCTTTACATGTTTCAGCTACAAACAACGGGCAAAGTACTTAGACCGCGCGGCCCGAGTAAGTAGAACGTCATCGCGATAAATAGGCGATAAAAGTGGGAACAGGCGGTGGGTGTGTGCGGAGGACGCTTACCGGCAATTAGTACGTGAGTGCCGTCAGGGTTGGCAGATTATAAATGTCATTGTTTTATGTTGCGTAGGTATGAAACCAACAAAACTTAGATGCGATGTGCACTTGTTTTGTGGCGATGTTGACAACCCTACACGTCTCGCGCCAAACCTGCGTGAATCAACGCTAGCAGGGAAGACATACTATTTATAGATACTTACTTACTTTACAGCGGGTTAAACGGACAGATTGACTGGGGGTACAAAAATGGTGCTTAGGTAAAGTTTACTATAACATTCCTAATATGTTTTCATTAAAGTATTTTTATACATACCGACTTTTTGACCTCTTACAATAATTTTATTATAGTACATCTTTTTACTATTGTTAGTATTGCTTAGAAAAAAATATAGTAGATCCATTTTTAATATGAAAAACGGGATTTACTCACGTAAAAAAGTCAGATCTTTCCGACTATATTTTCAACCACATCCGGTGGTCTTTTTCAAGGAGAGTGCAGAACGCTCGCGATTGCGTCTGCGTCGCACTGGTGCGAGGCGAGGAAATGTATACAAACCACGTTAGTTTTTATAGTAGATCCACTTACTCTTTATTTCTAATAAATATTTGCATACGGTAGGCAACTGCCATGGATAGTGGTGGGAGTTACCCATAGGCACATTAGTTACATACAAAAAATAATACTAAAAAATGAAACCAACTTCAACACTAAAAAATGTGAAAGAAGTTTGTGAAGTCGGTACCATGATAGTTCAAAAGGACCTGTTATCACAATTATTATTATTTACTATCACAAAATCTAATAAAGTTATATTAAATTTATAAAAACAATCTTTGCATTTTTCATCTTATTTTTTTTATAATTACATCGGTTAGACGCGGACGCTAGAGATACATAAAATAGACTTTGCCTGTAACTACCAAGCGGTATTTTCTCAATAAATAAATAACTCTGAACTATATATGGGCAATAATTCATTACATGTGACAAGAATTTCCCTCCAGTTTCCACGGAAAGTTCTCAGGTACGTAATTCGGAGGGGCGCTCACGTAGTACAATGTATTTTATGAATATAATATGTTTTAATAACGTCATTTGTATGACAGACATGCTTTGTTTTGATGATTTCGGTGGAACAAGGTATCTTAGCGTACACAGATTAATTTCATATCTTTCCTTTAATTACTTATAGTGAGTATTAAGAGAACGTCGTTTTGGAACGGGATATTAATTATTTTAATATAATATCATAAATTAAGAGCTGAAAATTTCACGATTTTGATTTAAAGATCGTGATATTATTGACTTCATTGCGTAAGCTAATGTTTAAAATAAATGTGTTTATACTCTAGAAAAAAATGGTTCGATATCTTTGCTTGCCTAAGGCTTTTTTACGGAGCCGCGTTCTTCGCGTGTGGCGTGTACGTTTTCCCCTTAAAGTGCGGCGGCGGCGCATTAAGCGGTCATCTGCGAGCTCTGCCGCACATAACGTTGCATTTCAAGGAAACCCAAGTAAAATTGCTTATCCTTAAACGCACTCTACAATGCCATAATATGTGTGATTACAGTGCGGGTCGCGCACCGCAACGCACCGCGCGATGCCCCGCGTCTTGGTAAACAAGGCGTCAACTGCCCTCTGTATAGAAAAGCCAGGTGTATAATACGAGGCGAGAGACGCAGTCGTCCATCATTGGACGGAAGACCCCGCCACCGCCACTTTTGGCTGCCGTGCTGTGGACGCTCTCGGTACAGTATTGCATGACTGGCTCGGGAGGCCCCACGCAGTTTCCTCTCATTCCGTCTGGTGCAGGTGTTATCCGGGCATAGATTCTTCGGATCACACCTGTCATTCGGATCACGCCTGCCAAGATTATAGTCCTTTGGAGAACATGGCGCAGCGTGCCCTTGAGGTGTGTCCGTCATCGTCAGAGCTTCGCCGCTGCTTGGTCGCTGCTTCCCAGCTGGAGAGCGAAAGATCCCGGGCAGTGGTCGCTTCCTTTTGCGACAACGTGATGTTCCAAAAGGAGGCGCCAGAGCGCGCAAGGGAAAAAGACCCCTAGCGGCGGACCCTTGGCAGACTGGACGTAAAGGCTCTGCCCGTTTCCCAGTGTTCCTCCACACAGACGATGCCGGTCGTATCGGGGAGTTCCACATAACCTTCCCATAATCCATGGGGATAGGTATGCGTAATGCATTTACCCCAGCGTCAAAAAAAGGTGGATACAAGATTAACTGCTACCTATAATGTGTAAGCCAAATTAAACGAAGTGAAGCTTTAAAGCTATACAGAGCATTTCAGGGCAGGCAGAAATAACGACACTGGAGAGGCAGAAATATCTAAATATCTACATCCGAGACAAACCTCTGGATTGAGTTATGTTTATAAACGTGGGTTTACCCGACCCACAGATTATCTCGACAGCACACAACTATATACTCTGATTTGTTCAGATTGGATTCAAATAGCTAAATATGTATGAATAATTGTAATAAATTCAATCAAGGGCTGGGTTCCAACTGTGTCTGGATTCCGCTGGAACGTCTGGTACTAAAACCAGCTATAATAGATAAGGGACAACATCCACACAAGGTATTCAGGTCCAAAACTATGCAGAGCCTGAAACTTATAGACATATACACACCCAGACCCAGGTCTAGCAGACATATTCATGCACACACATCTTTGACCTGTCCAAGGATTGAACTCGGGACCAGCGGCTTAGAAAGCAGAGTTCTACCAACTGAGCTCACCGGCCTGTTTAAGTGTGCGTATAGACACCGTTGGTATTGTATGTCAGAATAAACGTCCAGTCTGTACAATCTATGTGGTACCAATAGTAGGTACTTTTGTTATCCACCCACTCTGATGACATTAGTATCACTAGTAAAAAGATATAAAGAAAGAAGTCATAGTATGCCTGCTCAAGTAAACATTCCACCATTAATATGATTATAAGAAGTTATTGTTACATACATATCGCTTGCCCCGGGGAATAAAGTCGTTATAGTAAAATCAACTTTTGTCAGAAAAAACAAAAGAAGGTATTTCTATTATTTCTAGACTCCTATTTGTACTACATAAACAATTTATATATCAAATGAACGGTATTTTTTTTTCCTAATTTATGATGGGATTTTTATTTTTATAAACTTAGAGTAAATAGGCAAAAACTAACAAAATGTACTTTACATTAATTTATTTAATTACACTGTAGAGCAACAGTATTTTACGACCATTTCCCTGTATGAACGTATTTATGAAAAACAAAGAAACCGCTCATCGTGACGTTAATATTGATGCATGCTTAGAACTTAATAAGTGATTACCACTCTTTTAGCGGAAATATTATGTCCTTCGTGAAACAGTGAGATATTATTACTTACTACTGTTTATTTGTAATGATACATGGTAGGTTATCTAGATTTATAAAAAAAAATATAGTCTTGAACCTTGCTTGAGATCTTGTGCATTAGGTGCACTACTACTACTTAGGTACTAACTTGGGAACTTTTCATAAATTTGTTATGTTTTCCTTGTAAGAAATTAAAACACTATAGTTATATTGGAACGAGAGTTTAATACAACTAAACACGAAGAATTAAAGAGATTATTAGTAGGTATAGTATTAGCATAATGTTGATCTTACAGACCCGTACAACAGTTTAATAATTATAAAAATAAAATAAAACAGTATCTATTATAAATTTGCACCAAACACAAATTTGTCTATTATTTGTCTTCTAAATAACATAGTAAACTCTAACTTTCATTTATAGGAACATTATATCACATTATCATCATATTCAGTCTATCGTCTCATAATCATTTTGATAAGGAATATACTTAAGATTATTCAGGAACTAAACGTTCAACTGGGACTAACTTAAGGGCTTAAATCGTAAATACATGCATAAGTTTTGTCTTAGAGACTCGTGCATCAGTATAAAAATTATGTAAATTAAAGAAACAATAATATCTGTTAAAATCTAGCACTAAAAACAAACTTGTCTATTATTCTTCTACTAAATTAACATAATCAACTTTAACTTATATTTATAGGAACATTATATCACATTATCATCATATTCAGTCTATCGTCTCATAATCATTTTGTTAAGACACATGATTAAGATTATTCAGAAACTAGACGTTCAAATGCGACTAATTTAAGGGCTTAAATCGTAAATACATGCATAAGTTTTGTCTTAGAGACTCGTATATCAGTATAAAAATCAAATCTAACAATATCCTTTAAAATCTTGAAACAAAAACATGTAAGTATGTATTTTTCTAAATTAACATAATAAACTCTGGCATTCATTTATAGGAACAATTGTATCGCATTTAAATTATTCTCAGTAATATTAAATATACACATCAATATTGATAAAATTATTCAGAATCTGAAATGCCACCATCACTCTCCACGCTGTTGGAACCTCCATCACACTGCATATCTCTATAAAAAGGTTGGTAATGGGTCGGAATAGCTTCAGTCCTGCAAAGACTGGATAAATCATCGTACAATGGCTTAGGAAGTTTTATTTTAGAAGAATAGGCAGTTTTTAGTGTATCATCTAATGTAGTTGGAGCACTACTTTTACCCCTTCCTCTAGAGGAGCGACTCATCGATGCAGTATTTAGTCGCTGCAATTCCTCATCATAATTATATTTAAATTGAAGGATGTCTGGCTGTTCCCTTAATATTGAGATTTCGTGAATTTTGGACCATGAAATTTTTGCTCCGGTTTCGGTTTTTAGCCAATATTTCTTTGGCATGAGCTCTTTCAAATCAAAAAATTGAGATTGCTTCATTTCAATTAACTCAAATTTCTGGCCATTGACTTTTGCATTCATAATTATGGCGTACATTTGATCGGGAGTATAAATAATTTGGTTCCTTTTCGCACGCTCTATACAAGAATGCATTGAATCTGCTTCAGATTGGCTATGTCCGGTTTCAAAATACCTATGCGTAATATTTATATCAAATTTTTTAGCTGCATATAAATACATTGAGAATATAATTCGGTTTTTATTTTGTCCTGCACAACCATCAGAGTAGAAAATAAAGTTTTTGATGCCTCTCTTACATTCGTTTTCAATGAAGTTCAAGATGCAGCTACCGACGTCGTTGGCTCCCCTCTTTGCAATTTGGTAATGCCAAAGGTAACAATGCCCTTTTTTGTTTACAGTATCATACACTGTTAAATTATATATCGGATATTTTCTTTTATAATAAAATATGCTAACTTCTGACTGGGGTATAGTTAAAACTTTCTCTAAATCATAGATAGCAACTGTTGTCGCAGTAGGATCACTTTGTTCTTTGTCCTGATTCTTCAAATTACGCACAGTTTCTTTATTTTTTAAGTGTACATTGTGAGTTTCTTCAAGATCGTTCTTCTTTTCGCTGTCAGCATTATTATAAATAGAACAGGAGGTACATAAATCCTTTTTAGGCTTGTGAAAACTGTAGTTGAATTTTGTATTAAATACTGTTTCGTATTGTCTTTTTGATGCCATCTGCACCTCTAAATAATTCTGTTCTTGAAACCAGTCTTTGTAAAGCCTGTACATTTTAGAAATATTTAATGTTTCTTCTAGGTATAATTTTTTTGTTGTCTTACGTACATAATGTGACTCTTTAACAGGAAACATCTTTATGTGCGCGATTACACTCTCTTCAGTGTTTTTGCTCATTTTATGAGGTCGATTGTCGTGTTTTCCTCTGTTGTCTTCTATTTTATCAAATTTACCTTTTTCTATAGCTGTGTATACAAATTTTTCAGATATGCTGAGCGTATTTAAGAAGAACTTTTTGCATACTATTGTCATGGTGCTGGTGTTTTCAACAAGCTTAAAGAAATATGTGAAAGTCTGAGTTCTATTATTTTTTCTTTCTAGGCTCATCTTTTTAATACTTTCAGCTTTGACATGTCTGTTTATGAAGTCCCATTGTTTTTCATGACTTGAACTGCTCCAAAATGTATTAAAAATACATTTGCGTCTCTCTTCATTAAAAATATCACCACACTTTCTTTTGCAGCTGCAAACATCTCCCATAGTTTTCGCTGCAAATTTTTTCTTAGATTTAGAACCCACATAATCTTGACCTGAATTTTTCTGAAATTTTTTTTTTTTTGATATCCATTCTGTATCATTGCAACTTCTTTTTCTAGTAAGTACTTTTTCATTTTTGTCCATTCCAGTCTCTTCATTTCTTTCATCTGTGGATACCATTTCATCTAAATTCATTATCAGAACGTCATTATTGTCTAGATCCAAAAGACTAGGACTATGTGGATTTACATTAGTAATGCTTGGGGCTGAAACTAGTATTAAATCTGTTTGTAAATAGTCTTCTTGTATAGAGGCACTTTGTTCAGGTGCAGTAGAGGATTCTATAAAATCTTCAACTGAAGTTGTACTTGATGTGTCGATGTTTTGTTTTTCGTGTGACTTCTCTTCAATGATTGAATCAAGTTCTTGATCTTTATCAGGTTTGTCGTTGATTTTGGTTGTTGGTGTTGTGTTAACACTGCATATTTTTTTCTGGCGTGGTGTGTGATATACGACTGATGGAGAAGCCACAAAATCTACAGTATCAAATACAGTAGAATCGTAAGAAATCGAAGAGGGTGATTGCAATAACTTCGATGGAAACGGTGTAAGAGAATCCAACGTTGGACTTATAGCTCCATGAAGTGCAATTTCCTGTTCCTGATCTATTGTGGAATTGTCAGGCGGTACATCTGAAAACAATAAGAAAAACATAAGTTCATAAGATCTTAGAACAAAAATTAATATAAGCTCATAGGGACTATCCTATGGAAAATCGACTGTTCTAGTTATTAGTTGGTAGTGTGTAGTATTGTTATTTTTGCTTTTTCTTCAATGAAGACCTACGCAAAAAAAATATCATTATAAATAAAATGAATAAATAAATATCAGTACACATTTCCCACACGGGCGGTAAGCCCCATGGGAAGCTATTTATAGCTTGTACTATGGGTGCTACACAACTGATATACTACATATACATACATAAATAATTTATATGGATATAAACATCCAGACCAACAGCCGAAAAACTTTGTTCTTCATAAATTTGTTAACCGTGCAATCGAACCCTGGGCGGCAGTTAGAGATGAATCGAGTATACTCGTAATAGGTACAGGTATTATAAATATTATAATACAAGCGATTAGTATTCATAATTAGGATAAGCGAATACAAATGTTATGAATACGCCATATTAGTCAAATATTAGCCAGCCTTAAGATTCGCGACTGGCCGGCAGTCGGCGCTCACGTCACGTGAGCTTTAATAATTGGTACTCGAATCTATTATTGATATCAAATTGATACCAATATTAGACTAAAGTAGCAAATATTGCATCGGTTGACTAATATTTGACTAATACCTGTAATAGGTATGGTATGCTAATACGAGTTAACGAATATACTCAATACAGCAGCGCTTTGCGGTTTCACCCGCGTAGTTCCCGTTCCCGTGGGAGTATCGGGATATAATTCAGCCTATGTTAATCCCTGGTAAAGTAGCTTTCTATTGGTGAAATAATTTTTCAAATCGGTCAAGTAGTTTCGGAGCCTATTTAATCCAAACAAACAAACAATGAAATCTATCCACTTTATAATATTAGTATAGATTATGAATACCTAATTATCACCCTAATATAACATCTCTAGCGACAGTCTGGCATGGTAACCTTTATGCCAACGGGGTCGTCCCGTAATTTATAAATTCGTAAATTATATCCTTCTTATACTATTTACGTATTTAATTTTGTGAAAAAAAAATAATAACAGTACTGCTATGCTTATCCACTTTGACTCTTTAGCGACTATAATAATTATTCATGTAGATTTATAATATTATTAAGTGAAACAAATTTAATGTTTATACTCACCGTCTATCATCAACAGCATTCTCCTGGCACGACAAGACTTCTTTGGTATCAGCTGTTTTGCCATTTCACTGGATATGTATGACTATTGCACTTTAAAAAAAAAAATGAACAAAGGATCCGCATTAAATACAGTTGTTTCTCGTACGAAGCCTCGCGCCCGTCTAACCTTGACGCGATTAGGAGTATTATTATAATGTGCGTAAAGCAAATTTAAACAAAGATGCACTATACGATAGAACAAAGAAAGTAAGAGATAGCACTATGAGCGACGAACTATTGCGTCAAGTGGGGCGTGAATTATTTCCGGAAAGAAAGTCGTATTGTTTCTTTACGCTTATTTTATGAACTTCTTTAATTGGTAATAGCAACTTACGTTTTACTAAGTTCTGAGGTTTTATTACAAACCTGTCGTATTCACTTTTATGAGTATTTTGCGGAACTGCAAGCTAGATTAAAACTATCTTTATGATTGTTGCGTTTTATTTCCAGATATTAAAATATTTTAAATAAGTAATACTGATATTGTGTACAAATAATTTCCGTGGAATAAAGACATTTACGTGTTTTTTTTTAATAATTAGTCCACCAAAAAATCTGAAAAAAATTACAGTCATAGTACATGACATAAGGATGTCAAAAATGTAAAAACACAAAGACAGTCGTAACACTACTT
The DNA here is from genome assembly GCA_917880725.1 of Selenia dentaria. Lineage (NCBI taxonomy): Eukaryota > Metazoa > Arthropoda > Insecta > Lepidoptera > Geometridae > Selenia > Selenia dentaria. The sequence continues at coordinate 11,277,363 of OU862898.1, read as the reverse complement.
TACAACTATATTCCCCGGGGCAAGCGATATGGGTAAGTACATATTAAATCGATGTAAAGTGATATCATAAGTGTCATTCATTAACACAATTGTTGTAAAATTAATATAGTTGAATGTCAATATTTATAGTCAAGTAGGCTCGGCCATCGGCCTCGCTATTGCCTTCCTCCTTTTCTTGGTTTTTCTTCTTAAGAACCTTTTTCTGACAGTAATTAACACAACAAAAGACCGGCCACGTTCGAGTCGGACTCGTGCACGACCTTTTCTATAATTATCGCCCGACTCGCACTTGGCCGGTTATTTAGTATTTGTTGTGATAGCAGCAACAGAAATACATCATCTGTGAAAATGTCAACTGTCTATATATCACGGTTCATGTGATACAGCCTGGTGACAGACGGACAGCGAAGTCTTAGTATATAATAGGGTCCCGTTTTATTCTTTGGGTAATGGAACCCTAAAAAAGAATTAGCGAGATTGTTCCATCCGTTTTCAAGTTAAAGCGTGACCAGGAGAAATAGAGGATAATTTATATATACATCAACATGGGATATTTCAATTAAACGTAAATAACTAAAACTCTATTAACTTTTTGTTACGACACCTACACATTAAAATAAACCTTGTTTAATAGCCTATCTAATCTGATAATAAACTTTAAGATAAAGTTATATTAAAAAAAAATTAAAAGAAGAGGAAAAACTCAGACAAAATTTCAATCTTAACTTTATTTTTGAAACATCAAAACCTAAAACAAAACAACTATTTTTTCTAAAAAATGATTGAAAACTTAAAATTAATAATCCGTGGATCTACCTAAGACTCTCCTGACACATCTGCAGCGGTTCTGCATACTCAAAACAAGGGTGTCAATATCCTTTTGTGGAATACTGTCCCAAGTCCTGCTAAGATGCAAGAAAAGCTGGTTTTCATGCACAATATCTTCAGGGAAATTCCTAAGAGCTCTTCTCTGAAGCATATCCCAGGCATGCTTAATAGGATTTAAGTCAAGGGATTGTGCAGGCCAGTGTAAAGGTTGGATATCATGCTGTTGTAACCAACTTGTAACCAACTTGTAACGATACGCGCCGTATGTGGACGGGCATTGTCATGCATTAGCTGGAAATTTTGTCCCATTTGCTGTCTGTGGGGCAAGATTACAGGCTCTAGCACCTCGTCTCGGTATTTTAGAGCAGTTATATTGCCTTGTACCCAAACGAAGTCCGTTCTACAGCCGAGATGAATTCCTGCCCAAACCATAATCGTGCCACCTTGATATGCATGAACTTGTTGTGGGTGCTGCAGTCGGTTCTAACGTCCAGGTTCTCGTCAAACGCGTACTCTTCGCGAATCAGGATGAAATCCAAACCTGGATTCATCACTGAAAAGCACAAGTGACCATTGAGAATGGTTCCAGTTTTCGTGTGCGAATTTCGTGCCCATTGTAATCTTCTTCCTCGATTGCCTCTCCTTAGCGCTGGTACCCGAAGTTGCCTACGAGCACGAAGGTTGACTTCATGCAGTCATCTTCTCAAAGTTTGACCGCTTACCAGCAAACCATACTCTCTCTGTAGTCTTTGAACCAATTGCATCGCCGTTACATTTGGTTGACTCCGTGCAGCATTTACCTACTATGAATCGGTCCTGTGCACGTGTTGTAATGCGTTGAGGTCCTCTGTGCCGTTCCACCACTTCCCCCGTGACACGATTACGTGACTAAAGCCTGGATATAACGCTCTGACTGGTCCTCATGGCTTCATAAACCGCAATTTGGCTAGCGCTAGCTTAAATCATGCCCACTGTTCTTAACATTTCGTTCCTGGTCATGTGTCTACGTGGCATGATTAAATGAACACCGGAGATGCGTTTGACAAAGATTTATAGACATTTATGGAGTTTTAATTAAGTAAAAAGTTCGTGAAGATCTACTTCTTTGGAAGAAATTCAATGAATGCGAATTCATCTTAAAACAAAACCTTTTATATACAAATTTGAATTTAAAAAAGGAACTTAACTTTTTTTGTAAGGCCAGTACTTTTTAAGTTATTTAAAAAAGTTTAATATATCCCTAGACCATGTTGATGTGTTTATATGTGTATATATATAAATAACACTGTTTTTATCGCGTAAATCACATTATGTTTATTAAATCAATCTTTAAAAAATTGTACTGACATTAATCTATACTTCTATAATAATCTTATAAAGAGCAAAGAAGATTAAAGATTTGTATGTAAGTATGTTTGTAACGAATTGGCTCAAAAAGTACTAAACCGATTTTTTCAAAAAATATTTCAACATTGGAAAGCTACATTTGCCTTTTAAGTTATTACTTCTGCTTATATATAAATACGGCTGTTAAAAGTGTGAAATTACTTGTTGAAGTAGGTTCCATTTTTTATATATCACATTTCATTCTATGTCGTAATAGGCAAATATTCACTATTTTGCTATTGAAACGACGTCTTTGAATAAAAACCTCACTAACATGTTCAAGGCAATGTAAACATTACATTTATTATGAAAAGATTGCCAGTCTCGTAACAGTATATAACTGTATAAGCACACAATATTTCCGCGAAACAACCTATTGAAATAATAATCTTCAGAAAAATTCTTTCACCCTTCAGCCAGCTATTCTCATAAGCGCTCAATTTAATACTGCCGCTCATTCTGTTCAGCAACTTGAAAAATAAATATCTTTCGATTTAATACAAACCGTTTGGGGAAATTGTACGCACCTTTTTCCATCTTTTTCCCGTTTTTTCTCTAGAGAGCTCATTATTCCGTGGACCATTGAGGGACAATCGCGACCCTCAAGGGTCCAGATTTGAACCCTTGTACTATAGAGGGACGAACTTGAATGGTCACGTACTATTTATTTGCCAAGCGCAATAGAAACGGACTGTTGGGTGAATATAGAAGGCAAACAAATTGGTAATGGATAAATAACTTGGCATTTATCTGTTTTCAATGACGTATCATTTTATTACGATATAGCACCGTGATATACGTGCTTTGATCTTATTGTAGTGTATTTGAGACTACCATTGACATGAGTTGTCAATATCCCGCTGAATTCTATGTTTTAAAATAAAGCGGACTCAAAAGCTATAAATAAGTACGGAAAACTTTTTATAAGTGATAGACGAAATGTAACATTCAAAAATTGTAAATGAGAATGATGATATATTTACTATAATGAAATAAATAAATAATGAAGTTGAGTAAGCAATAAATATAGTAGGTAGGTCTCGTAATACGTAAGTCCATGCCCAATTGTGGCCAAGTACTTTTCTCAAATAATGCGCAGAAATTTAAACTAAGGTACTACCTTAGTTTTGATAATTATTTTTTTGCTTGGTAGAGTATACTTCCATGGTGGTGCATTATTTTTTTGCTTGGTGGTTTCATCGAATTCGGTAAAGCGGTTTTTGAGTTACAATCCAATAACTGAATAGGGTTTTGATTAATATATTGATGATATCGTAATTGACGGTGAATGACAGTCGATCCCGTAAGTAGCAAGGGGCACTGAAAAGGGTTAAATATTATTTTTAACAAAAATTGGAACCGACTTGAACAATAACAAGTGCGAAATAACTTGTCGAAGTTGGCACCGTGCGTACAATATTGTGATAATAGGTACTTTTGAACTATCATGGTACCGGCTCCAACAAGTTATTTCACACTCACATAGTACTCAATACGTTTCCATTTTTTTGTTAAAATGTTTGTTTTGTCAAAGAAAATTACTTTTCACAACTTTTTTACTTTAATTTATTAAAATTACTTTTAATAAATTAAATTCCGACTTTCATTCTATTCAGTTATTGGAGTGTAACTCAAAAACTGCTGGACCGAATTTAATGAAATTTAAATAGAACTATACGGAAAGCACCAACTTTCAAACAAAAAAAGAATTTTGAGAATCGTTGTTTCAAGTCGAAAGTTATGAGGTAACAAACATAAAAAACAGTCGAATTGAGTACCTCCTCCTTTTTGGAAGTCTGTAGAATATTAATGACGAACAAAAAACATAATATATAAGAGAACATTTATACATAAGTACAGCAATTTCGATTTCGATCTCGAAGAAGGCTGACTAAATATTGATTAATTTTCAACCATGTTTGAGAAAAATAAGTTATTAAAAAAATACTGCATTCAAGGGTTTCAGCCGTGTGATGATCTAAATGGCCGTATTTTCCTCTTTCGTTAAATACTCTTCATATCCTAATACAGTAATTAATGCGTTCTATCTTCACGGAGCATATTTTTTATGCATGAGCTGCGGCCAGTGGTTTCACCCGTGTGGTGATGGATGATGATGAAATCTATCCTATATATCCCCTGGATTTAATCTATCTTCTTGTCAAATTTCATTATGATACGTTCAGCTGTGAGGTAGGTGTGAAAGCGTAACAAACAAACTCACTTTCGCATTTATTATATTGAAGTTAAGGATATACCGGATATATATCTTCAGGGCTATTCCTATGCGGCAGAATGACAGACACTTTTTTTTGACGCAGAGTAATCCTTTATGGATACCACTGGCCCCCGGGAGGAGCACGGTGATTATGTGGGAGTCTCTGCCAGAAGGGCAGCATACCCACCAAAACTCTGCGGTGTTCCGTCACTGCCGCTTTTGGCGGGAACGCGGAACAGATTTCGCACACTACCGCGTACCCGCCGCGGCTGTCCGTTGCCGGACCCTTCTCTCTTGCAGCACGTTAGAACACTTGGCGTGCGGCAACCGCCTCGGGGGGCCAAACCCGCAAATGGACGCCAGACTCCCCGAATCGGGGCGCCCTAAGTACGATGGGTCACGTGAGTAGCCCCACCGGCAGAGGATAGGGACAGCGGCGCCGCTCAAAACTTACAGTCCTCTTCCCCTGCGACCCACCGCGTCTGCCATGTAACGGTGGCGGCCCCGTCAAGGCCGCGGAAGGCAAGGAGAGCGACTCACCGTAATACCTGCACTCCTCTCCCTTCGTGGCCTCTAACTCTCAGCTGCGGTGCCGCCCATACGACACAGCAGCTCGCCTCAGTTGCAGTGGCGCCCATACACCACCGCTACCTACAGTGACCGCTCCCATGTGGACTTGGAGGGCAAAGCCCATAGGAGCAGTCCCACCTCGGGCCCGCCAACTATCTCCTATCACTAGCATGGCCCATTGGTTCCTCTTAGCTTTACCGTGGTGACCCACGCCGCGGCTACTAACTGACACTGCGGTTGTACCAACCAAGACAGCCTATTTCACAAGAAGATGTTCTATAATATTATTTATAATGTTATGTAACCATTTTATTTCAAATTTCAAATTTCAAATCATTTATTTCGACACAAAAAAGTATTACACAGTTATAGTGAATCCATAGCCTCCCGAACTAGTATACACTGTGTTTCAGGAGACAGTGGCTTCTCTTATTCAAGAGCTATTTTATTTTGTTTTACCCCATTATTATCATAGTAATCCAGGGCCTTCACAGGACCTTCAGTGACACCGCCCCTTCCCTGAATATTTTCCCGGAAGTATGCGTTTCACAAATAGGGCTGCTGTCGTGCATTTTTTAAAATAGAAGTTGTGGCATGGATTCGAGACAAAATTCGAAAAATTTACGTTTAAGGGAAGATTTGTGTGACTGCGACATTCGTGGGTGGAAATGAAAAATAACATTTTTTTCGTCAATATCAAATTGCTCGCTGCTTGTTTTTTCGCGTGTCAACCGTCACGTTTAATATGTCAGAAAATGTTATTAAAGGTGAATAAACCCCCCATAGTTCATCAATCATGTTTTAGTCTTCACAAAATATCAGTATTATGTTAGCTGCGCCCCGCTTTTTATTTCGCAAATGATTTCCGTAACTTTATAGTCGGTGATTATGTAGTGTGTACGTCATCAGTGTTAAGTCACAGTAATTTTAAGCCAACCGCGTGAAGCCTAAAAGAGGTGTTTTGTGGTTGAAATGTATTTATGAATGCATGTACGTATGGTCATTTTATCTCTGTTTGTAACTACTCAACGGCTCAACCGATATGTACGTCAATAAATAACCGATTAATGAAACGTTATTAGATTCGTCTTAATAGCGCGAGCAAAGTTGCGCGGCTCCGAGAGTCATCGCGATAAATAGGCGATACAAGTGGGAAGAGGCGGTGGATGAGGGCGGAGGACGCTTGCCGGCAACTATTAGGTAAGTGCCGGCAAAGCGTTTTTTTAAACGTCATTGTTTTCTGTTAGGTAGGTATGCTACCAACAAAACGTAGATGCGATGTGCACTTGTTTCGTGGCGATGTTGACAAAGTCAAAGTCAAAATCATTTATTCAATTTAGGCATCAAAGACGCACTTATGAACGTCAATTTTTCATTATAATGTACTTTAAAGACTACCGCCGCGTTCCAAAATATATAGTGCCAACCGAGAAGAAGCGACAAGAAACTCTGGGCCATTCTTTTTATATTACAATGTTTTTACTTAGGTACTACAGATATTAGCTCCAGTGTGTTGCCTTACAAAAGAGAACATAATAATGGTATCAGTAGGGCAAGACACGCTACACTTTGACATCTTAGTACACGAGTAGATAGATCCTGGAGTGATCACTTTTTTTTTTTTGTCCCGGGAAAATCCTTTATGGATACCACCTATCACGGGGAGGTAGGTGGTTATGTGGGAGTCCGTATACCCACCAAAACCCCGGGGTGTTCCGTCACTGCCGCCCTCGGCGGGAACGCGGGACAGATTTTCGACACGACCGCAAACCCGCCGTGGCTGTCCGTTGCCGGACCCTTCTCTTCGCGGCGCGCCGCAACTACCTCGGAGACCAAACCCGCCAACAATGAGCGCCAGACTTCCCCGTGTCTGGACGCCCGTGGTCTCCCTGCGGTGGGTCGGATACGTAGCCCCACCGCCTGCTACGTCAGCCACAGGGGATAATCCCCAGTGACCCCACCTCCTCGAGTCTGCGCCGAGCGCCCGGACCCCACCTCCTCGAGCCTGCACCAAAGTGCCCGGGCCCCCCTCCTCGAGCCTGCGCCAAAGCGCCCGGGTCCCACCTCCTCGAGCCTGCACCAAAGTGCCCGGGCCCCCCTCCTCGAGCCTGCGCCAAAAGCGCCCGGGCCCCACCTCCTCGAGTCTGCGCCAAATCGCCCGGACCCCGCCACTCCTATGTGGACTTGGCGGCCGTAGGAGCGGCCCTGCCTAAGCCGGCCAGCGCACCCCAACGCCGGCGCGGCCCCTGGGTTCCTCTTGGCTTCATCGTGGTGATCCAAGCCACGGCTACTGAGCCCCCCCGCCACGTCAATGCGGGAACCCTTCGGGGGGGATCCTGGAGTGATCAGTCCCAAGCTGTTTTATCCTCCAAGTAATCCGAAATTTTGTAGTAACCTTTTTGACAGAGTTTAGTTTTAATAGTAATTTTAAACTTATTAATAGGCAAATCTCGGATAACATTGGGAACTTTATTATAGAATCGTATACATTGTCCCATAAAAGAATGACTTATTCTGTGGAGACGCGTTACATGTACGGATAGTTTGTGCTTATTTCGCGTGTTGATGGAATGAGCATCACTCCTTTTATCAAAACTGCTAATGTTTTTCTTTACGTACATTAGATTTTCATAGATAAACTGAGAGACAACAGTTAGAATGTTTATATCTTTAAACTTCTGTCTAAGGAAAACTCTGGGAGCTTAACTGTAGATCGCTCGTATAGCCCTTTTTTGCAGTATAAAAATATAATTAATATCTGCAGAACATCCCCAGAGCAGTATGCCATAAGTCATAACGCTATGGAAATAACTAAACTAAACTATTCTAGCTGTGTCTACATCAGTTAATAGTCTAATTTTTTTAACAGCTTAAGCCGCTGAACTGAGCCTACTAGACAATTTTTTAAAGTGGGGCCCCATTGCAATTTAGCGTCTATAGTAATTCCTAAAAAGACATCCCTACACGCTTCTCACGCCAAATCTCCGTGAATCAACGCTAGTAGGGAATAGGTTCTATATTAACTTACTTTGGCGCGAGTGTCACTGGGTACATACTTACTTCACTTTTGTGAAGCACTAAAGGCGGGCGGATTTTATGCGCTTGAAAATGTACGGGCTAATTATTTCCGTTGTCAGATTATTAAACTTTAAGTTGGTTTTCTTGTTGTATAGTATACAATTGCGGTCAACAAGTGCCGAAATGATTATCCGCGTAAGAGTTCTATTTTTTATTATCTTTAAACCACTAGCACTTAAGTAAAATAATACATGCGTATACAATGTATATTTTTTTTGGAAGCCATCCAATAAGAAGAAGAAGAAGAAGCACGCTATCATTTTGACAGCTAGACATGCTTGGCGACCGTCAAGAGTGATGAAATGTTATGACAGTTTATTTTTTCATGGTGATTAATTATATATTTGTTTGTACGCAAGTCCTGTATTTGATTATTAGTGTTTACTGATTGATATACTAAGTATTTAAATTTACTCATTTTAATACTATTATAGCAATTGCGTTTGACCATGTACATATTTTATGCCATTATTATAAAAAGATAGATATGGCCTTGGAGAAGATAATAAGCTACTCGAAATACTTATCCCGCAGCGCAGACGTAGTCGCGAGCACCAGCTAGTACAATAATTATATTGTATTAACAATGTATCTCTACCGCAGACCTAAAAAATAATAATCGCTACTGCGGTCCATTACAACAATAAACAAGATAAGTAAATATAAATCACTTATAATTGTTTCATACAATGTTCAAATGAAATTTACATTTATTTGTGGACAGCCCTGCCATACCTATTCTTGAAGTTTAATAGGGGCAATGTGCTCTGCAATTCATTCACCTCCACCTCCTATCCTGCATGCACCCTCTCCTTACGCTGCACCCCAGTAGGCTTCTATTAGGCCGCTTTATTTCCTGGTCTACGTTCTGGAGATCATTGCCGTCATTAGCCTAACTTTTTGTAATACGCAGTACTTATGCAAATAAACTAGTATTTTTGCCAACAGTAGACCTCACGAGCACAGAGCCATAGGATCGGCATTTTTTTCCAATAGGTACTTCACAACCTATTATTTCGGAAGCCAATCAAGCTCATATTTGAAATTCCTCTTTAAAGTCAGTAAACTAAACTCCCCTTTTTAGGAAAAGTACCCCACCTAAAATCGCCGACGACTAAAACTTACAAAACCTTTATCATAATCATCATCATCAGCCTGTAGCAGTCCACTGCTGGACATAGGCCTCTCCAATAATACGCCACTTAGGTCTATCTTGGGCTTCTCGCATCCAGTTTTTGCCAGCCGTCTTGCGCAGATCGTCACTCCACCGTGCCTCAGGACGTCTTACACTACGTTTGCCGAGACGCGGTCGCCACTCTAGAACTCGTTTACCCCAACGGTTGTCGGTTCTACGGCTAATATGGCCAGCCCACTGCCACTTCAGCTTGCTGATCCGGTGGGCTATGTCGATGACCTTGGTTCTCTGACGGACCACTTCATTTCTGATGCGATCCCTCAGAGAAACACCGAGCATAGCCCTTTCCATAGCCCGCTGAGCGACCTTGAGCTTGTGGACCATTCGAGCCGTCAAAACCTTTATATATGGACCCATTCTTGTATAACTAATTCTGTCATTCTATGCTATATCAAACAGTATGTCGTTTTACAGAGGAGGAAGAAAATAATGTAATTTTAAACTTTCAGCATGAAGATAGCTTTATAGAAATTCACAGTCTTTTCAGAAGTCAAACACGAGACAGTAGGTACCCTGGGAGCGCACGTCTGGCGTGCGTACTCCCGGGAAAATATGTGAAAATGTTTGCGTCGCATCCCGATTGATTTGATTTGCTCGCGTTCGGGACGTGGTGGGACAGAATAATTCTGTAACAGTGCTATCGCTTTTTCGATTGTAGTACAAATTTTGTCTTATATTCTAAACGAACAATTCTTGTATATATAATCTGGATCTCAGAAACGGCTACAGCGACTTTTAAAATCGTCGCTTTGTCAGTGTTTTCAAGCAATGAAAACCGTGTTTATTTATTTATTTATTTATTTATTTATTTATTTATTTATTTATTTATTTATTTATTTATTTATTTATTTATTTATTTATTAAATCATGTACACTATCTTTACAGGGAAAACCTAATGCAATAGAGTACCTACTTTGTCACTTATAATAAAAACGTATATAAACAATTGTATTAGAAAATAAATTAAAAATTAAAAAAGTCAACTTCCTTAAATACTACATTCATCACCTAAATACAAAACCAAATATATATAAAAAATAGAATAACACAAGTCAATATTTTTAAGGTATAGCTTAATATAAATAGCACCGTCCTTGCGAATTCATTCAGAGAGCAGTGAAACAAGTCTATAGTTTGGGCTACCTGATTCAGTGTGCGGATGCTGCGAGTCAGAGGAGCCTTGTTTATGAGGTTGGTTCTCCCTCTCGGAACATCGAACAGGGCGGGCCGCCGTCGTTTGTGTACAAATCCGTCAGGAACACTTAGCCGAATCTGCTCCAAAATGCCTGGATTTCCAATTTTCCCGCGGAGAAACTTGACCAAATATAGAGCTAGCGCTGCATCCCGTCTTACCTCCAGCTTGTTGTATCCAACCATGCCTATAACAAACAAGGTTGGATACATCAATGGGTAGAACGGGTAGATGCTGTAGAGCTTCCAGTATAGAAATCTCGTGAATTTATTTTGGATGCGCTCTACCATTTGGCTATACTTGGCCTCGTGCGGGGCCCATATTTCCGAGTTAAATTCCAAGTGGCTTCTAACTAAGGCGCTGTATAGAGTCTTCACTGATGTTATATTCGTGAAACTATTGGCCTGTCGTAGCACGAAACCCAAAGTTTGGAAGGCTCTTTTGCAGATGTTCCTCACATGGACACGGAAGTGCAGCGTATCGTCCAGATGTACCCCTAAATTCCTTACCGAGTCGACCCTCTTCAGCTGTGACCCCTTCAACTGGTACTAGTGGTGAAGTGGGGATTTTGCTCTACCAAAAGTGATCATAAAGCATTTATTTACGTTGAACAGTAGTCCGTTGTTTTGACTCCACTCCGCCACTCTATCCACGTCCCGTTGAAGCCGGTCACAGTCCTCGTTGTTTCTCACCGGCAAGAGTAATTTAAGGTCGTCGGCAAAAAGCAAACACTTCGCGTCCTTGACCACGGTCGGCAGGTCGTTGATCATGATGATGAACTCCAGCGGCCCCAGATTACTTCCCTGACTCACACCCGTTTTGGTAGAGTACGCCTCCGATCTGCATCCCGCGTAGTCTACGTACTGCTGCCGGTCCCCCATGTAGCTCGCGAAAAACATGAGCAACTTGGTGGTGCAGCCGATCGACGCCAACTTCTTAAGCAATATGTCGTTGTCGACTAGGTCGAACGCTTTTTTGAAGTCGAAGTAGGCGGCGTCGACTTGCACCCCCGCGTCGATGTGCGGCAACACGAAGGACATGGAGTCAAGGAAGTTACTGGCGGTGCTTCGAGCCGGCCGGAACCCGTGTTGCGCATCAGACAGCCGTGTTGAAACCTGCTCCTGGATGCTGCGCTGCATGGCCGACTCGAACACCTTCGCCGCCGTCGACAGAATCGCGACCGGTCTATGCTCGGTTACATCTGTTCCTGAACCTTTCGGTATAGGAATAACTCTCGTAATTTCCAACCGTTTTGGAAAATATGATTGTTCCAAGCATGTGTTGTAAATATGCGCCAGCGGTTCCGCGAGTGGCATACGGCAGTCTCGCATTATGTAGACCGGGATCCCATCCGGGCCCGCGGAGCGTTTCGGCTTGAGTCGCGTCAGCGCGGCGCGCACCTCGTGCAGCGTGAGCCGCGGCACGTTTACGCGAGCCGCGCTGGCGCAGCTCGCCGCCTCCGCCGCGGGCACGTCCAGGGCCGCTGTCGAGGTGCCGTACACTGAGTGAAAGAACTTCGCGAATTCCGCTGCGCATTCTGTCTCCGATAGTGCTTTCCCGTTGAGTGAGATCCCCTTGCAGTTCACCCCCCCTCTCTTGGCTCTTACATAATTCCAAAATGACTTAGGATCTTCTGCTAGATGGTGCTCCACTCGTTTCTGATGTAGCATTTGAGCCTCCCCTATCATCCTCTTGACGTTTGCTCTACACTTGGAAAACACCCTGTAGTTAGACCATTCAATCTTGTACTGCTTGTGCAGCCTTGCCTTTACTCGTAATTCTTTGATGATTTCCGCTGTGTGCCATCTCGGGTACTGGTACCTTGTGTTTCTTCGCGGGGGCTGTTTTTTTGGAACACATTTCTCAAAAATCTCCCTTAACGCCCCGTAGAACTCATCCAGGGCCTTCTCCGGATCCTGCATCTCGTAGAGATGCGTCCAATCAACCGCCGCTATAGTAACGAGTACATCAACTGGTAATCCGCTTTACCGAAATTCCACTGTTGCTCGTCATCCGCTAGCGGTGGAGGCGCAGCTTGCGGGGAGAGTGTGGCGCGGGCGGCGGCAGTCGCGCGGTGCACCGTCACCGCGAGCGGCGGGTGCTGCACGTCGCGCGGCACCAGTTCCTCGTCCGCACAGCATACACACACATCCTCGATACCCAAAGACACTAAAACTAAATCCAGTATTCGATTATTGCTGTTACGCACCTCATTTCTCTGAACAAATTCGCAAAAAGCTGTTAAATATTCAAAATAGTTAATCACATTGTCACTGCAAGAATACATATTAAAATCGCCTACTACTATACATGAATCATATTTAGAACACCAATTTTCAATTATTCGAAATAAAATCATATAGTCATTGTCATTGCTATTTGGGGGTATATAAATAACACTGCAAAAAAATAAAAAGTTTTTATTTTTAAAGACCGTTGCTCCGATAATTTCGAAAACGCAACTGTTCACCTTTATGTTCTCTAGCACCTTCACTCGTCTTAACTCTACATTGGGCGCGGCCGCTAAGAACACTCCGCCGTGCTTACGTCCATCCCACCGGTCGCATCGCAATATTTGTAACCCCGGTGGTACTATTTCTGCGTCTTCTATCGACTCGTTACAACCCGTCTCCGTGAAAGCGAAAAGATCTGAGCCCGAGCCCTCTATGTTACTGTATAACCGGTTTAACTTTGTTCTCAGCCCTCTTGCATTCTGATAGTATATTTCTATGCTGTTTTTAGTGCAGAGTCTGCGCACTAGAGGCGCCGCCGTTGCGAAAGGGCTGGTTTGTTTTATGCGTGTGTTCATTGCGTTCAAACTAGATGGCGTAACAGTCGCATTGCAAAACCCTAAATCGCGATAACAAGTTTCTCACGGAACATATGTTGCTTTGCGTTTATTAAACTAGATAGCGTAAAAGTCGCAATGCAAAATCCTGAATCGCAGTGACAAAATTCTGACGGTACCACGACCAAACTTTGCTATTTACGTTCAATCTAGATGGCGTAACAGCCGCATTGCAAAATCCTGAATCGCGGTGAGAATCTTTCTCACGGAACATGTGTCGCTATTTGTTTATTTACAATTGCATTCATGTACATCCATCATATTTCCTTCATATCCATCATATCTAGCAAAGCTTGGTCATCCAGGTACTGGTTTTATACTAGTATCGATTGTTTAAGGCGTGGTCCAATCCTAATTTTAAAACAATATACGATGCCGTACATAAGGCATGAGAATAGCTTACCAGAATGGACGATTTAATGCGAAAATTCAATTGAATACGCGCTAATACTTTTTATATTTATTTCGTACAATTAAATGATTACATTTTAATGATAAAGGAGTCCATAGTTCACAAGTGAATTTCATTGGGAATTCGAACATGATTCATTAATTGAAATATATATTGCCCATAATTGAATAAAAATGCTTTTCCCCACGAAGCACGTAAGAAAAATTGCAAAATTTAGGGAATGTTGCCGATTTTTTTCTATCGAGCCAAGTTTGCTCAATCGTGTATTGGCTCCCATACTTCATAAGGACGTATATTCAATTTACACTACTTTTTTTTTTTAACTTCGGTTAGTAGGTTTAAGCGTCGAAAAGCTAAGTTTTCGCGAAGTCGAATCATGAAATTTGGAACTCATTTCGCCTTAAAAATATTAGAATTAGCCCTTTCAATCCGCGGTGATGCGAAGCGTGCAAATATAAAGTGATTGAATACGCATGCTGATTTGACACTGAGTCGTCTGTGGTTAAATTATATTTTTTTAGGTTGTAGCTAATATTTTTATGTTCATTTTATTGCTTGAAAATAAGTATTTTGTTTATTTAGAACCATAGTTTAATATTATGTCAGCAGACATTTGTAGGTAAGCCAAAACAAAAGAGGGAATAAACTTATATAATGAGGTAGAGAGAGAGAGAGACGAGAAAGAGTGCTCGCGACCTAGACCGCAATATATAGAATATTATTTCCATCTCTGGGATGGATCCGCTAAGTACCTTATGGACGGCTGTGGTTAAATTATATTTTTTAGGTTTTAGCTCGACATATTTGTATGTTCATTTTATTGCTTGAAAATAAGTATTTTGTTTATTTAGAACCATAGTATAATATTATGTCAGTAGACATGTGTAGGTTAGCCAAAACAATAGAGGGAATAAACTTATATAATGAGGTAGAGAGAGAGAGAGACGAGAAAGAGTGCTCGCGACCTAGATCGCAATATATTTAATATTATTTCTGCCTCTGGGATGGATCCGCTAAGTACCTTATGGATGCGCTCGACAGACTGCAACGTCGCGCTGTCTGTATTATTGGAGACACTAAAGTCCACTCAACACCTAGAACTCCATAGAATTAAATTGCTATGTAAACCCTAAATGCGTAGAACTATAGCTTCTCTAAGCGTTTTTTACTGTTTGTTTCATGGCGAATATTCTGAATAGCTCTTTAATCTTATTCCTTCCTCACCATTCCGATCCTGAACTATTCGTTTTGGCATAGCAGTGCATCTATATACTGTTCAGAACTTCTTACCACGAACCAAAAAGTTTAGCAGTTCCTAACTCTGTCGAGTAAGTAAATTGTGGAATGCTCTGCCGGCGTACGTATTTTCTTGCAGTTATGACCATGGTCTTTCAAGAGGGGCGTGAAAAAGCGTCTCTCAGGTCATCACAGGGTTGGCGATGAGTGTATTTGACGGCTGCACTAATGGTCATCGCTTCTTGATTCTATCTTCGCATTACGTCAGGCGAGAGAGTCACATTAAAGAAACATTTAAAAAGATCACAGTTAGTCAAAATGTCATTCTTAAGAGAGCATTGATTTTTTGTCTATATATTAGGTATCTGTCTAGAACATGCTTACAAAGTGTAACTGAATGTGATTTTTGTTATATTATTTTTCAAGCACTAACGCCTACTTGGCGAGACCAAACTTTGAAATTTTAGAGGGAAAAATACACCTCCTCGGACGGGATTTGTAACCATTGCATAATAATGTCAAGCTATTCAATAGATGTCGCTCCGTCCCCATACGACGGTTAACATCAAATTGAGAGTAAAAATTCGATGCTTGGACGGTGTGCCTCGGTGGCCTAGGTGGTCATGGTTTCTGACACGGGTTTTCGGAAGACACGGATTTGAATGCGTATTTTTCTCTCTAAAACTACACACTTTAATGTGATTTATTATTAAAATTGATAGTGGGACCAAAACTAATTTTAAGCCATAGATACAAGTATAGTTGCTAAAAATCAAATAAAAGGACTGCTCCAAAATAACTATTGTACTTACCCGCATTCTTACGTTCATCCCTGAAGGTTAAAGGTAAGTAAAACATAATGTGTAACAAAATCAATCGAGTTATTATACTGTATTATCTTCTCTCTGACGATAGTCAGAATCTGGGGCGTCAATGTGGTGTCGGAAAATAAGCGTATGTTCGGTTCGTTTAGTGTTTGTGCCGGTTGACAGGCGGTTTATCAGGTGCCAGAAACGAGCCCATATGTCTAATACATGCTATATGTATATCTTCTTTTTAGTCAGGCACTCTTGGCAGAGTGGTCGTGGTCGTGGTGACGGTAAACGGCGGCTCCTCAACAGTTTCCATTTCCAGGGCTGTCGATCTCCTCGCGATATGTGTCTCCATTTCTGTCGGTTACTGGCATTGAGACCACATTTTACAAGGGTGGAATTCGTGGCTTTTTAAATAGAGTCAGTCCAGCGTATCGGTGAACGACCTCCGGGATCTCCTTCCTTTCACTTGGCCTTACATTTTTTTATGCGATAAGTTAGCAAACGAGCTAGCGGCCCACATGATGGTAAGTGATACCGTCGCCCACGGACATCCGCAATACTAAAGGTCTCGAGGATGCGTTGCCGACCTTTGAGGAAGGATGATAGGAAGGAAGATATAGAAGGGGTGAGGGTGGAGGGGGAGGCGGAAGGAGAGGGAGAACGGGGAAGGAGGGGATCTGGCCTCCGGAGCCTCCTACAAACCGACGAAATGCAATAGCATGCTATGTTACTTTACGTCGGTGTTATGTGGGGGTATGGTACTTCTCCGGTCGTACCGGTCCATGCGGCTGTGGGGTTGCAGTGTGGTACTACCACAAAAACAGTAAGTTTATAGTTTGTTCTAAATTGTGACACTAACGAGATAACTAAGAGAAAAAGACTTACTATGACGTTATTTTAGGCTAATACTTATAATACCAACTTTGGCCTTGTCATCACTGACTGTGAAGTGAGATAGGAAGTCAAAAGCTAGTACAAGACAAGTAGTAAGAAACTAGGGGGTTCCTCTATCCTTACAAAGTGTAAAATAAAGTCGTCTGTATACGCTAACTACTACTAAACCACTACTAAATCATGCAAAAGTTTTGATGCGGTTCTCGCCTTCAGTCAGATAATTTTTATGCAATATATGTAATATATTGAAATTATTAATAACATCTTTATATTTCCTATAAACCTTAAAGCTATGTAGTTGTAATACTTATATATTTTCTTAATTGTATGTAACTGTAAGTCTAAGTAAGACTAATGTTAGTTTTTAATTTATATTAGAACGCCTTCATAGGGTATAGGTCTACCATAGCTCTTCCAATTTCTACCATTTTTCTTCTTCCGCCCTCTATATATATCATATAATAAAACTTCATTAAATTTTCATGTTAGTACAAACAATTTATAGATTTTTCATCTCTTTATATTTCCTAAAGTGGTGTTATTTAGTGTGAAACCAGAGACCACCAGAAATACTTGAATCTAAAATTCTTACTTCTAACTTATTGGTTGGTTTAATATTTATTTGCACAAAGATCTGACCTGTCTAATACCTATTTGAAAATATAAAATATTTATTATTATTATACTTTTCGAGAATATAAGTGAAGGTAAAGTTTAGAAAGAAACTTCGATTGTAACTGTTGCAGTAACATGTAGGTGCCTAGATTCGACTCTAGTAATAGTGCAAGTACCGAACTTACCGATCGATAAGTTTGATACTTAAATCGTCATAATTAGCTAAAACTGGTTATATCGATTCTTTGTCGATCATTACAAGTAGATAATGTAACAAAATTAAGCGATCGGTAGGCAAATTTGATAAACTGTTACGATTATAACGATAACCTTAGCATGGAACTGTTATATCACGTTTGATATCGTGTATTTAATCGATTTATTCGGAGTTTTGTCAGCTTTGAAAATGACCTCGATATAGCTTATTTACAGGCGACGGGAATTGGAATATTGTTTACTTAGTTGCGATCGATAGGTATTCAGTAAAAAAAACTTCTGCCTTATTTTGATCGTAGAAGAGCGAAATGCTCGTAGTAATTTTCAAATGATGGACGCTTGCTTATTAACCACACACGTTGCAGTTCCTGGAAAAGTAGGTTGATTTCTTCGAAATCTATTGTATTATTGGCCAAATATGGCGACGGGCAATTGTGATAGAATAGGTAGGATGCAAACAAACGTTTATTGTGTAAATTGCCAAAAAAATAATTCAATAGGTTTTTATTACCTCTAGTTGTATTCCACAAAATAAAATATGATATTCTGTGAATCTGTTCACAACATCAACAAACAGTTAAAAAAAGTACTTAATTTCAAATAAAAGCGTGATAACCGATATACTGTCGACAATTTGACATTCATTAGCCTTCGATAAGAGTTGTCGACATGACTTCCATAATTGCAAGGGGCGATACGAATCGTTAAATGTATCGAATTTAGCGACTCGATAAATTTAACGATCATACTACGGTACTAGCACTGCTGAATCTTTATATTATATACAAAAACTGTTATGCGGTAACTGAATGGCATCATATTTGGAGATGCACTACAATAAAGAATTTCAGACAGTAAAACATAAATTCTGATAAAGCAATAATGCGTCTTCAATAATATTTACATGATAAACTTATAATCCAAAAGTTCTATTAAATTATAATTTTTTAAACTAGAACGGTCATTTTTACAATATTTCACAGACGAAACGAAATATTCACCGTGAGATCCTTTTGGTTGAATTCCATAAATATGAGTTCACTCGTGATCATGGCGGTTGCAACAGTGCCGACATATCGGGAATTCAAACAAAAATGATTACATGGTAAATTTCCCGTTTCTAATGGTAACATATATTTTCAACCGTGAGAAATTGTCTAGGTTCTCAAGTCGACGTGTATATATTTTTTGTTTTATGTATGATCACGCATAACTTTTTACAGAGTTGTCCTCTCTATTTTGATAATTATTTTTTTGTTTGGTAGAGTATACATAGTGCTCCCATTTATATGTCATCAAATTCAGTCAAGTGGTTTTTGAGTTACAATCCAATAACTGAATAGTGTTACGCCTTGGTTACGCCTATCTTGATGATATCATTATTGACCATGAATGACAATCGATCCCGTAAGTATAGCAAGTGTCACTAAAACGGGTGAAATTATATTTTACCAAAAAATAAGACTGACTTCTACACTAAAAATATGAAACAACTTGACTTGTCAAGTCAGTACCACGATAATTCAAAAGTACTTACCTATTACCACGTCGAAGTCGGTACTATTTTTTTGGTAAAAATCTTTTCACTTCAATTTAGAAAGAATAAGAATAAGAAATATTCATTGGCCATAAATAACAGTACGTACAGGCAAGTTAATATCACAAGAAGGAAATAATTTTAATATTTATGAATTAATTAATTAAATACTTAATTAAACTAATCTTAAATAATAATATAGATGTTACATTTTTTTTATGCTCCGTTTGTTCTATGGACAAAAATGAGGACTCCGAGAACTCTATTGACATATTCATTTTATTTGTAAAACGGACTTTCAAAGAAATATTTTAGTATTTGTTTAAATTTGTTATAGTTTTGATCAGTTACATTACTGGATAATTTATTGTACATTAGTATTTTGGCGATACGACCTTGTTTTTCTACTTTAGCTAGCCTAGTTGGCGGCATGAACAGCTTATCATTATTCCTTAACATATAATTATGCTTATCCTTATTTTTAGGCAAATTAGCCTCGTGTATTTCTAGTAGGCTGTTAAATATGTAAAGAGAAACAACAGTCATTATTTTATCCCTTTTAAAATATTTTTTTGCTGAAATACGGTTTTTTAATCCATTAATAATTCGAATTGCTCTCTTTTGAACTCTTAGTACTTTAGTCTTATGATGCACACAACTTTATCTATAAAACTATATATTTCACTATGAATTCTCACTCCTAGCAGACTTAACAAGCTAACCACAAGTCTGTACCCAAGACACGATGTTAAGTTGCCAACACCTAATTAGATAACGTGGTAACGCAGTCTCTTGTCTATCGATCGGTTTAAAACATGCGTTAGCATCTATAATAGTTTGTGGTTTAAAACTTAGCTCCCAAAGTGTAGGACTTCGTTGTTTTCTAAAGAGGTTATATAATGTAAATAGACTACATACACAAATTACGTAGTAAAATAAAAACAAAACTTTTGTACCTTAATGAAAAAAAAAAATTTACAACATAATTTCCTATTCTAAGTACACGTATGGTACCGATATTAGGTTAACAATGCATAAATTAATTCTTATGTGAAAAATGAAGGTTCCACGAGTAAGCTGACTCCGCGCTTCATGTTGCAAGTGGCCTTCCGGTGCCATGTAAGTTCGAGAATGCTGACTACGCGCCTCGTGTTGCAACCGCGTGATAGTTGCGATGCATGATAGGTAGCCATGTGGTTCTTAGTTAGCGATTTTGTATATGGGTTACTATGTAACACATACATACATAAAAATCACGCCTCCTTTAGGAGTAGGCAGAGACCACAGTTTTCCAATTACTACGATCCCGACACACCTCTTTCGCTTCATCCACATTCATCAACATTTTCAAACATGAGCGTCGGTTTAGGGTACTCTTGACCTGGCCCTTCTTTAAAACGTCATGAATCTGATTCTGGAACGTTCGCCTAGGCCTTCCCCTTCCAACGATTCCATTCACTCGACCCACATACACCTGCTTAGTTAGTATCCTTTCATTCATTATTTCTACATGACCAAACCATCTTAACCTACCTTTCTCAATCTGGGTCACTACATCTTCGTTCACACCACAACGTTCCCGAATCACACTGTTGCATATCCTGTCACTCAGTTTATCTCCAATCATACTTTTAAAAGCTCTCATCTCCACTGCATTTATTGTACGCGCATGTTTTTCTGCCATTCCCAACTTTCACTACCATAAATTAATCTCGGAACCAAGAATGTAAATAGAATTTATTTATAGTATCCACTTGTATCATATATGGCGTCTTTATACAAACGTATTACTCGCGATCCTCTAATAGCCCTACAGAGTCACGCCGAGAAACCCTGAGAACGCCCGAGAAGCGTGAATATGATAGTTTTCTCTACTTCTCGTTCTCGTGCTCGGCTGTTCTCCGATCTGTGTCGGTATTTTTTGCCCGCATCAAAGAGTTCTCGGCCGAGAAAAGAAAACGCAATTTTTTCGTTCTCAGAGCAACTATACACTATAAAGTATATACTCAGTGCACTATAAAAACAAGAGTCTCAATCACGGTGCGTGGAGTAGATTTTTATTTATTTGCTCTTTGTTTAGTTTGATAAGGTTATTATAATGCTAATTCACCTATGCACAAATAACAATGGCTGCTGCACAGTCGTCCATTGCGGGTGGGAGCGAGGGCAGTAAATGAGAAACATTGTGAGTGTGGACAGTTTTAAATCATCGCGAGATTTCTTGCCGAGACATCTTGGCGTGAGTATGACTCACGCTTCAATAACGTGTATACGTTAAATATTCCTGCCTTATTGTGTAGGGCCCAAAACGCCGCACAAGCCATACAAACAAGAAGAAGGAGAAGACTTTTTCCATTTTGGCGCTATTTCGTACATACGAATTTGAGTAATATTTTGTTGGATAAAACTTTAGTAGCAAAATGTCATGAGATCAAATAAAGTAGTGTATGCAACTGCATATAATTAGGTATCAAAACAGTTGTTTAACCGTTATTTTGAAACGAGCCGCAGGCGAGTTTCAAAATTACACTCATGTTTTAGTACAGATCGCGCGGCGAGAGTTTGGCTTTGACCGTTATTGCGTAGAAGTCAAAAATTGGGTATCACAGGGTGGCTAGAGGGACGAAGGACTCTTGTGTCTCTGTGTCACATCGAAGACGAGGGACTCTTGTCTCTCTCTGTCACATGGCGCGACAGTACCCATGCGCAGTAATCCCCTCCACCCGAAGGTCAAAGCCAAACTCTCGCCGTGCGATCTGTACCCTCTATTATATGACAGTTGCATAAACTACTATTATTTTATATCGTAGATCTTGACCCCACATAAGTGGCTAATATTGAATAACATTGCTAAAATACTAACTCATTATTCGTTTTGACATACCATGAATGTCGATATGTGTATAACATTATAAACGCTTCCTGCACATACAGCCCTATTTATTGGACTCCTTATAGGGTTTTAATATTGAATTGGGATACTCTATGAACAAAACATTGTGGTTTAATAACCATTACGTTGGATTGATCTAAAAATAACTGACCAAGCGAGCGAAGCGTCTCTGCTTTAACTGGGCAAATAAACTTTCAACTGTTCGTATGTTTATTAGGTTGTATGTTGATATTCCTGTACAGGTTTACATAAATATAAGTTGAATAGTGATCACCAGACTTTTAATACTAGAAATACAAATAGAATAGCTTTACCTAGTTTTAGACTTGCGAAGACTAATAAGTTATTCCTAGGAAATTGTGTGCCTTTTTACAATAAAATCCCAAAACACGTAACTGAGCTCACAGAGGGCAAATTCAAGTTGACTGCGTAAAAAACGTTTTAATAAAAAAAAGATTATTATAAAGTCCGACATTATATAGAAGATAAAGATGCTTGGAATACTCCACTTCTGGCAAGCTGTCACTCTCCCACCCATAAAATGTAATATTTGTAGTACCTAAGTAGAAACATTGTAAACATCTATATAAAAAGAGTGGCCCCGAGTTTCTTGCAGCTTCCTTTCGGTAGGCTCTATATATTTTGGAACGCGGCGGTAGAGTTCATTTTAATGAAAAATTGACGTTCATAATTGCGTCTTTGACGCCTAAATTGAAAATATTCAAAATCATTTATTATTTAGAATATGACTTTGAGGTTGAATTTTTAAACCAATCTTGACGAAACTTGGTACGCATGTTTTACTGTTTAATTGTTTTTTTTCGTCGGCAATTTTTGAGTAAGGGGTACTTTTCCTAAAAAAAGGGTAGGTTTGCTGCGGCCCTATGTACCGACTGATTTTGATTATGTTTGATATAGAGATATAGATTCAGAAGTTCAAAAACTAGACGATTTTGATAGCTCAAACAGCGGAAAACTGCCACCGATAAGTTTTTACACAAGAGTTTAACATTTTTGTAAATAAAAATGGATTTAAATATGACTTAGGCGTTATGTAGATTATTATTCAACTTAAAAATTGACGCCATAATAAGATTATTTATTTATTTATTATCAGTAAGACCAAAAGCCATTTTATATATAATAGTTAATAGAAACAATGGGCCAATTACAGATCCTCACGGATATATACACAATACAATGTGAACTTCGCCTGAAAATATATTGTGAACTACACAAACCAAAATAAGATATAATGTAAAATATTATTTTATACTTTTGACAATAAACAAAAACAATAATATGAGGTATGTGATGATGTTAGGTAACCAAGATTATTCAAAGAACTCTCTGTTCATCAGCTGTTTAGCCGATCCAGTACTTATAGATTATTATACATAGTAATTCTTCGTCATAAACATTGTAATACTGAAAAATTATTATGACACTGTAATTCTGTCAGTTTATAAAAATATCAATAAGCTTTCGTCTGTGATATAATATACAATAGGAATATCATTTCCAATTAAGATACTATGGCGAATATAAAGCTTTTTCTATCAAGTAAATAACGTGGAAATACCTCCTTATTCACCCTGATACCGGTCCCGAAACAAGTTAATAAAAGGTCCCTCATAATACATTTGGCCGGCGCCAATTCAAGAAATATGAGATACCCACTTAAATATTCTATCTCCAGCGTAGGTTCGCGAGATATGTAGTTTGCTGAATTATTACTGAATAGGGGTGTAGGAGGCTTGATTTGGCCGGTTGGCGGTTCTTCCAGAAAGATACAATACAAAAATAATAAATATTGATTGGTAAAAGAAACATCCGCTTTCTAGCAGACAGCTTCTTCTAACAGATATCACCCACGTAGCCGTGATAAAAATAGCCTATATCGAGTAAGATACCCTATATTATGCCTGATGTGATTTGCTATCATCTACAACAATAACATTTCCATTTGGATTGGTAGTTCAAACAATGAAACACTATTCAGCATTAATATATTAGTAACTAAAACAAACAAAATATTACAATTAAATGTATCTTATAGACATATCTTTAAGGATTATAAAGGTAGTTTTATTATAATATGCACTAGGCATGTGACATTTAAGCTATGGGTATGCTTTAAAATTGAGTACTCGCACAATTTTGTACCTAGAATGTAAATAGCCAAAATCTATATTTTTAAAACAAAGTCGTGTTAGTTACACCATTTATAACTCAAGAACGGCTGGACCATTTTTTGTGATCTTTGGTGAAGTTTTTGATTTGTCATATCTCGGGACATGGGATACTTTTCATCATCCATCACCACGCAAAATAAAACGTGGGGCGCAGCTAGTAAGGTATGAATTGGTCAATTGTTCACGATAAAGGTGAAATTGCGTAATACGAGTATATCTCCATTACAAGTTTCATCCAAATCCATTAAGCCGTGCAGCGAGAACGAAGTAACAAAACATTAATCTTCACTTATACAAATTATGAGTTTCTATCGCATTAATAATAGCAAAATAATGAAGTTTATAATATTTTGTAGACAACATAATTAAATCACATGATAAGTTTGTTCACATGATTTATATGCAGGCTTAATTAACAAAATTCTAAATATTTTAAAATATTTGAACACTAACAATAAAATAACTGAATAAAATACATTTTAGAATAAATTTTAATAGCAGTAGTACTCGTTGTGAACAAGTTCGTCTGGGGAAGCACTGCCACCATGCCTTTTTCTACCACAGTTATGTTCATAGTTCAAAGTACTTCTTTACTAACTACGAGTATGTTCCGGTTTGATGGGTGTGGGTGCCAGTGCGAAATAACAGGCACACGATTCAAAACAATTATATATATCAGGGTTGCAGGCGCAGTGCAGTTCGTCAGTTGTGAGTTGTGACGAAATATGCAAGGCAGAGGTTACCACTTAAGAACTTGTGGGCCTCATGCTTGTACCATTTCCCAATAACATAAAACTATTCCTTTCTTAAAAGCATTACATAACGAAGACATCACCGTGAAGTAACATAGCTTGCTATTGCCTTTCGTTGGTTTGTTCCGGAGGGCCAATTCTTTCCTTCCCCGTTCTCCCTCTCCTTCCCAGTTCTCCCTCACCCCTTCTATCTCTTCCCTCCTTACCATCAGGTGAGCCGCTTGCCCGTTTGCCAACATATGCCATTAAAAAATACCGAATTAAGAATAGAGATATAGTTTATGCCGGATAAAATAATTTATGCCGGATATTTGCTTACTATGTTCAGCTGGGTTTTCGTAAGAAATACATTTCTAAGATAATAGTCGGGCTGTCTGCCTTTGAGTGAGTTGCAAGTTCCTGTTATTGCGAGTAACAGGTAGTAATTTTGTTACAGTTTCATATTAACGGCGAGAATAACCATCCTAACGAGATAGACGAATAGCTTGTGAAATATGAGAATCTTTTAGAATAAACCTGATATTTTAAATCCACGTAGCTCATTAGTCTGTTTCGTGTTTTATATAATTATTTATTTATGTTATGACCGTAGTGTTAATTACCGTATTTTATGTATTTATCCTTAGCACGAGCCCAACTAGCGAACGACCACTTTTTGCTGTCTTTTTTATACTTTGGAGGCCTTACTTATAAACGCTGCTTATATTTAAATACGTCGTTTAGCACGGCGCAGAACAATTTTCCTTTGCGCACTACTAAATTACGTCATTTAAAATTAAGCAGCTTTTAAGAGTAAAGCACTTACTGTCAAAATACAGACAAATTATAATCGCATCGTAGTTTTTTCAATACACGTTTAACAAAAACTATTGGCACCGGGGTTTGAATACTGAAATTGATCGATGTTTAAACCACCAATCTACCGACTTCCAAAAAAAGGGGGAGGTACTCAATTCGACTGTATGTTTTTTTCATGTTTGTTATCTCATAAATTTGATCTGGGTGAACCGATTCTCAATTATTTTTTTGTTTTTAAACTGGTGCTTCTCGTATAGTCCCATTTAAATTTTATCAAATTTGGTCCGGTACTTTTTGAGGTACACTCCAATAACTGAATAGAATGGAAGTCGGGAATAATATTTTTAAAATTGTACTTGTATAATGACTAGTGACTGCCCGCGACTTCGTTCGCGTAGGAGGCTCGGCCTTCGGCCTTGCCATGAACCTTCTACGAAGTATAAAAACATATATAAAAAAAAGATAAATGAAATCAGTAAAGCCGTTCTCAAGTTATAACGTGACGAGGAGAAATAGGGCTTAATTTTATAAATATATAACAGACTAGCGACTGCCAACGACTTCGTCCGCATAGTAGGCTTGGGCTTCGGCCTCGCCCTAACCTCCCATCTTTTTTTGGTTTTCTTTCATAAGAACCTTCTCGTGACAATAATAAACACAAAAAAAAATGCGAGATTGTTCCATCCATTCTCAAGTTAAAGCGTGACCAGGAGAAATAGGGTTTCTTTTTATCTATAATATACACTAGCGACTGTCCGCAACTTTGTCCGCGTATGTATGAAATCAATAAAAATGTATGAAATCCGTAAAGTCGTTCTTAAGTTTTAGCGTGACCAGGAGTAATAAGGGTTTATTTTATATATATACAGATTAATAAAGACATTATTCTATTTGTCATTTGATTCAAGGATAATAGAGACGAAACGAAAATTCAAATATTTTTAACATGATGGTTAGAATATTTCGAACCTGGGTCTTTTAGCTTATAACCATTCCGCATTGGTCCAACACATTTAGTATAGTTTAGAAAATTATATACGAATAGGCCTTTATTAATAAACGTTGCGTAAACCTATATTAGGCGTAACATGCTTTGTCTTGCTTTCACGCGTGACATTTACAGCAAGCGAAAAATTGAGCCAAGTTCATTAATAAGGCCGATAGAGTGTATTTGGTAAAGTAGTGAGCTATAAGCTATTTTATTTTAAATAAATTTAATTTTCAATACCGCTCTCATAATGTCAGGTAATCGTTAAATAATAAACTTTAAAGTACTCTACCACTACTACAGGCAATGAATAACACCACCACCAAGAGAACGCATAAAACATTTTGGAGTAGTTACATTACAATATTTAAGCACTTTAACCATCGATCCTATACCAATGGGAACAAGGTAAAAGTGAAATATTCTAAGTATTTTGGCCTTCTAAATATGTCTCATCTTTTATTATCTCATTTTGAAAGAATAAAATAAGTAGATAAGTACATTATTTTATTCCGTGAACTCGGTTTATACCTTTTGGGAGTTTTGGTTTCTTATTTTAAAGAAACAGTTCCATAAGAATTATTTATCCGACTTCTCTGGGGACACAAGAATAGATTCTTTATATTATAATATTTTAGAGTTAAAATTACACTGATCAATTTTAAGAACTTAAACTAATGTTATTTTATACGAATATACATTACTTTTCGTAATATTTACGTAACCTACGAGCATGTGAGTGAACTGGCAAGCAAATAACGTCGCCTGGGCGAAATTAGCGCCTTTACGTTGAATATGTTCTTAATAGTGGCCATTCTTGTTTTAATTTGCATTAAGTACTATCACTTTGACAATGCGCCAAATTAGCACACATTGTCTCGCACGTTAGCTGCATAATCTCGTAAAACCTTCAAAATAAGCAAGCTCCTGAGACACAAGTTTTGCAACTTGCATATTATAACTCTGTAAGTTCGGCGTATGCTGAAAATATTATGCAGTGACTGCAGAATGCAGGTGCTATGTCTCAGTTTATGTTTCGGATATGAAACTTAAAAAGTTTTACTAGATTAAACTACAGCTATGCTTTTTAATTAAAGTTTGGTAAAACTAAGTTAAGTGTGAGATCATAGAGATCTAGAGAGATGCCAATCCGTGCGCTGAATACAAAACCTGTTGTCGCAAGCAGCGGCAGTATTCAACGTATGTTAGCTTCAATAAGTTCATTATCCACTGCGGTATTAATACTTAATGTTTGAATATTCGTTAGTACAGAGTAAGAATTGTGAACTGTTTACATGTAATATGGCGACCGGCGTTCAGTCACATAATACAAAATTTGCGAACCGCCGCGAGCAAACTAATTTTGGGCATATTGCTGTGACACCGGCCCCGACCTCTTTTCATATCTCCCTTGTTTTCGTGATCTGTATGTGAGATCATGCTATAGGGGCTATCGTATTCTCTCTGGCAAAAAATACATCAAAAACGTCATTATCATCCTTAAAAACTAAAAACTAAATTGCGTCTGTCTGTTTATACGCTCACTCATAAGATATATATATATATATTTATATATATTATGTTTTTATGTAAGTAGATATAACAAAATTCAGATTTAACACCACTTTTTCTCGTGTGAAGTCGGGGTGGACCGCTAGTTATAAATATTATTGCCATAGTTCTCCAACCGAGCCTGTGTTAGTTTTAAATATTTTTTTGACTGTCACCCATGATATCCCGTATACCGCCACCAGCAGTGCGATTCTATAATGATTCGTCGATGAGCTCGTCGACGAGCTCACCGATGTCAAATATTTTGTCCTTGTCCATAAGGTTGCTTTTCCGTTTCTTGTCATCTCTTCATTTGTTTCACGGATGTTGTCAAAGATGCAACGATGTTTGGTCTTTAGAGAATCGCACGGCTGCAAGGCTTTGTCTGAAAATAAGCAAAAAATGCTATGACATTCAACATTATTTTAACCTTTTTTATTTTTTTTTCATATATTTTTCATGATAACCGTTTACATTAGGCGTGTGTAAAAAAACTCTTTTCTTTTTTCCTTAATAAATGAGTCATGATAAACTGAGCACTGAATGAAGCGTATGTGGATCACCAGTACAATTAAACACAAAACCGGTATACGGTAAATACAAGTCGCTTAACATCATAGAATTACATCTTCACTACACCTCACTCAATGCTTCACCATTCAACTGAAGGAACAAACAAGCCTTTCAAGTTATCGGTTTGATCAAACCCAGGTAGTTTGTGATTGATGTTACGTTAGTTGTGAAGACGTTGCTGCGTTAAAGAAAATGCCAAGAGGGAGTTTGTCAATCATATGGATGTAAACAAACTTATGACAGGAGTTTCCATCTATATATATAAATTACAAGGAAGAGTCTGTTTGTAATGTCAAATACAGTTTAAAAACAAAAAAGAAGTTTATTCTGTTTCTTTTTCTGTCTATTTGTATTCAGGATAATCTCCAAAACAGATGTGGGCCTAGCACGAATATCTGCGTAAGTGTAACGTAACGTGTAGTTCACGTGAAACTGTACAAACTATCATTTATCTAGGGTAACTAGGATACATATAACTCATAATTGGACCGTTGAAGTGTGACGCGTTGACGCTTACAGTGACCTTAGCACGAATAACTGCGTAGTGTAACGTAAGCGTAAAGTAAAGTATTCACGTGTAACAGTACAAACTATCATTGATCTAGGGCAACTGTGAAACAGATAATTCATAGTTTGTACACAGAAGCATGTTGTGTTGACGCTTACAATATAATTACTTTTTCGCCAATTGTTTGTGCTACGGCCACTGATCGCTTTTTACAAATTGTTTGTCCTACGGTCTCAGTGGACCTAGCATGAACTTCGTAACGTAACAAGTCATTCACGTGAAATAGAACAAATAGATGAACTATCATTTATCTAGAGCAACTGTGACACAGATAACTCATAGTTTGTACGCTGAAGCGAGACGTGGAGACGTATATCATACGTGTACCTTTTCGCGAAAATTTTGTACTACGGGCTTTGAACAGATTTCGTTGGACTGTCACTGGCAGATAACTAATGTTATAAGAAGTAACTTTTGAAGGCGTCGTATCCTGCGAGGCCCTGCAAGCGAAGCCGCGGGCAGTTCAATTAGTAGTAATATTATAAATATAGCGATAATATAGCAATTTGATGATCATGTTGTTAAATCAAAGATTATACTAATTTACATGAAGTCAAAGTCAAAGTCAAAGTCCTTTTATTGGTAAATGCATATTCACAAGTCATTTTTTCATAATACATCATAATTTATAAATTAACAAAAACATTTATCAACATTAACAATTAATAAATTCATTCATCAACATTTAATAGGTACATTTTGCAACGTAATTATTTAATAGTAGTAATAATAATAATAATGTAGTAATCTAACACTATAACTTAAACCGATAAGTAGTTATAACAATAAAATTACTAACTTTGTCAAAATTCTTTCCATCTTAAATACGTTTAGTACCATCAATGTTTAAAAATTCTTCACGACTATAAAACGCCTGCTCGATGAGCCAGTGCTTCAACCTGTTTTTAAAGCTACAGATACTCGGAGCTTCTTTTACACTTTCCGGCAGGCGGTTAAATACAGCTGGACCTGCATAATGCGTTAATTTATTTGATCTGACTAGGGAGTGGGGAATCTGTGTTAGCCTGCTTCCATAACGAAAATTATAAGCGCCCGAGTCGTTGCGCCTCATGATGAAGGGATGTGACATGAAGGAAGATGCAATGGGCCTAGCACGAAAATTTGGGTAAATATAACGTAACCATATCGTTTACGTATTCAGTACAAACAATTATTTATGTAGTACAACTGCGGCACAGATAACTCGTTGTATGCGTACTGCATACTAAACGATTACGTAATTATTTTTTTAATTTATTTATTGGGTTCCAAAATTTTATATTGCAAAATGCTAACAATTATAGGCATTGACTTCACGCAATATTGGTTTATACAATTACAAATGAAAATTTGTAATTGTATAAACCAATTTTGCTTTACAATTTTAAGACAATATAATAAGTGTAGGCAATAAATATAAATGACAACAAAAAGAAACATAAACCGAAGCAATCCAGAAAACTTTTGAACATACTGACAATAACTTCGGTGCTTGGTCCACTGGACTCTAAAAAATCAGTCCAACGACTTTTACAATCACTAAACTAACAAAGTCATTCCCACGCTACGTCATCGCTGTAAATAAACGTGACTCATTATTTTTTAAGTAAAAGTTTCCGTCGAATGGACACGAAGCGTGCGAGGGAAGCCGCGAGCGGAAGCATTAAAACGTCTATAGTTTAGCTTTTTATTTTCACTTATCTATAGTTATGAACTCAGCTATACAATGTTCCAACAAAACAAAAGAACAGCTATAATGAACGCAATAGCGTCATATTTAATTTAGTTTGACTCAATTTGACATTTTTAGTTGTTGTTTTTTGTCCCGGGGCACTTGGGTCCAGTCTACAAACATAATCGTAATGCCGCTGTGATTATGAGAATATTTTATTTACTAAACTATGCTTTTCTGTGTGTCTTATTTCTACGTAATACATTAAGTACCTACAACTTTTTTTATAATGATTCATCAAAGTTACTCCCTCTCACCTAATGGAAAGCGAAGATGGATTCAAAGAGCGATGACTAGGAGTATAAGTGCTGCCATATGCTGCACTAATCGCCACCCCATATGATGACCTGAGAGATGCATTTTCACGTTCCACTTGTAAGACTCAGGGTGAAAGCTGCAAAGAAATACGTACGCTGGCAGAGCATTCCACAATTTACTTACACGACAGAGGTAGAAACTGCCACACTTTTTGGTTCGTGGAAAGAAATTTTGAACACTATATGGATGCAATGCTAGGCCGGAACGAGTAGTTCGGGATCGGAATGGTGAGGAAGGAATAAGATTAAAGACATCAAAACATGCTCCATGAAACTAACGGTAGAAAACTCTTAGAGAAGCTATAGTTCTACGCATTTGTATAATGTACTGGTTTTCCAGCTCCCTCCGTCACTTTCATATCAAATCAACTTGATGAACGACAATCAGTTTTTGCACTGACTGCTTTACAAAAGGATTCCTATGCTCGTTAATCACTGCTATTCACCGCATCGATCTTGCAATGCGGTGGATGCCGAACCGATTTGCATACCAATCACTCGCCATCATACCAACATGCTGTTAGCATTCTGTACATTTGTTTATTTACGCAAATTAATATTGACTGTGGTTATATCCGTTTATGATTTTCGTGTACAGTTTAAATTAGAAAAAATGTGTTCAGCATGTGTTGAAATGGTGCTTGTATTATTTTTATGTACGTACATAATATTTGCATAAATTAGTTTTTCCAATAACAAACCTAAGTGTACACTAAGACAAAAACCCTTTTAAGTTTCAGTGTAATTGGATTATTGGTATAGGAACGTATTGAAGACAAACAAAGTATGTATTTTATCTTTTGTTATAGTATTCCATAATAAATATTTTTCACATGTAATGTCTTTGCGTGTGCGAATACAACAATTTACTAAATTGTATATAATTATATATTCAAAATATATATGCCTATAATTAAATGCTAACTTTATTTAAATTATAGAGATACAAGTAATAGAGTATACATCGGTGGCCTAGTTGGTCAATGGCGTCTGAGACGGAGAGTCAGAGAACGCGTGTTCGAATCCCGTCCGAGGATGGAATTTTTCTCTCTATAAATTTCAATGTTTGAGATCGCTAAAGCAGGCGTTAGTGCTTTAAAAAGTAATACTATAAAAATTACAAGGGCTGCGATGTCAATACGAAAGTTTCAAGTATTTATAAATAATGCTTCTTTCGGTTGGATGGTACTGTTAAACTGTCCAATAGATATCGCTCCGTCCCCGCAAGACGGTTAGTCAAATAGTAAGTTAAAATTCGATGCTCGGACCAGAACCTCGGTGGCCTAGTTGGTCAATGGCGTCTGACACAGAGAGTCAGAAGACGCGTGTTCGAATCCCGTCCGAGGATGAAATTTTTCTCTCTATAAATTTCAATGTAATAGAGTATTGATGTTAGGAGTTTACGTATACATGGTTACTGGTTATCAATTAGCATCCTGTTAAGGGCATATTCTGTACATCAAAACAAAAACATTCCCAAAAAAAAATGTTTACTTCATAACTCTACATCGCATCCACTTCATTCATCTACGTGTAGCCATGCATGTAGTTAACAGTGCGTCGTAGCGTAGCACAGCTACGACGATCTTGACTTGCCGCGTCTCAACCCCTTTCTTACGCTACCGCCGCCGCCCGCCCGCCGCCGGCCGGGGCTTTTCGGCATAGTGTTAATTATGTGTGGACCAGTCAAATTGATTTTTTAAGTTTTGTATGGAAGAAAAAGATTGTGAACAAAATTTCGCCATTCTTTAAAGGGATCCTTGATTTCGACATTATTTAGTCTAGATCGTTGGTCATAGGCAGATATCTCCGTCTTCACTTTTAAAAAGTCACTCTGCAAGACGCTCACGGTATCCTGGAGCCTTTCTAAGATTGTAACTCTGGACTCAATTCCTGAAATTCTGCCACTGAGTTCATCAATTTTCCCACTTGAGTAGAGGCTCGTATCCTTCAGTTTAGAAAGTTCATTTCTGATTAAACTCATGTCCTGCTTGAGTCCTGTCAAGGCGGTCATCTGGCTCTTCATTTCCCTAAGCTCCTTCATAATGCATTCAAGGGTCACAGTTTCAGCCTGAGCCAAAACAGCAGTAGATGGAGCTCGGCACGTTGAACATTTCCATTGTGCTTTCCTATCCGAACCATATTTCCTCCAGGATGTCTCCGAGATGCTAGCACAACCAAAGTCAAAAAAGTTTTTGCAAAGAGAGCATTGGACCCCATCGTTGAAATCACCGTTGCAGATTGAACACATCATTTTAGAAACAAATTTATAATTTCTTTAGTTAAAACACAGAGATAATATTGAAAATTAAAAATGAACCAATGGTTGGTGATCTATTTATGCCAGCGGTAAACGGCCAGTAAAAGTAGTCGGAACGAGTGGTCAGAACGAGTGTTCACACGGGACTTTATAGAATATGCTCTTAAAAGGATGCTAATTGATTACCAGTACCCTGTATATACCGTATTTCGTTTGTTATTATATTTGGTAAAACTCACTGGGCTCAGACAATGTTCAGCACTTTACAATCTTTTATAAAGTATAAAGAATGGAACTATATTGTTGGTATTCTTGATCCTGTGGGCCGAGCACAAAAATCTGTTTAAGTGTAACGTAATCGCATCGTTAACGTATTAAGTACAAACTGTCATTTATCTAGTAAAATAGTGGGACAGATAACTCATAGTTTGTACTGAATACGTAAACGATACGATAACGTTACACTTTAGCAGATTTTCGTGCTCGGCCCACTGGTATGTTTTTGTTATGTTTTTATATCCTTTGTATTTGATACACTCTGTATGCTTCTTTATAAATTGTTGTTTTGTTCTATTCATTGTTACACTGGCGTTCGTGAAGTCGGAGTTCCGACTGAAACCAGTTAGCGCTGCTTTCAGTGGGTTTCCAACCCTAGCATATGCTGAGGTGGATCTCATTTCCGACATCACACAACATTTCAAAAAATAATTTCTTTTCAGGTTACAAAGTTATTAACTTTGATTCTTAATTAAAACCATTACAACCATAACCTCATTAAAACCTTCCTGAAAATAATTAAAACAACAAAAAAATAATAAGCGAAATTGTTCCATCCGTTCACATGTGATGCGATGAGTAAGGGAAATAATGGTTTATTTTTAACCAACTTCAAAAAAGGAGGAGGTTATATGTTCGTAATTTTTCGTGTATGTTTACCGATTTCAACCCCGCTTTTGGACCGACTCGCAAAACTTGTTCTTTGTTTTGTAAAGTATACTTCCGAGGTGGTCCGATTTAAATTTCATCAAATTTGGTCCGGCAGTTTTTAGTAACACTCCAATAACTGAAAAATGTTTCATATTTTGTTTCATCATCATTGACGGTGAATGACAATCGATCCCGTAATTGACAAGAGTCACTAAAAAAGGTAAAAAATAATTTTTACCTACTCAAACAAAATTATTTATACATATAGATACGAGATAATTTAAACTAGCAAATGTTAACCTTTGATTTATAACAATATAAACACACAATCAAATCACCGGGAACTAATAAAACAAGAACAACAAATTATACAAGAAAAACAACAAAATGAACACCAGTCCCAAAGCACGGGAGTACCGCTCACACTCTTGATGTTGCAACCATAGAGTTCAATTTTATAGGGACACAATACCCTGGACCCTTAGACAACCGCTTTAAATATGTCCGTGGTATATAAAGCAAATGCTTACCTTTGATTTATAACCATAAGTACAGACACAAATAACCGAGAAACAACAAAACAAGAACAACAAAATTAAACATGAAACCAAACGTTCACAAAATAGGATCCCGAACCCAAATAGTTTTATTGGATCTCAAGCCACAGAAGCAGAATTCCAATATAAAGGAACGCTCCCAAACATTAATAAGAGCTGGTACACGGCATTAGTATTTTGATTAACCACATTCGTCTCACACTCTGCGTATATTCTAGAAACGTAAAGATGCAAGAGTCAGTTGAAGGGACAGACGCGTAGTTTCAGGGGAACCCTGAGCGTGGTTTGAAATGCCATTATCATAATTCACAAAAAAATACAAAATAAATAGAACCGATTTCAATACTTTAAAGTGTGAATTAACTTGCCGAAGTCTTTTGGTTGAAAACATTTTCATCCGTTTTAGTGACCCTTGCTACTTACGGGATTGATTGTCATTCACCGTCAATAAGAATATCGACACTTGAAGGGCTAACATACGAAATACTTATAGATTATTTTTAAGAAGTTTAAGTTTGAAATTAAAGAGTTAATTGTGTTAAATCTGCCTTTTATATATGTACACGTGCTATATTATATGTATGTATATGTACAATTACAATTTGAAATATTTCATACGGACTTCCATTATATTATTGAAGATAAGTACTCAACATGTTAAGACTCCAAGTTGTATTGTTGATGATAAATTAATAGGCCAAAAAAATAACTAAAAATGGAACCGACTTCCACACTAAAAAATATGTAATAACTTGTAAAATTCGGTATCGTGATAGTTCAAAAGCACCTATTATCACAATATTGTGAGCATGATACCGACTTCGACTACTTATTTCACACTTTTCAGTGTTGAAGTCGGTTAGTGAAAACCTCCCTTTTGAGTAACCCTTTCTATTTACGGGATCGATTGTCATTCACCATCAATTACGATATCATCGAGATTGGCGAAGAATAGCATCATATTACAATCTAATAACTGAAAGCAAGTTATTAGATTGTAACTCAAAAACCGTTTTAACGAATATAATGAAATTTAAATGGTTGGTACCATTTAAATTTCATTATATTCGTTATATTTATTTTATTTATTTTATTTATTTTATTTATTTTATTTATTTTATTTATTTTATTTATTTTATTTATTTTATTTATTTTATTTATTTTATTTATTTTATTTATTTTATTTATTTTATTTATTTTATTTATTTTATTTATTTTATTTATTTTATTTATTTTATTTATTTTATTTATTTTATTTATTTTATTTATTTTATTTATTTTATTTATTTTATTTATTTTATTTATTTTATTTATTTTATATATTTTATTTATTTTATTTATTTTATAATTTATATAGTTATAATTTCATTATAGTCCTCGAAGGTATACTCTACCAAACAAAAAAAAGAATTTCAAAATCTGGTTTTTCTGTAAAACGTTATGCGTGTACGTTTTCCACCACTTTACTATATAGAAAGGACAATGACATTATGACAGTCTTAATTATTCGACTTTGACTTGACTACGATACAAGTAAAAATATTTACTTAAATAACTTGAGGCATGGCTAATGTAGAAATGTACGAGACCGGAATAAGTTTGTTTTCAGGAGTAGGTGCTTTTCTTAGTTCTCTATATCTTCGTCATATAAGAAGTATTACACGCATACCACGTCCCGTCTCTTGTCTCTATGACTCGAATATTAAGCGGCTGGAGATATTTACAGGGAAACAAAAATATTGTGTGTACATCCTTTATGCAAATGTTTTCGCTGCTCGTGGAAATGGACC
Organism: Selenia dentaria; assembly: GCA_917880725.1. NCBI lineage: Eukaryota > Metazoa > Arthropoda > Insecta > Lepidoptera > Geometridae > Selenia > Selenia dentaria. The sequence continues at coordinate 11,240,421 of OU862898.1, read as the reverse complement.
TTGAAAAAGACCATGAATATTTGAAATTGAGGATCTTAATTTTAAACACGTGAAATACAAAAACTAATTTCAGCTTATTCAGGATATTCGTGTGTGTGTGTGTGTGTGTGTGTGTGTGTGTGTGTGTGTGGTACTGAAAATTGTGTCTGAGAAACCCTAGTTATTCCAAATAGACCCTCCGTAAAAAGGTTACTTAAACTTTTGCTCGACTCTTGAGGTAAAATGCAACTTTGATAATATTTTCCATGAAATCGTAATGCCGTGAAATTTTTAAAATGTTGGTTAATTTCCGTACGCTGTTTTTATTAATAATGCTATATTTTTTTAAAGAAGCTTTTGGTTAATCAGCTTGTTTTCTAAGCACTTCACAGCGCGCTCGTATTTCTTCTGAACATTGGTATTGTAATTTTAATCACACAGTACGTTACTCCATTCATTACAATGAAAAACGCGCCTTACTACCTCTTAAAACTGATTGGGTACAGACGTGAGTCCAAACTCATGTCTTATTTTTATACGAGTAAGTATTCGTCACGCAACTCATACATACATTCTTAAATTTTCCTCAACTCGTCCTCCACAACCATATTATTACTAACATAAATTACGCTACTAATGCAGATATTAGTTATAGCCACGACAAATCCTGTTGACTTATTGAAATGACCCGGAGCAATCATCTGTTTTAATAATCATATCTCATGTGAGCAGTTTCCCGTTTGGAACGCAAATTATGAAGTACTTAAGGCTCCACGGAAAGCTGTGTGTTAAGGTGGTGATGCACGGGGCATATTAGGACGGTATACCAGAAGAAAAACAGAAGAATTTGTGCGTGGGATTGGACCTTTTCATATTCTTACACATGGAAACTGTAAAAGCTATATGAGACTAAAGATTACAATAGGTATGTCCTCTTTTAGATCGGCAACGCCATGCCCGATTGTCTTGCGGGATGACAGACGGTAGCGCGACGAGGTACTAAAGATGTCAGAGGTTGGCGGGTGGAGTAGCAAGGAAGGAAGAAAAACACTTCTCTCCGTGTGTAGCCTTGCTAGAAACACGCGCTACTTTGTACCCGCCACTGTCTGTCACCCGGTACTGGGATGGTCGCGCACGGTGTTGCCGGACTATAGCTAAAGATGATTTCTAAATATAAAGTTTTATTAACCAACTTCAGAAGAAAATAAGGTTATATGTTCGACAATATGTATTGTTATTGTGTGTTCACTGATTTTCTCCCCAATTGTGGACTGATTCTCAAATATATTTTTGGTAGAGTACACTTCAGAGGTGGTCCCATTTAAATTTCATCAAATTCGGTATAGCAGTAAATAAGTTACACTCCAATTACTCGAAAGAGTTTCACCTATTTTGATCATATCATCATTGACGGTAAATGACAATCGAACCCGTAATCTTAATCGTTTAATTAGCGAGGATCACTAAAAAGGGTAAAAAAATTTAACCGACTTCAACACCAAAAACTGTGGGTTTACCAGTACGGTAGGTATACAGTAAACGAACAAACTCTTTAATTGCACTTCATAATTCCACTTTATAATACTATCACTTACTAGAATATTTAATTTTTTATGTGCTGAAAGTATTATTTATTGTGATAACTATTGCCATAAAATTATCTACATTTTAAGCAACTTACCATTCACATTTATTGTACTAAAGTTCATATTTAGCTTGAGAAAATGAAAAAAAAAATCATATTGCAGCTTATACGACTCGTGTGTTAAAGTCCTTAGCTTTTGCAGCGCTGTGGGTAACTGGAATTTTAGAACGCAACTACCTTTGATATATTGCGAATTTACTAAATGAGCTGGAATTTTCGTAAAAAAAGTAATTTTAGCCACAGAAAGAGGTATTCCAGGAAACTTATGTAAGAGCTGGAACTAAAAACTTATCTGCATTCATGTTTAACCAGATGGTTGATTTTTATATTTAAAGCGTTTTGGGGGGATTTTGTTATTGTAAGTTTTCACTATTAATTCACACCCTTGTAATTTAATATATTTCTCATATCATTGCATTCACTCATTAAAAGCTGTGTATGTTTTACATCCAAAACTAAACTAATTAGCTAAACGTGAAATTTAAATACATTAAAATAAAGAATGACAAGAAGAAGTCAAGGGTAAAAATCGTAAAAATTCAAGGAGAAGAGGAAAATTAATTTCGGACCCAGGAGATGACCCAAAATATAACAACAGAGAGAAAAACAGGAATTTTGAGAAGGATTGGCTCATTGTCATCTGGCCAATAATAATGAAGAGGCATACCACTATAATTATGTTGTTTATCTACATAGAAGAAATGATTTTTGAATTGGTTGTGCTTTGCGAAGGTCCCATCGACCATGGAGCCATTGGGCCTGAGAAGTCGATGTCATCAAGCCGATAGTATTCTGGATGAAAATCCAGTTATACACCGAGGGTAATCATGTGAAAAAAGTGGGACTCCAAAAGTTAAACTCCGACAGGTCACGTATCGCATTATACAATTTAATTACATTTAAAGTTTATTTTATTTTCTATTAGTGTAGGCCTTAAGGGGTAATCACTTTTCTTGATAGTGTAGATTTACCCTATATTACACTACAACCTTTCTTTATTTATATAATGTCAGAATGTGGAAGCTACGTTAGTTAAAAGTACAAGCATTTATTTAATAAACACGACACCAGCTAGGCATCGGACAAACCCAAAATCTAGGTCGATATCGTAAAATTTTCAATAAATACGTACTACACCTATATAATAATACTTCTCTGATGCCAGGGCATATAAAGTGACTACTAAGATAAAGTAAATTTATTATGAATATATAATTACCTAATTTTAATTCATATGACATAAAATATCATTTGTTGGTAATATCTAAATATAAGGAAGCGGCAATTTTTATGACGAAGTCATAATAAAACACTGTTTTAAACTATCACGGTTGTTCACTAAAGATATATGATTATTAACGGGATATATACCGTGGTAAGGTTCTGGAATGAGCTCCCGATATTTCGGCGCAGTTACATGCACCATATTCACGCAACATGCAACATGGTGCATGTACACGGTAAATATCCCGTTAATAATTATATAACTTTAGTGAAGTCATAATAATACTAAATTTACATAGATGTCAGATAACAACTTTATAGAAGTGTAGTATTCCAAAATACTCGACGTCTTCAACATGCCACTTACTTTTTTGAAATGCGTGTCCCATTTTTTCCTCAGAAGGCTTGATCTCCTCAAAATAATAAATCAGCGTAAAGTTCGACGCAGACTCAGATAAAACGCCTCTACGACGGCGAAATGCAAATCCTGCAAGCTAGTGCCAACAAGATTAGTCTGGCGCTAATTCGGAGCAATAATTTTGTCTAAGTAATTGATGAAATCAGAAGTCTAAATCTAAGAGCATTTTAATTCGTAAGTGATATAGCCTTAGTTGTAGACGGATTAGAATAGACCAACGTGTTGTAGGCCGACATCTTTTTAAATAAAATGTCCACAAAGTGACAGTGGTAGCTTATATTGGACCTTCGAGTAGGGAGTATACTAATCTATAAATCATTTGATTTACTGACCGCGTGAGTGAACTGTATCTGATTTAACTGGCCAAATTGACTTTCATCTGACCGTTGTCTTGTTAGGTTGTTCGTTGGTCTTCCTGTACATGTCGCATTTTTCAACCAATCTTGACGAAACTTGGTATGCATGTTTTACTATTTAATTAAAAAAAATGTCAGAGCGTGGTGGGAGCGGGTACTTTTCCTAAAAATGGGGAAATTTGCTCGCGTTATTTACCGACAGATTTTGATAAAATTTGGTACCTGACTTTAAAGAGTAATTTTGAATAATATTATAATTGGTCACGTGGTTTCCGAAAATAAAACTATGTGCTTGCCAGGTCTACAGTTTTCAGAACTACTAGTATTTATTAGATAGATATCTCAGCCATCAGCGGCTTCGCTCACATTGTGTATGGGATACGAAACCACAGATATTAATAACATTTTAGAGCTCCAAAAATTATTTCTTAGTTTATGCTTGCAAACTAAAAGGCATTAACTGCCAAAACTGCAAGTTTGAAGCCACAGCAGTTTAGGCTCTGCACTGCTAAAATCAGTTAGTCTGAAGAACTAATTAAGTATACAATATGTACAGATAGATAAATCAACTGTTTTTTTGGTGTCTTATACGGATAGTAAAGTATTGTTAAAAACAAAACATGCGTTTCAAACCAGTGAAACAAAAGCTCAAAGAACTTTTTCGCCTAAAACTCGACTGAACTAGAGTTGGAAATTATAGTTTTACACGTGCACCTTGGTTTCATTTTTAGGGTTTCGTGCCACAAAAGAAACAAGGAACCCTTATAGGTAAATTTTGTTGTCATCTGGCAAGACCCATTTTCTCAAAAACGCTCCCAGCTGAACTTTGTATCAAGTAATCGGGCATACAATCACTTACAGCTGTCAAAAAATTAGACTTGTAAGTCAACGCGATCAAAAGTAATGACTGTTTATGTCACTGTGTGATTCCGCTGTGAAATCGCAAATATGCGATTTCACAGCGGAATCACCTGTGTACTTCCCGTCGATCTGGAATCATGAGATTAAACAAGAAGCAGTACAGGATATTTAATAGTAAAAAATCTGGAACCTTAAATTGTTCCCAGACACATAGCAAGTGGGCGCGATCCGGCGCGGAGCTATGACATTCAAATTCGAACATTACAAAAAAATATTGTCACAGATCGCGATCGCTTTCCCGCGTCTCCCGCCTCTTAGCTTTAAATCCTACTAATATTATAAATGCGAAAGTTTGTGAGTATGGATGTATAGATGTGTGTATGTTTGGATGTATCGATGTGTGGATGTTTCATACTCTTTCACGCTCAAAAGGGCGGGGACTATTTTGATGAAATTTGGTAAGGAGGTAGATGACGCGCTGGATAAACACATAGGATACTTTTCATCATCATTATCACCATCACGCGGGTGAAAAAGCGTAATATTCTTAGGTACAGCATAGACAAAATAACAAGAACTTGGCCTACGTTAAGAAATGATGACAGTTCTGTCAAAATTTGTGTCAGCTTCTGATAGCTATAAGTCAAAAGCACGCTATCACTTTGACAGCTCGATACACTAGATGTACTCAGCAGATGAAATGTAACAAAAAATCCGCCAAGGGTGATGAATTTTAATGACAGTTTATTCCATGGTGATTAATTTAATATTTGTATGTACGTAGGTACTGTATTTTATTGTTAGTGGTTACTGAATTACTAAGCACTTCAATTTCATCATATAACCACGTTAATATTTTATGACATTTTGGTATAAAGATAGATATGGTCTTGGAGAAAATAATAAGCTACTCGTAGTACTAATCCTGCGCAGATGAAGCGCGGGCACCAGCTATTATACTTTTATAACAAAAGAGCAAATTCACTATTACAAACTTATTATCTTCGGTTAGTGCAATAGTCTAACGATCGAATGGCAAAGCTAAGTTTGTCCTAGTTTGTCTTATAGCTTGAGCAATAATGATAGATGCTTTCATAATGTACAGGGTAACCGTCAGTGTGCGAGTCCGGCGATTGCATAAGTGAATCAACAAATAAGTGTAAATGCGTTTTATTGCGTATATGCGTACACATAATAATTTATTGCTTAGCTAGGCTATACAATGATTTGTAAAGCAATTATAAATTGCCCGTGCGAGCAACAACTTTGCAAGTGTCTGTCAGTCGAGCCTGTCAGAAATAAACGTGGGTAAATTATTGCCACGCCGTGGTCAAAGGTTGTTTCCGAAATGTCAAATGTCGTGGTGAACAATTTATAGGGCAAAGCTGGGCGTAACTTTCAGGCCTAACGTGAGAATCGAGCTCGGGGGATAGAAAAGGGGCTATTCAAAGTTTAAAAGTTCGACAGTTGCGAAAGTTGCATTGACGTTAGCGAGAGAGAAAGTTTGAAGGTTTGAATAAGTAGGTCTTACTTGGTAGGTGATAGCTTTTGAAGATTATGGACGTGAAGGACGTATTGACGTGATAATTTTGTTTATCAATAATTGGTACCGACTAACCTAAAAAGTGTAAAATAACTTGTGGAAATCGGTACCGTGATAGTTCAAAAGTATCTATTATCACAATATTGTGCTCATCGTTCCAACTTCGACAAGTTATTTTACACTGTATAGAGTTAAATTCGATCTATTTTTGGGTAAGAATAATTTTCACCCTTTTTCGACCCTTGCGTCTTACGGGATTGATTGTCATTCACAATCAATTAAGATATCAGCTTGATTGGTTCACTTTTCTGTTAATGGATTGTGACTCAAAAACCGTTTGATCGAATTTTATGTTATTTAAATGGGACCTTTTCGGAAGTATACTCTACCAAACAAAAAAAAAATATCAAAAATAATTCAAAATTAGAATTCTATAAAAAAAAGTTATGATCATACATAAAATATAAAAAAGTATACGCGTCGTTAGTTGGTTGAATATGACGAGGCATAGATAAGTATAAACCAAAATTGTACGTTACCTTCTGTTGCTATATTTGCACTATTAATCTGTCCGCATCAGGACAAAAAATAACAAAAGATTTATGAATGAAACTTGCCTCTAATGAGGCTTGCTGATTCGGACAGATTAAGAATCCTACCTTAGTATCTACCAAGACTTAGAACATGTATGAAATCTATTTCTAAATCAAGTTTTGCCTTTGCTGGTTTTGCTTTCTGTTGATTAATCAGTCAGTCAACACAATTATATTATGTTCTTGCAGTCTGAGCTATCTGGAGTTGGAGAATTCCGAAATTTACTAAAATTGTCCAGTTTTAAACTAGCCTATTCTTGATTCTTCTTTAAAGCCTAAGCTATCTGGAGTTGGAGAATGCCGAAAGTTACTAAAGTTGTCCAGTTTTAAACTGCTTGATTCTTCTTTAAAGCATATGCCTGAGCTATCTGGAGTTGGAGAATGCCGAAAATTACTAAAATTGCCCAGTTTTAAACTAGCCTATTCTTGATTCTTCTTTAAAGCCTATGCCTGTGCTATTTGTAGTTGAAAAATGCCGAAAATTACTAAAATTGTCCAGTTTTTAAACTAGCCTATTCTTGATTCTTCTTTAAAGCCTATGCCTGAGCTATCTGGAGTTAGAAATTGCCGAAAATAACTAAAATTGACCAGTTTTTAAACAAAGCCTTTTCTTGATTCTTCTTTAAAGCCTATGCCTGAGCTATCTGGAGTTGGAGAATGCCGAAAATTACTAAAATTGCCCAGTTTTAAATTAGCCTATTCTTCATTCTTCTTTAAAGCCTATGCCTGAGCTATCTGGAGTTGGAGAATGCCGAAAATTACTAAAATTGCCCAGTTTTAAATTAGCCTATTCTTCATTCTTCTTTAAAGCCTATGCCTGAGCTATCTGGAGTTGGAGAATGCCGAAAATTACTAAAATTGTCCAGTTTTAAACTAGCCTATTCTTGATTCTTCTTTAAAGCCTATGCCTGAGCTATCTGGAGTTGGGAAATGCAGAAAATAACTAAAATAGTCCAGTTTTTAAACTTAGCCTATTCTTGATTCTTCTTTAAAGCCTATGCCTGAGCTATCTGGAGTTGGAAAATGCAGAAAATAACTAAAATAGTCCAGTTTTTAAACTTAGCCTATTCTTGATTCTTCTTTAAAGCCTATGCCTGAGCTATCTGGAGTTAGAGAATGCTGAAAATAACTAAAATTGTCCAGTTTTAAACTAGCCTATTCTTGATTCTTCTTTAAAGCCTATGCCTGTGCTATTTGGAGTTGAAAAATGCCGAAAATTACTAAAATTGTCCAGTTTTTAAACTAGCCTATTCTTGATTCTTCTTTAAAGCCTATGCCTGAGCTATCTGGAGTTGGAGAATGCCGAAAATTACTAAAATTGCCCAGTTTTAAACTAGCCTATTCTTGATTCTTCTTTAAAGCCTATGCCTGAGCTATCTGGAGTTGGAGAATGCCGAAAATTACTAAAATTGTCCAGTTTTTAAACTAGCCTATTCTTGATTCTTCTTTAAAGCCTATGCCTGAGCTATCTGGAGTTGGAAAATGCAGAAAATAACTAAAATAGTCCAGTTTTTAAACTTAGCCTATTCTTGATTCTTCTTTAAAGCCTATGCCTGAGCTATCTGGAGTTGGAGAATGCCGAAAATTACTAAAATTGTCCAGTTTTAAACTAGCCTATTCTTGATTCTTCTTTAAAGCCTATGCCTGAGCTATCTGGAGTTGGAAAATGCAGAAAATAACTAAAATAGTCCAGTTTTTAAACTTAGCCTATTCTTGATTCTTCTTTAAAGCCTATGCCTGAGCTATCTGGAGTTGGAGAATGCTGAATATAACTAAAATTGTCCAGTTTTAAACTAGCCTATTCTTGATTCTTCTTTAAAGCCTATGCCTGTGCTATTTGGAGTTGAAAAATGCCGAAAATTACTAAAATTGTCCAGTTTTTAAACTAGCCTATTCTTGATTCTTCTTTAAAGCCTATGCCTGAGCTATCTGAAGTTGGAGAATGCCGAAAATTACTAAAATTGCCCAGTTTTAAACTAGCCTATTCTTGATTCTTCTTTAAAGCCTATGCCTGAGCTATCTGGAGTTGGAGAATGCCGAAAATTACTAAAATTGCCCAGTTTTAAATTAGCCTATTCTTGATTCGATTCTTCTTTAAAGCCTATGCCTGTGCTATTTGGAGTTAAAAAATGCCGAAAATTACTAAAATTGTCCAGTTTTTAAACTAGCCTATTCTTGATTCTTCTTTAAAGCCTATGCCTGAGCTATCTGGAGTTAGAGATTGCCAAAAATAACTAAAATTGACCAGTTTTTAAACAAAGCCTTTTCTTGATTCTTCTTTAAAGCCTAGTTTGTGTACCAAATTTTATCAAAATAATTAGGTAAAGAGCGCCACAGAAAACCATTTAGAAAAGATATTCCTATTCAAAAATTGCCAAGAACAAAAGAAAAATATTGAATTGTAGAATACGCATACCAAGTTTCGTCAAGATATGTTGAAAAATGCAACCTGTACAGGAAGACCAACACATAACCTAGCACAGATAAAAGTCCATTTGGCCAGTTAAAGCAGAGACGCTTCGCTCTATCGGCCTTTTAATGAATTTATGTATACTGCACTTCCTAAGCAGGACACCTTAATATATTATTTAAATACGTAAAATAAAAATTTCTGTGAAAAAATGACCACTCCAAGCTTATTGTAGATAATATATCAATGCAAAACATTTTTTACGCATCATCTTTGATAAGTGTAAGTAGGCCACTTTATTTTTATCTTTGTTGCGTTTAAGGAACCGCTGAGAGGACCATTTACAGATTATTCAGTCCCTATTGTCAATGTGCGCATGTGATAAAAATGTACGAGTAAGTATGTCAATGATGTTAAAATGGAATCGTTTGTAGCGCAGAATTGTGTTTTGGCAATTAGGTTGAGTAACTTCCAACCGGTCCTTTTGGAAATTCTGGGGGAGGCATATGTTCAGCAGTAGACGTCCTATGGCTGAGATGATGATGATGATGACTTGAATAATTATGTCACTTGATGCAACATTATGTATAACTATTTAACTTGACTAATGGCAAATGTACAAACACGTGAGTTCAATTATGAAGTAAACATAGAAGTATAATATAGAATATAAGTAAACATAGAAAATAATTATTTAATGTATTTTTGCTTTAAAACCACTGTATTGATGTTTAGAATGATGTTTAATTGTTACAAGTTATCAATCTTATTTAAGTGGCAACATTCGCAAGCCATAGATATAGTCTGATTAATCTATGGGCCATACAATAGCGACGCAGTTTCAATTGAGAGCAATATATAACAGAATACCAAATTTTACATTAGAAGCAGTACAATCGCAGAAGCGTTGCAGTAGTGTGGCAATTGCTCAGTAGCTAAGAGAATAGCCACCCAGGTAGGTTGCAATGGTAGTAGATAGATAGATACACTATTTATTGAACCCAATAAAATTAAACGAATAATACGTAACAATAAGCGTATTATCTCTCTTATTATTCATTGCAATCTTTTCCTGACAACCTTTAATAAATAAAAAATCCAATACTTGGATGGGTTGGAAGTATAGTGCCGTTTCCATCTGAACGCGTCCCTTGTTTTGAGTATACACGTTATACTGTTCTTTCCAGTAGTCTTAGAGTAACAGTCGTCAGTCCTTGTCGGAGGCATTCGAGTGACCTTCAAACTTCGCATCAACTCTCACTGAGAGCACGTAGTGGATTACGCCCTATACAAATTTTTCTAAAAAGGAACTTCATAATCCAGAACCTAAAAGTATGCACATAGTATAACGTTTTTTTTTATATTATGTAACGTAAAACTATTAGAGTAAAAAGTAGTAGACGTAAAGCTCTTTGTGTCATTTTCGTCCGGAGAAGAACAGCCACAATACCTGTTTCTACCGCAAAGAAGTAATGTTCGCATTAGTGCGTTTTGGTTTGAAGAGTGCGAAGAAAGATGCGAAGAAGTACGAAGAATGCGGTGAAATTACTTCTTCTTAATCGGGCACTCTTGGCATAGTGGTCGTGATTGGTAAGATGGTGCCACACGGTGTATATTGAACGTCATTCTTTCCAGTGGTGGTGATTACAGAATTTGCTATTTCTAGCATTTAATCGGGTTGTTGCATATTGAGAAGAATTTCCTTAGTAAAATACAGGCACATACAATTTAACAACTTAATGTCGCAGGGCATTTTGTTACGTGACAAAAAGCGTCTTTTATAGGCAGATTACTACTTAACACCAAGTGGACTTCGTGCTTGTACAGTCGATTACTTAACAGTAAAAAATTATGTGTACCTTAAATTACTAACCGAAGTTTTCATAGCCACATTAAAAAGTATTTTACCAGGTTTCTTACTCTGTTGAGAGCTCAACGACAAACTCCGGAAGTTTTTTACACCTACTATGACTTCAAAATGAGATACCTAATTTGTATAGACTAAAAGCTTTTTGGAAGTGGCATTTTTAACTGTAGGTAAAGAGTAATAGTGAAGGCACAACGGTAGTTCAGAATGCGTGTCTTTGTTGATATTGTATTAAATTTTACTGAAAGCAAACAGAGGCTTTAATTTTAGTCACCTATGCGATTTTACAAAATACTTGGGTAATTTTAAGGCTCTTTCCACGCACGGCTTCACTGGTGCTGGTTATACTCGTATACTCGACCACCATCGCGAAAGCGTCGAAAAAACTAAATTTAAGATTTTTAAATATTTCTCCACGAAAAGTTTACATTAGTGATCACAAATCTAGTACATAACACTTATAACTTTCTGAGTTCTGCCTTCAGCTTCAACATTGATATATGTCGATAGTTGCGCCCACATCGGTATTGGACGAGCCTGTATTAAGAGTTAGTACAAAGTGTATACACAAACGAGTAAATACCCCAAAATTCAAAAAAACAATTCAAGCAATCAGATACCAACACAATGAGCAAAAGTGTGTGTTGTAAAGTTTCGTAAATTTAAACTATAAAATAAACGAAATAAATGTATGAAAAATATGCTGTCTAATAAGATAAGCCAGTTGAAGTGGCAGTGGGCAGGCCACAAAGCACGAAAAACAGATGGCCGATGAGACCGGAAGGATATATAGTAGAGACCACGGACCGGCAAGCGCAGCATAGGTCGTCCACCAACAAGGTGGTCTGACGACCTGATAAAGGAAGCAGGACGCCGTTGGATGCAGGCCGCTTCCAAACGGTCCTTTTAGAAATTTGCGGGGGAGGCCTATGTTCAGCATGAACGTCTTACGTCTTATACGTAAGTATAATTGATGGTTTGTCTTTTGCTTGCTTTGCTTTGTGATTTAAGCAGTTACTAAAAAACCCGTTTTGATGAAAATTGACATATTGATAAGACGGGAAAACACATATATTAATAGGACTACCACTATGCACGTAAGCGCTGCGGGCGGTAGCTATTACATAATAATTACAGAAATATAATTATGCAATTAAACTCATATTGCTAGAGCCAACCACGAAGCTACAAAATAAATAAAAAAGATTTGATACTTAAACGATTCACCGATTCACGGACAACCGCCAAAATAAGTTTCTCAATGACAACCCAAACGTTTACTGAAGCAAGTAACTTCAACCGTTTCGTTCAATTGATCACTAAATAACGTTCATTCAATTCGTACCCCAAAAATGGGGTGACCTTAGAGGTGCTCAAAGTTTAAGTGGAGCATTCGCGAGGCAAATTTCGTACCCGGATTATCTTCGCCCTTTTATCTCGCCGGCTTAGACTAATCTCTTCGTGTAGACGGCTTGTTACTGAGTTTTGAGGACAAGTTTTGGAGCAGACTAAAAATGTACCTACAGAATTCGTAGCGTGTCAAACTTTCAGAAATGTATCTCAAATATTTTTTATAGTATTACTTTTTAAAAGCACTAACGCGTGCTTAGCAATACTATACATTGAAATTTATAGAGTAAATTATTCCCATCCTCGGACGGGATTCGAAACCGCGACTTCCGACAATCCGTGTCAGACGCCATGACCATCTAGGCCACCGAGGCTGGAGGTCCGAGCATCGAATTTTAACACTCTATCTAATTTTAACCGTCTCACGGGGACGGAGCGACATCTATTGAACAGCTTTGACAGCACTATCCAACTTAAAGAAGAATTTCTTAGAAATACTTAAACTTTCCCGTCCGAGGATGTGAATTTTTCTATCTATAAATTTCAATAAATCTCATATAAATTCAAATTCAAATTCAAGTCATTTATTGCGAATAAAGGTGATACAGAGATCTTACATTTAACGTTTTATGATACACTCTATCCGGCCTTTACACGAGGCATGCAATATTACATAAATACTAGGTATTTATAACTTTAACGAAATAATTACTTACTAAATTGGTCATAAATAATAGAATAATCAGTAGTAAATCACAAGGTCAAACAAAAAATTAAGTAGGTACAATGTAGAATTATTAAATTATTAAATGAGGCGAATAATCAAAATATTAGATAATTCAAAGGAAATTATATTAAAACAGTTCATAATACTATATACCTATTGCCACAGTCGCATTACAATAATTTTTCATTTAAATATTTATCAACTCTATAATAACATTTATTCACCACAAGCTTATATAGCTATAATCGCAGGTTTCAGCATATTTCTAATACGTTTTTGTATTTTTTTGTGGTTCTCGTACACGAAATACTTATGAAATCTTTTATCATATCTAAACAAATAATTCACTTAGTGGAAAGCTGAGTCTGTAATTCTTGTGTTTCTATGTGTTTCTCGGTATATGACACAGTACTTGTCTTACAGAGTGCAGTTCCTAGAGTGTTGGACGTCTGTTTTGAACAAAATTAAACTCAGTATGCTATAAGTTGAAAAGCTTGGGCTGAAATTCAGTGATTGTAACATAAAAAAAAAAAAAAAAAAAACAATAATGTGCATAGGTACACTATAAAATATTATTCTATAATATACTAATCGAGAGACAGAAATATAAGTTTAATATCAATGAAGATTTGTGATAAAGAGATTATTACTGATCATTGGTCAGATGGTGGTCAAACACTATTCAATGTATATATATTTAATGTATTTAACATGTTTATATATATTACTAGCAAACCCTGCGAACTCCGTTTCGCCACCAGATGGCTTCGTTTTATGTAACATTTCGTTTGGCGCCATCTACTTAAAATATTGGTTTGTAGTACATGCTATGTATCAGAGATGGCGCTGTATGTAAAAAAAGATTTTCCCGCTTTTCTTTTTTAATTTTTCCTGAATTTTCTTTACTATAAACCTCACGGAGCCCGAGACCTTTTCAACGAATGCAAAACCGTGGAAATCGGTTCGTGCGTTCTGGAGTTATAGCGTCAGGAAGGAAAACCCGACTTATTTTTATATAGTAGATTTTCCACACAAAGGTCTTCAGGTCCCAAACTAGGCAGAGCCTGTACTATGGTAACCTGCCGTGCGATTCTGTAATGATTCGTCGATGTCCTCGTCGACAAATGTCAAATACTTTGTGAGATATCGCCCTTGTACATTAGGTTGCTTTTCCATCGTTTCTTGTCATCGCGTCATTTGTTTCACGGATGTTGTCAAAGATGCAACGATGTTTGCTCTTAGAGAATCGCACGGCTGATGACTGATATACATACTTAAATACGTAATATACATACATACGTACGATGTATACATCTAGACACAGATCAAACAGCCATGTTCATGCACACACATCTTTGACCTGTCCGTGGATCGAACCCGGGAACAGCGCAGGCAGCAAGGCAGGGGTACTACCAACCGCGCCAACCAGCCTGTCAGTATATATATTTTAAAATAAATTACTAGCTCTGCCTTGTAGTTTCACCCGCGTGGTGATGAAGAGAATCATAATTATGTTCTTCCTCGATATACTATCTGACTATTCGCTGGCTTTCTTAGCCGCTGATCTCAGGTTCTATGCCTGGACAGGTCGAACACGTCTGTTTGACCTGTATCTAGGTATATCTCCGTAAGAAATTTCATTACGACCCGTTCAGCCATTTAGTCCTCAGATGGTAACAAACAAACATTATTGTTATATAAGTATGGATAAAAAAGCCTCAGAATTTTAGGGACTTAAATTAGGTACTTCCAAAGAGATATAATATAACGCTATGTTAGTATTAGTATGTCAAATGTAGACTAAAGTAAAATTATATTCCGAAATAACAAGATTTTGAAAAGATGTATCTTATTTCTTAATTCCTGGTGTTGGGTACACGAGGATTTAATGTTCTGTAAAGGCAGTAACAACCCCTGGCCTGACAACCCGAGTATTTGTTTAAAACAACACGCGAATTCCTTTCAGACGTGAGCATTTTCCAAATACCTGACTTTCCAGTAGGTAAAGTACCTTTCACGTATAAAAGAGAAGCTTCAAATGCCTATCTCAGTAATTATTCATGTAAATGCGAAAACTTCGCGACGAATTCACGAAACGAACCGATTATAACGCTCCAGCGGCGGTCTTCAGAGTTGGGAAAAGTTCTTTAAAAATTTAAGAAGGTAACAAATAAATAAATTATTCTGCCTTTATCGCTCGTCTTGGCTGAAACTTCAAAAGACAGTTTTATATCTAACGGCAGGAATATCAAATATGTGTCTACTTTTTGACATCGAAGTGATATCTAGAATTTTTTGTAGTTATATCATTCAATCACTCATCTATAGATGAAGATGTCCTGACTGACTGACTGACAGACAACGCACAGCTTAAACCAGACTTGGAATTTGGAGGGTGTATTATCCTTGATGCGTAGAGGTGTACTAAGAATGGGTTTTTCGAAATTCTGCCCCTAAGGGGGGCCAAATGGGGTGAAAACGTTTGTATGAAACTCCTTTGTTTTTGAACTTATAGTTATGGAAATTTGTATTTGGATAGGTCATTCAAAATAGAAAATTTTTTTTGGGTAGTTGGTGGTTTAATAGGGTGAAATGGAGGGGTGAAAGTTTGTATGGAAATTTTTTTTTGTTTTCGAACATACAGTGATGAAAATTTGCATTTGGACAATTTAAAGTGATGATTTCAATATTTATTGACAGGGATGACTTAATGGGGTGAAACGGGGGACAATTTTTTTTCAAAGTTCTTTGTTTTTTGAACTACAGTGATGAAAATTAATAACTGGATAGGTAATTTAAAATAAATAGTGTGATGCTTTCAATATTTTTGTTTGCAAAACGAGGGATGTAAAAACTACTACATATTATAAACTGTAGAGGTCAAATTTCTGTACAATGAAAAATATACTAAAAACCGAGTCAGGGGATGTAAGGAGTGAAAAATAAATTCAAATTGTTGGTTTCTTTGTATGTTTATCTGTCTGATTGTACGGGCTAATCTCCGAAACGACTAGACCAATTTAAAAGAAATTTCGTATGGTGGTAGCTTATATCCCTGATGTTGATCAGGGATATAAGCTGTTGATATAAGATACTTTTGATCCCGGTAAATTAAAGGGTTCCCGTGGGATAATTAAAAATCTGTAATTACCGTATCCCGCGAGGCCACGCGAGCGAAGCCGCTGGCGGGTCAACTAGTGTTGAATGAAAGGCAAAGTGGAGTGCCTTTTAAGCGTGAAGCACTATTAATTATTCTAATAATTATATAAAAACTAGCGACTGCTCGCGAATTCGTTCGCGCGGGTGGAGGCTGTCTTGGTTTTTCTTTCATAAGAACCTTCTCCTGACAATAATTAACAAAAAAAAAAGAATAAGCGAGATTGTACGATCCGTTCTCAAATTACAGCGTGACAAGGAGAAATAAAAGTTCATTATTATATACAGGTTGTTTGGTAGAGGGACCGACATACCAAATGAGCGTGTTCGGGGGCCTACTTGGGGAATACAAGTTGGGCAAAAAAAATCCCAGAACCCCCAATTTTTTTTTAAACTTTTTTTGTGAATTTTCCCTTTTTCTCCGAAATAGTTTCTATTTACCACCATAACATTTGTAAAATCTGTTTTAGACAGGATGTTTTTAGTTGAATTTGGTCTCTATACACCTTCAGGCCAAGTAAAGCAAAATTGGATACCTGGATTTTGAATTGGATTGGCCTGAAGGTGAATAGAGACCTAATTAAACTAAAAACATCATGTCTAAAACAGATTTTACAAATGTTATGGTGGTAAATAGGTACGATTTCGGAGAAAAAGGGAAAATATAGAAGGAATTCTCTCGGAGTCATATGCATACATAGGGTAGACTTCGTGAAATGTAGGAGCTATTAATTTACTTACGTACCGCTTTATTTTTAGATGAGTATTTGTGTATATTTTAAAATTTAAACGCTTTCCAGTTTTTGAATACATAGTTTTAATGCCGTACATCACTCAGATTCACGACAGAACCTTCTTCGTAAATTATTTTCTTTTCATTTCAATCAATTCATCCACAAAATTATTAGTGATATTAATCTTTGTTGCCCTAGGTAAACTAATTAATATATAAACACTCCTTCTAAATAGAATTTAAATGACTAAGTGGTAACTGGTTCAGGTGCTCCAAATTTATTTCCGACCATTGCTCGCCGGGAAAACGAAATGCAAAACGGAAAATCAGCAATTACACTCCTACTCTAGTTAATTGATGACTGAGCGACGGTGGCGTCTTGTATGGTGTGATGCTTGATAGGGCTGCTGCTTAGACTAAAAGTGACTCTATCTATCAAATTGTGCAATACTATGTCGTTCGTTAATTAATCATATTCGTTAAATAGACAATATGATTTGACAGTCTCGTCAGCCTAGTTACTCGGCCTTCCAGGTGAGATGTACGACTTTCGTTTCCTGGCTGAGACAAACATTCAGTTGATGATCAGAAATGTTTGTTCGCGGGGCTTGTATGTTTGTGTTCATGCCTCTTATGATACAGCGAATCCTAGTGCGTGGGCTTGAGTGCGTAAACGTCATTATTATTATTGACAACACCAAACTCCTCATACAATTTTGTTGACAGTTTATGATCTTTTGGCCTAGCAGGGATAACTGCGAAAATGTTTATCTAGGGCAACTGTGACACAGAAAAATCATTGCTTGTACGCTAAAACGTGACGCGTTGAAGCTTACGATATGATATACGAATACTTTTTCGCAATTTGTTTGTGCTACGGCCTCTGATTGTGTTTTGTTTTCATACGTGCACATTTATAAATACCAAAAATGGAACCGACTTCAATACCAAAAAGTGTGAAATAACTTGTTGAGGTCGGTACCATGTTAGATCAAAAGTAGGTATCTTATATAACAGTATTGAGCGCATGGTATTTCACACTTTTTGGTATTTAAGTCCGTTCCATTTTTTGGTAATTTTTACGCCATTTTTAGTGACCCTTGCTACTTACAATGTCAAACAAGTCAATGATGATATCATCAAGATAGGCGTAGCAATTTTCAGTTTTTGGAAATTAACTCGAAAACTGCTTGAGCAAATTTGATGAAATTTAAATGGGACCACTTCGGAAGTATACTCTACGAAACAAAAAAAGGATTTTAAGAATCGGTCCACAAATGGGGTAGGTATCGATTAACATGCACCAAAAAAAAACCAAATACACACGAACATATAACCGTCTCCTTTTTTAAAGTCAGTTAAAAAAAAACCTTATTATGTCATTCGGTGATGAGACAAGTAAGCCGCTCGCCTGATGAATGCTTTCTCACACATCACGCTTGCTCGTAGCAGTTCAGTCACATTCAGAATTGTAAACACTTTCCTCATTACCTTGAGATAACATGTTAAATCTTTTGCCCTGTTATTTCACTGGAAATATTCCCCTTCAAACCGATACATAGTACGTGTGTACAGTACTATTTCCCGGTTGAACTGGCAAAGGTGTTGTACCTACTTCCTTAGGCGTAGACTGGTCCTATCACTTCAAGTGCGTAATATCGTCAAATAGATCTAATATAATAGAAGTCAGTATCGAGCGTCAATAGCTCAACAATAAATAAATCAAAATCAAATCATTTATTCTGTATAGGCCTTCGGGGGCACTTACAAATTGTCATTTTACATTTATTATTTCTTAAATCTACAACCGCACCGGAACGCGACCACGACTGAGATGATTCTGAAAGAAACTCAGCGAAGCTGTTAAGAATACTTTTACACATCAGCAGAATAATTACCCATTTTAAGTATATTTATATTTGTGATACACGTCGTAGTTTTTTTAAATACAGTATTTTATTCATTGATTCTTCTCACATTACTAACTTTTTCATTTCATGAAAATCAACCAAATAAACTATTAACTGTAAAATCCACAGTAATTGCAAAGCTACTGACAGCCCTATCTGCTTCACGGCTATCGCGGAAAGGAGTGCAGCGTTGAACCCGCGACAACCAATTAGTCGGAATTTATTCAGATCATTCATTTTCAAGCCTTTCGTGTTGACTTGTACTACTGATTTTGATTTGTATATACGTTACGTACGTTTTGTTGGTGGGAGTGCCACGCTGTAACCCTTTGGGTTACAGCCGAATGGGCCGGCACGACCGGGGAAGTACAACACTTCCATATAACACCGACGTGAAGTAACATAGCTTGCTATTGCGTTTAAGTCGGTCTGTGGGAGGTTCCGGAGGCACGAATCCCACTCCACTCTCTCCTGCCCCCGTCCATTCTTACCCCTTCTTTTCTTCCTTAAAGGCCGGCAACGCATCCTCGAGAACTCTGGTATTGCGCATTTCCGTATTTCCGTAGGTAACGGTATCACGTAACATCAGGTGAGTCACCTGCACGTTTGCCAATATATTCCATAAAAATGACACTATATTACATTATTATGGAGATATATTAAATTAAAAAAAAACAAAATACATTACCTACTATATTTTATTTTAGATAGCGATGTAGGGATTCAAATGTACTCGTAATAAAAAATTCTGAATGAAGAGATAATAGAGTCTTAGTTACAAACTCAGTGCTGTATTCCATGTTTTACTGGTACTGGGTTTTTTGTAAATATACTCTAGATATGGTAAACACCACGAGTACCCAGAAAGTTGCAGTAACCACTCGTTGTAACGCACTCAGAAAGACATGGATCTTTTAATCACGCTGCTGCACTGCACACGTCAATACCTGCTACGAGTGTTTGTGAGTGTTCTTATTGTTACAGTGCTTTTCGTTTGCAGTTCTTGCACTGTTCATAACTCATTGCTTGTACGCCGAAGCATGACACCTTGAAGCTTACGATACGAATACTTTTTCGCAATTTGTTTGTGCTACAGGCTCTGATTGTGTTTTGTTTTAATACCTGTGCATTTTTTTAATACCTTATTATGTCATTCGGTGATGAGACCAGTAAGCTGCTCGCCTGATGTATGCTTGCTCACACATCACGCTTGCTCGTAGCAGTTCAGTGATATTCAGAATTGTAAACACTTTCCTCATCACCTTGAGATAACATGTCAAATCATTTGCCCTGTTAAATCACTGGAAATATTCCCCTTCAAACCGATTTCGAGCATATAGTATGTCTACAGGCACAAGCTTTACTTTGTAACTCGTTTTACAAGTGAAAGAAACTCTTAATTTCTTTAATAAGCAAAACCACTGCGACGCAATTTAAATAAAAACAGACAAATATTTTTCTAACCGTACAAACAGGTTACCAGCTAAGCGTACAAACAAGGAACACAGTTTTACTTAAAATAAACTTTCCAGCAAGAAATAAAAGTTTAACTGAATAGATGTTTTTACACTCGCATAGTACAGACATTCTGAAACTGTTGCAAGCAAGCAAGCGGTACTGTTTTCTCTTAGCAGTACAATTGAGGACAATATTTGTGGTGTAGAGAGTATATTCCTAAATATTTATGTAAAACAGAGTAGTACAAATGTATGGAGAGTAAGGCAATATCATGATGTCACGTGATATACTTAGTAATATATCAAACTAGCCATAGGGCTTCGAACGGGTGTAATTTTGAAATCATCTCAGCCGTAGGACGTTCACTGCTGAACATATGCCTCCCCCATGTTTTTCTAAAAGGACCGGTTGGAAGCGGCCTGCATCCAATGTCGTCCTGCTACTTTTATCAGGTCGCCTGCCCACCGTGTCGGTGGACGACCTACGCTGCGCTTGCTGGCCAGTGGTCTCCACTCCAGAACCTTCCGGCCTCATCGGTTGTCTGTTCTGCGTGCTATGTGCCCTGCCCACTGCCACTTCAACTGGCTAATCTTCTGGGCTATGTCGGTGACTTTCGTTCTTCTACGGATCTCCTCATTTCTGATTCGATCACGTAGAGAAACACCGACCATAGCCCTCGCTTTGCTATTTTGAATTTTGAAATGGGTAAGTAATATGTGTTTGATTCATAAAATACATATAGACCAAAGATATATAAACTTGTGACATACCATTTATTTTATATATAATGCATATAATAAACCTTTGATCTAAATTCAAAACAAATAAACACAAAAGAAAACGATTGATAAACTATAAATTGATGTGATATATAGCAATTGAAATAACTACTATAAAAATATAATCACCGCACATACTTTTTTTTAGTCGAATTTTAATAAACATATTATAATGAAACGTCAACGACACCTATTAATATATTTCAAAAGTAAACAACTATGACTGACTAAGATTGATAATCTTTTAAAACTTAATCGTTATATCGAAAAAAAATATGGTAGTTGAAGAGTATGTAATATTAGAAGTAAAAAAAAATTATAGTATTACAGTTGGGCGATATATCAAGTGCTGGTATAAATTCTAAATTATATAACAATTGTAACGTATATCAAATAAAATTATATCAACTGTCCGTTACGTCAAAAGTCTTTTATATCCAGTGAAGGGTATTCAACTAAAAATCGATAAAATGAATTTCGAACAGTCACGCACCCTTTTGAAAGGTGTAAAATGTGAAATTTGTTTTTCTACTTACACAAAAAACTTAATTATGTTTCACTATGCACATAAAAAGTCCGTAAAAATGTCTAACTGATGGTTACAGCTACATAATTATCTCATAATTATCTTTTAAGCGACTTTTTATACTATCTTCGCTTCGTGGTTACACCCGCGTGGAGAAAGATGAAAAAAAGTATCCTATATGTAATTCCAGCGCCTTATTTAACTACATACGAAAACCTAATATCCATTCAGTTGTTTTAGCGTGATCTTTCACACATGTCCTACTAATAGTACTATGGAAGGATCAGTGTTAAGTGAAGCATAAAATTTAAAAGGTCTCTTTTCCAGATAGGTTAGAGTTTGACCACCAATTCACCTGATGTTTGAATTGGTGAGACTTCGGCAATCAATTCAGAGTTCATGCATTATGCAGTTAAAGGAAACGCTTTGTATGTATAAATGCATAGATAGGTCTGAGAGTACTGTTATATTCACAACATGTATGTTATGCTGAAACTTCTACACTATTTAATGTTGTTTATCAAATCAAATTAAATATTGAAGTGAATTTGTCAGGTATCCCCGCGGTCCTATGTCTCTATCTACTGTCCATCACGTAAGGCTGCCTGTGGACATTTTCAAGATATTGAACATACTCAATTTCCATAAAATGTACACATATCCGAACTTTAAAATTTTTTTATAAATTAAAGAAATACAAATCAGTTCGTACTTCTTAACAGTTTATAGATGGATAAAGAAAGAAATTCTAGGATGTGCTACAAATATCAAGGATAGTTGGCACTTGCTCGTGGTCAACGTCTATCAAAATGAAAAAGGCGTGTACTTACTTAATTGGCTTGAAACAAGACTTAGAACTATTTTTAGATATTTCGCGCTGCCAAAATAGCTTTTAAAGTTTACTTATCAACACCGCCAAAATTTTATACGTTTACGAGTATAATTTAATCTAACCACAACAGTAACAATTTTAGAAATAATATCTATTTGTGTGTGATCTATTTTGACCCGCCTTCTACACCTGTCCATGTTTACTCTATGGCTGTCAAATATGTTTTCTTTTCATACACCGGACGCTTCAAAACCTCTGATTCCCTTTTACGTAAGCTACTTCCTGCATACGAGTTGAAAGGGCTTACGAGATTTTGAAGTATATAATTATTATTTGTGAAACTTTACAAATAATTTAGAGTTGATCATGCAGAAGTAGATTAAGGTTTTGAATTTCTTTTGATAACTAGTCTTAAGAAGTAAGACAAAGCTGTTTGGTTTTGCGTCTCACTTGCTCTTTACTTGTTTTCTGATTGTAATCTAACTTTTTTATTTAAGGGCGGTATGTAAATTTACATTTCATTTTAAAGCTCGAGGAAGTTGCTAGCAGTATATTCGAAACAGTATCAAATAACATTTTATTATTTCATAACATTGTTTTGAACTCGAGATCATGACTTTCTGATGTTACACTAAAGCTAAAAAGTTTCCAATAGAAAACTCTGGATACCGTTCGCATTCTCCACATCCTCCACTGGTTTGTTCAGTCTTATTCAAGCGGATAATTCAGTTAGGCACTGACCAGATAACGTAGTAGATATTTATATAACAGGAAACGGTACCGGATGAAACAAAAATAGTGAACATATTTTTGTTTTGATATTTAGTGCGCAAACAGACCTGAATGTATTTTTTATAATGATTCATCAAAGAGACTCCATCTCGCGTGATGGAAAGCGGAGATGGAAACTAGAAGCGATGACC
The DNA here is from genome assembly GCA_917880725.1 of Selenia dentaria. NCBI lineage: Eukaryota > Metazoa > Arthropoda > Insecta > Lepidoptera > Geometridae > Selenia > Selenia dentaria. The sequence goes on along the minus strand of OU862898.1, from coordinate 11,217,131 downwards.
GCAATGCAGCCGTAAGCTGCGTTGATCGCCACCCTTATGATGACCTGCGAGATACTTTTCACACCCCACTTGAAAGACCCAGGGCCTTAGCTGTAAAGAAAAACGTATCGTACGCCGGCAGAGCATACCATAATTTACTTACACGACAGAGGAAGTAACTGAAAAACTTTGTGCTTCGTGGTAAGAACATTCGGCATGAAACAAACGGACCGGAGCTCAGTTTGCTGCAAGCGCTCGCTGCGTGCGGACTTCTCTGTTGTTATAATCTTATTAGTGATCCAAGATTATAGTTGAAATAGATATTACGTGTTTTCTTCATACCGGGTCACACTTCATGGCTGAACTTTATATTATATATATATATATATATATATATATATATATATATATAGCCGATATATTCATACGTATAAGCTAAAGATTTACAAAACCTTGTATCCCTATGTATATTTTATAGATGTATGATTTTTGCTGCGTCTGCCTGGGAAGTACCACCCAGATATCCAGCCGTAATTCCGTAGAGTGCAAACACTATTGAGTTTCGGTTTGAAGGGCAATGTTTCCAGCTAAATAACAGGGCAAGAGATTTAACATCTAAAATCTCAGGGTGACGTATATTGTATTGCAGGGTTCTGAACTGTTGTAGTTTAACATTCTTAATAAGCACTAAATAATTATGGACAAACGTAATGCTTAATATCAGTTGAACCTGCTTTTCTCGCTCCGAGTTACTTAGAAAACAACCTTGTTTTATGCGAGCCAAGTCACGGACAATAGGTACCAGTAAATAATCTAAGCTAGCGACGATACAATAATATATTTGCTGTAATTCCAGCATAGTCCTTGATAATGTACAAAATTCCTAGCAGTACTTAATAAACATAAATTAAATCTGTTGTAATGAGACCACGGCCTCTATTGTCTCTGGTATCCTATTAAAGCTTAATAACTAGCGAAATTTCGTGCCATTTCGGTAAATCACAGCAACATTGATGAACGTTATTTGAATTTCATATGCGGATATTATTTTCATATTAGGTATAAATTTTTGTATATAAAATTGCTGATTTTAAGAAAATGAAAGATTACTTTGAGAACTTCTAATCGTTGTTTTTTTTTCTTTTCTAACAGTCAATACTACTTTAACCACATATCGCAATTCCTGGAAATGTACTGTGCGATTTCTGAGAAAAAAATTGTATTATTGACCAAATATGGCAAATGGCGTGTCTCCGGGTTAAATATGTAAATGTACTTTGACTACAAGCATTATTTACTAAAAATATCACTGATAAAATCGGACATAAATAATTTGGGATAGTGTTCATCAAGATTTTTTTATGGACTGGTTGTTTTTAGGGTTCCGTACTAACCCTTATAGGATCACTTTGCTGTCTGGCTGTCAGTCTGTCTATCTGTCAAAACAGATTATGTTCTCAAAATATGTAATCTAGCTTTTGAGTTTGAAATTTGAGCATGTTTGCGGAAAATGATATTAAATGAATGCAGATAGATCTGCATGTAGTAGGTACATGAGTTCCGAATCCAAAACAGAATAAGTTCTCAAAATATGTAATCTAGCTTTAGAGTTTGGAATTTGAGCAAGTTTGCGGAAAATGATATTAAATGAATGCAGATAGATCTGCATGTAGTAGGTACATGAGTTCCGAATCCAAAACAGAATAAGTTCTCAAAATATGTAATCTAGCTTTAGAGTTTGGAATTTGAGCATGTTTGCGGAAAATGATATTAAATGAATGCAGATAGATCTGCATGTAGTAGGTACATGAGTTCCGAATCCAAAACAGAATAAGTTCTCAAAATATGTAATCTAGCTTTAGAGTTTGGAATTTGAGCAAGTTTGCGGAAAATTATATTAAATGAATGCACATAGATCTGCATGTAGTAGGTACATGAGTTCCGAATCCAAAACAAAATAAGTTCTCAAAATATGTAATCTAGCTTTAGAGTTTGGAATTTGAGCAAGTTTGCGGAAAATTATATTAAATGAATGCAGATAGTCAGGCTATTAAGTAGAATTGGTAGTTGCGTGGCGTCTGGTTGTTTAAGGTGCGAAAATTGCTAACATTGCAGTTGCCATTAGTGTAACCTTCATATGTGGTTTGTAGACTAAACAGTGTCTGTATGCAGTTATGCAGTCGATGTTACTGTGAAATTATGTTTTGGCATGGCTCTGGCGTAGCCATTCTTTGTTGTTGGAAACCGTATTGATGTGCGTGGGTGTCATGTATTTAACAAGAACGCTTTGGTCGTGGACATCGAACTTGACTGATGTGTACGTTGCCCCGGGTATTTTTTTTTGGAAATGAGATTAGCCGTCGTTTGTTATTGAATACGGCAATCACTAAAGTCAATGCAATAATAATTTATTTAGACGTTAGTGGTAGGCAACATTACTGGAACTTTAGTCACATTACCATCTTATTGTCTGAGTTTTTTTGAACTGGCTACCACAAAATGATAACATATCAAACATATTATTTACTGAGAAATACGAAATTACTCACGTAGGTAATACTTATTGAATAGATCCGACTATAGTTACGACCATTAGTTTTCAGTGAAATTGAGAGAAATCACGTTAATTTTTATAACAAAACCAGCGACTGCCCGTAACTTCGTTCTCGTAGTAGGCTCGGCCTTCGGGGTCGCCATAACCTCCCGTCTTATCTTGGTTTTTCTTTTATAACATCCTTCTCCTGACAATAAACAACACAACAAAAAAATAGTTAGCGAGATTGGTCCATCCATTCTCAAGTAATAGCGTGACCAGGAAAAATAGGGGTTCATTATATATAAATATTGAGATATCAAACAAATAAATGCAATAGTTTAAGAAAGTATGAGTGCTGTGAGTGAGTGCATATGTATGTTACTATTACACGATGAAACAGCTCAACGAATTAAGATGAATTTTAAAATGTAGATTATTCCAACCCCAAAATCAAACAAAGCATATTTTGTACTTCCCGCTTCATCTTGTAGTCTCCGATGGATCGCGATTATCTTACTCCGCGCGAACGCTGTCATGGGAAGATACTAGTATGATAATATTAAAGCATTGAATTTAAACAAATTGGAACCTGACACTGGCTCAAGTTCTAAACAAGCAAAAAGTTCTGCAACTAATCAGCGAACGATGAAACAAGAGACTAAAATATCAAACAAACTTACCTTGTACGTGAAACAACGTTACGAAAAGAAAAACATGAACATTCTAGTTGTAGTATTGTTCTTATTGGATATACCTAATTTGGGAAACTCTGATAAGGTTCGGTTCGGGTATCTCTTAGCAACTACTATTAATTAGTAAAGTATTTAGATCTATCTATGCATCATTATCCTGAAAGCCTCGTTGTGTTCCATTCTTGTATATAGGCCTCTTCCCTTTTTTCCATTCCGGGCGATCTTGTGCCCAGTGCATCCAGTCTCAGCCTGTGTGCCGCCTGATGTCGTCTACCCAGCGCTGCGGTGGGCGGCCTCGCCCTCTTGTGTCGGCCCTGGGTCTCCACTCAAGAACTCGCCTCACCCATCGACTCGCATCCATTCTCGCAATGTGTCCTGCGCACGTCCACTTTTTCTTCGCTATTGCGACCATTATTTCATCCACTCTATACTTGCTATCTATGCATACACATATATATATATATATATATATATATATATATATATATATATAGGCTTGGTTCGTAGTAGGACTTGGCCAGTCTGTTGTACAACTAAGTAAAGAAAATTTTGCTGCGGAATCTTTATCTTTTTGCACATTTGCGTAGGTAAGTCCTTGTTGTCAAGTAATGGCATCAAGCAATGTGCAGAAGCTTCGCGTTGTTACTGACCAATCCTTGCCATACATAGTATTATAGGTTAATATCAAATGCAGGCTTAAAAAACCCGTATTTTTCCTTTTTTGACGATAGGAAAAATGCTTTACGTTTCCCCGCCTCTCCATCAGGCGATGAGTGGAGTATGTGGGACTCCCTGGCACGTCCGGTATACCCACTAAACGACCCATCGTCACTCTGGCATCATCTGTATGGAGGAGGACTGGAAACCGTCATACCATTTTTTTTTAGCCGCCCAATCTCCCGCTGACGACCGCCTTTACAGCGAGGCCTGCACGCCCCTCCCGGCGGGAAGGGCCCAGGAATGCCCAGGAAAGCTTGGCCATTGCGGCCCAACGGAGGTGGTGAATAGACACAAAGCGAGAGAAGGCACCCCCGCGCCTGAAATGTCTCTTGCTATTTACCACCAGCATAAAAATCCTGATTTAAACTAACCAGAGTAAACCCAATGCTATTATTCTGGATAGTTTACGCCAAATACCCTTTTAAATATTCATTAATCATTGTTTTATTTTTTATCTTTTTAACTAGCTGCGCTCCGTGGTTTTAGCCGCTCAGTGATGGACAATGTTGATGATTAATCAAAATATATGATAGCCTACGTTCATCAAGGATAATGTAAGATTCTAATAGTGAAAGATTTTTCAAATCAGTCCAGTAGTTTCGGAGGCTATTCAATTAAAATATTTTTTTTTAATATAATCTTCCTGCGCTCCGCGGTTTCACCCACGTGGTGATGTATGATGATGAGGATGAATCAAATATAGCGTATGTTACTGAGGCATAAGGTAGCTTTAAACTCGTGAAAGAATTGTTTGAATCAGCTAGGTAAGTAGTTTTAAGTCTATCCATTACAAACAAACAATTATATAATATACGGATCCCTATTTTCATTATGAAAGAATTTTTCTAACCGGTGCAGTTTCAGAGCCTATTCAATTCAAACAAACAAATCTTTCCTCTTAATAATATTAGTGTAGATGTAGATAATAATTAGTATAGGTTCAGTTGAATATATAATTATACATATAATACATTTACAAGTGATTCTCCAATTTTCCTTCGCTTAGTTTTGCCGTTTTTCATTTATCATAAAAATATTATAATTTAGATTCAATTGTATACAAATTTGTAAACCTACATAACAACACCAGCACTAGAAAGATATATACTCTCATACATTAACTGCCCATTTAAACTGCTAGCGGCCATGAGTACCAAGAGGCCGTTATATTAGCATTGCCCGTTACTTTTTATTTGTTACAATTGTGCCAAGTTTTTTATTTTTATTTTCTATGGTTGTGACAAGTGGTTTATACTCCAGTATGATTGTAATCCAATTAAAATATTTTATAACGAAGATGATAATATTATAGTAGTTATTTTGATCACAAAAAAAAATTAATATGTTTACAGGTTATATTTATGAACTAGGAATCCTTTTAAGTTCGTCTTGTTACCAAATAGGCTACTGTAAGTAGTTATTAAAGTATTTTACAAAAGAATCGAGTGCGCGTAGAGACTTATCGTTCTCCACTCAATTGTATCAACCTGCATTGAGATAAAACTAAAAGTTGGGCTATAAATTTGTCCGATGTCCGACTCCAGAGTAAACTGATATTTTTAGTGCTGCTTCTAAGTTGGAATTGTTTCAGATCCCGAGCCAAGACATCGGATTAATCTTTCTCTATATAGTATTAAATGTTTGTTGGAAAGTTCATTAGAGTATTTTACACATTTTAGATTTTAAGCAATATTTCAAGATGAATTTGATGTTAATATAACAACTAATAATATAACTTATGTATACTTAATATGACGCGAAATGTTTATAAGCTATTACCTATATGTATAAATTCATGTTTATATTATACTATATATATATATAGCATTCCTAATGCTTATTTATTTTAGTACTACTAAGTTTTTGTATTTATAATTCATAATTAATCACGTTTTTATATGCAATAGGTTTTTAGTCAGAAGATGTTAAAATAATTCAATGTACGTAGAATTCAGTTTACGTTCTAAATATGGGTTAAAATGAATGTCATACTGGTCTATTTAAGTCTACTTTCTGAAACTTTAACTACTGATAATTTATATTATATATTTTTTATTTTTTTTTATTTTTATATTTATTTATTTATTTATAAAAGAGAATACATATCGATGGTTTATGTTGTCTTAAAACCAATGCTAGGTTTATCTAGACAAACATCAGTTCTTAAAAAATAATATTCGTCAGCTAAATTACAAAAAATACTTATCGTTATACATATACTACAAAATGGTCTTAATATACTTACTATAATCTACATGAAAACATCTTTTATAAAATCATAACATAAAATACATGCTAACAATTCAAGTAAACAATAGTACCTCGGTATCTCAATGTTTACTCGCAGAGCGCAGCGCACACAAAGATAAAAACCGGTCAGGTGAGCTGGCCGAGTAATACTCATAGCACAGCTACAGCTGACAGCGGTACACACACATGCACAGTAGCATTCACTTACATATAGGGAAGTATGGTATAAGTGTGCGCGTGCGCTTTACAAAGGATGCTCCATATTATGCGTTACAAAGAAAATGTTTTTTTAAAATAGTTTTGATGTTTTTTTCTGTAGCTTTATTTCTTACGTCCATTGGAAGTTTATTAATTAAATCCGGTAATAAGTAATGTGATGTTCTTTTACCATACACATTGCAAAATAAAGGTTTTGTTAACTTTTTCTTGGAAATACTCCTCGTGAATTTGTTATGGGTTTGTAAGGTCTGTATTTCAGTCCGAAAGAATTGTTCGGTTAATATGGTATATTCAACATTTTTGTGAATTGGAATAATTCCACAGAACTTAAAAAGCCCCGAGGGATTATCTGTATATTTTTGTTTTATTTTCTTCGGAACTATAAGCTTTAACAGTCTGTATTGGATATTATAAATTTGATCAAGATACGTTTTATAGGTACGTCCATAACTGGTCAATCCGTAAGTTATTATGCTCTCGGCTAATGCTTTGTACATAGTCAACAATACGTTGAATGCCACTCTATTTTTGACTACATAGAATTTTGCCAAGACTGCACGAAGTCTTTCACAAACTCTATTAATATGACTAGCCCAGTTAAATCGATTATCTATGATCAGTCCAAGGTATTTTTGCTCCGTCACCTGGTCGATGTAGGTGCAGTTATTTCCACATTGGGTGTTCGGGTTATGCAAACAGTCGTGGCTATGAGCTATGACGTTGACACTTTCAGTGCATTTATTGCGACTAGAGTGGACATGGACGAATTTCGTTTTGTCAGGGTTAAGCACCAATAAAATTAATGCTGTTATAAAAAATAATTTGGTTTTACTAATGTTACTGTAATATACTTGATAACTCTCATAGTGATTAGATAGACCGCTCTGGTTAAAAGACCGCCGAATGTTTTCGAATCTATATTTGGATCTATCCGGCATTTATTACGTACTACCTGGTGCCCGCGACGTTGTCTACGCAGGATTAGTACTTCGAGTAGCGTATTATCTTCTCCAAAGCCGTATCTATCTTTATACCAAAATGTCATAAAATATTTACATGGTTATATGAGTAAATTAAAGTACTTAGTAAACCAATCAGTAAACACTAATAATACAATACAGTACCTGCGTACATACATATAAATGAATCACCATGGAAAAAACTGTCATTGCATTTTATCACCCTTGACGGTATTTGTGTTACATTTCATCAAACTTGACGGTCGCCGATGCCGGTGCTCACGTTTAGTATATCGAGCTGTCAAAATGATAGCATGGTTTCGACCATGCTTCTGACTAAGCTATCAGAAACTAACACAATCTTTGACAGAACTGCCATCATTACGATCTTAAAATGTAGGCCGAGATCTTGTTATTTTGTCAATCCTGTCCCCAAGAATATTACGCTTTTTCACCCGCGTGGTGATCGATGATGATGATGATGATGAAAAGTATCCTATGTGTTCATCCATTGTCTCATCTACCTCCATACCAAATTAATCAAAATTGGCTTCGCCGTTTGTGCGTGAAAGAATAGCAAACATCCTCACATCCATTCTCACAAACTTTCGCGTTTCTAATATTTTAATAGGAAGTAATTCTGTATTTTTCAGTAATATTCATTAACATAACTATAATTATTATAAAGTTATATTACTTAAGTTGTATATATTAAAAATGAAATGATATAAAGTATAACTTTACATTGTTATGGTTTATTGGACAGGCCGGTTGGTGCAGTTGGTAGCACCCCTGCCTTCTGAGCCGCTGGTCCCGGGTTCGATCCCCGGACAGGTCAAACATTTGTGTGCATGAACATGTGGTTTGATCTGTGTCTGAGTGTTTATATGTATAAAAGTATATAATATTAGTCATCAGGTTACCATAGTATAGGCTCTGCCTAATTTGGCAGGGACCTGAGACCTTTGTGTGGATGTTGTCCCATATTATATATTATTATTACATATTGTTAAATATTATTGTGTAAACTTTCTGTGTAAAGTATCTCAAATTGCAAAGATCACTTAATTTGAAGTGGTTAGTGTAAGTGTGAATGTTATATGAAAGATATACACAAGAAGCCACAATAATAAGTAATTTTGAAGTGGTTAGTGTAAGTGTGAATGTTATATGAAAGATATACACAAGAAGACACAATAATAAGTAATTTTTGAAGTGGTTAGTGTAAGTGTGAATGTTATATGAAAGATATACACAAGAAGCCACAATAATAAGTAATTTTGAAGTGGTTAGTGTAAGTGTGAATGTTATATGAAAGATATACACAAGAAGCCACAATAATAAGTAATTTTTGAAGTGGTTAGTGTAAGTGTGAATGTTATATGAAAGATATACACAAGAAGCCACAATAATAAGTCATTTATATATTATAACAATCAAATCCATAGATGCGAGCTTGTATCGCATGACGGTGGTTTAATCTAACGATATTGATATTTTACGCAAGTGCTGTACAGTAAAAATATTTTGCACCGACCACTTATTTCAGATCACTGGCTTGTTACTCAGTGGCGTTCTAGTTTTATTTTGGCAACGGTTTGATATTATTTTACTCTAGCATAGTAATATAGAAATTTAATTAGATAACTTTGACTGGCGCCTTATTTGCTATAACCAGTGAAACATGTAACGTGCTGCATTACGAGTCCTTAAGATCGTAATTCAATACAATTTTACTGCAACTCCTCAAAGATATCGAAGTGTCTTGTATTGAATATTGTTCAATACAAGACACTAGCACTGTCCGTATTATTGGAGACACTGACGTCTCTCAACACCTAGAACCCCTAGAAATGCGTAGTACTATAGCTTCTATAAGCTTTTTTTACCGATTGTTTATGGTGAATGTTTTGAAGAGCTTTTTAATTTTATTCCTTCCTCACCATTCCAATCCTGAACTACTCGTTCCTGCCTAGCATTGAATCCATATACTGCTCAAAACTTCTTACCACGAATCAAATAGTTTGGCAGTCTCCTCTGTCTTCTAAGTAAACTGTGGAATGATTTGCTGGCATACGAATTTCCTTCCAGCATAGCTGGATCAGCCGTAAGTAATGGTCATCGCTTCTTGATTCCATCTTCGCTTTCTATAAGGCGAGAGGGAGTTACTTTGATGAACCATTATAAAAAGAATACGTGTATGCATGGTCATAGTGAATAGGGCCCTGTTTTGACAATTTCAAGAAGTCATCATAATCATCATCATCTCAGCCGTAGGACGTCCACTGCTGAACGTAGGCCTCCCTGCGGCCTGCATCCAACGTCGTCCTGCAACCTTCCTCAGGTCGTCTGTCCACCGTGTCGGTGGACGATCTACGCTGCGCTTGCCAGTCCGTGGTCTCCACTCCAGAGTCTTTCGACCCCATCGGCCATCTGTTCTGCGTGCTATGTGCCCTGCTCACTGCCACTTCAACTGGCTAATCTTCTGAGCTATGTCGGTGACTTTCGTTCTTCTACGGATCTCCTCATTTCTGATTCGATCACGTAGAGAAACCCCGAGCATAGCCCTCTCTATAGCTCGTTGTGCGACTTTGAGCTTATCTATGAGGCCCATAGTAAGAGACCACGTTTCAGTGCCATAAGTCATCACTGGTAACACACATTGGTCGAAGACTCTTGTCTTGAGGTTGTCTTTCAAGAAGTATGTATAATTAACTAATGTATAGTTCAATACTAATTATACAGTCAAGAAGTAATCCTTCATATACCGTGATAATTAAAACAAAATGTTTATGAATAAAACGGAAGTAAATGTACGTCTCTGGTACGCAAATGGTTAAAGTACTTTCAGGCAAGTTACATCATGTTATAATGATCTAGTGACACACCAGAGCAGTTAGAATAACAGCAAATATTAGGTGCGCATCGACGGTAAATCCGACAAACTGGTATAGAAGGACGAGACGGTGTGGATACTTCAAGGGTAGACGTCATCGACAACACTTGACTCTCCCGGTACCTTGAGACCGTACCGAGTTGGAATTTTGTTCAGTTTTAGCTAAATGAATCTACAAGAGGGAAACATATTAGTAGTTTAGTTGCAGTTGAACTCTTAGACTCTGTGAAACTCGTGAACGAGTTCATCCGAGGAAGTACTGCTATCCTACGAAGAAATAATGTCAGGAAGCATAACTCAGAACAAATTCCACACAAAAAGTGGTCCTTCAAACCAAAACGACGTATGATTCCAAATACGATTTATTTGCGAGGTTACAAATAGACATGTTCGGTGATTGGTTTAAATTTCAGAAGGAAAGCAGGGATTGGTTCACGCGCGTGCGGCAATGATTACTATGACAACTGAGTCATAGCGGCGTGAACGATGTTTACTGATTTACTCATAGCACGATTATTGGGTTACTTTTTTAAGGCAGTTACTCTTCCTGATATTAATTCTTCGTAGCTGCTATCATACCTTTTTCTACCGCCAAGCAGTTATGTTCGTAAAACTGTGTTCCGGTTTGAGACCTGTAAGTGCTGGTAAAATCACAGGCAAATGAGACTTGAAACATATTTAACTATTCCTATGTACCGTACTTCACGCAGTTTTCCAGAGAATTGCATATTACGTTCATCACATTCACATCAATAAATTTATCCATCCTTGCCTACAATTTTGGGCTATAACATTCTTATAGGCAAATTAATTGAAAGCTATTTACTCCGAAAAGCTCCAATTAACTCAATCCTGCTTCCGTAACATTTTCGACCTTTTGACCTGATATTACTGGGAGTAGTGGATGTAGCTAGGATTGGGCCGGATTGGGGCGAATATATCTAGCTCTTGAAAACGAAAGAATAAACAAATTTTCAATCATAGTTACAACTGTTACTGTTGTGTTGAAGAATGAAAGCTATGCTATGTTTAAAGCAATCAAATATCTGACACACTAAATCACAACAAAAAATAGCTAGCCTAGCTGCACTCCCAACATCCGCGTGGAGATGGATTATTACTATGATGAAAAGCATACTGTGTTATTCCAGTGCCTCATCTATCTACATACCAAATTTCATCAAAACCCATTCCACTGTTCTGATGCGATTGTAAAAACCCTCCATCCATCTAAATATTAGTATTTGCAATATTAGTAACATTTATTTATTCTAAGATATTTTTATATCGGCAATAAATCTTATATTGAGTATACTTAGTACATAACATAGAATAATATATAAAAACTAAATGTTACTAATTAAATTCAACGTACTATTTGTAAAATAATTCAGTGTATTGATAGTAAACTTATAAATATTTTAATACTGTACATTTATAATGATATAATGCTGCATAATTTACTAGCTGGTGCGAATACGTCTGCGCAGAATTAATACTTCGAGTAGCATATTGTTTCTCCTAGGGCCTATCTATCTTTATACCAAAAAAAAAAAAAAAAATATAATAATATGTACATACATGGTCAAACGCAATTGCTATAATAGTATTATTTGTGTACATTTAAATACTTAGTATATCAATCAATAAACAATAATAATAAAATAAAATTAATCACCATGGAAAAACCTGTCATTACATTTCATCACCCTTGGCGGTATTTGTGTTACATTTTATCACCCTTGACGGTCGCCGAGCACGTCTAGTGTATCAAGCTGTCAAAATGATGGCATGCTTTTGACTAAGCTATCAGAAACTGACTCAAACTTTGACAGACCTGTCATCATTACAATCTTAACGTAGGCGGATATTTTATTATTTTGTCTATGCTGTGCCCAAGCATATAACGCTTTTTCACATACTTGGTGATGGATGATGATGATGATGAAAAGTATCCTATGTGTTAAACCAGTGCCTCATCTACCTCCATAGCAAATTTCTTCAAAATTGCCACAGCCGTTTGTGCGTTAATTAGTAACAAAGATCTACACATCCATACATCCATACATCCATACATCTATACTCACAAACTTTCGCATTTATAATATCATATTAGTAGGATTATGTTTCGTTCATATATGCCTCCCCCTTTTTATATCCCCGGAGACCTAAGATAGAGTGCCCCCACACAAAATCCTAACTACATCCTCGTGACATCATTGGCATTTCCACCGCATTTTCCACTGTTATTAACTCCAATTATTTTAATAACAGAAGAGAATCGATTACAAAAGTAAAGGAACTTAACGATCTCCATTTAGGACCGCAGAAGATTTGAATATTTTAATGGCACGGAATTTATCATGCTGGGAGTTTAATTTAGAAGGATTTGGACGGCTTAAAGCTTTGCGTAACATACTGTATTTTGTGGACGGTGAGTCGACGAAATATTACTTTTCGCGTACACGTGTGTATTATTAGGTACGAGTATATAGTTGGTGTGGGTAAGTCAACATCTCTAAAACCTGACATAATCTATGAGGTATTTTTTTTACTAGAATTTAACCTAACTTCAATAATAAATTGAAAAACATAAGTTATAAGTGTGGTGAATGGAGACTGATGTAGCATCTTTTCAACCCATTTACATACTAAGTAAAAATATATAAAAGTGACAGTCACGGACTAATCTTTGTATTTTCCAGAAATAATAAAGCATTATTTTATATGATCATGGCGCGTTCCAATACCAATTTTAAAATATTTTACGTTGCATTGAGGTGGAAGTTAGTAGCCGGCTACATGAAGCTGCAGCAAAAGACGTGTCGGAGCGACACTACTGGTTTCTATGTACTTCTATGAAATACCATTCGTAGTTGGCGACACGAAGCTAGCGTCGCGTCGTCGAGCGGCAGACGACACTGTCTCCCGACCGCAGATCTAGTAGTGCCGCTCGCGGATGCTAATCTACCTAGTAAAACAACTGAAAATCTTCTAAACCTTTCGTATCACTTTTCAAATGGTTGATGCCAGCTGCAGTTGCCGTCTGCAGTCGGGTTTGAAGTCATGACTGCAACGACATAAAGCGACGACGTGTCGCGGCGACATAAAGCGACGAAACTTCGTCTGCTGCTACCAACTTGCACTTTTAAGTAAGCTTGAACATTACTTATCAAATTCTGTTATGTGATGCGAAGATGCATTATTTTTGTAAGTTTTCTTTATATTTCGCATTATATATACTAATTTAATAAAAAAAAACCATTGTTAAAATTTTAATTTTTATACCTGAGCTATGTATTTACTAAATAAATTATGGTATTATCGTTAAATATTTAGAGAGTTTGAACGTGAAAGTTTATTTTCGTGGACCTTATGTAGGATTTTTTTCTGCGGAAAGGGAGTAATAATTATGGGTTTTATTCGGTTAACATTCTTTTTCTGTTCCTTTTCTGACTAGTATTTAATTAAGTAAGTATTTTTTTTCATATAACATTATCGATCTGTTTCGTTACAGATATTGATGTTTAAAGATTCTTCTTTTTACTTAATCGCAGCATACCAGCGCGAGCGCGCCTTCGATGTACTTCTTAGGGCGATAAACTGATTTATATGTAGCTTGTCTTAGATCTAGTCACGACAACTATATCGTGGGCTGTCGAATTTTATCCTGTTTTACCCTATAGACTCTTCGGGAAACTTGTATTGACTGAAAAAGTCGATGGCAAAAGATCTCGTGGCCGCAGTCTAATGCGTTGGTCCGACCGGATCCGCACCACTCTTGATACATCCGTTTACGATGCTCTACACATAGCCGGTAACCGAGCACACTGGCGTAATATCTTAAAAGAAAGGACAATGGGTGGAGGAGGTCACGACCTTCACACATGAGGATTACTACTCAAGGAGGAAGACCCTATAGACAAAGCTCGCAAAGTAGCCTAGCGAATCAAAGCTTATGCCTTCAATGCAAGCACAATTTATATTAAAAAAGTATAAATCACTCCTATCGTTATTTAGTTTATCGCAACCTATCGTATTCTGTATACATAATTATATCGTGATTATATGACAGGCAGTACCTACATAAAAATAATTCCCAAACTTTATACATAACAGACAACTGCCATGTGATTCACTAAGAGCAAATATCGTTGCATCTTTGACAAGATGACAAGAAACGTTGGAGAAAGAACCTTATGTGCAAGGGAAATATCTCAAAGTATTTGACATCGGTGAGCTCGTCGATGTACTCGTCAATCATTAGAAAATCGCATGGCTGTCATCCAGTCTACTCGTGACCATGTTCACCGGAAATATTCATCGTGAAAAACATCGGATTAAATTAAAATAAAATTACAAGCAATTTAATCCGTTCCCTACAATAATTAAAAAACGAGTTACCTTCTTCGCATTGTATTACCTAGTGTGTGTTGTTTCCACTTAAACATACTTAAGTTTATTATGTACTCTATACTATTGATGTATCTGTATTACCTAGTGTGTGTTGTTTCCACTTAAACATACTTAAGTTTATTATGTACTCTGTACTATTGATGTATCTGTATTACCTAGTGTGTGTTGTTTCCACTTAAACACACTTAAGTTTATTATGTACTCTGTACTATTGAAATAACGATTTTCTTTCATCTTTTATTTATTGAACACAATAAGCACAATAAGGTACCTACGTAATTTTTATGTAAAGTTTTTTAACACTATGGCCTTTATTAATAAACGTTGCGTAAACCTATATTAGGCGGAACATGCTTTGTCTTGCTTTCACGCGTGACATTTACTGCAAGCGAAAAATTGACAGATAGATGTTTTAACTACTCCGGGTGTAAGCCAAGTTTATTAATAAGGTCGTATGAGTTTATATTGTTTGCAAGCAACAAATAATAGCATGCTGACATTTCTAAAGCTTGATATTGGCAGATACATGTCATTCAAGGTAGCAAACGAAAGAATAAAAATAACTAAATCGGTGACGGTTAAAACTTAGAAATAAATTGATTTAAATACTAAAGATAAGTAACTGTGCCGATATAGAGGATGCTCTTAAAGCACAAAAGAAGTGTGTAAGAGCAATATGCGGACTGCAACGAACAGATATATGTAAATCAAATTTCACAAATCTCAGAATTCTAACTCTCCCTTCGCTATACATCTATGAAGCATCATTGTTAGTCAGGTCAAATTTAGAAAACTATGACACTTTATCGAGCAGAAGACATAAAACCACACTCCGTAACGTAAAGTGTAATACCGCCCTTTACAAAAAGAGTGTATATGCCTTAGGCATAAAAATTTATAACCATTTGTCACCATCGCTGAAGGATACCAACTCAGTTTCAACCTTTAAAAATAAAACTAAAATATTTACTTATTAATAAAGCTTACTATAGGATCAATGATTTTTTAGCTGACCAAACATTAAAATATTGACATTATACTCGTAATATTGAATTTACTGTTTATTTTATGTGTTGTTTTTTTTAGTGTTTGTTGTCTTATGATTGTTCTTAATGATAAATAATAATAATAATTCTTAATCATTTAATGTTTTTGAATACATTAACATTGAATTTTGTAATTAATAATATTATGTCAAAGTAAAAATCATTTAATCAATTTAGGCATCAAAGACGCACTTATGAACGTCAACTTTTTATTATAATGTACTTTAAAGACTCTACCACCCCTTTCAAAATATATAGAGCCCACCGAGAAGAAGCGGCATGAAACTCGGGCCATTCTTTTTATATAGATGTTTACAATGTTTCTACTTAGGTACTACAAATATTACATTTTATGGATGGCAGAGAGACAGCTTGCCAGAAATGGAGTATTCCAATCATCTTTATCTCCTATATAATGTCGAACTTTATAGTAAGCTTTTTTATTAAAACGTTTTTACAGTCAACTTGAATTTGCCCTCTGTGAGCTCAGTTATGTGCTTTGGGATTTTATTGTAAAAACGCACACAATTTCCTAGGAATGACTTATTAGTCTTCGCAAGTCTAAAACTAGGTACAGCTATCCTATTTGTATTTCTGGTATTAAAAGTGTGGTGATCACTATTTAACTTATATTTATGTAAATTTTTACGAACATACATATAAGGAAGGCAAAGTTAATATATTGATTTCTTGAAATAAATCTTTCGAAGATTGACGGGAACCCATTTCGTATATAGCTCTGATAGCACGTTTCTGAAGGATAAATATGGTCTCTATATCAGCCGCTGAACCCCATAGCAATATCCCATATGACATAACGCTGTGGAAATATGCAAAATACATTAACCGCGCCGTAGAAGCATCTGTTTGTATGTTAATTGAATAATGCTAATATATAAATGTAACGATTTTTTTTTCACTACCATTGTATTTAGTTCTAAGAATAATTATTATATTATTGTAAAGTACCTAATTTATTCACTGACATGATAATATTAATTTTTGCACACCCAATGAGGTAGAATATAGTGGACTGTATAATCATCTAAGATCTCTGTTTGTAAACCTATATTCATGCAAATAAATGAATTTGAATTTGAATTTAATACCTTCTATCTTAATGTCCAATTTATTATAATTCACATCGTAATGTTGTCACATAAATTCGTCCTAAATCTCCTTTTCGGCCCAAACACATGTCAAAGGAAAATCTATTCGTTTTTCCTATAAAAATAACATTTGTATTCCTCTATCGTCGGACAAAAAATCACGGAACTACCTCATAGCCAATAAATAGTCGTCCCCCATAATTTTATTACGGGAAAAATAAGGCTCACACACATAGCTGGGGTTTTTCCTTTGGCCCTTCTTCGTTTGTTTGCATACAGTTTTCCCCATAAGTGCTCTATAGCAAAGATAATCGTTACTAATGATTTTTAATTATGCATTTATGATGAAGAGATTTTTCTAAACTTTTATAGTTTTTTTCTCAAACAGAAGCAGTAGTATGGATGATCATGTGTACCTTGGAAAGATCATCCAGTTAGGTAGGTCTAATCGTATTTCGAGAAAAAGGTCGCCAGAAAAATTCATCTTGGATGGTCAGCTTCACATCAAACTATTCGATATCTTCACTTCCATTTCAACATACATGTTAGTAGCAGTAGAACTCTTTATGAACAAGTTGGTCCGGGGAAGTACTGCCTTCATACCTATATCTACAAGCAGTTATGTTCGCCTTACTGTGTTCCGGTTTGAAATGTATGGGTGCCAGTGAAATTACAGACTTAACAAATTTATGTCTCAAGGCGCAGTCCAGTTCCTCACTTGTGACGCAATCCATCTGCAGTCCAAGTACCGAATTACCGATCGATAAATTTGAGTCTCAAATTCGTCATACTTTGAAAAAACTGGCTATATCGATCTTGTGTCGATCATTGCAAGTAAGTAACAAAATTTAGCGATTGGTAGACAAATTTGATAAGTTTTTACGATCATAACGATAACCCTAGCATGGAACTGTAAAACTACGTTAGAGAACGTCTATTTAATCGATTTTAACGATTGTTTTGTCAGCTTTGAAAGTTACCTCGATATAGCTTCTCGACAGGCGACGGGAATGGGGATATTGTTTAGTTGCGTTTAATCTTACTAATATTATGAACGCGAAAGTTGGTATTTATGGATGAATGGATGTTTGTTATTCTCTTACTCTCAAGCGGCTGGCCTAATTTTGATGAAATTTGGCAGGGAGGTAGATGGGGCACTGAATTAACACATAGGATAATTTTCATCAACATCGTCATCATCTATAACCATGCGAGTGTAACCGCGGAGCGCAGCTTCTTTGGGGCCTTCTTTTGATCGTAGAAGAGCGAAATGCTCGTAGAAATCTTCAAATGATATAAGGACGCATTGTGGAATGCAAACAATTCGTAATAATCATATACTGTCGACAATTTCACTAACGTATAATTCGTCGATATGACGTCCACACTTGCTAGGGCGATACGATTTTTTATCGATCTTAGTGACTTGACAAATTTATCGACTAATACGGTACTTGCACTGCTGATGGTATAAGTAGATGTTACCCTTAATTAAACCGTCTCCTACTAAGCCATATCCGCTAGGCTTACTTTAATAATTTTGTCTGATATACTGATTGATACAGACAAGGTTTCTCTGCCGCCACGTCTAAAAACACTAACTGTAAACCTCTTAAAAAGCAGAACGATCTATGGAGAAAGGTAAGATTTGAGTTTCTTAGCGCGAAAAGATCAATTTGAAAAATTTTATACAGACTTCCATTCTATTCAGTTATTGGAGTGTAACTCAAAAACTACTGAACCGAACTTGATTAAATTTAAATGGGACCACACGGGAAGCTTTTAAACAAAAAATAATTTTAATAATCGGATCATACAGTCGAAAGTTATGAGGTAACAAACATAAAAAATACAGTCGAATTGAGTACCTCCTCCTTTTTGGAAGTTGGTAGATAAAATCCAATCGAGGAAAGACAACGAAGAACAGAATATTTATAAGTACTGACATACCTAGTTCCCGAAATTTGTCGTTAATTATGTCATTCAAGGAAGTAAACCCATCATCAGCAAAGGGTTTCTTCCGGCTGATGATGATGATGCTGACTTATTTATAGAATTGTACTAGCCACGTTCCCCGACTTTGCACGGTTGTAATTTAGAAAAAGCGAGATGAAAAATGTGAAGTTAGTTTTTCTGTTGAGCTTTTTTCCTTCTTATAGAAATCATTACGAGTTTTGTTTTTCTATGTATATAAAAAAATCGTGTTAGTTACACCATTTATAACTCAAGAACAGCTGGATTATTTTTATGTTTTTAGATTTGTCATATCTCGGGAAGGACATGGGATACATTTAATCATCAGCATCATCATCCATCACCAAGTGGGTGAATCCGAAGGGCGCAGCTAATATGTTATAAAGATTTCGCGAAAATTTGTCACTGATGGTGTAAACTGTTACGAAATCCGTTGCAACCTGGAAGTGTTAGCGGATATGCAGATGGACAGACAGACAGACAAACAGAATGAATAAGGATTTGGTATTAAATTGTTTACTTACTTAGCTTTAATTCCTGAAGCATCCAAGGCGAGAACTACTTCACATTTTGGTAACAATTTAACATATCATGCCCATAACCCCAAGAAAGAATGTTGTGAACAGAAGTGAGGCCGGGTAAAACTACGCCTCGGCGTGTCCATACATGCTTACATACAAAACCTACAACGTAACTATGCCTGGGCTCGCCAGTCGAACTATCGCGGCTGTTAGAAGCCACACGTAAAGTTTTAATTATCATTTAATATAAATTTATTAATTATTGATTAATTTTTAATTCATTAATTTATTTAATTAATTTGAATTACCATGACAGTACCGAGTCACGCATGTGCGTGACTGTCACGCACATGCGTGACTGTTCATTTCTCTGACTCACTTCTTGACTTAACTCACTTCTCTGTTCACAACATTATGTCTTGACTTTTTTATTTTGTCTGAGATAACCCCATGGCCGCGCCATAAACAATAAAACTAATCAGGCTTCGACAGCGGACTGTAATGAATTTAGTAAATGGTGAGATAGGGGAAGAATGCGTAATAGACAAATAAAATGCAAGCCAGTGCAGCTGCAGAATGGGGCCAGCTGTTTTCGTGGCGCGGTCTTCCCACCGCACGGTGTCCTCCAGAGAAAGCTTTGCGATCTCCAGTCCTGAAGCTCGGAAGTGCCACTTACACACGGGATATCGTGACCGGATAATTCAATATTTGGGACACAATGGTTTAGACAAAACCTTAGATAACAGTTCTAAATAGGACCGCGCTGCTTGTAGAAATCTTATGTAGCCATCTTAGCCAGTGACGGGTGTAGAATCACTTTTCGATTGTTTTATTCTTCAGGCTAAAGGGCGCGGAGAAATGCAGGTAGCTTGCATATATATATTGGAAGGTATGGGGATATGGCATTGTACTATTTACAATAATAAGCTTTAACATTAATTTTATAACTTACTCATCGCGGTTTTACTCGCGCGGTGATGATGATGATGGTGAATCTTATATAACCTATGTTACTTAGCGTGAATGTAGCTTTCTAATGGTGAAAGAATTTTTGAAATCGGTCCAGTATTTTTTGAGCCAATTCGTTACAAACATACAAAAAAATCTTTCCTCTTTGTAATATTAGTATAGATTGTATAGACTGGAGTCAGTAACCCCTTAAAGGAAAGGAGAATAGATTTTACTCAAAGCTTACAAATACTGCTTCTACTAAAATGATAGAAAATGCAGCTCGGTTATAACTTAAATTGCAGCGTTAGAAATTTAAACATGGGATTCTTGTTACGGTACCTCGGTTTGAGTCGATTACAGATGGTCGAAACTGGGTTTTGGTGGATAAACCAGTTAAGCTGTAATGCTGCTATAAGATTGAGGGTTTATAACAATAATTTGCTAACAAATAGCAAATATTACAACAATAATTTATTACAGGCATTGGAGTCAAAAGTCAAATTGAACACATCATAATCAGCCCATTTTTTCCCACTGCTGGGACTCGAGCATTCCTTTTAGAGAGAGGAATAATTGTGCCATAATCCACCACGCGGGCCCAGTGCGGATTGGTGGATAGGTTTGTCGGTCCCTCTACCAAACATCCTATATAAGATCCACAGAAGTGGACATAGCTAGTCATACCAGTCAGCCTCTGCTGAGTTGGGACCGGTTTGTGGCAAAAACAATTTATGTTCTTTTTATTTGATAATACGGGTACCTAGCTTACTGTTTAGAATGTATTAAATATTTTGTAATAGATCCACAGAAGCGGACATAGTCGTACCAGTCATAAAGACGCCGGCCGGCCTTTGTAAGCAAGTTGTCTGTTCCACACAGAAGGTCTGCTGTATTTTGCTAGTAATAGTAGTATTGCTAGACCAATTGTAAGTCCACTTCAATCCACCGCTGGCTCTTCGCGTTAAAGTATTAGGGATTTAAGAAAATATAAAGGTATGTTTATAATAGTGACCTAGTTTTAGTTGCATTTGATGACTACCTAATAGGTACCTGTACTTTTTATTCATCTTTTTATAAACATGCTTAGTCTCTCGGTCTCGTTTTTATGTCTACATTGACTATGAATGGGATGCGTAAAAACCATTTCGTCTATAGTCTGGTTCGAAATAGTCCGCTGAGATGTCACGTGCAAACCGATTGAAATTTATCTCAATCAGGATGAATTCAAAAAGGAGGAGGTCGTATTACGTTTATGTGAATGTATTTTTTTGTATGTTAGCCGATTTATCCCCCATTCGTAGATCGATTCTCAAAATTCTTATTTTGTTTGTTGAGGTGTTCCCATTTAAATTTCATTAAATTCGGTGAGGCCGTTTTTGAGTTACACTCCAATAACTGAAAAGTATTACGTCTCTCTTGATGATATCATAATTGACGGTGAATGACAATCGATCCCGTAAGTAGCAAGGGTCACTAAAATCGGTGAAAAATAAATTTTACAAAAAAATGGAACCGACTTCAACACTAAAAAGTGTAAAATAACTTATGAGGTAAGTACCAAGTGCACAATATTGCGATAAAATGTAACGTTTGAACTATCATTGTAACTGATTTCACACTTTTTGGTTATGAAGTCGGTTTCATTTTTTGGTAAACAATTTTTATTATTGGTCTGGTATGTGTTCAATTCCAGAGGCGCACGTAGTGGAGAAGCGCTCGTAGCGGGGTTTGACTTGGCGATCTTAACCGATCAACAAGTTAATCAACACTTGCTGCGGTCAGGACTTGGATTGGTGACCACTAGGGGCATTATTCAACTGGGCACTTTCGTGATTCAGAGGGCACGTTAAACCGTCGGTCTTGGATGTTTGTCTTAGTACAACAGTCGTAAGGCTATGTACAGGGCCTTCGGGCAGCCTTAATTTTTTGTTTTAGGGTTCGTTTTTAGCAAATGGATGTACTGAGTAGCTTATTTCGGGGCGATGCTGATGTCGACGAAAGATTCGTTACATGCGATTTGTGGCAGATACGTCCATCATCTAGTGAAAAATTAAAAAATGGCATATTAGTAAATAACAAATCTAAAATCAAAATCTTTCCATTGAGTTTCGGCACCTTAACGATATTGAAACACTATTTCATATTGTTTTTGATAAAATTAGGTGAAACGAAACGATTAAAAATTTAGACGGATTTGGTAGAGGTTTTATACTTTTTCTCAATATTCTAGAACATAATTTAGATTACAAAATAAACAAAACTCAGACTCAGTTTTAAAGTTTTCTAAATAAATGCAAAAGATAGATGTATGTGAAAGTTATGTAAAATTTCATCGTATTATTATAAATACAATTACCAAAAAAAATTTACATAATGATGGTACAGTATCCCATTGATATGTATCAAGGTATATTATAATTAGTACTCACGAGATGTACACCACGATTAGGCAGGCTTTGGAGTTCCCGATATATTGACGCAGTTACACGCACCATGTTCACGGGTAGTAGTAGGTGTAGGTGTAGTTAACAACCACGAAAGTCTAAAACAGTGTAAACAGGGTATAATCTGTGACAAGTAATATTTAATAATAGTAGGTCCTCGAAAGTGCGGCCATAGATAGATAGATAGAAAATTATTCATTGCAAAAAACTACTAACCTTTGTGCGATATGGAAGTGTGTTTGGTAATGCTTTATTTAAAACTTGAGAGTTTCTATAGAACAGATATTTAAAGAGAATATTAATAAATAATAAACTATTTATAGACTATAACTTTACGTATACATATATACACACATATATTTAAACTTAAAAATAGCTTTTCTAGCAAATAATGTAACGGGTTCATTGTTAGTGATTAAAAATTAAATAAAAAAATAATAATAACAACTATCTAATCTATAAGCCCCACGGTGGGGGAAATAAAATATAGATATATAATAAATATAAATATATAATAATAGTAAATAGCTCAATTAGGTCATCAGTACAGTCTGCACATAAAGTGTGTTTTCTCCGTGTTTTCTCCCCCGTCCCTCCACCTAAGGCGATATCATTTGCGCGCGGCGCATAATAATTGTGACCCTACCACCAATCACGTGCTCTAATTTGCTGATTAATTATCACTTGATCAACCAAGGGTTGTAAATCTAATTAGATGCAAAGCATTTATATATATTGATAGGTTTGATACATACCGAAGAATGGACAATGGATTTAAGTCAATGATTTCATGTTATTACTTTAAATTGATCTTGTATCTTATGATGGTCACTTATGCGGTGAGGGGGTACATGTGTAAGCCATCCTCCTTTTGTATCCCCCAGAGTCTATGGGTGTGTCATATTTTAAAACCAGACACAAGCAGAGTAATTTTTTTACTCCTTTACATGTGGACTCGTTCGTACGTATATTTGCCATTCCTCAAGTTACTAACGACCGAGTGAGCAAAACGAGCGCAGCGACTCTGCTTTAACTGGCCAAATTGACTTTCATCTTTCCATATGTTTGTTACTCATACAAATTTAACAAAATTAATGGACATAAAATTCAGTAATTATCAACGTGAATAGGTACACAAGCGGGTGTTGTTAAAGAAAAAAAGATAATTAAAATCGCAAAGTTAAGATAAACAAGTGCAATTTGAAAATTTGTATACCGACTTCCATTCTATTACTTTGGTAAAAATCAGTTATTGGAGTGTAACTCAATAACTACTAAACCGAATTTGATGAAATTTAAATGGGACTACACGGGAAGCACCAGCTTTCAAACAAAAAATAATTTTGAGAATCGGTCAACCCAATCGAAAGTTATGAGGAATGAAACAAACACAAAAAAATAGTGGAATTAAGTACCTCCTCCTTTTTGGAAGTCGGTAGAAAAATTAAAAAATCAGTGTTATAGATGCACTTAGTGACTAACTAATCTATCAAAATCTATATCTATTATCCAACCAATTTTGGTGAGTTGCGGCCCTTAGTATCCGTGTTCGTTGATTTTCAAGCGGTTTCTTTGTTTTGTCAAAATGTTTGGTGGAAATTATAAGTTATTTAACGAAAATAATAAATTTTCACCATGCGGTTGCTGGATCTATGATTGTATTATAATATTTTTGGGTTGACAATGACGAGGGGAAGCTGTGTGTCGGAAGGCCAGAGGTTTAGATCTAAATACTGAAATACAGGTGATTGTACATACCAATGTATCGCCTTCAGCAGGTATCCGTCGCGAGTCCTGAAGGACCCAGCGATCCTGGCGGTCGGCGTGTTCCTTCCTTTCAGTATCACCTCACAAGTTCTTATATAATTTGCACAGCTTCACGAAGAGTTTATGAAGTTATTGGGGTTAATGTCTATACTTAATAAGATGCGCACGCGCGGCAGTTTTATAAGCGGTGAAAACTGTCTGGTCAGCTTGAGTGACAGCTGAGTACTGATTGTTGCGGATTGATGTATTGCCAGTTACGGGCTTAAAGATGCCGCTGGATAATCCAACCCGCTACTAAGATCTAGCGATCTATTAGCATGTTTATAAATCACCAAATATAACAATAAAAAGAACCATCCCCCCGGCCTTCAGGAGTTATGAGGACTCCTGAACCAAAGTCAGGTTGAGCTACAGCTGTAAAGCTGAGCCTAGTAAGAGTGGAACGCAATTGAATCCAGTAATAGTATGCGGATAAGTATTAATAAAAGCGGGAAAACAAACAAACATAATGTATAAGTAGAGAGTTATACAAGCGGGATAAATAATGTACTATATTACTAAAATAAACTTATTATTAAGAGGGCAGCCCGGATGGACTACACAAACTTATAGCTGAGTTTATTGGGAGGGTAAAACGCAGAGTTTCACCACAGGTCTGAGATATGTACCATTTTGTGTGCGAACAGTGACGACCCGTACTACTCCATCTGACGAAGGTTTTCATACCGTTTTCATCATGATTCAGGAAGTACCCTATAGGTTTTGATTTCTTTGTGAAATTGCAAAATATGCGACAACAGTTATATCTTTTGATTGCGATAACTTACGGCCGTTTTCAATAATCTATCTATCGCCGGTTTACCTTACTAGAGATATATATTTGACACAATTTGTATGTACGTCATGTCAAATTCCTATCGGTAGTAAGGAAAACTATGGATAGATAGAATATTGAAAACGACCGTTAGCGATTTGATTTTTCAGAGCTGAAAGGGACCGTGGATCCGAATGTTTGATATACATTTCAACTAGATACGCGTTCGACGTACGATCAACGCGTTCTTGAGAAAAAAGTTCTAGACAGATAGACAGACGGATAGACGGACAACAAAGTGCTGGTCAGTTGCTGGATATGTCTCCGGCATATCCCTGCAACTGTTGTTCAGGACAAACAACCGCACCGACGGCTTTAGGTACCCACCGAAACATCGAATGTCTCATTTGAAAAGGCCTTAGCGGTCACCAATCCAAGTCTTTAACGCCGGAAGAGTTGAATTAACTTTTTGATAATGAAGGGACAAGCTGCGGTAAGAGTACTTCTATTATCCATACCAAAGTTAAAATATTCGACCAAATTTCTTCAGCAGTTTTATCACAATGTTTAAATATTTTTTTATACTTTGTAACCGTCAAACATCTATTTTTTTTGTTTATTGGTTTACCAAACTGGTCGTAACACAAGACTTATAGTTCTAAAATTAAAGTGCGTTATATAAATCTATAAACAAACGCACTACCTTCTTGAGGTAAACACAGCATGCTTCTACTGTATGATGCTCTTATACGATAATTATACAATAATTCATAAAAAATATACTAATATAACTATTAAAAATTTGTTAAAATTTTGAAAAAAGACATTTCTTTAGGCCATTAGTAGATGTACTAAATATGTCAATATCGTGACATACATCGTTGTACAATAAACACATTCTTAGTATTGTAGAGTATTTTGCATAGTTACTTCGACATGAGATAACACTGAAGGTTGTTCGGTTACAAAGACGGCTGCTAGAGCGAGGCACCCTAAATAAGATGTTACTGAGCAATTCTGGGCTATCGATTCTGCCATGAATGATCTTATGCAGATACACTACATCCGCGACGTTCCGTCTACGTTCCAGCGAAGGCATTTTAAAATGATTAAGCCTAGAGGTATATGACTCCAGACAGCGACAAAGATTTATAGAGTAGGATAGATGGTACAGATATTTTTTATATAGTTTCGAGCCGATTTATGTGCACACCGTAAGAGGGACTCCAAATGGGACTACAGTACTCCAGAAGGGATCGCACGTAGCAATTCAATAGTAACATAGGGATTTTATTTTTATTCATTATTAGTGTGATGTAATTTTTAAAAATGTTTGATCTGCAATTCTTATCAAAGGGTCGTTTTATGTCACCGCTGACCATAGTATCACTGAAATTCAACAACTTTAAACGAATTAAATCGCGTTTAATTTTATATCATTTTATCACGACGATTCGAACATAGATAAATGCACAGCGGCAATCAGCTGCACAGCGCCGACGTCGCGGTCGCGTGGCAGATGTGCGACGACGTAGCGAGTTAACGACGTAAAATACACTCAGTAACAAAATGGATTCCGATGAGGAAACACTGCTGTTGGCATTGTTACTTCGAAGACGCCGGAGACGGAAACGAAAGCATCGACGAATTCAGGAGAATTCATCATGGATTAATCGACTGGAAGAGAGCTACTACGGTGTTTTGTTTTGCAAGCGAATGAAAAAATATCCATAAAAATTTCGTTCCTTCCTGCGAATGTCAAGGTCTACATTTTATGTATTATTGAATCTAACTAATTATCGCCCTAAATTTCTAAAAATTTTTTAAATATCTCTGCTCTTTCGATCCCCTCTATTACGTAACGACCCGATTCTACAAATGATGCCATGATGATACGTCTTCTCATATTCGTGTCTTGAACAAACTGAAGTGAGGCAGAACGGACGAGCTGACGTTTTGTATGAGACAATACAAAATGGCGTCCACGCGGCTATACGCAGCGATCTCGTTGCGCGCCCGCAACGTATTTGTTGCGTGCCCACTCCACTTTGAGAACGCTCGCGATCCGCTAGTATTATAAGGCCCTAAGAGAGCAGGGGCGGCCTTGTGGCGAGCCGTCGGTGAGTGGCGACACTGTAGACCCCAGTTCTCCTTGGGACTAATTGAGACCCCTGAGGAGGTCAGGGTTCTCATTTCTCTTCTTTTTAGTCGTTCACTCTTGACAGAGTGGTCGTGTTTGAAGACGATGCCTTTTCTTTAAATAATGCAGCCCTCGCGATGCGCAAATCGATCGAAATGCGAAAGCGATCATCTCGATGGTCAAATTTAGCCCACCATAAGACAAGCCCCCGGCCCGTGGGGTAAAGACGCACGAGCAAGTATCGAAAAGCTGCAAGGGTAGAATTGTTTAAAGGCATAACGCCGGTAGTAGCGCTCTAATGAAATCGCAGAACACCTCTCGACACCCTTTAGCCATCCACAACGTCGCTCCTTTCGTCGCCAATAATGGCGGGCATTATGGGGCCCGTTTAGTGACTACAATAATCACCTGTGATATTAAAATTATTATTTACCAACAACCATATTTTCGAATTTTCCTAACCAAGTTAGATACAGAGACGACGGACTCTACCAGATGTCCCTTTGACTGAACAAAGTATTACCTAGACTCACGATGTGGTGTGTATGTTGTGTAAGCACAAACATATTATGATCATATTAAACTTTCAAGATGAAATCACAATACACTTAAATTCACTTATTGTTCTAACTTTCATTGTTATTTTCACATCGTGTTCAACTTTTAGAACCTGCCTTCAATATCAAAATATTAAACGAAGTAAATTGTTTTGAAAGATAAAGATGCTTGAAATACTCTACTTATAAGATGCCATAAAACACCGACGTAATTAAGTACTGTAATGAAACACGCTGTAATGCAAACTATTTGATTAATGACCTAAGACTTGATTAAGCAGAGCAATAAGATTTTGCAAAAAAAACACTGAGCTGGATTATATTTAGTTTCGTAGGTACTGTTGTAGGCGAAAAAAACACAGATAACTCATAGATAAACACTGATAAAACTCAGCATGCAACCTATGAGTTAACTGTGTCTCAGTTGCCCTAGATAAATTATAGTTTGTTCTGTTTCACGTGAACAACACGCTACGTTATACTTACGCAGTTATTCGTGCTTGGCCCACTGTTTTGCACATTCGTGAATGATTTTTTTTTTTGTATTTGCCTTGTCTTACCTTAAGCTTATCAGAATTTCCAAACGTAAGGAAAATTGATAAAAAAAATATTAAGTTTATTTATTCCAAAAATTTACAAGTACCATTACAGTAACCTAATACTTAATACAATAACTTAATTATCTAAACGTATAGAAGACAAATAACAAATACGAGTAACAATACATTTTTAATATAAATATATTTGTTTATCTCAGTCTTCCATATTTGCTATACAATACCAAGCTGTAATGACCCGGCAACACCAACGAGACATCTTGAAAGAGGCAGTGGATGGAAAATGCCGCCTATGTGCCAGCAAAGATGAGACCACGCAGCACATCATATCCGGATGCGACAAACTGGCGGGGACCTACTATGTCAAACGACATAATAACCTCGTCCAGTACGTCTACTGGTGTCTTGCCAAAAAGCATGCAATAGCTGTTTCGGACCTTTGGTGGAAAGAAACACTCAGCCAGCCACATGTAAAAGAAAACGATTCCGCTAAAATACTTTGGGAAATACCCGTCCAAACCGATGTAACCGTAACACACAATAGACCCGACTTGATATACGTTGACAAAACAAATAATAAAACATATCTCATAGACGTTACAGTACCTTCTGATTACAACATAGGCGCGAAGGAAATAGAAAAACTGAGCAAATACCACCTCCTCAAAACCGAAATCAGTCGTCTGTGGAATACACAAACGACTGTCATTCCCATAGTGATAGGCGCAACTGGCATAGTAGCAAAAAGCTTAAGCAAACATCTCAATAAACTGGAAACTACCATAGATATCAGCATCCTACAAAAACAAGCAGCCATTCATACATCCACAATACTAAGTAAAGTGCTAGGAGATACCGTGTTCGTTCACAATACACAAAACCAAATTAACACACTAGGCACACAGCAGTCAACAAACATACCAGACTCAACAAACACACAAGATTCGTCAAACACACCAGATACACTTAACGCAACTATTACACCAAATTCACAGCAATCAACAAACACACGACAAACCAGGCAGCTAAGACGAAGGAGAGGAACAACAAGGATACAATAAGTGGGACATAAATACCTTTTTTCCTGTGGGTTACGGGACAGGGTATTTATGAAAGACCGACAAAAGTCGAGAAAACAAAACTAATATAATATAATATAATATAATATAATATAATATAATATAATATAATATAATATAATATAATATAATATAATATAATATAATATAATATAATATAATATAATATAATATAATATAATATAATATAATATAATATAATATAATATAATATAATATAATATAATATAATATAATATAATATAATATAAGACGGAGAAAGCACCTCCGGAGTGTTTTTAAAAAGTGTGACGTCAGCACTGCTGACGTCACAATTGTTGTTTTCATGATGATCACTCATTTTTGGGTCCTCGAAGTAAAACTTCACAAGTACTTTTATAAGCTTCGTATATTCAACGAGCAGCGTAACAACGTCACAAAGAGGTCCGTACTGTACGGCGACTCGAGATCGACTGAGCCAAGCGCCTACAGTGCGGCCGTACTTATAGGACTCGGCGCACGTGCACGAGTTTACAAGTTTGTTGGTAAAGTATTGAAATTACAATCATAACATTAATTTTACATCGTAATCAACTCAAAAATAATCAACTGATGATTTATAAACAATTTTTAGGGTAATCAAATGATTAAACTTAATTATTCTCGACGAACTGTTGTAGTTGCGCCGATACGGCCATACTGACAGGCGGTGCGCGCTCTGCACCAGCCTCGTTGGTTCTCGTAGATTGTTATGGATTCTCGTAGACCATTTATTCTGATGGGTCATCTTGGTTCGAGTCGTGGTTTGGCTGTACTTGCAGCCCTTCTCGTGAGGTCGACGGAATGGGCTCATTTGATTCTGCAGTGGGATCTCGTTGAATAGGTGATTCGTTTCCCGCCGATACGGTCAACTGATCCCCAGGTTGCGGAGCGCGGCGCAGCTGATCATGGGCAATCTTGCGAGGTCGTCCTCTACCGACAACTTTCTTTACCAGATATCGGTCATTATCCAGTATTCTACAAACTTCATATGGTTCGCTGTATTTAAGGTCAAGCGAGGTTTGGTTTCGAGGATTATTTTTCACCAATATGTAGTCTCCTCTTTGAAAATGATGGATTTTGGCCTTGTGTAGGTTGAAGTGTTGTCTGTCTTGTTCGCTACAACTAATCATTTTCTGTTGCACCTGTTGAGTGAGCGCTTTAATATCAACGGTTTCGTTGTCAATATCCACCAGGTTGAGAAGCTCAGGAGGTACACAGTGCTTTCGTTGTGTAATAAGTGTAAGTGGAGCAACACCGGTGACTCAGTGGGTTGTACAGTTCATTGCCAGCTGAAGTTCCTCGAGTACAGTGTGCCACTGCTCTGCTTCGTAATTTTTAATCATTACCAAAGCATTTTTGAGGGTTGCAACGACTCTTTCAACTTAGCCATTCGCTCGGCTGACTCCTGGAGCGATAGCATGGATATTTATTCCGATGGCGTCACAGTAGTCCTTGAACTCGCCAAGGAACTCTTTTCCTCCATCCACTATTATTTGAACCGGCGCACCAAATAGATGCAAAGTGCGTTCTAGAGCGGCCAATGTGCTGTGTGGGTTTTTGTTGGTACTGAAGTACAGTAAAACGTACTTTGAGAAAGCGTCAATGGTGACTATGACGTATTGTTGATCATCTGGAGTGCCCAGCTTCCCTGTTATGTCCATATGAATAACTTGGAAGGCGGCCGTTGGTTTTTGTATGGGGTGTAACTGGGCTTGAATGGCCCCTGATCTTCCTTTAGATGTTCGGCATACAACACAGTTATCCACAAATCTTTCGGATAATGGAACTCATTTTGTTGAACCAATAGGTTTCTCTGATCTTCTGCAGTGTTTTTTCCCAGCCAGGGTGTTTTAGTGCAGTGTGAAATGAGTTTATAATGCTCCATTGAAATGATTTGGGAACGACGGTACTGAGCTGCTGACCGAAGACAGGATCATTGACGTTCCTTTTTTAAAACGTTGTCCTCTAACACATAGTCTTCCACTGGGTTATTGTCACTGAGACTGTCCATTATCGGACGCAGTTCTTCATCCCGTCGCTGTTCAATTTTGAGCCAGTTCAAGTCTCTTGTTATAACATTGACTGCAAGCTCAACTGGATTGCGACAGCGATGTATCCTTGGCAGAAGGTCCTTTTTGTGTTTTGACGCTTTTAATGCGTTTTAATCCGTTATCACGGTCAATTTTCGCCCATATAGATACTGGCGAAAGTGTTTTATGGCTCGTACAACTGCCAGTGTCTCCAACTCGTAGGAGTGGTACCGACTCTCGGCTTCCGTGGTTCTCATGCTCATAAAGGCAACAGCATGTTGTCGTTCTAAACGTTGACTAATTATTGTTGGCTAATTATTGTATCCGCGTCGATACGGCCATACTGACAGGCGGTGCGCGCTCTGCACCAGCCTTGTTGACTCGTTAACTCTCGCAGACTGCTGTTAATTATGGCTGGCCTGCAAAGAATGAGATATTCTCTGAGTAGTGAGTCTGTAAACAACTTACGTTGCTTTATCTTGTTTGTTACATTAACACAACTGTTATGTAACCTTAGGAGTCTTTTGATTAGTAAACAGTACACAAAGACATCGTGCACTGCCTTATTAATTTAGAATCTGTGGTGTATACGTGTCTACCCACAGTTCCACAAGGCGTCCCCACGGTATCTCAGGGTTCACTTGTGGATGCATCAAGGATCCGTGGCTAGCTCAAGGGTAACACATGGTTAGCTCAGAGGTATCACTCTCCAGACATTTTTGTAGATTACTACAGTGCACTAAGGCATCTTAAGTGCACTGCCTTATTAATTTAGAATCTGTGGTGTATACGTGTCTACCCACAGTTCCACAAGGCGTCCCCACGGTATCTCAGGGTTCACTTGTGGATGCATCAAGGATCCGTGGCTAGCTCAAGGGTAACACATGGTTAGCTCAGAGGTATCACTCTCCAGACATTTTTGTAGATTACTACAGTACACTAAGGCATCTTAAGTGCACTGCCTTATTAATTTAGAATCTGTGGTGTATACGTGTCTACCCATAGTTCCACAAGGCGTCCCCACGGTATCTCATGGTTCACTTGTGGATGCATCAAGGATCCGTGGTTAGATCAAGGGTAACACATGGTTAGCTCAGAGGTATCACTCTCCAGACATTTTTGTAGATTACAACAGTACACTAAAGCATCTTAAGTGCACTGCCTTATTAATTTAGAATCTGTGGTGTATACGTGTCTACCCATAGTTCCACAAGGCGTCCCCACGGTATCTCATGGTTCACTTGTGGATGCATCAAGGATCCGTGGTTAGCTCAAGGGTAACACATGGTTAGCTCAGAGGTATCACTCTCCAGACATTTTTGTAGATTACAACAGTACACTAAGACATCTTAAGTGCACTGCCTTATTAATTTAGAATCTGTGGTGTATACGTGTCTACCCATAGTTCCACAAGGCGTCCCCACGGTATCTCAGGGTTCACTTGTAGATGCATCAAGGATCCGTGGTTAGCTTAAGGGTAACACATGGTTTAGCTCAGAGGTATCACTCTCCAGACATTTTATTCTTGTAGATTCTAGTTGAAAATGTCGTGAAATATAATGAATTTTATACTCGCCGGTTTTAATCCGTTGATGCGTGTTCGTCGTTGTGAGTTATCCGGACTGACTGGCCAGCTTGAGATGTGGATGACACAGAATCAGGGGCGATTGCAGCGTTGTTTTGCAGTGTATCGAGATCATCTCCCGCAGCGATTGGTGTGGACGTCATGTCTGTGGTAATTCCCGTTGTGATGGGCTGCATGGTATTAAAGTTGTTTGCTGGTACTCCTGAAGTGTTCAATGAGGCAGGGCCTATCAGCCTGGTACTGCCCTGCGCTGTTCCAGTCGTGACAGGTTGAACCGAAGTCGATGAGGATGTGGTTGGGACCAGAGCTTGTTCTGATCCCACTTCTGATGACGGAGAAAGCACCTCCGGAGTGTTTTTAAAAAGTTTTTAAAAATTGTTGTTTTCATGATGATCACTAATTTTTGGGTCCTCGAAGTAAAACTTCACAAGTACTTTTATAAGCTTCGTATATTCAACGAGCAGCGTAACAACGTCACAAAGACGTCCGTACTGTACGGCGACTCGAGAGCGACTGAGCCAAGCGCCTTTTTTTTTTTTTTTTTTAGAACGGACTAATGCTGTTTGCCTCTACCGGCATTTACAGCGTCACCGGACGGTTGGCGAGCGCAGATGGCACTCAGCCAGATGCGGGCGCAGAAGGCGCACCGCCTAAGGCGAGCGTTGAAGACGCTTCGCCGCAAGGAGAGGAGTAGGCGACTTGCTCAAGGGCACCACTAGGGTACGGACCTCGGCTTGGGCCGTCGCCAGGAGAGAGGGGAGTAGGAGAGAATCGCCCCGGTACATAAGTGTACCGTTGAAAGTGGGCCCTATGAATTTTAACTCTACGACTATTCGGAGAGAATCTAACCAAGACATAACTTTTGCCTCGAGCTCGCCGGCGAGCTCGGTGTTTGACTGTGTTTACCACTAAATCATAACCTTGTGTACCTCGCCTCCTCCCATTTCCGCGACATGGGTCCACACCGCGACCAGGATCGTCGCGTTGTGCACTCATGACTGTACTTTGGGTGGGGCTACAATAAGAATGTGTAATACCTCGCCCACAGCCATGGTGGCTGGGACTACATAGAAAACCAGTGTTACCTCGTCCGCAGCCATTTGCTGGGCCGGAGGATACATCGCGACCGGGGCCGCGGTGTATACTCCCACCCGCACCGTGGCTGGGACTACAATCGTGTGTGTGTGAATTACCTCGACTGCGACTGGGGCTGCGAAGAAGATCTCGGCCGGAGCCTACAATGCAATCGGGATCACAGCCCTGGTCGGGTCTACAACCATTACCGGGGTTCCCTTGGGACGACGCTAAAGCTGCCGAAGTAACGGCTGCGATGGGGTCGTCCGGGTCACCCAAAATATGCCTTGGACGGCGACGGGGGGGAAGGAAGTGGGGATCGGTTATGTCAGTGGAGTAGTTCGCCGCTTCGACCACGAGGGAATTCGAGTGGTGGGGAGCTTTGTCGAAGTGGCGGCGGGAGCAGTCTTTGATATACTGCGTAATAGAGGGGAGGGTGAAATCGCAGTGCAGTTCGGCGTTCCGCAAGTACCACGGAGCGCCCACTGCCCTGCGCATAAAGCGATTCTGAATCACTTGAAGTTTGTGGAGGTCGTGTTTCTGAGCATGGGCGAACGCTACAGATGCGTAAGTCATGATTGGGCGGATGCAAAGTTTGTAAAGAGTCGTCTTATTTCTAAGAGACATTTTACTGTTTTTGCCTATGAGGGGATTAAGACGACCCATAATGAAGGCCGCCCTATTGCGAACAATCTGAATGTGTTTCGCGAAAGTGAGTTGGCGATCAAGGGTGACGCCCAGGTATTTGGCAGATTTAGCCCAAGGGATGGGTTCGCCGAATAGGACTATGGGTGACGGCATGAGATTCCGCCGGGTCTCAGTGAAGTACACTGCTGCACTTTTGCTAGGATTTACTGCAATCCGCCATTTAAGAAACCATGCACCGATTACGGTGATGGCTCGTTGGATGGCGCATCTCTGCCTGACCTTGAACCAGCCAGTAGAGTAGATTGCAGTATCATCCGCAAACTGAGCGATCTGAACATTAGGTTCAGATCGTGGGATGTCGCTGGTGTACAGCGAGAAGAGAATGGGTGAGAGTACAGAGCCCTGAGGGACACCTGCGTGAATGGGATGCGGGGAGGAGAGCGTTCCCTCGGTGCGATAGCTAAACGTTCGATCCCTGAGAAAGTCTTGTAAGATGAGTACAAGACGGTCTGGCACACCCAGTTGGTACAGCTTGAATATCAAGCCGTTGTGCCAGACTTTGTCGAATGCTTTCGCTACGTCGAGGAAGACAGCTATGGTTCCTTGGGGCTTTGGTTTCTTATTGAAACCGCCTAGGATGTGCTCCGTTACGCGGTGCACTTGTTGGACGCAAGAGTGTTTGGCTCTAAAACCAAATTGCTCATCGGGAAGGAGGTTATTGGACCTAACGTGGGACCAGAGTCGGTTCACAATGAGCCGCTCGTAAATCTTCCCCAGAGAGCTGAGGAGACTTATGGGACGGTAGCTGGAGGGCTCGGCTGCCGGTTTGCCTGGTTTGTGAATACCAATGACAATGGCATGCTTCCAAGTGTCTGGGAAGGAGCAGTTGCTCATAGCCGCATTGAAGATGCTAACTAAGAGATGGACTAGTGGGACTGAGAAGTGTTTAATCACCTTGTTGCTGATACCATCAGCACCAGGGGATTTACGGGTCTTGAGGCTCTTGATCAGAGACACAACCTCGGATGATTTTACCGGTGGGAGGAGTGGGAGGTCAGAGATGGACATAGAGCTTTTACGTTCGACTTCAGATTCCACCGAATCGAGGTGTTTCTGGTCGACGTGATCTACATTTAGAGTACACTGAGCCTCAAGGCTATCAGCTAAACACTCGGCTTTGTCTTCGTCAAGGAACGCTATGGAGAGGGGAGGTGGCCTAATGAGTGGAGGCATTGTCTGTTGTCCGTCAGATTTCAGAGTTCGAGCCAACTGCCAGTATGCCTGGTGAGTTGGCTCAATCTCTGACAGTTTGTCGTCCCACCTTTGATCACGCAGCTCACTCATGCGTTTCATTACAGCACGCTGTAAATAGCGCATGGTGG
The DNA here is from genome assembly GCA_917880725.1 of Selenia dentaria. Taxonomy (NCBI): domain Eukaryota; kingdom Metazoa; phylum Arthropoda; class Insecta; order Lepidoptera; family Geometridae; genus Selenia; species Selenia dentaria. Next base: position 11,180,765 of record OU862898.1, on the reverse strand, counting down.
CTTTGTTCTCTGGGGTTGGCATCGAGTCATACGCCCTAGTGGCGGCGTTCTTAGCTGTCAGTAACCTCCTCGCACCCTCAGGCAGTTCAAAGCGGCGACCATCCGCCACTTGGACCTGCTTTGAGGATTCACCTACTGCGGTGCGGAGGTGGTCACTGAGAGCCTCGATCGCAATTGACACGTCTTCTACTGTCTGTATGTCATCGGGGATTCTATCGAGAGCGGGTGAACTGATAGCTTGGAGGGATTCTCCCAGTTGCTTCCAGTTCACTACCGTTCTAGTGATAGGGGTTATGTCCGTCGGGTCGGGGCCTTATTTCAACAATACAGGGCGGTGGTCTGAAGTCAGTTCGTGTAACACTTCTATAGAGCGCAACCGGAGGGTAGCCAAGCGCCTACAGTGCGGCCGTACTTATAGGACTCGGCGCACGTGCACGAGTTTACAAGTTTGTTGGTAAAGTATTGAAATTACAATCATAACATTAATTTTACATCGTAATCAACTCAAAAATAATCAACTGATGATTTATAAACAATTTTTAGGGTAATCAAATGATTAAACTTAATTATTCTCGACGAACTGTTGTAGTTGCGCCGATATATATTATATTATATTGTAGGCGCTCAGCTCAGTCGCTCTCGAGTCGCCGTACAGTACGGACCTCTTTGTGACGTTGTTACGCTGCTCGTTGAATATACGAAGCTTATAAAAGTACTTGTGAAGTTTTACTTCGAGGACCCAAAAATGAGTGATCATCATGAAAACAACAATTGTGACGTCAGCAATGCTGACGTCACACTTTTTAAAAACACTCCGGAGGTTTTTTCTCCGTCATCAGAAGTGGGATCAGAACAAGCTCTGGTCCCAACCACATCCTCATCGACTTCGGTTCAACCTGTCACGACTGGAACAGCGCAGGGCAGTACCAGGCTGATAGGCCCTGCCTCATTGAACACTTCAGGAGTGCCAGCAAGCAGCTTTAATACCGTGCAGCCCATCACAACGGGAATTACCACAGGCATGACGTCTACACCAATCGCTGCGGGAATACCAGCTTCCGTCGGGATACCATTCATGTCAATGGGACCCACATCTTACAATCAAGAAGTATACCTTTCAGGGGTACCCATCGCTGCTGGATCGTCCCACACAACGAATATGCATCCAACTACTCATATAGTCGGATGCCCTCCCCAGTTTATGATGCAAATGATGGATATGATCTCAATACACTGCAAAACAACGTTGCAACCGCCCCTGATTAAGTGTGATCCACATCTCAAGCTGGCCAGTCAGTCCAGATAACTCACGACGACGAACACGCATCATCGGATTAAACCCGGCGAGTATAACATTCATTATGTTTCACGATATTTGCAACTAGAATCTAAAAGAATAAAATGTCTGGAGAGTGATACCTCTGAGCTAAACCATGTGTTACCCTTGAGCTAACCACGGGTCCTTGATGCATCCACAAGTGAACCCTGAGATACTGTGGGGACGCCTTGTGGAACTATGGGTAGACACGTATACACCACAGATTCTAAATTAATAAGGCAGTGCACTTAGGATGTCTTAGTGTACTGTTGTAATCTACAAAAATAAAATATCTGGAGAGTGATACCTCTGAGCTAACCATGCGTTACCCTTGAGCTAACCACGGATCCTTGATGCATCCACAAGTGAACCCTGAGATACCGTGGGGACGCCTTGTGGAACTATGGGTAGACACGTATACACCACAGATTCTAAATTAATAAGGCAGTGCACTTAAGATGTCTTAGTGTACTGTTGTAATCTACAAAAATAAAATATCTGGAGAGTGATACCTCTGAGCTAACCATGCGTTACCCTTGAGCTAACCACGGATCCTTGATGCATCCACAAGTGAACCCTGAGATACCGTGGGGACGCCTTGTGGAACTATGGGTAGACACGTATACAAAAAAAAAAAAAAAAAGGCGCACAGCTCAGTCGCTCTCGAGTCGCCGTACAGTACGGACCTCTTTGTGACGTTGACGCTGCTCGTTGAATATACGAAGCTTATAAAAGTACTTGTGAAGTTTTACTTCGAGGACCCAAAAATGAGTGATCATCATGAAAACAACAATTTTAAAAAGTGTGACGTCAGCATTGCTGACGTCACACTTTTTAAAAACACTCCGGAGGTTCTTTCTCCGTCATATAATATAATATAATATAATATAATATAATATAATATAATATAATATAATATAATATAATATAATATAATATAATATAATATAATATAATATAATATAATATAATATAATATAATATAATATAATATAATATAATATAATATAATATAATATAATAATATATGTACTAATATTATTACATTTTATGGGTTGCATGTGACAACTTGCCAGATGGGGAGTATTCCAAGCATCTTTGTCTTCTATATAATGTCCGACTTTAAATATGATTTTTTATTAAAACGTTTTACAGTAAAATTGAATTTCCCCTCTACGAGCTCATTTATGTGTTTTGCGAGTTTATTGTAAAAACGCACACAACTCACTTTTGCACATCCTAGGTACGACTTATTAGTCTTCGCAAGTCTAAAACTAGGTACAGCTATCCTATTCTTATGTTATATTAACTACATGGCTACTCAAATATTTTGGACATGTCGCTCGTAGAAACCCTGATAGCCTAGAGAAGAAAACCCGATGGTCAGACGCAGTAAAGAAGCATACCGAAACCAATCACGAAAGCTATGACCGCCGAAGACATAACCACGTGGAAAACCATAGTACATCAAGCAGTTAACCATTCAGACTAGACACGACCTTCAGCAATGAAGATGCCGACTATGATGATAATCCTATTCTTATTCCTACTATTAAAAGGGTGGTGATCACTATTTAACTTATATTTATGTAATTATGGTTCGGCTCCACTCACGTATTCAAAAAAGATGCCATGAATATCCCAAAACATCCAGCAAACAAAAATCTTAAAGCCCCAGATTAAAATCAAAGTAGCACGTAGATATATATACACTAAACTAAAAACTTCGCAATGAACCGCCGCCGCCGGTTCGTATAGAAGAAAGTTTTGAAACAAACATAACTTTCTCGCCTTCAGGTAGAATTAATATTTCGTTGTAAGCCGTGTTCGTATTGAGGGACTTTGCTAATATTGATGTATCAAATTTTAAATTAAATTTTGTATCATAGGCTTATTCAGATAATCCCACTTTTATTAACTTACTAGCTATCTTTTAAATCCTCGGCTTTAATTACACAATACCCCGTGTTAAAAATTACTATTCCTTCATACAGGTTTTTTAAATTAACCGGTGCGAGACGAGCTATTCGCGCACCTGATGTTACTGAAATTGTAATAATCTTCCTGCATAACAATAAACTTGCTCCGCGGTTTCACCCCCGTGATTATGGATGATGATTATTATGATGAACCTTATATAGCATATGTAACTCAAGGTGAATGTAGCTTTCCAATGGTAAAAGAATTTTTGAAATCGGTCCAGTACTTTTTGAGCCAATTCGTTACAAACATACTTACAAATCTTTCCTCTTTATAATATTAGTATAGATATGCAAATATCTTCAGACACAAGATGAAATGGTCGAATTAATAATATTTTGGGCTTTGATATAAATGTTGCCACTAATATTCTACTACGATTTGTCTGCAGAGTAATTTTTAGTCATTAAACTGTAACAAAAAGTTACACTATACTCTTATTTTTGATTTCTGATTAAATAATTATAACTGCTCTTGAAAGTGGATATTTTTGATGATTACCTGCACCCCGTGGTTTCACCTGCATAATAATGAAAATTCCTACATACATAAAGTTTTCCAGTGCAGATGCATGCTTATTCTTATTTACCAAGTTTATATATATTAGTTCAGTCATTTTTGCGTGATTGAGTAGTAAACATCTTTAAATTCAAACTTTTACATTTATAATATAATTCGATACAAATACTGATTATACTTTTGCAGAATTATTTTAAATTTTATTGAAATAAAATGCATGTACCCCAATGCGAGCCTAACCCCAAGTTCCCTTTCTTTGACATACGCCGAAACGTCCGTATTTATTCGGGCCCGTTTGTTAGCACGAAACACAGACTTTGTTAAATAAATAAAATAAAATGTGCGTCCTTCGCAGACACTTATCAGCCCAGGGCACTTGTTTACTTTAATTTTGTGAACTTCGCAAAGGTATATTTGTCAGAATTTGAATGGTGCTTTATTACTTTTGGGCTCACCTCAACTTGGACGAAGTGAAGTGCTTTTACACAAATAAAGATTAATACCGTGACTCATTGTTCCAGGAATTCCTTTAATTCGCTTATTTCACAGCTTACTAAATAAAAAACAAAACTAAGGTTTTAAAATTACAATTTTTTTTTTAATCCACACTAAGTCTTCAGGTCTCAAACTAGACGCAGAACCTGTAATACGGTAACCTGAGGATGGATATACATCCTTATATACATATAGGTATACCTATGTATGTATGTAATGTGTATACACATCCAGACACAGGTCAAAAATTTGATTAACCCTTTGCCTCCCAGAAACGTAAATATACGTCAGTTTCATTCAAAGTCAAAGTCAAAATCATTTATTCAATTTAAGCTTCAAAGACGCACTTATGAACGTACATTTTTCATTATAATGTACTTTAAAGACTCCACCGCCGCGTTCCAAAATATATAGAGCCTATCGAGGAGAAGCGGCAAGAAACTTGAGGTCATTTTTTTTATATAGATGTTAACAATAGGTAATAAACTTAGCTAATACAATTATTAAATTTTATGGGTGGCAGAGTGACAGCTTGCCAGAAGTGGTGTATTCCAAGCATCTTTGTCTTCTATATAATGTCGGACTGTATCGCCAATTTCTTAAATGATTTAACATAAATGTTCGCTTATTTTTAGCTCCAGTGTGTTGCCTTACAAAACAGAACATAATAATGGTATCAGTAGGGCAAGACACGCTACACTTTGACATCTTAACACACGAGTAGGTAGATCCTGGAGTGATCAGTCTGTAACTAAATTGTAAAATCTCACCGATGTCAAATACTTTATGAGATATAGCCCTTGTACATAAGGTTGTTTTTCCAACCTTTCTTGTCATCTCGTCATTTGTTTCACGGATGTTGGCAAAGATGAAACGATGTTTGCTCATAGAGAATCGCACGGCTGAGCTCAGATCTTTGAATTTCAGAAAAAATTACAGTATTTATTTGAAAAGATATAGATAGAATATATGTAAAATTTAGAACATGCACAACAAGTTTCGTCAAGATTGGTTTAAAAATGCGACCAGTACACGAAGACAGACGAACACCCTAACAAATATACGGACAGATAAAAGTCAATTTGGCCACTTAAAACAGAGACGATTCGCTCGCTCGGTCAATAAAATTACTCAATTGTTCAGGCTAGAATGTACTAAATGACTATCATCATCATCATCATCTCATCCGTCGGACGTCCACTGCTGAACATATGCCTCCCCCATGATTTTCCAAAAGGACCGGTTGGAAGCGGCCTGCATCCAACGTCGTCCTGCGACCTTCCTCAGGCCGTCTGTCCACCGTGTCGGTGGACGACCTACGCTGCGCTTGCTGGTCCGTGGTCTCCACTCTAGAACCTTTCGGCCCCATCGGCCATCTGTTCTGCGTGCTATGTGCCCTGCCCACTGCCACTTCAACTGGCTAATCTTCTGAGCTATGTCGGTGACTTTCGTTCTTCTACGGATCTCCTCATTTCCGATTCGATCACGTAGAGAAACCCCGAGCATAGCCCTCTCCATAGCTCGTTGTGCGACTTTGAGCCGCCGGAATGACTATAGTAATAATCAATCACACACATGTTTGACCTATACTGGGATCGTACTAACGATTAGTGTCAGGAGAATGGAGGGTTGCTGAGGACCAACTGCGCCAACTGCGGTCAGTCTAAGTATCACAAGCATATAAGTAGGTCCCTACCTATTCGTCGTAAAAATATACCTACAGCCGTGCGATTCTCTATGAGCAAACATCGTTGCATATTTGACAACATCCATGAAACAACAGCGAGATGACAAGGAACGTTGGAAAAACAACCTTGTGTACAAGGGCGATATCTCATAAAGTATTTGACATCGGTGATCTCATCGACGAGCGCAACGACAAATCATTAGAGAATCGCACGGCTGGTAATTAAACGTCATTTGATACAAGCCTGTCATTCCAACTATACAACACTCGACTAGACTTTTCGCAATAGGATAAAAATGTACTATTTTCTCATTTCAGAATTGCGAGAAACAACCCAAAACACAACACCGATGATAGACAACCGTACGATCGAGCTCAGAAGTGACAAGCCGTGGCGGCCGGCGTACACCCAAGCACGAAATCGCTTTAGCCGTGCGCCAGTAAATACGCGTTTGACGTATGTACTATCGATGACACGGCGAAAGCTTTTTGAGGCGTGCAGTTGTTTGCTAAAGTGTTTCGACGTGAATAGTTCGGTTTTGATGTTTGTACGAATAGTATTTGGTACAATTTGTTACCAGCATGACTCATGTGACATGTTTAGTCTTTTTTTAGTCTTAGTCTAATTTATAATTTATTATATATTTATTGAAACTTATATATTTATATAAACTTTTGAATGGACTTATTAATTTCCCTGATATATTAGCATTAATTAATTTCGCTATCCCGCGCTCCTCCTACCGCCCTAATGTATACAAGTTATTTTATATAAAAGGCCATATAACTCAGTTGGGCAAATTATAGTCCTCTAACAAGAATTTGTAGACTATCAAACCAATTGTGGTCGGAGCAGGGGATATTTTTGAGAGTTCTATTGTTTTATTTAAGAAAAGGGTTGTGGAAACCTTTAAGTAAGTTAGCTATTTCACAGTTTTATTTGTTTTATTGTGCTTATTTTCATTCATTCCATAACTTGTTTTTTATTAAATGTTACTGAATTCGTCGGAGTTGGTTGTAGTCCAGTCATTAATTTGTTATTAATGTTGTAATAATGCATGCTGTGTTTGCCTATTATTGGATTGTTACATAAGACATTAATATTAACACCACGTTATTTATACTTACTATAAAATGTATCAGTCTGTTGGTGAACCAAATAAAAAAAAAATTGTTTAGTCTTAGACTACGTAGTCTACGTACCTACATATAATTTAACACTATTATGTAATTATATGGATAAGTATTGTGTATGATGTTTATACCTGTCAATGGCAACTGCAGATGCAGTTTTGGGAGGCAAAGTTCTCTTCATCTGAAGACATTGGTTTTTGGGTCTTTTAGGGTTCCGTACCCGCAAAGTGTAAAACGGAACCCTATTACTTAGACTCCGCTGTTCGCCTGTCTGTCTGTATGTCTGTCCGTCTGTCTGTGTGTCTCTCTGTCTTTCTGTCAACAGGCTGTTATCTCATGAACCGTTATAGTTAGACAGTTGATATTTTCATAGATGATGTATTTTATTGCCACTATATAACAATAACTACAATTTTTTTTTACTAAAAATGGAACCGACTTCAATACCAGTAAGTGTTAAATAACTTGTTGAAGTCGGTACCATGATAGTTCAAAGTAAGTAATTACATACCTATAGTAGATCCAACCGTTTATCCTCTTTTTGACAGATCTAATTTGTCAGTTAAAGTGTTGTGACCAAGTGATTATAGTGGACACGATTTCGATTCATTTTTCTATCGAGTCTGTGCGGAAAGAGAATAGTCCTAGGAATGGCGCCATGACCATGGCTATTGGCCATCTAGAAATACGTCAGCCAATGGGGAATGTTGAAAGGGCGTGGACAGGCCGTCATGGCATGGCCATCTAGAAATGCATCAGCCAATGGGAAATGCTGACGCATTTCTAGATGGCCATGCCCAGATGGCGAGGCCACGCCGTCCGGTTACACCCGTGTAGTTTCCAAGGTAAGCTATCAAATTCTGAGTTATAAGTTTTCACTTCTATCGGCAATTCCTATGACTGCCAATTTTTTTGTCTATGGGTAAGCAGTAGTATTTTATCAAGGTAGTAAAACTCAATGGTCCACCGCCGTTTTGTATTTGTCACTGTCACTCGCAACAAGACGCCCGTGCTAGTAATTATTTGCTGAGTTTTATATTGGAACTATAAAATGCCGAAAGGATCAGTGCTGAAAGGACAGACGAGAGAAATGGTGATCAAGCTTCGTAATTACTTTGAAGCAGAGTATCAAAATGGCGGCCCGCTTTTACCATTGTCGCAAGTGAGAGAGCGCGTTGCGGCCGCGTTAGGTATTAGTGCATCTACGATTACAAAAATTACTACCGAAGCCTACGGAACAAGCGGCATGCAGGAGAATAAGCTTCGTACGCCGAAGAAAAAACGCCAACCACGTCGTGTGACTTCGGTTGACAACTTTGACGCAGACGCTATACGCCGTCATATATATAACTATTACTTACGTAAAGAAGTTCCAACACTTAAAAAACTTGTTGCTTCTTTGCGTGAATGTGATTTGTTCCGAGGTCAAAAATCGTCATTGGTAAAGGTCTTGAATGAAATTGGATTTACTTATAAAAAATCGGACAAACGCAAAATATTGATGGAGCGTCGCGACGTAGCTTTTGCTCGTTGCGAATTTTTGAGCGAAGCCAAAAAAATTACAGATTGGTCAAATGTTGTTTTCACTGACGAAACTTGGCTGAATGCGAACCACACAGTGTCTAAGAGCTGGACTGATGACACCGCTGCTTCCACTACCTCAGTACCGATGGGAAAAGGAGAACGTCTAATCATTTGCCATGCAGGGTCTGTGAAAGGATTCATGCCAGATGCTTTGTTGGCCTTTAAATCCAAAAAAACAGTTGAGTACCACGAAGAAATGAATTCTGAGGTTTACGAAAGTTGGTTTAAGGAAATGGTACAATCATTGGAAGAACCGTCAGTTATTATTATGGATAACGCATCCTATCACTCACGCCAAATTGATAAAATGCCGACCCAGGCCGACAAAAAACAAGTAATCATTGACTGGCTTCAACGACATGGTGAAAATGTTGATAACTCCTTACTAAAAGTACAATTACTAAATATATTACGAACAAAAAAACACTTCCCAAAACGATATGTGATCGACGAAATAGCTGCAGAACATGGTCATTGGGTTCTTAGACTTCCACCCTATCATTGTCAATACAATGCCATTGAATTAATATGGGCTCAAGTTAAAGGACACGCTGCTAGAAATAACACAAAACCCCCATTCACGGCAAACAAAATGGTAAATTTATTAAAAAATGCATGTGTGAAAGTAACTGCGGAAAGCTGGCAAAATGTAATTCAAAAAACACAAGAAACTATAATGGCAGATTGGGATAAACACGTGGCGATAGATTATATGAGTCAACAATTAATTATAAATGTCGGCAATAGCTCGAGTGACAGCAACGATGAATCTGATTTTGATTAATAAATAAATAAAAATAAAAGATTAGATTTCGTTTGCTTAAATTGGAATTGGGGTTGCTCAAACTTTACTATTTTCTGGTACCAAGCGGCAGACTTTAATGTCTGCCATCCCCAGCGAGCAACACGGAAGGGAGTAGCCTTAGCTAAAAAATATTGTTCAAATCTTTCTGTCATTTCTTGCGGGAGGGGAAGTTGCACACTAGCGCAAAGCCGCACTATTACATACAAAACATACCTGTACCGATCCATTGCCGATCATACTCACATAACCAAATCACTAACACATAAAAAATAAAGCACCATTCACAAATCTAGCCCCGCCCTCACCCCACAGTATATTATCAAACTCCATGGTCCATGCGGACTTGTACTTTGACAGAGGGGAAACGCTGTGTATGCCTACTCCCTTCCGTGTTGCTCGCTGGCCATCCCAGATTTAACCGGTAACAGCTTCGTCAAGTATGACTTGTACTTGTAATCATCATAGTCATCATAACCTTGTTCTTTTTTGGATATACACCAGGAGATAAACACGTCTTCAAATAATGCTGTATGTTTTCCTGAGGCGCATCAATATAACGGTTTTACATAAAAATAAATCCGATATTATGTGCCGAGAACGGAAAACACCCGTGTAAAAATAGTTCATAAACAATATCGATATCTCAATCGTAACTTCGTAACATCACTATGTTGATAGCCATAGAACGTAATTTTTTAAAAACGTTTGTTATTTTATGGAATTTATAAAAAAACTACTGCACTTATGGACTCATTTTGTGAAAGATGATTATTATACGGGATCAAGGAGCAAATTTAAGCAGTTGTCATATTTTTAAAACCTCGCATTTATAAGTTAACTTTTGCGTAACATCGTCATGTTACGTTCTATTGGTGCTGTCAAAAAGAGGATAAACGGTTGGATCTACTATATTATCACGATATTGTGATAATAGGTATGTAAGTACGCGTTAATTACGCGTACCAAATAAATAATTTATTGGATAAGATGGACAAAATTGAGTTCGGTTGCAATGCGCAATGCCTTGTTGCTACGAAACCTCAAATTCTACCCTTTTAGGCACCAACTATGGCGGTTCAGACTCAACCTTTACCAGCGGTCAGCCCAGTCGATCATTCGTCAAAATCAGTACCCCAACCGCAGCGTCAATCTCCAGTAGGGGCTCGCACTAAACAACCAGTTAATGGGGCACAGATGCAAAAACAGAAGAAGAATGAACTACAAGGTCGGCGTTCTCCAAATGCTAAGCCGCAATCTGGTCACCAAAGCCCAAACCGCTCTTCTGAAATAGTCCCGGAATTAAAATTAGTGGATGACCAACAATCTGCCGCTCAACAGTGGTTTGATGTAAAGAAGCAGAAAACCCGACATCTTATTTCAATGTGTGGCACGGCAGGACCTTTAGTGACGTCATTGAAAGCTGTTGAAGTTCGTAAATATATACACCTGTGGAACATGGCATCGGGTATTGGAGATGTGCATCAATATCTAAGTCAGTTATGTCCCAATGGACCTTGCACAGTAGAAGAACTCACTGCGAAGGGTGATTATAAATCGTATAAAATAGGAGTGCCAGCAGATTACTACGATACTTGCTTTTCAATCGACGTGTGGCCGATCAATGCCCGTATTAAAGCCTGGATTAACTATAGGAGACCAGCAAAATACATAAATGCTAACTCCAGTGCTGGGCCTACTACCAACTCACGGCCCTTTCTCGAACGGCCCTCTGATAGGGCGTCATCAAAACAATAATAATATTAGCTTGTTTGTATATTACCAAAATGTCCGTGGGCTCAAAGGTAAACTAAAAGACTGGCGGAATAACTTGATTTTAGTGGAAAACCACTTGGTGGCGGCAACAGAAACTTTTTTAGACAAGTCAGTTGCGGACTCAGAAGTAGTAAACGGCGACTGGAATATTTTGCGACGGGATAGAAATACTCCGTGCGGAGGGGTGCTATTAGCCGGGCGCGCACCTATTGCGCTGCGCCGGCACACCGAGTTGGAATCCGCCGGTGGAGGAGAAGACTTGTGGTCGAGTTTCGAGTGGCACGGGCATAAGGTTTATGTATGCGTCGTTTACATTAAATCAAACGCTTCTGATGACTTTTACATGAGGTGGTTTTGTAAGGTAGAAAGTTTTATAAATGACCTAAAGGGAATTATATTAATATTTGGTGACTTGAATTTATATACTGCGTCTTCAAATGTAAACAATTACTTTTGCTATTTTATGTGTTTTTGTAATTTGTGTGAATATAATACTGTACCAAACATAAATGGTAGGATGTTAGATGTCGTACTGACGAGAAGCAGCACAAATGTTCGTGTAACTGTTACGACTACGGAACAGCTTGTGAAAATTGATCCTCATCACCCACCACTTGACATTTGCATCGAAACTGTTGCTTCTCGTCTCTCGGACAGTATTGAGCCCAGTAATATTGACTCGGACAAGGATTGGAATTTTAAAAAGAGTGATTCGATTTTATTACTTGATATGCTTGCTAATGTATCGTGGGATGAATTTTATAAAATTAATGATGTTTGTTTGAGTACGGAAAGCTTATACACAACACTCTACAACATTTTCGATGCTTGTGTTCCCAAGAAGCGCCGTAACCAGTATAAGGGGTCGCGATATCCGGTTTGGTTCAGTAGGGACATCATTGACGATATAAAACGCAAGCTTGAGCTTCATCGGAACTGGAAGCGTACCAACTCGAGTGGGGCCTATGAATTATTCTCTAACCTAAGGGCGGACCTGAAGACCCGTGTCTCGAATGCGTATGACTCGTACATGGTCAGTATTGAGCAGAACATCCAAACAAATCCTCAAGAGTTTTGGCACCACGTTTCAAATTTGCGATCGAAAGGTGGATTTGAGCCTACCGTCGTTTTCAATGGTGAAACCTTGAAGGGCAAACAGGCTTCTGAAGCTTTTGCTGATTTTTTCTCCAGCGTTTTTTTAACCGAATTACCTAAGCTAGATGCAGAAAGTACCTCAAACAGCGACCAGTCTTCGTCGAGTAATTATGTGCACATACTGGAGATTTCACCTTGGGATGTGGCTGCTGGGATACAAAATCTAAAATCTAGTAGCTCCATTGGGCCGGATAGCATACCTCCGTGGCTTCTTAAAGAAGGAAAGACACTTCTGACATATCCACTTTGTCATCTATTTAACCTTGCGCTACGGAATGGCGTCTATCCGCCCCAATGGAAGCTTTCGCGGGTCACTCCTATCCCGAAAAGCTCCAATAAAACGTCGGTAGAAGAATACCGACCTATAGCAATATTACCAACCGTGGCAAAAGTGTTCGAACATATACTCCATCCAGGGCCGTGGCGGTGCCGGCTTAGAATAGCACCCCCCCAACTCTACCCGTGGGTGCCGTAGAAGCCGGCTAAGGGATAACAAATCAGAAGGTGGGCAGCAGCACCTTCCCAGTCAAACACACACAAACTGCGCTCGCCAACCCGCCTGCCAAGCGTGGCGAGTATTGGCAAAAACCCCTCAATGGATTGGACAAAAAGAACCAGGCCCCCAGTCCCCGGCAGCCCCGCTATTCCTGGCTACGGTAGCGGCCACGGTAACGGTGGGGCAGGGGGTGCTAAGAATCCCCGGCAGACGCCCGGCTACCACCCCCAACGACGACGACTGGCCCTGGTAACACACAACATACGCACGATGAGGACAGACGAGAAGATATATGAGCTGGAAGAAGAAATGAGTAAGCTACGCTGGGACATTGTGGGGTTATCTGAAGTCCGTAGAGCGGGTGAGGACACGATAACCCTAAAATCAGGTAACCTACTCTACCACCGGGAGGGCGACCAACAGTCCCAAGGTGGTGTCGGGTTTCTCGTCCACAAGTCCCTTACTAACAACATAGTTAAGATCGATAGCGTTTCCAATAGGGTCGTATACCTAATACTCAGAGTATCCAAACGATATTCGCTGAAGGTCATTCAGGTATACGCACCGACGAAGTCGCACCCGGATGATGAGGTGGAGGATATGTATGAGGACATTAGTCGGGCCATACATACCTCTGAAACGCACTTTCTAGTTGTTATGGGGGACTTCAACGCGAAGTTGGGTAAGAGAAGCGAGGATGAGTCGAAAGTGGGGCAATTTGGCTATGGACAACGGAACCGTAAGGGACAGAGGTTGGCCGACTTCCTGGAGAAAGAGGGACTCTTTATGATGAACTCTTTTGTTTCAGAAGCCACCTCACAGGAAATGGACCTGGCTGAGTCCCGATGGTTCCACGAGAAATGAGATTGACTTCATTATGACCACCAAAAGGCAAATATTCACTGATGTCTCCGTGATCAACAGGGTTAAAACCGGTAGTGATCACCGAATGGTAAGAGGCACGGTGAATATTAATGTCAAACTGGAGAGGTCTCGTCTGATGAAGTCTACGCTCCGACCTACTCGTGCCCATATTCAAGACCCCGAGAGCTTTCAACTTGAGCTATCCAATCGCTTCGATTGCCTTGAGAACATCGCTTCAGTGGACGAGATCAATAACAGGTTAGTAGAAACTGTCCATACAGTGGGTTCCAAGTACTTTAAACCCCACCGTACAGATAGGCCACAGAAACTCTCCAACGATACCCTCAACCTCATGGCTGAACGACGCTCATTGAAACTGCAGTCTTCGGATGATGCTGAAGCATATAGGCTGCTCAATAAACGAATATGGAAGTCCTTGCGACACGACATTCGGATCTTTAATACAAACCGTATTAAAGAGACGATAGAGCGGAAAAAAGGCTCCAAAGTATTTGCAAGAGACATGTCTATTGGGCAAAGCCAGTTGACGAAGCTGAAGAGAGGAGACGGCAGTGTAGCGTCGACCAAAGCGGAAGTGTTAGGAGAGGTCGAGAGTTTCTACGGACAGTTATACACCTCGGTCGCTAAACCTGTTAGCAGCTCGGCCAAAGACCCAAGAGCCAAGCTGACCCGACATTATACCGAAGATATCCCGGACATCAGCCTGTACGAGATTAGAATGGCCTTGAAACAGCTTAAGAACAACAAGGCGCCTGGTGACGACGGTATCACATCTGAGCTTCTGAAAGCGGGTGGAACACCGGTACTTAAAGTCCTTCAGAAGCTCTTTAATACCGTCTTACTCGAAGGTTCAACGCCAGAAGCATGGAACAAAAGCGTGGTGGTGCTGTTCTTCAAGAAAGGTGACAACACTTTACATAAAAATTACAGACCCATCTCGCTTTTAAGCCATGTTTATAAGCTGTTTTCGAAGGTCATAACGAACCGTCTCAGTCGCAGGTTTGATGAATTCCAGCCTCCGGAACAAGCCGGTTTCCGAAAAGGCTATAGTACCATAGACCACATCCACACGCTACGGCAAGTTATACAGAAGACCGAAGAGTATAACTTGCCTCTTTGTCTAGCGTTTGTGGACTATGAGAAAGCCTTTGATTCGATCGAGACGTGGGCAGTGCTTGAGTCTCTCCAGCGGTGCCGTATTGACTATCGGTATATTGAAGTGCTGAAGTGTTTGTACAAAAACGCCTACATTTCAGTCCGAGTACAGGAGCAGAGTTCGAAGGCAATTCCATTGCAAAGAGGCGTGAGACAGGGAGACGTTATATCTCCGAAACTGTTCACCGCTACATTGGAAGACGCCTTCAAGCTTCTGGAATGGCAAGGACTTGGCATCAATATTAACGGCGAATACATCACTCACCTTCGATTTGCCGACGATATTGTAGTCTTGGCAGAATCCATGGAAGACCTTAGTACAATGCTCGAAGGCCTCCATCGGGTTTCCCAACGGGTAGGTCTTAAGATGAACATGGACAAGACGAAAATTATGTCTTATGCCCATGTTGTACCTACCCCAATATCAGTTGGGAACTCAGTTCTCGAAGTTGTTGACGAGTATATCTACCTGGGACAGACAGTCAAACTAGGCAGGTCCAACTTCGAGAAAGAGGTCAATCGTCGAATCCAACTCGGCTGGGCAGCGTTCCGGAAACTTCGCGAAGTCTTCTCGTCAAAAATACCTCAGTGCCTCAAGACAAGAGTCTTCGACCAATGTGTGTTACCAGTGATGACTTATGGCACTGAAACGTTGTCTCTTACTATGGGCCTCATAGATAAGCTCAAAGTCGCACAACGAGCTATGGAGAGGGCTATGCTCGGGGTTTCTCTACGTGATCGAATCAGAAATGAGGAGATCCGTAGAAGAACGAAAGTCACCGACATAGCTCAGAAGATTAGCCAGTTGAAGTGGCAGTGGGCAGGGCACATAGCACGCAGAACAGATGGCCGATGGGGCCGAAAGGTTCTGGAGTGGAGACCACGTACCGGCAAGCGCAGCGTAGGTCGTCCACCGACACGGTGGAGAGACGACCTGAGAAAGGTCGCAGGACGACGTTGGATGCAGGCCGCTTCCAACCGGTCCTTTTGGAAAATCATGGGGGAGGCCTATGTTCAGCAGTGGACGTCCTACGGCTGAGATGATGATGATGATATACTCCATCTCAAGTTGTACAAGCAAATTGAGCCATATCTATGTGATGAGCAGCATGGGTTTAGAAGGAAAAGATCAGTTATCACTAACCTTTTGACACTAGTCGACTACATTTCCACCAGGCTCGATCATCGAGTACAAGTAGATGTACTATACTTTGACTTCCGGAAGGCGTTTGATAGAGTCAACAACGATATACTGCTGGAAAAGCTCAGTGCTCTGGGCTTTGCCCCAGGCCTTCTCAGATTTTTCGCTGATTACCTTCGCGATCGCCAGCAGTATGTTCGACTTGGCGTATACGATTCTCAACGCTATCATACGCGTTCCGGAGTGAGTCAGGGATCGATAATGGGGCCCCCACTCTTCAATTTCATGATCAACGATCTTCCCACAGTCATCAAGTATTCGAAGTGTCTCCTTTATGCCGATGACTGGAAACTGTACCGTGAAATAAAATCACCGGAGGACTGTTTATTGCTACAGAGAGACGTTGATTCGGTTTATAAATGGAGCGTGGAGAATAAGATGGAATTTAATTGCTCAAAATGTTGTCAGATGACTTTCGGTCGAATGCGATGCCCAATCGAATTTCACTACAAGCTAGACCAGAACGTGATATCACGTGCTACGTCGGTCAAAGATTTGGGTGTTTCATTCGACCGAGAGCTCACATTCCACGATTACATAGCCACGGTTGCTAAGGAGTCATACCAACGGCTGGATTTTGTG
The DNA here is from genome assembly GCA_917880725.1 of Selenia dentaria. NCBI lineage: Eukaryota > Metazoa > Arthropoda > Insecta > Lepidoptera > Geometridae > Selenia > Selenia dentaria. Next base: position 11,163,996 of record OU862898.1, on the reverse strand, counting down.
CTAAGAAACTCTCGGGAATTCCACAATTTGGACGTTGTAAGACTCATCTTCAGTGCTCTGGTTCGGAGCAAGCTTGAGGCCAGTGCTCGCGTGTGGCATCCGCATGAAGACAAATACACCCTTTTGTTGGAGAAGGTTCAAAAAGCCTTCCTCAGATATTTATACAAGCGTTTGTATGGGTACTACCCATATATGTATCCGACAAAGTTTTTGCTCGGTTCCCTGGGGTACAACTCTCTGCAAGTCAGGCGATCCTATGACCAGCTTATAACTATGTGTAAGATCCTTCGAGGAAGAGTAGATGCGCCGGTTCTTAATGGTCAGTTATGTCGACTTTTTGTTCCTGACCGGTATCTTCGAGCCAGGAAGCATAAGCTTTTTGCAGTTCCGCGTTAAAAGACAGTTGCCCACGAACAATCCCCGATACCGCGTTCACTTGCTGCGCTTAATAACCTCCTTGACGCTAAACAAGAGTGTGACGTGTTTGCGGATGACTGGAAGGTGATAATGTCGGAATGTTTGCGGTACTATGAGATGATTGCGTGATTGGGTAGGTATGATAGGTCCTGTTATATTTTGTTTTATTTGTTTGTTTTAAGGTGTTTTAATTTTAATGCATGGTAGCTTTTTATTGTAATGTGTTATTTAATTTTAAATTTTTGTGACTTTTCTTTTAATTTTTTATTTTTGACATTTTAGCATGATAATTATTTATTCTATAATGATAATTTATTTTGACTTTTAATTAATAATTGTATAACGACCATTTATTTATTTTGTATATAATATTATCATCACCTTTTATATTGTTACTATCTATTGTGACACAAATGTATTATTCGACATATTGTAATTAATTAATCTGGTAGGTATTTAAATTTTATAATTATGTAATATTGTCTGTCATTCGTGTAATTGGTTTTTGAACCGTGCTAGTTGAATAAATAAATACAAAATACAAAATACAAATTGTGCGCATGTTTCAATTTTTATGTAAAATTTGTTTTTGACCGTTTTTTGTAACTTACGGAATCGATTGTCATTCACGTTCTTTGAGATGAGAAGTCACCATTAAGACAGACGTAATACTTATCAGTTTTTGTAGTGTAAATCAAAAAGTGCTTTACCGAATTTGATGAAATTTAAATAGGACAATCTCGGAAGTATACAAAAAACTATCAAACATCAAACAAATAAATTCTAAACGATACTATAATACGAGTAAACTCCCCAATGTTATCCGAGATTTTCCTATTAATAAGTTTAAAACTACTATTAAAACTAAACTCTGTCAAAACGGTTATTACAAAATTTGGGATTACTTGGAGGATAAACCAGCTTGGGACTGATCACTCCGAGGCAGTTGCGGCGCGCCATGTGTTCTGGCGTGCCGCGAAGAGAAGGGTCCGGCAACGGATAGCCGCGGCGGGTTCGCGGTGAAAAATCTGTCCCGCGTTCCCGCCAAAAGCGGCAGTGACGGAACACCCCGGGGTTTTGGTGGGTATACGGACTCCTACATAACCACCTACCTCCCCGTGGTAGGTGGTATCCATAAAGGATTTCTCCAAGACAAAAAAAAAAGGATCTACCTTACCCTATGCATTGTCCTACTGATGCCATTTTCATGGTCTCTTTTATAAGGCAACACAGTGGAGATAAAATAAATGAACAGTTGTTAAATATATTACGTAAGTGGCGATAAAAAAATATGTAAAAAGATAAGCTCGCTGAGTTTCTTACCGGATCTTCTCAGTCGTGGTAGCGTTCCGATCCGGTTGTAGATTTAAGAAAAAAGCAAATGTAATATGAGAATTTATAAGTGCCTCCGTAGGCCTTTAGAATAAATGATTTTATTTAATTTTTAATATACACACGAACATATAACCCATATATATATATATATATATATATATATAACTAAATATTCTGTGAATATTTCAAGCGTCTACCTGTTGCTGTGATTAATATCGCGCAAAAACGAGCAAAAGAGCTGCGTTTGTTGTATGGAAGTTTATTAATTTTATTGTGTTTTACATCCAACTTCTTATATATATCTGTGAATATTTCAATATATATATATATGCATAACATATATATTGAAATATTCACAGAATATTTAGTTATAAATTCACTTTACGGAACTCTTCCTGCGCGAGTCCGACTCGCACTTGGCTGTTTTATTTTTATTTTATTTGGGTACGGAAACTTATGGAGATGGTTTCGTGCATTATACGCAGTTGAATATACCAGCTAAATTATATTTTTACTAATGATTTATAGAAAAGGGGGAAAGGGGGGTTATATAATCAGGCCATTATGTCTCGGCTTTTGGAACCCGGACATTCCCCATGGCTAAATAATTGACAATGATTCACCACGCGGGTCCTGTAGGGCTTGGTGGATAGATTAGTGCTGAGTCCTAACATTTTCAAATCACCTGAATGCTCTCCGATATAGCCTATGGACTATTATCCCCAGAAAAACTGAAGCACTTAGTCTAAGATGTCATGGTTGTCTGAAAAAGATCATTCTAAGTAAAACATTTGTTTCTATGAAATTATTCGTAATTTTTCATTTGTTTATTTGTACTGTACAAATAAATGACAAATGAAGAATTAAAGGTGTGTCAATAAAGAGTTATTTATCTTATCTATCTATCCATCTAGAGAACACCCATCCAAATCAACGCGTGGCAAGAGTTGCTTAACGTTCATGATCATTTGCGAAATACAAGATAAGACCCGCTGCGAGTGGTTCTTATTAGTAAGATGCTGTCATAATTAGTGGACTCTTTTCATCCCACATGGGGTACGTTCCGGCAAGCGCCGTCAACGCTAACAACTGGCGCGCCCCGGTTCAGCGTTCCGCTATCAATCAATTGTTGCCATGTTCATCCCTAACGGAACGGTTACGCGGTCGCGAATAGCGAATAGAATAGCAAAATTTTCTGTTTAATATCTATTGCATTTTTTACATTTGATGTTTGACAGTGACAGCTCGCAACGACCGCGAAAACCCACCTACGATCTGCGAGCGTTGTGAGCGTTTTCGGTGACGTCATCGATGACGTATCGAGCTCGCTCACGATGATCGTGGGCTTATAAAGGAATGGGTGTGCGAACGCCGCGAGTGATGTCGGCGCTTTCCGGAACGTAGTCATGGTAGTTAAGCCGAGCTAAAGTTAAAATGACCATAGAGCTCCTTATACTATATATTATCCTTATATATTATGCTTTTATATATTTCCAAACGACGAATGTTTAAACTGTTTTATATAAACTATTGAATTAAGATATACATTTTGCCGTTGTCAAATGCCTTATGAAACTGCATCCTGGTGCACATCTTACGATTTTCCAAGAGGCAGAATATAAGTAAAATTTGGAAATATTAATTGTCACTTTTAAACGGTTTATTATTGTTACTAGTAGTTTTGCGAAGAGTAGACCTCGTGAGCATAGTCTCATAAGCGGAAATTCTTCGCAGTCAGCGCTATTTGCATGAGATGGAATATTAGTCTAATAGGTACCCTCAAAGCCACAGAATAAAATTACGAGTATGAGGGTTCAAAATACGCCATAAACTCTGTAAAGCGTAAATTGATTAAAAGTACTATACTTGACTACTGAAAAATCACGCTCTTATAAAAGCATGAACCGTGATAATTCAGGAAAATCTAATTTATTTATTTCAAAAAGATATAAAACTATATAATATAAAAAGATATCCATTTCAAAAAGACTTTTAGGTTTGCTTATAAATTCATGATGGTATAAAACTAAACATCATACAAGCTAAAGTTATAGTTATGTCGAAACATCAAGATAAATTCATTTATCACATGGGAAAAAATCTTCCGCCATTTGTTATCTTTGCTAGGTTATTGATGGCAACACTTGTTTACCTCGGAGAGTCGTGCGTTACATTAGAGTCAATTTGTTATAATATAATACGGGGTGTTTGGAGAAAGCTCATTCAATAATAAAATATTAAGTTCAGGAAAACATAGTAGAGACGTGACTATGATATGCTCAGTGGTTGTACTGATTATGAATCCATATAAAAAGAATGGCCCCGAGTTTCTTGCCGCTTCTTCAGTTCTCAGTGGGTTCTATATATTTTGGAACGCGGCGGTAGAGTCTTTAAAGTACATTATAATGAAAAGTTGACGTTCATAAGTGCGGCTTTGATGCCTTAATTGAATAAATGATTTTGACTTTGACTTTGACTTTGATGACTATAAGCAAGTGAAAGAAACTCTTAATGGATAGGACAACTTTTTTTGTATTGAAATTCTCAACTCGGCTCCATATTAAACTTTTACTATTTACCAGCAAGACACTCAGGTTAGGTATCGAATACGTCTCGCCGGGTTTCGAGCAAGTCCGATGCTCATATTCAGGGTGAGTTCGCAGCGGCGTCTGCGAGCTCCCGACACTCGACAGGCACGCCGCACAGTACCCGCCGCGCCGGACTTGCTCTCGAAATCCGGCGAGGCGTATTCGATCCCTAACATGAATGTCTTGCCGGTAAATAGTAATAGTTTAATATGTATCGTGTCGAGAATTTCATTGCCTTTGATCGCTATATCCATTCAAACAGGTAACGCAGCACACTATGCTATCTGCAAGGAATGATCGTAATTTCAATACAAATTTGCGAGCATTTCTTGACGATAACATTACGCAATGCGTTACCTGTTGAATGGTCATAGGAAATAAGGCCTCTGAAGAAGAGCATCGGACATGCCAAAACCAGGGCCGACGTATTCGATCCCTAACACGAGTGTCTTGCCGGTTAATAAGGATAGCACAACAATCAAACCCACACGTCGCTAGTTTAATGTTATTTTACTGTTACATTTTCTACCGACTTCCAAAAAAAGGAAGAGGTACTCAATTCGACTGTTTTTTATGTTTGTTACCTCATACTATACTTTCGACTGGGTGAACCGATTCTCAAAATTCTTTTTTCGTTTGAAAGCTGGTGCTTCCCGTGTGGTTCCATTTAAATTTTATCTAATTCGTTCAAGTAGTTTTTGAGATACACTCCAATTACTCAATAGAATGGAAGTCGGTATAATTTTTTTTAAATTGAACTTCTTATACTGGTATTATGGGCGGTGTCTTCAAGAGTTACTGGAGTTAATAGATGCATGCCTCTTGATAGTATGACACGTATATTGTATTATACTACCTGCGATGATGATGGATGATGATGATGATAAAAAGTATCTTTTGTCCTTCCCAGGATATATCTACCATGCCAATTTTAACGTCCCGCTCAGCCGTTTAGGTGTAATAAGGTAATAAACAGACAGAGTGAGAGTTACAAATGTTTTCTTATTATTATTAATAATATTATTTTGGAATACATATACTGGAATAACTAGTATGGATGGATACAAACTTTAAAATAAAATTAAAAAGTAATCTAATAGACCAATGGTGGATAAAAATAGACATTGAAATTTTTCACTCGCGGATTCAATGTTATCATTCTTAGCAAATTGACGGCGTATTCTTAGCAAAATGATCGTGTGTGGAACAGGGGTGAATAGTGTTAATAACGATCATAGTGATCATTAACAGTGACTGGAACACGCCCTATGCTGGCAATATTTTTACTAAACATCTACCAAAATTTAATTTTAGAAGAGCACTCTTGTCAAAACCATTGCCTCAAATAATCTCCTATAAGTCGCCCATCACAATCTTAAGCCTGTAAGCGAGGTCATCAATCATGCGTCCATTTTTTTTATTCTTTCACTTTATGAACATCCTGTAACGTTGAATTATAATAAACGGCCTATCAGCAATGATGTATGCGAGGATTATGCGGCATTAATTTACAGAGTGACTGCTATTGGTAGAACTATTTGGAATCTTTTGTATTTTTTTCACATTACTAGTGTTTGACCACTTACTACACATATCCTTTGAGGGTTTGTGATCATGCTGTCGAAGGTGGTAATTGTATTTTAAACCGATATTGGTGTGAAGTGATTTCCCCATTACAAGCTCTTTGAGACGAATGGGGATTTGTGGAACAACCCGGTATCGCACACTAGACTTAGTACAAATTAAATGCTTTAAAGACAGGTGCCGGAGCATACTGTTAGGTGCTTAGCGACAGATACTTGAAGGGGGTAGCTAGTTAGATGGACAGAAGTGCCCTACCACCATGTTGTGAATTTCATCAAGATCATTCCATCAACAACAACTCAAGCCTGAAGTGGAGATTGGACGCGTCATGTCTAATCGATGGCTAACCCATGTTACCCCATATGTTATGTATTTTTTTAACGCAAAAGAAGGTTTTATACCCTGATCATCAGCTCTGTAGAGAGCCGTTGTGCGTGTGGGAGTCTCCACCAGAAGGGTGACCTACTCACCAAACTTCTGCGGTCCTCGTCGTCGACTTGTGGCGGGGGGCAGGCCCGCTTGCGCATTCAGCCACAGTCCCCACCGACGTCACTGCCCAGCCCTCTGGGGAGAGTATAAAGAGCCCACCCCATTTCCGCCTCGTGAGATGCCTTGGAACACAGGGTACATCCACACCTCATGAGGGCCTAACCATGATGGGGGCACCGGCCGTCCCTGCAGCCGATGTCCCGGGTCTTCGGAACCCATGTTATCCCTGGGCTATCATCAATTCAAAAACTAGTCCTAAGAAGAACTACCAGAACACATCATTATTGCTTAGTACTTAGGCAGACAGGCATACAAACAAACAGACAGACACAGACGTCAAATAAAAAAAATATTTCTTTTTATCAAGAGTTACTTACTAGTGTAATATTAATGTATTTGTAACTGACTCACTATTAGTTACTGGCTACGACTTCATCGGCGTGGAATAGTCTTATCGCGAACTCTCGGGAACCACTCGCTGAACCTTTATAAAAATAAATATGTATGTTTTAAATACGTTACTTTTAGTCTAAATATCCCCCAAATTCGTTTCAGTGTGATAAAAATGCAATTTTCTCGGTAGGTCTCATTTGTTCTATGAAACATGACGTATTAGAACAATTTGAGAAAATATTGTCCCAATTTGTACTAAAGAACAGTTTGTACTATTGTCTCAAATTGTTCCATAGAACAAACTAAGTATATGAGTATTTTTTTGATAGTAAACTGTACCTGGTATTAACGTCGGTGATTAATGTTATTCACGTGATATGTAACTTATCATGGAAGAATTTGGGACAAGCGATTCCCATTTAGTTCTGTGCATTCACAGACCAATAAAAACAAGAGCAAAAGCTAGTATGTAGTTCTATAGTATAAATAGGGACAATATTTTCTTAATTTGTTCTATTACGTCATGTTCCATAGAACAAATGTGACCTGCCAAATTTTCTACACTAAAATGCCCAAACACAATATTGTGTTTTATAATATTTCTTATTTTTATTGGGTGTTTTTTCTCACAACATCTTCAGCTTGAGGTAAGAATCAAACTGGCACAACCTTCTAATTAACCCACACTTCCCTATCATCGTTGCTTCATAACTTTAACCTATTTGCAGTTTCTAAATGGGTATTGAAGTAAAGATTTCCACGACTCGCACATATCGTGCAATATGCGAAATTAAATTCTACGGTTATGTATGATGGAGTTTATTAAATTCTACCAGTTCAAAATATCTTACAATTTACATTTTGCAATATTTTATATCACGCAATCCTAACCGAATGAATAAATGAAGCGCTCGCAACGGAGCTTGACTTGGCGATATTAAGCGATCAACTTGCTAAGCAACGCTTACTGCTGTCAGGAGTTGGATGGGATGGGCACTATTCAACATGGCATTATTCAACTGAGGCCGTAGCACAAACAATTTACATTAAAGTATTTGTATGGTAAACGTCAACGCTTCACGCTTCGGCGTACAAACTATGAGATATCTGTGTCACAGTTGCCCTAGGTAAAATAACATATTCTGCTGTTTTACGTGAATGGCACGTTACGTTACACTTACGCAGTTATTCATGCTAGGCCTACTGAGCGCTTCCGTGCTTCGGAGGGCACGTTAAGCAGTCGGCCCTGGTTGTTTGTTTTAGAACAAGACGTTAGCCTATATAAAAGGCTTTCGGGCAGTCTAAAAACTTCGTCTTTGGTTGGCCACTAGTCTATCCACCAAGCTGCGACCCATGTGGTGGATTATGGCCCAACTCTTCTTTTTGAGAGGAAGGCTCGAGTCCCAGCAGTGGGAAAATAATAGACTGATTATGAACCCTAACCGAAAGTAGGTAAGTGAATGAATGAATTAATGTAGTACGGAATTTCATTGCAATCCACTTGTCAGTAAAGGTGAATTGATTTCGGACCTCACAATTCGTATGAAAATTTACATCTATTTAAACTGTGGAGAACTTTACTTTTCCAGAAGGCCTAATTATTTAAGTATTGGAACAATGTATTTACTTACACATTAAATATTAGAATAGAATAGAATAGAATAGAATAATAATTTATTGCTACAGAAAATAAAATAAATGACATACAATTTCTTACAAACAATATACAACTTATAGCAAAAGGAATACACTCAGTTTGAGTTATGGCCACACCAGTCAAGGAGCTACCATAACACTGATTTTCACTGGATTCCTGAACTCGGGCTAAGATGTTCGCCGAGAAAAAAAGAGTATAAAAAAGCGAGTTCAAGAATTACCAATAAACCTTAATAAACCACAGACAAAACAGCAATCTATTAGTAGGACTTTTTCCTATACGATAGATTAAATAACATCACAAATAATAATACATTAATTGAAAATAATAATGCGATCTATACTTTAAATACTTTTTGTGGAACGGTAAATATATATATATTAACTTGCGCAAATAACAACAATGTGGGTGCCGATGCCAGTTTTTTTTTATGTGTAAGTAGATGTGTGGTGGGGAATTTTTGTGTGTGCTGTGTGTGTATGTGCGTGTGTGTATGTGTTTGCTTACTATGCTTAGACTAATCTATGGTGTGAACTGTGGATTCTAAAGGTTGCCTCGAAGTTATGTCTTTGGCGGACTAACAAATTTAATTTAACCCGTGTCTTGAATATTACACTACATCGTATTGTTCGCAAAGGTGGCGGCAGATCGTTCCAAATTTTAGCCGCTCTTAACTTGAAGCAACCCTTAAATCCTGGTTTTTTGAACAATGGGATAGCCAATGTGTTACTGTGCTTAGAACGAGTATAAGCCTGATGAATATCTTTCGACCATGAGAATTTTTCGAATAAATATTCCGGTTTTTTGTTGTAGAGCACTTTTTGGGTAACACACGCAATATGAAGTTCTCTGCGTGACTTCATATTCAGAATATTTTTTTTTACTAAATAAGGCGTGACATGATCTCTCCTGGGTATGTTAAAACAAAAACGCGCGCATGCATTTTGAACACGTTGAATTGCGTTTTCCGTCTTAATCCATATTCTCGGTCCATATACGGCACTGCAGTAATTAAATGGAGAGAGCACTAAATGGTCACAAAGTAAACCTCTTACCTCTTCAGAAATGTATTTTCTTATGGGATATAAAACTTTTAATTTGTAAAATGCATTCTTTATTTTATCGTTCACATGTTTCTCATATCTTAGTGCACTATCCATTATCATCCCTAAATTCCTTACCTCTGTTTCCAAAGGTATTTGTGTAAAATTAATTGCAAGCCTAGGATCATTACGAATGACGTTACTGATTTGCGTTTTAGTACCTAAAATCATAAATTTGGATTTCAATGCATTTAAAACCAAGGAGTTGCGCTGAGCCCATTCGTAGATTTCATTTAAGTCTTCGTTTATACGTTGTATGGCATCCCTGGTATGCTCTGGTTCAAAACTATGATACATTTGTGTATCATCCGCATACAGATGGTAATTGCAAGCTTTTATATGTTCCGATAGGTCCGCTGTAAATAAAGAGAACAAAATGGGACTCAAAATAGAGCCCTGTGGCGTGCCTCTTAGTACATTTTCGACTGAAGAAACAATTTTGCTACCTTTACCGTTCTCCAGCTCTACATATTGCTCTCTACCAATGAGATAACTTTTGAACCATTCGCATGTTTCTGATGAAAAACCATAATATGAAAGCTTCGCAACTAGAAGATAAGGGTTTAAACATTCAAATGCACGTGAGAAGTCTAACAGTACAAGAACGCTAGCCATACCAGAGTCCGAAGCTGATAACAAATCATCAGTGACTTTCAGAAGGGCTGTTTCTGTTCCGTGACTCTTACGAAAACCTGACTGATGTTTAGGTAAAATGTTTTCCTGGTTAATAAACTTTTCCATTTGCATGTAAACTACCTTTTCCAAGACTTTTGATATCACGGGCAAAATACTTATTGGACGAAGATCTTTTAGTTCTTCTACAGAATTGCATTTAGGTATCGGTTTCACCACTGAACGCTTCCAAGCAGAAGGAAAAACACCCGACAGAATGGAAGAGTTAATTATATTTGTAATGAGTGGCAGACTCTCTGGAAGTGTAAGTTGTATCATTTCCGAATTTATGCCGTCACAACCTGAAGCTTTTGTCTTAATATTTAATAATATTTTACCTACAATTTCTTCAGACACCGTGCTAAGAGAAAAAACGTTTTGAGATCTTTTATTACACTGAAAAAATGCTATTAATTTGTTATCAACTACTCCATCTCCGGGTACATTAAGAAAATTATTGTTTATACTATTAGAGTCTATTAAATGATCAGGAATAGACGTCATAGAACTATTATTTAATGTCTTAAGTTTTTTTAAATAATTCCACATTTTTTTAGGCTGTTTTAAATTGTTATTAATGTAATGTGTGATAAGATTTTTCACGTTCTACTGACGCTGTTACAAAATTTCTTAATTTTTTATAATATGATTTTGCGGAATCTGTTTTCTTGCTTTGAGTAGAGCTTCGTCCCTTAAAGTCATCATTAGTCTAATATTACAAGTTATCCATGGCTTAGGGGAGTCTTGAACCCGACGCCTTTTTAAAGGGGCGTGTTTATCAAAAAGCATAATGATTGTTTCATTAAATATTTCCACTTTAGACTGAACATCTTGAAACTGCATTATATCATCCCATGGTATGAATTTCAAATCATTTTGGAATGAATCAAAATTAATACCTTAATACCTGTCAATGATCGTGACTCTACAAAACGTTTTACGGGTTTCTGTTTTCTTATATTAAAATCGCCCAGAACAAGACCGTGATCGCTTAGCTCTCTATTGTGTATGATGGTGATCTTTTTACATTTATCAGGCACGTTTGTTATAATGAGATCCAATAAAGTCGCTGTAGAGTCCGTAATTCTAGTCGGTTCTGCTACTACTTGAACAAGATTTTGATGAAGACAAAATGTTGCTAGCTCCCGAGAATGTCTTTGATCCGTTTTCAATACATCAATATTAAAATCAGTCAGCAGACATACGTACTCACAATAAGCAAAAGTACTCAGTGACTCGCTTAAGGCCTCGAGACCCACATCTACTTTAGTGATCTAAGACCTATATGCAGTACCTACTGCCATACGTGAAACTGGTAGTGAAACTTCTAACCACAATTGCTCTAGTTTCGACTCTGGATGGGCACGAACTCTTGTTTTTAACCCTTTTTTAATGTAAAAACCCACTCCACCACCGCGTAGTACCTTACGGGATTTAAATTTAAGAACGTACCCTGGAAGTACTGGGGCTATAATATCTTGACCCTCTTTGATCCAAGTCTCATTGAGGGCCAATATATCGGGCTTATAAGTCTCAATGCTTGCTTCAAGCTCATCTCTACCAGTATTGAGTGACCGAACGTTCAATAGACCTAGTCTCAAACTTTGTTTATTTTTTGGCGTATTATCCATAATCAAAAGGTAAAAAATTACACGGAGTAGCATTTTCATATAGGTACAGAGTAAGTGAGAACGTGTGTAGTTGTGCGTAGTGTAAGGTGTGATTATATGACAAAACATGTGTGTGTATGAAAAAAATATTGCAAGACACAAACATAAGACATAAATATACAAAATTAAAGGAACAAGAAAATACAGCATTTTTAGCGCAAAGCTGGCTTATGATAAGAAGTATATAGTAGCAAAACTTTAAATAAATAATCAATTTTACAGGTGAACTAAGATAATACTCGTAATGTAACATAAAAATAATTATGGCTAGACCAGTTATTAGAATTATGACGTAATTTAAAAATAGAGATTCGCTACGAACGCGAAAGGCCTGTTTCCCATCAGATTCCCTGACAAATATCTTGCCTTCTCGCGTCCAGGAAAATTTCCATTTGTACTCCTTGCACAATTGCCGAGCTCGTCCAAAAATAAGCCTGTTCTCCTTTGTGAGGCGCTTTATGTAAATAGGACGAGATGTCCCCGAGAGATCAATATCAGCAGTGGTAATACGATGACGCGCGCGAGCGCATTTCAATATTTGCTCATGCACGGCCCGTCTAGTCACACGTACTACCACGGGTCTCGTTCGCGGTTTACCATCTTCTCCTACGCGCACTGGACCCACTCGACGAGCCTCTACAATGTCTCGTTCGTCAACTTTCAAGCCAATTTTACTAACAAGTAGCCCTGTAATATGCACAATATTTTCGCCGCTAATTTCAGTGACTCCACTTATCTCAATGTCATTTTGTAGAGCTATCTGTTCTTTATTATTGAGCTCTTGTTTCAAGAGATATATTTCAGTCTTAAGGTTAGCTGTGTCTTTACAAGACTCTTCAAGCTGAATCAGCCTAGACTCAATGTTATCCAGCCGGACCGAAAAATCATCTAATTTGCTTTCGCAGGTTTGGTACATGGCTCTCAGGTCTTTCATTTCGCCCCGGACTTCATCTCGGAATGAACCTATATCCCCTCGGAGACAATTCATTTCGTTCTTCAATACTTTCAATTCATTTAAAATTTGTTTTTGTTCGCCGACGACGTCTAACTCCAGGTGGGATTCCTCCTCCTGGATCTCCTGCTCACCCAAGCTTTTTATAGGAGTGTTACTGTTATCTTTTTTGGGCACTCTAGCAATACAACCCGGGCACAACCATTGTTTAGGAGTATTAGCCGACGTGATATTGACGCACTGCTTATGAAACATTATCTTGCATTTAGTGCATTCAGCGCCACCACTCAGAAATTTCCCGCAACCGCCACACTTCATATGTCTATTATTTTAGTAATAAATCAAAATAAACGAGATGATTAGTTCGATTCTTGTAGTAGTTACACGGCTATAGTATAGATGTCGCCTTAGGGAAAATTGCTCTATTCTTCAATAGGTAGCGCAATAATCAATTTAAATTTATAAATTCTGAGCACTAAGTAATAAAAAACTCCAAATATTCAATAATTCAAGCTCACTAACCAGGTTATATAATATCCTCATTCGCGCACCTCAGTTTCGATCAGTGTTCTGCATTTTGTCAATCAAGACGCGATTCAATGCTATTCCACCAGGATGAGCGACACAAAACTTGATTCACAAATAAAGTCACTTTTCCGTGATACTTCTCATCGCAAGTGACGTCACGCACGCCACAGTTCACAGAGTACATTCACAATAACAAAACAAACAAAAACAAAAGATATAAAAACATTCCCACATGTAGCGAAAGAAAAAAAAAATATTAACAAAAAGTTACTACACAACCAAACTAAGCGTAACAACGGTTGAGTTGATTGCTTAAGTAGCTTCAAAAACTGATGTTAAGCTGGTAGAAAGAAGAAATCCGTGATAGAAATTCTACACTATCTGGAAAACATGCGGGCCAACATTAAAATAAGCGTTCATTGCCCACAGTTTACACATAATTATCAACGCTCTCGTAATCCTCAAACAGCTGTATTCGCAGCTGAATAAATTGAGGTTTCAAAGCTGGTTTTCACATAAAATTCAACATTAAATACGTATTTGTCATAACCACGCTGCGCACCGCATTCGTCTTGCAGAGGAAACGATCCGGCGAACCGTTGCGAATACATGTATTTATGTGGGGTTGTTGTGGATTCTGCTTGTATATTGGATTGTTTCGTGCAAAATATAGGCTTTTATTTAAAGTAATTTCGATGTCAAATTACCATCATATATAATAAACGATTCTATGTTGACGGCTCCGTGAACTTAATTAGTAGTGTTTCTTTTTATACCACTTCTAAATATTTGATGTCTTGTCTTACATGGATGGTATTTTCATGGTTATGTTTATTAAGAAAAAGTAAATATATACCAACTATAGGAACACTTTACTGACCGACTGTCTGTGAAGGCTCTTTTATCAGTAACGCGTTAAATTATCACGTTGGAACTTAACTATCAGGTGCTAAGTAATAAAATATCTCTAATAATCTAGAGATTCTAAATAAATGTATTAATACAAAAATACAGCCACTTAAACCAAAACTGGACCGTAAATTAAAACTTGTTGGGTACTGTATAATAATTACAATCAGAAGGCAGTGCAGTGTTACGCGAAAGTTTAGTTTGAAGCTCTGATACTGCACGCACTGTTATAATTTGCTAGCCAAAATATTTGAGAATACTGCCATATCACGATTAATTTGCTAAAATGTATTCGTATCGTCCACATAAACTATTGAAAAATGCGAGTGATCTGTAACAGAAATATACTGTTAGATATTTTATGAGAGCTTGTATTGAATTTCGTTGTTTACACAAATTTTCGTGCATCATTTATCTAGTACAACGGTGGCATAGATAACTTATAGTTAGAACGGTATAAGTCAACAATACGATTAAGTTACACTAACACAGATATCTGGTAGGTACTGCATTATTACTGAATAATGCAGTACCTACCAGATAAGTAATGTACACTGGTACATTACTATTGTCAAATCCTTTTTGTTGTCTGTTTCCATGTAATTTTTTTTGTTATACGTAAAATCAAATACTGGTGTGCTACAACGTCTACGTCAGCCATTTGGCTTACATTCACTGCATTTTATATGCAGATTTTATTACCCTAGATGAAAATATATGGGCGGTGGTGGATTTAATAAGTAACTTATGGGAGATGAAGTGGACTGGTTAACGCCTGAGAGCTTTCTTGTGGCTGTTCTTAGAGCATCTCCAAATTCGGTGCGAGCATTTGGTGATATGCGATCAAAATTAAATAAGCTTAGTAGAATGAAAGTTATATGGTTTATATTTATATAATCTATTTATGTTTTTCATCTTCAACCATTTATATTAATATTCGAATATTTATATTACATAATTATATTAACGTTTCTTCATTATGGACAAAGTAGTGACAAAGTGTTTACATATTAATAACGCTTAATTCTACCGTATACTAATGTAGACATTCCAAATTGTATATAAAAACTATGATTTGAAATTGTACGTTAGTAAATTGTTTTGTCCGACATACATATGGCACTGAAACGTGATCTCTTACTATGGGCCTCATAAACAAGCTCGAAGTCGCACAACGAGCTATGGAGAGGGATAATGCTCGTTTCTCTCCGTGATCGAATCAGAAATGAGGAGATCTGTAGACGAACTAAAGTCACCGACATAGCTCAGATGAGAAGCCAGTTGAAGTGGCAGTGGGCAGGCACATAACACGCAGAACAGTTTGCGAAGGTTCTGGACTGGAAACTACGGACCAGCAAGCGCAGCGTAGGTCGTCCACCGACAAGGTGGACTGACGACCTGATAAAGGTCAGTGCAAGCAGGGTGAGGTTGGATGCAGGCCGCTTCCAACCGGACGTTTTGGATATTTGTGGGGAGGCTATGTTCAGCAGTGGATGTCCTACGCCTGAGATGATGATGAGGATGATGATGTACATAATGTTACATGTTGATCATATAGGTACATTATAGACAAGTTACAATTATAGTAGCGGTTCTCTTTCTCAAAAATCTAAGTAAATTGTTTGACTATAATTTAATTTTGTGGACCTTATTCTGTTAAATTTTAAATCCAAATTCGTGTAACACTTAGAATGACATTTCTAAAAATACGATTTTTTTATTCAATATTGGACTTTTTTACGTAAGTTTAATGAGCACGAAGTCACGTGACGACTAATATGTCTAAAATAAAGACGCAAGTGTCGAGAAATACCCTATTTTAGTGCTGTCATTAAAACTTGGTAAATAGTCAAATTGTTTTGAATTTTAGCCTAAACAGTATAAGAACTGTCATAATTTTGATATGTTTAGTTTAGGGAATGTCAAAGTCAAATTCAAAATCATTTATTTAATTTAGGCATCAAAGACGTACTTATGAGCGTCAATTATTCATTGTAATATACTTTAAAGACTCTACCGCCGCGTTCCAAAATATATATAGTCTATCGAGTAATGTTCGTAAAACTGTGGTTTTGTTTAAAGAGTTGCCTACGAAATTACTACTATTCTAAAAACTATACCTACTTTTCAAAAATTGTTTTAACAATGAATGTATCGAAGGTCACACGGCCAGACACAATAGAAATTTCATTGTTATAATGGCATTGACCCTTGAGGGGAACCCCTTACCAGTCGATTGGAAATTGACAATTTAACAATGAAATTTCTATTGAGTCTGGGTCGTTCGACAGATGAAGTATTATGCAAAACTTTCATCTGTTGCTTCGTTGCTGTGTATTCAATTCAGTAAACTCATTAACCAACAAACACACTGACATATTTATTATACGTGTGTGTGGATGGCTTCATTCCAATTTAGATTACAAAGCATTTCATAGTACATGCAATAAAGAGTTCATCTATCTACATATCAACAATTACTAGGAATAAAGGTACTGTGTAGCGTTTTTACTACATTTTACTTATTCGAATAATAATATAAATGGTTGAAGATGAAAAACATAAATAGACTATATAAATATAAACCATATAACTTTCATTCTACTAAGCTTATTTAATTTTGATCGCATATTACCAAATGCTCGCACCGAATTTGGAGATGCTCTAAAAACAGCCACAAGAAAGCTCTCAGGCGTTAACCAGTCAACTTCATCTCCCATAAGTTACTTATTAAATCCACCACCGCCCATATATTTTCATCTAGGGTAATAAAATCTGCATATAAAATGCAGTGAATGTAAGCCAAATGGCTGACGTAGACGTTGTAGCACACCAGTATTTGATTTTACGTATAAAAAAAATTAAATGGAAACAGACAACAAAAATGATTTGACAATAGTAATGTACGCTGAATAATGCAGTACCTACCAGGCGAATTTCTTGTAACTTGTGGACCTAGCACTAATATCTGTGTTAGTGTAACTTAATCGTATTGTTGACTTATACAGTACTAACTATAAGTTATCTATGCCACCGTTGTACTAGATAAATGATGCACGAAAATTTGTGAAAACAACGAAATTCAATACAAGCTCTCATAAAATATCAAACAGTATATTCCTGGTACAGATCACTCGCATTTTTCAATAGTTTATGTGGACGATACGAATACATTTTAGCAAATTAATCGTGATACGGCTACAGTATTCTCAAATATTTTGGCTAGCAAATTATAACAGGCGGTACAGGGGGTAACAGGGGCAGTGCGTGCAGTATCAGAGCTTCAAACTAAACTTTCGCGTAACACTGCACTGCCTTCTGATTATAATTATTATACAGTACCCAACAAGTTTTAATTTACGGTCCAGTTTCGGTTTAAGTGGCTGTATTTTTTTATTATTACATTTATTTAGATCCCTAGATTATTAGAGATATATTATTACTTAGCACCTGATAGTTAAGTTCCAACGTGATAATTCAACGCGTACTGAGAAAAGAGCCTTCACAGACAGTCGGTCAGTAAAGTGTTCCTATAATTGGTATATTTAATTACTTTTTCTTAATAAACATAACCATGAAAATACCATTCATGTAAGACAAGACATCAAATAATTAGAAGTGGTATAAAAAGAAACACTACTAATTAAGTTCACGGAGCCGTCAACATAGAATCGTTTATTATATATGATGGTAATTTGACATCGAAATTACTTTAAATAAAAGCCTATATTTTGCACGAAACAATCCAATATACAAGCAGAATCCACAACAACCCCACATAAATACATGTATTCGCAACGGTTCGCCGGATCGTTTCCTCTGCAAGACGAATGCGGTGCGCAGCGTGTTTATGACAAATACGTATTTAATGTTGAATTTTATGTGAAAACCAGCTTTGAAACCTCAATTTATTCAGCTGCGAATACAGCTGTTTGGGGATTACGAGAGCGTTGATAATTATGTGTAAACTGTGGGCAATGAATGCTTATTTTAATGTTGGCCCGCATGTTTCCCAGATAGGGTAGAATTTCTATCACGGATTTCTTCTTTCTATAAGCTTAACATCAGTTTTTTAAACTACTTAAGCAATCAACTCAACCGGTGTTACGCTTAGTTTGGTTGTGTAGTAACTTCTTGTTAATATTTTTTTTTCTTTCGCTACTTGTGGGAATGTTTTAATATCTTTTGTTTTTGTTTGTTTTGTTATTGTGAATGTACTCTGTGAACTGTGGCGTGCGTGACGTCACTTGCCGGTCCCAACGGAAGATCAGCGCTGTTTGATTACAACCAGCATTATGCCTAGTTGGAACCGGTTTGTGACAGAAAAGTTTAATCATTATGTTGGTATTTTAATGTATAGTAAGATTATTATGTATTAATGTGTTTTCTGTGACAAATAAACTGTATTCTATTCTATACATACTTTCTTTTTTTGTTTTTTTTTGTGTTATTTGGAGACAGTTGAAGCACGAGGCCCATCTGAAGTTTAGTGGTAACCTCTGCCTAGAACAGACGCAATTTGTTACATGTGCACTGCGCCAGTGAAGTTTAACATTCAGTTGTTTTAAGTCTCATGTGCCCTCTCTAATGATTCGTCGATCGTCGACGAGCTTAATGTCAAATATTTAAGAGGTATAGCCCTTGTACATAGGGTTGTTTTTCTAACGTTCCTAGTCATCTTGAACAGAATAATATTAAATATAAAGAGGAAGAGTGTGAATTGTACATTATGATACAAATGTGGGATACGACGTTTTTCATCACACATGCGAGGAAATAACAGACTTGTATTATTATCGTAACTTTTTAATACGTAGGTATATATTTTTCAAAGTAAGAATCTACTTATATTGGTAGTAGTAAGGTCACGAGAATGGTATAACTAAATTATGCAAGGTTTAAATAATTAAAACAAGCAAGGTTTTAATAATTAAAACATGCAAGGTTTAAATAATTAAAACATGCAAGGTTTAAATAACTAAAACATTCAAGGTTTTTAAGGAATGGCAGTACTAATAAATCCTTAACTGTAAGAATGCTAATTAACAGGATTCAGTACAGTATATGTTATTGTCTATGTAATGGACCCGCACGTGCTAAGTGACCTATTTCTTATATAGTACTAATACTTCCCTTATACTTATCACAGCTGCAAAATTCTTGAAATCTCAGCTATCAAGGACTCGTCCACGGAAGTAATCGTGTCTTATCTTTGTTCACCATTTACCAAAGATACCCTGCGTATTGTCGTTCTTAAGAATATCTCTTACTGATTTGGCTGTCAGAATTTTATCAACCAAAGGTTAAAGACAAGAGTTTAACATTAATTTAAATATGGATTTGTAGAGGTCGACCTTTCAGTTAAGTACGATTATCTGATGTCTGCCTGATAAGTCAATCCCGGAAATTGACTAACGGCTGACGCAATCAACTCTGCTTGCGGGTCAAGACCAGACCTGTCAGTCACCTGCAGTGTATGTGTCCTCTCTGAGCCGGAACTGAGTTAGCCAGTCTTTTAGCAAAATGTCAGGACTTCGTTAACTGATCGTTAAAAATTATCATGTGTGTCAGGACTCTTGTCTACTGACTTGATAGTATTAAACCATCAATTCAATTATCATTTGTCAGGAGTACATCGACTGACCTTTCACATTTGTCAGAACATGTTGACTGATCTTTAGTTATAAATATATTGTATGATTACCTACAAAATCAGAGATCGCACCTTCGTCATATAAGACGGCATTCGACTCTTTTGTTACACGAGATAATGACAGGGACAAATCACATAAATTGATAACAGCAAATAGATTTAATCTCAATTAGCTTATTGTCCGTTAGGTATGAAATGTAAGTATGTGACCATAACTTCTCTAACTCAAAGGAAATCAACACCAAATTTATATTTCATAAATATTATTATACCGTGACCTTCTACGAGCACATATCAATAATAGTGAATAGTTATGCCTAAAGACTTCTAAACCTGGTAAATATTATAAAACTGTACTACGTCAATTACAGGATACGTTACTCTGGATCCAAGATATTTCCTAACTGTCTTTGCCTTAATTAAGGGGTAAGGGGGTAGTGATTATTCAAAAACAAGATAAGTTTCAGGAATTTACTTTCAGATTAAAATTTATATTAATTCAAGAGTTTGATTCTACAGTTACCCACACGTTTCACAAGCAAGTTTGTAGGATACCAAGGAAAAACGTGGAAAAAACCTTGGCCACTCTTTTCATATGATTTCGATATTATAAATATACATAAAATTTAGAACAATAGATCTATATCTAAGAGCTGGAAAGAACACACACACGAATAGTAATATCACGGCGAATTTAGATCGTAATTGTGACTAAACCAAAATATAAAGTAAAAATATAAACCAAAATATAATAAAGGTATTATAAAAGTAAAATTCTATTGATGAAATTGGAATTTGGACGATCTAAATTCTCCGTCTAGATTTAAAATTAACTTAACTTATAAAAGGCCCCCCTGGACGAAGATTCACGATCCACTACACGTCACTGCACTTTATACTGTAATCACTTTCTTAGTGGAGCCTGGTGTCTCCTCTCGACTCTCGAGTTAGAATGTCGCGGCCCCTCACGCCCCCAGCTCTCACGAACAGCGGCAAGCCATCATAGCCGCGAAAGGCCCTGATTGGTTACACCCAGCCGAAGCAATACTGATCTATGTGATTGGATAATGGATAGCGCGTCGTTTCGTCCACTCACGTGGTCAAGTAATGGCGGGCTCGATTTTTGGCGCCATTTAGTTCTGTAACACAACATTTACAAGTGTATATAACATGTGTTTGATGATTACATACGCCCTTAGCTTGGCATTTACCATAATCTCAGATCCAGGTATTTAAAGTGGCAATCTTTCCATATATTGCTATTGTGACAAGCCGCATCTCTTCAACATGAGAGCAGTTTATTTATAAGCTAACTCGCAGATAAATCGTTACCTATGTTATAGTTTAACTACGCTATAATTGATCTATGCTCAATAAAGATCATTATCCTTTAACATGCAACAAATGGTGTATTTTTGTAAAGTCACACGGCTTGCGTCATAAACATGTTTCAAATATCGTTCCAAAACGGTCCTCCATTGTTCTATTTCCGAATAGGGTTTCTCTATTGTAGATAATTCTTTTTAGACAGCGTATTGCATTTTATGACTGACCAGATGCTAGTTCTTTTGAAACGCGGGATTTCTTGCTTAAGTTATCTTTCACAAGAATCAAAAAAAAATATAATTGCCTTCCACATGTACCACTACATCTAGTTAAC
This sequence comes from Selenia dentaria, assembly GCA_917880725.1. Classification (NCBI taxonomy): domain Eukaryota; kingdom Metazoa; phylum Arthropoda; class Insecta; order Lepidoptera; family Geometridae; genus Selenia; species Selenia dentaria. Next base: position 11,142,386 of record OU862898.1, on the reverse strand, counting down.
ACGCGCATAGTTCGATGATAAACAAAAGTTTAAATATTTTTTTTTGACAAAGTGGTATTTACTGCGAAATTCCTTACCTAATTTATATAGCATTTAACAAAATTTCAAATTCAAATTCATTTATTTGCATGAATATAGGTTTACCAACAGAGATTTTAAGATTATTAAATACAGTCCACTTTAGTTGCACTTTCAAGCAAAACGACGCAGTACGATTGCTCTGTTTAAATGAAATAAAAGACTAAATTGCAATAGCTTACTTATAAAATATTATATTATGACTGTATTCACACTTTATTACTTATACTAGCGCTGATAATAAGAACGGCAAAGGAACCTATTCATTCCAAACAGCTTGCGTGCGTAAAGTTGACGGCAGCTTTGGCAGTTCTTACATAGAACACGCAAAGTGAACCATTGCGGAGAAAGTAAGTGAACATGTCGCAGCTGAGGTAAACAACTAGACAAATAAATCTGGGATCGCTAAGCACTTTCAGACTCTGAACACTCTGTAGAAACCACTGGATCGTGCCAAAGATAAGTACTCTCCACGGATCGGCTCCTGTAGTGTTTTTTTAGGTTGGTGAACACAGTGATAGGAAGGTGCTCGCGTTGCAGTCCATCTTTGCGTGACCACGGTCCAAATAACTTAATTGAATTGGCGAATTTAATCAAAATGGATTTTTAAGATTATCTGTGAGTAAAAATCACTCAAAAGTGTAAGCCCTTGTTGCGCTCAGGTACTGTTCTGTTCGTACTGTTTTCCACAGAGTCTGATTAAACACATTCTATATTATGGCGAACAGAGACAATCAAGCTTTATGAGTCGACGAAAATATCCAAAGCGTGATGGATATAACGATTATATTTGCGTGCACTACGAACTGCAAACATCACTAGCGGTTAGTCATTTCGACTAAAAGAGAAAATCGGACACGTTAATAAACTTAAGGTTATTCTAATAATTAAAAATAAAGTAATTGACTATTATAAGGATTGCAAATATTATAACATTGTTCGTTACAATTTCACAGATACAGTTGTTAAAATTGAATACAACAATATATAATTTATAAATAGATATTTAATTACATAATAATTAATATAAACATACTAGAAAAATCGGTGGAAAAAGATCTCGTGACCGCAGTCCAATGCTTCAATCAAACCAGCACCACTATTGATAAATCCGTCTAGGATTCCCTACACGTAGCTGGCAGAATATTGGCGTAACATCTTAATATAAATGTAGGAGAAGGTTCTACCCTTAGACATGAGGTTACACCTAAAGAAAGATGACTTAATATAAAAAATGACACTGCCAGTGGCATGTAGGTATCTTGAAGTGTCATAAAGAGTTTTGAAAATAAGTTTTGCACATAGATGACCTATGTAAAAAGCGTGAATTCTGTGGTTTTGCAATGCACTTTCTCGTCACGCTTTAGTCTATTATGTCTCGTTCGCCAACTAATTTGAAATTCTACAGTAGGTACCATTTAAGCCTTAAATAATAAATCTTTATATTTAAATGGCAATATAACACCGGCATTTTGTTAACACTAGCATGACGTGAGCTTCAGGCAGCATAAAAGAAAGAGTTTTCTTTTATGCTGTGTGTATTTTGGTTGTGATTTTTTAAATTGCATGGTGTTTGTTGACAAATAAATAAAATTTAAGTGTATGCATATGTATAGTGACAAGTGAAACGCCAGAACTAGGCTACCCTACAACTTGATAAGGATATAACGCAGTACTTTTGGGATAATTTTTTGTTGAATATAATATGTCCTGTCGAAGCAATGACTTGTCAAACTATGTTTCTTCAAAGTAAGTACTTGTCGAAGTATTGAATTTGACGAAATTCAGAGTTACTTACTCTTTATTTATTCAAAAATAACGCCAGAGCATAAGGAAATTTTAAGTTCGCCCTATTTCACTCTGTCACAGCACCTTCATCCAGGGACAAAGTCACAGATTTGACTCTCCTTAACGCCGATCCCACCCAAGGGAATATAAATCAGAAAGAATCCTGTCCTATACAAGGGCTATATATCAAAGAAAGGTAAAACAATCTACCGGCCCTGTGTAGACGATAGGGTCATAACTCAGACAGTGAGGGCTTATCGGCTTTTTGTAGATATAGTCGCACCTTTGGAATATTTAGATATTTTTTTTGGTAAAGGTCTCATACTATTTGAATTTTTTTGTGATATTTATGCAGCCTTATTACCAAAAAATTATGTGATCCCTTTTATCGATATTTTTTTTCCTATTTGATTTTACTTATCGAGATACGCATATTTTTTATCATAGTTATATTATGACATAATTATTTTTTGGCATATTATTTGAGTAAGCATAAATATAGTTAAGGCAAATGGTATTTGCCGTAATTTTGATTTGCATAAAGTTAAAAAGGCATATTGTTTATTTGTCTAATAGTTACGTAATGTGTAACAGTATGTTCTATATCCCTTTAAGAGTCGTTATGTTATAACAATGAAATTTCTATTGTGTCTGCCGCATGATGACCAATGACCTTTGATGGAATATACGAAAAGTATTGTATTACATGCAAACACAAAATTTCCAAAACTATCTGTATCCCTTATTATGCTTATATATCATTATGAGTAAGTAAATTTAGGCTATAGAATAGTATGCTTAACAATAATTATTATGCTTAAAGTAGTTTTGCTTTAAAAATATGCCTTAAAAGTTATGCCAAATTAATATTGTGCGTTACTGTTATTAGGATATGTAAAAGTATGCAATGTTCAATTATGACACTAAATTCTATCTAAAAAATAGGGCAGGAAAAATAACAAGTCAAAAAATAACAATTTTAACAGAATTTGAATTTGACACAGCCTAATCAAAAAACTTCCCATTTCACTTACAATTCATCACCGCTTCACTGAAATGCCCTTTCGCGCTCAACACGAACCTAACAATAAAAATAGTTAAAACCCCTACAGGTGCAAATGTCAATCACCATGAAATAGCGTGCCAAAAAATGCTTTGTGCTGAAAAACCTTCTTTTTGAGGAAAGCCAATCCGTCAACGCTCAAAAGCGTCAAAAGACTTTGTTGTGGGTCATGAGCCCGGATTAATAATGTATTGGGTACAAAAATTGGCATAAAGTTGAGTAGGTAATGTGGCGAATACTTTTGAAAGGAAATGCTTTTTGGGTTTTTGTACCTTTAGAACTAATTGTTAGAGTAAGTATAACATGCCAACATCTATTATTTCTTAGGTATATTACAGAATGTAACAAAATCCATTGGTTCGGAAATGTTAGCATGACTATAATAATTAAATTAAATTAAATTAAATTATTTTATTGAGATAAAAACGCCTTCAAAAACATTTACATTCATCTCACATTAATTAGACCAGATTAAAAACAAATACAATTACAAGTCATTAAATTAATTAAGAAGTCAATAGAAACTAAAGTTAAAAATAATCAAATACATACCACATAAAATTATAAAATGTCAACATAAATAATATATGTATTTGTGTTAATAAATTAATTATGTTTTACTGTGAATTACGGGTTTGCTCTAGTCGGATAGGTATAGTTTCAACCACATCAGGTGGTCTTTTTCAAGGAGTGTTCGGGACGCCCGCGTCGAACATGTCTCGCAGAAAACGCAGAAAAACCGTTCACATATTTTTTTTGTACCTATGTACTCTCGTTAACATGTCGCTCTAAATCCACTCAGTTTATTAGCTTACAAACGTCTAGGCGTCTGTAATGTTGGTTATAATAAATTGTTAGAATGCCAAAAACAATATTATCCGTTCACCTTTGAGAAAACAATATTCAAACAGATCACCTAAACGAGCGTCATGGTATGATTTCATTCAAAACTGTTTATGTCAGGTTTAAGAACTGCACGGAACTTGCATGGTTTTTACGAAGCTGATAGTAAGACCCCAGAGAAGTCATGCTCACGAATGGTGCTGGCTGTCAAGTATGGTTGAGGAATGCGATGGCTGTCACATGCGTCAACTCGTGAACGGATGCTGCTTGCGGATACTGGTCTGCTTTGAATGCCTTTACCAACTCAGAAACAAAGTATCTATAGTGTTTAGAAAATAAGTAGTATCCCTAAGTCTCCTAAATTAGCATTAAAGTTGACTTTAAAAATAATTGTTTTTAAATAATAAATTACAAATAGTTTTTTTTTTACCAAAAATGGAACGGACTTCAACACCACAAAGTATGAAATAACTTGTTGAAATCGGTACCATGATAGTTGAAAAGAAGGCACCTATTATGACATTATTGTGCGCATGGTACCGACTTTGACAAGTTATTTCACACTTTGCGGTGTTGAAGTCGGTTACATATTTATTTAAAAAATTTCATCGTTTTTATTGACCCTGTTTCTTACGGGATCGATTGTCAATGATGATATCATCAAGATAAATCAACACTTTGCAGTTCTTGAAGTGTAACTAACAAACTGCTTGACCGAATTAGATGAAATTTAAACGGGACTATCTCGGAAATATACTCTTCCTAAAAAAAAGAATTTTGAGAATCGGTCCTCAAATAGGTGATAAAACCGGCTAACATACACATAAAAAATACATACACGCAAACATATAACCTCCTCCTTTTTTAAGTCGGTTATTAAAAAGCACGGAACCTGGAGTTTCTGGAGTGTTAATGCATATAATAGAAAAAACATATGATTCGCACAGAGACTTCCTGCAGTTTTTTTATACAAATTAAGTTTACAATCATAGTTAAAACCGCATCACCGCTGCGGTGTGCGGTGCAGTACGATATGCGCCTTAGTATCATTTAAAGCTGTAAACGATTCCAGATTATCGTTCATATCGATTTGCAAACTAAACTATTGTACGAGCAGCACTACAAAAGTACAGTTAGAAGAAAACAGTAACAAATTTTTATAAAACAATTTGTATTCTTTAGTTTAAATCTTACACTTATTGGAAAAAAATCTCGTTATCTCACACTGGCGGCAAAAACTTTTTCACAATGAAAGCTTTCATTGCAGTATTTGCCTTTCCTTTGTAACATTTTCCTTACAACGAAAGCCTATTAAGCGACTTGTTTGTTTAACCTCCAGCATGACTTATTACAATGTGCCTTACGATATACCGTATATTATATTTATTTACCGTTATTTTCCTAAGACGATTTTAAATGTTAAGGAAAACGTAAACGAGCCTTCCAAGAGATAATATTTATTTTTTATCTTTTCCATTATCAAAAACGATATTAGAAGAAATATTTAGTGACACTTCCGCTAAAAACAATGCTTTTGGCCGAGTTGCGGTGTGCACTACCCGCCCTCCCGCACGAACTGCAAACAGGAAGTATTCAGAATAAACAACACACAAAACAACCCAATCAACCAGAAACGATTCGACACGTGTTTCGCCTCTACACGAGGCATCCTCAGGAGATGTCGACTCGTCGAGCGCTAGACCGACAGTTAATGAGTCAATCAGATCAGTCAAGACTTTTCCATTATTATTTTTTAGTTACTAAAATGTGAAGTTATTTTCGATTTTTTACTTAAGATCAATTTCATCGTTTTGTAGATTTATGTTAGGTACTCACATCCTCTTAACACTTTATTGATAGGGACCTAGGGGTTCTAGGCGGCAGTGGACAGATACCTCTCATATATGGCTCGAAAGGTGACTGCCGACTACCGCGTGACCTGCGCACAACCCTCTGACGAAAATTCTCATAGATTTTTGAATAGTTGATAAAAAAGATAGGACATTTGAATTGTTTTATAAGTGTAATAAATACAGGTTTAACAGTTAATCCATTAGTGTAAACTAAATTTCAAAACAGCTTGTAGTTCAGTGTTTTTTAACAATTTCAGCCGTTTTATGAAACCTATGTCATAGATATTTTCATGTGTTGTTTAGTTCTTAAGAAGAAACTAGATGGCGTTAGTGTCGCTTTTTCATATCGTCAAAACACGCAAGCGTTAGTCGCACGTAATTCATGATCTTTAAACAGATAAAATATAGTTTTGTCTCATCCTAACCTCAGGCTAGAACACGGTACATGTGATTTTACTTAAATCTCTCGTATCGTAAATCTCTTCTCTTCCTTCTTCATCTAGAGGGTCCATAACAGATACACAAATTCAAATTCAAATTCAAATATATTATTTGCCAGAATACAAGCATTAAATATAACATTTTAGCTGTAGTACAAATGTGCTGCGTCTGTATTCTGCCTACAAGCAGACGTGCAAATGATTGGTCTGAAGCCGTACTACGAGTAATTATAACTACAAATTAAACATTATCTTAATTAATATTTTATAATGCTCTAAAAATCTAAATATTCTTTTACACTATAAAAGCAATTATCTAACAGCCACTTATTAAGCCTCTTTCTAAAGATTTGAACTGTTTCAAATCATCTGGTAACTTATTATATACTTTTATACACATATTATACACATTTCTTTTATAAATATTCTTATAGCACCGAGATTGTTATAATAAGTTTTTGTACTGTCTGATCTTTTGCTACCTTAGAGCTCTTACACACGAGCGGCATGTTCCCAAGGACAGAGGTAACTACAGCTGTCGACAGTCGCCGACACGCGTTGACGGCAGCCGCTGACACCTCGACGGCAGTTGTTGACGCTTCAGCGGCAGCCGTCGACTATCTAATTTTCACGATCAGCGGCGGCCACCGTCAGCACGCTACAACTGCAAGTGTCGCTGTAGGTCGACGGCAGCAGTTACCTCTGCCGTTGGCAACATGCCGCTCGTGTGTAAGAGACCTTAGCCGTAGTACTTACAAAAGGCTCTGTGGTTAACTGAATACAAATATGGGTGGTTAGTGTTCTTTGAAGTAAGCTAGCTAACCGAAGAGAGTTGTGCGGGTTGGTGCAAATATCGATGAAACTTTTGGCTTTTAGTACATACATTTTTTTTATTGTGCGTGTCGTAAAGTAGCTGTCACTTTTTTATTGTTTATTTATTATTATACTGGTTTTGCAGTCGCGTAAGAGGTTCTATCAAATTACAGTTCTCCGTTATTTGGTGCTGTCTACTGACTTTAAAAAAAGCAGTATGTTCTCAATTCGACTGGACCTTTTTATGTGCATTATCTTAAAACTTTTTTCTAATTAAACCGATTTTACTTTCCTATCCTACGCTCCGTCCGCCCCTTTCACAACATTTTGTCATCGCGTGCGCTAAGAGCTGCTGCCCGCAGTGCGAGGCGAGACGCCACCGCAAGGATCCTGCACTCTCCTTGAAAAGACCACCACACTATAGTCTTAACCACATCTGTGGTAGACACTATAGTTGGAAATATCTGACTTTGACTTTACGTAAGTCATTCCCGTTTTTCGTATTCGTTTGAAGTTGGTACCATGATAATTCAAAAGTACCTATTATCACAATATTGTGCACATGATACCGACTTCGACATGTTATATATATCTTTGTATTTTTATTTTTTTTATATGTATTTTTGGAGAGCATATCACACTTAGTTTAGTTTAGTAATAAGTAAATAATTTGTATTGTTATGAATGTCACAGTCCGGAATAAAAGTTATTTCATTTCATTATTTCATTTCATTTCATTTGTAGTGTTGAAGTCGGTTACATTTTTGGTAAAAAATGACCCCTTTTTTACCTTTGCTACTTACAGGATCGATTATGAGTCGCCGTCAATTACGATATCAGCCAGATAGGCGAAACACTTCAGTTATTGGATTGTAACTCAAACAACTTGAACGAATTCGATAAAATTTAAATGGGACCACCTCGGAATTACACTATAGTAAATACAAGCACGATTTGAAAAATTTTGTACAGACTTCCATTCTATTCAGTTATTGGAGTATATCTCAAAAACTACTGGACCGAATTTGATGAAATTTAAATGGGCCACACGGAAAGCACCAGCTTTTAAACAAAAAATAATTTTGAGAATCGGTTCACGCAGTCGAAAGTTATGAGGTAACAAACATAAAAAAACATACAGTCGAATTGAGTACTATATGTACACTAACATATACCTTTTTTGGAAGTCGGTAGAAAATCGGAGTTCAAAATCAGACTACTTTGTAAAAAATATGCGTGATTATTCATTAAAAAATAGACGTCGACTTGGGAACCTTCTTCTTTTTTTCGAAGTAGGTTGATAAAACTATCATGCGTGGTGTCATCATCAGTCATCAAGTCAGATGTTTTCTTTAACTAGCATCAAAACAGCTTGATACAAACGAAGCCACGACCTCATTAATAATACCTACCAACAAACCAAACTCTCAACAGTCGCGAGTCCAAGATTTGTATTTAATGCAATAAACTCGCCATTCAGATGCAAATTAGGGCTTGCAGCCGCGTCCCTTTTGTCTGTTACTGAAATGAGTTATTACACTCGACTTGGCCATAATTTTGTGGATATTTTGTCTACAATCGTAACTATATAAGACAACCCTGGCACAGTTGACCAAAGTACTCAAACTACTAAGAGATACCGCTTAAAAAGAAGTAAGCTTGGCGTCTGACACGGATTGTTGATAAGTCCGAGTTTGAATCCCGTCTAAGGATGTGTATTTTTCTCTAATGTTACAAAGTTTGATCTTGCTAAGGCATTAGTGCTAAATAATATATTAAAAATATCATTTTTAAACATTTCTTTAATCCATAAGTAACTCTGTTATGCCCACATGTTTTATTTACACTACTATTTCAAACCATTGAAAAAATTTGGGTAAAACTTTTTTTTTCTTTTTTATTTAATAATGTAAAAACTAACATCTATATCAGCTATATTCTATATTATATATACTATGCAATTGACCTACTCAATGTTTGTTTTTATGTATATATTTTCTATTACACATATACCTACTACGAGGTCAATTTTGAGGTTATTTCTGAATTAAATAGATATACATCTCGCAAGGGTGGAGTTCTCGGAACATCACATTAGTTCTTCTGGACTTAAGGAGCCATGTATCGCATGGATGAAACCGCAGAGCGCAACTACGACAATATTATTAGTGAGCTAGGTAATCCGTACTGCTTAGCAATTTAGTGTGAGCGGGTTCGGATCTTAAACTGTAGTTAAATAAGTAGTTAAAACTGTCCAATAGATGTCGCTCCGTCCCCGCAAGACGGTTAGTCAAATAGAGAGTTAAAATTCGATGCTCGGACCCAAACCTCGGTGGCCTAGTTGGTCAATGGCGTCTGACACGGAGAGTCAGAAGACGTAGGTTCCAATCCCGTCCGAGGATGTCAATTTTTCTCTCTATAAATTTCAATGTTTGAGATCGTTAAAGCAGGCGTTAGTGCTTTAAAAGTAATACTATAAAAAAATAAGTTGTTTCTTAAAAAAAATGGATTATGGCCATCCGTCCCCCTACTATGTCCCTTTAAGGGAACAGTAATAAAATGTATCGTTTGTCCCCCTTTTAGCATCCCAAGGAATATGTTTTCATTACCTTCAATGCATGTACATCCAATACTGTATTTGAGGAAGCATTACTTACTATGAAGATATCAATATGATAAATTTTCTATTTAACGAGTGGTAAAATATCTTTTGTCAGCTTATTTTATATTGTTGACCTGCATGTTGCATATAACATTTCATAATAAAATGTGTATTAGTCAGCTAAAGATCGGGTCCTTACGTTAGAATGTGATTGAAAAGTTAAGATCCTCAACAATGATCAAACGATTGACAAGTGCAATTTGTAAAATTTAATACGGACTTCCATTCTATTACTTTGGTAAATATCAATTAATGGAGTATAGTTAAACAACTACTGAACTATATTTAAAATAATACAAGGGACCACACGGGAAGTACCAGCTTTAAAACAAAAAAAGAATTTTGGGAATCGGTTCTCCCAGTCGAAAGTTATGAGGTAACAAACATAAAAAATACAGTCGAATTGAGTACCTCCTACTTTTTGGAAGTTGGTAGAAAAGAAGGAAGTTTAGTGGGTATTTGTGCATTAAATATAAAGCAATCAACAGATAGAGTTGTTATTATAATTAAATAGTAGTAGAATACGTAGGCAACATAACATTGCGCATATGAAATTGCAAGCATGCTAGTATGTAATAAAATGGTTTAACTTAGCAACTTATGGTAGTAAAATGAGAGATATTTTAAATACGGAACCGTTATTTTCTAAACCAACAAAATTGTAGCAAGGTACTACCATAACGCAATCATTTATAAACCAGCCCACGAGACTCTCTATTACACTACTACGCCACATTTAAAAGATATCTTCCACATGCAATGAATACTTCATTCAGTCGTAGCTTTGTATACAGTATGGGTTCTGGGCACAAAAACAATCTATAATATTCATCTATAAGAATAAGTTACTAAGAATAGAGCCTTTCACTATGATTACAACATTTCTTGATGGTCTTAGATTATTTGGCTTCCAATTAAAAGTGTACCACTCTGTTGAGATAAAATAGGGTGCTCGTTGTTAATGAAATTACTGGTCACCCGAGGGCCAATTGCTTAATCCCAGGATGATGAATCTGGTTCTATTCTATCTATGTTCTATTGATACAGGGTGTTTGGTGCATGGACCGACAGGATTTTTTGGGGGTTTGGGGAGGTAATGCGCTAGCTTCCCCGATAGATCCTATGTCCTAAGTGTCACGATAGTTTAGATATGTTATTTTTTTAAATCACTCGGAATCTTGCCTACAAACCGTCATAACTTTTTTTGTTTGTGGTATAATACCACAAAAATAACTTATGCTTGTATTCTGCAATGTATCCTTATTCTAAATAAATTATTACTAGATATAATTAATATCCAAAAAAAAAACTTCTGACCTTTCAAAGTGGGAATTCTGTGTTAATGTTATAAAAAGTGACACTTTTAAATTCATTACAAAAAAAAACAAGCCATTTTGAATTTAGCTTTCTTTTAAAAAGTTCTTTTTGTTAATAAATCCTGTCGGCCCATCAAACCCCCTATATACTGTTCTTTAGAGTACGATATTCTAGGTGATATTGCATCTCTGTCTAGTCACTATATTAAATAAAAAAAGTGTTATTTTCTTGGATAGCAACTAGAAAATGGAAAGATTTCTGTTTTTATTAAAGTAGCCAGTAAAAATAAATTGAAAATACTATTACACGCTGTAAATTAAATATGTAAGGATTTCTTATCATTAAATTGTATTGTCTACACACTTTCCCTGGGTGGTACCAATAAGGTGTATACGACTCATCTCCAAGTAGCCATATTGCAGACTATATTTTTTTTATTGCCTAGCAGGGCAATAATTAAATATTAAGGCTGACGCGCACTGTAGCATGACATATTGACTCGGAGAATGGGGCTAAAAATCTATATCACGATGAGCAAAGTGCAAAGAACTTTGTAGCTAAAAGACCTGCGGATCGTTCTGCTACTGTTAGCCTGCCGTATACCCTTTCGTTATTACTGGCGTAAAAAAGTATTGTAACAATTTTAATTCAATAAAAACAGGTAGGTACTTACTAGTCGTACCAATAAATTGTATAGCAGTAAAATCACACCACTATCATAATATGTCAACATAAAGACTTCAATTTCTTACTTTTAAAATGTGCCAATCTATATGGGAGATTTTGTTGTTCATGCTGGACTCTTAAAAATCATAATATTACATTCAAATTATAACTCAGACATACCTATAACTGAAAATTTGAATTGCGGTACGTAATTGTATCCTAGTGATGGGTCCTGGGCATTCTAAATCGTCAAAGTAGCGAATTTTTACAATTAGTGCATTAAAATATGATTAGTGTTCACATTTGTAAACTGAAAGACAAGAAAATATTATTGAAGTTCCCATACTGTTGTTGCCACACACTCCAAAGGTACTCTTTTTTGTTGCAAAACTGATTTAGCGTGTGCAATATATTTTGCATATTTTTCCGAGGCGACGTCCCGGCGTACATTTAACTTGGGCTCGCTAACTTTATTTTTGGGTTAACGTTCGTTTTAATAGGTTTTTTTACGAAAATCCGGTCACATTAAAACAGATGGAGGTTTATTGGGTTAAGTTTTAACACGGCTTCATCGAGATGTTATTTAAATTGGGTTTTCAGTAAATTTTCAAAATAAATACTTTTGTATGTTGAAACGAAAAAAAAAAATATGTACTATTTATGAGCTAATATTGTTAACGAATTTCATGAAAAAAGAGCATAATACAACAATTCCCTGTTTTTTTTAGAAAAACGCCCTAATAAATTAGGAGATCTGAAATGCCTGATCATCATCATCATCGTCATCTCAGCCGTAGGACGTCCATTGCTATACAAATGCCTCCCCCATGATTTTCCAAAAGGGCCGGTTGGAAGCGGCCTGCATCTAAAGTCGTCCTGCGACCTTTATCAGGTCGCGTCTGTCCACTGTGTCGGTGGACGACCTACGCTGCGCTTGCCGGTCCATGGCCTCCACTCCAGAACCTTTCGGCCCCATCGGCCATCTGTTCTGCGTGCTATGTGCCCTGCCCACTGCCACTTCCACTGGCTAATCTTCTGGGCTATGTCGGTGACTTTCGTTCTTCTACGTATCTCCTTATTTCTGATTCGATCACGTAGAGAGTAACCCAGAGCATAGCCCTCTCCATTGCTCGTTGTGCGACTTTGAGCTTATCTATGAGGCCCATAGTAAGAGACCACGTTTCAGTGCCATAAGTCACCACTGGTAACACACATAAGTCGAAGACTTTTGTCTTGAAATGCCTGATACATAGTATTTAACGTTCCAACATTTATGCTGTTCATTTGAACCGCCTTACACTAATTTATTTCAATATGTGGACGATGTTGTGGACTACATTATTAATAATTTTATTTTGTACTTAGATGTAAACAATATGTATAATGTAGTTGTTTATTGTTCCTATACCAATAAAATAAAATAATAAACATATATTTCTAGTCTGAATTTAACGAGTACCAATTCCATATACCACAAAACACGATGTCTTTATTCTTCTGTCACCAAAAACATCGTATTCCAAACAGATTTTGTAAAATGCTCTTTCAATTATCTTGGATATTCAGGTCGATGTTCATGTAACATTAACCCGCTCGTGAACAGAATCTAAATCCACGTTTAATCCTTGACATAATAACGTGATCTGGAATTTAGCTGCTTGTCTTCAAATGGTTTATTTTCTTCAAGGATTCTAGTGACTAATAGCGTTGCTGAGAAAAATAAGACGTATTCGTGTTTTTGGAAAACCTTTTGAATAAAATGCCAAAATTTAATGCGATTCTTGTATTTAATTAAAGTGAGACTGACCTCAGTTTGTTTGTGATGAAATAGGGAGCTTAAACTGAAAGAATCATTCCCATTTTCAGAATATATTTGTTCACTGTCTTGAAGGAGCTGTCCAGAGGTTTTAAAGAAACAAGCGGTTACCAAAAAGCTGGAGCTTACTTCTGCCAACGTTGGCTGAAGTAAGCTAGCTATTAAATGGTAACGTGGCCAACTTTTTAGGTGTTTTATTAACCATGTAACTAAACCACAAATTTATATAAATAGTAATTGGTAGTATATAAGTATGTCTCAATCGAATCTACAACTTCATTTGTTTTGGGCTTTTCACACTTCACGTAACACTTATAATATATAAACTAGCAACTGCCCGAGACTTTGTTCGCGTAGTTCGGCTTTCGGCCTCGCCATAACCTCCCATCTTTTCTTTCATAAAAACCTTCTCGTGACAATAATACACAACAAAAAAAAGATTTGCGAGATCGTTCCATCTGTTCTCAAGCTATAGCGTGACCAAGAGAGAAAGGGGTTCATTTTTATATGATTATAAATATTAAAAATAAGTTTTCATAGAATTATAAGAGGCAAAACAAGTGAAGGATTAAAATGAATTTATACTTATTTGCTATCTGGTTAAAGACGTTTCTATTTTACAATTATTCTGATATAAAATAGTCTACTACTAATGGACTATTGTTTCCTATATTCAAAGCACAGAGCCAAAAACCTTGAAAATATCAGTGATGTCATTGTACCTCCGTTGTTTTGGTGCTGAGAAATAAGATAAAGTAATAAAATTATTGTAAAATTGTCGTTCTTACAAAATCGAGTGTTAGAATTCACATAAAGCTCGATTCACACGCTCTTGTTTTGTCTAATAACTTGACAGCCTTTTCTCTTATCTCATTTTTCCGCATGCAGAATTACATACTTTAGGGTTGAAAACGAACTGCCAACGCTCCTATGTATCTAAGTGAGAATGGAAGAGAAGGGAAGCGAGGAGAATTTTCATGGTAAATCAATGCAATGCGTTTGAAACACTATATTTTTTCGGTTAAGTGATAAGAAAGGACCTGAAAATTTTGAAACACTCTTGATAACTTCTGTGATTACGACGTGGCTGACAAGCCACCTACTTTTTGGTAGTTGGTACGTTACCAAATACTTTATTTATTCTGTGACTCAACGTAATTACCTATAATACAAAAATCTCATGTCTTCCGTTCTCTTAATACAGCGTACTATGTTTCTTACCGTGATGTGTTATGGTTTTTAACGAATTTGCCTATTTACTACTATAATGCATACAAGATCAAATCATAAGTATTTCTGGATTTTAAACACAAAAATACTTATAAAATTTTACGACATCCATTACCAAATTTAAGTGAATATGAAATTCATCATCATCATCATCATCATCTCAGCCGTAGGACGTCCACTGCTGAACATACGCCTCCCCCATGATTTTCCAAAAGGACCGGTTGGAAGCGGCCTGCATCCAAAGTCGTCCTGCGACCTTCCTCAGGTCGTCTGTCCACCGTGTCGGTGGACGACCTACGCTGCGCTTGCCGGTACTTGGTCTCCACTCCAGAACCTTTCGGCCCCATCGGCCATCTGTTCTGCGTGCTATGTGCCCTGCCCACTGCCACTTCAACTGGCTAATCTTCTGAGCTATGTCGGTGACTTTCGTTCTTCTACGGATCTCCTCATTTCTGATTCGATCACGTAGATAAACCCCGAGCATAGCCCTCTCCATAGCTCGTTGTGCGACTTTGAGTTTATCTATGAGGCCCATAGTAAGAGACCACGTTTCAGTGCCATAAGTCATCACTGGTAACACACATTGGTCGAAGACTCTTGTTTTGAGGCACTGAGATATTTTTGACGAGAAGACTTCGCGAAGTTTCCGGAACGCTGCCCAGCCGAGTTGGATTCGACGATTGACCTCTTTCTCGAAGTTGGACCTGCCTAGTTTGACTGTCTGTCCCAGGTAGATGTACTCGTCAACAACTTCGAGAACTGAGTTCCCAACTGATATTGGGGTAGGTACAACATGGGCATTAGACATAATTTTCGTCTTGTCCATGTTCATCTTAAGACCTACCCGTTGGGAAACTCGAAGGAGGCCTTCGAGCATTGTACTGAGGTCTTCCATGGATTCTGCCATGACTACAATATCGTCGGCAAATCGAAGGTGAGTGATGTATTCGCCGTTAATATTGATGCCAAGTCCTTGCCATTCCAGCTTGAAGGCGTCTTCCAATGTAGCGGTGAACAGTTTCGGAGATATAACGTCTCCCTGTCTCACGCCTCTTTGCAATGGAATTGCCTTCGAACTCTGCTCCTGTACTCGGACTGACATGTAGGCGTTTTTGTACAAACACTTCAGCACTTCAATATACCGATAGTCAATACGGCACCGCTGGAGAGACTCAAGCACTGCTCACGTCTCGATCGAATCAAAGGCTTTCTCATAGTCCACAAACGCTAAACAAAGAGGCAAGTTATACTCTTCGGTCTTCTGTATAACTTGCCGTAGCGTGTGGATGTGGTCTATGGTACTACAGCCTTTTCGGAAACCGGCTTGTTCCGGAGGCTGGAATTCATCAAACCTGCGACTGAGACGGTTCGTTATGGCCTTCGAAAACAGCTTATAAACGTGGCTCAAAAGCGAGATGGGTGTGTAATTTTTAAGTAAAGTGTTGTCACCTTTCTCGAAGAACAGCACCACCACGCTTTTGTTCCATGCTTCTGGCGTTGAACCTTCGAGTAAGACGGTATTAAAGAGCTTCTGAAGGGCTTTAAGTACCGGTGTTCCACCTGCTTTCAGAAGCTCAGATGTGATACCGTCGTCACCAGGCGCCTTGTTGTTTTTAGGATGTTTCAAGGCCATTCTAATCTCGTACAGGCTGATGTCCGGGATATCTTCGGTATTATCGGACAGGCCGGTTGGCGCAGTTGGTAGCACCCCTGCCTTCTGAGCCGCTGGTCCCGGGTTCGATCCCCGGACAGATCAAACATTTGTGTGCATGAACATGTCTGTTTGATCTGTGTCTGGGTGTGTATATGTATATAAGTATGTATATCAGTCATCAGGTTACCATAGTACAGGCTATGCCTAGTTTGGGACCTGAAGGCCTTTGTGTGGATGTTGTCCCATATTAAAAAAAAAAAAAAAATTAATGTCGGGTCAGCTTGGCTCTTGGGTCTTTGACCGAGCTGCTAACAGGTTTAGCGACCGAGGTGTATAACTGTCCGTAGAAACTCTCGACCTCTCCTAACACTTCCGCTTTGGTCGACGCTACACTGCCGTCTCCTCTCTTCAGTTTCGTCAACTGGCTTTGCCCAATAGACATGTCTCTTGCAAACACTTTGGAGCCTTTTTTCTGTCTCTTTAATACGGTTTGTATTAAAGATCCGGATGTCGTGTCGCAAGGACTTCCATAATCGTCTATTGAGCAGCCTATATGCTTCAGCATCATTCGAAGACTGCAGTTTCAATGAGCGTCGTTCAGCCATGAGGTTGAGGGTATCGTTGGAGAGTTTCTGTGGCCTATCTGTACGGTGGGGTTTAAAGTACTTGGAACCCACTGTATGGACAGTTTCTACTAACCTGTTATTGATCTCGTCCACTGAAACGATGTTCTCAAGGCAATCGAAGCGATTGAATAGCTCAAGTTGAAAGCTCTCGGGGTCTTGAATATGGGCACGAGTAGGTCGGAGCGTAGACTTCATCAGACGAGACCTCTCCAGTTTGACATTAATATTCACCGTGCCTCTTACCATTCGGTGATCACTACTGGTTTTAACCCTGTTGATCACAGAGACATCAGTGAATATTTGCCTTTTGGTGGTCATAATGAAGTCAATCTCATTTCTCGTGGAACCATCGGGACTCAGCCAGGTCCATTTCCTGTGAGGTGGCTTCTTAAAGAAAGAGTTCATCATAAAGAGTCCCTCTTTCTCCAGGAAGTCGGCCAACCTCTGTCCCCTACGGTTCCGTTGTCCATATCCAAATTGCCCCACTTTCAACTCATCCTCGCTTCTCTCACCCAACTTCGCGTTGAAGTCCCCCATAACAACTAGAAAGTGCGTTTCAGAGGTATGTATGGCCTGACTAATGTCCTCATACATATCCTCCACCTCATCATCCGGGTGCAACTTCGTCGGTTTGTATACCTGAATGACCTTCAGCGAATATCGTTTGGATACTCTGAGTATTAGGTATACGACCCTATTGGAACGCTATCGATCTTAACTATGTTGTTAGTAAGGGACTTTTGGACGAGAAACCCGACACCACCTTGGGACTGTTGGTCGCCCTCCCGGTGGTAGAGTAGGTTACCTGATTTTAGGGTTATCGTGTCCTCACCCGCTCTACGGACTTCATATAACCCCACAATGTCCCAGTGTAGCTTACTCATTTCTTCTTCCAGCTCATATATCTTCTCGTCTGTCCTCATCGTGCGTATGTTGTGTGTTACCAGGGCCAGTCGTCGTCGTTGGGGGTGGTAGCCGGGCGTCTGCCGGGGATTCTTAGCACCCCCTGCCCCACCGTTACCGTGGCCGCTACCGTAGCCAGGAATAGCGGGGCTGCCGGGGACTGGGGGCCTGGTTCTTTTTGTCCTGCAATCCATGAAGGGGTTTTTGCCAATACTCGCCACGCTTGGCAGGCGGGTTGGCGAGCGCAGTTTGTGTGTATTTGACTGGGAAGGTGCTGCTGCCCACCTTCTGATTTGTTATCCCTTAGCCGCCTTCTGCGGCACCCATGGGTAGAGTTGGGGGGGTGCTATTCTAAGCCGGCACCGCCACGGCGAATATGAAATTCAAATGTATGAAAGTCAATATGAAATTATGAAATGTATATTACATGAAATTTTTATGTTTAACAATTTGGTTTCGCTAAAGTGGTGCTTCTGATCAAAAAATTTTCCTACTTTTAATACTTTTTGGTACACACCTTAGGTATCTGACTTTTAAGAGGAATTTCGTATATGGACATAATTGGTCAAGTGGTTTCCGAGATAATGGGTTATGAATTGCTGCGAAAAATTGCCGTTAATAATACTATGTGCTCGCGAGGTCTACTATTAGCAGAACTACTCGTTAATACATAACTTTTTATGTAGTCACCGTTTAATTTAGCATTCCAAAAATACGCATCCATTTTGATATTAAACGCTCAATTTTAATAAGACGTCATCATCCCACCGCAAGCTCGTCATATCTAGCCAGCTTGTTAAAACTTAGCGATGACACAGATCTTGTCGCAAACTGCATCCGGGCACATTCTCAACACGTTCTAATTCAGTTACGTGTAGAACTGAGCTTTGTTAGGGAAGGTACATAACAATTTGCAGTTGGACTTAGAACTCGGAGCCATACCATGAATTTATGAACAAATTTCAAAAAAAGAATGAAGAAGAAAAGGAAGGTTTTCAAGTGAACTCGTTAGTTTTTTATTCATAATTCTTTACTGGATCATGACTGATGATCAACAGATAATTTAAATACAAATAAGACCAGATTAAATAAGACTGAATCTGACACTAAATAATCTCGTGTATCCTTTTCCCAAGCAGGCGGAAACAAAATTCTGAATATTTTTAACAAAACATCGCGTTCAGAATATTTTTAATGATAACCATCTTGAAATAACCTGTGGTGTCCAAAGGTACAAACGTCCATAGGTACCTACACGTCCTTCCCTAACATACAAAATTTACTCAGATATACTCATCCCTGTATTTTTTGATAAGCGTACTTTGGGATTACGGATCTAAAAGAATAAACTAGGGTCTTAAGTCACGGGAATTATATTAGCTTCCAAGATGAAATTCTACTTTTCACACCAACGGCCGGTCCCAATAATCTATCTATCGCCGGTTTACCTTACTAGAGATAGATATTTGACACTATTTGTATGGAAGTTATGTCAAATTTCTATCGGTAGTAAGGAAAACCGTGGATAGATAGATTATTGGGATCCTCCATAAATGTTAGGAATTTAAAGTAAGTCAACAAACAAATCATTTATTGCAACTCTCTGTATTTGATATGTTACTAGCTGCGCCCTGCGGTTACACCCGCGTGGTGATGGATGATGATAATGAAAAGTACCCTATGTGTTAATCCAGTGCCTCATCTACCTCCATACCAAATTTCATCAAAATTAGTCCAGCTGATGGAGCGTGAAAGAGTAACAAACATATTATATTCATCCATCCATCCATCCACCCATCCATCCAAACTTTCATTCAACTTCAAATTTCAACAAAAATAATTAAATTAAATTAAATTAAATTATAGAGAGAAGATATATTATATAATAGAGAGAAAAACATAAAATGATAATTATTCATAAAAATACTTAATTGATTTCGAATTAAAAATTGAATTGAATTTAATAGAAGCAATAATTTAAAAAATAAAATAAAATACAAATAGATAATGTCAAAACATATAGAAAACAAAATTACAAAATAATGTTATACAATAATTAGGCCTTCACATAATTAGTGGAATACAATGAGAGAACATTGGGCTATCCCATCTGGCGGCAAGAACGGTCAAGATAGTGTTGGGGCTACCGCACCAGCGGCAGAGTAGTGAAGCACACCGTTTACGAATGATGGCATGGAAGCCGTCAACCAGTGCGTCTGCAAACATACCGGACGCGCTGCAGAAATGCGGTAGCCCCATCAACACCCTGAACGCATTTAGCATTTACTGGACGCGCAAGTTACTGTATGTCCTCTGCTTGTAGTCCACCCACAGGCTACACGTGTAAAAGGATTGGCTGTAAACGTTAAACAGCGTCACCTTCACCTGTGCTGTACATTGTGCAAACCTGCGGGCTAACATGTTGCAGCGGACAGACAGCGACCTGCGCTCCCTTTGCTAATGCCCAAGTTGTCCTCGCCTGGGCGCTACAGGGGCGCGGGGGTATGACGACAAAGGGGACAGGCGGTGGGCGCATTTTTGTTATAGCTCATTTCGATCGCTACGCGGGCAGCATCGCACGTGTTTACAGATGAGATGACATTCTCAAGATGAATCAAAATATATTCGGATATAAAGTTATTAGCCAGTGCAAGAAAATGTCTTTTAACATATACGAATATTTTAGAAAAAAGAAACTGGACCCAAATTCTAATGAATATCAACAAGACATAAATTTAAAGGAAACCGTAGCAGCACGTAGAAAGTTACTGGACTATCCGATAGGCCAGTAACGACTGAAAGATGTACCTAGAATTGTAGAAAGGAAATTATTGAAAGGCAAAAAAATATTCAAATTACTATAATATAAAATTATAATTAAATTACGAAAAACAATTATTTCTATTCTTATTTTTTTAAATTATTATTATGAAAAAGGGTGAAAATAGACGATTTTACAAAAGAAGTGGTCAGAACAAAAGTCACTCAGTGTTATACAAATGATAAAAAAATACCTACTCTAAAAACTTTGAATGCTGAACTTAGAGAAGAGAATATATCACACTGCGAAAGGGAATATTTAAGAACATAAACGAATATTTTAGAAAAATGAAACTAGACCCAAATTCTAATGAATATCAACAAGACATAAATTTAAAGAAAACCGTAGTAGAAGTTACTGGACTACCGGAAAAGACTGTACCTAGAATTGTAGAAAGGAAATTATTGAAAGGCAAAAAAATATTTAAATTACTATAATATAAAATTATAATTAAATTATGAAAAACAATTATTTCTATTTTTATTTCATAAATTATTATTATGAAAAAGAGTAAAACTAGACGATTTTACAAAAGAAGTAGTTAGAACAAAAGTCACTCAGTGTTATACAAATGATAAAAAATACCTACTCTAAAAACTTTGAATGCTGAACTTAGAGAAGAGAATATATTACACTGCGAAAGGGAATATTTAAGGCTTTTGTTACATTACATCTTCTTTGGTTGGTTCTAAAAGGAAACTTCTTATTGAACAGCCAAATATACCATCGTGGAGGTGGAAATACCTAAGGACTATTAAACAATTCCGTAGAGAAGGAAGACATAATATTTTATATCTTGACGAAACTTATGTACCTAAACACATCTCATAACGTTTTAAAAATGCTGGCAATCCAAGGATGTGCATGGCGTGCTATCTCATATTGGTAAAGGGGACCGTTTGATCATCGTACATTGTGGAGGTGAAACTGGATTTGTAGACGGAGCACTTGTGATATTTAAAATCAAAGTGTAAAACAGGGGATTATCACGATTCTATGCATTTAGTGAACTTCGGTAAATTGATAAATGAAAAGCTGATGCCTAATATACCACCAAATTCTATCATCATGATGAATAACGCAGCTTACCATTCGGTTTGACAAGAAAAAAAGGCGGCTATGCCTTGTACCAAGGCAGTTATGCAATCATGGTTACAACGACATGACGTGGCTTTTGTGATGTGTGATTAAAAAGACAGAAATTGAAGATATTTACAAAAATTAAAAGTTTAGCTTATTAGAAGTTAGCCTCCATACCACCCAGCCCTGAACCCTATTGTGTTGGTTTGGGGTGATATTAAAGGACAATTAGCACAAAAAAGTATGTCCTCTAATTTTGACTTAAAATATATCTTAAAGAGATTTTTTGCTGAATATTCCGTAGAGAAGTGGGAGCATTGCGTTAACCATGTACCTAATTAAAATCGAGGACAAATACTGCAATCATGATGGGATTCGGGATGATGTTATTGATTTTATTATTAACACTCGGGACGACTCTGATGATTCCGATGGTGGCTGATTCGAAAGTGAAGAATCAAGTTCCATCGATGTTGACATGGACATAAGAGACTGGTTTATAATTTTGATATTTATTCTATGTTATAAATATTACAATAGTTTATTACTAAATATTTTATTTACTTACCTATCAGTTTATACATAGTTAGTTCGTTCAAATATATTGAATAAATCATTATTTCTTCACAGCTAACCAATATATTATCACATATCTAAGGAACAGAACTATCCTGGCGAAATAGAATTAAAAAAAAGATAGCTATCCTGGCGCATTTCTTCTCCTGTGTATCACACTAAGCGCCCCCGCCGCCCTCACCTCTATGAGTCTCCTTTGTCTCATACCCCCGCGCCCCTGTACCGCACAGGCGAGGACTAAGATAAACGGCCAACTTATAATTGGTATGTTATATTCATACTGTGTGTATGGTAACGAATATATTTCGTACTTAATATAAGAGACGCGTGAAGTCTGTAATTAATTGCCTTTCTGTTTTATACTGAGAAAGAAAAACAAAAAGTTGTTCTTCGACAAATGTATAAATAAATGTCACAGCAACCCTGTACTATTTTGCCAGGGCGTTATTCTTCCGACAATGCTGTCTTTATACCAAAGAATTTTACACAAAATCGAGTAAAATTGCTCACAAAATTTAAGCTCGCAGCCACTGCATTCTTCTGCCCAATTTGTTCCCCTGCCAAAATGATACGAAATCCAAACAAACTATGACGCACACTTGACCTTCTTGTACACTTCACTGCAGTAACTGTCATAAAATAAGAGTCGTGGTCAAATTTCATAATTTTAAGCAGCCGTGCGATTCTCTAAGGGCAAACCACAGACAATTATATGTACGCAAACATCGTTCCATCTTTGACATCCGTGAAACAAATGACGAGATGACAAGAAACGTTGGAAAATCAACCTTGTGTACAAGAGCGATATCTCATAAAGTATTTGACATCGGTGAGCTCGTCGACGAGTTCATCGTCATTGATTAGAGAATCGCACGGTAGGAGATCTAACGAGCCATATTTTGACGTAATATAAAAAGTGACACGTGGTAGTGGTTGTCAAAAACGACATGCAGGTCACCATTATCTGTATCAACGCTTACTTTACGCCCCAAATAAGGGCAACACAGAAGAAATAACATAAAAACCAATCGTGTTTTGGCAGATTTATTCAAATAGGGCTTAAATATAATTAACACCGAAGCATAGGTACTTTGTCACCCTAGCTTACCTTAAGCTTTGTTACCTAATGAAAACTAAACGTCTCCTAAAACACGAAAGTCTAAATTTGCAATGGTACCTACCTACTAGCTGTTTTATCTGAACTGCACTACTGCACTTCAAAATGTATTTTAAAACCAAATGTAGTAAGTGATCATTTAACTTTTATATTTGGTGTTATATTTTCTGTAATTTCACATTACATTGCATTTACAATATTTGTTACTGTAAACTATATATTTGAACCTACAATTTCTTCGTAGATTTGAACTTATTTTACTTAATGTGGTAGTAAGATACAAAAGCCGTTCAAATATAGAAAGAAGTTTTCTTGTAATCATGTACAAAAACGACAAAGTGGCTGTTACACGCAGCGCTCAGTAGGAAATTTTACCATCAGAGGAACGACAAATAAACCTCCCAAACTATCTTATGGAGGTTGTTGGCCCACCTTTATGTTCTGAAATGCATTGACGTATTTCATGTTTCGAACGCTTCATAATGGAACGGTTTCAGATGAGATTATACTATTCGAGTAGTTATGACTCGACAGCAGGGCAAGTACATACTGTACTTTGTTGATTCGACAATTCAACGTCAACAGTATCGGTTATATTAACTGTAAATATCATTTTTGACATGTCGATATCAATATATTCGACAATTTGACGCAAGACTACGATGTACGAGTATAGTAGTATAAATAAATAAATTAACAAATTCTACAAAATCAGTTTTATTAATCAGAAATATTATATATGACAATATTAACCGCTAAACACCCTTTTATCGATATTATATATCGAATTTCGACAAAGTACCGCACTTGCCCTGCAGTATCTATACCGAATCCGTTTCAATTTATGGTTTTCTATTAACATGTTACCGCGAGTGTACCGCACTCGGCGCGAGTTGCAAAGTCAATAAGTCAATAACTTATCCCGGGACCGCGGCGAGCAAAAACTTTAAAACTCTCTAAATAAGACACATTGCTGTTTTCGAGTTGGCCTGATACGCTTGTATCTTTCGATATGTCATTTTTAATGTTTTTTATTTCTTTAAATAATAAAACATGTAGTTTTGTTTTATGGGAAATTATTATAGCAACGGGACATTGCATTCTGGGACCTACACTGTTTTTGATCTACATTAATGACTTATGCAACCTTCAACTTGCCAACGGCAAGATAATATCCTATGCTGACGACACTGCTCTACTTTTCTCAGCAGGTAATGATTCACAGCTGTATGAACTGGCACAACACGGCTTCAATATTGTAAACAGCTGGCTTCGAGGTCACCTTTTAACACTGAATGCTGAGAAAACAAAATACCTAAAATTCACGATGCGAAAACAGCGATCAGCCATTTTTACTAACCCACTTATATATGCACACGCTTGCAATTACCTTAAATGCGATAATGTATGTCAATGCCCTAACATCTCATTTACTAACCACATTAAATATCTTGGCGTAATAATAGACGAAACATTATCGTTTAATCAACATATTGAAGTTATGAGTAATAGACTACGAAAATTAATATATGTGTTCAAGAAGCTGCGCTATATTGCTGACACGAATTTAGTTAAGCAAATATATCTTGCTTTATGTCAGTCAATCATCACTTATTGTATAACATCTTGGGGCGGAGCCTGTAAAACATTTATACTAGCCGCAGAAAGAGCGCAAAGAGCGATCCTAAAGGTGTCCACGTTCCGTCCCTTTCTCTACCCAACCAACCTATTATATAAGTCCTGTAAAGTTTTAACAGTTCGACAGCTATTTATACTATACACAGTCTTAAAACAACACAGAGCACTTTCCTATAGTACTGAAGTTACTAACAAAAGACGCAAAGACATTGTCTGTACCAACACAACAACTAATAAGCATGCTTTCGCAACTAGGTTTTTTATGTTCTTAGGGCCATATCTATACAATAAACTTAATCGCAATTTATATATATACGAAATGAATCTCATAAATTGTAAGAAAACCATCTTGAGTGCCCTAGCCAACATGACTTACGAGGAAACCGAGGAGTTATTAATTGTACCTATGTAATAGTTATAAGCTGTGTGTTTAGTGGCCTAGATAAATGACTCATGTAGATATATTTAAAAATACCACGTAGCCATAATTTATTTAAATTAGTATTACATTTATTTATATTATAAGTTGTAATCTGTTCACTCATTATTGTGTTAATTTGTTTATTAGTTCAAAACATGTGTAAGCATTTTTCGCCTGAGACACAGGTTTACCTAGTTCAGGCATAGTGTAATATATAACTAGATTGGATTAGAATTAGGAACATGATGTCCATCTTAGCTCTAAGGTAATGAATAAAGATTTATTATTATTATTATTATTATTATTATTATTATTATTATTATTGTGCGTATGTTTCATATCACCGCAACGATTAAACGGAATTGGATTAATTTTGGAATGGACATAGAACATGTCTGGGATTCACATAGGCTATATTTTGCTGTACGGTGCCATTTTTCACTGAGTGTTTGTAGATGTTGAATAGTTTCGCAACAGGGCGCCACTAGTAAAATATAACTAGATAGGTATCATCATTTTCATCATTATCAGCCGGAAGACGTCCACTGATGAACATATGCCTCTCCCATAGAACGTCACTTGGACCGGCTACTCGCTTCCTGCATCCAGCGATTCCCCGCGGTTCTGACGATGTCGTCGGTCCACCTAGATGGTGGCTGGCCTACACATCGTCTTCCGGTGCGTGGTATATAGATAGGTATTAAGAGTTTAAAAAACTCCAATATTTGTTATAAAATGTCCTAATGTACTTCGTTGTTAAATGAAAGAGTAAATACATACTTATATCAAAACTTTTAGTAATACGCTAAAATATTAAAGCTTAATAATAAATATGAGGCTATATACCTAGCTTCATATGAAATAGCCTAAGCAATGAGCCTAGTTTGTCGACAGACAGGTCGCCGAACCTGAGACATTTCTTGTGTAGCATCAAACATCATTCTAGCCATATGCATAAGCACCAAAACTATGTAAGTACTATGATAAAATAAATTATAATTTAAAAAAATGGACAAGTTCAAGTCCACTACAAAATATATGTATATTATTTTATTTATACATATTTACCTTTAGCGTAAGTTGATTTACACTTGACTGTTTCATTTAGTAGACTCTCCTAGTCTTGCACGGAACTTTATAAAGCTCATAATGAACATAAAAACGATTATATCTGGAAGGCCTTTAGATTGAATCTGAGTTAATTATAACTGGAGGATAATCCTGGAAATGTTACATTCATATATACGAGTATATATTTTCATACCACCTGCTCGAAAATGTCCAATTACATATCACGCAATATCAACATAAAGGCCTTACATGTGCGGGGAATTAATTTTGTATGAAACTCCCTTGGGTGTAAAGTGATTTGAGTTTGGAACGTTAGTTGTAGGAAAACTCATAGTACGGAGAGAGCATACAGACAAAAAGAAAAAAGGCGCGATTGTACAATAAGGCACTGTTGCCTAGTTAGCCACTTTTTAGCTATATAAGGCTATAGCAACATTTAGGATTGATTTAGCCAAAAATATAAAATACTAGCAAACCCTGCGAACTCCGTTTCGCCACCAGATGGCTTCGTTTTATGTAACATTTTGTTTGGCGCCATCTACTTAAAATATTGGTTTGTAGTACATGCTATGTATCAGAGATGGCGCTGTATGTGAAAAAAGATTTTCCCGCATTTTTTAAATTTTTCCTGAATTTTCTTTACTATAAACCTCACGGAGCCCGAGACCTTTCCAACGAATGCAAAACCGTGGAAATCAGTTCGTGCGTTCTGGAGTTATAGCGTCAGGAAGGAAAACCCGACTTATTTTTATATAGTAGAAGACGGAGCCCGAGACCTTTCCAACGAATGCAAAACCGTGGAAATCGGTTCGTGCGTTCTGGAGTTATAGCGTCAGGAAGGAAAACCCGACTTATTTTTATATAGTAGATTATTAGCTTAAGGTTTTAACTACATATTTAGCAACTTTTTATTACTGACAAGGTTAAGTAAAACTACAGCCAATTAATATGTAACTAATATTATTTTTATTCCTACTTCCATTTCATAGCACTTGTTTTCACTCATAAATATAATCCCTATTTTTGTACGAACATTATCTACGGAATACATCAATTTATGCAGACGTATAATATGCTTCTTACCAAATACCCATGGAAGTGTTGGATTAAATCGGAAAGCATGAAAAATATTCTTTCCTTATTCCTAAAGAATTACAACCGTCAACGTAATTTAAAAAAAAAGAATCGGAATTATCAAGATTTATATAACCCAAGAGTCCCAGTTACACTCAGGGCGCCCATGACGTAAGACACTGCTTTACTCCCTTGGTGCATAATCTACTATTATACACTTAAAAAAGTTACCACTAAAATATATATACAAAAATTAAAAATGCATTTTCGTAAAAAAAATAACTTTAATTATAAACAACTAGTATTATTCTTCGTCGCAGCCCTCAAAGGGTTCTCGGAGTAGGCAAAATGAAATATTTAAGCAAATCGAGAACCATTACTGTTTCATTAGTCAAAGTCCCGAGCGATCCGAACTTAATTCATTTTAAATCGAGGGTTAGAGAAAATTTAACTGGTGATAAAGTTTAGGCGACATTGATTATCCCGGTGTCGTTCGAGTTTCGGTTGAGATGGGGTCGTGGTGGTGAATTTGTCTTTGTTTACGGCTATATAATAGATATAGATAGATAAGAGAACATAGAGATAGAAAAGGGACAAGATATACGTGTAGCAACAGGAAAATATTCAGTGGAGTGATAGTTATTGTAATAAGACATTAATAAATAACTGCTGTTATCTATCTACACTTGGAAGAAGCAGAAAAGGAGCTCAACAATTCAGTTCCTGATACTGACGAGCGTGATCTACTATAGCATAGGTATTCTAATTCATTAGTACCGTACCCGTTACGGGATTGTCGAATATACATTCAAAACTGTGGGATATAAATGTCATTTTAATCCGAAAGTGGACTCTGTTTTTGTTCTGTTTCGGATCGATTTCCAAAAGCAAAATCTTTTGGACAGAAATCGATTGCAGATTTAAATAAACCAAATATGCAGTTATTGTTTTCTTATAAATCGAGAGCATGTCTCCTTTCACGATTTTTCTTTGATTCTCGTGGTTTCGGACTGGGCCATGACCGCCCTTCTCGACAACCACCTGTATATTTGTACCATATTAAAGATATCTTCGTATTGACTATAGTTCTTTATTTTTGTGGCAGGCCATTTCGCTAACGAATACATAATGACTTTTTATCTTTTTCGTTGTCACGGGTTTATAATTGACGATTCTGTGACGGGAACGTAAATAATGCATTACTTGTACAAATAATACAATACTTGTGCTTAACAAATGCAGGGAACACGCGTCATCATCATCGGCTTTTAGAAAAATCAAGGAACACGCGTTATCGTCACGTAACGCTTTGTCAACAACTTTTTCAGGCGCGATATTGGTTTCCATGAATACCTATTGTCGTTGATTGTGTGTCTTAAAATTAATTCTAATAGATTTTACTTCTATCGGCAGTCCCCAAAGACTGCCCCGCATGATTTTATTGTGTAGACAATTTTACCAATAAGCGAAAAAACTGTAAGGAAAAGGTACGGACTAGATATAAATCTTAAAAAGACTATAATCATGATCATTGGGAAGCTACAAACTGAGGAATATGATACCAAGAATCAGATCATAAGACGAGTCTACTTGTAAGAATAGACTCGTTAAACTATCTCGGTTGTAGATGAACAGTTGGATGATAAAGGAAATCGAAATTAAATGCTGAATCAAGCAGGCATTTATTAAAGGGGCTGAAATATCTAATCTGAAACTGATACCTTATACTATCTATCACTTTTCATCAGTTAAATATGACGTTTATATCAAACCCAAAAAAATTCTTTATTTTCTGTTCTTTTGTTTGTTATTAATCATTCGTTTTAACTATTTAGTACGTTTATCTTGGGGAATCAGATCAAACTATGAACATAACGATTATTGTTTCTGATTAGACCTAGCACAGATTAAGTAGTTATTAATAATTATGTATATGATGTAGATGTAAATACTTATAACGAGATAACTGTTTGTATGTACGTGCAGTAATATGGAGATATCATGCGAAAATACATAATTATAAACTACTTAGTTTTAATAATAAAATCTACTACTACTCAAAACCGTTCTGTCGCATTGCCAACTAAGCTATATCAGCACTGCCAGAAATGCTGTTTTTTTTCTACTCTAACCTCATCATGGTGTAGGCTAGTCAAATTAACTCAAAAAGGAAACCCGGAAAAAAATAGAAGTAAATTACGTTAGTGGCAACCGGAGGGTTGAAAAAACCGAAAGTACTTCTAAAACTTAAATTTAATTAATACAAAATGTTACAATAAGATATTTTTAAGTACTATATAAAATGTGTTTCCGCATCGAAGTATGATAATGGAATGCTTAAAATAATTGATACATGAAATGATCGCGACAATAATGCAATGCTGCATCGGCGAATCCATTGTGTCCGGTGTCACTGCGCTACGTCGGCGATTCCCATAGAGTGAGTATATGTAATTAGCAGCAATTTTCCTTCGGAATTTATTGGGGTAAGTCCTGGAAGTCTATATTTTATTTTTCGTGGTTTTCAATCCGTTGCGTCATCCACCGTCTTGATTTATTAATAATATATAAAATATCAATTTTTGATTATTGAATAACACGTTTATTTTCAATTTAACACGAGAACTGGTTTTACAAAAGATTATTAGACTTATATTTCCTACAATTTTAATTCCCATCAATATTTACCTAAAGTCGATATTTATCGAATTTAACTAAGCATAACCCTTAAAATCCAGATGGCGGATGACGCAACGGATTGATTACCACGCAAACCAAATTTTAGATTGCCAGTAACCTACTCTAAAAAAATCTAAAGGGAAATTGCTACTTATAATTATCCGGGTCAAATCCTAATTTGACTGGGTTATTTACCTATACAACCCCATAACGTGTTAACACGAATATCGAGAATAGTGTGTACTAATACACGAAATGCTGAAGTAAAATTATCACATAAAAACTCGTATTTTGCATCACACTCACAAAAATATTACCATACACATCAACCGCACTGCGAAAAACCACATTTTCAGCTGCAAATGTAATTGAAAAGAACACGGTTAAAATATTCACTATTGCAGACATTACGGCTCCAAAGGATTGCCAGTATAAACAAGTCATAAAACTTGAAACAGTAGAGAGAATTTAAAAGTTTGAGTTAAATAGACTGTGGTTGGCGAAGTGAAAAACTTTTAATTAGTTCTATTTATATTTTATAATACTAACTCATAAAAATAATAGAAGAGCGTATTTTTATGGTGTTGGTATAAGTTGGTATAAGTAAATTTATTGTGTATTACTTCTTGTTTTACAGTAGAATATATAAATATTTATTAGGAATGGTTAAAAAGAGTGATCGTTTCAAACCATAGAGTCAAACAATTAATATAGCAAACACGTTTTAGTATCTCGTATGTTTCCATGTGTGGTTTCCTTAACATTTCCTTGACTTTTCTGATAATAAACTAATTTATTATCTATACTAGATTTTGTGAGGCTGTAAAGTACAGTTTATTAACAATAGTAGATTATGCACCAAGGGAGCAAAGCAGTGTCTTAAGTCATGGGCGACATATTAAACCCTAAGTGTAACGGAGACTCTAGAGTTAATCCCTGAGGCGCAGTGAGGGGTTTAAAGGTTGAATCCCGAGTGAAGCGAGGGAGTTTTGTAGAGTTCTGAGTGAAGCGAGGGGTCCAAGCCGCCCAAGACGAAGACAAGCTTTACCCTCGAGGTGCATACTCTTCTTTTTATACCTACTGCAAGACATTAAAAATTCAGAGCTACATAGAAAAGAAGTTATTAAGTTGAAAGTTAAATAAATTAAAAGCTTATATTCAAATTGGACACATTTGTCCAGTTATGGATGCATAGAGTAATATTTTTGGAAATAACATTTTATGGATAACACTGTTTTAGACTTTCACGGTTGTTAACTAAGTTATAATAAGTACTCACGGGTGTAGACCACGATTTAGTTGCTCTTAGAGCTCCCGATATTTCGGCACAGTTACATGCACCATGTTCTAATTCTCAATAACTTAACACCCATGGGAGTTTCATACATAACCACCTCCGAGGATGTAATGCCTTGCTTTACGTCGAGATTGCGTGATTAGTAATTGGACATTTTTGAGCAGGTAGTATGAAAAATCATATATAGTTTCCGTTGCATAATTTAACTACAGATTGTATGCCAGTAAAATTAATAGGAATGGTTGAAATGAGAGTAAGTTAGAGGTATAAAACTGAACAATCAAAC
The DNA here is from genome assembly GCA_917880725.1 of Selenia dentaria. NCBI lineage: Eukaryota > Metazoa > Arthropoda > Insecta > Lepidoptera > Geometridae > Selenia > Selenia dentaria. The sequence continues at coordinate 11,110,574 of OU862898.1, read as the reverse complement.
ATTTAACGTAGTAACAAGCAAGTTTCCTTAGTTTTACCTTTATGTGTTGTTTCCTTAACATGACTTTCTGAACAAACCAATCCAAAATCAATACTGGTACCGGTACAACTAACATTAGAGGGCGTAAGCCACCACCGTCATTAGTCAACCGTCCAAGCGCATAAATTATGCGGCCAATTAGTTACATTGATGGCTGACAGTGATTGCTGATATCTAGATCAAGTGGCTAATGACATACGAGTGGACGTACGGTAAAAGAACGCTGCGTTTTAAATTAGCTTTTATAAAGATTCACTGTTACGAGTCCATAATTTAATTTCAAGCTTATGAATCTATACAACTTGTCCTGACCAAAGACTTATAAACTATTATAGAAGCCTTTGGACTGATTTATCAATTCAGAGCACCGCTTGGGCTAAAATCTTGAAATTTAGGCAGTTGATACCTTTTAGGATGTAAGTATCTACTAAAGAAGGATTTTGAAGAAACATGTTCATGTCATATTGTTTGTGATAGTAACTATTTTAAATTTTAAGCTAAACGCCTATTATTATTCTTGGATGTTTGTCCTTTAAGGTGAATTCAATGTATTTCTATAGTTTTGTTTTCCATAGACCAAGCAAGTAAAACCACTGCCAGGTCAGCGTGCCCGACTGGCTGGCTAACATTGAGTTCCGGCAGCTGCCCTTGAGTTGAGTTTGCTTCTATCTTCAATCACATTTTATCTAAACGATCATGTGAGATATTGTTTGAACTCTATTATTTCCTTTTAATTTACATATTTCACGGGTTTCACCGGTCCTTTACATAGGCATAAGTGGGGCTGTAGCCAACACTTAGAGGCCCGTTTGGTATAAAAATACAATGTAGTATAAAAACAAAACCATTTTGGATGGATTGTTACATGGTATATCTATTACAATAAATTTTTTACACCAATAACAAAGAATTTTCCATGCAAAGTTTCATCATCTATTTCACCCCTTTAGTCATCCTTGTCAAAAAAAATTTAGATACTAACATTTTTTAATTTGAATGATCTATCTAAATACACATTTTCACATCTATTAGTTTAAAAACAAAGGACTTTCATACAAACATTTCGCCCTTGTTTACCACCTTTATTATTTATTTTTATTTGATTTTATTTTTTACTTTATTTCTACAAACCTTTTCTTAGTACACCTTTATTCTCCAAGACAAAAACACCCTCCAAGTTTCAAGTCTCAAAAAAACAGCGACTTAGGCTGTGTGTTGACTGTCAGCTAGTCAGTCAGTCAATCAGGAATAAGATTCTTATATATATTGATTGATTATTAGACTTGCTATGTGGTTTTTGTAGATGAGCTACCTTATTTTTCCCAATATCACGTAAAATAATCGCTACTATCACACGAAGGTGCTTGTTTCATTTGCGAAACAATCAAAAAAAATATTATAATATTGAATCCATAGAAATTGCGACCAATCACAACCAACAATATTAATCTTCGGTTCGCGTAATTGTTTGTGATTTGAATTCGTATGTTTCCAACAAGCATGTTATATCTTAAGTTGCAACGTCATCATCCGTTTCCAACGAGACATATAATTATTAATATTAATAGCTCTACCTACTATTGTGCATATAATTTGACTAATTAAACTGAATTTATCAGGCCATGATACTGCAACAATACTTATTAAAATGACAATAATATATAATGTACTCATCTAAACGTAATTAACGTAGGTACTTATGGGTGCTATAAATCTCTGAAAAAGAACGCATAATAGTTAGCAGAATACATCATATGCGCCATAGTTATAATAGAAATACAACCATTCTGTACTAACTTTACACGGCCACTTTCATAATGCGCACAATCTTGCAGCCACAAATTTAAAAAAAACAACTCCGTGTCAGACGCCATTGACCAACTAGGCCACCGAGGTTCGGTTCCGAGCATCGAAATTTAACTCTCTATCTGGCTAACCGTCTTGAGGGGACGGAGCGACATCTATTGGACAGCTTTGACAGTACTAACCAACCGAAAGAAACATTATTTTAGAAATACTTAAACTTTCGTTTTGACATCGCAAACCTTGTTATTTTATAGTATTACTTTTTAAAGCACTAACGCCTGCTTTAGCGATCTCAAACATTGAAATTTATAGAGAGAAAAGTTCACATCCTCGGACGAGATTCAAACCCGCGTCTTCTGACTCTCCGTGTCAGACGCCATTGACCAACTAGGCCACCGAGGTTCAGTTTCGAGCATCAAATTATAACTCTTTATCTGACTTTAACCGTATTACGGGGACGGAGCGACAACTATTGAACAGCTTTGACAGTAGTATCCAACCGAAAGATGCATTATTTTAGAAATACTTAAACATTCGTATTGACATCGCAACCCTTGTTATTTTATAGTATTACTCTACGAAGAAATAATTGTCAGGAAGCATAATTCAGAACAAATTTCACACAAAAAGTGGCCCTACAAATCAAAACAACGTATGATTCCAAATACAAATTACTTCCGAGGTTACAAATAGACATGTTCGGTGATTGGTTTAAATTCAGAAGGAAAGCAGGGATTGGTTTACGCGCGTGCTGCAATGTCTACAATGACAGCAGAGTCATAGCGGCGTGGACGATGTTATGCAACAAGTGGACTGGACCAAGTCAATAATAAATCAATCGTAAATCTCGTATGTCTCGCGAAATATGATTAATTTATTAAGTTTTTGTCTTGAAGACATTAGAAGAGATTCTTCGCAATGTTAGAATTATTAGAAACATTATGAACGAAACAAGAAAGATTATGAAACATTTTAGGCTTATACATTTTACCAAAAAAAAAAATAAGTCGTTATTTGCCAGCTGGATGTTTTTCAGTGGTCACAGAATACCTTCATTATCAATTTAGAAAATTCAATCAATTTATAGAATTACTTTAGAAAAGCACTGTGTTGATATTACTGACAAATTAATTAGCAATACAGATAGACCACTTTAAAATTTGCAGAGGGTGAATTTTCATTAGCTTGAAAAATTAAACGTGCTTTAATTTGACCAAACAATGAACTGTTTTTTTAATGCTATATAGTTACCTATATTACATACCAACTGTAGGCAATCGTTTATTGTTCATTGTCTGTAGTATTTCTTTAGAGAGTAAACGCATTGAATTCGCGTTTTCGCTGAGTATTTGAAGGGTCTCATAATAATGATTGATATACTCGTAGTATATTATGTCAATTATTCTTACCTGATGTAATAGAACATTATTTGTTTAACAAGTTCAAGTTCCACAGACTACATTTAGAAATTGTTTATAAGTTTGTTATTGCCGAGCGGTTTCTACACACACACACGTTTTAAAAATCAATCATAAAACCGGTCGCGCCAGTCACGAATCGTCAGACGCGGCTGAGGCCTCTTAGAGAGAGGTCAGAGGACGTATCGCTTTGACGCCCGCGCTTACACAACTAAATATTAGTGCACTCAAAACTGCCTGATACTTATTGAGGTAACATTTCTAAGTAGGATTCTAACAAATAATTTTATATGACATCTAGTGCATCAACAATAAAAATTTCATTGTTATAATGACATCGACCCTTGAGGGGCTCTAGTATTTTGGTATTAACCAAATTTCTTATGCTTATACTTGGTATCCAGGAATCCATGCTGGAGCCGGAAATTGGTAGCAGGAACTATGTGATGGTTAATAGTAGACACACCGTGTATGAATCGTCTCATATAGCGATACCTTTTTTCTAGCACGTGACTAGGACCTGATGCTGGATCCAGAAACTGATAGCAGGAACTATTTGATGGTTGTTTTATTTGCTATTCTCATCTCTTTTTGGTAGGTACATGAGTTAAATCTTACTATTTTCTAGTCTACGCTCTTGTAGATAACATGTAGGTACTTGATCAATAATTATCATTTTATGTTAATTAATGTCGATATTAAAAATAAAATGTGTCCTGCGTGATATTTTATTTCACCTTTTTGACCTACATCTATTTGTGACATAAAACCCAAAGTAGATAAAAAAGATCCAAATATTAATGCGCGCTAATTGGTCAAGCGGGCCACTGCCGCAGAGCGCGCTAGTACCTAAGTAACTCGCTAATGTAAAATACCTAAACTCGCGTAGCGCTGCGCAGAATAAAGGCTCTTAAAGATGTTGATGTTTCTTCGGGACAAATCATCAGATATTTTAGATAACATAATTTAAAAAACAGTAGGTACTTACTGTACCAACTGGTAGGTAGGTACTGCAGTTTTGTGTAACATGGTCCATAATTTTTTTATTATGTATAATTTTATTGTTTTCAGTCAAAATTAACGTACATAACTATGCTGGTTTTCACAGGCAGTCATACACTTGTTTTTCTAGCTTAAGTGCAGCTAGGCACTTATCTTGCCGCGTTGAATCGGCAAGCAAGCGAGAATAAAACATAACAAGCAAAACCATTGCACATTACATACATTTCAATCATTAGTCCTGAAGAAAAAAATACATCCTAAATTAAATAAAATTGACTGACTTTATTTTGCATAGTATTGACCATCTCGATTTGTTAACGTATTTGAACATCTTTGAATAATTATAATTTTGCTATTATTTACTAGTAAAAGTGATCCCTGGACATTTAAATCGTGTATTGTTTCTGCACCACTTCACAACGAATGCTGGCATGATGATCCACAACTGAAGTTCACAATGATAAAAATGAAAATGTAAGCGAAGATTTGAAGTGTGCTCGCTTGCAAGTAAAATGTCCGACTGATGACGTACTGAACACGACTTTTAAGCCCCGCCTACTTGAACACGACTTTTGTTGGGTCATTTTTTTAACGCAGATACTGTTCCTGACTATTATTTCTTCGTAGGTATTACTTTTTAAAGCACTAACGCCTGCTTTAGCGATCTCAAACATTGAAATTATAGGAAGAAAAATTCACATCCTCGGACAGGATTCGAACCCGCGTCTTCTGACTCTCCGTGTCAGACGCCATTGACCAACTAGGCCACCGAGGTTTGGTTTCGATCATCAAATTCTAACTCTCTATCTGACTTTAATCGTCTTACGGGAACGGAGCGACATCAGTTGTACAGCTTTGACAGTACTATCCAACCGAAAGAAGCCTTATTTTAGAAATACTTAAACATTCGTATTGATATCGCAACCCTTGTTATTTTCATAGTATTACTTTTTAAGGCGCGCTCGTACCCTGATTAAAGAAAAAGCAGAACTTTTAAACGCTTAGTGTAACGAAACAGATCAATTGTATATTATGAAAACAATACAAAGGTTAGAAAAGGAACATAAAAAGAGTAATAACCGAATAGAATTCATAAATATAACTCTCTTTCAGCAGAAAAAAATCCTGAATAGGTCCACAAAAATAAACTTTCACGTTCAAACTCTCAGAATTTTCCGCGATAACACTATATTTTTTTTAGGTAATACTTAGCCAACGTATAGTACTGAAGTAATAACCAGCAGTTTTTTCAATTGTGTTAGTATATATCGAAAAATATAAAGAAAACGTACAAAATCAACGCATTTTCGCATTACATCGTCTAATTTAACAAGCGATTTTTAACCTTACGTAAAGCATCGTAAATTATTTTAAAATTGGGGTTGGACCGCGTCTTAAAGCAGCCTGTTTAATCTAAAACATTGAAATTTATAGAGAGAAAAATACTATAAAGAAAAACTGACATAATCTCATTAAAATAACTACGTACGCACATAAATACCACCTCATCAACATACGCTTATTAAATGAAACCACTAAACAAACATTACCATTAGAATATAAAATTTCAACTTATTCTTTTGACGTTGCGACGTAAAACGGTTTTGTGACTGGAATGACTGAAAACGCTAACTCGTACTTATTTCTTAGGAGACCATTATTCAAATTCGCTAACAGACTGAGAAGTATTAAATTCTTTTTAAATTGGCACAATACGAAACGGCTTTTTGTTTACAGTCGGGAAAGTATAAGTTAGCGTTCATTTGTTTGTAGAGTTTGTAAACAAAGGACTTTTTTGTGTATATAATAAGTAATACGTTCGTTTGAATAATATTTAAAGGAGCACGTGTTCACGCATATTACAATGTAATACGGTACACTGCGGCACTTCTAAATTTAACTAATTTAATCTGACATTTAATTATTACTGATATTACGAGTATACATACAATTAACAGAAATTAAAGGGTCCACCAGAGTTCATAGTATGTAGGTTAGCTTGGTTATAGAAATAATCTAATATTTGGAACATAATCCGTTTAAATAATACTTCATCAGTCGAGCGACCCAGACTCAATAGAAATTTCATTGTTATATTGACAATCGACTGGTGAGGGGACGGATTAAAACTGATCATTAAACAAATTGTAACGCTTGCAGTGGAGCTTGACTTGGAGATCTTAACCAATCAACAATGTTAAGCAATGCTTGCTGTGGTCAGGAGTGGGATGGGTGATAGTATTCAACTGAGCGCATCCGTGCCTCGAAAGGCACGTTAAGTCATCGGTCCCGGTTGTTTGTCTTAGGACAACAGTCTATGTACAAGTAGGCTATGTCGATCGAAGACCTTCAGGCGGCCTGAAACTTCTACATGGGTTGCCCACTAGCCTATCCACCAAGCTGCACTGGGTCCGCGTGGTAAATAATGGCCCTACTCCTCCCTCTGAGAGGAAGACTCGAGTCGCAGCAGTGGGAACATAATGGGCTGACTAAGATGATTTAAACGGATCTGTGATCGTTTAGGAAATTAGAATTCCCATCGTAAGCCCCCCAGCTTAGTATATTTTCTTCCAATTTCCCTTTACGTGGCACAACACTTTATGATTCGTTTATTAGTTGCTAGTTACAACTCGCAGCTTAACCCGCGTGGTGATGGATGATGATGAAAAGTGTCCTTTGTGTTAATCCAGGGCATCACCTAACAGATCAAAATTTTAAGTCTTGATAGATAGACTGGACGTTTACCATTATAATTATAATTATTGGTAGTAATTCGCTTGTTCAGAACACCAAACTAAACTAGCGAACTAAAATCTATTTTTAGTAAATATGTGGTAGTTCTTATTCTGTTCATGCTTAAGTCCAAATTCGTATAATGCTTGCAAGTGACAATTCTTAAATTTGCCGTTTTTGTTTAATTGTGGGTATGTTTAGTGCAAATTTAGTCGTCATCCAAGTTCGTGCTCTCTAAACTAGTCTAAACTGATGTAAAACTACCCACAATTCAATAGAATAATCATATGCTTAGAATTATCATTCTAAGTGTTACTCGAATGTAGATTTTAGTGTTAACATAATAAGAACTAACATGGTTTAGAGAATTTTAGTTTAGTGTACGCACAAGCGAATCAGTGCCAATATTAGGTAATCAACTAGATACTTCAAAAGTATTCTGACTAACATTATATCATCGAACCTAAAAACTTGAATATCAGGCAAGTACCGAGCCGTTTAGAATCGAAACAACGTTTACATTCTCAATCATCATCATCATCATCTCAGCCGTAGCACGTCCACTGCTGAACATATGCCTCCCCCATGATTTTCCAAAAGGACCGGTTGGAAGCGGCCTGCATCCAACGTAGTCTTGCGACCTTTATCAGGTCGTCTGTCCACCGTGTCGGTGGACGAACTAAGCTGCGCTTGCCGGTCTGTGGTCTCCATTTCAGAACCTTCCGGCCCCATCGGCCATTTGTTCTGCGTGCTATTTGAGTGCCCACTGCCACTTTAACTGGCTTATCTTCTGCACTATGTCGGTGACTTTCGTTCTTCTACGGATCTCCTCATTTCAAACATTCTCAATACGTAAGTACAATCCAACCAACCTAATAAATGGGCATTTCATGAGTAAAAATGGTTAAAATGCGCGTTACCAATCTCTAACACGTAAAATAGCCATTCATCTCATTCCCAACACATAAAGTATGCCGCGAACGCAGCCGTCAAAAGAGCACCCCTCATAACGAGAACTTCAAAAGAACAGGCTTATTATGTTAGTCAGCCATTATTTAAAGCGCAGAACGCAACTGTGGTAACCGCACAGACTTAATTAACAGTAAGGGCTTTGGGCCAAACATTTTGTAGCTACAATATTTTAAAATATTTTGGTGTCAACTCTAAAGAAGCGTCTAACCATAACTGAATATTTTTTTAGATTAAGACCTAAGCGAGGAGACATTACATAAGTGTTTTTTTGTAAGAAATACTCGTAAAATAATGTCATTTTTTTATTTTATTTCGTAAAAGCGTTGTTATAATGTAGTTACTACCTTTTAGAACATTTTTAAAAATTTAACACCAATATCCATATTGATATACCTATCCGATGTTGATTGTAAATTATTAATTATTAAATTATTATTGTAAATTAATATCAAAAAACTTTTAGTTAGATCTTGATAAAATTTTAATGGGACCGCATAAGAAGTAACAGTTTAGAGTACAACATTTCAAATAGAAGAAGAATAATCAAAATCGACTTACTGGGTAAAAAGTTATTACGCATTTAGAACCTCCTCGTTTTATGGAAGTTGACAGAAGAAAATTTCGTGACCTTATCTTTCTTCACAAATCAATTCATAGCTTCACAGATTGTCCCGCAATTCTAAATTACATTTACTTAAACGTTCCTTACCATTACCCACGCCAGCAAATCTCAAAAATTTTTCAAATCCCATTAGCCAAAACAAACTTAGGATGTAATTCTCCTCTACTGAGGATATGCCGTACATACAATGAATTAAATACTTCCACGAATGATCTTGACATCTTTCACGACTCATTGAATGTGTTCAGGAGTAAATTATCTAGGTTCCTAAATGTAAGCATGTCCTAAAATCAATATATAATTTAGTTATTTTTGTTCTGTTTATTCTTACTTTTTTTTGTTAATTTGTATTAAAATAAAAATATCATGTAAAATTTAGTTATATTTATAATAAAATCATAAGAATGTTTATTGTTAAATAATTTGCCGGATGCAGTGTGCACTGCATTTATTGATTAAGTTAGACACTGTGTATACCTACTAGATCTGTGCTCACTGTTATTGCATTGTACCAACCATTCTTAGTTTTATTTTATTTAATTTTATTATTATCTTCTGTCTAACCACTCATTTAACAGCGAATGTTGTAAACACCTGTAAAAGGTATATATATCAGAATAATATATTAAAATAGAATGTTAGTATCTAAATAAGGTTAATATGTATACTGTTGGTGTTTCATAATAAATAAATAAATAAGTTCGTTAAAAATATAGAATTGTGTATATAGGCCTAGTTCTCCAACAAATCTCGGCATTAAAGACTTTTAATTACAAACATTAGTTTTATTATATTAGTAACAAACTCTGCAAATACTTACGTTCAAATTGGTAAAAAATATTGTATATACGAGAAAAAATTGAAGTTGCTATTGGACTAACAATGGTATAAAAAACATAAGGTGAACTACAAACTACCACAAACAAATAGAAATTGAAATTCAAATATGTTTATTTCATACTCCACAAGATCCATATTATTATTTAAACAAACTACTTTCAATAAATGGCGACACCATGTACTGTAAAATACTGTAGTGTTACAACCGAGAGAAACTTAAAGGATTCCTAGGCAGTTTTTTATTTAGTGTTTCCTAGGAAACGCCTGTGGGATTCCTACGCGAAGTTTCTTTGTGCTTCCGAAACAATTCACAATGAGATATGGCCGCAGGGAATTTTGCTTCAAGAGTTACCGTTATGGTTTAAGATAGATGATGGTAAAAAAAGTTTATAAATATACCAGAAGTAAATCACATTTAAAAATAGGGAACACTTAACAATATAATAAATAGGTAGATTAATTTGGAAATAAATTCATTGCAATTAATGTATTATATTTACTTACCCTGTCTTACATTATATTTAAGGCGCGCTCGTACACTGATTATAGAAAAAGCAGAATTTTTAAACACCTAGTGTAACGAAACAGATCGTAAGTATATTATGAAAAAAATACAAAGGTTAGAAAAGGAATTGCAAAAGAGTAATAACCGAATAGAATTCATAATTATAACTCTATTTCAGCAGAAAAACATCCTGAATAGGTCCACAAAAATAAACTTTCACGTCCAAACTCGCAGAATTTTCAAGGATAACACTATATTATTTTTTAAGTAATACTTAGCCAACGTATTGTACTAAAATAATAACCAGCAGTTTTTTCAATCGTGTTAGTATATATTGAAAAATATAAAGAAAACGTACAAAATTAACGCATTTTCGCATTACATCGTCCAATCTAACAAGCGATTTTCAACCTTACGTAAAGCATCGTAAATTATTTAGAATTGGGGTTGGACCGCGTCTTAAGTAAAAACAATACTACTTGTATAATAAAGTTATCGCCCTGTGTGCTCCTCAAACATACTCTTTCATGAATACTAGTCATATCTAATCCAGGGATATACTATTATATCAATAAGAAAATAAGCATATAATTAGAAAGTGCTTGTCATGTCATCGTATTTCTGTTTTGAAATTTTCTACCGCCTTCAAAAAACGAGGAGGTACTCAATTCGACTGTTTTTTTATTTAATGTTTGTTACCTCATAACTTTCGATAGGGTGAACCAATTCTCATAATACTCTTTTTTTGTTAGAAAGCTAGTGCTTTACTTGTGATAAATTTCATCAAATTCGGTCCAGTAGTTTATGAGTTACACTTCACTGAATAGAATGGAAGTCGGTATAAAATTTTTCAAATTCTACTTGTATTTGTAATATTCAAATAGGTAGTTACAATCGAAAGTATTAGGAAATATTCGAAGATAAAATCAAATTTCAATAGAGATTAACCTATTAGAATTTATTTCCATTAGCAGAGAAACAGAGAAAATAAGATAACTTGGTAAATTTAATTCTTAGGTTGTATGTAAATAAACTCAACCGGTCGATACAAGTACTAATGAACCGGTCTGTTTCGAAAATGATGGGCGAGAACTATGTTTAGCAATGGACGTCGTGCAGCTGAGCTGATGATGATGATGACGCAAATAAATGACAAGAAGGGCTCATGATCATTCACCTGGTGGTAAGCGTCACGCCTGCTCATGACAATTGCATTGCAATGACACTGACTGCGCTCGTCATCTTGAGACACGGTTGTTCAGTCTCATCCCACTAGTAGTTTAAATTTCTACAGTTCTTAAACTTTAACATTAATGCTTCTACACTACCGCTTCGAGAACGAATTTCGGGCACTGAAGTGGTACCTACTCGTACAAAGTCGAACCCTTAGAAGTGGCCAACCTCATAATAAAATAAATTATAAGTTTGTTCTGTTTGGGGTTGAAACTATAAGCTCTTGGGGTTCAGATCAGAGGCGTTACGTGCAGTAGTTGTCCAGATACCAGACAGAACAGGTGACCAAAGAGCTAGTGCTTACCTCAAACAAAGTATCAGCCTGTCAGCATTGAATAATGAGGTAACGTTGCCAGCTATTAAGGCACCTTGCCCTGACACTGATTTATATGCTGTTGTTATAACTAACTGCGCCCTGCGGCCACACATGCGTGGTAATGGGTGATAATGATGAAAAGTATCCTATGTGTTAATCCAGCGCCTCTTCTACCTCCAAACCAAACTTCATCAGTAGAGCTCTTCGTCGTGAAGAAGTTCGTCCGGGGAAGTATTGCCACCACAACTACGAGTATAATAATAACTTTTATAATAACGTTTATTTCAGAAAAAATACATTGTTGGTAAGGAAATACAATCCTTCATCAAAAAACTTATGGTACTAAAATACATTTTATGTATCATATTATACAGAGGTATTCATGTGCATCCCAGGTCATACTGCTAATAAGCCCCAAGTCCCTGAACTAAGACTAAACTTGTATCTCAGGACACGGAGGTTCTCCTCGCGGCAAGGACCTGAGTGTATACATAGTATCTAAGTAAGTTAGTTTCACAGATCTTACAGGCGAAGCAGTAAAAAGCTGTATAGTAATTTATTTAAATTTAGGTATGTATTTCCTTCTGATATGATGCCTTTATTAGGTTCTATAAGGAACATGAGCTTAGGCTTCGTATCATAAGTATGTCAGCCATGAAGCAATAAGGCTCGCATTACTGTGTTCCGGTTTGAAGGGTATGGTAGCCCGAGAAACTACAGGCAGATGGGATTTAACATAACATCTTAGGAGTGCATTGTGTTATAGGCAGAGTTTACCGCTTAACATGGCAAATAGGTCACAGGGTGACATAATATGTAGGCAGTGCCCGAAGATAAATAATAAAGCAAGTAATAAATTATAGATAAGACTAAATATACGTAAAGATATACTAAGATTTGTATTAGTATAGGGTTTTTAAATGAAATAAAGAAAGATCACGCATCCCTAAATGCCCATAAAAATAGGTAAATGTAACAAGTACAATTTGAAAAACTTAATACCGACTTCCACTCTATTGAGTTATTGGAGTGTATCTCAAAAAATACTGGACTGAATTTGATGAAATTTAAATGGTATACTATACGGGAAGCACCAGCTTTCATACAAATAAGAATTTTGACCCTCGCTTCACCAAGTCGAATGTTATGAGTAACAAAATAAAAAAATAGCTCGCGGGCCGGGAAAATAGCACACGGGTATTAAAAAAAATAGGTCTAATGGTTGTTCTGTAACCCAATGACATTATAAAGGTAGATTCTAAATGTTTAGCTTCGAAATACAAGTAGGACGCCTTGCAAGCTACATGTCACAATTTTTATCAGCTGTTATTTAAAAAAATGTGGAAAAGCTACGGTACAACCATTTGAAAAACATTGTGTCTCCATTAAAGATGTATACTTATAGGTATATGTATAAATTTATTACAGTCTCAAGATTTAAGGACAATATTTTTCATGTCAGCTAAGTATCCCGTAAATATCTTGCAGTGTCCTCGCACATTCATACTATAAATTACTTTAATAATACTGTTACTACTCCATTAAATTGATTTAGTGCGATCTTAGTTTTATTCTCAGAGCAAGGGGTTTAAACGATCATATTCTGTGGTTTGTGTTTCGTCGTATTGTTGGATTTACTTGTTTCATAAATTGCTTTGTGTTTATCGCTAAATAGAGCGGATTTATCTATAAATCTAAGAAATTAAAAATTAAATACGTATGGGAACAAACCCAAACCCAAAAATGGCTATCATTGATTTTGTTTAATTTTCCTAGATTTGTGTTTCTTCAAGTTTTGACGTAAATAGTGGTGTGTTATTAACCTTTTACGGACTTACTTATAAATATAAACTCTGCTTAAATTTAAATTACGTCACTTAATAAAGCGCAAAACAATTTTCCTTACTAAATAACGTCATTTAAAGTTAAGCAGCGTTTATAAGTAAGGCCCTACCTAGAAGAGTTCGTAACGATGCACGAGTGTAGGAAAAGTGTACAAAATTCTGAAACGTGCGTGTGTGTTCTCTTCATCTTTTTAGAAAGTTTTATTAATGTATACACCTCTTTACTAGAACGTGACATAGACAGGAAATTGGCATACTGAGATTATTATTTATGAGGTTGTGACTTTACTTTGATTACTTTAATAAAATACCACTTTATGCGATCGTAAATAATTTACGTATATTACTTGAGAAATGGCATACCTACAAATTTACGAGTCCACTAATAAAATCGAAAAAAAAATTGTTGATAGATAATTTATTGATTCAAAGTTACTTTACGGAAATCCATTATCAAAAACTATATTAGAAGAAATATTTAGTGACACTTCCGCTAAAAAACATTTTTTAGCGGAAGCCACTAAATATTTCTTCTAATATCGTTTTTGATTTGTTCAATGATGTTAGCAAAGAGGTTGGTATTTAGGCATTACTAGACAATGGCGGAACTGATTTAGATTATTTTAAACCGTAGCGTATCACGCGTACACCATGTGTACGTTTAAAAAAGTGCTAAGCCATGTCGCGCATACACAAATTGTATACACATTTTTAGACCTCGAGTATGTAATATATTTTATCAGATCCAATACACTCCAACGGTATAAACTTGCTTTTAGTTGCTCAAACTATTCAAGAGTAGTATTTTTTATTTGAACTTTTATGCGTAGTTCGGAAATAAACAGAAAAACACTAGACACGGGACGGGTTAAGTTAGTTATCTTCGTAATAGTTCTAATGCGATTCATAGACCAACTAGAAAAGTAGGAAGGAAAATTGGAAATTCGGAACAAACTGAATGTATTTTTTTTTTCAAAGAGACAGGAGGTTTTCATTTGGGTCAACTAATCATCAATAAATAGATTAGTTATTGTTATAAATTACTAACTACTTCCACACTTGCATTCGTATGCTTACATTAAAACAAACAACAATACATATTTAAATAAATCTCTCTCTCTCTCTCTTAACTTTAACAATACATGGCTGAGTCTATTGGAATATGACGACGTAGAAAATATATTGTATAACTTGTGACGCTAAACTACACACACACACACACTCACTCACACACACACATGTAAAGCATACAATTATATATACTTAGTATGCATTGGCAAGCACAAAATTTGATAGTTTCATTTCTCTTTTTCTTTTATATTTATGTTTTGACATAATTTTAGTTAGGTGGAATCAAAAATGGGAGAAGGCGCTGGTCTTCGAATCACATTGTACCTCTACATCAAGGACCAGAGGTTTCAAATTTAAATTGTACACTCTTTTATGTCAATAAATGTTTTTTTTTATGTTTAATAGCAAGTTTTTAAGCCTTTTTTTAAAAATTATAGTGCATATTTAAAAATCAGAGATATGTACTTAATTTCATTTATTAGTTTCAAGAATTCAAAATCTGTATTAACCGCTGCATTTATGTAATGGTATCCGTTAAATCCGCTAAAAGCAATAATATTCAGCTTACTTAAAGCATTCTTATAAAACCTCTGTAATATCCAAAGCTGATTTTCCTGCCGTGCGATTATCCATTGGTTCGTCGTTGCGCTCGTCGACGAGCTCACAGATGTCAAATACTTTATGAGATAAGTACACACACCTTGTACATAAGGTTGTTATTCCAACGTTCCTTGTCATTTCTTTCACGGATTTTTTCGAAGATGCAACGATGTTTGCTCTTAGAGAATCGCACAGCTGTATTTTGTGGCAAGAATTTAGTGATAGAAATGTCACTGTCGGATCAGCTTTCACTGTGTTTTCCTCCTCAAAAAGGAGATAATCGCTTACAGAATTCCTTAAGACCCCAGATACACGACTACACAGTGACTGCTTGACCGCGAACATCCCGAAGCATTTGCAACTGATCGAGTGGTTTCCTGTATGTGTGTACGTAGAAGACTGTGTGGGTAGTTCACTGAGCAGTCGCAGCTTGACGCAGTTCGTGCTGACTGCTTCCAGTTGCTCGGTTGTATGGGCCCTAACAGGTTCATCATCATCTCAGCCGTAGGACGTCCACTGCTGAACATAGACCTCCCCCATGATTTTCCAAAAGGACCGGTTGGAAGCGGCCTGCATCCAACGTCGTCCTGCGACCTTCATCAGGTCGTCTGTCAACCTTGTCGGTGGACGACCTACGCTGCGCTTGCCAGTCCGTGGTCTCCACTCCAGAACTTTTCGGCCCCATCGGCCATCTGTTTCTGCGTGCTATGGGCCCTGCTCACTGCCACTTCAACTGGCTAATCTTCTGGGCTATGTCGGTGACTTTCGTTCTTCTACGGATCTCCTCATTTCTGATTCGATCACGTAGAGAAACCCCGACCATAGCCCTCTCCATAGCTAGTTGTGCGACTTTGAGCTTGTCTATGAGGCCCATAGAAAGAGACCACGTTTCAGTGCCATAAGTCATCACTGGTAACACACATTGGTCGAAGACTCTTGTCTTAACAGGTTGCGTTTTTGGAAAAACCGAGAAGTAAACAAGCTTAGCGAGTGGTGACGGCAGAGCCTCCCAAAATATAATAATGAAACATTACTATTCAAACCATGTTCTTTAGAATGAAATTTGTAAGTTAATGGTGCAAGAATTTAAACGGCACTAGAATATTAAAGTAAATTTATTTCTTAGATAAAGTTGGAACTTTCTTTGCAAAGTTAACTCTTTCTATTATGCCTTTAATTTGCTCGTGGCCTGGATAATATTCTGTTACAAGTTGTCTCTTAGTTCAGTAAAAGAAGCAAGCTGTAACTATTGAAATCTGTTTACTCGTACTTACGAGTAAATGAGATAAGCTAAATACTAACAGTAGAGACCTCAAAACTGGTACATTTTAATTTTATTATGTATTAGTGTAATACTTACTCGTATCTTATTTTTCAATAATATTATGTGGATTTAAAATGTATGATTTTAAAAGGACTATCACCTACCTAGCGAAACCAAATATTGCAAATTTCCTCCCATACGGCGGTTAAAATCGAAAAGAGAGTTAAAATTATATGCTAATACGGTGGAATTGTGGTCATGGCGTCTGACACGCATAGTCAGAAGACGCGGGTTCGAATCTCATCCGAGGATGTGTATATTTCGCTCTTGCACAATTAAAATGATTATTAAGTTAGTCAGATAAAGTTAAAGTAATTATTATTAAGATACAAAACAAATCAAATCTAAATCTAAATCCCACTAATATTATAAATGTGAAAGTTTGGATGGATGGATGAATAGATGTTTGTTACTCTTTCACGCTCAAACGGCTGGACCAATTTTGATGAAATTTGGTATGGAGGTAGATGAGGTACTGGATTAACACATAGGGTACTTTTCATCATCATCATCCATCACCACGCAGGTGTAACCGCAGGGCGCAGCTAGTGTAAAATAATACTCTAATGCATTGTCACAGATAACAAAATATAGATCTAAAAATCAAAATAACACTTATTTTTATCAATATTATTATAACCATTTATCGATAACAAGCTGCGCCCTGCGGTTTTACCCGCGTGGTGGTAGATGATGATGATAATGATGATGATGAAAAGTATCCTTTGTCCTATCTATGAGATATGACAAATCCGAAAAACACAAAAATCTTAAACATTTGTCCAGCCATTCCTGACTTATAAATAGTGTACACAACTTTGCTTCTTATAATAATATGTAGATTAAAAGCATCTTTTATTATTATTAATATCCTACAAATATTATAAACGCGAAAGTTTGTGAGTATAGATGAATGGATTTGTGGATGTGTGGATCTTTGTTACTCATTAACGCACAAACGGCTGTGGCAATTTTAAAGAAATTTGGTATGGAGGTAGATGAAGCCAAGTCAATTTGACAGCTCAATACAATAGACGTGTTCGACGACCGTGAAGGGTGATGAAATGTAACACAAATACCGCCTAGGGTGATGAAATATAATGGCAGTTTTTTCCATGGTGATTAATTTAATTTTATTATTATTGTTTACTGATTGGTATACTAAGTATTTACGAGTAAATGTACTCAAACAATACTATTATAACAATTGCTTTAAAAACATGTACATGGTCAACCATGTACATATTTAATGACATTATGGTATAAAGATAGATATGCCCTTGGAGAAATAACAAGCTACTCGAAGTACTAATCCTGCGCAGACGTAGTCGCGGGCATCCGCTAGTTTTATTTTATTTCATAGTGTTCGAACATGTCAAAACGAAAAAGTAAAGAAACATGTTATCGGTTTAAGTTCATTTGTTCTCTGAAATATTCGTCTACCTTATATATAATTAGGTATAATATAATTTGGTTTTTATTTTATAAGGAGACTTTACAAGCACTAGCCACTACACAGCACTAGGCCCACTTGATGTTAAGAGGTAACCTCTGTCTGTAACAGATGCTTTTCCTTAGAAGTGAGAAATCGCACTGCAATCGTAATTCTGAGACATTAAGTTGTTAAGTCTCATGAGTCTGTAATTTCACCGGCAACAACACCCTGCAAACCAAAGCACAGTATTGCTAATACCACTGCTTCGTGGTAGAAAAAGGTATGGTGGCAATACTACCCCGGACGAACTCATTCACAAAGAGTTGTACTGCTCTTAAGAGCTTCCGCATGATGATAAAATCCGCATCTACTAGTGATCGACAACCCCAGATTTTAGTTTAATAGTCTCACAGTTACATTCAGTAATGTGCTGGCACTTTTTGCACGAGGACCGTTTATTCCTTAAAACCAATTATACATAATCTACAGAATTGCAAGCGGAAAAGAGGTGGCCAATTTCTAAGATATAAAGATGTTTAGAATAGGATCTTGAAGAGGTGTAAAATTGAACCCTTCTGTTGGGAGGCACTTGCACAAAACCGCGAGGAGTGGTGGCGTTTGGTGCTGCAAAATGTGTATGTTTTTGAAGATGAGAGGATGCGAGAACTTGATGATTAAATAGACTGCCTTCGAACCTCAAGTATAATTTTGTGGGTAGTGTCCTAACTTGTGCCATGTGTTTACGTACGTATAAGAACAAAATAGCATATCACAGTCAAGTTAAAGCGCATGAACGGCGCCTGGACTTAAAATTACAACCGATAGTTTACAGCAGAAACGTGGGTTGCCGTGGCCGATATCGTTTGATGATAAGATGATGATAAGGTTTTATTTGCTATAGTTTGTCTTTAATTGTAAGCAAGGCCATTGTTTGTTTGTGAAGGAGCGGGTTCTGTCTAGATATTTTTGGAATTGGGTCGTATATCTTGAGAACGTTCCTTACGGCGTAACAATATGACTGCGTAACTCGTTCTGGAAAATTAAAATAGTACACAAAAATAGTTGAAAAAAGTGATCCCGTGATGATTCCCAAGCAACTATCTTTTGCCTCACTGATTGTAGTTGAGGGCCCCAATTTAATCTGTCCGCATCAGGTTTACGCTATAACAAAATATTTATGAATGAACTGGGGGCTTGCTGATTCGGACGGGTTAAGCTGCTGTTGATTAAAATCCCGGGACTCTCAACATAGGTGGTAAGCACAAGCTGCCAGAATACTTGTGATAGCCGTATATTGTTTCATCTTAATACTTCATCACATAACAACTTTTGACTTAGAAGCCAGCCGTGTGTCGCTTCACGCAACTGAAATTTTTGCCATAACAACAGTCACACCACATAATATTTTTCGTAACATATCGTGAAAACTTTTGAGTATACTTCTGCCATAAATCGTAAGTTTCGTTATTTTCATAGCTCGGAACCTGCCAAAAGTATTAGCAGTGATGATTATTTGACTGAGATAATGCGTTTCGTTTGGAAAGATGCAGATCTGGAAATAGTTCAGCGCAGAGTGTTTTAGTATTTGCGGCTTTTGAGTTACAATCCTATAACTGAAAAATGTTTCGCATATCTTGATTATATCATAATGAACATTGAATTATAACCGCTAAAAAGGATGAAAAATATGTTTACGTGTTTACCCAAAAATGTAGCCGACTTCAACTCTAAAAAATGTGAAATAACTTATCGAAGTAGGTGCCATGCGCACAATATTGTGATAATATGTACTTTTGAACTATCATGGTTATGGATGACAGACTTAAACAAGTAATTTCAATTTTTTTACTGACGAAATCGGTTTCATATTTGGGATAAAATTTTTACAATATTCTTACTGATCGATGATAAGTGCCAACTTCCACTTTGTTAAGCAAGGCTTTGAAGTTGAAAACGGTAGAGTGCTCCTAAACCAAAAGAAAAATACAACTAAACACAAGTAATAAATTTAAATTAAATTAATTTAAAAGTTCAACACAGAGCGCAGCATAGAGGATTTGTAAGTAATCCAAATTAATTCTGAATTTACATTTCTGCTGTTGGTTTTAGAATTTTTAAAGCCTTTTATGAATATTTAAGCTGATGGGAAACGTCTAGGTGTAAGATTGGATTCAATTTTTTAGTCTTCAAGTTTGTAGATCATGTTTGACTAAGAGAACTCTTTCATATAAGAATAAAATTTTAAAAACATATTCGTTTTATCTTGATGTCAAACACCTGGGGAATGTCGACAAATCCTACTTAATATTATAAACGCGACAGATTGTGAGTATGGATGTATAGATGTATGGATGTATGGATGTATGGACGTATGGATGTATGGATGTATGGATGTATGGATGTATGGATGTATGGATGTATGGATGTATGGATGTATGGATGTATGGATGTATGGATGTATGGATGTATGGATGTATGGATGTATGGATGTATGGATGTATGGATGTATGGATGTATGGATGTATGGATGTATGGATGTATGGATGTATGGATGTATGGATGTATGGATGTATGGATGTATGGATGTATGGATGTATGGATGTATGGATGTATGGATGTATGGATGTATGGATGTATGGATGTATGGATGTATGGATGTATGGATGTATGGATGTATGGATGTATGGATGTATGGATGTATGGATGTATGGATGTATGGATGTATGGATGTATGGATGTATGGATGTATGGATGTATGGATCTTTGTATTGTGTATCTTTGTTACTCTTTCATGCTCAATCGGCGACGACAATTTTCGAATCGAATTAGGAATGCATACAAAAATAAAATGGAATCTATCTGGGATCAGGATCTGACCAACTGTCTCCATCGGCTCAGGTCTGTGACCATCTCCACCGCGGCTTAAAAGCGGGATGATGGTGTTTCTTTCAGACCTGATCGGAGACCGGCCTCGTGAACTTTCCCTTTCATGTTTCCCACCACAATGAGCTTTTTAAGCTACTGTCGACGTATGGCGATGTGTGTTAAGCACTACGTTTGCCAAAAACAGTACCGTTGCAGTGCCACCCAGAGCTCATAACTGTAGTGTTGCCTTATTGTTGTATTGGTTTTTGAGTCGTTATCATTCAGCAAATTCTCTTGCTATAGTGCTTTTTACACCTAACACAGCTTCCACAAGAGCCTACTGCCTTGTAGGTGAGGTTTTTTCGCCTATTACGATCCACATCTGGACAGCGGAGTGGATATTCTACTCTGTCCCCTTACAGTGAAATGCAGTTACTCTAAAGAACTGAATTTCAGACGAGGAGATCCGGCAGAGAACAAAGGTAGCTGACAATCTCAAATAACTGAAGTGGCAATGAACCGGTCACATCAGTAGAACAGACAACTTATAGAAAAGACGGGTTCTCGAGTGGAGACAACTTGTCTGCAACTAAAGCATAAGATACCCTTCGGTCAGATAGAGCGACGATCTGCGCAATGCAGTCACTCATGAGCAGACCTGAAGACCGGGCTCAGTAGCGCCCATTAGTCGCTTATGTCCACCAGTGGACTGATTACGTCTGAGATGATACAAAATATTGGCACTATCAAGATTCAAGGAGGAAATCGGTAAATACGTGTATGATATCAAAGAAGAAACTTGATACTAACCTGTGGCCTTAGATATTCCCTCTTATAAGACTACAGCTACGTTCAAAGATAAATCACTAAAGATTGTTTGATTTTCCCTAGCCTTATCTGCGTATATACAGGACAAATATCAAGACTCCACAAGATAATATTCTAATTCAGAGATTACCAAAATGTCTTCGCATTCCTTTTTCGTACAGATTACGTAGGTATTTCATATTCACTGGTTAGCCGCTCCACTGAGCAGAATTGTATTTTTGTCTGTATTTAGTTAACTTGTGAGCTCTTATGTAGGAACTAAAGAAATCAGGACGTGTTACTGCACAATAGGTACATAAACGTAGTGATTGCATATACGAGTAGTTATTTTGTTAGTGGACGCGTACGTTTGTATATTTGCAATTCCTCAAGTTAGTTATGTTATTATTACAACAAATAGTTGCATTAAGTGAAATTTTCACATAAGTAGAGTTCAGTCACTTAAATAACACTAAGTTCCATTGTCATACTTAAGCAGAATGATTTTTCTATAGTTTTGATATTTTCTATAGTATCAACAAACACTACACACAATACATGCCGATCTTTGAATCCTACCTTTTTAACGGGTTTGAAGTTTCGGTGCCTGTCTGATCCAAGACTGAAAGTCTGTCACTAAACACTTAACGGTATGTTCTGACAGTTATTCTCGAGAGCCAGTTCCTAGTGGCACATAATGTAACCATCTCAAATCAGATAGTCACTGAATATCTAGTGACATGTTCAAAATGATAGCTTTGTAATGATGAAAAACAAATGATGAACTGTCCAGCATACTCTTCCACCCACAACAAATTAGAATTGAATCGCATAGGTATAGATAGTCGGATCCGGTCACGATCTTGGTGTATTGCTCATCGAACCGGATGACGGTACGATGCATAAAATATACTCAATAAGGTTCTCCCTCTACGATTTCTAGCTTAAACTTTTCAGAAATATTTGATGCCCACAGAATTCGCACCATTCACATAGGTCTTGATGCCTTTGGTTTTTTTACAAGTAAATAATCAACGATTGATAACTTGAAATGCTGTAATGCATAATGACATTCAGATTGTCAGTTGAGGCATTGAATATTACAGTTGGGTAATTTACTGGGTGGTTTGATGCTTAAGCATAACCTTATCTTATCATCTTAGTTGGCATCTAAGTGCCAGTTATTCTACATCCAAGCATAGCAAAGGGCAAGAATTACTGTGTTAAGAATGTTTGAAATGCTCTGTATCAAATGAAGTTGCCAGGCTCATGGTAATAACAGCATATGACTTCATTTGCCGGGATCATGGTACCCGGGATGGCAAGTGCATTGCCAAGGAGAACTGAAAAGGTGAGCGCTGTAAGTGACACGGTCCCTCTTATGGGCAGACGAGTAAACCCTTAAGAGTATACCAGAGTTCTGCAATGCTTGAAGTCGGAAGCAGTTAGCGTTATGCTGCGAGGGCTGTTGTTGTATTGCTATCAACCATTCAATGATTGCTTCAGCGATTTAAAGAGACAGGATCCAATTCTCGCAGACTAGGAACAGGCCAACAAGATACATGTAAGTTTGAAAGGATCGATAAAATATATTGTCCACAATATTTAGAAATCGATTTCATACGGCTGTTAAAGTGAAAATCATCTACTACGAGAGCTTTAGGGAGCAATCCGAGCACTTGTATAGCAAACCGGCATCAGGAGGAAAACGCGTGCGGAAGTGTTTGCTAAAACAAACTTGAAAAAGGCCAGTGTTTGTTCAAACTCGTTTCTTTTACTTACTTACTTATCTTTAGATTAGGAATATTATCAAAAACTAGGTAAAATGGACGGGAGCATATAATATTATGACACCTACAACAATATGTATTTTAAGAAAAAACAAAACTCATTCCAGCTCACGGTCTGAATGTAGGTACTCGTATTGACCGCATAAATTCTCTAAAAGCAATGTGTCCAAAAGTTTTTCAATAAGATGCCGGCCAAGGTAAACAGAGGTTGAACCCGGGAAAGGGGCGAAAGGGGAGCCATGTAATTATTTCTGTAAATGTGGGAACTTGAAAACTACGGAGCTGTTTGACGATTAGCAGAGACGAAACTTTGTTAGCAAATTGCTGAATCCCAAAGGTTTCGTGTTGCTTTGAACTTGGGATTAATAGGTGTGTATTTAATTTTATAGAATGTTACTTTATTAAAACTGTGGGTAAACAAATAAAGTAAGAATAGTGATTGAAAGTCACTAAATGTTTGTGATCGATGTGATTGGAATGATTTCTGATAACTCCAGGCTTATGAACTTCAGGGATGATTCAATTAAATATTTTATTTTGAACTAGCTGATCCGTCCGCGGCTATATTGGGTGACCTCGCGAGATATGGCATATCCTAAATAATAATATAAATGCGAAATTGAGTTTGTTTTTACGCTTTCACGCCTCTGAACGGATAGGATTGAAATTTGGCATGGAGATAGATTATATCCCGGTGAAGGATATAAGAGGGTGAAACCACAGGGTGCAGTAAGTCTGAAATTAAAGTAACATTACTTACTCCTTATAGCATCAGCTATCTATCCTTGAAAGTTCCGTCCAAATTGATCCAGCCATGTTAAAGATAAGTACGAACAAATAGGTAGACAAAAAATGTTAAGTAAAAGGTACATTTAGTTAAAAGCCGTTATTTTTAAAATACAGATATTATATTTCAATTATTTAAAATAGAAAATTTTAAAAATGGATTAGGCAACGTGACCATACATCGAGCGAATATCAAAATATTTGACGTGATTTGACTCTTATTTATCGATGAACGCCGGCTGCACCCAGTAAAAGCACGACTCATTGTCACGTTGTGCTTGAGTGCAACCTCTTTTTGCCTACCTAGAAGGCTTAGAGATTTACATGAAAAGATATAAGAATGAAAAGACAGGTAAAGTTGTAGACGTTTATTAGCAAGAGCTAGGTCGTGAGTATCAGAGAGATTAAGCAATAGGCTCCCTTGCTACGGGAACTTATCTCAGAATAGCAGTGTAGTCCTCGACGCGATGAAGTGGGCGATGCAGTAACCGGCAGAAGGCAGTAGCGTCGACCGGGAAACGGGCAGCCACAGGTTCCCGTAGCAGTCGGGTTAGCTCAGACGCACAGCAGGATTCAGGGTCCTGTCGTAGCTGGTGGCCACTCCGGTGATGTGCACAGTACTGGCCCCGCAGTCTAGCCAGCGGGGGTTCCGGTCAAGGGCAAGTTGCGCCAGCGGTAGGTCTAGCCCGTCGTAGGATCCCTGGAATGCCACGAAGGATTCCGGTTAGTAGGAGTTCCTCAGCGGCACTGTTGTCACAAGCACAAAGTCTTGGGCTCCTCTGAGGAAGCTTAACTTCGACAAGCCCCGTGATGTGACAACATGCCGCAAAACAAAATGGTCGGAAGGACATTTAAAAACAAGTTACAATAAGATTGTTATAATAGGCTTGAAGAGCAATAACAGGGTTTAGCAGTACCTAGTTGGAACCTCCCCTTTTCACTGCTTATCGCGCGTAACCTTATTTGGTAATTTTTAAAGCTGTTCCAGATAAGGAGGACTGAACGTGCGGGAGGAATTAAATTCAAACCAGTCTTGGACATAGAGTACAGTACCTCTACCTATTTGTTTCTTACACACAGGTGACTATATACTTGCTTTATTAGCAATAGCGCCCTCTGTGTCGAGGATGTGTTCAAACTAGTAATACTTCCACCTAGATGGCGACACTTGTTGTGATTTGGCTAGAATTATTTTCTAATATGTTAATTTAAAATTACTGAACCAGACTAACAGGTTACATGAGCTTAGGCCAATTGGCTTGTCTTATGACGTTATCACCTAATATTATCGTCCGACTTTACAGACAACCATGTTTTTTACTTTTAAATTAATATTAGATATCCTCATTATCCGCCGTACCATGGCATTAATAGATTAGTTTTTATTTTTACTTTTATAATTATGTTAATATTTTTATCTCTACAATAAATATATGTTTACTTTGAAATTAACATTTTACACTTTTGTTACAAAATTTTACTTACATTTTTGGAGACCGAATCCAGAAATTCCGTAACGAAAATAACCTAACACCCCCCACTCCGACTCCATCTATCGATGAATAGCAGAACTTTTAATGACTTTTTGAAATATCACGCTTGTCTCTTTAGTTCAGCAACTCGCCTCTAGATGGCATTGGTTAAATAATTATAATTGCATAAGTTGATTTGGCATCTATCGATGAATAGCAGAACTTTTAATGACTTTTTGAAATATCACGCTTGTCTCTTTAGTTCAGCAACTCGCCTCTAGATGGCATTAGTTAAATAATTATAATTGCATAAGTTGATAAAAACAGCTATGCAATAGCTTTACCGCGGCAGTCTCCAAGTGCCACACGTCTTTTTTTATATCTTATTTTTGTCGCAAAACTAACAGTTACTTACAAAACATAAATACTTTAACTAGTTTACTTCGGGCTAATTAAAAGTTTTCACTGGGATATCTGGGGAATACTGTTTTGGAACGAAAAATTTCCAGTTTTAAAAGTATAAACTATTATCAGCTGCCACTGTATCATTGAACTATGCAATGTCGACTCGTGCGCCAATAACGGCGGCGCGGGCTTTTTGACTCATTCTACAGTAGCGACAAAACAACGTTGGTAGCATTGCAATTAAACGCTCGCAATCTGAGAGTAGTACTCTACTAAACAAAAAAAAAATTATTAAAATCGGAACAATCTGTAAAATATTAAGCGTGATTATACATTAAAAAAATACACATCGACAAAATAAAATACTTCTTTTTTTGGAAGTTAGTTGAAAAATACTTACTAATAAGGTAGATTCTTTAAGTATAGTATAAAAATATAATGTTAATATAACTACAATGTCTGATAATACAGGTTTAAATTTGTATGTGCTGGCTAGCACGACCATATCTGAGAGTACCTGCCGAAAGCTCACAGACGCCGCTGCGCACTCGCCCTTGAATGTTGAGTGAGTGTTTTGTCGGTTAATAATAATAGTTTGGCAATATATGTTTTAAATGCACAATATACCCCAAACGGGACGTCAGTGCAGGACTTAGCGCCCCCAATCAGAATATGAATAAGAATATATGAATTCGCATACTCATCGAGTTTATTAGTATGATTATTTTTTAATTATGTTTTTTGGTACAGTCGCCTGCAATAAGATGTATACATTTCACAATTTTCAAAAGTGCCCCAGCAATCCAGTTCTAAAAAATGGACATGAAACTTATTCTAAAATGAAGTTATTTATATTATTTTATATTGTTTAAAATAATACTTATCTATATTGTTATAAAGTGTGGTACTGTTTAATAGTTTTGAAAATTACAGAATTTAGGGGACTTTACAATAACAAATGCTACTTCATTAACATGGATTGAATGCTGACGACAATTTTGTATACCGTGCGGATATCTTTACAAATGCTATGAATGTCATAGTCTTACCATAAACACACCGTACATAATCACTCTGATTATATAGAATCACAAACTTCATTCTCTCCATAACTTTTACCATCATTAGCATTAAGCTAATTCTGGCCATAAAGCCAAGCTGCACCTTTTGTGCCATTAGTACACCCATCGCACAACTCATACATAATGTGTCCTTTCCGTGATATGGAGCTATTCTGTTAGGAAGATCCGAAATGATTATCTAAATGGACATGCTCGGGCTGTGTCCCCTATATTGAGGAAAATTCTTACTGAATTACATGTCTCAATTCATAGAGTATTCTGGTATTAGTTTGTGCAGCCACTGAAGTGGAAACGAGCGGAGAAAGTAAGATTTTGCAGTTGACATAACTTTATAGTCCATTGAATAGCTTACGGATATATATGTAGTATAAATAAGTCTGAAATTAATTTAAAAAGTAACATTTAATAGTAATATTGTACGCATGGAACCGACTTCGACAAGTTATTTCACACTTTTTGGTGTAGAAGTCGGTTCCACATTTTGTTAAAAAAAAAGGTTTTCACCAAGTTTTGTGACCCTATGGTTAAAAATTACTATTATTAATGTGTTATACCTACTAGGTAACTAAAGTAAACACAAGTAAGAGGCATATTTTTGTTTTGTTATGACAAAAAATGTTATGTTTAGTTTTATTTATATTTTAAGAAAAATCTACCATTTATTAGACGTTATATGGACGTAGAACATGAATAGTTAATACAAATATACAAAAGAAAGCTAGTTTTAATTTTTCTCACATTTTGACTAGTTATGACTTGTCTGTTATACTACTAGGTCTACGTTTTATAAAGGTAATGGGAATAATAATACCAGCAAAGTGTTACTCTCGGTTAGTCTATTAGGATGGAAGTTCCCAGTTGTACAACTGGTAAGATTATTTGGTAAGACTACTGGTAACGCTTCGAACCTAGAACTAGCGGATCAGAAGGGATGCTGCCAACTGCGTCAACCGAACTGTCTAGATAAGTTTCGAGACCCGTTCTTGTAAACATATTATCATGGACCATGCTTTCTTAGGCCTAGCGATTTCATTGCTGAATGCTCGAACTTGTTGAGCGGAACCTATGAGGTGATAGTGGAAACTTCGGCTTATCTTCCCGGTTTAAAAAAACAGAGTTAGAGTTATAGATATACCTTATATATATATATATATAATTATTATTTGTTAATTAGTGCACAATATTGAACGGGGTGGTTTGGCATCAAAATCATTTATTCAATTTAGGCATCAAAGACGCACTTATGAACGTCAACTTTTCATTACTTTAAAGACTCTACCGCCGCGTTCCAAAATATATAGAGCCCACCCCAATCAATCAATCAATCAATCAATCATTTATTGGTAAAAATAATATTACAAGTCATTATTTATAGTATTACATAATGTAAATATAACAAAAAAAAAAGTTGTCTAATTACTTGTTCTAAACAAGTAATAAATTGGTCAAATAACATAATAATAAAGTAATAATTAAATTAAATTAAATTAATCAAATCAAATAAAAATACATTTATATTAATACAGATGTCATAAAATACGAGTACATTAGAAAAATATTTATGGGACATAATCATCTTATTTTTATAAAATCTTCTACATCATAGAACGCCTCCTCGACGAGCCATGCTTTTAATTTAGATTTAAATGAACTTAAGTTAAGTTCGTCCGTAACATGCCGCGGCAGGTGATTGTATACCTTAGGACCCAAGACATGAGTGAGCCTGTTGGATCTAGCAAGTCTGTGCGTGACTGCTGCGAGTTTACCCGCACCTCGTGTATTATAATCTCGAGCTTGGTTGTCTGCGCGAGTGCTGAACAAGGAGTTGTTCTGCCTCACGTATAATGCGACCTGCAGTATAACGACTGAGGGCAGTGTGAGTATCCGCAGAGATGTGAAATACGGTTTTACTGACGTCGTCCTAGATACTTTAGCAATCGCTCTCACAGCACGTTTCTGCATTCGGAACGCACGCTCCCTGTCGGCTGCGCGCGCCCAAAGCTCCGCTCCATACTGGAGCAGCGAATGTACGGTTGCAAAGTAACAGGTGCGTACTACATCCGCGGACACTACGCGCGAGAGCCTACTCAACGCATAACAAGCGCTGCCCAGCTTAGCGCATAGTTTATCGATGTGTGCGGTCCAGGTCAGGCCTCGATCCATCTCAAAACCTAAAAAGGTGGTAGATTGCACTTGCTCAATAGATGTTTTATTAATAGATACGGTAAGGTTACGAATTTTTCGGCTTGAGATGGAAAAATGAATAAAGTGCGTCTTTTTTGGATTCAATGCAAGCCCGTTCCACTCAAACCACTGCGCCACCTGCTGGGCGGCTTCGTTCAACCGCAGCTCCAGGTCGCTTACAGACTGAGCGCAGACAACCACAGCTACGTCATCTGCGTACATAAATGATTCGCCAGCTGTCACGTACCGAGAAGAAGCGGCAAGAAACTCGGGGCCATTCTTTTTATATAGATGTTTACAATATTTCTACTTAGCTACTTAGAGTGGGTAGGTTCATACGTCCTTGTACTTATTCTATGTGGGTAGTATGTCTCGCACAGTTACTGTTGTCTATTCTGCGATGTACCGGCGTGCGTTTAGTCGCGCAATGGTTATTAGCAGCGGAGCAATGAATATGGGTTCCCAAAAATAACATGCTTTTTTTCCTTCACTATAATGACCAGTTATCGATTCGATATTGTGCACTAATTAACAATGACCTTATATAAGGAGTAAGACGTTTGTACTTTTACCATTCCTCAATTAGTTAATAATATTAATACAAAGTGAGATTTTCATCCAAATAGTCAGGGTCATAGAGTCACATACTTAAATAGGCACCAGACTTTTGGCCTGAAGGGGTTGTTTTTCATCGGTATAGGGAGCCGAGACTGAACATCAATCCCTAACTGTACGATATAGTTTTGTAATATTATTCAACCCTTTAAAATATATATGTTAGTCTGTAAGGTATGTGTTATCGATATGGGCCGCTGGTATTTTTACAATGTGTAACTGTGCTATTGCCTGAAATAAAAATAAATAAAGATAAAGATGAATATCTCTGCTATTAATAAGTCATTGACCTCTCACGTTTTATTATAGCAGAGGATGCATTACTAAAGCTTTCTAAGGCGTTTGACGCTAACATAAAAACATCGTTTCATGATTTTGTTATGTTTGCCTGTAGGTACTTTACGAACACTTAACGGTTAACAGCCTAGTACTGTCACACGTCAAAACTCAAAGAAACACAAATTTAGGAAAATTGAACAAAATCAATGAGTCATTATTGGGATTTTTCTCACCATCGTTCACATGTTTTCTTGTGAATGTTTTAGCAGTGTCAAAACACTTGACTCTCTATAGGAAGGAGGCTGTCAGATATCCTATATACCTATATCATAATATATCATAATGAATGCCACGGGAATCTCACTATTCTGTAATTTACTGTATCTGACCGAAATCCGCGTGTTAATGGTTAAACTTCATCAACATAGATTATTAATTTTGACCGCATGTTACCTATCTAGCAGGTGTTTTGGATGCTGACGGTTCGGAGTACTGTATTTTCGGTTTTATCCGATTTGCATTTTAAATAGGTTATGTTCTGTTAATGGACAACGAAACCCTTTTCGAGTAATTTAGTGACATATACAAATGTTTTCATAAAATTTCACTGTTCTTTTACAATATTTTTATTCCATTGTTAGAGTATCTACCACACCGAGGAAGATGTTTTTATTATAAACAGGTATAATTAAAAAATGGAGGAATGTGAAAGTATTAGGCGCAATATTGGGAAGTACGAAAGTCTCATCCGCTGGTGAGTATTAACTTTAAACATCACAAGGCTTTTACTTTATTTTGAAAACTAACGGTTCTACACATGTTTTATTACCAGAAACGTTAACCAATGCAAGTTCAATATAAATTATGTTCTAAGCATCTGGAATGTGAAATCTGGTTAGCAGTACCATAGCTCGCAACTTATTTAACTTCGTGTCATAAATACTATATGGGTTTGTTCGTAAGCCAATCAGTATCTTGTAGTGGACTTTTGCACAGTCCTTCTAGGGAAGTACCTTTATACCTTTACCAGATATTCAACTGTTTATTCAACAGCAGTGTGCAAGCATCACTATGTTTCATTGAAGTGCAATGTTTCCAGTGAAATTGCAGGGCAAGAGATTTAATATTTTATATTTCAGGTCGATGACCGCAGTGCATTGCCAACACAGCCAACAATTGAATGTTGAGGAACGTTTTACCGAGTTGTTTGTTTCCAGTCTTTATCATGCGTCATGTCCAAACAATTGACAGGGTTTCTCCAGCATTAGCCAACCATATGGTCAATCCAGCCACCCGATGACGTGCACGCAAATCAGCAGCTTGCTGATGGTAGAGCAACCCTCCCAGAGTGTCTTCAGCGAACTGCGAGCTGTGTTGCCCGTTGTACCGCTACGCTGTCGCCTTCAACGAGCACATGAGCAGCCATCATCTTCCGCCTCCATGCAGCCTTTGCATAGGGGGAAGTCAGTGACACCTATATTGAAAAGCTTTTTGTTTAGGGAGTAATAACCAGTAAGGAATTTCTATTGAGATTTAGGAGTTTCCAGGAATACTTCGGACTTAATTCCAGGAAATCCTATTTTGTCTGCCTACAATCCTCGATACTTGCCCAGTAGTCTCGATGTATATCGTTAGCTTTTTCGCAGATCCAGATGCGGATCTAGCTAAAAAGCAGCGGGATCATCGGACTCTGGACCCATTGGGCACCTATTCGAGCCTCTCCTTGCTAAATCATCAGCCGCGGTGTTGTCTCTGGACCCGCTGTGTCCCTTTTGTCATTATTTTTACTTACTTCCTCCAACATCTGGTAGCATTGTATGGCCAACCCTGAGGAGTGCTCATATCGTTTTAGGACTCTTAGTGCCGCAGTACTATCGCAGAGTATCCTGATATTGCTCTGTGTTACTTTTCTACGAAGAACCGCTGCTTAGGCCTAGATTATTAGTACACATTCTGCCTGGAATATGGTATATATAATTTGGTGTTGTTTATACACATACATTGTTTATTTTTATTCCTGTCGCCTGGTTGTCATAGGTATTTCCTATATGAGTATATTTTCAGTCAACCTATTTTTTAAAGTTTTCACTGAAAATTATTATACGAAATTATGGAACGTGGAATCACGTTCACAATAAATGATTTGCAAACATTTTCTCTGCAGTTATAAAAAGTTATTATTACTTTCCCTCATTGCTGTACCACTCTGTTTTTTACCCATCCTTATTATACATAATATGTTAGTTACTGCATTTGCTTAACAAAATAACTGGGTTCAGATGGGATGGAATGATGCATCTTAATCTGTCCCTAATTAGTCCCCCGACGTATATCATCTCATCATCTCAGACGTAGGACGTCCACTGCTAAACATATGCCTCCCCCATATCAACGACCAATCCGACGTATATAACTACTCTATTTTATGCACTTAGTTATAAATATAAGTATATATAGGCAAGGTAGGTATATTTATAACAAAGAAACGGAACGTGTTTATTTCTTAATTTAACCTGCCTACCTAAAAACGATCTCACCTAATTAGGGTTCCTTACCCATTTCAGATCACCATAACGCGGTATTTGAGCACCTTAATTGGGACACCCTAGAGAGGTGGTATTCAATGTTAATTACCCCAAAAATGTCATATTACAGCCCACTATATCAAATGGACGGGCGGGCTTATTGTCATTAAAATGACACTTATTGTTGGTAATTTACTATTACTTTGGGATTATTTTCAAAGATCTTTGATATATGAATATGTACCACTGACTATTTTTAAAAACTTTTGTGTATTTCAGATTTTTATATTGACTGAAAAAAGGTTTGTATAGCAGGTTTTTTTAATGTTATTAAGTAAGGAAGAAGACAAAACTATTTACCGCATTTACTTGATTGTAAGCGATACATCTGGCCAAAACTTACAGTTGATTAAGTTACTTACATCCCCTAAATGTTTAACTAGACTAGACTTTAAAAGTTCACTATTAAATAATTTTAATCCTTCCTAAACCATGATAAATAAAACAATATATTTATGAATGAAATTGACGTATTTGTACGTCTCTGGGACGCAAAGGGTTAAAATATATGGTAAGATTCATCAATCTGGATATCATTTTTACATTTACTCTCCTTATTATCTTAAATATTTTGTGCTAAAAATAAAAATATATATTTTTTTTCTCCCCTAGTGATAGTGAAAAAATATGAAACTCTCTTAAAACATATTTGACTATGCCCCGCACATGATGATACTAAAACAATGCCTCCGTTCATCATTGTATTAAAACAATAAAAAAGCTTAAACGACTCAAGTTTAGAATTCTAGCTTCTGACGTGAGTTTCAACTTTAATTAATAAAGGTATATGACAATGTCGTAAAACAAATTTAATTTAGTGTTTAAAATTAAATTAATTTACATAAAAATTATCTAATAGACTTTTTTAGGTATCTACTATTCATTATGTATCCACTATAATCTGCCATGAATAACATATTAGGACGGGACGACTGCCTGTTTATCATGAAGCGGGTATCTAAGGGCGGATTATGGGCCCAATTTAGATTATTGTAATATGGTTTCGATTATTACTCAAATTATTGGCTAGTTCTGAGCTTATTATATATGAGATTGTTTAAACTCATTACATGTGAATAATTACGGGATAGGTACCATCCTTATTTCTTTTATAATCTTGATATTACAGTAGTTCATCCGTGATCATGAGACACTTACAACAGTGTCAAAATATTGGAAACTATAACGAAATATAAATGGTGTAACGGACCGATACATACCTACCTACCGACCGCCCGATCTGCGCACGCGCTCCCACCCGAATCGCACGCACACAAGCATGCACCCCGATAACACATACGTTATAAAAGGCAGCGCGGCGTTTGAAGCGGAGGCATTTGCTCGAAGCTCTCGCGGTGAACGGACGTGTGATCGGCACACCAGCAGGAGTTTCCATCAAATCGCCCTGTCCCGTGTTCCCTACTAACACGCAGAGGATAGCCAGTGCGCGTGGTCCGCCCATGCAGCAAGGTCCCTCATTCCCGATACCTGTTTCCCATCCAGGAGGATAGCCAGTGCGCGTGGTCCGTCCATGCTGCAAGGTCCCTCATTCCCGATACCTGTTTCCCATCCAGGAGGATAGCCAGTGCGCGTGGTACGCCCATGCAGCAAGGTCCCTCGTTCCTGAAATCTGATTCCTGTCCTGGAGGATAACCAGTGCGCGTGGTACGCCCATGCTGCAAGGTCCCTCGTTCCTGAAACCTGATTCCAGTCCTGGAGGTTAACCGGTGCGCGTGGTACGCCCATGCTGCAAGGTCCCTCGTTCCTGAAACCTGATTCCTGTCCTGGAGGTTAACCGGTGCGCGTGGTACGCCCATGCTGCAAGGTCCCTCGTTCCTGAAACCTGATTCCTGTCCTGGAGGATAACCGGTGCGCGTAGTACGCCCATGCTGCAAGGCCCTCGTTCCTGAAACCTGATTCCTGTCCTGGAGGTTAACCGGTGCGCGTGGTACGCCCATGCTGCAAGGTCCCTCGTTCCTGAAACCCGATTCCTGTCCTGGAGGTTAATCGGTGCGCGTGGTACGCCCATGCTGCAAGGTCCCTCGTTCCTGAAACCCGATTCCCGTCCTGGAGGATAACCGGTGCGCGTGGTACGCCCATGCTGCAAGGTCCCTCGTTCCTGAAACCCGATTCCTGTCCTGGAGGATAACCGGTGCGCGTGGTACGCCCATGCTGCAAGGTCCCTCGTTCCTGAAACCTGATTCCTGTCCTGGAGGATAACCGGTGCGCGTGGTCCGCCCATGCTGCAAGGCCCTCATCTTTGGATCCCGAATCATCCCGTTACCACAGTGCTCACTAACCGAACCGCCGCCAGTCGTAATCCGCGTACCGTCGACCCGATACTCCTCGCAGGCCGTCGCGCTCCTGCTAGAGGTCCCGCCGCGACCGCGACGTCCCGGAACCCGTGGCCCTCCCCAGGGCCAAACCAGTTAAACCTGTCACCGTGTAGAACCTAGGATAAGCTAGTTACTATATAGACGCCCTAAGCAATCAATGTCAACCCGAAATATATGTTGAAGTACCGTTGACCCAACACCGTGTGTTTCTCTCGACAACGACCCTCCACAGACTTCCCCTATCAAACGTTCCATCTCTTACCGCGAGGACCGCGACAAGGAGTAAGAACATCTTCTGGACGAAGTGCCCAGGCCAGCTAGCCGCACGGGGCACTGCTACGTCACAGTGGCGCCCAACTTAAAAACCCACCCAGGGGAGTCTGTGTCGCATGTGAACCCGAATTAGCGTCCCGTTACAGTGACGCCTAAACAAAAATCCCACCCGAGGGAGTTCGAAGACGAGTACGAATACTAAAACCCGTAGAGTAAATAAGTAAAATCCAATGTCGGATAAAACATCGTGGATTTACAACCTGAAAAAACCCGAACTAGAACAAGAGTTAACGCCTGAATCAATAAATTATCTAAGAGTGTAACAAAAGAAACCTCACAACAGAAAACCAAACCGTCAAAGAATTACGCCATATCCTTGCCGAGGCAATAAGGGCAGATCCAGACCAGAACCGTCATACCGCCCCGATGTCTATACGAAGCGGCAACAATAGCGAATCAGAACCTGAATACAAGGATACCATGTCGCTAACGGATGGAGGCATGTATATTCCCGAAAAGGACGACAAACCAAACATGTCGAACTACCCAGAACAATATGAACGAAATATAGAAAAATGGAACCTACATTTTAACACATATGATGACCCGATCGAGTTCCTAGAGAGATTAGACGATCTTACAGAAGCAAGTGGAGTGGATAAAGAAAAAGTGCTAAAAGTGATACCCAGATTCCTGAGAGGCAAGGCCGTGTTATGGCACCGGAACAACAAGGAATCGTTTAAAACCTGGGGTGAGTTTATTACATTCTTTAAACTCACATTCCTCCGTGATCAGGATAACGAACTTCTAAGAAAAATAATATTAAAAAAGCAACATTACAGCCAAAAATTCACTGATTATTTAATAGAAATACAAACATTAATGCGTTGATACGGCAAGATGCCAAAGGATGATGAATTAAAATTAATTTACGAAAATATGTTCTCGAAATATAAATATTATATAAAACAGAATGAATTCACCACCGTTTACCAATTAATAAAATTAACAAGTGACTACGAAAGTAGTCGCCAGCAGAACGCCATACAGATTTTGATAGTGGATATAAGCAAAAACCACAATACTCACAAAGAACACAAAATCAAAATCTCGAAAATAACCAATCGAAATGGAGATCCAGAGACCCAACCCAACCCGATGAGATAGCAATATATGTCTATAATTACAACGCAAGAGAATGCTGTTGGAATTGCGGTAAGTCAGGACACTCAATGAGAGATTGTCGAGGGAAAAAGGTCATATTCTGCAGCTTGTGTGGCAAACTCGGCGTACAGAGTACCAAGTGTTGCAAGCAAGCAAACCATAAGGTGGGATCATTAAATGGAAATAGTAACAACCAAAAACAAAAGAAAGATACCCGACCATTCATTAAAATTACAGTGCTAGAGAAAGAATACGACGCAGTACTAGATACGGGCTCGACGAGCTCCTACGTGAACAAGGACATATACAAAGAGTTCATAAACAGAAATCTGAAACCAAAGAAAATCTCAGAAACAGCAACCCTCGCAAATGGGGCGAGAATAGAGTTAAAAGAAGCCTTACCTTTACAAATAAGCATAGGAGAGAAAACATTCTTCCATCGAATGCTGCATCACCCAGAGATAACGAACGTTATAATAGGCATGGATATAATGAAAGGAATGGGAATAAAAATACAATGGACACCAAACATAAATAATGAGAAACAAAAGAAAACAGTGTTAAATACACATACCGAAACTGTCGAGCCAGAACCTTCCGACAGAAACCTGACGTCATTAGTGCGACAATAAGACACAAAATAATATACCGACCCGGGAATCAGAACAAAATAGCCGACCAGCTTTCGAGAAACCCAATCTTTTCGATAGTAGAAAACAAAAAAAACTGGCATCACAAGAAAATGGTAGAAAGACAAAAACAACCAAATAACCCAGATAACAAAGTTGAAAACAAAACTTTATACCGGAAAATAAAACAACGGCCTTACGGACCAAGACTAGAAACGTCATCAGAATGGATAGTATGTGTACCACAAAACGAAATGGAAGATATACTTAAAATCAACCACAACGCGCCAACGGCTGGCCATTTGGGTACATCTAGAACACTAAACAGAATAGCACAAAGATACTACTGGCCCGGTATGTTCAGACACATACGCGCATATGTCAGAAGATGCACAACCTGCAAAGCTCAAAAAGCAGCCGCAACAAAGGCAAGCTTACCCCAGAGAAACCCTAGCCTAGCTACCAGAACCAGCCGCGGTACCGATCCCAGAGCACCCAGACAATCACACCCTGGCAAACTGGACCGACCTGCTGATACCAGGTACATTGACCGACTGCGACGAGCACCTGCTGGAATTGATAGAGTCCAGCTACCTAGCCTAAGTAGCAAGTCTCGAGGAAGAGATAGTAAAGGAGGAGAGATTACCGGACCGGCAAATAAAACGCCCAGAAGAGGACGAAGAGCTGGACACCATACCCCTAAGAAAAGAAAAAGAAAAGGCCAATACCTAATTATTTAGTTGTTTATAATTACGTTTATTTAGAAGTAATTTTCGTTTCTTTACGCAAAGAAAGCGCATTTAGTCAAATAATTTTATTATTATATACCGCACGAAACAAGTTTTGTTAGGTTATAGGTATGTACAAGAAGTACTTACCCTATAAGTATGTTGTTAGAGTTGATTAACCTGTATTAATTGTGTTATGTTTGCTTACAAAATGATTATCTAAACCGCATCAGAATACGCCCGAGATTTTTGTTTGTTATATGTTAATTAAGTACCTATGTTATATTGTTAAATATGACTTAATTTAACTGTGTTAATTTTGTTACGTTTGTATAAAAAAATGTTATCGAAACCGAACCGGGATGCGCCCGAGTTCATATAAAAGTACAAGCAGTACTTGTTTATGTTATAAAACTCGATTTATATTTGCTACCTGCACCAGAATAACGCTTATATTAACGTCCTAGAACTAGAAGTATCTACACCAGACATTATTACATGTACCTGTATAAAATTACTTATATAATGCTATAGATGGTAAGAATACCAGAGTTATGTATATCGTTAGAACTACCAAAGAGAGAACCATGCTTGGTATCATTATAGATATGTGTGATAGCACGATGTGTTTAAAAATTGTATATAGAAATAAGTTAAAGCGGTATATTGTACTCGTGACTTGTTTGTATTGCTTTTATTATTGTAATCTCTTTTGTACATACAAAAAACGGTGATTTTTCCCCGAGGTAAAAATCTCCAAAAAAGAGAGGAGGGTGTAACGGACCGATACATACCTACCTACCGACCGCCCGATCTGCGCACGCGCTCCCACCCGAATCGCACGCACACAAGCATGCACCCCGATAACACATACGTTATAAAAGGCAGCGCGGCGTTTGAAGCGGAGGCATTTGCTCGAAGCTCTCGCGGTGAACGGACGTGTGACCGGCACACCAGCCGTACCGCTCGTAGGAGTTTCCATCAAATCGCCTTGTCCCGTGTTCCCTACTAACACGCAGAGGATAGCCAGTGCGCGTGGTCCGCCCATGCAGCAAGGTCCCTCATTCCCGATACCTGTTTCCCATCCAGGAGGATAGCCAGTGCGCGTGGTCCGCCCATGCTGCAAGGTCCCTCATTCCCGATACCTGTTTCCCATCCAGGAGGATAGCCAGTGCGCGTGGTACGCCCATGCAGCAAGGTCCCTCGTTCCTGAAACCTGATTCCTGTCCTGGAGGATAACCAGTGCGCGTGGTACGCCCATGCTGCAAGGTCCCTCGTTCCTGAAACCTGATTCCAGTCCTGGAGGTTAACCGGTGCGCGTGGTACGCCCATGCTGCAAGGTCCCTCGTTCCTGAAACCTGATTCATGTCCTGGAGGTTAACCGGTGCGCGTGGTACGCCCATGCTGCAAGGTCCCTCGTTCCTGAAACCTGATTCCTGTCCTGGAGGATAACCGGTGCGCGTGGTACGCCCATGCTGCAAGGCCCTCGTTCCTGAAACCTGATTCCTGTCCTGGAGGTTAACCGGTGCGCGTGGTACGCCCATGCTGCAAGGTCCCTCGTTCCTGAAACCCGATTCCTGTCCTGGAGGTTAATCGGTGCGCGTGGTACGCCCA
The DNA here is from genome assembly GCA_917880725.1 of Selenia dentaria. Classification (NCBI taxonomy): domain Eukaryota; kingdom Metazoa; phylum Arthropoda; class Insecta; order Lepidoptera; family Geometridae; genus Selenia; species Selenia dentaria. The sequence goes on along the minus strand of OU862898.1, from coordinate 11,071,200 downwards.
TGCTGCAAGGTCCCTCGTTCCTGAAACCCGATTCCCGTCCTGGAGGATAACCGGTGCGCGTGGTACGCCCATGCTGCAAGGTCCCTCGTTCCTGAAACCCGATTCCTGTCCTGGAGGATAACCGGTGCGCGTGGTACGCCCATGCTGCAAGGTCCCTCGTTCCTGAAACCTGATTCCTGTCCTGGAGGATAACCGGTGCGCGTGGTACGCCCATGCTGCAAGGCCCTCGTTTCCGAAACCCATTCCCGGAGGATAACCGGTGCGCGTGGTCCGCCCATGCTGCAAGGCCCTCATCTTTGGATCCCGAATCATCCCGTTACCACAGTGCTCACTAACCGAACCGCCGCCAGTCGTAATCCGCGTACCGTCGACCCGATACTCCTCGCAGGCCGTCGCGCTCCTGCTAGAGGTCCCGCCGCGACCGCGACGTCCCGGAACCCGTGGCCCTCCCCAGGGCCAAACCAGTTAATCCTGTCACCGTGTAGAACCTAGGATAAGCTAGTTACTATATAGACGCCCTAAGCAATCAATGTGGGCACCCGAAATATATGTTGAAGTACCGTTGACCCAACACCGTGTGTTTCTCTCGACAACGACCCTCCACAGACTTCCCCTATCAAACGTTCCATCTCTTACCGCGAGGACCGCGACAAGGAGTAAGAACATCTTCTGGACGAAGTGCCCAGGCCAGCTAGCCGCACGGGGCACTGCTACGTCACAATGGTAACAATCCCGTAAATAATATGACGACCTACGCTGCGCTTGCCGGTCCGTGGTATCCACTCTAGAACCTTTCAGCCCCATCGGTCATCTGTTCTGCGTGCTATGTGGCCTACCCACTGCCACTTCAACTGGCTTATCTTCTGGGCTATGTCAGTGACTTTAGTTCGTCTACGAATCTCCTCATTTCTGGTTCGATCACGTAGAGCATAGCACTCTCTATAGCTCGTTGTGCGACTTTGAGCTTGCTTATGAGGCCCATAGTAAGAGACCACGTTTCAGTGCCATAAGTCATCACTGGTAACACACATTGGTCAAAGACTCTTTTCTTGAGGCACTGAGGTATTTTTGATGAGAAGACTTCGCAAAATTTCCGGAACGCGGCCCAGCCGAGTTGGATTCGACGATTGACCTCTTTCTTAAATTGGACCTCACTAGTTTGACTGTCTGTCCTAGGTAGATATATTCGTCAACAACTTCGAGAACTGAGTTCCTAACTGATATTGGGGTAGGCGCAACATGGGCATTAGACATTAGACTGAAAAACTAATACCTTAATCAAAATATCACAACAATATTATTGACCAAGCGAGCGGAGCTAGCGAAGCAGAGAGTCAGAGAGGCTTTAACTGGCCAAATTGACTTTCTTCTGTCCGTATGTTTGTTAGGTTGTACCTTGGTCGTCCTATACTCGTCGCAATTTCAACCAATCTTGACAAAACTTTGTGTTGCATGCAATGCATGTTCTAGTTACTATTAAATATTTTTTTTTGTTGGTGATTTTGCGTGGTACATTTCCTAAAAACTTGTGGGTACTTTTCCTAAAAAGGGGAAGTTTGCTGCGGTTCTATTTACCGGCTGGTTTTGATAAAATTAGTAAGATCGTAAGAAAGAATGAAAGAAAATAAGTTTATTTCGAACATCTCACAACACTACAGCAAGTACCTACTAAAATAGAATACACACAGTTTTGTAATTTTTAGTGCTGCATGATGCAAGGAATAAAACTGCCAACATACTATCGGACATCGTCCGCGGACGAAGTCCGATAGTAGGACATGGCTGAACAGTGTGCGTGGCTTCGGACGGCGTCTTTGGACGGCATCTTCTTACGTGTTGCCAATGGCAGATAGTCAAATATAAAATGAAACAGCTCTAAAATTTATTAGCAAAAAAATATTATATTAGTCTATATTCGCCGATTTTGATATTCCGAAATGAACAGATTTGATTATAGCTAGAATCAGGAAGTGTATTTGCCAATAAACAAAAATAAAAAAACGTGTACGATTTTATTAGAAACTCAAAAAGGACAATGACGGTCATTGTCCTTTTTGGCCATTGGCCATGCGTGGACAGATACTTTATGTATAATTGCGATGATAATATAGGGTTGTTGATTGGATTGGATTAGGTTTGGACTAGGATCAAAAGGTTACAGAATCCTATTAATATTATAAACGTGAAAGTTTGTATGTATGGATGTATGGATGTTTGTTACTCTTTCACGCACAAACGGGGGGGCTAATGTTGATGAAATTTGGTATGGGGGTAGATGAGGCGCTGGATTAACACATAGGATACTTTTCATCATCATCATCATCATCATCCATCACCACGCGGGTGAAACCGCGGGGCGCAGCTAGTATTACAATAAATTTGTATCAAAATGTTTCGTAAGGCTATTTTTATATGTTAAGTAGGATGGTCGTCGACATGCCTGCTTTGAATTTTTGCTCGCAATAATCTGTCAACCAATTCACAATGTCGCTATCACATTAAATTTTCTTTGCTATGACAGTCAAGTAAATCACAGTGAAGAATAAAGAAATTTCTGATTGTTTAGTTATATTTTATACACGTAATTTGTATAATTACCAAAAAAAAAATGGGCGGTACAAAAGTGTTAATACATTGTAGATATGTAGTCAAAATTTTTTATTACTTCACAGTAAAATTATTATTAATTGTTAAAGTTTTCGAAAATTCCATCTAAAAGTATGGACACCATCTTAACAAAAATACTACATGCCTATGTACAACTTATTAATGAAAACACATGATTCGCGTCAGTGAAAAAATATCTCTCTTACTCTTTCTTACACCCCCCACCCGAGCGTTCGGTGTGAAAGAGATTGTCGACTTTCGGCTTTCGTTCGTTCGTTTTCGGAAGAAACAAAGGCCGCGCGGTGGCAGGGCGGAGGGTGCGGGGTTGGTCCGGTGGCCAGGTCTTGCGAGAATGCCCGAGCGCACAGAATGAATAACGAGCTAGGACGCGAGTTTGCCGAATGTTATGATTATGAATGATATATTTCTATGTAGGGGTGTTAAGTTTCATGCATAAACCGCGCGCATGTAGTATATCTTAATGAATAGTGGAAATGCCTAGAATAAAATTTGTAGGTGTGAATCAATCTAGACGTTTGACCAAATATTGATGATTATGTGGTTTTTTTTTTAAAGTAGTTTTACATATTCTTCCCATGTATGTATTAAGTACCAGCAGCATATAGTGCTGTTTTTTTTGGTAATTATACAAATTACGTGTATAGTGCGCCCCGCGGTTTCACCGACGTGGTGATGGATGATGATGATAAAAACCAAAGCTTTGCCAAATGTCATCACGATCCGTTTTGCCGGTTAGGTGTGATAAGGTTACAAACAGACAGAGTTTTTTCTAAAATAAAAGTAGTCTTAGTTACTCCTTATAACATCAGTTCACTCAGTTAACTGCCAGTGAAAGTCCCGTTAAAATTAGTCCAGCCGTTTCAGTGATTACCCGGAACAAACAGACAAAAACTTTGCAAATAGATTTTTTATGTAAGTACCGCAAATACATATGTATTTAGTGCAAAAGCTGTTAATTTGGAATTACAAACAGACACAATTTTATTTATCTGTATAGATGAGTAAATTTAAAATATAGAAATTTATAGACAGAAAAATTCACATCCTCGGACGGGATTTGAACCCGCGTCTTCTGACTATCCGTGTCAGACGCCATTGACCAACTAGGCCACCGAGGCTCGGGTCCGAGCATCGAATTTAAACTCAATATTTGACTTTAACAGTCTAACGAGGACGGAGCTAATTTCTCTCTCTATAAACTTTAATGTTTGAGATCGCTAAGCAGGCGTTAGTGCTTTTAAAAAAGTAATACTATACAAATTTTAAATACTTTGTTCTTATATTTTGGAACGCGGCGGTAGTCTTTAAAGTACATTATAATGAAAAATTGACGTTCATAAGTGCGTCTTTGATGCCTAAATTGAATTAATGATTTTGACTTTGACTTTGACTTAGAAGTCAACCAGTAAAGCGATCCATAATAACTAATAATAAAATACAGTACGTACATACAAATATAAATTTAATCACCATGGAAAAAACCGACTTTTAACAACCGGTGACTTTATTTGTGCTTTTTACTTTCGTAGACAACCCGAAATCCGTGAAACGAAACTTCATAGTTTGTTTGTAGCCCTTCAGTGTGCTTGTCTGTCGGTGGAATCGGAATCGCTCGACTACATAACAGTCGGCTGAACAACAAAGATGGATGACATGCAGACTCTACCACCGAGCGCGTCTAGTGTATCGTGTAGTTTTTGACTAAGCTATCAGAAACTGGACACATCATTGACAGAACTCTATTCATAGAAGATAAGTCATCATTACGGTCTTGGCATAGGTTAAGAGCTTGTTATTTTGTCTATCTGTGCCCAAGAGTATTACGCTTTTTTACCCGTGTGGTGATGGATGATGATGAAAGTATCCTATGTGTTAACCCAGTGCCTCATCTACCTCCATACCAAATTTCATCAAAATTGCCCCCGCTGTAGAACACTAAAGAGTAAAAAACATCCACACATCCATACACACAAACTTTAGCGTTTATAATATTAGTAGGATTTCTTAGCTATATTTAAATAATTATTCGTTTTTATACAATTTCTTTTAAATATAACTCAAACTCAAAAATGGCTTCATCTTTTTTTTTCAGGGGAGGTTTCTTTATCAGAGCATCGTTTGCTAAAGGTATAACCAATGTCTAAACTCTTCATGATATTCCCACTCGTGTCTATATTTTATATATTAAGGTCGTTAACATTTTTCTTTTTAGGTATTTCCATTGTTCAACGTACTCAACGTAATTGAAGAAAATTTATTGGTATTTAGTTGCAATTTTTGTGAAAGAAAAAAATCACTTTTCGGACGGGATTCAAACCTGTGTCTTCCGAGACTCCTTTTAATTTCTCTCTCTAAAGTTGCAATGTTTGGTATCGCTAAGCAGGTGTTGGTGCTTTAACCACACACGTTGCAGTTCCTGGAAAAGTACAATACAATACAATATAAAAATTCTTTATTTGCACCAAAGTAAATACAACATAAGGAAACAACTTAAATAGTAGGCACAAATGGGCGGTCTTATCGCTAAAAGCGATCTCTTCCAGACAACCTTTGGATGGATAGCGATTACATGATTGACATGGACGGTGGTGCAACATCACGAAGAAATATATTATTACCTAGTATTACATGAAACAGATGTAACACTAGATAATACTAGATAAAAGGGTAAAATTCAAATTAATAAAAATACACTTAAATATAACAATACTTACACTTACCTACACGTAATAATAATATAATACATATATTATACTATAAACATACATGAACATATATACTTACACATACATAAATATCAATAATATAAAATAATATCAATCAATGAATGATGTCAGGGATTAACATTTAACGTAGAGAGATAGTAGTCTTTTACTTGAGCTTTGAAGCTATTCAGCGATTGCGCGCGTTTGATACTAGTAGGGAGGGCATTCCAAAGGTGAACTGCCTGGACTGTGAATGAAGAGTTGTAGAATATAGTACAATGTTCAGGAGTCGTTAGAAGTAAGTTTTCTGATGACCTAAGAGAGTAAGAAAAGCATTGGAGAAATCTAAATCGTTCTTTTAGGTAAAAGGGAGTAGAAGGATTAAACAATATGTTATACAGAATAGAGAGGATGTGAGAATTCCGGCGAAGGCGTATAGGGAGCCACTTAAGTTTACAGCGAAATTCGGAAACGTGGTCGTACTTTCGCAGACCAAAAATAAACCGAATACAGAGATTCTGTAGACGCTCCAGCTTGTTAAGCTGGTCCTCTGTGAGATCTATGTAACTGGCATCAGCATAGTCAAGAATGGGAAAAAGGAGAGATTGTGCAAGTGCAGCTTTGGTAGCAGTGGGTAAAAAGTTACGCAGTCTGTTAAGGGAGGCTGCTGATGCAAACATTTTTCGTGCTACAGATTGGATTTGTGGTTGCCAAGACATACAGTTATCCATGATTATTCCCAGGTTCTTAACTTGAGTGCTATAAGGCACACATATACCACCAAATACGATTTCAGGGAGAGTTGTGAAATCAATCTTCGATACTAATCTGGAGCTTCCAACGATGATAACTTGAGTTTTTATTGGGTTTATTGTAAGTCCGTGAGATCTACTCCAGTTAGCTATACGAAGTAAATCGCCGTTGACCTCATCAACAGCATCTGCTAAGTGATCTAGTGGAGCCTGAGAGTATATCTGAAGATCGTCTGCATAGAGATGGTAGGAAGAAGTAAGAAAGAAAGATATAGAGTTTATAAATACGGCAAAAAGAAGAGGTGACAGTACGCCGCCTTGAGGAACGCCAGCATTCGTTTCACACCAAGAAGAGAAAGTATCCTGAATGCGAATACGTTGGCGTCGCCCAAATAGATAGCTGCGAAACCAGTCAATTACCGATGGAGATATGTTTATAGAGCGAAGCAATGCTAGGAGGATGTCAAAATCTACGGAATTAAAAGCATTGCTAAAGTCAAGTAAGGTAAGTATGGTAAGCTGTCTGTTATCCATACCTAGTCTGATGTCATCAGTTACTTTGACAAGTGCAGAGACAGTGCTATGGCCGGTTCGAAACCCAGACTGGAGTGGATTAAGAAGCATATTTTGGTTGAAGAAGGAACTGAGTTGGTTATGTACTAGGCGCTCCAAGACTTTTGATAGGAAAGGAAGAATAGAAATAGGTCGATATTCGGAGAAGGACTTGGGATTAGATTTCTTGGGAAGCGGGATGATTTGAGCTTCTTTCCAGCAAGATGGTACGGTGCCCTCCAAAATAGAATTGTTCAATATATGGCATAGGATAGGGAGGATTTCATCCAATATAAGAACAATCATATTTCGGCTAATGCCGTCACCGCCTGCTGCATTGGAGGATATTGATAGTATGCTCTTTTTAACATCACATGCAGTGAATTGGCTCAGAACAAAAGGTGAGTGATCAAGAGTAGGGAGAGAAGAGAGATAAGTAGGTAGATTTCTGCGAAATTTATTGTATTATTGGCCTAATATGGCGAATCGTGAGTCAACGGGTAAAACAACATATTATAAATTTAAAAAGGAATTTCGAATATGAGCATAATTGGTCAAGTGGTTGCTGAGATACTAGGTTGTGATGGTTAAAAACTAGATGATTTTGGGAAAACTTGGCAAGAACATTTGGTACCTACAACATATACAATTTTGGTTAAATTACTACTGATCGCAGAACTACTAGTAATACTAATTACTAATTATAGTACAACTAACTATAGTACAAAATTATAAATTATTTTATGAGTTATGTAATATGTATGCATATGCATAAGGTTGAAGCACAAACAATTTGCGAAAAGTATTCGTATCGAAAGCGTCAACGTGTCACGCTTCGTAGTACAAACTATGAGTTATCTGTGTCACAGTTGCCCTATATCGGGTTACTGGTAAGCATCCTTTTAAGGGCATAATATTTATTTATTTATTTAATTATAGACGAGCAGCACTTTTGCTGATGTGTTTATATCAATGCAGTGTTGGCACATCAATTCATTTATAGATTATTCAATGACTTCCTTTCTGTTGTCAGCCATTTGTCCAGTCTATTCTTAAACATGTTAGTTGACGTGGCTGATATCACATGTTCTGGCAGTATATTCCAGTTGTGCACAACTCTGTTGATCAGGAAGTGATGTGCAGCCTTAGACTTGGCCTGATCCCGAATGATCTGGATTTGTTGCCCCCGAATTGATCTTGTGCATTCCTTCAATGTTTACATGTCTATTAAATTGGGCAGTTTGTACTAATCGTTCAATATTTTAAAAGTTTCAATTAGATCAATCTGTATGCGTCTTTTTTCTAGGGTTGTTAGACCTTAAATTTGAAGTCTTTATTCATAGCTTTTGCGACGCAGGGCCTGTGGTAACTTGGTTGCTTTTCTTTGTACACTTTCTAGTAATTTTATGTCTTTCTGAAAATACGGATTCCAAACTTGAAAACCATACTGTAGTAAAGGTCTGATGTAGGATTTGTAAATTTTCAGAAAAACTTCCACATTCATGAAATGATCTGCGTATGACAAATAGGAATGAGTTGGCTCTTTTTACTATATATATGATGTGATCTTCCCATTTCAAATTAGTTGCAACTACACTTCCAACCAGGTCTTTTTGCAAATTGACTGGTTCTATTTCGTTGTTGTCTAATATGTACTTGACCCTAGTGTTGGCTGATCCCAGGTGTAACACAGTACATTTGGCTACATTTAATGTAATGATCCAATCCTTGGTCCATTCTCGGATGCAGTTAAGGTCTTCCTGTAGTTGTTCGGATTGGATCAGTTGGTTGGAAAAAATTTTTCCATCATCAGCAAAGAAGGCAGTCTGCGATACAACCACTTCTACCAGATCAGTAATATATATTCAAAATAGATGAGCTGAGAGTACTGACCCCTGAGGGACACCACTAAGTACTTGTTTTGGTTGAGATAGGCAAGTTCCGACACGCACTTGGAAAGTTCTGTCACTTAAATAGTTTGCTCTGCATTTATGTAGTTTACCCCACACTCCGAAGTGATCCAATTTCATTAGCAGTCGTTGATGAGGAACTTTGTCAAATGCACGTTCAAAGTCGAGTTACACAAATTCTATAGGGTTTTTATTATCGAGACATTTTGACCATGAATGTATACATGACAACAGATTGGTAATAGTAGACCTATTTTTGGCCATGACATGCTGTTTAATGGATATTACACATTCTCTACTTAAAAATTGTGTAAGTTTCTTGCTTATAATTTTTTCCATTAGTTTTACATCAGTACTGGTGTAATTTATAGGGCGAAAGTTGACAGGGACCATCTTGTCACCCTTTTTATAAATCGGGGTGACTAAGGCATGCTTCCAATTTTGTGGTAGGTAACTACCTTCAAAAGAATTGTTCATCAGAAGGCTAAGTGCAGGAGTCAAGGTGCGGGCACAGTTCTTTAGTACAAGGCTCGGGACCTGGTCAGGGCCAGGGGATAAGTCTATTTTCAGGCTTACAATAGCCATTTCCACGTCTTCTATTGAAAATGATATGTCACTGAAGTCATGCTTCACACAAGCATTAATTTCATGCGATATTGTAGGTTCCAATGAGTACGCTTTTGAGAATTCCACCGCAAAGACATCAGCCATTTCAGATGGCTGTGTTACTAGGTCACCATCAACTAAACAAATTTCTCCAAAAAAAAATTAAAAGTTTTTGTGATTCGCTCTTACACTTCATAACTCTACATCGCATCCACTTCATTCATCTACGTGTAGCCATGCATGTAGTTAACAGCGCTTCGTGGCGTAGCACGGCTACGACGACCTTGTATTGCGCGGGTGGCGCGCCACCGGCCGGGGCTTGTCGGCATTGCACGCGCGCTTTTTACATAGTTTTAATTATGTTTAGACCGGTCAAATTATTTTTTTAAGTTTTGTATGCAAGAAAATGAATACGAATTTTTAAAGTCGTAGAACAAAAGATGTTAGTTTTGATGTACGGAATATGCTCTTAAAAGGATGCTAATTGATTACCATTACCCCTGTATAAATGACAGTTTGTACTGTTTCACGTTAACGACACGTTACGTTACACTTGTGCAGTTATTCGTGCTAGGCCCTCTGTAAGCTCAAATGTAGGATGGCGTAGCTATGAATATAGAATATCTACCAAATAAATACTGGAATATCTGTTTTTATTAACAAAATCACATCTTAGATTTTTTTATATTCTTAACCAACATCAAAAAAGGAGGAGGTAATATGTTCGTGTGAATGTATTTTTATGTGTATTTTAGTCGATTTCTACCCCATTTATCTACCGATTCTCAAAATTATTTTTTGTTTGTTAGAGTATATTTCCGAGGTGGTCCTTTCAGTGGTCAGTTTCATCATTCAGTCAAGCAGTTTTTGAGTTATATTCCAAAAGGTGAAAAGTGTTACGCCTATCTTGACGATATCTTCATTGACCATTGATCCCTTAAATAGCAGGGTAAAAGGCAAGGTAAATAAAAATGGTGAATTTTTTTTTTATTTATTTCTTTATTTATTAAGTCCACCTACATTGTGTACACTAATACATTGTCAACGTATTAAAAATTTAAATTAAACCAAATATCACAATAATTACAGGTGAAGACAGCATGCAATAAGTAAGAGTTGTAAACATAATACAGTCACTAAACAGAGTCTTTAAAAGTCAATTAAAAAACATTTATTGTATACATACAGAAAAAAAAATTGTGTTGTCAGAGGCCTCAGGGACTTCCTGCTATTAATATTGTCTCCAAATGTCGATATTGTTTGTCTTAGACAAAGTGTTATTCTAGGCATTGGATTTCATCCGGTCCTTTTAGTATAGGATCCCGTTATAGAACGACTTTCACCGAGATACGTATTTGATTAAACATATTTTGTATTTCATTTATTATGTCAATAAACATGTTGCATATGGGTTGCCTAGCAAATTTCAGTCCAGGATATGATTAATTAATTATTAAGATTTTTTTTTTAAATATTTCACCAGTTTGCTTATGATGACAGTGACATGGATTATCTATTACAAAAATGGGTTAAATAACAGGGCTGTTGATATGAACTTATACATGTAAGAAAAATAGATGGCTATGGGTGAGTCTACGGCACCTGCCAATTTCAGTCTCATTTCAAAATATTTAGGCAGGTGTCTTGCCACCCACTAAACCCCCCCCCCCCCCCCCATAAAGGCCACCATGAATGGTGACAAAAGGGGCAATGTTGGTGTGGATGCCTAGAGGGTGTCGAGACACCTGCTGCGGTTTCACTAGAGCGCTACTACCGGCATTATGCCCTTTGACACTTCCACCTTTGGATTTTTTTGTTACTTGCCCTTGCGTATCAACCCCCAGATGGCCAATTAAAGCAAGCCGGGGGTGAGGGGTCTCATTTAGCCCCAGAGAGAATCAGGGTCCACGGTGTCGCCACATGTTGTTATTAATATTATTATTTATATGAATATATAACTTAAGCACTTTTCAGATACCATATTTGAAGTACGGCACAGCCCGCGGTAGCTTTAATATTTAGGCGATATCCCGGGTATTTTGTATGCGGTGTGTGAGTAGAGGTTATCGCCAGGGTACGCGTTATACCGCGTGGGTACGCAATGTTTGTCGCGCTTTGCTTTACACGGCCAGGTTGACCAGCTACGTCACATGATTTGGACGATAAATCAGATATTTACCAATTAATAACACTAGGCTGACCTGCATGCCGCATCGCACAGTGTCCAGCAAAATATCGTCGACATAATTACATACCCTCGCCTCCCCGCGAATATCTACTCAAAAATTGGTGACAAATATCGATTTTTCTAAACGCCTTGTTCATTTACAAGTCGATGGATTTATGTTATGAGGTAGTTTTGCAATTTGAGATGTGTATCCTAATAGAAAAAGAGTAGAAGGCGTCTTAAAGTTGCCATCTTGGTTGGTCCTACCACAGTGTCCAAATAGTCTTCAAATACATGCAGACTAGTACCAATACTTGTAAAGGACATAGTAGGTTATTGTGTGAAATGACTGAGTAAGTGATATGTAAAATCCTATATATTTAGGTGACGTTTGCAGTCCAGTACCAAAATTACAGTTTAAGAAAGCTTTTACTTGCATTACAACTGTCACTGGCATTACTGGCAGCACCTACTATCACGAGTATAAGCAAAAAAATCATTGTAAGGGTCGATACTTGCAAAAATAAAACTTTCTTCATATTAATCCCGTTTTAAGGCCTATTCAAACCTAGACTGTTGAATAGGCCTGGCCTTTAAGGCTCGCTACCGCGAGCGGTAGAGAAATCCGAAAGGGTATGCGTTAATTTCACTGTTCACACCGAAGCGGGTATCGCTACCGCACGCGGTAGAGATATTCGTTGGCAACGGTTAGCGGGGCGGCGGAACTAGTTTCGCCAAACAAGAGAAAATACCGCCTCACTAAGCGGTAAGTTTCGCTGCAGTTATGGAACTTCATACTATTTACCCATCGAGTTCCGCGTGGTATTTTTCGCTACCCACAGCAGTGGCGAATAACGCTTAGGTCTGAATAGGCCTTTAATTAGTACTGACGGGATGTAGTTCACGGATGTACCTCTGAATTTTGACATGCGCAATACTTCGACAAGTCGCTCATTTAAAAACATAGTTCATCAAGTCATTGCTTCCACAGGACATATATTCGACAAGATTGTTATCCCAAAAGTGCTGATCTGTTTAAATTGTAAATTATTATATTTTACCTTAATCAGTAACTCCGCGCCATCTAGGATAATAAAGTGTAACTGTTATTTTAGTTCACACGAACCTACTAGATGGCGCTGTACTACTTTATAACATGCAAGCGTTATGTTCATGTGATTTTAGATAAGGTGGGAAATTTGAACTTAATATATCGATAATATACAGTGTGCTCTGGCTTAGTATTATTTAAACTAATCGCGGGCTTTTTGGGTTTTGTACAATATCCCTAAGGTGTAAGTTAGCCTTATGCAGATGTGTGGCTACCATTCAACCTAACCCCTCTCCTCGCTTCGCTCGTCATCGCACCTATCATGGCTTTGCTCTGACTAGATACTCTGCTACGTGCCGCGGGAGTATTTTTTATCGAATATATATGTTCTGTCGAAGCAATGAATTGATGTTTATACATATTGTATATGTATACGTATGGTTTGAAGTAATAAACTTGTCGAAATTGAGAGGTACACCGGTAGTTCGTGATTTAATAGATTTTGTCGATACGTACAATCGAGTTCGAGTGCCAGTGGTATCCGTAGCAAAAGTGTGAGAAAGAGGTAGACCGTTTTGTCTGCTCTTAAATAACTATGAATTTCTTTCACATCCACCCGCATGTTTAGTCTATCCTTTACATGGTGCATGTAACAGTGCTGAAATATAGGGAACTCCAAAGCCTATTAAATCGTGGTCTACATCCCATGACTACTAATTATAACATAGTTAGCAACCGCGAAAGTCTAAAACAGTGTGTTCCAAATCTGTTTTACGTCACCATTAGCTGTATAACATGCTAAACCGTTTAACCGCTGTATTAACATCTCGTACTGGAAATGCAAAATAATAAAAATAATGTGTTATAATTTCACACTTACTGAATACAGTAGCACATTTTTCAAATGCAAGTCGATTGACTTTACATTTTCAAATGAAATTTTACTTCTGCTTACATTTTAATAATATATTTAATTGTAGTTTTTATATTGACATGATAGCTCAAATGTTATATTATTATATCATATCTTATAACTGACCCACTTTCTTTGCGACCAGTGTAAACTACAAAAAAAGCAAAAACAGACCCTGCCATTTCTGAAAACCAACCATTCAATCAGCAGACCTCACAGAAGCCGTATTCATCCAACTAGCTAAAATATACTTTGTAAAGCATTGAAGTGAAAAAGGTATATTTTGGTATTTGCTCGCTTCACGCTTCAAGCCTCGGGCATAACCAAATGGAATTACAATGTTGCTCACTATTCATACAGCGAATTGGCATAGATCCAAGATTCGGTCTTGTAGCAGTAAAATGCCTAATGCTACTGAAAACAATGTGAGGGTGCATCGGAGATTCGTAGGGGTGTTTAACACTGTTCATTTGACGTTTGCGATTAGTGTAGTAACACATTTTAATATACATATTTATTATAATATACATAGTATAACGATTTTAACCGACTTTAAACAAGGAGGAGGTTGTGTGTATGTTTTTTTATGTGTATGTAGCCGATTTCTCCCACATTTGTGGACCGAATCTCATTATTCTTTTTGTGTTTCGTAGAGTATCTTCCGAGGTGGTCCTATTTAAATTTCATCTCATTCGGTCAAGCAGTTTCTGAGTTACTCTCCAAAAACTGAAATGTGTTACGTATATCTTGATAGGGTCATTGACGGTGAATGATAATCGATCCCGTAAGTAGCGAAGGTCACTAAAAATTATGAACACATTTTTTTACTAAAAAATGGAACCAACTTCGTTACTAAAAAGTGTTAGACCATGCCCACAATATTGTGATAAAAAAAGGCCTTGAACTATCATGGTACCTACCGAATTCAACAAGTTATTTCACACTTTTTGGTAATGAAGTTGGTTCCATTTTTTGTTAAACATTTCGCTGCACTTCTATATAATTTGGGATTTTATACCTGAATGGCAATTATTGAAAATTATAATCTTCTGACCTTACTTATAAGCGCTGCTTAAATATAAATAACGTCAATTAGTACGGTGCAGAACATTTTTTCTTTGCGCAGTACTTACTAACGTCATTTAAAATTAAGCAGCGTTTATAAGTAAGGCCGTATATATCTGTGTTACGTTAACAGGAAACGCGTCAAATTAACTACAACACCTTGCTGCGACTTGAGCCTTCCTCTTAGAGACATAAGTTGGGCCATAATCAACCACATAGGTATTACGGCTTAGTGGATTGGCCTGCCGAATATAGTATTAATTAATTATAATTTTCCAGGCCGAAGATCTTCGAAATAGCCTAACGACTGTTGTCCTAAGACAAACAACCGGCACGAATAGCTTAACGTGCCCTCCGCAGCATGGAAGCGCACAAATGAATGATGCCACTAGCGGTCACCCATTCAACTTCTGACAGCAGCAAGCATTGCCTACTATTAGCTTTACTGCAAAATTAAGATTTAATTAGGTAGTAATTATGTAAATTACTCTCTATACAAGTTTTAGACGCCTTTGATGATAACGGCAATACATCAAATAAGTTTATCGTATAATTTACCAGTAGGTGCATATTTCATAGCCTTGCGTTAGCGAAATGCTAACACAGTTCAGTGCTGAGCGTACTCCTATTGCCATAAAACAGGTTATTAACCATTATTAAGGTTAAACCCTGATGTTTTAAATGTGTTTTTTGTTTGTTACTATGTTTTTTGACAATAAATATTTTTTTTCTTTCTTTCTTTATTTCTTTCTTTCTTTCTTCATTTACAATGGTATTTCATTGATTATCAGTGTTTTATGACTCGTACCAATTGTAAGTATGACTCTGTTGATACTCTGCGCCAAATCACAGGATGTTATTCTTCCAGAATAAAACTAAGCATATCAAACCTACAAAATGAAAACGCTTTAAATCTTTAATTTTCATTTATTACTGATGTACTGCAATATGTTGTTGCTACTAGAAGCAAACAAAGCCGAGCTTTAAAGTAATTTAGTAAAATTTTAAACAAAATACAAAAACTGCGAATGCGTCAGTTTCTAAAACAACATCCCATTGAACAAGTGGTAAAATCGGTAAAGAGAACTAAAATGAACCGGCAAAATAGGAGTACAATTTTTGTCTGGGCTCGGTGCCAGCTGTGGGAGTAACACTGTCGTTTAGATTGATAAAGTATTGGACAATGCGAGCGTCGGAAACTGGGGTAAAACCGGGGCGGGCGCGATGTCTGACCGTCGTGCTGTATTGATAGATACTAAGACATAATTGAAGGCTGTATTTGTCGAATAATGGACTCGTTGACCCATGTGATTGTGTGGCAGTTCAGGACACTGAACTCTTAACTAATACTACTAAGAAATTTAAGTCGTGCAAGTGATTGAGATTTATCCTGGTTTTTCGTACATACCTTTATGTCCTACTATATGGTTTGGACATGTGGAGAGAATGAATGAAATGAGAACGACTAAACAGGTATACATGGGACAAGTAAACGGAAGTGTTGGAAGGGGAAGACCTAGGCGAACGTTCTGAAATCAGATTGAAGACGTTCTGAAAAAAGGCCAGGTCAAAAGTACCCTAAACCGACGCTTATGTATGAAAGGATTGATGAGTATAGATGAAGCGAAAGAGATATGTCAGGATCGTAGTAAGTGGAAATCCGTGGTCTCTGCCTACCCCTACGGGAAAGAGGCGTGATTTTATGTATGTATGTATGTATGTACCTTTATGTCATTTCTTAACATAAAGGTATGTTTGGGAAACTTTGTTATAGGGCAAGAGAGTTAGAGTCTAATTAAGTATTTTTTCATGCAATTTGGCGACGAGACGAGTTCAAGTCCTTTTTAGAAATGAAGACGAGTGCAAACCCCTGCATGGTAATGTACTGCGTGCGTCACGTCATATAAGGTGTTAAATTCTTGCCCTGTAATTTGGAAACAGTGCCGTTAAACGAAGCAAGGTAATGTTGCACACTATTGGTTCATGAGTTATAACTGGCAAAGCCGTGGTACTTCCCCATGTGGAAATTGGCGGAATGCCCCCAGCGGATTACTCTGCTAAAGTAAAACCGCTGCTAAATAAATGATCACAAAAATATTTGATTACCATCACTAGGAAATACCAACATAGAAAAGTGAACTTAATTAACTAAATAAACGTGATACTTGATAAGAAAAAAAACATGCGGGGCAGTCTTTGGGGACTGCTGATAGAAATGAAAACTAAATAATTTCAAGCGTTCGGTGACGATGCCGTGAGATCCATGATTACTGTTCATCTTAAAAATTATCAAAAGCGAAAAGCGTAGAAAGAACTTTTTACTTCAAAAAAATATAAGAAATTATATATATGACATAAAAAATTAAACCAACAGCAGCACTAAAAAGTATAATAATAAGAATAAATTAATTAGTCGAAAGAACATTTTGCTTCAAAAAATTATAAAGAAATTATATATAACATAAAAAATAAAACCGACTGCAGCACTAAAAGTATAAATTAATTTGTTGAAGTCGGCTTTGTAATTTTTGTTTTATTTATTGTTGTTACTTGCAGGATCAATTATCATTTACCATCAATTTACGGAAACATCAAGATAGGAGAAACGTTTTTAGGCGATTTTTTTATTTGTAAGTTTTATTAAATACATTCATAAATTTATAATAAAGTTAATAAAATTACGTAAATCAAGTTCAACATTTTCAAAATTTTGTTAATATTATTAATTTTCCATTAAATACTTTTCGGTAGTAGTGTGACGCTGTAACCCCACAGCCGAAGTGGCCGGGCAAGTACCACACCCACATAACACCGACGTGAAGTAACATGGCTTGATATTGCGTTTCAGTCGGTTTGTGGGAGGTTTTGGAGGCCCGATTGGGGAATCCGTTTTCCGAGGCCCCCCTCGGAAAACGGATTCCCCAATTCTCCCTCTCCTTCCCCCCTACTCTAACCTCTTCTCTTCCTTCCTCAACAATGCATCCTCGAGACCTCTGGTATTGCGGAAGTCCGTGGGCGACGGAATCACTTACCATTAGGTGAGCCGATTGCTCGTTTGCTAACCTATGCCATAAAAAAGTTTTAGTTACATTTTGAAAAAATACCACGAGTTTTTTCAGTATTTTCTTTTTTGGTATGTATTTTATTTTTATTTGCATTTTATGAAATTATTAAATATATTCAGATATTTAAATAAACAAAGACAAAAATTAAATTGATTCAATATTTTCGATTTTTTTTCTAAATTATTGTTTATTTTTTAATATATATAACTTATAATCTAATAAGTATGTAATTATTTTTTTAAATACTTTAACCATTTTTTTGGTTTTTTTACTTCTTGTTGTATTTTATTATTTTTTTAACTAGGTACATTATGAAATTCTTTATTAAAATTTCATGATTTTTTATAAAACTTGATTTTTTAGAATATTTAATTAATTGTTTTCATAAATTTTGGTTTAAATTAGTTAAATTACGTATTAAATTCAAAATTTTTCAAATTATAGATATAATATTATTTTATGTATAAAATATTATTTCTAGTTAAAAATATCGAAAAAAAAATATTGCATTTTATCTAATATGTAAAAAAAAATAGTATGATTTAAAAAGAATATTTCAAAATTATCATAATTTTTCAGACGTTTGATAATTTTACCGGGCGAGCGTCCTACGACAATTAAATTTACGAACCAGTTCGCAAAAACACCGTGAAAATCCCCCATTTGAAATAAAATGCACGCGGTTGCGGTAATTTAGTTGTACGAGTAGTAAATTATCTATTGAAGCCATTTTGTATTTGTAAACAGCATAAAGTAACACTAATTAAATATATGTTATTGCATTTTATGAAATAATTGAATATGTCTAGATATATAAGTGGATTAGGAAAAAAATCGTAATGATTTTATATATCTTTTTTATGAACTATTGTTATTTTTAACATTTTTAAATAATATTTTCTATAATAAAAGTTGAATTAAGCAAAAGTACGTAAATTTTTAAATTCTCGATTTTTAGAATATTGATTGATACTCGTAGTTTGTTAGATTGTATATATTCCAAACTTTTAATAGTTATGTATATATTTTAAATTTTTACTAATATTATAGTTTATTTTTATTTCATTTATCTAATAATATAAAAAATGTTTGTTTTACAGTTTTTGTAAAAAAATTTCAAGAACTAAGGTTTAACTTACTAAAATTGCGTAAATATAGTATAGTTTTTCAAAATATTAGTAATAATTAATTTTTTCATAAAACATTATTCAATTTATAGTATTTTAGTAATTTAGTTTTTGAAAATTTTTTTTAGGTATCATAACAATACTTGTATATGAAAATCGCCGTTTCCGAGAATTAGATTTTAAGTACTAGTATTTGTACATATTATACTAACGACTGCCCGCGACTCCATTGCGTAGTAGGCTCGGCCTTCGGCGTCGCCATAACCTCTCATCTTTTCTTGGTTTTTCTTTCGTAAGAACCTTCGCCTGACAATAATAAAAAAAACACAAAAAAAATTGCTAGATTGTTCCACCCGTTCTTAAGTTATAGCGTGGCCAGGAGAAATTGGGGTTCATTTTTATACATATAGTAAAGGGTATTAGATTAGATAATACCCTCTTTACTCGACAAATTCAACAATACATAACAAATGAGAAAAGACAATAAATGAAACGAATACAGGAAGTGTGCGTGAGGAGAATCCTCTTGCGCTTAATTATTCAGTAGCCTTTGATACGACGACGTCTTATTGCCTTTTACGGCCTTAGGTCGTATTATGAGATTGACATGTTCGAGATGTTAGAGTTGTTTGGTATATTGAGGGAAATTTTCACAGCATTGAATAGAGTAAAATAACTTTTTTAATTTGTTTTTTATCTTTGGTAGTCTGTTTGACTAATATTGGTTAGTGATTATGCTTTCGAAAGTATTAACACACTATACGTAGAATAGGCCAGCGATGGATAATGTTAATGGATGGAATATGGATCGATTGGATAATGGCAATAGAGAGCCAGCTTCTCAAGAACAGCTCCCGGAACACGCTTTTATGTGCATGGAGACAGATCTTTAAACTTGTGGTTGGTAAAAGTAACTAGACAGGCGGACACCAGGAGTACCATGGATTTCAATACGATGTAACATTTACCGAAAGTTCAAGCCCGAGGTGGGGATAGATCCAGTGGCCGACTCGACGGTCGAAACTAGTTACTTTAGGACTATCATCATCATAATCTCAGCCGTAGAACGTCGCTGAACATTATGCCTCCCCCATAATTTTCCAACAAGACCGGTTGGAAGCGGCCTGTATACAACTTCATTCTGCGATCTTTATCAAGTCGTCTGTCCACAGTGTTGGCGGACGACCTTCCAGCCCCATCGACTATCTGTTTCGCGTGCTATGTGCCCTGCCCACTGCCACTCTAACTGGTTAATCTTCTGCGCTATGTCGGTGATCTATGTTCTTCTACGGATATTCTCATTTCTGATTCGATCACGTAGAAAAACCTCGAGCATAGTCCTCTCCATAGCTCGTTGTGCGACATTGAGCTTGCTTATGAGGCCCATAGTAAGATACCACTTTCAATGTCATAAGTCATCACTGGTTTGAAACTGCTTTGAAACTATCACGACTTTGAAATTGGTATGCTTCTGAAACTTTGACTTAAGATCTTTCTGAAACTTAATCAGATTTATCATTCAAGTTTCTGCGAAGTTTTATGAACGTACCTTTTAAAGAGTATGTCAAATAAAATTCAAAATAAGACTTAGTAAAATAAATTTAAAATACAAACATAAAGATAAAAATATACTAAACCCGCAGATGAGAACAGAGTCGGAGATTTGAACGAAAAAAACATCTTGAAAGTTCGGGGGAGGCCGGGTCATTACTGGAACATCCCAAGCGTAAAATGAAGTAATAAAGCCGCCGCAGTGACTGGTATATCCAAGATTGTGTTTACTTTTTAGCCGCCAATGTTTTGGAGATTTTTTTTGACAGATTTGAGTAGTTTTTCTTGGAGCATAAGCGGATTTGGTACTATAATCATATCTTTTAATTAAGTAGGTATATTTTTACACTCCCAAGCTATAATATTATTCTCAACAGAGATAGTTTTGGTGTGTCTCAGCTATTAATATATAATGTTTGCATTGAAGACCAGAAGTTCTATGTAGTTTAACCCGTCCAGTGTCTCCTTCTTTCGGTGTCTTTCCGAACTACACATATAAGTTAAGATAAAAAATACAACATTTGAATAGTTTGACCAACTAAAAGCAAGTTTATACCGGTCGAATGCATTTGATCTGACAAAATTAGTTACAAACCAGAAGTATAAAATTGTATATACTCGTACATTAGGTGTACGTGCGACGTGGCTTAGCACTTTTTTAGACTTACACATGCTACGTACGCTCGACACGCGACGGGTTAAGAGAAAAATTCTGAGGTTATTGAAATTATTTTAGTCAAAACATACATATAGAGAATAACATACCCACCTGCACTTTCGCTCGCGTATCCTTTACGGTTGCTATGACTCGGTGTCTCAGAGCTGAGCAGATTTAATGTAAATAAGTAATTAGTTACACCATAATCCATCACATACGGGACCATCATGGCAATTTTTTTTTTAATCTTGAAATGATAACGGATTTTCATACGATTTGATTTTGAGATACTTTTTATATGCTGGTTTTCATAAGAGCTTACTGTTGTAGAGCAAAATTAAAACGTTCAGCGGTAACTTTAAAAATGTTCAACCACTTTTTTTTATTATAATGGTTCATCAAGTGACTCCCTCTTGCCTGATAGAAATCGAAGATGGAATCAAGAAGCGATGACCATTAGTGCAGTCGTAAGCTGCACTAATCGCCACCCCTATGATCATCTGAGAGATGCGTTTTCACGACCCGCTTGAAAGACTCAGGGTCATAGCTCCAAGAAAATATGTAGGCCAGCAGAGCATTCCACAATTTACTTACACGACAGAGGTAGGAACTGCCAAACTAATTGGTTCGTGGTAAGAAGTTTTGAACAGTATATGGATGCAATGCTAGGCCGGAACGACTAGTTCGGGATTGGAATGGCGAGGAAGGAATAAGATTAAAGAGCTCTTCAGAACATTCGCCATGAAACAACCGGTAAAAAAACGCTTAGAGAAGCTATTATAGTTCTACGCATTTGTAGGGGTTCTTGGTGTTGAGTAACTTAAGTGTCTTCAATAATACGGACAGCGCGACGTTGCAGTCTGTTAAGAGCATCCATAAATGTCGATATTCCATCAGTAGGAATGTGATGTACTCATTATGATAATATGGTTAGCTCTGTTGTTACTGCACAAAAGTTTAAAAAAATCAAATAAAGTTAGTATAAACCTAAGTTCCTACATAAAAGTTATCCATCGACCCAGGTAGCAGACCGATGACGTAAGACTAAAAGTGACGTTGCACAGACGTCCATTTAAAGTAAATTAAGGTCGGTACGTCTTTGGACACAAATTAGACGTCTTCACTACGTCCTAAAATAGTATAATAATATCATATAGAGACCTTCTATATGAACACGTCTATATGAAGTCAATAAGACATCATATCATTAGTGCCTACAGAAATTCCAAATCCTAACGTCGTCTTTCAATTGACCAATGGAAGACATCTGGTCAAAGACGCCCTTATTAAGTCGTAAAGACGTCTTGTTAGTCGAAACCGTAGCTCAAAAATTTTGAACTAGATGGCGTGACTAATTTGCAAGGTAATTCTACATCGCGCAAGCGTTTGTCGCATGTGATTCGTGTGTTCTCGCCTAAGCTCGGTTTTTGTTAATAAATTCACCCTATGGTTGCAATATTTATACTAAAACATGATAGTATAAATATATAGAATCCTTATTGAATGACTGAACAAACAGTAATTTGATAAATATTCTAATGGCAAATATTTAAGATGTAGGTCTTAAATTTATTATAAGAATAAATAATTAAGCAAAAGATTATATTGTATTTTTGAAATCAATTTTTATATTGCAGATTTATTAGTTTCTTTTTTCAACACCATCCTGAGGGCACAGTACATCGGAACGACGTCTTTGTAGATAACAAAGCCACGTTGTTTTGACGTGCACATAAACGTCATATTACCCTCCACAAAGACTTATTTTTGCAGCCCCCAATTATATCTATATAAATATATATCATAGGTCTTCAAGACGTCATCGAAGTCGTCCCCCAGGCGTCTTTTTTCAGACACTGAGGACGTCATAAGGATGTGACATATTGGAGTCATTTTAGGGGTTCTTTAAGGTAAATTTTGGGACGTCAAAAGGTCATATACTAACGTAAATTGGACGCCTTTACGACCAGTTTTTGCTACCTGGGGATTACCATTAGTAATTGCAGAAGAAGTATCTATAAAGAGAAAGGTGTAAGGATAGCTATAAAACTTCTAAAGATACATCGTCCTTAATACTAAGGTACATGATCTCAAAAATTTCATTCCAAAACTGGGTCTATTGATCAAAACATCATTATCTATCGGGCACTTGAATCTGGAGTCGTTAAGCTCGCGTCACTTTTATGAGCACACCGAATCCATATTTGGAAAAGATATTCATGTACTGTGAGTACAGTGATAAAACTTCACATAAATCATGATCGTAGTTCTTTAACCTGCAGTCAGTCACGGTAATCGAAATGTGCCAAGAGTCTGAAAATCACAAGCATACTCTCCGTCAAAGTATATATTTGAAGTTGACCGAGTCACGTTCCAGTTTGTGAGTCAACAGTGAAACCATATTCTTTTTTCGAAATTAGTCCTCAGGCTTTTTTTAACGGATTTACGGACTCAGAATGTCATTTTTTATATAGATGTTTTTACAATGTTTTTACTTAGGTACTACAAATATTAGTTCCAGTATATTGGATTCTACTTGTCTCACATTTGGTGTCGAGAACTTTACACGATTAGTTTTCTTCTCATTGAGGAGAAGATTATTTGTATTGAACCAATTCACAACTTTAGCTAATGCATTGTTAACATCGTCATAGTTTAATAACTGCCCTTTAATTTTAAATAACAGTGAAGTGTCATCTGCAAACAATACAATCTCGTAATTCTTCTCTACATAATAAGGTAAGTCTTTAATATAGATTAAAAACAAGAACGGCTCTAGTATTGAACCTTGTGGAACGCCCATTGAGATTATAGAGCCGGGCGATTTTTTACCATTTATGTCAACCCTTTGAATTCTGTTGTTTAAATATGAAGTCAAAGGGTTGAGAGCCATGTTCCTAATACCGTAGTGTTGTAATTTCCTGACAAGTATATCATGTCGGACGCAGTCAAATGCCTTAGATAAATCACAAAAAACACCTAAAGCATCCTGAGAGTTCTCCCAGGCATCAAACACATTTTTTATAAGTTCTATACCTGCGTCTATAGTAGAGCGATTCCTTGTAAGCCCAAATTGATTTTTATGGAAAATTTTGTTAGCTCGAAAATGAGTTTCTAATTGATGTAATATAATTTTTTCGAAAATTTGAATAAGCGTAGGTAGTACAGAAATAGGCCGAAAATTTGTTGGATCAGTAGTACTACCAGATTTGAATAAAGGAACCACTTTACTATGCTTCATTAGGTCAGGAAATACACCACTTGCAATGGATCAGGTATATAAATACATAAGTACGCTTTTGAATCTGAAACTGACTTGATTTCTCCACTAATGTAATCGCTATCTCAATTAAAATACTAGTAGTATTTGAATTGAGATAGCGATCCTTTTTTTGGAAATTGATATAATTTATTATTTTCATAGGTTATATAAGAGCGGTGTTATTAAAATTATCATAATGAGTAATAGTAGATCATTCACCAGGGAAGTAAAGCAGTATCTTACGTCATGGGCGGCATATTGAACCCTGAGTGTAAATGTGGCTCTACAGGTAATTATTAAAATAAAATGACAAAAATTTAATTACCGAACGAAGCGAGGGAGTTATTAAGAGTCCTTAGTGAAGAGAAGGGTTCAAGCTGCCCAAGACGAAAACAAGCTTTATCCTCGAGGTACAATCTCTACTTTTTATACCTACTGCGTACCTAAGTTAGAGTTAAATAAAAAGCAGTTATTTAGTTAAAAGTAAAATAAATTATTAGTTAATACACAAATTGGATACATTTGTCCAGTGATGGAGGGACAGACTATTATTATTATTTTTGGAAGGAATATTTTATGGAAAACACTGTTTTATAGACTTTTGCGTTTATTAACTAAATGAGTTAAGTTAATTAAGAGTTAATTAAGTTGCTTTTGGAGCTCCCGATATTTCAGCACAGTTACATGCACCATGTTCAAAATTATAACATTCTATGGAAGTTGTTAAAATTACACCAAACACCGTATTTTGCTCCAAATTCATTACAATCGCGCCTTTTCTTTTTTTTTCTGCGTGCAGTCTGTGGTGGCTGGTTCGATTTTCGAATAAACTCTCTTTTTTTCTACAACTAACATTTCAAATCCAAATTACTTTACGACCATGGGAGTTTCATACAGCATTACATCCCCGGGGATGTACGTAGAGTATTGTAATATATTGTATTGTAATATACTTGCATTACATCATACATGTCTACTAAGAGCAGTAGCTTTCTGCAAGAATCTGCTGCAGCTGACTGTAAGATATATGCGCCGGCGTCGCCACACATGTTCCGTGAGAATCTTGTCACCGCGATTCGAGATTTTGCAAGGTGTCTGTTACGCCATCTTGTTTGATCGCAACGAAGAAACTGTTATTTTTATTACCTAAAAACACGGATTAAATGACGTTTTCTATAAATAAACCTAGCTAGATCGGCTTATTAGATACGAGTATTTTAACCGAGCTACGTACCTGCAGAGTTGACAGGCCGGTTGGCGAAGTTGGTAGCACCCCTGCCTTCTGAGCCGCTGGCCCCGGGTTCGATCCCCGGATAGTTCAAACATTTGTGTGCATGAACATGTCTGTTTGATCTGTGTCTGGGTGTTTATATGTATATAATATCATATATAAGTATGTAATATCAGTCATCAGGTTACCATAGTACAGGCTCTGCCTAATTTGGGACCTGAAGACCTTTGTGTGGATGTTGTCTCATAATATTAATATTTAGAGTTTATTAAAATTTTAAAAGTTATGCTGCTTTATCCAAGGTTTATTTAATTTTAAATAGATTATAAAAATGTATATTTTATTTTTATTGCAATAGATATCTAAATACAGACGTTGCAGATGATACTCGACTGATGTGGATCATTGTAAGCTGACCTACCCATTTACTAAACAGGTAAAAAATTTATCATTATTCATTTAAATATTTTTACTTTGAGTTTGAATTTTCTTTTCAAAGTTTGGCCTTTAGATACACTGGTATTTTCTAGCTTAATTCTAAAACCCATGCAAGATTACATTAAACAGGCGCCATTTGAAAGGTGTGAAACCTATGGTACTGATATAATAAATACATTATCGTCCAGATACGTAACTCCGATCTACGTTAGCTTTATTACTGGAACAGGAACTTTCGAAAGGCGCATTATATGTGTACGTCATAAAACTCTTTGGTGAATTTTATGGGGTTTATCTTTTGTTAGGTTTTTGAAGAGGACCGGCGGACATCTGATTACGAAGCCCGTTAGGGATGAGATGAATGGCCCAGTAAAAACTTTTAGGGGATTTTTTTGGTTATTTTAAAGCGTATTTCAAACAAGTTGTTGCCGAAATGTTTGTTTACTGACTACGCTAGATGAAATCTACAATATAGATACAAAGAAAACACCTTGATCGGTAGTCGACCATGAATAACCCGGAACTAACTTATCAGTTGTCAAAGTTTTGAACACACATAACTGTGATAGAGTTTGATAGATAGTCCAGCAAACGAAATCACCCATATGGCAAAATTAGTGTTAGCTAAAAATATTGTGCGATTGAAGGACACTATAGGAAGTATTAATATTATTTGGCAAATACGACTCAATTACCAGTTTAAAAATGAAGCTAATATAGTAACGTGCTATACAATTTCAAGGGGAAGGGGAAGTCGTAGTGTCACTAAGCGTTTCAAGGGGAGGTCCCCTTGAACCGCTGGGTGACACTACGACTGTCATGGCCAGCTGGTCAAGTACACAACTTAACTGTTTCATTACTATCGTATAAACAACTTGTTAAAATGTTAATACAGGCAAAAGTATACGCCTCTGAAATGTGGTGTTAGCACCAAATGATTAGAATCCTCTGGACAGCATTCCGAACAAACGAATCGATCCTTAAAGAGCTGAAGATCGAAAATGATAGAAGATTATCAACTATTTGCCTTCAACGGGTCCTGCAGTATTTCGGTCATGCAGCACGCAGCCACACTGACTACCAGGAAAGAATAATCCTCACAGGAAAACAAGAGGGTAAAAGGCCAAGAGGCAGAAGCCCAAAACGGTGGTATGACCGGTTTTGCAGCATCTAGATATGCCGGTCAACGTAGCTCTCCATGAAGCCAAAGACCGAAAAGGGTGGAGAGAAGCAGTAAAAAGACTTCAGAAGAGTCACGATCCTCAACACTGGGGGAACGACTGAGGAGGAGGACATAGTTTAATAATAGTGGTGGGACTGAAACTGCCATTGACAAGCCTTGATGTAAAAAAGTAAAAGTCTATTATATCAGAAGGAAATTATACTGGAGCAGATTTTCAAGGTTACACGGTCGGTAATTTTCATAGAAAAAAAAATGTATTTGGACGAATATCAGAAGAGTCTACGATCCTCAACACTGAGAGAACTACTGAAGATGAGGAAGAGGATTTTGTCCGCCTGATGGTATGCCCGCTAGTGG
The DNA here is from genome assembly GCA_917880725.1 of Selenia dentaria. NCBI lineage: Eukaryota > Metazoa > Arthropoda > Insecta > Lepidoptera > Geometridae > Selenia > Selenia dentaria. The sequence goes on along the minus strand of OU862898.1, from coordinate 11,043,979 downwards.
TATTTGCTACGTCAGCCATAGCTTTATGACATGGTGTGTTATGAACTTTTAAGGAAATTATGACAATTAATGTTTTCGTACAATTATGCTCCAATATCGAAGTAGATAAGTTTCAGCAAATCTATCTCCATATATATCTCTTCAAGAGGTGCCTGGAATAGCTGATACTCCTAAAGAAATATTAGTCTATGTGGATGCCACCCTACTTTTAGTTGTAGAGAAAGACTCTCAAAACTAAGAAAGCTGGACTCTACATATTCTCCTTCCAAACCGTTTTGCAGTTTGCATATATTGATATGCATTGTTTTAAAGAATTTGGCATCTACTGTCTATTAGTGAATCTTGGGTTAGTAAAGCTTTGATGGTACTCGTATGCTTTGCACTAAACAGTTAAATGCGATGCAAATGAAAGATAGAAAACTTTTGAACTTATTATAACACGAGCAGTTACGTTATATTCCCGTAGTTTTGTCTCAGTTATGCATTGGCTAACAAACTGAACTGAATGAGAAAACACTGCATTTAAGCCAAATATATTTACACATTGTGCCAAAGCAGTTAAGATAACAGTAAATTCATGCGTGCAACCCTAAACACAACTCTCTTAACATGCTATTTAAACACTCAGTTAATCTTGATCTTTGATATATTACGTTATTATATTTTATGGCGTCTAAACTCAAAGAGGTAATGGAGTAAATACGTAATCATACATTAGCTTGGGTTGACTTGCCGTCCATAATTTCGAGTTTAAACTGAGCGCGCAGTTTTCAGTGTTGAATTTAAATATTGTGTAACGTGTAATAAAGTAAATATTGTATTATGTTCTAATATTTACGTTATTTAAAATAATTAAAAGGAGAAAAATACTTACTGAGGCCTTATGAGGTACTAGCTTGTGCCCGCGACTACGTCTGCGTAGGATTAGTACTTCGAGTAGCTTATTATTTCTCCAAGGGCATATCTATCTTTATACCAAAATATCATAAAATATGCACATGGCCAAATACTTAGTATATCAATCAGCAAACAATAATAATAAAATTAAATAATCACTATAGAAAAAAACTGCCATTACATTTCATCACCCTTGACGGTCGCCGAACATGTCTAGTGTATCGAGTTGTTAAATTGACTTGGTTTTTGATCAGAAACCGACACAAACTTTGACAGAACTGTCATCGTTACGATCTTGACGTAGGCAGAGATCTTATTATTTTATCTATGATGTGCCCAAGCATATTTCGCTTATTCACCCGCTTGATGATGGATGATGATGATGATAAAAAGTATCCTCTATGTTAAACCAGTGCCTCATCTACCTCCATACCAAATTTCATCAAAATTGGAAAATATGGATATTCGTAATAATAATACACATAATATTATTTGTAAATATTTATGTATTATGGACATTCATTTTCATTCGCTTTCCATAGTAACAAGAGTTTTGCCTTATACCACGTAAATTTATAGATAAAGTCAAGAAGATTTCTTAGAGCGAAAGGAATTTTGAGATACAAGACTCGAGACCATATAGATATGATCCATATAAATAGAAAGATTTACTAATTCGTGGATATATAATAGTGATGTATATTTCATCCTCTTGATCTTGTCCTGAGCATAGTAAATATACTAGAAACTTCTTTTTTTTCTATGGATGACCAATATTACAGGAAACACGCTCTTTAAGATTGAGCCCCTACACAAAGAGTCACAGCCAACTCCTATACGCGAGTGTTATCCCATCTACTATCTAAATATATCCATTTGAAATGTACTTGTAGAGTACCTTTTTATTTGAATCGGTCCAGACGTTTCGGAGATTAGCCCGTACAAACAGACGGACAAACATATAGAGAAACAAACAATTTGAACTTATTTTTCACTGCTTCCATCCCCTGACTCGGTTTTTAGCATATTTTTCATTGTACAGAAATTTGACCTCTACAGTTTACAATTTGTAGTAGTTTTTACATCTCTCGTTGTACCCCCTTTAGTCATCCGTGACAAAAATATTGAAAGCATTACTATTTATTTTAAATTACCTATCCAGTTATCAATTTTCATCACTGTAGCTCCAAAAACAAAGACTTTTCAAAAAAAATATCCCCCGTTTCACTACAAAAATATTGAAATCGTCACTATTTATTTGAAATTACCTATCCAGTTATCAAGTTTCATCACTGTAGTAGCTCCAAAAACAACGAACTTTTGAAAAAAAATATCCCCCATTTCACCCCCTCAAGTCATCCTTGTCAATAAATATAGAAACTATCACTTAAAACTGTCCAAATGCTAATTTTCACCACCGTATGTTCGAAAAAAACTTTCCATACAAACTTTCAGCCCTCCATTTCACCCTCTTAAACCACCACCATTTTTTATTTTGAATGACCTATCATTATACATATCACATCAAATTCTCACAACTATAAGTTCAAAAACAAAGGAGTTTTATACAAACGTTTTAACCCTTTTTGACTCCCTTATGGGTAGAATTTCGAAAAACCCATCCTAAGTACACCTTTACGCATCAAAAACAATACAGCCTATAAATTTTAAGTCTCTACAATCAGTGGTTTAGACGGTGCGTTGTCTGCCAGTCAGTCAGTCAGTCAGGACATTTTTTATTTTATATATATATAGATTGTGATGTGTTGTCATTGCAAGAAGTTGAGTGGATTGGAATTCAGTCTTTCTACAAACTGTACATTTAGTCTCAGTAGCGTCTTTATGCAATATTAAAAAAAAGTACGCGAAGGACTAACATCATTAGTTAATGAGGTAAATCCGTTTTCACTTTATAACATTGCAACTGAGATTACAGGGTTGGGGTAGGTTATAAACGATTCCCATTACGGCGAGCGACACGTTTAAGAAATAACCCTTTAGATGCAGCTGCAGGGCGCCGAGGAAACGTTGCTTATGGACACACAGACGGCTCATTTGATGTGCAGTGATAAAATGTGTAATGAAAAAAATCATATATATTTCAAGATTAATCGTAAATACTATGTACTGAACTATCATCGTTATTTTAATGTGTTGAACAGTTCAGATGCCGTAACACAAACAGTTTGTAAAAAAGTATTCGTAAAGTATGCGACAATGCGTCACGTTTCGGCGTACTAACTATGAGTTATCTGTGTGACAGTTGCCAAATAAAAGACAGTTTGTACTAATTCACGTGAATACATTACGATACACTTACCTACACAGTTATTTGTGCTAGGCTCACAGTTGTTCTGTAATAGTACTCGAAAGCACGAATATATGAGATAGAAGATTATATGTACTAGATATATCCAGATTAACGTCATGTACGTTATACTGGATATACCTAAAGCATATTGTATAATATTTTTAATGCAAAAACATGGAGGAATATTGCTGTTCTTGAAAATAAAAACTTCAATGTTTACTTTCGTGAACAACAACTCCAATACCTTAAATTCAAATTCAAATAGTTTATTTGACAGAATACAAGCATAAACATTAAAATTTTTAGTTGTTGTACAAATGTGCTGCGTCTGTATTCAGCCTGCAAGCAGACGTGCAAATGATTGGTCTTGTTCACGCGAAAGCGTGACGTCACCTCAAGGAATGCCCCGCGCCCGCGCGTTCCGCCGCCGCTGTCCTGCAGCTGTCAAACGACAAGCAGGCGGCTGAAGAGCAGCGCAACCAGTCACCCTTTTAGAGTCGAAGCTAGCGGACGTATACCGCTACGCTCCCGCGTCGCGACCGCATGGCAACCGCCATTATCAGCCCCGAGTCACCGCGACTGACTTCGCCGCGAGTGACTGCCTAAATCAGCCCGTGTTTACGCGTAAAACACTGACCGAGACGCATTCAGCTCGCGCGCACGCTAAATCCCGCAAAATCCGCTCTACGCCGCCGCGTTTCGCTACGACCCGGATCCGCCCCCAACCTTTACCGACGTAGAAATACGCGTACGCGAGTGCGTGAACCAATGCATCCATAAGACAATACAAACACTATAACTACAAGTGAACAGTTCTTCAGCCCCTTCAGCACGACGTCCAAGGCAGGACGCTTCCACCGAGGACTCACGGTCACCAGCCCCCATCAGTTCCAGATTCATCCGACATCCCAATTGGAGACCAGGTATTTATCCTTACTCCTCTTTTCACGATCGTATAGTTGCAGGAAACTGCTCGCACTATTTATAACTACAAATTTAAAAATATCCTAATTAATATTTGTGCCCTGAAAATCTAAATATTCTTTAACACTATAAAAGGAATTATCTAACAGCCACTTAGTTAGCCTCTTTCTTAAGATTTGTCCATCTAACTGTTTCAGATCATCTGGTAACTTATTATATACTTTTATACACATATTATATACATTTCTTTTATAAATGTCCTTATAGCACCGAGGTTGATATAAGTTTTTGTACTGCTTACGTTTGTACTGCTTATTGTATTCGCTACTGCCGTTTTGTCTACAAACTACATGACACTTTGTTGTATGACAACGTGTTCTGGTTTGATCACAACGAACGGACGGGATGTATACTTTATTTGATAGCAATGATTTAGAAATACAGTAAATAAGGAAACAAACTAAAGGATTAATCACCCGTACATGGAAATAATTAAAGCACATTAAAGCTTATCAAATACACCATTTTGTATTTTTGAGTGTGATACTCGGGTCATCAAGACGATTCTGTTAATGATGTATTATTTATTGGTATCGGTTGAGACATGGAATAGTGACGAGCGGACATAGGAACATACACTGTAGTGTACTTACAATTTGTGTTTTTTTACAACCGTCGTATATACAGGGAGATTCAGTCAAATTGCAGGATCAGCGTGGTATGGCGGATGTCCTATATTTAGTATTTGTGGTGCCTGAAAATGAGTGTTTTCTATAGTGTGCGTTTTAGATTCATCTTTCATCTTGTGGCAAAGCTGGTGTTTCACTTTCTTTCCAATTCTCGCCATATTTTTCTACGATATTTAGTACTTACGTTGATTTTGGGGTACAATGATTATATGCTTCTTCTTCTCCTTTAAGTCCTCAATTACTGAAGGTTGGCAATCAACTTCTCAAATTTTTCCTTGTCAAGTGCCATTCTGAACAATTGCTCCACGGTCTTAATCCCTGTCCACTCTCTGATATTACAGAGCCAAGACATCTTTCGTCTACCCGATTTACGCTTCCCGGTTACATTTCCCATCATGATTATACCTACATCATATATATGCACACTAGACGCAAAATATTAGCATATTCTGTTTAAATAATTCGTCTTTAATTTGGTGGTATGTTGTTCTTCAAAACATACATAAATTTACAGTTAATATTGAATAAAATTGTTTAATAATCATTCATTATTGAAGTTGTCAATCTTTCAAATATTATTTATGCCTCTTCAAAAGAGCTTCTTTGGTATAAAAAGTAGATTTCACTAGCTATATCGAAATATTTTTGAATTTCAACTTTCGAGTTCCGAAATAGTATTTAAGCGAACGCTTTTCGCTTTCAAGAGGATTCTTACTTCAGATTTGAAAGGAAAATATTAATAATAAGGTTTACTTTTACTGTGGTCTCCAATTGTTAATCTGGTCTCTTTAATTTAGATCAGACCTTGGTAAAAGTGCTCTCCATTTTTAAATCAATTTGTTCTCTATTTTCTAAGTTAAACTCCTTTAAGAAGATCTGATGAAGTTTTATGATCCTCATACGAGGTCTTTACGGGCTACAATATCATTCTTCTGTGATGATGAAGACACGACTTCCCTCAGGTTTCGAGAAAGCTATTTCCTCATCTGATCTATGTTTGAGCTGAGAGTGATTAATTTGTTCTCCATACAAAGTGGTGAAGAAGGCTTGTGCTCTCATCAAGATCTATAGATACGTTGGTTTTCCTTGCCCCCTCCGTATGTCTTGTGTGTGTACTATAAACTGCCCTTTATTTCTTGTGTGCGTGACCGATCAACCGCCCGGCCCCCTTAACAACGAGTAAGTAACTTTTTTACCTATCCATAAACCAGTTCGCCAGTTCTCTACAACATTTTTTTTTTTAGAATGTGTTAATGCTGTTTGCCTCTACCGGCATTTAAAGCGTCACCAGATGGTTGGCGAGCGCAGATGGCACTCAGCCATATGCGGGCGCAGAGGGCGCACCGCCTAAGGCGAGCGTTGAAGACGCTTCGCCGCAAAGAGAGGAGTAGGCGACTTGCTCAAGAGCACCACTAAGGTACGGACCTGGGCTTGGGCTGTCGCCAGGAGAGAGGGGAGTCGGAGAGAAGAGAGGGGAGTCGGAGAGAAGTAACGTTCCCTGTGTGATTTTATATTTATACTGTGTGCTATTATTTAATTTATTATATTTCTTTTGTGTAAATAAAGGCAATAAGTGTGTGACTCTATATCTAGTTTCTTTTGTTCTATTTACCCTAATTTAGATGATAAAGTACTAGTTACTATTAGTTACCTTAGATTCTAACTTAATTTATTTTCTGTGAATCCCTTAGCTAGGTAACACGACATCATACCTGTCAAACAGATAATCGTTCTTTAGGGCTTAGCCGCAGTCGGGTAAAATAATTGACTTTACTAAACCCAGAACTCTGATATCGGTTTTAAGCATAACGAAGCATAACACTTTTACACATCTAATAAAGGCTATCCACCGTAACCATGAATTCTCCTAAGCCTCATTTAAGTGCTAACCCTTTCCTTAAACACCCTTTCAACCTTTTATTACCATAAGCGGCTAATATTATTAGAATAACCAGTAAATTTGGGTACCTATAGCATAGGTAACTTGAATTTTCATATCTACGGGTCGCCAATTAGAGCAATTCAAATAGACGCCAGAACATTAGTTATAGTAGATGAGTTTATTGAGCTGATGACTTATACGAGTATGCTTGTGAGTTTGTGAGTTTGGTTGTTAATTTGTTCGGTTTCGCTTACACGCCTACGAAGAAATGAACATTTTAATTGTGTATTGCTCCTGCACCACTTCACAACGAATGCTGGCATGATGATTCATAAATGTAGTTCACAATGATAACAAGTACAATTTGAAAAAATTAATACCGACTTCCATTCTATTCAGTTATTGGAGTGTAACTCAACAAGTACTGGACCAAATTTGATAAATTTAATTGGGAATTTAAAGGGAACACGGGAAGCACCAACTTTCAAGCAAAAAAAAAGATTGAGAATCAGATTCACCCTATCGAAAGTGATGACAAACATAAACAAAAATTGTCGAATTGAGTACCTCCTCCTTTTTGGAAGTCGGTAGAAATTGAAACTGTACTCGAAAAAGTGTGCTCGCTTGCAAGAAAAATATTCGACTGATGACGTACTGAACACAACTTTTAAGCCCCGCCTATATTTTTTTAACGCAGTTACAGTTCCTGACTTATTATTTCTTCGTAGTTTCACGCCTAAACGGCTAAACGGATCTCGATAAAAGCAGATAGATTATATCACAGGGAAGGCCAAATGATACTTTCATCATCATCATCCCCCACCACGCGGGTGAAACATCGGGGCGCAGCTAGTAGGAAATATTATCAAACCTACCTTACTATAGTGGGTTTAAAGATAATATTATGATCATATCAACATGTTGGTTTAAGTTGTATTAATAATAATTAATTAATTAATTAATTAATTATTAATATTAATTAATTAAAATGAGTGCAACGGTTACACCCGCATGGTGATGGATGATGACGATGTTGATGAAAATTATCCTTTGTGTTAATTCAGTGCCCCATCTACCTCCATGCCAAATTGCATCAAAATTGGGCCAGCCGTTTGAGCGTAAGAATAACAATCATCCATTCATCCAAATACACAAACTTTCGCGTTTATAATATTAGTAAGATCAAACGCAACTAAACAATATCCCCATCCCGTCGCCTGTCGATAAGCTATATCGAGGTCATTTTCAAAGTACGTTTTGATTTTATCAGTTTTTTTAAGTTCAAAAAATGGAAACTATTATAGTAGTTTGAAATACTGAAAAAATCAAACGTACGGGCATAGTAAACAATGCCAGGATTCCATGAAAAAAAATCAAGAGGTAGAAAAGAGTTTTCTCTTTTAGCATGGAAAGTACTAGCTATGCAATCCTCTTTAAGCAGATGGTTTGCTTTTAGGTTAGTTGCGTTTTTTATTGCCCGAAAACACGGATAAAACGGCGTTTTCCAATAAATAAACCTAGTTAGATCGATTTATCGCCCCCGAACCACCATGCATACTAAATTTCAAATTCCATATTTATATACAAACATATATAAAACAATATCACGTTTAAAGGCATAAGTTTGCTATTCACTTAGATTAGACCAAAACATGATTATGTGCAAAAATGCCGATAATCGAAGACATCTACAGAGAGGTGAGACGAGGTTGCAGATTTCAACGCTTTTCTTCACAAAATTTATAAACTTTAATAATTTAGCAATTGCTTATATATATATATGAGGAAATCAAAGATTGAAATTTAAATGATTTATTATGAAATCATATTAATAATAATATCATATGAAATAATATTTATGAAATCATTTATTAATATTGTGTACAAACTTAAATAACAAAATTAAATGACTATACAGGTGTGACTATGTCAAGCATTCCTATTTTGTATTCGGAACCCCAAAATAACAGGTATTACATGCTGCCGTTATCGATACGTAGTAATAGCCAATTACCGTTACCGTGGGGTTAAGCCTCTGTTCGTTATAGTTTTCAACGGAACCTTATTTGGGTTAATCCACGAGAATTTCATTTTATACGGATAATGTAAATAAACGTGAATATTCGACCTACTCGAGCACGCTCTAATTAGTGCGCTTGGCTTTTTGAGAACCGGAAATGAGAGGTAAGCTAACAATATTAAAAAGCATTGTGTGAAATACATTTAATGTACCAATATTAAATGTATTAAATAAATAAATTTTAAATGTAATACACCAGATGGTAAGGCCTTAACAAAATCTTGGTGTTAGTGTCTTGGATTCCGCAGCATTTATTAATGTTTACTCTTCAAATAGTCATCAGCAAGTGTTATTGTTCTTATATATAACTGTCGTTGTAGAGTGTAATATACTGAAGAACAACACGGCCGAGTTACTATGCATAAATGTAAATGAATGTCTCAGAAAATTCAGAGCGTTGTAAAGCTGCAAATGCAGGTCTTGGATTCCGCAGCAGTGATCACTGTTTTTTCTTCAAATAGTTATCTGCAAGTGTTATTGTTCTTATATATAACCGTCATTGTAGAGTGTAATATACTGAAGAACAACACAGCTGAGTTACTTCGAATAAATTTGAATGAATGTCTAAGGAAAATCAGAGTGTTGTAAAGCTGCAAATGCAAGTCTTGGATTCTGCAACAGTGATCACTGTTTTCTCTTCAAGTAGTTATCTACAAGTGTTATTGTTCTTATATATAACCTCATTGTAGAGTGTAATATACTGAAGAACAACACAGCTGAGTTACTTCGAATAAATTTGAATGAATGTCAAAGGAAAATCAGAGTGTTAAAAGCTGCAAATGCAAGTCTTGGATTTGCAGCAGTGATCACTGTTTTTTCTTCAAGTAGTCATCTGCAAGGACTATTATATTTATATATAACTGTCATTGTAGAGTGTAATATACTGAAGAACAACACAACTGAGTTAATTCAAATAGACGTAAATGACTATGTCTCTGGAAAGTCAGAGTGATGTAGAGTTGCAAGCAGAGCACTGCTTTTAACTAGTAGAATTGCACTTTCAGGAATTGTATTTTTTTCAAAGCAGTACGGCTGACGAAATATAATTTTCTGGAGTTTGTGGTCAATGAATTTGATAAGGCTCTGGGTGATAGGTGTGACGTTAAATGTCGGGTGAACAACTTATCCATCTCGTCAATTAAACTATGCTTTTCAATCAGAAAATAGAAGATCAGTAATAAAACTTTGTTGCAGACTATTGCATCATGTGTGTGAATTGATTCAAGAACAAAGTTGGCACAATAGTGGCTTACTTGGCAGAAACAAAATAAACGAGTAAAAGAAAGCACATTTCATTAAATTGATTGCACTGTATTTAAATACAATGTATTATTCTTAGGAACAGCATTGGTTTCTAAAGTTCTCATTTAAAAATCATGTAATTGAATTAAGTTATATTTTAGACGTACATTATTGTGTGACTTTCAATTATTTTTAAAATAGATGCGATAACGACGTCTTATACTGAAAATTATGAGATTCTACAATACTCGTAAGTGCCACCTATATTAACGTTGTTCTTTATAATGTTAGCTAGTGACTGATTCCTATATGATATCTATCGACGGTTTACCTTTCTTAGTATAGAAATACGAGTATAGCACTATTTGTATGTAAATAATGTCAAAATTACATATTTAGTAAGAAAAACCGTGGATTTATTAGAAGTAGATAGGTAATAGAAACTGGCCGTAGATAAGCAAGTACATTAATATAAAATAGAAGTGACCATCCTAATAGCCGATGCCAATAATTTATCATCCACAGTTTACCTTACTACCGATAGAAATGTGACATAACGTCCATAGAATTAATTAAATTAAGTGTCAAATATCTCCGGTAGGGTAAACCTACGATATATAGATTATTGGAATCGGCCGTAAGAATGTCAGGTGAAAACATAGTACCCAACCCGCAATTGTCAGTTGTGTAGAATATTAGCTTAATAATATGGTTCATCATGATTTACTTTAGTAAATCTTTACATCAATTGTTAATAGGTCCTTTTTATTTTATATATTTATAGAGCCAAAATGTGTTTTGTGACACTTTTATACAACAATCAAACAACGCCAAATACTTTATTCGACGCTTATCCAGCTTTATTGAGAATTAAGTACCGCTAAGTAAACCGCTGATAGATAGTTTATTTGGCACTTGCCGTAAGATATTATACATTATTGTTCCATATCATAGTATGTTCTGCTAGTAGTAGGTATTGCGGTAGTTACTGTCACAATAATTACATTGTAAAAACTTCATTAGAGGCCACGAATAGAGGTAATTTAAATATTACCAGAGCCCTAGCCGGTCTTATAGCATAACTCGCGATATTTTTCTATCTCAAAGAGGTAAGTTTACACTTTCTGGCTAAAAATAACATTCAATGTTTTAATACTAATATGTATTTAACGATTTGCCATACTGTTTACGCTCAGAACAAGATCCACGAATAAAATTAATATCGACGGACGTGTAATGGTAAATAGTATTTCAAAATATTTACAAATATCATATATACCAGATAATCCAGTAAAAAAGTGAGGCATGTTCATCCATAAAGTATAGTATTTTATAGTACTTAATAATCTACAAGACTGAAGTGAAATTTAATGTTTTTGTTAATATTGTCAGGTATGTTGTTGTATGTTTTGATGGACTGTATGTCTCGAAGCTATTACAGCTCGTAGATGCTGGGCGGTGTTTAGAATTGTTGCTAATGTAAAAGTGTCTTCTCTTTTTTTCTTCTAGTTAACCTTTTATACTTGATAATATTTCTGGTTGATGTATTGATTGGCTTTATTGTCAATTAACACATTAAGTTAAATTAGAAGATTTTAAAAACGTGTTGTATTTATGTTATGATTATTACTTGATGTGTTATGATTTTGTTAATAGTTAAAAGTTTTGTTAACATAATCAGAGTGTGCTGAATAATGGTAATTAAAAATATCAAATGTGTATAATGATGATGATTGTAATAGCTATATAATATACCTAACAGTAATAACGGTTGGAGAACATGAGGCACACTGAGAAGACTGAAACTGCAAGCCCGGACGCATCCGGTTACGCGAGTGCTCTTTGGTAAACTGAATTACAAGAAATCAGTTTTGAAATTCTCTACTTACCTACTGCGTAAGGTATACTTTCAAATGTGATTTTACTGATTTATACATTATGACTGTTCATTATTTTAACAAGCACCCTCACAAGCAGCGCGGCTCTGGCGCCGGCCGAGCCGCTGCAGCCCTCGGTGCTCGCCGCGATCTTGCACCGTAAACTGAGGATGGGTTCCCGGACATGCCCGAAACCTAGGTCGATAACGTAGGTTAACTACATGAGTAAAGTCGTTTTAGATATTAAATTAATTTTCATGCTATAATGATATGATGTATACTATTTAACAAACATTTGTTTTTAATTCTATATACTAGGTTATATATTGTAATAGTGCTTACTTACTAAATAAAAATGCAATACAGTGGAAAGGGCTTCAAACATTTACATTGTGACTTATTTTTAGATATAATAAAACATTTTATATTTTTATATAACAAACTGAACCGCCAGTATCATCGGTCTTTTGATTTATAGGATACGAAGCCACAGAAATAAATTGTAACTATTTTATAAAATAAATACAAATAATGCTTCTTTAGTGTTAGTAAAAAAATCCATTAAAAATCAACAATGGCCACTTTTAGGATGTTTTTCGCCAGTAAAGACAGAATGCCGACCCCATTTAGGATAGCTCTACTTCTTGTTCTCATATTTTGTGATTAGACACGGCCATAACAGGAGAAATATGATGTACCAGTTGAAACCCTCACGGTTATAAAAATCATATTATGTAACAAATTATCTCTAAGTAAAAATCCGTCATAGATTCATTTATATAAATCCGTTCTAACGTAGATAGTAGTATAGTACACAGTATTTGGTGTCGATTCTGTAAGCATTCGCTAAACTAAAAATTTCTAAATTACCGAAGTTCTTATTCTGTTAGAATAAGGACCACCATAACAAATCTTTTGTTCGGTAGTTTAGTTTAGCTTTTTGAACAAGTGAATCACTACCTTTATCGCTCTACCAATATTCTATATAATGGTAGTGATTCACTTGTTAAAAAAGAACGAACTAAACTAATGAACTAAAAATTTACTGTGGCTGTCCTTATGTTGTTAATAATAAATTCCAAAACCATTTAACACTTAAAATGACACATCTAAAAATAGGATTATTCTGTTCAAATTTATTATTTTAGGTTAGTTTAGCGAGCACCATGTTACATGACGACTAAACCTTCTAAAATATGCCCACATTTGAAGAGAAATGTCTAATTTTAGTGTAGTCATTCGAAATGTCATACTAATTAGGATTTTAGCCTGAACAAAATAAGTACTGTCATAATTTAGATTTTTATTTAAGAGAATGCTTACAGAATCGACACCATAATATCTGAGTAGACATTGTATTTTTTTATCTTTTTAATTGTATTGTAACACTTATTAAAAAACGCATATATTGATAGTCACATCAACTTTATTAAGAAAATACAGCATATAAGTATTATACATATATGTCTTGTTTTTTATATAACATATTACATGAACCGTTTACTACAACTACATTAAGTAGCAACACAATAACCCTTTCGTTCTAAATCCCCTGGCAGCGTGTAAGTACTTGCGGTTAGCAGCAACATTAGAAACACCCGCATTTCCACTAAAATTTTGACTTGAAAGCAGCGAACTACTAAAATATTCTATTTGATCCTGTAGGTCAGTACAATAAAACTGTAAGTCAGTGATCAAGCTTAAACAATAAGAACAATACCTATAATAAAAGTTAAATATAATATTGTATAATAATACCTAAAATACCTTACGGTACGACATATTTTAAACAATAATTATAGCAGCAAAATTCAAATCCCAAAATAATCTAAAATCTTGATTGTATTCCAGGGGCATCTGCTGTGACATGTTTGACATACATGTTTGTGTATTAAATCTACGGAAAAAGCAAATTTAGATGTCTAATGGGATTTACACAAAAGGATCTGTATTTCTTCTCAATTAACGGCTATACACTTAATAAAAATAACATTTAACAATAACGTGTTACATTTGAAAACATATTTAGACATACTGCTGTTTTTAGGGTTCGGTAAGTCAAGAGGAAAGAGAAAAAATTTTAGATGTCTATATGCCGGTTTGCCTTATTGTCTGTATATACCTTTATTTGGCAAGAAGAAAAGTCTCACATCACAAGTACATTATAGGAAAAAAACGAAAAATACTAATTTTCTTTTTATATCACAAAAAAGATTTTTCATGTTCAAAGTGGTAACACATACCTGGGCGATTACAGATAATACTCTAAAGTAATACGAAAAATAATTAATACTTGCCAAGTGCGTATTGGGCTCTTGCTAAAGATACAGTCATGACACAATATTTTGTGAGGTGGTACAGAACTCTCGTTACGCGATCCCGACCAGCACTGAGTTGGATTTTTTTTCGGTTTCTTATGTCGTCATCGTCGCGTCGTTCTCCTCATTACTGAGGGTCGTGATTCCCCTTCTGTATAATTATAGCTTTGACAAAGCTTCGCCATCTGTTTCTATTGTTTGCGTCGTGAAGTGACTTATGAAAATTTGTATCCACAGTAGATTGGATCTGGTCGGACCACATTAAAGGGCTGCGCCCTCTCGATCATTTGCCTTCAATGTTGCCCGCAACTATTAGTTTTTCTAGGTTCTTAGGTGACTCTTTCCATATGCCAGAAGAATTTTAATATTCTACGAAGACAGGCAGTAGAAAGTCTGGTCTTAATTTTTAGTTCTCGCAGGATGGATACATTGGTTCGAAAGGCAGTCCATGGGATTTGAAGCATTTTTCTCCTTGACCACATTTCGGAAGCATCGATACGGTCGCGATCTGTTTTCTTTAAGCACCAGGTTTTAACACTCTAGCTGAAAATTTAAAATATCAATGTATAGACCAGTATAACTTTCGTCCTGATATATCGTCGAGATATATTGCGATTTTTCCAGACTTTATACAATTGAGACATAGCACCCTTGGCCATCTCTATAGACGTATTCTTATTTCATAGGAGCCAGTGTTACTTATACTAGTAGTAGTTTCTTATGTAGTGAGTATTTAATTATTGTATTCTTATTATCAGCAATTTGCAATATCGGCCGAGTTGCTGGGCGTGACAGTCACTTTGTATCGCAACCGAGCTTAAACGATACTTCTTCGATATTTATCTCAGCCCGTATAAGATGCTTGATGGATCGGCTTAATTTAGTTAAACAATGTTAGTCAACCAGTTTACAGTCCACATTTGTAGGTATATTTAAATGTGTCGAGAAAAATAAACAAATAGAATGTATGCCTACATTACACACAGAAGGTCAGCCTAAAATCTAGTGATACTAATAATTGATAAAGCTAAGTCACTGAATGTACTGTTACCTATGCCCCTAAGTTAATGCGTAACGAACGCATGTGTAGGAGTGTTTTAGACCAGTAGTTTGGTGGTAATTTGTTTGACCCATGATCAGTAACTGTTTCGAAAAAGTGCCGATATTTAAAAGTAGGTGTTAGTGTTTGATAGTAAGGTACAGTCGATTAGAACTTTTCAATTCAATTACTGTGATCACTACCCACTTGAATGTGTGACCACTGTTGGCATTTAGCAATGGGGCTCAGAAATTAAA
This sequence comes from Selenia dentaria, assembly GCA_917880725.1. Lineage (NCBI taxonomy): Eukaryota > Metazoa > Arthropoda > Insecta > Lepidoptera > Geometridae > Selenia > Selenia dentaria. The sequence continues at coordinate 11,028,463 of OU862898.1, read as the reverse complement.
AAACCAACTTGGAAATATGAGAAAGCCGCCAAAATAAAGCAATAAGCAAGAAATTCTAATTTCAATAATTTATTTGCCAGAACACAAACATAAAATATAAAATTTGTAGTTGTTGTACTAAATGTGCATGCAAGAAGATGTGCAAATGTTTTTTTCTGAATCACATAATTATAACTGCAAATTTTAATTGTTGTTTGTTATACAAAAGTGCAAAGTTGCTTTTTAACCGCGTGCTCAATTTTAAATTGATGACCGAGCAAGCGATAGATTCAAAGATTTAATCACGAGCGCAGCGAGTGACCCACAAATTTGATTTCTGAGCGTTAGCGAGGGAATCAAAAGAGCACGAGGTGAAAAATCTTTGCACTCAAGTGGAACACGTCAATTTTCATCCCACCTCAGCGAGGTGATGACTAAATGCAAAAAAATAACATTTACAATCACAAGATACTTTTATTTCAGTTTAGGTATTAACAACTACATTATGATAGGTAAGTATTACAGAATAATCTTTAATTTATAACAAATATTACTTAATACAGTTTTTAACCTTAGGTTTAATTAAACATTTTAAACATTATTACGTGAAAAGAAAATGGCGCGCGTAAAGCTAATTAAAAAAAAGTGCAACAAGAAGATTCCGAGTCTGAGTTTTTAACAAATTAAAAAAGGTTGAATGATAAATTCGGCACCACGGAGGTAGAAATTAATAGGTTCAATGAAGTTTTTAATTCAGGAACTTAGTTCACGTGATGTTCTAAATTCAATTTACTTTATCGTCTAGCGGAAAAAACTACTTTTGCACTCAGATATCGAAGAGCAAAAATACTCTTTCCGAGATGGGGGGATAACAATAATACTAGTTAATGTTTTTTAAATGACTGAAATTTTAAATACTGTTTTTGCTGGTATTAGTTTACTACTTTAACACTAAAAAAACAATTATCTAACGGTCACTTAATAAGCCTCTTTCCAAAGATTTGTCCATCTAACTGTTTCAAATCATCGGGTAACTACTAATTTACTATTAATTAAAAATGCGGGATTACTCACGTAATATTTATCGGATAGGTCCGACTATAGTTTCGACCACATTCGGCTAAGCGAGACGTCATCGACGCGGGCGTCCCGAACGCTCCTTGAAAAAGGCCACCGAATGTGGTCGAAACTATAGTCGGACCTATCCGATAAATATATATTATTATATATAATATAATTATTATATAAATAAAAGTATTATTACTAATTTACTGTAAAACACATATAACATCTTCAATATATCGGTTAAACGGTACTATATTAGTAACAAATGTATGTCAGATACCAAACTGAGTACAATAAAGAAGTACAACAATACAGCTAAAACTACCAATCTAGACTGCATAGACATAAAATTAACTAGCAAATCAAATACAAAGAAAGCTATATTCTAAAGACTTAAACAAGACGACATACAGGAACTATCAGAAAGATACGCAAAAAAGAGACTGAGAGATGACTCCTTGACAACTCTCTTGGCCAATGATATGCATTCAGAGATCTCTGGACAGCACAATGGACTAAGTATTGTTTTCAAAAACAGATTGCCATGTAGCGGCTTAAAAACCGAACACAAAAATTGTCATTTTTAACAGAGTGCTTCCGTGTTGTGGAAGGTACGTAACTCCATCAGCCCGGTTGTTAACTTAGAAACCTTATGGAAACCAATTTCCCTACTAGGAGAATTCATTTGCTCAATATACAACGTCTGAATGTAAAAAAATATTTACCAATAAATGGAACCGATTTCAATACAAAAAAGTGTGGAATAACTTGTCAAAGCTGGTACCATGATAGTTCTAAAGCACCTATTATCACAATATTGTGCGCATGATACCCACTTCGACCAGTTATTTCACATTTTTCAGTGTTGAAGTCGGTTCCATTCCTTGGTACATATTTTTTCACACTTTTTAGTGACCCTTGTTACTTACGGGATCGATCGTCATTCACCGTCAATGATAATATCATCAAATCATCAAAATAGGCGAAACATTTTTAATCATTGCAATGTTACTCATAAAACGGCTCGAACCATCAAAATCGGTTCATAAACGACGAAGTTATCCACGAACAAACATTAAAAAACAGTTGAATTGAGAAACACCCTCCTTTTTTTGAAGACGATTATAATATAATCTTGATCAAAATTGAAAGTCATTTTGTACTAGGCAATAATACTACAAAATTGAATGAATAGAACCGTTACCAATACCACGATTAAAGTCTACAAGAGATATTTATTATAATTTAATAGGAAAACTTTTACAGCATTGATCCGGCATTTGGCATATACTTTTGGCAATATGCTCGAATGCTTTAATTCATTTACTTTGAGCATTATCTGGACTAATGTATAAACTACAAAGAGGTATTGGATTGTTCTTATTGTAGACAGAAAAACAATAGACTAACTGGAGAACATCGTCCAAAGTGATACATTTTTATTGAGATTCCTGGTATATTTTATGTACCTATAATGGCTTAGTATGGAACTCTGCTGAATGCTTTTCGGATTTGCTTGTACACGTGAAAAAGAAAACATTACAGGATAACTTCTTTGTAAGTGCTTTGTTAGATTGTCTTTATTATTTACATTTTATCGAGGGTTCTGGTCTATCATAAGTATAAATGGTTAGCATGACTCCGTGCATGTTGGATATACATAAATGGATATGTTAAATTACATAAATGTTTTAATAGTTATAGTTATATCGGGTACCCGAACCTCAACGATAACCTGATCCCGGACGAGGGGCCAAGGTATAAGAGTAATGAAAAAATTTGAAAAAAAGTCCATGTCACTTAGTTAAGCCATAATACACACTTTCGGAAACGTTGAAACTTTTTTACAGTGATTTTTTAATAATGTAATCTCAAATAACAGTGCTATTAATTGCAACCAAAAATCAAAGTAATAAACATTGTTAACTAAGTAAAATAAATTAAGTTTTGACGAGTTATGGTTTGCAAAATTATTGTCAGTTAGTGTGTAACTTTGAAATTCCATGTTGGAAAAACAATTGATATTGTTCCTCGATACACGCCCGGCTTAAGGTAGTCTTGAGCTGGCCTTTCTCAAATGTCATTAGCTTTGCCGACGTCCTCTTCATTTAATTTATTTTCTTCGTGCTCGTTCGTCTGCTTAGGCTAATCTTGATCTGACTTTTCATAAATATATTTTTATATGCCGAGGTTTTCAAATATTTATCCATACTCGTCATCTAACCTATTCGTAACATACCTTTCTCAAACCTCATATTATTTAATCCAAATATGAAACCAAGAAAATAAACCTATAAATTATGACAGTTTCTAATTAAGTTTGCTCTGTTTTCTTATAATTAATATCAGTAGGGATTAAAATCATAACTGATGCCGACTGAAACTGCCAAAACACATTTTTTTTAATGAATAATGGTACCGACGTCAATACCAAAAGCGTGAACATGAGAACAGAGAACAAGTGTCATAACATGTTCAAGTCGGAACCTTGATTGTTCAGGTGGAAGTAGTACCTATTATCACAATATCGTGCGCATGGTACCGACTTCCACAAGTTATTTACACTTTTTAGTGTTGAAGTCCGTTTCATTTTTTGGTCTATTCATTTATTTATTATTATTTATTATCATTTATTATCAATTATTATTATCTTCAGGATCTATAATTAAAATGGGTGTTCCACAAGGGTCCATTTTATGGCTTTTTTTGTTCTTAGTATACATCAACGACTTGACACTTATGGCCAAGGATCTTTGTGATATTGTTTTATTTGCGGATGACACATCTCTGATTTTTAAAGTAGATAGGAAAGATAGCACACTAATTCAAGTAAACAACGCTCTATCTAGTATCTCTAAATGGTTCTCAACTAATAATAAAATTTACTTCTGAATTCAATAAAGACTAAATGTTTGAAGTTTTCTTTGCTTACTGTTCCATATTTGGAGTCCAACGTTACGCTTGATGGAGTTAAACTCGTAATGGACAAGGCAACAGTCTTCCTAGGCATTAAAACTGACACAAAATTACAATGGGGTCCTCATATAAATGCTCTGTCTAGGAGACTCAGTTCTGCTGCATATGCAGTACGTAAAATAAGAGAGCTAACAGATGCTTCTACGGCGCGGTTAGTGTATTTTGTATATTTCCACAGCGTAGTCATATGGGATATTGCGATGGGGTTCAGCGGCTGATATAGAGACCATCTTTATCCTTCAAAAACGTGCTATCCGAGCTATATACGAAATGGGTCCCCGTGAATCTTTGAGAGATTTATTTAAAGAAATCAATATATTAACTTTGCCTTCCTTATATGTATTTGAAAATATAATGTATGTTCGTAAAAAAATAAATAAATATAAGTTAAATAGTGATCACCACAATTTTAATACTAGAAATACAAATAGGATTATAGGAGCTGTACCTAGTTTTAGACTTACGAAGAGTGATAAGTCATTCCTAGGATTTTGTGTGCGTTTTTACAATAAAATCCCAAAACACATAACTGAGCTCACAGAGGGCAAATTCAAGTTGACTGTAAAAAACGTTTTAATAAAAAAAGCTTACTATAAAGTTCGACATTATATAGAAAATAAAGATGCTTGGAATACTCCACTTCTGGCAAGCTGTCTCTCTGCCACCCATAAAATGTAATATTTGTAGTACCTAAGTAGAAACATTGTAAACATCTATATAAAAAGAATGGCCCCGAGTTTCTTGCCGCTTCTTCTCGGTGGGCTCTATATATTTTGGGACGCGACGGTAGAGTCTTTAAAGTACATTATAATGAAAAGTTGACGTTCGTAAGTGCGTCTTTGATGCCTAAATTGAAAAAAAATATTTTGACTTTGTCTTTGACTTTGGTAAAAAAATTATATCACCATTTTTAGTATTTCTTGCATCTTATGGAATCGATTGTCGTTCACCGTCAATAATAATATCATCAAAATAGGCGAAACACTCTTGAGTTTTAGGAGGGAAACTGCAAAAACTGCTTAACCGAATTTGTCTAAATTTAAATGGGACCACCTCGGAAGTAAGCTCAAAGCAACAAGCTATGGATAGGGCTATGCTCGGGGTTTCTCGGGGTTTCTCTAGGTCTATCTAGGTGATTGAATCAGAAATGAGGAGATCCGTAGAAGAACGAAAGTCACGGACATGGCCCAGAAGATTAGCCAGTTATAGTGGCAGTGGGCAAGGCACATAGCACGCAGAACAGATGGCCGACGGGGCCGGAAGGTTCTGGAATGGAGACCACGGACCGGCAAGCGCAGCGTTGGTCGTCCACGGACACGGTGGACAGACGACCTGATAAAGGTCACAGGACGACGTTGGATGCAGGCCGCTTCCAACCGGTGCTTTCGGAAAATTATGGGGGAGGCCTATATAGCTTAGCAGTGGACGTCTTACGGCTGAGATGATGATAATGATGATGACCTCAGAAGTATACTCTACCAAGTTAAAGAAGAATTTTGAGAATCGGTCCACAAATAGGGGAGAAATCGGCTAACATACTCACAAAAAATACATACTCACGAACATTATAACCTTCTCCTTTTTTGAAGTCAGTTAAAATTAGCATGTAAATATAAGTATATACGGACTATAGGGAAATACGTATAAATCTTCCCTAGTGAAATAAACTATGAATAATGAATTTTACAGAGTTTCTTATTATAATAGACTAGTAATGTCTTGCAAGATCTTTTACAGAATTTATATACGTAAATCTAGCAATTGACGTACAAGTGCAAAAATTTGCAAGTTTTCCAGTTGTATTCGCTGGCTTCCCAGAGTTAACTGCAGAGGTCATGAAATTTATAATTCATGAATTTTACGATACGATATACGGCATCGGTGAACTTTCAGCTATTCCTTTCAGGCGAACGATTTCAGTTTCTGCAAACGATCAGAGTTCGTAACTTCTGAAAATACTTTGGATATGAATTTTCTTAGGAGCAGTTGGAGTTACGTCTGCAAGAATTATTACTCAGTTGTCTACTAAATCATTTTTAACCGACTTCACAAAAGGAGGAGGTTCGCGATTCGATTGTTTTTTTAATGTTTGTTACTTCAGAACTTTCGATTTTTTCGATTGTTTTGTTCCGACTTCATCTTCGACTTCGATTTCAATTTATTTCACACTTTTTTAGTGTTGTAGTCGGTTCCATTTTTGTTAAAAAGAATTATAGTTTATATTCAGTTCTTTTTCTGAAGAACATAGTTTATAAAAGTATCTCGTTTGTTTGTAATTAATTACTCTGGCATCCAATTTACGGTTCCTACATAGAAGCGAGAAGTACGTTGTTTCCAAATAATCAATACACAAAATTAATTACCCTAATATATTCCACTCAATTCTCGCTTAACAGTGAAACTTCTTGATAGCTTTCGAAGCAAATAATATTTGCAAGTTAAACATAGTTACGATGACAGTTGCAAAACACAAGAGCGGGCGGATTATTCCATGAGCGATAACTTCAACGTATAATAAAAATATCCTACATATCTCAGTAATGTCGGATTATATAACCAGTATGGATTGTTTCACTTATTACAAAATCAGTTTTGGAAAAATGTGCATGCAGGTTTGTTACCGTAGACACAATCTTCAGTACGACACACTAGTTTTCACAAAACAATTTAAGATGATAGAGTTCCAAATATAAATCATATACCGAGTCAAATGCTTATAATATTTAATACGGACCATTGTAAGCTGTACATGTGCAGTGGAAAATGCCGATGCGTGGTAAATGATTAGCTTAAAATAAGAACGGGTTTTCTATAGAGGTTAGTGCAGCAGAGGATTTAAGGTAAATTGTTTATTAATTTGTAACATTCTTGCGACTTACCTATTAATAGGCTACCTATTCATTAAGTTGCACCCATACCGTTATTAACTTGTAGATTATCCTAATATACTAAAGGGAGGAGGATAGTTTTACTCAAACAAGCATAAAATACTTTTATATGGTATACATAAAGGTTATATAGTGGGTTTATTACAAGTACTACTAACTTAGTTAATGTGATGAGTGGACTGGTTATATTACTCATACTGTTACGTGTATTTATAGGTAACCGAAATACGTATTACTTTTGTTCCAACGTAAAATAGTTTAGTGCTTAGTCTAATCATAGTTAATGTGAAAATGCTGGTGTGATAAGACTACAGCGATACATGAGGTTGTGATGTAGATATGTCTAACCACTGAGCGTAGCTCACAACGATTACAATTATTACTTAGCGCAAAAACAGTTGACCTGATTCAAATGCAATTTGGTATACCAATTCTATTTTATGCTATATCCGACGAAACGCAGGTGTTTAAAACACCGCTGCTTACCCCTTCGAGGATATATAAGTGTGACAATTAATTATGTTGTGTTTAAAAATAAGACGTATTGCATTATTTGCGTTAAGGTTTCTTTTTACCAAGTATTGAGTGAATTTCACCAGATTTTTTTTTACATAATATCTGAACATTACAACACCAAATGTTTTATTAATAGCACACTAATATTTAATAATTTTATTTTATAATTTAAAAATAAAAAAAATTCTAAAAATAAAAAGATTCTTAAATTATTACGGTTTTTAGGGTTTCGTAGCACGATGCCTACTATCGCACTTTGATGTTTTTTTATATTTTCAGTTAATCGATAGCACAATGCCTACATTTTGATACAACCATACATTAGATCGCACAAAGCCTACTTTTTAATTTTTCATATGATATGCATCGCAGTTTGTCAACTTTATAAAAGTTCTAATCTAGCAATAGCTAATGTCTATCTGGGTACAGTTTCGTTCATTACATTCATTTTATTAATCCATTGAAAGGTAGTGCGTCCCCTACGCACTACCTTTCAATGGAAATTTAAAATAAAATACTAGCAGTCCCGGCACCACTGGTGGTGTCATGCAATTGTGCCACCTGTAAGTAATACCCTCTACAAAATCGATTACAATTAGGTAGGTTAGGTTTACCACACATGCGACCACAACTATTCCAAACGGATTATGAACTCGCCGCAATGAATGCTGCTAACATTATATATCCGACGGCAAACATAAAGGGATGCATTTTTCATTTTTCTCAGGCTCTTGACAAAAAGGCTAAAAAAGTTACATGATAAGAAAACTAGCTCTGTTCGTAACAATTGCACATTTACCAGCTAATCTCATACCAGAAGGTTTCCTAAACATACAGTTCAAAGTTCTGCCAAATGTTCAAAAATGGGATGAATTTATAGATTATTTCATTAAACAATGGATGAATCCTCATATATCTCATGCTGTGAGCTGTTTTGATAAGCCCTATCGCGCAATAATTTCTGTGGAGGGATGGCTTACCGTTTTAAAAAAAAGAAAAAGCCGTTACTATTTATCAGAACTATACGTAGCAAAAGTATCAAATACGACCATGATATTCGTAGTAGTTTACTTTATTTACCAATTGTACGTACGTATTTCCTTGCAGCTATGACCCTGGGTCTTTCAAGCGGGGCGTAAATAACAAGTACAAATTGAAAAAAATAATACGGACTTCCATTATATTCAGTTATTGGAGTGTTCATTAAAAAAACTACTAGACCGAATTTGATGAAATTTAAATGGGACCACACGGGAAGCACCAAAATACAAACAAAAAAAAAATTGGAGAATTGGTTTACCCTATCGAAAGTTATGAGGTAACAAACATAAAAAAACATACAGTCGAATTGAGTACCTCCTCCATTTTGGAAGTCAGTAGAAAAGCATTAATGTCACTAAGTGCTAAGTGCACTAATGGTCATTGCTTCTTGATTCCATCTTCGCTTTCCATCAGGCGAGAGGGAGTCACTTCGATGAACAAATATAAAAAAATAAGAAATTGAAAAGAGAAGACATCACCAATGAACGCGTCATTTAAATTGTTTAAAATTTTATGGATCAAAAAATAACCATAACCGATTGTTTGTGTAGGTTGAGTACGTTTTTTTAAATATTTCATTTCATCTGGTCATAAAGGAATATTATAGAAAACACTATTTCCTGATGTTTAATTATTGTATTTAACCTACCTTTAATTATTATAATTATTATTTTTAACTTATCCTATATAAAATGTATATTTCCAGAATAGCTCTTGCCATACCCACTGTAAAAAAAATGTGTGTGTTGACTGTAGAATTTGTAAGCCACTTGCTTATTAAAAGTACTGACGATAACTAAAGTAGGCATACTGCGATTAGAATATTTATTATAGGTGATATTTGTCTATGTGCAAATAAAGGATTCATGCGACCAAAATGTTGGCAATATGCTACTTATTACGTATATATATTAAAAGGTTACCAAAAAGCAATAAAAGGCATCGTGATGCGAAACCGTTTTAAGAAGTTTTTTGGCGTACCAAAGAATTTCATGGGCACGGACCAGTCAATCGAGACCCTAGTTTTATACACATAACACAATCGTACGTTCTGTACGCATAGCATAATCGTACTAAATACTACGCAAGTAGATTCTTAGGTACCTACGTATTATTAAAAAAGTATCAAAACTCTTTTATCCAAATGTCTCAAGTGCTACTAGCAACAAATTTCAGTTACACCACCTGCCTTCAGTTTCTGGTCGACGTTTGATAAATTATGTATTTTCTTAAAAATATAGTTACTCTCAGCGACCTACCTTTAGTTCTTTAGTTATGTTAGTTACGTATAATTAAAAAAGTATCAAAACTCTTTTATCCAAATGTCTCAAGTGCTACTAGCAACAAATTTCAGTTACACCTGCCTTCAGTTTCTGGTCGACGTTTAATAAATTATGTATTTTCTTAAAAATATAGTTACTCTCAGCGACCTACCTTTAGTTCTTTAGTTATGTTAGTTACTTCAGCGATCATACAAAATTAATTACTTTAATAATTGTGTATCTGAATATTTATAAAGAAATAATTAAGAAATAAGATCATACTGTGTACGCTAAATTATATTTCATGATAAATGTGATTTTATAAATTATAAATTATTATTAATTACACATTCCCTATTTTGTATCTATACATGAAAGACATAACAGCTAAAAGTTGTCCGTCTCACATTTGTAGTTCATCTCATCGTCTGACATGTGACCAGTATAATATGTTTGTATATACACCTATCATAAGCCATTATTGTTGCTAAAAGCTTGATGGTATCCATCTGTGTATCAAGAATGCTAAGTCGACATAAAGCTATCGAGTTCCCACTTAGTATGCATCAGTCAATGCTACGGGAAACTCAGACGGTGAAGTTTGTATCAACAAATTTCAAGTTTTGTTGCTTTGATCGTGTACTATAATGGGGAACTTCAAATCATAGCAAACACCGGGCTTTACTTATATTTTGAAATAACTTTATACTGTTAACTATAAGAATAGTATAATTATGTAATAAAGGTTCTAATTTCAATTTGTTATTCAGTAAGTAGTGGTCCTGCATTCAAAGCGCGGGTCCCAAGTTCTACCACGTGATGATTTCAGTACAAACGTTGCTGCTATAGTTTCCTCAGCCAGGTATCGAAATTGATACCCGTCAGCCCACTACCGACTAGGCTAGGCTAAGAGGCCATCAAAATGAATATTAATAATACTAAAATAATAATACTATATAAGAGCCGTCGGTGAGTGGCGACACCGTGGAACCAGATTCTACCTGGGGCTGAATAAGATCCCTTGCTTGCCTTAAATGACCATCTGGGGGTGGAGACCCAAGAGTAAGTAATAAAAAGCTCCGAGGAAGTGTTAAAGGGCATAACGCTGGAAGTAGCGCTTTAGTGAAACCGCAGCACACCTCTCGACGCCATGTAGCCAGACACACCAACCCCCTTTCCTTATGGTCCTTATGGTGGGCAAGTCACTAAATATTTTAAGATGAGACTGAAATAGGCAGGTGTCGTAGTCTCGTCCATAGTGGCATATCTCCTTTATCACTTATAAGTTCAGCCTTCATTTTAAGTGCAGTAAATAGCCTTGCCATTTATCGCATTTTTAATAGATATACCATGTTACCATAATTCCATAATTAAATATATTTTATACCAAACATGCCTTTAAGTGTTGACTACAGCCCCACAAATGCTTTTGTAAAGAACTGGATGAAATCCGTGAAATGAATGCAAAGAGAGAATAATGATGTGGGACCACATCCACACAAGGCTTCAGATCCCAAACCAGGCAGAGATTGTATTATTGCCTATACCATATATACCAAGTGACTGATATACATCATTATCATCATCATCATCATCAGCCTGTAGCAGTCCACTGCTGGACATAGGCCTCTCCAATTGCACGCCACTTAGGTCTATCTTGGGCTTCTCGCATCCAGTTTTTGCCAGATATTTTATTTATATTTTATATTTTTTCTGATATACATACTTATATAAAACTAGCTGACCCGCCAGCGGCTTCGCTCGCGTGGCCTCGCGGGATACGGTAATTACAGATTTCAATTAGGGGTCAAATTTCACAAAATCCCGTCTTAGTGAGCATCTACGTCCTAAAATGAAACCCCTTGCAAAATTTTAAACTTTTAGAACTCGCAGTAACGAAGTTTCATACAAACTATCAATCCCAAAAAAACCCCTTAGGGGTTGAATTTCATAAAATCCCGTCTTAGTGAGCACCTACGTCCTAAAAAGAATCACCATGCTAAATTTTAAAATTTTAGCACTCGCAGTAACGAAGTTTCATACAAACTATCAACCCCAAAAAACCCCCTTAGGGGTTGAATTTCATAAAATCCCGTCTTAGTGAGCACCTACGTCCTAAAATAAATCACCATGCTAAATTTTAAAATTTTAGCACTCGCAGTAACGAAGTTTCATACAAACTATCAACCCCAAAAAAAACCCTTAGGGGTTGAATTTCATAAAATCCCGTCTTAGTGAGCACCTACGTTCTAAAAAGAATCACCATGCTAAATTTTAAAATTTTAGCACTCACAGTAACGAAGTTTCATACAAACTATCAACCCCAAAAAACCCCTTAGGGGTTGAATTTCATAAAATCCCGTCTTAATGAGCACCTGCGTCCTAAAAAGAATCACCATGCTAAATTTTAAAATTTTAGCACTCGCAGTAACGAAGTTCATACAAACTATCAACCCCAAAAAAACCCCCTTAGGGGTTGAATTTCATAAAATCCCGTCTTAGTGAGCACCTACGTCCTAAAAAGAACCCGCATGCAAAATTTGAAACTCCAAGCACTTGTAGTTTCTGAGATTTCGTGATGAGTGAGTGACCTTTCGCTTTTATACTCGTATATATAGATACTCGTATAAACATATCCAGACACAGGTCAAACAGTCCTGTTCATGCACACAAATGGTTGTCCGAGGATCGAACCTGGGGCCAGCGGCTCAGAATGTTGTTACCAACTGCACCAACCAGCCTGTCGAATTATGAAATGATTAGTGGTATTAACGGTCACCTAATGCAATTAATTTATTTTCTACCGAATTCCAAAAAGGATATTTTTTTAATGTTTGTTATATAACTTTCGATTGGGAAAACCAATTTTCAAAATTCTTTTATTGTTTGAAAGCACCAGGTTCCCGTGTGGTAGCATTTAAATTTCATCAAATTTGGTTTAGTAGTTTTTGAGTTACACACCAATAACTGAATAGAATGGAAGTCGGTATAAAATTTTTCAAATTGTACTTGTTATATTTTTACAAAAGCATTTGATCCTATTGATCCAGTCACCATAACAGAACGCTTAATGCAACCTTATTATTCTTCTCACTGCAATCGGCTTGGCAATATGCAGAAGTGTTAGGAAACTGTTCATTGTTAGGGATGTGAGGTCCAATGATATCTTTTCTTTTAGAGTCTTAGTCATTTTACAGGTCTGAAATATTGTATTGCTACGTCCGTTAAGACTCCTAGTAATACGCTACCATCAATAATTGACTACACTAAATAAGAAAAAATAAAAAAGCGCTGTGAGAGTCACAGCATCACAATAGAGCCATTCAATGAATGAATGAATGAATGAATATTTATTTGATGAAACATGGGTAGCATAAATAGATCTTAAGAATAAACAGTAATTTAAGTTTCCTGCATGTTTTGCCTTACGGCGTACAAATATTTATAAAACATCTAATATTAAAAAAAAAAAATTGTGTAACATATTATTCAATCTATGCAATGCATTAGGTATTATATTAAAGTAATTTTTCCCTTTAGTCATTTGAAAAATTAAATATAAATATTTCACTTATAATAAAATTTAAAATGTCAGGTTGAGATTTAATGTTAACAGTCTTAAAAATATACAATTCGGTACAATGACATTATGCTATCAGTTTAAGAATACAATAAATCACAAATATCAGAAATTTCCTGATTATCTTTAAGGTTGACATTTAAAAAAATCCTCTAGAAGAAGTAATTTAGTAACCAACTGTGTAACTTTAACTTGAATGCGTGAAGGGGTAAGTCTCGTATTTCTAACGGTATATTATTATATATATAGCTATATTATTATTATATAATATTATTATATTGATAGCCATACAGTAGGCATTATTTTTATATATATTGTTACAGTTTGGCATGGCCAAGTATTCACAAAAGCGAGTGGTCCTTTGCACATCCCCCTTTAATTTGATGTCAATTTTATCCTTATATTGTTTTACAAATAGGCTCATTTGCTCAATATACAAACTCGGTAAGGTATGTATCAAGTATTTATGTCATATAGGAGCCGTGTAACATGACAAAAGTTTCCAAAAAGACCGCTAGTTCACTATCATTGATCAAAATTGTTAAATGGCACGACCATTCCACTTGACGTAGAGGGTGGTCGGCAAACAACTATAAATCTGGGGTGCGCCACGACGGAAATACTATCTCAGTTACTGTCCCAGTGCATTGTGTGGGAGGTCGCTTGCGTTTGTATAAGGTACGTGAACTAAACGCTTACCGAAAACACTTAAAAGCCATGAGAAAAATACTCTAAATCACTCCTGGACTGTCTAGTTCTAAGAGTTTCACTGTTGAATTTTTAACATTATCCTACAAATATTATAAACGCGAAAGTTTGTGAGTATGGATGTATGGATGTGTTGATCTTTGTTACACTTTCACGCTCAAACAGCGGTGCTTATTTTGATGAAATTTGGTAAGGAGGTAGATGAGGTGCTGGATTAACACATAGAAAACTTTTCATCATCATCATCCATTAACACGCGGGTGAAAAAGCGTAATATTCTTGGGCACAGCATAGACAATATAACAAGATCTCAGCCTACTAAGAGGCCTACCACAAAAGAGCTTAATATGCAAACTATAGAGCTTGTCTGTTAGGTACGTATGGCCCTGAGCGCTGAGCATAAGAAACAATATTAGTTATCCATAAAAAATAAACTATATATATATATTTTTGCGTGATTCTGGTTGTACTACATGTTTTCATATATTCACACTCGCTAAAGGTGATAACTTTATGCTCTGTAAACCAGCTATACACCCTTTTATTTGAGTTTTGATACTACTTCAACCTAGTATCAAAACTCAGGAAGTACCTACTTAGTTAGACATGCTCTATACCTTGCACATTCAATCTCGCCGAGCAACTTCAAAATCAATGATACGATCCATATCCTCCGATAATGTATCGTTCACGTATGTTTTTATATACATATAAATATATTTTTTATTATAAAAATTAGTTTTATATATGTAATTATACATAATAACGTGTAATAATGTATTTTTTGCAGAATCCGAAGAAACCGCCAATATAACCTTACATGTCAGTTTAACCATCACATTTGTCTGTAACTACTATGCGGCTGAAAACCTCCCGAAAAAATCTGGCGACCAACAAAACTTGATAAAGTGAAGGAAGGACTAGTTTTACAGATTAGATAAATACATTTTATTAAGTTTAATTAATAAACATTATTATCAATTGATTATTTATGTTTTAACTGACGTTGCTGAAAGTACCGAGTAAACAGGCTGCAGTTACCCAATGCATTGGTAAAGAATACCAACTAACTTGGCTGAAACTACCAAATAAATTGGCTGTATTTACCATATACATTAGTAGATATAAGCAGATCATCTTATCTATATATATATAAATGTAACCCTATTTTTCCTGGTCATGCTATACATGCTATATATACACGCTATACATGTCATATTTGAGAACAGATGGAACAATCGCGCAATATTGTTTTTTTTTGTGTTAATTATTGTCAGGAGAAAGTTCTTATGAAAGAAAATCCAAGAAGAGACGGGAGGTTATGGTGAGGCCGAAGGCCGAGCCTATTACGTGAACGAAGTCGCGGGCAGTCGCTCGTATATATATATATATATAAATGAACCCCTATTTCTCCTGGTTACGCTATAACTTGAGAACGGGTGGAATATTCTCGTTAGTCCTCTATTTTGTTGTGTTATTTATTATTAGGAGAAGATTTTCATAAGAAAATCAAGACAAGACGGGAGATTATGGCGAGGCCAAAGGCCGAGCCTACCACGTGAACGAAGGCGCTAGTTTCTAATACAATAACATCATCATCATCTCAGCCGTAGGACGTCCGCTGCCGAACATAAGCCTCCCCATGATTTTCACCAAAGGACCGGTTGGAAGCGGCCTGCATCCAACGTCGTCCAGCGACTTTTATCAGGTGGTCTGTCCACCGTGTCGGTAGATGACCTACGCTGCGCTTGCCGGTCCGTTGTCTCCACTCCAGAACCTTTCGGCCCCATCGGCCATCTGATCTGCGTGCTATGTGCCCTGCCTACTGCCACTTCAACTGACTAATCTTAACAAAATAACGTTAAAATAACATTTACGTCGAAAAACACATGTCAGCTTAAGAGCTGCAAAATGAAAAAAATTAAAGCATTTCCACGCCAGTCTTGTATATACACTTCTTAATAAAGATAGCCGTTAACTCCCTTGCTACGTGTCATTGTAGCTGAAACTTGAAACAAAACCCGAAATCTCGTATTTTGCAGTACTTTTTATACGAATTGCATTCGCATGCGACACGGGTGAGGAACATGTTTTATTTAAACCTGAAGTTAAAACTTTCTATTTTGTTCCTACATAAAGGAATCGTAAATATGTAAAGCAAACTAAATAATAGATACTGTTACTATTATATAGATAGAAATAGAGGATTAAAGATATGAAACTTTTAATGAAATGATGAGACAGGCAAAGCATTGTAGAGCAGTGTCTGTTCATGTTCTGAAGCAAAATGATAAACAGTATAACAGTAGTTCTTTTTGTATAATGTTTTGTCCACACAAAAAAAACGTTGCAAACGTTTAACTAATAATTAGCCAGCTCATTAAAGCATATAAAATACGCCAAAAAAAAAGGCAAACGAGCAAGTGGCTCACCCGATGGTAAGTGATACCGTCGCCCAAGGACATCCACAATACCAGAGGTCTCGAGGATGCGTTGCCGACCTTTGAGGAAAGATGATAGGAAGGAAGAGATACAAGGAGAAGAAGGGAGAGGGAAAACGGGGAAGGGGGAATCGAACCTCCCACAAACCGACTAAACGCAATCGCAAGCTTTGTTACATCACGACATACATAAAGGTCCAACTTATCGCACCATTGAAATTGTTGATTTGTTGATGATAAGTTATTACTTTTTTCAAGAATATTTAAATGAAAAATGTTTAGAACTTAAATTAAAATATACTATAATAATAAATGGCTAATATATGTAATAAATTAAAATGTATAAACATTAATAATGTAATATCAATCTGGCATATAATTAACTATATTATTGACATGTATGACTTACAGTGTGATCGCAAATTGATTAATAATTATGCTCATTATTTTGTTCTCCTATATCAGTTATTCCTAAATCTAGGTATGAAAAACTTGAGAGGTGTCAAGGGACACCCGGATGGAACGAAGTTCCTCATCAGAAAAATAATGCTAAAAATACAAAACCATGGTAAATATTCCAATAATAGGTTCCGATAATCGCGCGTATAGGGTTACTTCAATAAAACTCCTTTCTGCGTATGGGAAGTGTTCAAAAATATATATTTCTCAAAATTAGATATTACATCCAGTGAATGAAATGCCTCCGCGAGCTTACTTTACCTGAGTCGCCATCTAGTATAAATTTACGGAACTAAATGGCGCCACTTGCTACGATTACAACATCTGGCTTGCTTTCTATAAGAGAGAGAGAGACAGACAGAGAAACAGCATACTATAGCAAAAAGTGTCGTGACAACTTTTCGTAAGATTTTTTTCCGTCTAGCCCCCTTTCACAACGCGCAATAAGGAACTTCGTTCCAATAATTGTAATAATTGAACATATCTAAAAATAATTTGGATGTTTACCAATAATAAATATCATGTATAACTTATAGTGTGATCGCAAATAGATTAATAATTATGTTCATTAAGATGTTCTCCTACATCAATTATTCCTAAATCTAGGTATAATAATTGAACATACTAATAATAATTTGGATGTTGACGAATAAAACATATCAACCTGATTTTGCATACCATTATGGTGGTATGTGGAGCGCTATCTATTTTTATGTAACATATTCTACATATGTTTACTAATTTTCATGCAAATAAACAATTTAAAATTACACGGGTATAAACAGTGTCAATTTTAGTATAACAAATTTAGCTTAGTTACATTATTATATACTCACTTTAGCATTACGATTTATTAATTTCACGGTTCGCGTGGTCCGGCCCGCACATATTAAATTCTAAAGAGGTTTATGGTGGTACGATAGGTTTTGTGATTGTTACAATGGTAGCTCAGCTATATAAGTAAGAAACAATAAAATTTAAAAAGTAATAACAAAACTATTAAAGTAATTGCTATACGTCCATCTTACTTACTAAGGGCTGTACTCCGAAAGAACACTCAGTAGTATGAACGAAACATTGTTTGGATTTTAATGTCAAATCTTCACTCAAGTCGAGAATGACTACTGAGCGAAATATTGTTTGGCGTTTACTGTCAAATCTTCACTCAAGTCGAGAATGACTACTGAGCGAAATATTGTTTGGCTTTTACTGTCAAATATTCACTCGAGCTGAGAACTACTACTGAGCATTTTTTCTGGAATAGCGGCCTAACATGTGACTGGATTCTTTGGCAGCATAACATAAAATAAATACAAAATTAATTTATTCATCGAATATAGGCACAGGTATTATATTGTAACAACGTGTTACCTGAATTCATATTTATTTTATAATTACATCACATTAAACATTAAGGCGTGCAAATTAATGTACATACATAGTGCAAATTACAATAATTATTTTTTTCAGTACACAATTCAATTATAATAATGAATTACATATTCGTCATGTACATTATATTTTATTTGTAAAAAAACTTAACAATGCTATACAACTCCCTGAATTCCGAAATATGATTAATACTTATAAATGAAATGACGGGCGAAGTCTGTCGTCTGCTGTGCGATTCTCTAATGATTCGTCAATGCGCTTGTCGACGAGCTCACCGATGTCAAATAATTTATGAGATATCGTACAAAAGGTTGTTTTTCCAACGTTTCTTATCATCTCGTCATTTGTTTCACGGATGTTGTCAAAGGTGCGACGATGTTTGCTCCTAGAGTACGTTCTGGTAAGCGCCGAAATCACTCACGGCGTTCGCACACCCATTCCCTTAAAAGCCCACGGTCATCGTGAGCGAACTCGATACGTCATCGATGACGTCACCGAAAACGCTCACAACGCTCGCAGATCGTAGGTGGGTTTTCGCGGTCGTTTACGAGCTGTCACTGTCAAGCATCAAATGTATAGGATTCTATCGAATATTGACAGAAAAGTTGCCGCGCTTTTCGTGACCGCGTAACCGTTCCGCTTGGGTTGAACATTGTATGCATTCATTCTAAGCGGAACGCTAAACCGGGGCGCGACAGTTGTGAGCGTTGATGGCGCTTCCCGGAACGTAGCCCTAGAGAATCGCACGGGTGATGGTAAGCTTCACGTCTGCCTATGACAGTTGCAGTGCAGGTTTATTGACCTACAAAGCTACAAAGTTGTAGACACTACACTGCTCTGGTTACCCGAAGTCAAATTTACTTACTACAGTGCCTTTCAAGCTTAATACTGTTTTACTTTCACACACAACAGTAACTCTATCCTCAAGTTTATGTTTGCACTTCGTCCAATCAGTAATATGGTACACAGGTTGTCCAACTCGATGCCGGCTTTACTATCGACTCAGGTACACTAGTTTCGTAGTTCGATCGCCTTCCAACCGCAAGTCATACCAAATTCACCATAGCCTTTTCGGATGGTTCTCTTAGATGCTTCTTGATGTTAGGTTTAGTAAACATCTGCTCATACAATCAAAAATGTACTATATCTTCTTCGTAATGATCAATGATGGTTGCATACCTCAAAGTGGATTTTATAAATGCATATTGATTTTCCAATCGTTTTACAAATACAAGTTCAGTAGTTCATGGTGTACAATAAGATAATGTAAGTCAACAATACTTATTGATACTTAAACCATTTGTATAAAACTTATACTATAAGTCACTAGATGTCGCTTATTACCAACTAGCTTGTTGCCTTAAAGTTAAACGAGATGTCGCTAGTGTCGCTCTGTCCTCAATCCTGAATTGCGTGATTTTCCGTGAACCATAGGTTGTAATTTTGATGTTATGTTCGTCCACTACGAAGTCCTTATGAACCATTGGACATCTGGTATTATTCACATGGTGAAGAAACAAACGGACAAATTAATTTTGGGACTGATAATCTTGGCATGATGTAATAATAGTATAATCAACTGCCTAATGCCCGCGTCAAACTCCACGTTCGATAAGGCGCTACCCGTTAATGTGCGCTAGGCGCTAGTATCCTGATCATAGTAAAAAACAGAATCAATAAACATCTAGTGTAATGCAACAGATTTATAATATAGTATGAAAAAATACTTAAGTTAGAAAAGGAACAGGAAGAGAATAAAATTCATATGTATTTCTCGCATGCATCGACCCTTCACAGCTTCGTATTCGGATTCGTCTCGCCACAATCTGCCAAAAGCGCATACTGACCTACTTTGGCCACATAGTTAGGAGAGGTAACGAGAGCCTTGAAATACTTATCGTGGTGGGGAATACGGAGGGCAAAAGACCCCGCGGGCGATCCCCAACCAGATGGAGCGACCAATTGAAACAGCCTTCCTCAATTGAGTTTTGTTCACTTGTCAGACACGCGATGGATAGGCACCGATGGAAGCAGATCATACGATCTCGGTGTACACCATCCACATCCACCGATAAACACGATCCTCAGTCATAAGGAAACGACCACAGAGAGAGTATTTCTCGCTTTCCGCAGAAAAAATCCTAAATAGACCCACAAAAACAAACTGTCACTCATAAATACGTTACCTATATAAAGCACTAGCTGAACTGTCGCCGCTTTGCTTACGTGTGCTCATGGGATACGGCGCCATTAAAATCTATAAAAAGTAGTGCCTTTGTTAGTCCTTATAACATTAGCTATCTCTCAGGGAAAGTCCCGGCAAAATTAGTCCAGCCTTTTAACGGGAGACAGACCCACAAAAACAAGTACAATATGATAAATTTAATACCGACTTACATTTTATTCAGTTATTGGAGTGTTACTCAAAAACTACTAGACCGATGAAATTTAAATGGGTCCACAGGGGAAGCACCAGCTTTCAAACAAAAAAATAATTTTGTGAATCGATTCACCCAGTCGAAAGTTAGGAGGTAACAAACATAAAAAATAGAGTCGAATTGAGTACCTCTTCCTTTTTGGAAGTCGGTAGAAAATCAAAATAGAATTTTTGTTATGTACATTGTTTTCTTTCATATGCATTTCGTAAACAGCTGTTATGTTGACGTTACAGTTTTGTCCTTTGTCCGTTATTGACCTTTCAGTTTTGTTTATTATGCATATTATACCTAAAGCTGCACCGCCGCCTTATTGTCTAACTTGAATGAGAATGAAATGTCACATTGTTCATTCTCATTTCCATTGATGTTTCCAGCCAATGAGCTTGCAGGATTTCGCCCAGAATGGAATTCAGATGTTAAAATGAAGCCCATTTCCATTCTACATAAAGATAGATAATAGGGTATGTATTTTTTTTTACGTTTGTTATAAAATGAGGCTATAGAATAAGTTTAATATTTTTTTGTAATATTACGAACTATACGTACAATATATATTATTTTATCGTATTATAATAGTAAATAATCAAATGTGTATTTTATTGGTGAAGAAAGTTGCTTTACTGCCTATATACTGCGTGTAAAAGCTGAACACGAAATTGTAAATAGTGTTGTAGCCGCGGTGGATTAGAAACTTTGTCAAGAGGGCTTTGCCAACAACAATTAGTACAAAATTACGGTCTATTAACCAATGGTCAGATTGTCCTCCCCTCAGACACATTTATGAAGCTTCATTTACGCTTAGCTTATAGTTTCAAACGGCTACCCTTGAATTCTGTATCAATAAAGAATTCAAGGGTAGCCGTTTGAAACTTTTGGTTTGTATAGAAATGTAAGACAGTAGTTTTAATTATTGTGCGAGTGTGTGGAAGACATTCGACACATTCCTACACTGGTACTATTTTCAGACAACTTCCACGAAAGAGACTTACAAACCACTGTCCCGGGGCACATTATAAAAAAAATAAGATATTACCAAAAAAATAGAACCGACTTCAACGCCGAAAAGTGTGCAATAACTTGATGAAATCGGTACCATGATAGTTCAAAAGTACCTCTTATCTTATTATATTGTACGTACGGACCAACTGCGACAAGTTATTTCATGTTCATATTCACATTCAATATTTATTGCATCATATATGTAACAAGAATCTTACAATTTAATTACAAAGCATCACATATGACCCTGAAAGGGTCTATAAATATCACCAATATGAGTTGGAGCGGACCAATTTGTCTTTACATAATTCATGTTAATCTATTTACAATCATTAAAAAATATCCTTATATTTCATAATTAATCCTTAAAAAATGTGTCTAAATCAAAATAACATTTATTTATTATTTCACACATTTTAGTGTTATAGTCGGTTCTGTTAGTTGGAAAAAAGAAATGTTTTTTAGTGACCCTTGCTTACTCATGTTGGGTTCGATTGACATTCACCGTCAATGATGCTATCAACAAATAATCAAAATAGGCAAAACGCTTTTCAGTTATTAAAGTGCATTTCAAAATTGCTTGACCGAATTTGATGAAATTTAGATGAAATCAAGCTTTCGAATAGCTAATATAAAAAAAGATCGGTTCACACGGTTAGTCGAAGGTGCTGAGGTTACATAAAAAAAACGTTCTAATTAATAACCCCTTCCGTTATTGAAGTCGGTTAAAAATAAGCACAATGCAGCAAAGCACAAATACTTGCAGTGCTAAAATAAGCATTTTGCAAAACTGCGGTTCTATTTATTTTAACAAGTAAAAATTATATGTTATAACATTCTTAATTTCAACTAGCTATAAATAAATAGCTTATTGCTTTTAGGTATAAGTTTTTTGCTGTATTAATCTACTATACAAAATACTTTTGCACACCGTCAACATTAAACATTAACAATAATTGAGATACACAGAAAACAAAGCACAATAGGCACGCGAAAGAGTCGAGAGCTCCATAACTACTGAAATAAAATTGCTAAACGGACGGAAAGGCAACCAACATCAGCCGTGGTATTCGCGCACCACAAATTATCCTCGGATATCTCCCGAAAAAAATCAACGTCGATGTGGAAAGGGAAAGAGGTAATACGGCCCGTCATCTTACACCAAGCGCGTGGGGCGAGCTGGACCAGGTAGCCTCCTAAATTATTTCCCTTGACTACCAAATGTTTGGTACCAATACGAATTGTTAACATATTATACATGCCAAAGTTTGTAAGTGTGGATGTGACTGATCTGTTATGACGCTTTATCCTAGGTACACTTAGGATTAAGAGGATTGCATAGCTAGTACTTTCCATGCTAAAAGAGAAAACTCTTTTCTACCTCTTAAGAAAGTTCTAGCTATGCAATCCTCTTAACGGACACGACAAAGTCACGAGTTAAAAAGGTTTATAAAATTTATAAGACTCATCTAGTAGACGTCCGTAGTGCCGTACGTACCGTAGACGAACGAAAGGCACCGAAATAGCTCAGAAGATATGTCAGTTAAAGCGGCAGTGGGCAGGCCACATAACACGCAGAACAAATATCTGATGGGGCTGGAAAGTTCTAGAGTGGAGACCACAGACACACATCACGCCGGCAAGCACAGCGTAGGTCGTCCACCGACAAGGTGCACTGACGACCTGATAAAGGTAGCAGGACGACGTTGGATGCAGGCCGCGTCCAACCGGGCCTTTAAGAAATTTGTAGGGGAGGCATTATGTTCAGCAGTGGACGTCTTTCTATGGAGATTATGATGATGATGTCACAGAATTAGCATATAAATAAAAAAATATCAAAGACATACCTACATACATTATAGAATTTTTAAATTAACTAAGCTACTAAAATAAACCCGTTTATAAATATAGCAAAGCTCTCTATAAATAAAACTACCATATCTAATTCTTAGTTGAATAAAAAATCAGTAGGCAACGTTCCCCGGAACACTGCATTGCTATGTTTTGGAGATCGGCTGTGCAATTTATAAGAGCAAACATCGTTGCATCTTTGACAACATCCGTGAAACAAATGACGAGATGACAAGAAACGTTGGAAAAACCATACATAAGGTTGTTTTTCCAACGTTTCTTGTCATCTCAGGTCCTGTCAGGCGATATCCTGCGATATCTCAAAAAATATTTAACATCGGTAAGCTCTTCAACGAGCGCATCAACGAATCATTGGAGAATCGCACGGCGGTAAACTTGTGAAAAGTAGAGATCAGCATTTTGGTTATGAGTGGCTTCAATAAATCCTTTAGCAAGGTTTAGTCCACTGTTTCCTTTATATGTTGTACCAGGTAAATAATTAAGTCGTCTGTTAGTGCTACCATATTCCATTTTTTTTGCTCGTAGAAAGAAAGATAAGATGTTATTCGACGGGTTCCGGGCTATTTGTATTAACCGACATTTTTGAAACTTTACACTAGGGCAGTTTAAAGTTTCGATTTTTAGAAAAAAAAAATATACCATTAGCAAATCGCATTATTAATTTTAAAAGAAGGATATTACTGTTTTTATAAGATATTCTCCATAATTGTATTCATTCTTTTTTCTTATATTCCTATTTATAACAAAGATAAATGTCGCTTAATACAAAATGACCAATATTCTACTAATATTTGTTCCAGGCTAAATGACTTGACCGCCTATTATTATTGTTTCTTATTCCAGGCTAAATAACTAAACCGCCCAAATTTATTATTTAATGTTCCAAGCTAAATGACTCAACCGCCTAGGCATGCAAATAATGCCTCTTAGCTA
Organism: Selenia dentaria; assembly: GCA_917880725.1. Classification (NCBI taxonomy): domain Eukaryota; kingdom Metazoa; phylum Arthropoda; class Insecta; order Lepidoptera; family Geometridae; genus Selenia; species Selenia dentaria. Next base: position 11,003,914 of record OU862898.1, on the reverse strand, counting down.
AGTTCTTTATACAAAGAATTGGTCATATTTTATATCTACGCTAATTGATTTAAATACCATATCTCAAACTTATTAATGTATGGCTAATTAATTTATGCAAATGGTTCTTTTTAATAAATTGTTTGGAATCCTACTTGAATAATAAAGTAAAGCTAATTGTATTAAGCGACACTGAATAAGAATTTAACAAAGAGGTTAATTGTTTGAAACGACTATTTTATGTTTATAAGGTCAGACTAAATGCTTTAACGTACGTTGCCTGTAAATTGTTGCTCCAGGAAAAATAGTTTAAACGACTGTCTGGTATTTGGTAGTAAGCTTAAGTACACAGTTCTTAAATTTGTCCATGTTTTGTGTCACTTCATACATTGCAGTCCAAAATGGGCCAACAAATGCGGTATTAAGTGACAAATAAGTGTTCCGATCGTCACCAAACCCAGCTCAAACGATGCAGAAAAATTCGCTGATTCTAAATATGTTTAAAAGTCTATATCGCCCAGAGTGTCGCTTAATACAAATAGCCCGGAACCCATCTAATATACATGGTATACATACCAACAACTAGGTATAGTATGTGATATTTCTACGTTGTTATTACTAGATACTCGGTCAGTAACCGCTTTGAGACGGCCATCTGACAGACCACTCCCGGCTACAGATGCTATCTACGAAATGTTTAGGAAATTACACTGATAATAAGCTTTTGTGTCGGAAGTTACTGGAATATTTCGTTGTCTTTCTTCAAATATTTCCGTTCATTGCTCGTGGTTCGATCGCGGAGTTCAACCGGTCGATACTTGGACATTTGTTTTGCCCGTGCGTCTATTAATCAGACCACGGGCAAATCAAAGTAGCCGTCCTATCGATATTACCAAGGACAACTCTGTTCACCTGTGTCTTAAATTCATAGTAGAAATAGCTGTTTAGAACCATCTAAACTATGCCATTAGTCGTCAAATGGGACGAAAGTACTTTCCAATCCACCAGTAGTAGTCAATTAACCTCATGATACTTCTGAATTTACCACCACTTGTAATGTGGGACATAATACTTCTCAGTTCGTCACCTGTATAGGTTAGAATTGAATAACGATAATATTTTATCACAGGTGACACAAGATAAGAGGAAATTATCATTTACATTACCGTCCAATGGTAGGGCCATTTTCTTCAGTTTTAGGTTTTTGAGGGGAGCTCGAGAGTAATTCACCTCCTTTTTTTATTTTCGTCTGTTGTTTACTCAAATCGTCAAAAACATTTAATGATTTGAGTGCTATGAGTTTGGCATGTCCTAGAACTTGACAGTGTCAGAGTAGCGTTTCCAACGTTAATATTTTTTTCATACCACCTGCTCGAAAATGTTCTATTACATGTCACGCAATCTCTACGTCAAGCAAGGCATTACATACGCGGGGCTGTAAAGTTGTATGAAACTCCCTGGGGAGTAAAGTGATTTGAATTTGGTACGTTAATTGTAGGAATACTCTTAGTACGGAGACAGCATACAGAAAAAAAGGCGCGAAAAGGTTTAACTATAAGTAGTGCGTTCGAATAGCCCTAAGTTGTCGAAAATAACGCTAAAATGCTCACAAGGGCGTTGGAATTGGGAATCTATGGATGAAAATGTCGTTTATAGCTCTTTTTGTTCAGTTTTTGAAAAGCTAAAAATCAGTTATTTTTGCCACCAAAACTGAGCTTGACGAACGCTTTAACAAAAGAGCCAAAACAATAGCAACGCCACCAATGAATGCCCTTATTGCTAAACGAACGCACGATTGTTGTGCGATGGTTGCTACTTACGGGTTACGCACGGCCCCTCTTTGCGCATTCAATATCTGGTCATAGTTGAAGTCATAGATAATACTATACAGGGTGACTGGTTGAACACTTTACATATTGATATATAGTGCTCAGTACTCGATTCCCGTTCTAATTAAGAAAAAAAAATAGGTGCCTAATATTTACCTAATTTAACTTTAATTGTCTACTCAAAACAATAAACATGGTCACTCGCGGCGCGCGTGTAGTAATAATCGCGGCATCCTTTGGCGGCGCGGCCCTTTGGGTCATTAACCCCGGCCGACGATCGCGGCATCCTTTGGCGGCGCGGGCGGCGCGGCCCTTTGGGTCATTAACCCCGTTCGGACGCAGCTTGATTCCTTTGAACGCGGCGCGGCGCTTTGGGTCATTAACCCCGTTCGGACGGTGTCCATAATTTTCGAGTTATAGCACATTCATAGAATAAAGGTTTCCTCTGGGGATGTTCTGCAGATATTAATTCTATTTTTATACTGCAAAAAAGGGCTATACGAGCAATCTACAGTTTGGCTCCCAGAGTTTCCCTTAGACAGAAATTTAAAGACATAAACATTCTAACTGTTGTCTCTCAGTTTATCTATGAAAATCTAATGTATGTAAAGAAAAACATTAGCAGTTTTGATAAAAGGAGTGATGCTCATTCCATCAACACGCGAAATAAGCACAAGCTATCCGTACATGTAACGCGTCTCCACAGAATAAGTCATTCTTTTATGGGACAATGTATACGATTTTATAATAAAGTTCCCAATGTTATCCGAGATTTGCCTATTAATAAGTTTAAAATTACTATTAAAACTAAACTCTGTCAAAAAGGTTATTACAAAATTTCGGATTACTTGGAGGATAAAACAGCTTGGGACTGATCACTCCAGGACTATCTACTCTATCTACTCGTGTACTAAGATGTCAAAGTGTAGCGTGTCTTGCCCTACTGATACCATTATTATGTTCTCTTTTGTAAGGCAACACACTGGAGCTAATATTTGTAGTACCTAAGTAAAAACATTGTAAAAACATCTATATAAAAAGAATGGCCCCGAGTTTCTTGCCGCTTCTTCTCGGTTGGCTCTATGTATTTTGGAACGCGGCGGTAGGCTTTAAAGTACATTATAATGAAAAATTGACGTTCATAAGTGCGTCTTTGATGCCTAAATTGAATAAATGATTTTGACTTTGACTTTGACTTTGACTCTGTAGTTTAACGGTATTTTTTTAATTTTATTTTTTTAAACGTTTCATGTGACCATGAATTATCATGTCCTTGTTTATGTAAAGTGTTCAACCAGTCACGGTGTATATTGGGTAAAATTAAAATATATTATTATTTCCAACGTGGTGCACGTAACTGTACCGAAGTATCGGGAGCTCCAAAAGCAACTAAATCGTAGTATGAACGTACAGTAGGTATGAAAAGTAGAATATGCAGCTCGAGGATAAAGCTGTCTTCGTCTTGGGCGGCTTTAACCCCTCGTTTAACGTAGGACTCTACATAACTCCCTCGCTTCGCTCAGGAATTCAGGAAACCCAAGAGTCCCCGTTACACTCAGGGTTCAATATACCGCCCATGACGTAAGACACTGCTTTACTCCCTTGGTGCATAATCTACTATTTCCCAAAAAATGAAACCGTCCTGCGTCCGTCGATAAACATTTTTTCACCCTTTTTAGTGACCCTTGGGATCGATTCCCATTCACCGCCATCAAGGATATCATCAAGAAAGGCGAAACACTTTTCAGTTATTGAAGTGTTACTCAAAAACCGAATGTGATGAAATTTAATTGGGACCATTTCCGAAGTATACTCTACCAAACAAAAATAGAACAATCAAAACCGGACGGTTCTGTAAAAAGTTATGCATGGTTGTACATTAAAAAAATATACGCGTCCGCATGAGACCCTCCTCCTTTTTGAAGTCGGTTGAAAAGGCAAAGAAGAACTTAATAATTATGAAAAACGTGTACTTGTTACGCGCATCCGAAAACTCGGATCAGATTCGGAACACAATAAAGCCGTGCCACAAAAGCCGTCAGCTAAAATTGCCCGTTCAAAAAACCCCATTTAACGGGTCGTCTACAATATTCCCAACAATGAATCAACGAATATATCAGTCATGCGGAAATAAAACTAACACTGTACGGGTTCTGTACAAATAAAATACGCTGGTATATCTTAAGAATACTAAATTGCGTTGTACGGAAACGTCTTAGACCCAACAAGGATGTGCATTGTGCAATAATGTATAAATTTAGTAAACTAATATATAAAAATACAAGTTGCAACTTTATTGAAACTTTCGTAAGTATTTCACATTGTTATGTTATTCTGATGGTTTAACTTAAGCGTTAGGTATAATCCACTATACCTAGCGCGTACTAGATACTAGTACTAGCGCGAACGCAGCCGGGTGCGCAAGTACTCTATGAAGAAGTAACCCGGACGGTCATGAAACCGGTCCGCGTAAGTTATACCGTCAAAATAACATTAAATAAAAATTGTGTCTAGCAACTGATTTTGCGCGGAAATTAATAATGATACAACAACATTTACTCTAAGAAAAGTAGCCCATATTTATCTAAATATATAATAAAACTGTGACTGAGCCAAGTCTGTACATTTTTTTAAATTATAATTGAGGTGTACTTTGCTGTTGTTTGTAATGTAATGGTTACTTACATTGGTAGAATACCTAGCTGAAGGCCTAGCTAGTTAACTAAAAAATAAAAAGGAACATCAGAAATATAAATAAAGTTATAATAATAAGTATTACGTGACCTGGCGGATAACACTTCACCACAAGTCCACACACACACGTTCCATCAAAGGTTCCAGTTCCTTCTTGCTTTATCCAAGGCTTCAGTTCTGAGCTCAGAGAACACGGGATACCCCAAATAGCTTGTTTTATATATCAGGGCGAGAGTATTTATCAAACCAACACCCTCGATTTGTTATTAATTAATACATATGAAAATATCTTTCCAAGTCTTGACTTCAGGAATATAATTAACGATATCGAGAGTGACTCGTCGGGTGCAAATCACTATTTCACCAACTTCAACACCTCACCGTCAACTAAGGTTTCCAGGGAATATAATTATTTCATATCTCGGCTCATCAAATAGGAATCTTCCTATAATCTTTTTTAATCGGACGTAATCCAATACTCTCTCTCCCAAAATCCAAATCAAAATTAATGAAAAATCCCTGACGTCTCTATTCTGTCATTCCATCATGGTTCTCCTTTTTTAAAGTTTGTCACATTTTATGTTAATCAAGAAATAGTTTTTAAATACACAAAATAAGGATTTAATGTAATGAAATATGATCATGAAATTATATTACATGTTATAGAAGCCAAAATAAATTGTTTACACATTTTGCATGTCTGTCTGTTTGCTGTACGCACACACTATGATAGGTGACAGATTTTGATGAAACTTGACACAGTGATAACTAATATTACCAGTTTAACATAAGAGATATTTTTAACCCATAAATCGAATGGGTTCTTCCGGAATAGGGGATAAACGTTAATTTTGTTATAAACTAAGACGGATCTTTACGTATTGTTTGCTGTTTGGATCTCTGGTATCCTGTCATCTCACCGACACTTATTAATATATAACATATATTAATTTATAAATTTTCGCTTCACAAGCAACATTTACGAAATATATGAATTGTCTAATGGTTATTTGACAAAAAAGATTTTGCATATGGGAGATGTATAAATTCCTTTTGCAGGTCATTATATATGATACATTTAACAACGTAACATCTGCCATACGGTTAATTTTAGTTCCATTAGTTCAATAATACAGAATGCCTTTTTTTTTAAAAATCTTTCGAGTCGATTTCCGTCAAAAGAAAAAGATTAAAAAAAACTAAAAATACTCGTATTACAGTTTAACATAAGAGATATTTTTATCCCATAAATCGAATGGGTTCTTCCGGAATAGGGGATAAACGCTAATTTTGTTATAAACTAAGACGGATCTTTACGTATTGTTTGCTGTTTGGATCTCTGGTATCCTGTCATCTCACCGACACTTAACTTATAAATTTTCGCTTCACAACCAACATTTACGAAATATATGAATTGTCAAATCGTTATTTTACAAAAAAAAAGATTTTGCATATGGAAGATGCCTAAGTTCCATTTGCAGATCATTATATATAATACATTTAACAACGTAACATCTGCCATACAGTTCATTTTATATTTATGTTATTTAATAAATGTTTCATTAAAAATAATAACTTTTCACTTTTTATATTTAATATTATATCGTTTAACAAACGATTCGGTTTATATTTAAATTACTTATCAAATGTTTTATGAAAATAAGTTAATTATATAAATGATAATTGTGGCTCCAACATAAGGTTAGGTTAGGTTGGACTGCGACAAAAAATACGCGCAAGCTGAGCGAGCAAAGCGAGCATGCCGCGGCAGTGCCGGCGAAGCGCTCAAAACTAATAATAATAATAATAATAATAATAAAAGCAGCACACCTCTCGACACCCTTTAGCCATCCACACCAACGTTGCCCCTTTTGTCACCATTGATGGTGGCTCCTATGGGGGGCCCGTTTAGTGGGTGGCAAGTCACCACCTGCCTAAATATTTTAAATGAGACTGAAATTGGCAGGTGCCGTAGTCTCGTCCATAGCCTACTATTACCCTTATCATTAATAAGATCATACCAATAGCCTTGCCATTTTACCCATTTTTATAATAGATATACCATGTAACCATCCATCCAAAATGTTTCTGTTTTTATACTACATTGTATTTTTATACCAAACGGGCCTCTAAGTGTTGGCTACAGCCCCACTTATGCCTATGTAAAGGGCCGGGTTAAACCCGTGAAATTTTTTGAATAAAAATAATAATAATATTTATTCAATTCAAAAAAAGGGGTACACTGTTATATTAATCATTATCATAAAAAAAGCATGCAAAGTAAAAATAACATATTAATTATTTAATTATTCAGCCATAACAGTTCCATATTTGGTACATTTGTACCAAAAAATCTTGTAACACAAGCCCTCACGGTAGGATACCCTGAGTCTGTGAGGGCTAGTTTACTTCTTGTGGTTCATGAATTATGAATTGACGTGCTATCAACTTTGTGTAATTTCTAGAGTAATAGGCACTGAGTATACAATAGGTACTGTGAGACATACAGTCTTGTTTACAAGGAGGTGATGACATAGTGCGATCTTGAATAGGTTTCTTAAGTTCATCATCGTGTACGTGTGGGAGGCGAAAACTATATGAAATAGGTGGGGGCTGTTTATATTTAAGCTATAGTGTGCTGATTGCAGGCGAAAAATAGATAATAGTGTAATGAGTATTGAATTTAATAATCGTTATGTAATGGTAGTTCGCGTGTGTTATTGTCATATATTGCTTCTGAGCAGGTTTTCTGTGCTAGTGTAGTCTAGAGATAGTAAGTAAGTTTTTATTTTCTTTTTACATACATATTGCGTGTCCTTGATTATGTTTAGTTTCTTATTAATTTTTTTATATAAGTATGTTCCCAGGTAATTATGGCATCTTTGACCACTAAGTAATGAATGATTGTGGCTCCAACATTAGGTTAGGTTATTGTTGTAGGTAGTTGTATAGAGTAATGCACAACATAAATTACCACCCACAAACTACCTGAAGTACTCTTTATAAATAGGCACTTGTTGTGAGAGTGAAACTTAATGTGAATATGTAAAAGAAACAAAAAATAAAATATAATTCGATACATTTTACAACAGTTACGTTTGCGAAATATATAATGTAATGTGATTGTTTGTGAAATTATTTTATAATAAAAAAGAGGACTTGGAAAGAGCATAAAAGGAAAAGGTTCTAATAAAATAAAGTTCAGGAAAAGATGGGAGGTAATGGCGATGCCGAAGGCCGAGCCTACTACACGAACGAAGTCACGGGCAGTCGCTAGTAGGCTATATATTTTGATTCATCATCAGTATCATTTATCACCACGGCGGTGAAATCGCGGAGCGCAGCTAGTTGCATAATACTTTCCTAACACAGCACCACTGTCTGTTCTCGTCTTCGCCTTAGTATGCAACCATTGAGACTGTTTATTCAACCTGCACCATATATCAAACGTTCGTACTTAGACGACTTCTTATTCGATCTACTTTATATTTACACAACGCTCGCGCATTTCAGAGTATATTTCGTTGTCTCCAGAGTTTAATCATGCATCAAGACGTATATTAGGCATGTTGTGGTTATTATGACGCTGGATCGGTAATTGCGCTTTGCCCTGTAGGATGCATCGGCGGTGAATCCGTTGTTGTTTCTGCTCATGTAAATAACCTATAAACCAATAGTCATAATGGAAAAAAAGCTATTTGGAAATAAATATGTAGTTGTGGTAGGTGGCATTGGCGTTCAGATGATTCTGGTATCACCCGGCAAACCTAACACGGTAAAAACGTTACGAGACAAAACAAAAATTATGCGGGGCAGTATTTGGGGTGGGGACTGCCGATAGAAGTACTACTCAAATTATTTTTAAGGCACACAATCAACAACAAAAGGTAGTCATGGAAACCATTAGCGCGCCTTGACGCTAAATTAGCTTTGACAACGCGTTCAGTGACGGTGACGATGACGCGGTTCCTTGGTTTTTTTTCACCCAAAAAGTGCTCAACGCACCTAAATAAGTTTTCACTTTAAGAAGTCAATGAAAGAAGTAACCATATATTATACAACGAAACCCTAAAATCCAACAAGGCCCTATTCACACACGTTGTTAGCTACTAAACAATCGATGAGTTATTATCACTCGTTCGCAGCATTTCGTTCTATTCAAGGCGAACAACGAACAAAAAGGAGAAAAAAAATTATATTCACCTGTTCTATTTATTGCCCATATGAATTATGAATTATTCAGCGGAGAGGCCGCGGGCGTCGTCGTGATTTGTTCCTGCCGTGTTTTGTTTCTTCAAAGCGAAAAAGGTTGGTAGGGGTGTTCCTGATAAAGTTAGATTTAAGGATATATATTTTGTACAAAACAGTAAGTTTGTACAGAGCAGCAATTCGCGTGCTCTGTGCGCGTGGCAATGCACCGTCACTGGAGATTGGGGTACCTGTCAAGGCGGACAATATTATCACTGAGTAACATAAAATAAAATATTTTCAAAAAAGTTAGGGAACCGTATGAAAACTTCGATAATGTAAACCAAGGTGTGAAAAAATCACACCTTGGTATACCGTGCATACTAAATTTCAAGAAAACGCGGGAGCCGTTCCGGAAATCCATATTATACATATATACAAGAATTGCCCATTTAAAGTATTAGACATATATTTTGATGCGATGTGGCAGCCCTGTCTGCCATTTCAGACCGTCCCCATTGTTTTGCGTTTCAGTTTCAGCGGCGATAGAAATTATTCGGTAACGAAGTCACAGAGCCGAAGTGATGCTTTTGAAATCTCTGTTGTGGGATTTAATGCCATTACCTTTCTTTAATAGCCAAGGTTCTTGTATAATAAACCTGGTGAATATTGTTTATTATTTCCTTATTTTCGGCTGTTTTTCGTTAACCTTATTTTTTGTAGAGGGTTAATGGAAAACTGTGTGTAGACTGAGTGCTAGTGAAATATAAACGTGAAAAAAATTATCAACGATAACAGGTTTTGAAGTAAAATCTATTCATGCATATATTAAAGAATACTACAAAGAATATTGTAAGCCTAGCAAGAATTAATAAAAAAATAGTTGCCTTGAAATTGATGCCAATAATAACGTTTCGTATGCCTACCGTAATCAGAGATTTATATTCTATTATTATTTATTATATTTTTATTTTCAGAACGTCGCATATCTGAAGAATAATTTATTATAGCCTGTAAACTTGGTTTAACATAAATTCGTCTAATTGTTTCTTAGGATAGCTATGTACTTCGTTTCCTATGACTATATACATATATACTTACATAATATAATAATATAGATTAGGAATACCAAAACTACTCACGCAGAAGCTTGCATGAAATTGGTACATACTATTACTATATTGGGATATACTATACCTTCTACCTATATACTGCGTCCCAGGAAGTAGTAAAACTTCCGAGTTATGAGTAACCAATGTTATTCTAATACTCGAACAGGTTCATCCCTTAAAGCCTAGAACAAAGACGGCAATGACCTCCAGAACGAAGACTAGGTCTAGGCTGGAGTGCGGCACAGGGTGAGCAAATGGTACATGTATCTCGGAGTGTAGCCAATCAGTCAAGATATTATACCAGGTCTCAAGAGACATCTGGTATCCATCTAAGTGGGTACAGCAGTACCAGTACCAGATATTCTGCCTCGAGCTGTTGAATGTATGTATAACTGTGTTAGTCTTGTCATGAAGCTGTTGCAATTCAGATATATATTTATCCATCACTAGCTGTGCCCCGTGGGTTCACCTGCGTGATAGTGGATGATGTGGATAATGTTTTTTTTTTATATTCCTAAAAAACATCGCAGTATTTGAGCGAACCAATCCAAAATAAATTCAAACCGTTGACTGCTGACCCAGCAGACTTCGTACTGCCTCAATCGATAAATAAAAGACCAAAACTGTAACTATCACAAAGGATCACCAAAGTAAAGAAAGTTCTCGCGCACTCATAGATATTCATAGATATCGTAACACAATATCGTAATACTTTTTTCCGTGTTCTGAAGTGCGACAGCATGGATTGACATATTAGTTGGTTGTCAAATATTAAGGTTGCGTTCAGAAACTACTAAAGATCTATTACATTTTGTGACTATACAATTTGGTCGCAGTATTAAGTTCGCGATATTATCACTTTTGTTGAGTTTCGGAACGCGACATTAGATCCTCCAACTATGAATGACTATTTGATCGATATGAACTTTGAACTTATTTGAACTTTGTGCAGCGGTAATAAATTGCAAACTTACTCTTTGAAGTTAGGAACACACCTACATTTCTTAGACAACAGTGAGTGACTCTAATTTAATATGAACTTTATTGAATAGCAATAAAGTTCAAATTTACTCTACATTTTATTTAGGAAACGTTTATATGGGAAAAAGAAAAGGGCTGTTTTGGGGTTTCCCGGATATTTTTCAAATTTTTCTCACCTTTCAACCTTCCCTAGACCTCCACGAACATTTCAAGACCAAGATAAGATAAATCCGTTCAGCCGTTATTGAGTTTTAGCGAGACTAACGTACAGCAATTGGAACGTAGTTCCTTATCGCGCGTTGTGAAAGGGGGCTAGACGGAAAAAAATCTTACGAAAAGTTGTCACGACACTTTTTGCTATAGTAAGCTGTCTGTCTGTCTCTCTCTCTTTTATAGAAAGCAAGTGCGGCGTCCCATGTTTCTCTGTCTGTCTCTCTCTCTCTTATAGAAAGCAAGCCAGATGTTGTAATCGTAGCAAGTGGCGCCATTTAGTTCCGTAAATTTATACTAGATGGCGACTCAGGTAAAGTTAGCTCGCGGAGGCATTTCATTCGCTGGATGTAATATGTAATTTTGAGAAATATATATATTTGAACACTTCCCATACGCAGAAAGGAGTTTTATTAAAGTAGCCCTATACGTGCGATTATCGGAACCTATTATTGGAATATTTACCATGGTTTTGTATTATTAGCATTATTTTTTCTGATGAGGAACTTCATTGCATCCGGGTGTCCCTTGACACCTCTCACGTTTTTTGATTTTTATATACATATATAGATAAGAAGAAGAGGAGTCATATATTTATGTCATTTCCATACCTTCCCTTATAGATGTCGTAAAAGCCAACTGGGTGTAGGATGGCAATTCGCTTACTTTCTATATACGAGTACAGGAGATATGTAATAGCTCTCCTCTAGGTCTGACACACTCGATGTGGGCTCCTCTGCCGACCCCTTGATTATTACGTCATTTTTATGCTATGAACATTTTGTAAAAATATTAATAGTAAATGGATGAACAAATAAAAAACTTGTTTTTCACACTTTTTTGTTGTTTATTACATTATTCACTAAAATCACTTTCAATTAAATTTATAGTTATGTGGTTTTATAAATATCGGATTTAAATATTTGTTCAATTACAGTTCCACCAGTTATTTATATTTAATTTAAATTCCTGATTGAATTACAAAGGATTCGCATTATTTGAAATTGTAAGATTATATTAGTACATTTATTTACAGATTTATGTTGAACTAGATATATTACTCTATATATTATTAATAATAAATCTATGAATTTGCGCACCATCAATTTTCTTTGATTTTCATAAACTTAGGGTGTGCATTTTATTCATGAGTATCTAAAAATTCATAACTAATTAAAACAATATTAAATGATATTTAGTGATACTTCCGCTGAAAAAAACAATGATTTTGGCATATTTGGGGGTGTGCACCACCCTCCCTCCCGCACAAACTGCTTAATAGGAAGAATACAAAATAAAAAACACACAAGAAAACCGAAATAAACCAAAAACGATTCGACACGTGTTTCGCCTCTACACGAGGCATCCTCAGGAGATGTTGACTGTCGGTCTAGCGCTCGACGAGTGTGTGTTTTTTATTTTGTATTCTTCCTATTAAGCAGTTTGTGCGGGAGGGAGGGTGGTGCACACCCACAAATAGGCCAAAATCATTGTTTTTTTCAGCGGTACCGTCACTAAATACTTTTTAATATCGTTTTCTTGATAATGGATTTCCGCAAAGTAACGCCTGAATCAATAAATTATCATAACTTATTATTTAACATAACACAACAAAATATAGTCAATATAGTGGGATTCAATCACAGATTTTTTAAGAAAATTTTCCATTCAGCAATGCTAATATTTCTTTAGTTATCTATATATCTATTTTTAACTTTTAAAAACCACACTTTAATTTGTCATAAAATTAAACTAAAGATATCTAATACAACAAACAAGAATTAATAAACACAGCCATAATAATAAAAACTAATTACAAGTTTGCTTTTACTTTCATGTAGATAACAATAACATTTTTATAAAAACAGAAACAATAGGGGTTTAAATATGAAATTTCTGATTTATCGCACTAGCCACTTATAATAAAAATTAAAGTGTGTAGTGCATAGTGTTCAGATTTCAGAAGGAAATATATTTCACACAAAAACTTTAATATTCAATTGTTTTTACATTCTGATTTTAAAATATGAGTTCCGACGCCGCAGACCTGCCGTGCGATCCTAATGAGATAAGAGCAAACCATAGAGTAACTTTTTATACTAGATCGCTGACAACATCCGTGAAACAAATGAAGAGATGACAAGAAATGTTGGAAAAGCAAGCTTATGTACAAGGGCGATATCTCATAAAGTATTTGAGATCGGTGAGCTCGTCGACTAGCTCGTCGACGAATCATTACAGAATCGCACAGCTGTTCGAAATGACAATGCTGGGTTTGGAGAGGATACGGCTAACGAACTCACCATGCATTTTTGATTTACCCGCTTTCGTAGTGAAAACTTCGACTTGAAGTATAAACCTCGAAGAAGACCAGCTGCTAAGACAAATAACGATGAATTGAAAGAAACAGTGGAAGCCGATCCGTATCAAACTACTGAGGAATTAGCGGCATGGTTTGACGTTATTGACCAATTTGAACCGAATCTGTAAAATTAAAAAAAAAATTAAAAAAATGGGTACATCGTGATTTGACTAATCTGCAGAGAGGAGCGTGCGTTAAAGCTTGCTTTACCTTGTTAAACCTATATAGAAATGAAGAGGTTTTGGACCGAATTGTGACGTGTAATGAAAAAAATCATTGTTTAATTTTTCAGTACAAACTGGCAATTTCATACTTTAACCCCTAATATAGAATATAGTGTACACTATAGCTCACCCAATCGTGTAGTCCATCTGAATTTCTTAGAGGCAATTTTTGTTGACTATAATTTAAGTATTTTTTTATAAAATCTCCTAATTATTGTTACGACCGTAAATTTAACACTGATTATACATTAATGGCGACAATATGAACGCTATCAAATATTTACAAACGAAATTTTGTTTTTACATAATTTAACCTACATAATCAGTCTATGATAACAGTAAGTATGAACTCTAAATTTTATTTATAATATCAATCATGAAAATGCAAACCTTACTCATAAACACGTCATGCACTTGAATAGCAGATAAACGTAACGTATTGTTAAATAATAAATAAATGTAATTTATAAATCATACTAGATATAAATACTTATACACAAATTGCTTTGAACCCTGACACAAATTGTTCATAATGTGAATTAGATTACATATAACAATTAATAACAACTTATATTAACTCACTAAAGCAGCTATCTTATCACTGTATAACTTTGTAACAGAAATTGTAAAAACACTTGGAGTAGTAACACCAATATTGTTGGTAGACACGTTTCTGTGGCAGCACCTGTGAACCAATAAAAGTAATGAATGACACAAGAGATACTCTTAAGTTGGCGGGAAATAAATTAACAATTTGCTAGGTATACAAGGCTTACACAAGGTATACAGGATGGCTTTATGAGAAGGATGGTCTTGGCCAAGTCCGGAACAGAAGCAACAATCAGCAACAGAATCCATTAGTTCAATAATACAGAATTCCTTTTTTTTTTATCATTTTGGTCGATTTCCGTCAAAAGAAAAAGATTAAAAAAAAAAGTATGCGGTTATTGTTTTCTTAAAAATCGAGGGATGGTTTGAGAAGGATGGTCTTGGCAAAGTCCGGAACGGAAGCAACAATCAGCAACAAAATCCATTAGTTCAATAATACAAAATGTCTTATTTTTTTTGAAAAATCATTCTGGTCGATTTCCGTCAAAAGAAAAAGATTAAAAAAAAGAAGTATGCGGTTATTGTTTTCTTAAAAATGGAGGGATGGTTTGAGAAGGATGGTCTTGGCCAAGTCCGAAACAGAAGCAACAATCAGCAACAGAATCCATTAGTTCAATAATACAGAATGTCTTTTTTTTTATATTTCGGGTCGATTTCCGTCAAAAGTAAAAGATTAAAAAAAAAAACTAAATATGCAGTTATTGTTTTGTATAGTTTACCAGAAAACTCTCGGATAATGATTCCCACCATTAGTTATATGTTATTTTAAATTTCCTAATTATTCATTTTTGCAAGTATAAATAATATTAAAAAAATATTTACTTTACAATGTACCTAATACAAATGTATGTACCAAACTCTTATACATCACTTAATAATAATGGTGAGTGGCGCACCATGAAGAATAATAAAAATCTGACCTAAGCAACGCAACAGCGGTAGCGATTCACTTGTTCAAAAAAACTAAACTAAACAACAGAACTAAAAATGTATTATGGTGGTCCTAATTCTGTTAACAATAAAATCTAAAATCATTTAACACTTAGAATGACACTTCTAAAAATAGAATTAAAAATGAAATAAAAATTCTATTCCATTTTGGGGACTAAACTGTCTACAATATAATAAAAAGAAATATATCTACAAATTTTAGTGCTGTCATTCGAAAGTGTTATACTAATTTGGATTTTAACCTAAACAAAATAAGTATGTACTGCCATTATTTAGAGAGTTTTAGTTAAGAGAATGCTTACAGAATCGACACCAGTAACGTGATTATCCTATGGCATGTAGCATGACTCCGGCACGACATACGACCCACTAGAGTGACATGCTGGAAGCATATCAGAGTACAACTATGTCACCGTCTGATGAAGATGATGATGCTCTTGCTTATTTACAAATTTTAAATAGGGATACAAATATTGTATATATAAATAAATATATATATAAATATATATTGCTGAGCGTATTCCTATTGCCAATCAATGAAGCATATTTAGTTTAGTTAACATCTATAATTTTGTCTTTGAACCTTTGTTGGTAATAATTGATTTGACTTTGACTTTGACTTTGAAATAGACGACGACGTGTCTGGTGGCACATACATGGTTATGAAGGAATAAAATAGATATCCTCATACATTTAAGACATTTTATAGAATGAAAAAAGAAACGAATTTTATTGATACTCGAAGAACTGAGCCCTTATTTACTTGAACAGATTTAGGGAACCAATAAATGAATAAATTTTATATTAAATGATAGATCTTCCTTCATTTTACTAACAAGTCACTACAAATTTCGTGTCACGCGTCACTTCATTGCGTTACTAGTAGCACGCTGAGCGGCACGTCAGGTGGTGTCACCCTACGCCACGTGAATGGGCGCTACTCCATACAATTGCTTTGAATGTTGATGCTAGTGGCAAGTTACATGTCAGATCACGTGTCACGGTGCTTAGGTGGGCACAGCGCCTAATGGGGGATCCCTATAATCTATCTATCCACAGTTTTCCTTACTACCGATAGACATTTGACATAACGTCCATACAAATAGTGTCAAATATCTAACTCTAGTAAGGCCTACCTTGTAAAATAAAAATAGATAATGTAATTTCTGTAGTAAAAATTAATTATAAACTGAAATAATATGTAATATAGTTAAGAGAAATTGTAAAATTAGAATAAGAATAAATAAAGACCCTGACCATATTAGGAGACCTTAGCTCGCGGGCCGGGCCGAATAGCGCCCGGACAGGAATAAAAAAAAAAAAGCTCTAGTAAGGTAAACCGGCGATAGATAGATTATTGGGACGGGCCGTTAATCAAATAATGGTAGCGATTCACTTGTTCAGAAAAACTAAACAGAATTGACGAACTAATGTCCAATTGAAATGTCCAATTTTAGTGCTGTCATTCGAAAGTGTTATACTTATTTGGATATTAGCCTTAGCAAAATATGTATTGCCATTGTTTAGAGATTTTTAGTAAGATAGTGCTTACAGAATCGACACCAATATCAAGCATAATATAAAAAGTACCAGAATAAATGTTGTTAGTTTCAGTAAAAGTGTTTTTTCCTAGAAGTTTTCTGGTAAATTACATTTAACCCTGTATTAACATATCTATCTTTACATATAATACAAATGTAACAATTTGCTGTCTGTACAGTGAAGATCTATGAGATAAAATATTATAGGGACTTTTATAAACGAAAATAGAATAAAAAAATGATTGTTAAAATTGTTGTCTGTTTGTCTGTTAGTGCGTTTGTACACACTAATCTCAGAAACGGTTTATCCAATTTAGATGCGGTTTTCACTAGTATTTTGTGTAATGTGCTACACAATGTGTGTGTTTAAGCTTCACATTTGTTTCATGTGAATCGGTACATAAATAAAAAAGTTGTTAAAACTCTCTCGCCACTTCACCAAGACCAAGCGAGCGAAGCCGCTGGCGGGGCAACTAGTATATAATATTTATGACATAATTTTCAAAGAACTAATGTCTATAACTACGCTTAAAACCGGCTAGGACTCGCGTAATATTTACCGGTGTTGAACATTGACAAGATGACCTCGGAGCTCTGGAACCGTGAGGTCGACTCAACAAGTGTGGTGTGTCAACAGCCCTATAAACTAAAAAAACGGTAGTGACAGTGACACTGAAAGTGACATTGACGTAAGTGACAGTTCGACGGAAAAAAATCTGACAGACACAGCGCGACCGTCGCAGCGCCAGTTACGTGCTGTGGCCCGCGCTCGCCGCTGTGCACAAGAGTGACTCCCAGAAGAAGAACTTCAAATAAGTTCGAAACTGGTCGGAGAATATTTCTGGTAAATATTACGCGAGTCCTAGCCGGTTTTAAGCGTAATTATGAACATAACTCGCGATAGTTTTCTATCTCGAACTAATGTCTGCTTAGCGAGACCAAAAATTGCAATTTTAGAAAAAAACATACACATCCTCGGACGGGATTCAAACCCGCGTTTTCCGACAATCCGCTTCAAACGCATCACTACTAGGCCATCGCGGCTCACCGTCCTAGCATCGAATGTTAACTCTCTGATTGATTTTTATCGTAACACTGGCTATATTTCGACATTTGTCGGGAGGCATGGCTACCTCTATTCATTTATGGGGTGACACCATAAAATTATATAGGTGGACTAAAGATAGGACGAAGAGACACATACAAAGAGTCGGGTGAAATAAAGTATTAGTTACCTGTAAAACTTCTTCCTAATGCTGAAGCTGGATTAGCATTTCGTTCACGCAATATCAGCGTGGAACTAGTCGCACTCCAAACGTCAAATATTGATGCTTCACACCTGAAAAAATACTTTAGCTTATTTCCTGATAACTGTATTCTACGCAGTAGAACCGAAAATAACCTAAATACAATTTGATAGTACAGTTTTGTGTGGGTCACAGCAAACGTCAAAGGTAATCATTTCAATAAAAAAAAATGTCTGAAGAATATAAAGTTACCTAGATTAGCACTAAAGCTTTATTTCTCAACATCATCATCTTAGCCGTAGGATACTTCTGAACATACGCCTCCTCTGTAGATTTTCAAACTGACCGTATATAAGCTACCTGCATCAAACATCATCACTGCCACCTTTATCGGGAAGTCGGTCCACCTTGTCAGTAGACGGCTTACACTGCCCTGCATGTCCGCCACACTTGCTCGGGTAATTGTGGGTATGTTTAGTGTAAATTTAGTCATGTCACTCTCGTGCTCTCTAAACTAATATAAAACTACCCACAATTGAATAGAATAATCACATTTTTATAGTATTTCATTCAAAAATGTGGGTTTTAGTATAAATAGAATTGGAACAACCATAGTTTAGAGAGTTTTAGTTTTGTGCTTTACACAACCAAACTGCTTCCAATGAGTTGTTGTGCTAAACATCGTTGAACAAAATAAGATTTAATTTCAGTCACAGTAACGTTTATTAAAATATTATTAGGTTAGTGTTTTAAAATATAATCTACTCGTACCTTCCAAAAGGGGTCTTAGGGCTTGTTCAGACACGCGGGAACCGTCGATTACAAACTGAGTGGTTTGCAACCGCAAAATTGTGTATACTGTTCAGACAGCCGGCGGTTATTAAGCGATACGTGTGCGCGGAGCGTACAGTGGCAGTCAGTGTGACAATGGAAGTTGACGTAGATACAGTGTTTACCGTGGTTGCTCATCAAAAAATATGAAAAGGCAGTATTGGGTACATCTAATATTATGTGACCGACTAGTACATGGTCAATTCATAACAGTATACATACTCGTATCCCAAATTAAGTATGTTTGAGGGTTTTTTAGACTATCTGATAATGTCAATAAATACTTTTATGAAGTAATGGAACTGATCAGGGAAATATAACGAGCTCACATACACATATATCGCGCGGGAGCGATTCTATTTCCTAGCGGTTGAGTAGCGGTAACCGCGCGGTTACTCATCCTGCTCGGTTATGTCTGAACGATCTATAAGACATCTATATAAATAAGACCCGCGCAGTTCCCACGCGATTTTATAAGCCGCGCGGTTCCCGCCATGTCTGAACTAGCGCTTAGAGTGGGACTAAGATATTTTGTTTATCATAGTTATCAATAAAAAATTAACTCTGTTTATAAACCAAGTTCTCGCGTCGTTGAATTTGCTAATGCAGAAACCCAGTTGAATACTCCGCCTTAAGTCTAGCTACAGACGATAACAATCATTGGCATAAATGATTAAATACTTGCCGTATCATTAACGTGGGCACAGGTGATAGCGCTGCAGCTTCTAATTCTAAGGTCGCTAAACTGGACGCATAACCATTGCTGTAATTCAACACGTGGTTCGCCGTGAAACCTGGCACCTGTGAAACAGAACGCGCCATTCAAACAATCGGAACAACACAAAGAAAATAATATTTACTTTTTGGGAGTATGGGACAATACAGGCAAAGGCTTTGTGAGCGATTTAGTCCTCTTTGAACATGTATATAGCTTTGTTCGTTTACATCAAACGAGTCAGAATTTATTGATTTTAACACCTACATACGATCAAGCCATAAGTACTATAAACATAGTACTTATGGCTTGATCACTATGTAATGTCGTTTGTGGCAGATGAAATAAAAGGCTATGTGGGTTCAGCAGGATAATAGGTATATATTTTTTTCTTATTATTTTTTCTTATTTTTACTAACGCTGTGTTCACTTACTGAAATTTACGCGATCACATCATCGACGCGTCCCGAACACTCCTTGAATAAGACCACCGGTAGGGCTATTATTTATCTCATCATCATCATCATCATCATAGCCGTAGGACGTCCACTGCTGAACATAGGCCTCCCCATGATTTTCCAAAAGGACCGGTTGGAAGCGGCCTGCATCCAACGTCGTCCTGCGACCTTGTGTTGTGTCGGTGGACGACCTACGCTGCACTTGCCGGTCCGTGGTCTCCACTCCAGAACCTTTCGGCCCCATCGGCCATCTGTTCTGCGTGCTATGTGCTCTGCCCACTGCCACTTCAACTGGCTAATCTTCTGGGCTATGTCGGTGACTTTCGTTCTTCTACGGATCTCCTCATTTCTGATTCGATCACGTAGAGAAACCCCGAGCATAGCTCTCTCCATAGCTCGTTGTGCGACTTTGAGCTGATTTATCTCAGTTGCTAACAAAAGTTGATTAAAATATTGAAAAATAGCGGCTCTATATCAGTTTCGACAACTCCAGTAAGCAAAAATGTAAGTAAGTTGATGACTGGAGCTGACAAATGTGACATATAACTGGCATTTTCTTCGATTTCAATCAGCATTTGTTAGCAACTGAGATACATTATAGCCCTACCGATGTGGTTGAAACTTTAGTCGAATCGATCCGACAATTATTACGTGAGTAATCCCGTATTCCTCAGTAAAATAAATGTAATTATTACGTAAGGATCACATGCATAAAGCTTGAATTACATTTCCAAATCTCTTACCATTTGTTCATTGACGAACCACGTAATGTTGGCAGCAGGAAGTGATGGGGCTGAGGAACAATTCACTCTGATGTGATCACCACCGACGTAGGACATCCTATCCGAGGACACGTTGGGGCTTATCAGTGGCGGTTCTGTTAAAAAAATAGATTCCGTTACAAAGTTCGGAGAGCAAATCGCCCATGTTCGTAGGGCACCATTCAGCCTTGTTTGGGTAGGGGCGCAATGGCTGGTAGGATTCATTTGCAAGTGTCTGTCTTGTTGGCCAACACCACTTACTTAAACACTTACTCTGCCGGCTCAGCGACCCAAAGTGGGTATTCGCCTCTGATAAGGGAACACGGCACCGGTCGCGGTCTTTTGCAATTTCTCGCCAGTCACTTGTACAAAGCTTGTTCAGATCCGCTTTCACCACATCAGCCGTCTGTACTTGGAGCGACTAACCAGTTTTCGCTCTACTGGATGACCAAGATAAGCCCTTTTCACGCAACGATCCTCTCCCATTCTCTCTAGGTGGCCATGGGAACGGAGTCTGTGCGTTTTAATATCTCCAATTATGTTCGATTGGGCCTAACACCACAGTGCCAGAAATTCTGAATCAAAACTGTAGCGTGTAAGCATTAATGTGTTAAGATTTGAATGTCATTTAAACAAGTTCAGTTACAGGGGGCTTAGGCTTCTGGGTTTCAACATCTAGGGCCTAGAGATCTTAAAGTAGGACTTCTAGAAAACTGCCCGGCTTATTCGAACCATAACAACGTTAAAGCAGGCCTACTATTCTATAACCGCAGAAAAACCGTTCACATGTTCTTTTGTATGGACTATCGTTAACATGACTCTCTAAACCCGCTCAGTTCATCAGCTTCAAACGTAAAAAAAAGAATGTCAGATAAAACATTATCCGTTCACCTTAGCGAAAACAATGTTCAAACAGTTCACTTAAATGAGCGTCATGGTATGATTGCATTCAAAACTGTTTATGCTAGGTTTAAGAACTGCACGGAACTTGCATGGTTTTAATAGTTACTCGTGATTTAACATAGGTAGATAGATATAGATTGATAGATAGATTAACTATAATGAAATACCAGAATAAATATGTTATGCTATACGTAAAGTAAAATTAAAGTATAAAATGTGGTATCTAGTTTTGCGTGAGGGTGTTACCAATCTGAAACCGCACTAGAGCGACACTGCAGCGGAGAGGCGCGTCGCGACATCGGAGCGGCGCGACGTTATCTAACCGCACTGTACTGCAGCAGCGCTACAGTGAGTGGCAAAAAAATTAATTTCACTTGTTGGACTTTTCTTCCATGATTCATATAGTTTTCATTTTGTAAGTCATACAATCATACATTACTAATAAGCGAAATAAATTTTTCGTCGTCCATTTTGTGGCGCTCGCGCGGTTTCAACGTGTACTGACTGGTCGCACCGCGCCTCTCCACTGCCGCGGAGCTATACCGCACTAGCGCACTAGCGGTAGCGGACAGGCGCGGTGCGAGCGTAGCGGCAAAATATTCTCCGGGAGTCAACTGTGTTGCGCCGCGCCGCGCCGCTTCACTGCAGTGCCGCCATAGTACGTTTTGTTCCGTAAGAAACATTGGCTTATTGTTTAATGCCGCGACGCGCCTCCCCGCTGCAGTGTCGCTCTAGTGCGGTTTGACCTTTAGACTGTCACATAATGCGCAGTGTGCTTAGAAGTTATCTCGAGTGACAGTGGTACCGATACTGTTTTGGATATTATTGTTTAGTCTGCGCTCGCTTGACAGCGCCTCTACCCACTCCAGAGCGAGACAGAGGCATTGGAGTAATTACCTACAATAGGTAAAAAATACCTTCACCTCTAAATACCGAGATAGAAGTATACGAAGACACAGACGACTAAACGAAAAGGCGCGCTGTACTTCCGTGAGTTGTGATGGCAAGAAGCCACCTCCGGGAGGTATAGTGCGCACAACAAAATTGTACAGCACTGATGTGCATACAGTTACGCAGACAACGAGATACCGGGTAGTAGTGGCTACCCGAGGTTCTGCAGGGGTAAGTAGCTAAGGCTCGACCTCCCCCCCTCCAGGGGTTGAACAATCACGTCGTCGACAGCGCCTCCACCTAAACACCTTAACCAACGGGCAGCTAGACGTGAACCTTCCTTGACGAAGAACGTCTTATATGTTCATGTCTTGTATGTTTAAAACGTCGTTGGACTTTAACCAACATACCAAGGGAGTGCAGGCGGCATGTTTATGTTATTACTATGTGTGGTACTAACGATAGTTTTCAAACACTAACAAAAATATTTCACAACAGGCCTAGAATTATAAATATCATAATGGGCAGTCTTCTCAGAGCGTTCTTCTCCAGACATACGGAGAGTCACTTAAAAGCCGTTTGTTCGCTATCGGTCCACTAAGAAAAAAGTCCACCCCGCAGGAATCATTTCGCGATGGGTCAACTTCACAATCGGTTAACTTCGCTATTAGTCATCTTCGCAATCGGTCAACATTTTCAATGGCCTCATAAAGAGTTTAATACATACGTATAATTACACGTTACATATATTGACTTGAATACACGACATGACGAATACACGACAGTGCCAGTGGATTTCGGTTCGCTTCCTGATAAGACTACAATCAATTACGAAAGGTTCTTTTGCCTTGAATCAAATGGGAATAACAATTAACAAATTCAAGTCTGACTTTGAGCGTCAATAATAAATGCAATTAAAAATATTTTTTTAAATGTTACGGTTGTTACTATCATTAGACAAAGCCTTTGTGGAAAAAGTCTTAAGATATTGGCATTTCTAATACCAGAGAAGATAAAAGCATTGCAAATTTAATTTCTAAATTACCGCTTCTACCAGCAAAATACACACCAGACGCTTGAATTTCTGCAGTCTTAACTGCATCGGACGTTATTGGATTTCATGTTTTAAAAAACGACAACGATAAATAGTGGATGTTGAAGAAACAGATTCAACAGTAATCAGAAAAACAGAAGAAATAACGCTTTGGAAGGACGGCACCACCGCTTCAACAATAGCATGCTGTCTAAGCTAGCATTATTTTTGTTTATTCAAATTCTGATGAAGGAAATAAAATATCAAAGCAGAAAATTTAATGCAACCAATGTTGCTCACATATTTAGAAGAAGGAAGCAAGACATTGATGTCAACAGATATTATAAAAAAGTATTTGAAGAGACTGCTACGAACTGAACTACTGACTTAGAATTTACGATTCAGTTAATAGTTATTTTCATCATCATAGATTTTTTAGTATTTTAAGTAAGTAAGAAATAAATTGTAATTGTTCTTAACAAACGTTTTAGTTAAATCACCGTAATACAAGTCAGTATGGTATAGTGTGACTAAAAGGAAATAATGCCACCTTTTACGAAGTTAATATTTGACGAAGTGGACCATTTGCGAATCCCCCATGAGTCATTTGAGTGGACTTTTTGCTAAGTTGACCGATCGCGAACGAACTTTCTGGCGCTGTTCAATTGTATATTTTTATTGTAATTTTCCAGAAATTGAAACATTTCCAACGTTTTAGTGATGGTAACAATGAAACTTCTCACTTAAAATTCAGTGTTCAGTTAATTTCAATCTAACTCAGTAACCAAAAGTACGTATGAACATAGTTTATATTCAGAAATAAAATGTTGTCTTCTTTTTTATCCTGATTCTACAGTATGGTTACTTATCGTAGTATCGCGATAACTGTATTCCACATGGACGAAGTCACGGAAAATTAATAATTTTATGTGAATAGGTTACGGAAAAAGTACTCGTACGTGTTCCACCTGGTGTTAACCTCTGCCTATAACAGTGGCATTTCGTCAGACGTGGCGTCCGTAACCTTACGGATTACGGACAAAACCTGTTACTTCACCGGCACCCAAACCCTTTGAACCAGAACACAGTATTGTGAAAAATACTGGTTTTCGGCAGAAATAGGTATGATGGCAGGAATTCCCCACAAGAACTCGTTCACAAAGAGTTCTTCTGCTACTAAAAGGAAGTTGTTCCATAAAAGACCAACCACACAGCGTTTCATATTACTGTAGGTACCTACTTCAATTAGTTTATGTTTACCGGTTAAAGGATTATAGGCAAGTCAAAGGGCGAGCATCGAATTTTAGCTCTTTATCTGGTTTTAACCGGGACCGGGACGAATCCCGTCTGAGGATGGAATTATTCTCTCTAAAATTGCAATGTTTAGCTAAGCCGGCGTTAGTGCTTTAAAAATCATATTATAAAAAAGTAAAAAAGGGTAACCAAAAACAATCTCAAATTTCTTAACATTCCAGTTAACAAAGAGTCAATATATATATAAATATAAATAAATATTTAGTACTTTAAGAAAATTACAAAAATATTTATTGTAAGTACCTACTTATACTATTTCGTTATAGAGTAGTATGTGAAAGAATAAAACATTTTATCAAATTGAAATGTATTTTGTTTATTCCTAAACTATTGTCCAAAGCTAACCGCAGCGTAACTACCTCGCATGTACATTTTTCGAGATAAACTCTAGGCTGTCCTTTTTCATTCTGCATAATATATGCCAAGTCACATCAATGTCAGTGAGTTCGTAGTTTTAGTGTGAAAGAATGACAAAACAAACCAGAGAGCCAACGCCACACTTCGGCATTCATAATATTGCTAATAATTATTGATTGTTGCTGTTATTGATATGCAGTGAAACGCTATACCAGTACCTGACATTTCATATAATAAATACTATATTTAATAATGTATACATAATCAATGATTACAACAATAATTTCAATAATAATGTACTTTCACCAGATCATCCTGGTTTTATTTTACTTGTATTGTTCCTTTTGACTTGTATTGACGTGAAAATGTAGCAAATTGAAAATTAATCAGAATAGTATTGTGTCAATACAGTAAAAAATCATATCACACATAATAAACATAATCAGAATGAACCCATACCAAGGCCGACGCAAAAAAAGACAAGCGAAATAAATTTTGTTTTATTAAAACACAATGTGCTGCTCACGGTAAAACATTTTAAAATTATGTTGAATAGGTTGCAGCTTGTTACCAGTTCGTCATTAACCCCTTATAATTCGCTGGCGGCTCGCAAAAATTCACTCCCACAACTCGTTTACCCCACATTTCTCGGCGTGAAACAATTATTTACGTTGATCGCTAAAAGCCCGGGTGTTACCCTATATTTTTCAAAGCAGAAACAAATTAAAAGAAGTTTCCACGACGAGGCAAGAATCGTTGCTAAATCTGACCTTTTTACGTTTTAACTGTGTAACTGAATAAGATTTGTAATGTAAAGTTTTTATGAGTTTAATTTACATACTTAATATAATAAACGAAACTGTCTTATAAGTTAATAACTTGACAAAAGCGTGTCAAGCCATGTTTATATTATGGTTCCGTAGCTGTGCTATATATTAAAAAAAAAAACAACCATAATTGTAATAACCCGAACGCGGAAACAATAACCCCACAAATTAAAACACATAATTTTTGTAAGACGTGTAACGCGCAGATAGCTTCTAAGTATCAGGTTCTGCGCAGCATTTGCTGGTGGATGCGCCTAAACGTAATAATATTATTATGAAGAGAATTTACGAGTATTTCCCGAATATTATAAAGTATTGATACGATTTACATATTAGTAATCACATGCACAAAATGTTATTTTAAAACATGATTCAATTTTATAGACTTCTTCAGGTCAAAGTTGCTCACGCAAACTTAATAAAGAATTTAGTGCGCTGTTAAACTTTTGCTTTATCCACTCCTTTAACATCGTGTCTTTATCACTTTTCTTTATCTTTTCATTAATAGTTCTATCGGGCTATCAACTTTGTAAGAGATTGACGGGAAAACATTAAGAATTAGGTAAGGCAGTTGTTACTCTCGTGATGAGTCATAGTCGAATCATGAAACTCCAGTCATACAAATGTACCAAGTCTTGTGACTTGGTACATGTACATGGTAATGTGATTCAGGCTTTAAGCGCATTAATCACATTATTATTATTATTAATCCTTTATGTCATAGCATATAATTATATAAGCAGTAAAGAATATGTCTTCTACCCTGATCACAATAAAATTAGTAACAAAAATAGTCCTGAAACAATTAAAATTCAATTAATTAAATAAATTGAATTAAATTAAATAGCAAGCGGTCAGTGAATTACTATGCAGAACTGTCAGTGACCTGTCAATATAAGTCGACACAACAGTAATTAACATAATCCAGATAAAACACATAGCATCCACCTACACCTACTCGTAATTTAAACTATAATTTAACAGATTATTTATCTCACTAATCCAATATACCTATGTCTCCCAGTGTGCCACGGCCTTATATTATTGTCCCTGTCGTATGGACTGGTTTCCAACATAGACATAGCACAGCTTGTGTCCACGACACGCACACGTTGCCAATGACGAATGTCTGTGTGCTGTGGTGTGTGTGTAGTTAATACATCTCTCTCTCAGTCTCCGTCCAGCCAGCAGACTGGGAGTATGTATGCGCTTATAAGCATTGTTTAACAAGCTGCTCAATGCTAATGTACAACTGAACTATACGTATAAGTTTTGTTGGGTATGTTTGGAGCAAATGTTAATTAGCGGAATTTCCTTGTTTTTAGTATGCAAGCGTTGTGATCTACGCATATTTATGCAGTATCCTAGTAAAATAATACAAATACCAGTGTTGTTATTTAAGTCACCTTATTTTTCAAACCACTGTTTTGTTTTTTTTTGGAGGTAGGAAATGAATTTAAGTTAGGTACATATTTTGTGATCTTGTTTCTGTGTAAATTGTATTTTTAATGTTATTTTTAATTTTAAAGTTGTGCGTAAGTTACTTAAGTAGGTAGGTACTCATGTATACTTATAAAAGTATTCTCAATCACGGTAGATAGTGCCTAACTAACTAATAACTACCTATTAATACTTGGGGTTTGTTTTGTTTCCTTCATAAAGAATTGAATTGAAGAGTGATGCATCAACTTACTTTAAAATAACTGAAGGTAGACTACGTATACTACAGGAGATAATTTTATATTTTTTTTTTTTTTTTTTTACTATTGATGATTATTTCATATCTTTTATTTCAAATGTTTAGATTTTAAATTTTTAAAGTAGGTAGCGGTATTTTAAATTGCTTTTTGTATCTGGGTGACTGTGGTACCTATATCACAGTTCTTGTAACAACAGGAAGAGACTAGCATCCCACAACACAGGGAATCCTAGTGTGGGATCTAGTATTACCTATGTACAACATAATACCTGACTAGTTTAAAAACTGTGGTCAGCTACTAAGATAGCATGTAACACTCGCTCCTATATTTTGTTTCCTTTTATAAAGCTAGTTATTACATATAGTGCCTATGTTACCTGTAATGTTGTTATGTTGTTAGTGTACCTAAAACTATGGTGAATAAAGAAATGTATTTATTATTATTATTATTATTAAATTTTTTTATCATTTTACAAGTTTTCTGTATCCTTGAAGCTTTAAGTGTAGTAGGCTTATTTACCGTCGAGCATTTGGTGCCGGTATGAAATAAAAACATTGTTTTTGGAACATAAGTAAGAAAGAGACGAAAGCCGTGTCATTTATAGCCGGGAAACTACCAGTACCTCTACCATAAGTTGGCAACATAAATATCATCTATAGTCGATACTCGATCTCTCCTACCTATTAAGCTTGTGGTTGGCGTACTCGCTGTCAATTTTAGTTTTACAAATTACCGCCAGGTGGCATTATTTATTATTTCATACATTTTTTCGCGGCAGTCGATATTGAGTATCGATTGGTGTCAATGTTTTAAACTCATGGTAGAGCTACTGAGAAGTCGATAATGGCGACAGACGATAACCCCAGCTGGTCGCAAGAAAAAAAAACATGACAAAGGCGACCGAAAACAGATTATGCGTTTTATACTTTAAACGGTTCGAACATAGCAACATATGGATACACCCACATGATACAACTTGGGACTACGTAGATGACGTATTTTCCTTGGCGATTTTCAGTGGCCGACGTCACGAAGCCGATCATTGGTTAAGATTTCCTATCTTTTTCAAATTTGGTGGTCGATGTTCGAAACCAACGACTAGAAATCACCTTATAAAAAGTTTAATTAATACGTCTACCGCATTAATAACTTTATAACTTTTGACTGACATAACTACGACTTATAATGTAATTTACAGTGAATGTTATTTGATCATATCAGCCGTGCAATTCTCTAAGAGCAACATCGATGCATCTTTGACAACATCCGTGAAATAAATGACGGGATGACAAGAAACGTTGGAAAAATAACCTTATTGTAAAAGGGCGATATCTCATAAAGTATTTGACATCGGTGAGCTCTTCGACGAGCGCATCGACGAATCATTAGAGAATCGCACGGCGGAACAATTGTGATACGATGTTAGTGAAAGTTTTACTTGACCAATGGCATTGTGCCCACATTTTGTTCCATACGGTAGAGATAGAAACAGCAAGGAAATTATTGTATAAGAAACCTTTGACATATGAACGAACGATGCACATTTGTGCAATGCATCTGTTATACGCAGAGGTTGCCACTCAACACCAGGTAGGCCTAGTGGTTATGTCGCCTCCTTATCACAAAATTTATCATGCATTGCAACATACTACACTATATACTTACCAACAACAACCATTTCAGCAGACTTGATGTCAGTGTGAAACAGAGGCGCATCAGCTGATACCTCGCATTGGTACTTCCCAGTGAGCGTCCGGTCCACTTCCGTCAGTATCACTCTGTTTTGGTCTGATGCAGCTACCTGCGAGTAAAAATTCATTTTGTGTTCATACACATAAACAATCCTTTAATATAAGAGAGAAAATAGCTTATCTCTATGATACTCGTAAGCTACTTTAGTCTCGACTCGCGTTAGAAGTAATTATCATTATTTAGTCCATATAAATAACTATTAGATCTGTGAACAGTAAACCTTGCACAGTCTTATCAGCGGCAATTTTTTGCAGTACTTCATAATCAGCCCATTTTGTTCCCACTGCTGAGACTCGAGCCTTCCTCACAGAGAAAGGAGTTAGGCCATAATACACCACGCAGGCTCAGTGCGGCTTGGTGGATGGGTTAGTGGCCAACTCGTGTCAAAGTTTGCAGGCTACCCGAATGCCTTCGACATAGCCTAATGACTGTTGTCCTAATAAAAACAACCGGGACCGACGGCTTAACGTGCCCTCCGAAGCACGGAAGCGCTCAGTTGAATAATGCCACTAGTGATTATCCATCCAAGTCCTGACCGCAGCAAGTGTTGTTTAACTTTTTGATCAGTTAAGATCGCCAAGTCAAACTCCGCTACGAGTGCTTCTTGAGTGTAGTACTTCACAACTATTATCTCCATAACCACTTGACCAATTATGCTCATATTCGAAATTCCTCGTCAGAGTTGTAATGTGTGTAATTTTATCAAAATCGGTCGGTAATATCGCCGCAGCAAACATCCTCCTTTTTTAGGATAAGTACCACTCCCACTCAAATACGGCGGATGACAAAATTTTTATTGAATAGTACAACACATACTAAGTTTAGCCAAGAATGGATGAAAAATGTGACCTGTACAGGAGGGCCAAGACACAACTAACAAACACACAGATAGACGAAAGTCAATTTGGCTAGGTAAAGCAGATATGCTTCGCACGTATGGTCAATTAAATTTAGAATTCATAGTCGAGAGCGCCATACCGTGTGAGTTTTCCTTCTGTTATACTCAAATTATGATTGTTTTTAATGATATAAGCCACAGTGGCACCTACAAAACACCAATCGCTACCTCGACGCTCAAACGCATCATCAGGTCTTGTCATGCCGTCATATAATTTCACACTACTGCTTATATTACTTATATCTATGCAAGGCTCAATAACATAATACAGCGATTAATTTACACATTTTGCTCTCTCCAACCGAATTTTAAAGTAAACAGTATTGAAATGGCCTCTTGTCAAGATTTGGTTTGCAAATTATGGAATAATCAATCACTGAACTCATTCGTCGAGCCGCGTTTGCATATTTCCACAAAAGCACGGATTATGGATGCTGAATACGCCAATTTCAATCAGGAAATGTAATCAATTGATCAGGGACAAGGCATTTGAATGTTTGTTTAATCACTCGTATGCAGCCCTGATTTGGCTTTTGTTTTGAGAGTTTTTATTTTACTTGATTTTTGTCTCTCTTGACGTATCTTTGCTTGACTAAAGGCCGTTTTCAATATTCTATCTATCCATAGTTTTCCTTACTACCGATAGAAATTTTACAATATACTATTTGTATTATACTATAACGTATAATACAAATAGTGTCATATTTCTATCTCTATTAGGTTAAACCGGCGATAGATAGGTTATTGAAAACTTTTTTCTATAACGCGTTCCTGTGCGGTTACATATATCAGTCACATACTATATAATAATACGAGAGCAATGCGTTAGATAGGGATGACGCGTAATTATAAATACTTACATTGTTTAATGGTTACGATAACTCATATTGGGAGAACCCTGCCTTTGAAACGGGGAGCAGACTCCAAATAGATATGATTAACGGCGATACATGTGTATATGAAGACGAGACAATGATTTCTTTATAAGCATATTTAAAAGGGATGTTACCTCGTATAGAAAATATAACATACTTACATCAACGTTTATTTCAGCGACTGGGAAGACTTTGGTAGCTGGCGATTCTTTAGGAACATATCGGTAGAACTCGATCATATTCCTGTACCATCGTATGGAGTACAACTGGGCGCCTGTGGAAGAAGCAATAAAGTATTTACCTATTCTAATATATTAATATTATTGTAACTGGTAAAGTCATATTTTTAATACACATTACCATGTTCCAAAATATCCTAGCTGCTTAAACATCTGATGTAGCTAGCTTGCTATGTCGGTCTGTATAAAGGATCACTAAACAAGACTAAACTTAGGAGATAATTAGATTTAGGAATAGAAACTATGGAAATGGCATAGTTGTTGCATGACTAAAAGTTTCTAAAATAAATAAGATTATAAACTTAATTTGCTTAAACTTTACTTTAATTAAACTTTTATTACTTAAACAAAACACGGCATAGACAAAATAGCAAGATTTCGGCCTACGTTAAGATTTTAATGATGAGAGTTCTGCCGTGCGATTCTAAGAGTAAACATCGTTGCATCTTTGACAACATCTGTGAAACAAATGACGAAATGACAAGAAATGACAAAAAACAACCTTGTGTACAAGAGCGATATCTTATATAGTATTTGACATCGGTGAGCTCGCACCATTAGAGAATCGCACGGCTGATAGCTAAGTCAAAAGCACGCTATCGTTTTGACTGCTCGAGACACTAGACGTGCTCGGCGACTGTCAAGCGTGATTAAATGTAACACATATGTTGTCAAGATTGATGAAATGTAATGACAGTTTTTTCCATAGTGATTAATTTTATATTTTTACGTACGTAGAACTGTATTTTATTATTAGTGTTTACTGATTGATTTACAAAGTACATAAAATTACTAATATAACCATGTAAATATTCTATGTCATTTTGATAGATAGATATGACTTTGGAGAAGATAATAAGCTACTCGAAGTACTAATCCTGCGCAGTAGTATTTTGATATATAACAAACGTACACGGTTAAAATTATTATATACGACAGCGCGGAGTTTATCCGTCGCTGACGTGCTACACGCTACAACCTTTAATTATCTTCCATTATATCTTAAATACGAAATTCCGGCTCTAAATGACTGATTCTGAGCTGAGTTTACTGACGGTTGTGTTCATTATCGTGCGTAATTATAAATCATAGTTATCATATTGTAAAACCGGAATTGTGTATACAATAGGTTATTGTTACTCAGCATATATCTGAACGCGATTTGACGAAACTTACAGTCAATTTAACCCGTCCGAATCAGCAACTCTCATTCCAGGCAAGTTTCATTCATAAATCTATTGTTATTTTTTGTCCTGATGCGGACGAGTTAAGTTCCTCGATATTGAATATTACATTTATTTTGGTATAAATAGTAATTACTGTTTTTATATCAGAATAAGGCTCATAAGTGATAATCATATCCCGTGTGGGTGGAACCAAGAAGCGCAGATTATAAAATATAGATACTGAGCACTGTTAGAAGCTAAAGGTGTAAGTAAGTAAAGGTGTAGCCGGCTACACGTAGCAGCAGCAGCAGACGACGTGTCGTCGCTTCATGTCGCCGCGACACGTCGTCGCTTCATGTCGCTGCAGTCATGGTTTCGAACCCGACTGCAGACGGCAACTGCAGAAGGCATCAACCATTTGAAAAGCGATACGAAAGGTTAAATTAAAAAAGCTTTTTAGTTGTTTTACTAGGTAGATTGGTACCCGCGAGCGGCACTACTGATCTGCGGTCGGGCGTCGTGTCGTCTGCCGCTCGACGACGCTAGCTTCGTGTCGCTAACTACGTATGGTATTTCATAGAAATGCATAGAAACCAGTAGTGTCGCTGCGATACGTCGTTTGCTGCGGCTTCATGTAGCCGGCTACCAACTTGCACCTTTACAGTGCTCAAAATGGCAATAGAGCATTACGTTTTTGCAAATGTCTTTTATTTTGTCAAACATTTGTGTAGGCTCGATCTTCAGATCTCTGCGTCCAATTACTACTTCAGAATGAATAACACCTTTCCAATTATGAACCTTGGATTATTTTATGCACGCAGATGATGCGCGAGGTACTTCAAACGAGTTTCAGTCGAGATTTATAATATTGTCATCTACGGCGCCATAAACGAGCATCGTCTGCGCGCATAAATACGCCGTTTGCTTAGGCTCTAAGTAAAATTCATAAGGTTTGCGCTTCAAATCAAGTACATTGATTTCTGAAATTAAATTAAAAACACGCTAATCTGAATATTTGTGGATATGGTTAATAGTTTTGAAAGAAAGCTATTACCTTCCAGCTCGTAGGCACACAATAATTCGGCACTGTGTCCAGTCAGCACAGCCTTTGGGACATGGATCTGTAGAGATTTGAGGGAGTTGACTGTACCTGCAGTAACAAAGAAATATAAAACTTTAGAAAAGGTATATTTAAAAGAGTAAACAGTATACCAGATATCCAAACATTCTACGTAGCTAGGTTACTATTGCTTATTATTGTATTTTATTTTATTACACATGATAGTGTTTGACCATATTTCACACTCGAACTAGAATAAAAACTAACTCTCAAAGACAGCTGGAACACACTGTTAGGTGCTTAGCGACAGATCTTCGTACTTGGGTGGTAGTTAGCCACTAGTAAGCGGAAACTAAAGGAGCCCTACCACCATTCAGCTGTGGATTTCATTACGATGAAATGGCCGTCGTTGCTTTAAATTAATCATGATTATAATAAGTGGATACTGTGGGAGTCCCAGTTGTAAGGCTGAAAATTCAAAGAAAATTCATACTTCAAAGGTTAAACTAATTTACGCAGTACACAGTAAGAAAAAAAAAGTTTGTACACTATCATGATCACAAACCTTAGAAATATTCATAGTTACCATATAATTTTGTTTGAGTTCCATTACCGATAAGTAATAATGTGAATATTTGAAATGATAAAATATTTCACCATAAAATTTGGCTAACATTGTAAGTGTGTAAAAACAAGTTTTTATCATTATTGGTGACCGTTTTATAAATAACGTATAACGTGAAATTATAACTTAATCGAACGCTTCCACTGCACTTAGGTTTAACCGAAATCTTAACGGAATATAATAGTTAAAGTAGGTCGGTGACCGACGCTTACCTTCCGGCTGGTACAGGTGCTTTCCGGACTTGGGTGTTTTGGAAAGTACCTCTGCCGCATAGCCGGGAGGGAACCGACCGAGTGCTACAACTGTGACTGTGTCGAGGACAAAGCGCAGCATACGCCGGAGGTATGCACGGCATGGGCAGGCGAGCGACGGGCCCTCGTCACAGCAGGGGGAAACGACCTCTCTCTGATCTGAGAGGTCATGGGAGGAGGCACTCTCCTTCTGCGAGGAAGTGATGGGTCAGAAGGAGGTGGCGGAAAGGAAGCGGGAATTGCTATCCGAGCTCCCAATCCGCAGAGAGAGACCAGGGCGTCGGAGGTTTTTCTTTCACGCTCTTGTCCGACCTCCATGATTGGGGACTGGGGTGGCGTACGCGGTGGCGTCCGTCGTCCAAACATCAGTGTCCCCGAGGCAACGCGCGCGGTGTTTCCGTGCACCCCTCAAGAAGAGCTTAGTCTACTCTAACCCTATCGGGTTGGGATCCTCTGCTGGGGGATCAGCGTCGCCGGGACCGCAAACGATTGCCAAAGCGTTACTGTAGTCTCGACATAAAGGCGCTTAGAGGAACACCCCGAGCTTTTAGTGGGTAAAGGGACTCCCACATAACCATCGTGCTCCCCCCGGAGGCTGTGGTATCTATAAAAGATTTTCCCGGGAAAAAAAAGGTCGGTGACCGAATGCGTTTCGTCATAAAACACTTTTTGCAATAACTATATAGTGGTGAACGATACTGTCCACACAAAAAGATCAATGAGTATTTAATTTAATAAACTGGCATCTTTTTGGCGTTTATATAACCCTTTCTAGAATAGAATGATGTGATGGTACGGCGTTATGGTATACAATGTATATTTATATAGTTTTGAAGAAGAATCTTGATAGAAAGTTAGTTAGTAAAAGAAGTTCGCAATATCAAAAACTGTGTTTCCGATAGATGTTTGATACAACGTATTTAGTACAAAACGTGTCAAGGCCGCCTGATAGGTTAACAATCATCATCATAGTTTAATATAATCTGAGGCACCAATCAGCTTATTTAGTCAAGTGTGCAAAGAGTTTATTATATTTTATTATCATCGCAGCATTTTTGTCCCAAAACCCCAATTTACAAGCGTCAAGCAGAATAAACAAGACAGTTAACAGAAGCCATAAACACCGCACCTACCAGGACATCAGAACTGGCAAAGAGTTACATCATAAGATTTTACGATTACTCCCGTACATTTTTACCTTGGAGGTGGGCAAATACAGTGTTTACGACACTCGTTAGAAGTTACGCTATAACGTTAAACGATCCTCTCGCTTAATAATGTAACAGAGCAAACAGAACCTAAAGTACTTTTCCCGAAAATAGTATTTTAAATAACGAGTCATTAGGTATCAACAACGCTTTTTACTTTTCATTTTTAAAATGACTTAAGTACCTAATATGCATGCTAAATAGCGATAGCAAGCGGTTCTACAGTTAAGTTGGCAAAACGTCAAAGGTGCATCGTGGAGTAGTAATTTCAAATA
The DNA here is from genome assembly GCA_917880725.1 of Selenia dentaria. NCBI lineage: Eukaryota > Metazoa > Arthropoda > Insecta > Lepidoptera > Geometridae > Selenia > Selenia dentaria. The sequence goes on along the minus strand of OU862898.1, from coordinate 10,967,848 downwards.
ACTGAATTCTTCATATCTAATCTAAAATGCTGCTTTTTATAAAGTGTATCTATTTATTTAATAACACGACAGCCGAGTCTGTTAAAGTACAATATTAACGTTTGTAAAAGCGTGCTTGATCCCTAAATTGAACGAATGATTTGAAATTTTAATTCGATTTAATGTCGTCTCATTCTCATTTGCAAAACATTTATACATTTTAGGCATATATTTTATCAAGTATACTTAAAATTTTGAAATTATCGGATTATTGAGTTCAACAACAATGTGTTGGTTCAACATATGGTTCAAAATATAGTTTTAATCCAAAAAAATATTGCATACCGTTTTTTTGATGTTTCGCTTGTCAACAAATATAGGTCGATTTTATTGTGATTTAGTGCTTAAACTCACAATATGTAAACAATTAAGCTGACGTCACAAAAGCGGGCGCGTTCAAATTGTCATATTATGTCATCGGTTTGGAATGTTAAGTGTTCATATTTTATCTTAAAACATATTCCAAAAATATTTTGTATTTGCTTTTTTTACCTTCCTTAGGAAATGAGTAAACTAAATGTGTTTTAAAATGACGTATGGATGTAAAGAATCGGTACAATTTATATACTTTTATGAAAACAAGGAATACCTCGATAATACAAGAACCCCTAATATAAACTTGAACTGCATTTTAATTACTGACTTCCTCAATACAATTTTATTGTGTTTGTCGTGGTTTTTACTGCTAAAATCTGAGAGATACCACTTGCCATTTTATTGTTCCCTGGTAGTTCTAGTCGCAAACACGTTAAGATTATTTTTACGACGAACTTCCCTAGTTTTGTTGCTGGTCAAAACGGGGCTCTGGTAATAATTTAACTTAGAGATAATTCGACTATAATAAAACTATTGACAGTTATTACTTTGAAACATTAGTAAAATGTCAAAAATCTTAATTGCACCGCAATGCCAGATAAATCAAATTGGCAGTGCCATACAAATAAAATAATAGATACTGCCTTGACTGCGGTAGGGATCTTACACGCACAACTGTGTCAGGTGTTTCTTATAATACAATATTATCATGTTGACTTTATCAGTTCAACATTCGGGACAACATCAGAATTATATTTGGCCTCAAATCAGCCTTCTCAATGCGATCAAATGCGAGTATTACTATATCACAAGTACAATTTGAAAAATTTTATACCGACTTCCATTCTATTCAGATTTCAGTTATTGGAGTGTATCTCAAAAACTACTGGACCGAATTAGATTAAATTTAAATAGGACCACACGGGAAGCACCATTTTACAAACAAGAAAACGAATTTCGAGAATCGGTCTCGCCAGTCGAAAGTTATGAGGTAACAAACATAAAAAAACATACAGCCTCCTCCTTTTTTTGGAAGTCGGTAGAAAAGTACAACTCTATACTAGTGTGAAACCTTCGGTGCCCGCGGAGCAATACAAGTAGCGGAAAGAGATGTCTATATCTCTCTTTAGTAAAGTAATGCTCGCGTTAGTAATCTCTTCCCCACACTTTTATTGCCCAGTGGGCAGTAAAGGTTTCGACGCTTTGATGATACGCGTTTCTAGTGGTGACTACTGTCGATATCATTTGGCCTTAACGTCAAAGCAAGCCAAGATACGAAAAGGGTTTGCAATATAGTTTGTATGATTTGCAATGATTTGCTTTGGAAAATCATTGATGTACGTGCGAGGCCCCAATCGTGTCAAATAAAGACGACTATAAAAACTCTGCAATGAGCTCTTTGGTTCAATTGTTGATATCAAGAAACCGAACGATACCTACTGAACTGCACATACATACGACGCAGTTTTACATTCAACGCGGCATTGCCCAAACACCCGGCAAACAAAGAGATAAAAGCTTTTTGAATCTCCAAATTTATGGTTTGTTTGTGAAAACGGAATACTGTTTCGTAGAGTGGGGACATCCGGTCGGTTTACGCCGGTTAATGTGTTCGGACACTTTTACACGACTGGTTTAGGCAATAGCTTATTAAATTTAGTAACGGAATATTTACCATGTATTGTATTTATTATGAGCTCTCGGCGTAAATGGTTGTTCAACATAAATACAATAAATGGTAAATATCCCGTTTCTAAAGTTAATTCTTGCATTAGTGACCACGTCAGTTTCAAAACTTATAATAGCTTATTAGGTAACTATGAAATAAGTAAGCGATAGATATACCTTTGATGATGATTTACGGTTAAACTTTGACTTTTGCTTAGAATTTGCGGTTACGGTATTGCGGTACGGTTAAAACTGTTTCTGTACAAACTAGGCCATATTATTCGTACCTTGGTGTAAATCCTTATCTATATACTACAATAATAAAGAGGAAATATTTGATAGTTTGTTTGTAACTAATAAACGCAAAAACTACAACCGGTTAAAAAATATTTCATCAGTAGAAAGCTATATTGTACCTGAGTAATTTATGCTATATTTGATTCATCATCATCATCATCATCCATCACCGCGCGGGTGACACCGCGGAGAGCAGCTAGTCGCTTATAATTGTTTTCATAGAAAGTTTTATAAAAATGTTGGACATCTTTGTTAGACATGTTATCCTATCTTTTATATCTTCGAAATTGATTTTAAATATATCTTTGACTTCGTCTGGGTCAATGCGCTCTGCAATTCTCACGCTACGCACTCTCCACGAGTTAAACCGTAGGGGTTTAACTCCTACCTAGGGCCCGCTTAGGTCACTTGTTTACCTAGTCTACGTTCTGGAGGTCATTGCCGTCTTTGTTCTAGTTTTTCAGAGATAAACCCGCTCGAGTATAAGAAAAATTTTGGCTACTCATAACTCGGAATTTTCACTATTTCTTGAGACGCAGTAGTTAGTAGGTAAGTTACGATAGCAGATATGGTTTTATAAGAAGATTGTATGAAACGTGGCACATAATTTTAGTTGTGTAATAGTGTTGCCCTTTATTGAAATATCATGTGATCTCCCAATACAAAGCAACACGTCAGTAATACTCAGCTCAATCAGGTCAAAATTTGCTAGACACGATTCGATTCGTTTCCCAACACATCTTGCAACCGGCATTCGGCCAAAATATTACACTCCATCTCAACTATACGGTAAATCCTAGCACAGCTCACCCGATATTATTTTAATACATATAGCAGTTTACAGCACCCGATATTCATGCGATGTCACGTATGATTCGGGTACCTTCAGTACACGTGTAACACTTGGGCAGTGTTAGGAAATATCGCCCTTTTGAACGCTTTGTCGAGTAAAAAGAGATTTACGATTCGAAGTGGTGACGGCAACGATCGCCGTGTCATCTATGTCACAAATAAAGCATTCTACGTTATGTTGTACAATTCTTTTGCGCATTATTGTTTAAGCAATATTTTTATATTGCTTAAACAATAATGCGCAAAATATTGTTTAAGAATTACCACTAGCAAGAATTTGCATTACAATAAAGGGCATTGTAGCAAGTAAAACTACTGTACGATTGAAACTTACAAATCGAACATCACGGGATGACGATCACAGTGCAGTGTTAATCCCATATACATATAAATGCTAATAATGAGAGCTATAACAGCTGTATCCCAGTTCAAATAATACTATTGTGGGGTATAAGAGTGCTTACGAGTAGTTATATAGCCTGCTCTTACCGCGCTAAACCTCTGGATTAGACCCCAAATTTTGCAGCCTGAAGATCTTTTTAGCGCTGCTGTCATTGAATTCTTAAGATCGCCACTATAGAACCCAAACCTATATAAATAAAATAGACAAGAGCTGTATATTAGCTCTACAAGAAATGTATAGCAGGCTTACCATTAACCGTATTAACTTTGTAAGATTTACAAAAGCTACTATTGGCGCCCGTGTTACCCATATGTACTCGTAGTTTAGAATTTATTAATTTGCGGAGCTATTACTTGGAGATGTGTTCGAGATCAACAGACGCGATTACATATGTGATCATCATCAGTGTTAAATTATTTTTATATAATCTCATTCGGTAATATTCTAATTATGAAATGAAATACAGACTTTTATTGGCATATTTTATTTACATACTTCTTTAAGAAAATTAAAAAATTAAATTCAAGCATTATTCTCCTAACAATACACTGCTTTAAAATATTTTTTTAATTATTAAAGTACAATGTGTCCCGACCAAGGAAATTTCAATTTCATTTAAGTACACATTATCTGTGGTGAGCGTTACGAGCCAATAGACCAATTGTTATTGGTCTATTGGCTCGTAACGCTTTCCACTTACGCTTAACTTTTTCCACTGATATTGGAAAAATTGTGATTACGCCGCACAAGCCATACAAACAAGAAGAAGAAGACTTTTTCCATTTTGGCGCTATTTCGTACATACGAATTTGAGTAATATTTTGTTGGATAAAACTTTAGTAGCAAAAATGTCATGAGATTAAATAAAGTAGTGTATGCAACTGCATATGATTAGGTATTATATGACAGTTGCGTAAACTTCTATTATTAGTGCAATTTCCTTATAGTAAAAATCACTAAGTTGGTACTAAGCTGATCCATCCGAAAGGTACGCTGCTCTATTGAGTAGTTAGTAAAGCGGCCTTCAGACTACGTTATACTCGTATAATAGCATATAGTATATAGCTCATAGCACAACAATATCGCGCACCATACATTGTTATGGACACGTTCACACTGTACTGTACTATATATTATTGGCTTACTATACGCAATAAAATTGGTGCGATGCACCGAGTTCATGCTGTGTGCCCCGGTCGTCTCGCAAGCGAAACGAGCGACTGCCTGGACTAAATTAACTAATTATTTTAATCTTCAAAAAGTTTGAAATCTCATGACTATCCAGTATTAAATCCATTATGTCGATCGTGATGAGTGCTGTGGAACTGTGCACACACTTCAAAGATCACTGTCTACTGAGCTTGCTATATACTTGCTATGTGCTTGCGAAAATATCGCGTAATGTGAATTCCATGCTATATAGCAGCATAAGCTCCAGCATTAGGTTCTTTTTTGCTATCCTATATAGTACAATAGTATAGCGTAGTCTGAAATTAGCTTAAAGGTTAAGTTGCTTGGAAAACAAATATCATCAAATCATATAATAATATTTTGTAAGTATAATATTTTCGTCCAACGATTAAAATACTTTTTAATTTTGCTGTTCAGACAATTTCTTCATCTGTATAATGGTATAACAGTATTACGAAATGAAAAATGTGAAAAAGTGAAATAAACATAAAATTCTGTATAAAATGAATAAAAAGTTACAATTCTCACAATCACTGATGCGGAAATTTCAGGCATTACTAGCCGAACAAAATTTATGGGCTTTTAAAGCGGTCCATGCTATTATTAACATTGTAAATGGATCTCTCCACCTTCAGCTTATAAGCGTTAATAATCTTTTTATTGTCTGCAAATTTGTACTCAGTTACGAAATTATTAAAACAGTCATTTAAAAAGACCACTTTAGTATGTAGGCGTAAAGTAGTCATATAAAATATGAATACTTTGGCCACCACTTCTCGCAATCTTCTGCTGCTTCTTATATTATTATAGGCCACGTGGCCCATTAGAGTTTAAATAAGTGCGAGTCTAATGGTTAATCTCTCGAGCTACAGTTTCAATAATTTTCATCTCGATCGGGGGCAACATAGCAGGCGGATTTAGAGGCCCTTTCCCATGCTGCCTTAGTGCAAGCATGGTATAAGGCTTGTTATTTCTTGAAAGAAATGCTGAAAAAGCTAACAATACCTTTGACAAAAAGTGAGACAGCACCAAAACTGTCAGTTAGTATTCGGAAAATTCTGCTGTAACAACATTAAATAAAAATGAAAACGGAAATTCATAAAACTTGTTCTAGAACATATCTTTATGAAATAACCTTACGAGTTTTTAACATTTAGCAGTGAATGGTTTTGAGTGAGTTCTTTTGGACATTTTTTATAATTTATTATTATGTCATAAATGACCAAATTCGAAGATCTTAAAAATGTATCGAAAATGTTTCTAAGTTTTTCTTTATAAATTAAAAATTTTTGATTTAATTGAATCTGTTCAAAATAATTAATTATGAAGTCAAAGTCAAAGTCAAAATCATTTATTCAATTTAGGCATCAAAGACGCACTTATGAACGTCAACTTTTATAATGTACTTTAAAGACTCTACCGCGTCGAGAAGAAGCGGCAAGAAACTCGGGGCCATTCTTTTTATATAGATGTTTACAATGTTTCTACTTAGGTACTACAAATATTACATTTTATGGGTGGCAGAGAGACAGCTTGCTAGAAGTGGAGTATTCCAAGCATCTTTATCTTCTATATAATGTCGAACTTTATAGTAAGCTTTTTTTATTAAAACGTTTTTTACAGTCAACTTGAATTTGCCCTCTGTGAACTCAGATATGTGCTTTGGGATTTTATTGTAAAAACGCACACAATTTCCTAGGAATGACTTATTAGTCTTCGCAAGTCTAAAACTAGGTACAGCTATCCTATTTGTATTTCTGGTATTAAAAGTGTGGTGATCACTATTTAACTTATATTTATGTAAATTTTTACGAACATACATTATATTTTCAAATACATATAAGGAAGGCAACGTTAATATATTGATTTCATTAAATAAATCTCTCAAAGATTCACGGGGACCCATTTCGTATATAGCTCTAATAGCACGTTTCTGAAGGATAAATATGGTCTCTATATCAGCCGCTGAACCCCATAGCAATATCCCATATGACATTACGCTGTGGAAATATGCAAAATACACTAACCGCGCCGTAGAAGCATCTGTTAGCTCTCTTATTTTACGTACTGCATATCCCTTTGAACTCGCGACTCTCTGCGCTAGAAAACCGCAAACATCGAAGCCAATCGGCGCGTGAGTCGGCGTCCGCTCCTTTTGTGTTATTTTACGTCTAGCTATAGAATGCTTTTGAGTAGAGTGATTCAGCTTACTTTATCTAAAAGCTATTGAAACAAGCTTTATGACAGGCTATAAATGTTTTGTATTGTGTTTTTATTTTATTTTACACAGACCTTTCATTTGACAAAAAGTTGTAAAATAGTTATATTATCGAAAATAATATCTTTTCCAACAAAAATAATTTGTTTTATTTATTAGTTTTTAAGTTTCTACAGTAATTATGATATGTTCTTTCTAAAATAAAACTAAAATGTATATCCTTCCATAGTAATATTTTGAGTTTTTCACGATGAAACTTACCCACGAAAATTTAGATGAACAGAAATTTCACGCGTTAGTACCGTTCTTTCCAAATCCTTTTGTTACTAGGTTTTTAGCATAAGGCTTTATGTTTATATGCTGTCCGATAGAAAATATATTCAGGATTTAGTTTTACAATACATCAGACGAGATAATTCAAAAAAAATATACCTTATGGAGAAAAATGTCGGCAAAGGTAGGAAATTCATGACAAAATCCGAAGATTTTTATTCTCCAAATAATGCTATTATATAACGCATTTTCTGTGCATAAAATACTTTCTACAAAACGCCATTGAAAAGACCTTTCTAGTAAGGTATCACACGTCTACACCATAGAACAAAAAACTCTTACAAATGATACTTGAATAATGGCCTTGCGTCAACACAATTCCGAGAACTCGACAAGCGCATACGTGTTTACACTGCCGTATACAGCGGGATCTTTTTTCGGGTGAATTCCTAACAAACGTTATTATTTAGGTACCTACTTTCACTAAAGTAATGATATTTCAATACATACCTAACTAAATAACCAATAGAAATAATACAGACAAAACCAAAGATCGGCCAATTCGCGCGCAAATGATTGAGCACCGCCGATTTCTACTCTAAGTTACATCAACAAATACTACTTATTATGTTATTGTAACTACGTAAAAAGCTTGGAAAAACACTCTAAAACGTAAAATAAATAAGAAACTTACCGATTGTTTAGAAATGAAACGGAAAATCACGTAAATTCCAAGGACACAACACACTCGCGTGACGTCACTTTAGCGCGCTTCGGTTGACTGAACTTTAGCCGTTGAATGACTGAGTGTTTGTTTTAAAATGGTCGCACTTATTGTTTCATTCCATCGGTTAGTTCAACCTGACGTCATACAATCATAAAGCTTTGGGAAAAAGAACCTAACACCATCAAATATATGACTCAAAACAGTCGAAGGTCGAAGTGTTCCATATGGAACGGCTCGATTTTTACGAAATTTCGCACTGTTTCATATGGAGCAAGCTCGATTTCAAAGGGATATGCAGCAGAACTGAGTCTCCCAGACAGGGCATTTATATAAGGACCATATTGTAATTTTGCGTCAATTTTAATGCCTAGGAAGACTGTTGCCTTGTCCATTACGAGTTTAACTCCATCAAGAAGAGTTGATACCTTATAACCGTACGAGCGAATGAAAATGAAATCTTTTATTCTGTAAAGGCCTACACTTACAAATTGTGATATTACATTTAATATTTCTTAAATCGACTACCGGATCAGAACTTTAACCCCTCTTAATATTATATTTTTAAATTGTAACAAGACTTTATCGTACTAAGCATAAGAAGATTAATTTAACTAGGGATTGAGTAAAATTAAATGTCCCATTATATCAAACTAGAAAATTCCGCTAAAAATAATATGATAAACAAAATCTGTGAGAATAGTACGGTAGACTAATACAATAAGGCAATTTAAAAAGTTTTCAGTATCATTGACGTTTTGAACTAGATTGTATCTTTATATTTTTATACATTGTATCTTTTGTCGAATTTCCTTTAAGAAAATAAAAGTCGTGGAGCCCCTAGAAAGCTTACTTGTTCTTTGCGTCATAGTCCTAACTTGATATCAATAGCCTGAATAAAATATTCATTAAATTCTATTTATAAAGAGAAAATTTGTTTTAAATGCATTAAAACACAAATGTGCATTATATCATGATTTTACTATAATATAATAAATAGATTTTATTGTATGACTAAATGTATAAATCGATAGCCACAATGTAGATAGATGCTGCCTCACACTGGGTAGAAGAAAATGCCATTTGTTATTTTATATTTTCAAGTTCAACCAAGAAAATATTAGACTATAATAACTGTGGATGAAACAAAAGCTCTACATTCGTAGTTTTACAAGATTGAAGAGCTTTAATCAAAAAGCTTGCACAATTTTTCTTTTCTCATCAAAAATACCGGTCACCTTTTCGCTATCACAAAACAAAAACAGCTTTAAAAGGCAACAGCACCAGCAAGTGAAAATGGGGTCAGACATCCATTTTTGCAAAGCTCAAAAACTTTTAACAAGATGTCAGAGGGAATTTTAGTGCTTTTAGTGCGCTCTTAACACAAAGTCTGATTGAAATTGTATTTGGACGTACTAGTAACAATCTGTTCGTTTTTATTTTAAAACTTGTGTCACAAACGAGTTTTCATGTATGGTGAAACGAAATTGGTTTTCCGCTTTTCGCAAAACCGACGTTTACTCTTGTGACGTCGGTTTGTTCGATGTTCGTTAACTGTTGTTTATTGATAACAGTTATTAAGCTTGTTTCAAAAATATAGAGCGTATCATTATTAAAATTGTTTACAGTGTTAGTAAAATAGTCTTTACAGTTTAATATAATTCACATTGCGCGGCCCACACGGTCTTGAAATGCTCAAGACCGTGTGCTGATTTCAGTGATCATGTTTGTGCATTCCATCTGTAGTGTATACTTATTACCTACAAAATGCAATAAAGTATTGAGTATTGAGTATTGATTAGTGATGAAATCTCGTGTGTCGAAAAGTACGTGAAGTATTTCCATTTTAAACCGTAACTCCTCCTTGTGTAAGTCGACGCGTATATTTTTATATATATGACCACGCATATCTTTTTACAGAGTAGTCCGATTTTAAAATCTTTTTTTTTGTCGTTTTTTTATTTTAATTTAATCGTATGGCATTCTTACAATCGTTCACAATAAATTAAAATTAAAATCAAAATTATAAAGTTATTCTATCCTTTAATTGCTGAATCCATGGGATAGCATCGTTTTCGAGAGAAAACAGGTCTGTTGGGCAGCCGTTGTACCTTGTGAGTGGGCAGTCTCTAGCTATATGCTCAACATCCTGGACAGCAGCTCCACACGCACACTCCGGAGATTCCCTCCACCCACACATTGACATGAAGGCATTGCATCGCCCGCATCTAGTTCGTACCCTATTCAGTTGGCACCATTCCTTTCTTGGGAGCGCGAAACCAGCAGGTTTAAGTGTAGGTTTTGTTTGGTTGAGTATATATTGACGGTCAATGACAATCGATTTATGTCACACTTTATAGTGTTGAAGACACTGTTGTTGTCTTCAACACAGTGATGTTTTTACCATTTATTGGTAAAGATATTATTATGTTCTGAAGAAGATTCCTCAAACGCAGACCTATGTTCGCATTTAGTCACTTGAATTTTATAACTCTTAATTATATCTTCAGCTCTTTATACGTAACTAATCTGAACACATTAGCTATTTGTTTATTACTTATATACTATGTTCCCTAGCTGCATCTTCTTAATTAAGTCTCATAATGTCAATCTGTGAATAACGCCGTTGGCTGCATTATTACTTATTGTTATTAACTATGTATTTTTATATTAAAGTATATAATGTAGCTGTTAGTTATTCTGAAATAAATAAAAAAAAAAGTGTTTGTGCTACGAGATTTCTATCAAAATGACAACATATAATGTCTTAAAACATGTCAATAATCTTTTGCATAGTTAGAGCATAAGTATACTCTGAACCGCTCGTAGCGGAGCTTGACTTGGCGACCTTAACCGTTCAACAAGCTAAGCAACACTTGCTGCGGTCAGGACTTGGATGGGTGACCGCTAGTGGCATTATTAAACTGAGCTCTTCCGTGATTCAGAGGGCACGTTTAGCCGTCGGTCCCAGTTGTTTGTCTTAGTACAACAGTCGTAAGGCTATGTCGAGGGCCTTGGGTGGCCTGAAAACTTCGACATGGGTTGGCCACTAACCTATCCACCAAGCCGCACTGGGCCCGCGTGGTGGATTATGGCACAACTCCTCTCTCTGAGAGGATCGATACCCAGCAGTGGGAACAAAATGGGCTGATCATGTTATGTTATGTAAGTATACTCTGGTATAGCCGTAACTATACTAAGTATACTACTTTTTTTATTTCAAAAGTTCACATTTAGTGTCTGAAACAAAATCATATAACGTACCTATTTTTAAGACGGTTTTAGTAATTACTCCACCGTTTTACAAGTACGTGACTTCATGACAGACTTATCAACGTGACTGTGACTTGACTGTGATAACTTGAATGAGTGCGAACTATAAATATTTACTTAATATACAAAAAAATTGTCAAAATTTTTTACAGAGAGCATTGATGGGTTCTTAGTTGCTGATGTCATAATGTGAGATTGCGACTGTAATTCACTGTCAGTTTTATAAGTCGGTTCTTACCATTATGAATCGTAATGAATAAAAATGTTTTATACTTAAATATGGATATCTTGACCAACTTGATTACCTACATCTTTAAAATAACTTAAAAAGTCCCTTGATTAACCAAAACACAGACTGAGCCAGGCAACGTAAAGTGAAAACGTGGAAGCTCTGCTTCTGTTTAGTTTGCTATATTAGTTAGTGTCAAAGAGAGCGCTAAATGTCACCAGCCGTGCGATTCTCTAATGGCCGGTCCCAATAATCTATCTATCACCGGTTTACCTTACTAGAGATAGATATTTGACACTATTTGTGTGGACGTTATGTCAAATTTCTATCGGTAGTAAGCAAAACTGTGGTTAGATAGATTATTGGGACTGGCCGTAAGAGCAAACATCGTTGCATCTTTGACAACATTCGTGAAACAAACGACGAGATGAAAACAAACGTTGGAAAAAAAACTTTATGTACAAGGGGATATCTCATAAAGTATTTGACATCGGTGAGCTCGTCGACGAGCGCATCGACGAATCATTAGAGAATCGCACGCGGCGGCAAGTTGTCGTACTCGTACTTTCAGATTTCGTTTCTGGACATGGGCAGAGATGATAATATAAAACCAAATAAAACATATATAAAAATAGTATATAATTATTGAAGATTTCAAATATTGTTTCATAATAATCGATAATGAATGATACGTTGATGTCATTTTAGCTTAAATTCGGACAGCTGGCTGGGAGAAACCAATTATAGCCTGCAAACCTATAAAGACTTCGAGTTACCCACCTGACAATTGTGAACAGCACAGGGTGAGATAGGCACACCAGCAGGCCTAGACAAAAGATGTTTCTGTTATCGTTAACGCCAAACGACAACTTCAAAGTTTATGGCGTTGACATTACCTGTGGAAAAGTCACATGATTCTGATGAACACAAGTTCGAAGACACATTTTTGTCTGTAGCGTGTGCGGAAACACGCTTGTTTGAATTTTGTCTAGGCCTGCAGCTATATTACTACTTTCATTGGAGAACTATCCTTTTAATCAGGATTAAAATTACTATACATCATAGTAATGTGTTAATCGTAAGCGGTAGACCCAAGTTATTTATATTCCAAACTTTATTCTTCTCGATGTAAAGACGAAGCCGCAACAGTTCGAGTGTCACCCAAGGTTTCAACAGTTTCCACGCTGTCACCACTTTATATAGGTACCTACGAGATATAAAACGTGCCGTATTTATGTCAAGTAAGGTAACGTAACCGTAAGCGAAGTAAATAAAGAGCAAAAGCAGTGTTAGCAATACACTTTTCTGTGGTTTATGTATGGTATTTGTATATAGTCTTGTGACGAAGCTGAAGATTTAGGTATAATAGATATCGAATATATGTATAAAGTTTAGTTCAGTTAGCTAGTTATTTTATTATTTTTTATTTTTAGTTTTTTGTATATAGTCTTGTGACGAAGCTGAAGATTTAGGTATAATAGATATCGAATATATATATAAAGTTTAGTTCAGTTAGCTAGTTATTTTATTATTTTTTATTTTTAGTTTTATTGTAATGCGTAAATGATCTTGTAATTTGTACTTACAATAGTTTTAAAATTATATATTACTTCATCAGTCGAACGACCCAGACACAATAGAAATTCATTGTTATATGGACAGGTGAGGGGATATTGAGAAGAGCGTGTTTTCTGGGGAAGATGAACACAATCACCATCTTTGTTCTAATCAGTAATTGGAAAATGTATGAACGTAGGTACATTTATATGTAAATTATGGATTATTATGCTGTAACTTTAGGGATACATTTAAGAACATGAATTGTTTTGTTATTATAAAATAATAATGCAATTTCTTACTTTAATTATATGATTTTCAAACTGGAAAATGGAAGGCCACATCGCAAGACAGTGTTGCCGAGTATCGCTGAGTGGTGACCATGAACCGGATGGCGTGCTGTAGGTAATGCCCTATAGGCCGACTAAATGAATGGCTTGGTAAGAAAGGTTTACTAAAGTTGTTTTTTTATATGTTATTAGGAGAGTACAAGCACGAGGCCCACCTGGTGTTATGTGGTGACCTCTGTCTTTAACAGATGCATTTCGTCACAAGTAACACTGCGCCTGTAACCCTTACACATTAAGGTCCTTACTCACAAACGTTGCCCCAAATGATGTTATTTAATCTGTACGCATCAGGTTTACGTTATAACAAAAGATTTATGAATGAACCAGGGGCTGGCTGATTCGGACGGGTCAATAGTGTGGACAGGAAATTGTCGTACCAAATGATGCCATTCAAATTATAGCAGCGCTGATAAGTTAGGCCTTAAGTTGTTCAGTCTCGTGTACCTGTAATTTCACCGGCAAACATACCTTCAATCAAAACGCAGTATTGCGAACATTACTGCTTCACTATAGAAAAAGTTATATGGAGGCAGTACTTCCCCGGACGAACTCATTCACAAAGAGTTCTACGGCAATAAAGCTTACTTGTTCCGTAAACGGTTGAACCGCTTCCAACCGGTCCTTTTGGAAAATTATGGAGGAGGCGTAGGTTCAGCAGTGGACGTCCCACAGCTGAGATTATGATAAAACGGTTGAAAAGTTGTTACGCTGAACTGTGGGTCAAAAATGATAACCATAATACCATACAAACGACGTCGCAGGAAACAGCTAGTCCTTGTAAATATCTATCAGTGTTTGTCAGTTTGTTGCTTCGTAGGTACTACTTTTACGCGCAAAGTACAGAACCATTTTTGGAGTACCTATAAAACTTTTATTATACAACAACTGCAAACACGTTAGGGATTGAATACTTCGACCCGGGTTTCATTTCAAGCTTATCAGATGCGAGTGCACCGCTGCGCATTCGTCCTAAATGTCAGCATCTGACCTCCCTAACGTGAGTGCTTGCCAGATAATAATAATAGTAGATGTGTCAAACTCACGTTAATAATCATACAATTTATAAAATAAAAATCAGTTTTCACACTAATACCCCCGCACTAGGGTTCTCTGGGTCGCAGGAGGCACATGTACTTACAATAACACATGACAATCCAACACCTGAGGGTAAAAGTTATATTCACCTCACAAGTTTTTGCTCCGATCAAGGATCAAACCTAAGACCCCGCGCTTCGAAGGCAGGGTCACTACCCGCTGAGCTAACGTTAGGCTTAGCTAACGGCTGAGGCGTTATTACTAAAGTTATATGATTATTAAGGGGATATTTACTGTGGTAAGGTTGTGGAATGAGCTCCCGATATTTGAGTCTTCCCGTGAACATGGTGCATGTAACTGCGCCGAAATATCGGGAGCTCATTCCACAACCTTAACACGGTAAATATCCCGTTAATAATCATATAACTTTAGAGAACAGCCGTGATAGTTTAAAACAGCGTTATTACTATGTATAAATAACGGTTAAATAATAAATTATTAAAACTCCGAAGTACTTTTATCATCTAGAAATACTAACAAAGATTCGTTTGAGACAACGAATAAAAAACTTCAGCAAGTATACGAGGCTTAGAATCATACGACTCGTATAATATACCGGCACGAGGAAAAGTAAATGTTTTGAAAAGATGTTGTACAGCATCGATACTTTACCTTCATATTGTAATTTTAACTCCAACACAATATTTTGTGAAGTCCATGAAGGGAAATTGAATCAGCAGTAAAAAATATTGGAGAAAAAACACAAAGAGTTCTTTAGCTACATTAAATTGTAGTATAATTATATTAAAATAACAGGTAATTTTAGTATAAAGGTTTAATGTACGCTTCTACTTTGTTTTTGTATACATGCTGTATTATAGCTGACATGACGACATGACAATTAACTGGACTTTATTTTACTTTAGACACGAACACTAAAGGGTTTGACACTTTATGTATTAGAGCCCTTAAGGCGCACCCCTGAGCGAATGACCTTCAGAATTTGGTTCTGAACGGCAGTAGTCAGCGCAAGCTCTACGCACGGCCGTTTGCCGTAAATTCGCATAAAGTTTTGAACAGTTGATTAAAACACATATAAAATAGGTATTGTGAAAAATATTAAACGGGTAATACAGCCATTTATTCCGGTCGGTCAATCAGTGCAAACCAAATTTAAATTTAAATGCCAGAATAATATGTAGTTCATATGAATATGCAATGAATCAATGTTTTTCCTAATTTTAAACGTTTTTTGAAACTGATTCCATGGATAATATTTTAGCGTGTAAAATTTTATACATAACTGAGATGCTTATATTTTTCATTTCATTTGATGTTTACTCATTTTATTTCAATTGAAACAACGCTTTTAAACATTAGAATCTGCGCAGCATTTACGATGCGACGCGCCTTAACTCAATATAAAACAGCTGCATATAATATTTAAACTTTTGGTGATTATTTAACATATATTAGGTATTTTAGTTTAAAAATTCTCGTGAGTTTGGCACATATTTATTTAATATTAAAACCGACTTTACTCACGAAATTAGCCGACGTTATTGACCTAGGTTTGGGCATGTCCGATGTCCATCCTCAGGGAGTTTACGCTGCAAGATAGCGGCGACCATTGCGGGCTGCAGCGCGCTCGGCCTGGCGCGAGAGCCGAGGTGTGTGCGCGGTCGTGCATATATTAGGTCTTGTAGGTTACATTATTTAATCATTGAAATCGAATATTTATAATGCTGATCTAAACTACAACATAATTACTTCAATCACATTTTTCTTATTTTATGGGCTAGAAACTTTAACATCTCACTTGATGGCAAATCTTTACGAACAGTTTATGCAGCAACGGGGTAACCGACACGATTCTTTTCATGTAGCTACGAGTCAGCCTGAGGAAGTACCACAGCTGTGCCAGTTATTGAACAGCTAAGCAGTAGTGTCCTCAATCCATCTGTGGCTATAATCTAGTATTTTAACCTCTCTACATAGAAACTCACTTTTGCTCACATTACATGTTAACCCTGCTTTTTTTAAGCTTTCCTAACACCGTGTCTATATGTTCCAAATGGTTTTCTAGGGTTCCTGCGTTTATGATGGCTAGATCATCCCAATAATTCACGCTAAACTCCCGAACATCAAATCATAATACCAAATGTATCGCCCTACTGAAACTACCCACTGAAGTTTTCAATCGTTGTGGTAAAACATTATATACCTAAGATTTGCCATTGAATGTAAAACCTGTATACTTTATGCCATCTCCAGATATGGGAATTTGAAAATAGGCATTATTCATGTCGACTATGCTGATAAAATTTGTTTCATAAAACGAATTTACAACATCAAGCTTCAATGGCGACTTTTCTGTCTCTGATATCATGAATTTATTTATTTCTCTGTTATCTAAAAGTACGTGTATTGAACCAAGCCGTTTTAACGTAGGTACATAGGTATGGCTATCCTGGTAGTATTTCATAAAAATCTGACACAATTATGTTATAAAAATTCGTACATGACAGCAGTATGTATTTACCAAAGAATAAATACCACAAAAACTCTGTACGTGTCCTTGGGCACAGTAATTAATATGACGAGATACAGTGAGGTAGAAAAATCAGGAAAAACATGTAGCTGTTTTCCTTACTTTCTACTCTTCTTCATTATTTTTGTTTCTTGCTTTAGTAGCAGTAAAAATAAAATTAATGTTATAAAAGTCTGCATACTTTATACATATGACTAGAATATTTATGACAATGTGACAGGCACAACATCAAAGTATGTTTTTGATTGGTCTACCAGTTAATGGAACAGTTTAAAAGCTCGCGATTCGGCCGTTTCTATGAAGACAGAGTACTGGATAGATAATATTACCGTGGTTGAGGTAATAATTAAAATAACAATGGTACAAAAATATATACATTTTGCAATTACAGAAAGCGAAAAAACATGAATGATCAAACGGGATTAGAGACTAACAAGATTATAAAGGCTAGGAGGCTCCCATCCCATCATGACTTGTTGTCATTTTCATGGTTTATTTAAAAAAAATAAGTAGATATTTTTGGCAAAATTATTCAATTGCGAGAACGTAATTGTCTTGATGTCCGAGCCATCGTCGGATAATAAAAAAGTAAATCGACTCTAAATGAAATCCATACTGTCCTTATACGAAAACACTGCTAACATTTTGCTAGGGTGGACATAACATCAACCGTTACGAGGATAATCCCGTTGTTAGAGCAATTATGAAAGTTTAATTGCCATGTTTTTCACAATTTGCTGTTTTGGAGTGCGGCCTTAATTTTTAATGGGAGATTACAGGTACAGGTGCTATTAAAATTATAATATAACAAGGCCAATTAATTTTATAGGCGAAACTTGTGACTATAATAGACTTAGTAATACGCACAATAAGGGATTTGAGCCGAGGCTTTATGTTTCCTAAATTTTGTACTATCTGAATGTTTTTTGGTTAAGTATTAATCTTGGTGAATTTGTGTTTTATAGTTGTTATTCATTAATCTAGTACTACCCATTAAATTTTCAACGCTGCGCTGCACTATCATTATAATAATGATGATGCACTCACACACTAGCACTTGGACTCTCTGTGTTACTGAAAAAAATGAACACATAATATCATCCAATACCCGAGAACTGCTTTGATTGCTGTGAGAAGATTTGTACTAATAACACAAATTTAGCCCCAGCTAGGATCAAACCTGGTACCTCTTGCTTTGAAGGCATGGGTGTTACCAACTGTGCTAACAGAGCCGTCATGCCGAGATATTGAAGCCTAGTCATTAGTACTGTTTTTTATAATTGTTCATCAAAGTGACTCCCTGCAGCCATAAGCTGCACTAACCGCCACCCCTGTGATGACCTGAGAGATGCTTTTTCACGCCCCGCTTGAAAAACCCAAGGTCATAGCTGCAAAGAAATATGTACGCCAGCAGAGCATTCCACGATTTACTAACACGATATTACAAGAAATTTTGAACAATATATGGAATATGGACATAATGCTTAGCCGGACCGAGTTGTTCAAGATCGGAATGGTGAGGAAAGAATAAGATTAAAGAGCTCTCCAGAGCATTCGTTACGGAACAAACGGTAGAAAACGCTCAGGGAAGCATCTTTATACAAACTTCCATGGCAAAATATTTGACACTCTAGTGGCAGGTACAGTAGACCTTACACGAAAAACTCTCGCAGAAGAGTCCAATCATTTAGCAAATTTGATTGTATAGTGTATCTTGCCATTCTTACGTAATATTTTGAAAACATCATAACAGGTTGGTTACATAACACTTACTCATGGTCATAATACAGACACGGTGATAGTAGAAATTCTGACATGACAAAATGTCGGCAGGAAGTTCCGCTCCTGATTAGCAATGTGATGTTTTGCGGAATGTTTTTGTAGGTACACATACAGATTAGATGTATAAATGGGTACACTACTGGCAATTTGGATCTTAATTTCTTTATTTATTTAATTTGTGCAGTCGAATTTTTTGTGAATGAGTTTGTTCGAGGAAGGTCTGCTACCATACTTTCTTCTACCGCGACGCAGTAATTCTGGGTGGGATATGATTGTCGGCTAAATTACAGTCACGTGAAACTTAACTGAATGTCACAGGGCTACGGGTGCAGTGCAGTTCGTCATGTGACGAAATGCATCTGTCCTAGGCAGAGGTAACCACTTAACATCATAATAATCTGATCTCACATGAAACTGATATGTACTTCATTTAAGACAGCAAATTGTAGACACTCGATTATTTGTAGATAGTTTGATCTACCATCGCTAACAGTTACAAAATACGACACGTTTTTTTAAAATCTGTATTGTTTCGTGACTTCGTATTTTCTACCGTATTTTCTAACACAATTGGCCATTAGCCCACCCACCTAGCCGCACTGGGCCCACGAGGTACATTATGGCCCAACTCCTCTCTCTGAGAGGAAGGCTCGAGTCCCAGCAGTGGGAACATAATGGTCAAGATTATAATGATGTATCCTTGTGCAGACAGACGGATAAGGTTAGTAATATGGAAAATATCATCATTTCACGTAAACACACTTACATGTGTAAATGTAACAAGTGACAGTAGATATAACGCGGCCTCCGTGACAAACGGCCGTAAGGAAGTTCCGTTTCCGATTAGCAAAACTCTGACTTGTTATTGCGAGAGCTCTATTATATTCGTATACAATTTGGACGCAGTAAAATAAATTTATAGGATCACATATTATAGGTAGTAAGAATAAGATAAAGTACGAGTAGGTTTTTTTGATACGCTTTCACGCCTAAACGGCTAAACGGATCTCAATGAAATTTAGATAAGAGTTAGATAGTACCCCGGGAAAGGCCCCGGGATACTATCAATGTCACTATTTAATTACTGCACTTTAAATTAATGTACTGCCGCGTTCATAGATAGAGTATCTACTGAGAATAACCAAAAATAACGGGCAAGAAACTCAAGGCCATTCGTTTCAATTATTTTTACATAGTATGTATTATATTTCGACGTTGCAGAGGTGGAGTGCTTCATGCATTTTTGGCTTCTAAATGATGCCTAGTTCTAGTCGTGTTAGTAATTAATAAAACTACAGCAAGCTTAAATTTTCTTTCTTCGTAAGCTCTATCTTTTAAATCTACATTTCACACGCTAAGATTGATGACTATGAGCGCTGTTAACACTTTTCACCCTTGTTCCACACACGATCATTTTGCTAAGAATACTCAGACAATTTGCTAAGAATGACCACATTGAATCTGTGGGTGAAAATTGTTAAAATGTAGGTATTCTTGTTATTTACAATTTGTCCTTCATGTATCACAGTTCCCTCAGTAAAGTTTTAAGTTCAGGCTTATAATTAATTGTTGTTTTTATTTTATAATTGTTTAGATTTTTGCTTATAAAATGCCTTTGATTAAATTCGCAATTATTTGAATATAGCTTCGTCCCTCGAAGTATGTAGTAGGTATGGCTGAAGCTTAAAGTTTAATCTCACTTTGAAAATACTGTCCTTAAGACACCCAGATTATTAATATCTATAAGAAAACGTAAAGTTAAACGTAAATATAAAGATTTCAACACGAGGTTTGGCTTTTCTTTTCTATGGTCGTGAGATGCCGGTGACTGGGTAAAGTTAAAATTTATCATCAATAAATCTTAGTCAGATGAACCTGAAGAAGATTATTCGATAATTTTTTTATAGTAACACACCAATCACAGCTTTGGAGCAGTTTAGAGTCCGTTTAAGGTACTATTTTAGTTGCACGTAGCCACAAAAAATTGATTTAGGCACTTATTACTTTAAATACTTCTATTATACCTTTATTTATTCTCTATTTATTATAAAAATGTAACTTATTCTTCTCAAAAAAAATCTCGCAAAACTAAGCCCAAACCTGACAAACAAATCGGATGTCGTTTGTATTATGATCCATATTTTTTAACGCAAACGTCGTTCTAGTCCACCAAGGATGATTTAATCGGTAAACTTATATATATTTTCCAATAATCTCGATTTTTTCAAAAGGCACAGCATATTTGAGTGTCTTGGCAAAAATATCATGTGAATGTACCACACCCTTATATTATTATTCCAAATTTCCCTCAAACTCATCACATAGTTCCAGCTTCAAGAAGTAAGAAATCTCTCTTACTCATTCACTAACTTTCGCATTCATAATAGTGTGATTACTGGAGTTCTGTTTGTGCAAGTTGTTTTTGTTACTATACGTACTAGTTTTCGTCATATTTCAGGTGTTTTATGATGTTAGTGAGTAAGTTACATATTCGAATACATAAAGTATAATCTGACTGTTCTTACTATTGGATCATGGCCCTTCTTGTCATAGAAAAGAGTATGGGTCTTTCTTCCTTACATGGGGGTTGGCAGCTGACTGCCCAGAAACTAATTTTTTTTAGAACCTGTCACGCTAAATGATTATTAATGGTTGTATGTGTATCATATGCCAGTCTACCGCAACGGTTGAATAGATTTGGAATGTACACTAACAAGCATCGTATAAAATTAAGTAAAGTTATTTGTTGGAAGCCCCTACGAAGAAATAATGTCACAAAGCATAACTCAGCACAAATTCCACACAAAAAGTGGTCCTTCAAACCAAAACGACGTATGATTCCAAATACAAATTACTTTCGAGGTTACAAATACACATGTTTGGTGATTGGTTTAAATTTCAGAAGGAAAGCAGGGATTGGTCCACCCGCGTGCTGCAACGTCTACTATGACAGCTGAGTCATAGCGGCGTGAACTATGTTATTGATTTAGCACGACTTTAATTGCGTAAGTTTTTAAGGCAGTTACTCTTCCTGATATTATTTCTTCGTAAGGAAGCCCGCTCGAAAGTAATTACGGCATTTTATTTCAATAAGTAGGTATCAGCAGCTGTTGAACGTACTATTATTTTGACATGCTTTATAAATTACTTACACTTGCAAATCGATATATTTTTTTAATAATAAATTTCCTACAATAATATTGATTCTTATCAACCTTTTGCTAATCTTGATATTTTCCTATTTATACCCGGAAAGAGGTGGGGGTAATAGTGTAGATTAAGCACCGATGGAGTAAAGCAGTGTCTTACGTCACGGGCGGAATATTGAACCCTGAGTGTTACGGGGAATCTAGAGTTAATCCCTGAGCGCATCGAAGGGAATCTAATTTAATTCTCGAGCGAAGCGAGTGAGTTATGTTGAGTCATGAGTGAAGCGAGGGTTCAAGCCGCCCAAGATGAAGACAGGCTTTATTCTCGAGGTGCATACTCTACTTTTCATACCTACTGCGAGACTTTACTAGACTATTAAAGACTCAGAGCTATATAAAACAGCAGTTATTTAGTTAAAAAAAAAAAAAAAAAATAGTTATTATTCAAATTGGACACATCTGTCCAGTTATGTAGGGACAGAGTAATATTTTTGGAAGGAACATTTTATGGAAAACACTGTTTTATACGTTCGCGGTTGTTATAATTAGTACTCACGAGATGTAGACCGCGATTTTGGGGACTTTCGGAGCTCCTAATATTTCGGCACAGTTACATGCACCATGTTCAAAATTATAACATTTTATAGAAGTTGTTGAAATAACATCAAACATGGTGTTTAATTCCAAATTCATTACAATAGTGCCTTTTTTCTCTTGTTTTTCTGTATGCTGCCTGTGGTGACCGGTTCGATTTTCGAATAAACTCTCTTAACAATGCTCGTATCTACTCCGTACTAAGAGTTCTCTTACAAATAACGTTCCAAATACAAATCACTTTACGCCCATGCAAGTTCCATACAACATTACAGCCTCGGGGATGCCTTGCCTATACGTCGAGATTGCGTGATATGTAATTGGACATTTTCGAGCAGGTGGTATGAAAACGTGTTTGTTGTCTGTTTATAATTATATGATTTATTTGAATCAATCCTTCCCGTGCTAAAAACAAAAATATTAAATCACTAGTTGACCCGCCCGCGGCTTTGTTCGCGTAGCCTCGCGGGATACGGCGGCTTTAAAATAAAAGTAATGTTTATGATTCAATAACTTTTTTTTTATTTATGAACCGATTGACAATAACTAAACATGTTTAGTAAATGTTAAATGTTTAGTGAAGTTTATCACAATATTTAAATCAAAATCACATCTAAATCGGATAGCATGCACAAACGCACAGATAAACAGAACAATAATTTTAACAATCATTTTTCTCATTCTGTTATCGTTTATAAAAGTCTTAATAATATTTTTTCTCATACATCTTCCATGTACAGTCAGCGATCCGTTACATTTTTATTATACGTATAGATTATTGTAGCATCTATACATAATAATAGCAATTCCCCAGAATATTATCTTCACGTAAAGCGCCAATTTTCCCAATCATTTCTCTACCAGTTCATTACCTTTTGAAGTCATTTCTTTTCACATATATTCAACAAGGAGTCTTGTCGTTAACAAACCTTGCAAATTTGAAAATTCGAACGAAAATCCAACAAAGGTAAACGTCATTGTTCAAAAGTATTATGCAGAAACACTTTGATCTGGGGATCATTTGCGATTTCTCCCTTGAGAACACAGTACTGTTGGAGTCAGTGATATAGATCACGCAGCCCACTAACAAACTGCGCTGGATTTGTAACGAGAAATAGCTAGTATTAATGTATATTTGTTTAATAGCGATCAGATGTTTCTCGCTTATCGTCTCGCATTCTATACCTGGCTTTTGCTTTAGTGTTATTGGTTACTAAGGTGCCGTGTTCAGTGATCTTGTGACGTTGTATTGTACGAGCTAGAATATTCATCCGTTTTGTTTTCATTTGAGGGTAGTTGTTGAATTGACGCGCGCGCGCACTAGTAGCAGTCTATTATAATAATTATAAAAGAAAATTATAAATTACGTGATATTGAATGAAGACGCTAAAACAGTGAATATCCTCGGAAAAAGCCTATTGTTATATGCTAGAGATAGTGCAAACTTCATGAGTTCGTTACCGTCGACGGATATTTAATCAGTGGGCAACATAGTTCTGCTTTTACGTTAGGCGGCGGTCATCCGGGTAGAATACTTGAACGATTAATTAGGTTAGCTGGGTTTTTGCAAGCACCAGAATGATGTAAGGACCAAATTTTAACCACACATGTCGCCATTCCTGGAAAAGTAGTATGATGGCTGAGAAAACACTTGAATCGGCCAAGTATAGCGATTGGCGAGTCTACGGGTTAATTTTGCCCGTAATTGGACCTGCATAACCTGGAACTAAAACCTGGAAATAATAACCTGGATTCATCGAAAGAAAAAACGCTTGGAAAAATAAGAACACTTATGAATTAGTGATTGTTTCTCGTATCCACTCATATGTGACCAATTTGTTTATTTTTAAGATAAAAATATTATAATATTTAATTTTTGGCGTTATATAGTCAATAAAACAAACCTATTACAAAACAATTTCGAAAAAATACATTTATAGGCCGATTTCAAGGCGTTAGGTTTCGCATTATGTTCTGAAAATCGTTAAATGTTAACAAGTAATAAAAATCAGGCTAAGTACAAGATTAGATATCATACAAATCAATCAGGTAAATTGTATCCGTAAATTATTACTAGCATTTTCAAAATAATGCATTTGCTTATCCACTTTAAACTTAATATAACACAGGCCTTTTAAAAATGGGACGCTGAGCGCATAGGGTTAATGTCTTTGCTGTATTGATTATGTTGCTGTTTTTATTACATAATATATATGCTTAAATAATGTATATAAATATTAAAGAACTGTATAATCATAACGGCGATAGGTTTACTTATTATACCCAAAATGCTCATGGACTCCGTGTCCCGAAAACACAAGTTTTCTTCCTAACAACCTACTTCTCCCCGGACATGACAAGTTCAGTTTAGAACAATAGGTAAGTAAAATGTTAAAAACGGGATATATACCGCGTGTAGTTTTTTTTTCTCTTCTTGATCTTTCAAGACATGTGTAGAGTAAAGACAAGTCTATGCTTGTAACACTACAAGAACAAATAAAACGATCTACCCTCTTTCACGCGCGCAATGCCCCGTGTGCGTGGAACGCTACAAGCAACAGGGGGCCTTATTTTCTATTTAATTCAAATATGTAACGCAGCACGTGACGTTATCTCTAAGGAAAAATAGTAAAATTGTATTGATTTCACGATCATTCCCTAAATATATCCTAACGCACCGCGCTATGTGTTTAAATGGTCACAGCGAATGAGACCTGAGGGCTGTCGCACAAATAACTCACAACTATGTTTTCGCTTCACACGAAACTAAAGTTTTGGTATAAATTAAGGATTGATGAGTTTTAACTGTCGAGGAACTTAGTAGTTAGATAATTCGATGATCCATGTGTTACTAAACAGAAATCCATATTAATAGGATTAAAAAAAAATTGAAGTGTTTTTGGTTGAGTGAGTTGCTTATTCTGATATAATTCCTGCATGCATTTTATGCGCGAGGGAGGGTGATCCCCACTGCATCTCTGCCATAAGCATTTATCCAATAGAAGTGTCACTTAGTATTATGCCAAAGAAGTGTCGAAAAAGGTTTTAAAACTGATACTGTTAGTTGCGTAATTATGTAAATACCTACTGTGTGGTCGTATGGAAGTAAGGAACCCTTGGTACGCAAGTCTCGTAGGTAGAGCATATGTCAGAAGCTAAGTATATAAACCTTTCAAATATATTACTGAGCAAGTGTATGTACTCTATATATAGTCACAATTCGATAATTATATTCTAAAATAAAAAATTAAACCCAGCCTACTATAAAATAAATACACGAAATTCGAAGGTAAGGAAAGACTGGTAAGGATGTTCATGTCTTAAATATGTATCGTTTTTCAATTCATGCCTCAAAACACAATTGATTTTTACGTTACCTTACCACGACAGTATTTTAGAATTTACCTTCTTTTAAATGTCAGTAAAAAGTGTACATTTTCATATGTTTTCCCTCAGTTTAACCGACTTCAAAAAAGGAGGAGGTTTTTCAATTCGACCTTATATATATATATTATGTGTATTCGCGGATAACTTCTTCGTTTATAAACCGATTTTGATGGTTCTTTATTTGTTTGATAGAGTATAATTCCGTGGTGGTCCCATATAAATATCATAAAATTCAATTAAGCAGTTTTTGAGTGACACTCTAAAAACTGAAAAGTGTTGATTTATCTTGATGATATAATTGATGGTGTAGCCAGTAAGTAGAGGTCACTAAAAAGGGTGAAATAACTTGTCCAACCATGCACGCAAGATTGTGATAATAGGTACCTTAGAACTATCATGGTACCGACTTCAACAAGTTATTTCAGACTCTTTAGTGTAGAAGTCGGTTCTATTTATTGATATTTTTGTTAGTTAAAAAATATTTTATAGCATTAGTTATTTGCGTATTATAGCGTAAATATCAGATAATCTGTAGTCACATTACTGTTTTAGTATGTATATTGTGCCAGGGGGGTACTAAATTATCTGTTTTCCAGTCGGATTGCTTAAACACACAGGAACGATTCGAACCATTAAATCTTTGGTTTATATTCAAAGAAAAGTACTCGCGTGCAATATATTACCAGAGTTGATAAGCACTATTTTAACTCCAAAAAAGGAGGAGGTCATATGTTCGTGTGTATGTTTTGTTTTGTATGTTGGCCGATTTATCCCCGATTTGTACACCGATTCTCCAAATTCTTCAAGTTTGATCAAGCAGTTTTTGAGTTACACTCCAAAAACTGGAAAGGATTAAGTACGCCTATCTTGATAACATCTTCATTGACGGTGAATGAAAATCAATCCCGTAAGTAGCAAGGATCACCAAAGTGGTAAAAAAATAATTACCAAAAAACAGACAATAGGTACCTACGAGTATTGTTGAACTATCATGTTACCGATTTTAACAAGTTATTTACGACTTTTTGATATTGAAGTCGGTTCCATTTATTGGTATAAAAATTATATTTTTATCTGATTGTTAGTTATAAGCGCGACCTTCATACTGCTTACGAGTACTTTCATATGGAGAAAGATATGTGTTTAAAAAAAAGGAGTTATTTTTTGAGTTGTTGGTTGATTAGAGTAATAGACAAACTGCACGTATACCTACATAGGCTAAACGTTATATCATGACAATGATGATGATACATGACACCCCGCCATAGGATTTTCTGTATCATGGGAGGCAAGTACACACAAATCGCAACATCCACGACACGAGTACAAACTTTTCTGCTAATCACACACATTCACATTGCCACGGATTGAACCTCTCAACCCCGCGCTTATAATGGCGTGTCTACACGATCATCTCGGGGTGTCTTGGAGTGTGTCTTGGCATTCGTCGAGTAAACGAGAGCATACCGTCTACACGCTCGTTGTGTCATTTGAACTCTGGACGCCGTATGCTCCCTCGGTCTATCATACAAATTATTGGTGGCATGTTTTGAAACTCAGTGTATTTAAAAACCAACTACAATCAAAAGCTTGTAAAACTGCTAAAAAAAATTGTAAATCTTCATTATTTGTCAATTTATTAAGGGCAGTTAAAAAATAAATGAACTTCACCAACCTTTCATCATCATCATCATCTCAGCCGTAGGACGTCCACTGCTGAACATATGCCTCCCCCATGATTTTCCAAAAGGACCGGTTGGAAGCGGCCTGCATCCAACGTCGTCCTGTGACCTTCATCAGGTCGTCTGTCCACCGTGTCGGTGGACGACCTACGCTGCGCTTGCCGGTCCGTGGTCTCCACTCCAGAACCTTTCGGCCCCATCGGCCATCTGTTCTGCGTGCTATGTGCCCTGCCCACTGCCACTTCAACTGGCTAATCTTCTGGGCTATGTCGGTGACTTTCGTTCTTCTACGGATCTCCTCATTTCTGATTCGATCACGTAGAGAAACCCCGAGCATAGCCCTCTCCATAGCTCGTTGTGCGACTTTGAGCTTGTCTATGAGGCCCATAGTAAGAGACCACGTTTCAGTGCCATAAGTCATCACTGGTAACACACCAACCTTTACAAAAAGTAAAATTATCAATGCACTAAACCACTCTCTCCACACTCCACGCACAAAAACTGAAATGCAGATGGGTGGCCCATATAGCGAGATCAGTTGATCTAAATTGATCAAATGGGAACGGCTGTATGTACTTATGTGAATGTCCAAAGAAGATGAGGAACACCGTTTAAAATTGGATCTAGCAAAATGTAGCTCACTATCCCAAACAGGATTATAATCAACATAGTTTTTACTTTAAGAATGGTTCATACTAAACACAAAAATGCATGCATAAGTCGTTGCAAACCAACTAATGCATGACTCACATTCATAATGCAAGTTGAAACCAAGCGCTCTCAAAACTAATGACTAAACCCCTACTAGTTGAAACAGTTCTCTGCTGTTACATAATTTTGGCCGCAAAATTACCCCAGTCTATCTCAAAGTTATGGCAACGCTTGCGGGTATATAATCATATAATTACGTTCCCAATTCTGGAATACGAATTTCTCAGTGATAAGAGTATCAATATCCACAATATATACCATAATTGACCAGACAGATCCAGTACAAGTAGCCAGATTACTTAGTATTCAGCCTTCATCGTCATCGTCCTCTTATCCGTTCATCCTGAACATATTTGTGCCTCCCTCATAGATTTCTAAAAGGACCAGTTGGAAGTGGAAGCGGCTTGCATCCAGTTTCGTCAGCTTTGTTAGGTTGTCTGTCCCCCAGTTCTGTGGAAGAATTACGCTGCACTTAGCGGTCTGTTCGGTCTCTATTCCAGAATCTTCCAGCTCTCCCCCCTTAAACAATAGTGTTGTTGTTTTCTGACCGCCTGCACATTTCAAAATGGCAGACTGTTGTCTAAATATCACAACTCCGAAACGACAGCTTATCATCCATTCCGCACAGAAGTGCTCAGCTTATAATAGCTGTAAGGCTATTATGTATCTCAGTTGCTAATAAATGATGATAGAATTCATCATTTAAAATTTGACATTTAAATTGAAAAGAATTGAAAAAAATCGAATGGCGCCTTTATGTCACTTTTGTAAGTTTTATTCATCAACTTACTAACATTTTTCCTTATTGGAGTTGTAAAAACTGACACAGAATTGGCATTTTCAAGATTTCAATCAACATTTGTTAGTAATCAATCTGGCAATCACTATTTGGCTCCAGTGACTATGTGGCTGGGTGACTACCCAGTTCGTTTACAGTAGTCCACATAGTCACCGTGGTGGAGTTTGCTAATTATTTAGTTGAAGCTCTTTTCTGGTGATGCACAAGCACACTCGACTTAATTATATGTTATTCTGGTTTATCCAGTAAGAAGACGGGGATGTTAAGTGCCTGACCGAGAGCACAAGGCTTTTCCATGTCAGTTGTAGTGCCACCAAGGGCCTCAAACTAAAATTTTGCATGGCGTTATAATGTATTCTTCATTGCGAGCCATTAGCTTTTGAATCTCAGTCACCACGTAGTTTCACTTGAAACTATAATACTGAGGTGGCACTAAACATAGCGTATTCATGCGCATGAAATAACATAGTAAGTTAACTTTAGTTTAAGTAATTTGAAAACAATATTCCAAACCATTCTATTCATGCCTTCTAAACAATCATACGTTTTTAATTCAGATTAAAACCACCTTGAGTCTATACGACACACTGCAACCATGAAAACACATTAGCATTAAAATATGCGGATCCTTTGAAAACTTCCAGCTCATTGTGTTACGAATCTGAAACTCACGAAAACGGTTAATCACTTAAGTTTCCGATAATGTCTTGTACGGCCAAAGTTGAGTTGCGCTCGTTATGTGGGACTTTTTCTGTGATGGGGAGTTTTGAAGGACCACAGTATAATTACGTTGACTATAGCTACAAAATCTGGTTAACTTTAGATCGTTGAATTTATTGAGGCCTTCTTTGATGTTGCTTTCACATTTAGTGTAAGTTCTACACCCTACTTACACAAAAAACATCACAAGTACGTTTGCGCTTAAAATAGGTTGACAATCAAGATTATTTAATCAGTTGATTTAACAAATACGACGATATTGTGCATTTTTGACAATTTGCAGAAGTTTCCGTGACTTTGTGTTAGTTTCAGTCGAATACATTTATCATTATGATCTCAGAAAGTAAACCAATTCTTTTGGTTAGGCAAACAATGTATGACTGCCATGGCTTGGCAGTCATACATTGTTTGCCTAACCAAACCTTTATTTTACCCTTAAAAAGCAGACTTTCTTCCATGCGTTAAAGTTACATGGTCGATTCTCGTGCTGTATATAAAAAAAGTATAGGAACAAATCTTTTCTTCCATTTTATACCACAAAGCTATAGAACTAGACTTTTTAGAGGAGTAGTATTATTTATACTGTGCCAGAGTTGTACAATTAAGGAGTTTTGTTCTAAGCAAGCGTGCTGTATCTTCGATCGCACCGCCTCTACTTAATATCAAGGGAGACAATGGTCAGTAGTGAAACGCAAGCTATAATGAATGAAACAAATTTGAGAAACAAACACAGAAACACAGTACAAAAATATATAATCATGTTTTCCAAATTCTTTCACAAATAACGAACTCTCAAAGCTAATACACTTAGAGAATATGCAAATGCTTCATTATTGATGTTTACCACAAAACCACATGACCTAACGAAATTTCGACAATAATAATAAATGTAAGGAATTACTTCTCGTCTCTTATAATAAAGTTATAAAAAACTGGAGGAGCATGTCCCCGAGACGTAAAGTTCAGCGAGGCGAGAGCAAAGATTTTTATTATTCAAAAGCTTTGCTCACGACGTCTTGATGAATGTTGTAGAGAAGTTCAAATTTTATTTCTCTCTGAAACGAACGGAAGTGAGAGGAGAAACGTATCGGATTATCATATTTCTTCGTTGACTTTTTATTTTGGTACAACAAATATTTACCAAACTGATTCAGACAAAACACATTTATATACTTCTTAATTACCCAGGGAAATATTTTGTATAATTCTATTTAAAATAACTTATTCAAACAGTTGTTTGTAACATGATTGTGTTTATAAAATATCTACAAAGTTTAGCCTTACATAAGATTTTAATGCTATTTGATATATCTTGCGTTTCATCCTGTTTTACTAATATTATAAATTTAAAAGTATACGTATGTGTAAGACAAAATAAGATGAAAGTAGGTATGCACATATAGGTATGATTTAGATTTTGGAATAACTTGTAATACTAAAAGGCTGTCATTATATGCGAGTCTCTAACTAATTTAACATTTAGTTATTGTTAATAGAAATTTAGTTACCGTAGGCGTTTGATTTTTTACTAGGCTATGTAATAATTCTACTTCCTACTAATATTATAAACGCGAAAGTTTGTGAGTATGGATGTATGGATATTTATTTGTTATTCTTTCACGCTCAGACGGCGGGGGCAATATTGATGAAATTTGGTATGGAGGTAGATGAGGCGCTGTACCAACATATAAGATACATTTTCATCATCATTATCATCATCCCATCACTACGGAGGTGAAAAAGCGTAATATTCTTGGGCACAGCATAGACAAATTAACAAGATATCCGCCTAAGTCAAGATCGTTATGACAGCTTTGTCGAAGTTATGCCCGTTTTCACCAACATTTTAGGTAACACCTAAGCCAGTTAGGTATAGGTGACATTTTTGTACTACTAAGTAATAATTACTTAGTAGTACAAAAATGTCACCTAAATAGGCTTAGGTGTTACCTAAAATGTAGGTGAAAACGGGCATAAGTGTCTAAAAGTTTCTGAAATATTACACAGCTCGATACACTAGATGTGCTCGGCGATCGGCAGTGGTGATGAAATGTAACAAAAATTCTGCCAAGTGGAAAAATGTTTTTCCATGGTGAATCATTTTATATTTTGTATTTTATTTATGTATTGTATGTCCTGTTTTTATTATTAGTGTTTACTGATTGGTTTACTAAATATTATAAATTTACTGAAAACATACTATTAAAGCAAGTGCGTTTTGTGCATGTAAATATTTTATGACATTTTTGTATAAAGATAGATTATGGCCTTGGAAAAGATAATAAGCTACTCGAAGTACTAAACCTGCGCTGACAAAGTCGCAGGCACCAGCTAGTATAAAATATATCAAATCTAAGTTTATGTTAAAATATTACTAGTATTAGTAGATACTTGTTATTGGTTAATGTAAAGTATACAAACTAATAATAAAATAAGTAAGAGCTCCTGATATTTTTTATGATTCTTTGCTATTCAGTTATATACAGTAATGTAACTGTGAATTAAAGCATTGTTTGTCGTTCCCAAGATGAATATTTTTATGGCCATTTTAGAAATGAATTTTTACGGGAAGAAAACGTCCTCGTAAATAAGTTTATTGTTCCCGATAGGTTGTAAGAATGCAGGATAATGAAAAAAAAGAGTGGTGGATTGATAAAATTTAATTCTAAAAATAAGTCATTAACATTTATGCACTTGAAAAGTAAAGTTACATAAAATAAAATGTGTAGTCGGCATAATTTTTTTTTTAATAACAATAGTTTATTTATGTAGAACAGAAATACAGGTGCACAAACATACATCGAGAATCGATGACACCTGCAGAAGTGTGAAACTGTGTCGCAGATATCAACGCCTCCTCCGGAAAGGTTACATGGGGTCCCAAAGTTTAAAAACAAAGTACTATTAATTAGGTAACAAATAGGTTTTAGCTTATATATAACAAAAGGTGAAATTAAGTCATGATATTTTGTGTGGTATGTGTGTGTGTGTGAGTGTGAGTGTGAGTGTGTGTATTTGTGTGAGGGGGGAAGAGTGTGGATGAGTTATGTTAATTATATACAACTAGGAGGTCTTCAGTGTCTATTATTCTAATTCATTCAAAAATACTGTAGGCATTTTCAAAGATGATGCCAATATCCTTGGCTAGTACCATCGGTTACTACAGAAACCTTTTTACACCCGTACCAACTTTTTAAATATTTTTTGAATAGTTTTGTACGCGTATGAGTTTTTTGATGAGACTCAATGGACCTAGCACGAAAATATTTTTTCATACATTGATGCAAGTGTAACGTAAACGTAGCGTTGTAGTACAAACTTTATTATAGATTAATAGATAAAAAAAGGTATTAAACCGAATTAAGTAGTAGTATTTATATATTAAACCGATAGGTATCCAAAAAAGCAGAATGTTCATTTTGAAATTGTTTTTAATGTGTGTTCCTCCTACCTTTTTTTATTGGAACCTAGGTTCTCGCTCAGTAGTTTTTTTATATAGTAATTTATCATTAACACCGGGTGAAGTGGTATTTATTGTTTTATCGTATAGGTTGCCAAACGAGCACGCGGCTCATCTGATGGCATAAGCAATACCAGAGGTATCGAGGATGCGTTGCCGACCTTTGAGGAAGGAATAGAAGGGGTGAGGGTGGAGGAAGGAGAGAGGGGGAATTGGGCCTCTGGGACCTCCCACAAACCGACTGAAACGCAATATAAAGCTATATTACTTCACGTGTTTGTTATACTCAGGGAGTGCGGTACTTCCCCGGTCGTGTGGGTTACAGTGTGGCCCTACCACCAACAAAATAGAGATATGGAGTTCACTTTACATTTTGGTTAAAAAATTTAAATATTAGCACAACTGTGTCACAGTTAGTTCATAGTTAGTATAAGGAAGCGTAACTAATTTTTCGATAGTTTACATTTACGATTACTTTTTCTCTAATTATTTGTGCTACGGACTCTGATGGAAACGTGAGTAAGTAGTACATACTCGTATATCACGAAACCACGATAATATAATCTATACAGTATTTTGTCTTCATAGGAACGGCCGAAACTCGAGTTATGGCTATGCGCCTCGATATTGGTTTGGTGTGCACTAGTCGTGCAGTCAGTCGCGAACGCGCCGCTGTGACGAACGAACGGTGTAATAGTTTTGTAAGCATTAAGAGTGCGATTTGTGAATATTTGATTGAAATAAGTAAAAGTACTTACTTACTTACGATTTTATTGGTTGCTTGATTTGTTTGATTCTTCAATAACAAGTTTTTTTTAAATTACATACCTGGAACCTATAAAACATTTTTATACACCTACATACTAATATACGTAATTTGTTTCCTTTAATAGGTAGGTATTTTGCTTATTCCACCGAGTAAAATGTCTGGATTTATAAACAGTTCATTGTTTATAAATAAGTAGGTACTCTACACTAGTTATTACGTACATGATCATCATCATCTTAGCCGTAGGACGTCCACTGCTAAACATAGGCCTCCCCCATGATTTTCCAAAAGGACCGGTTGGAAGCGGCCTGCATCCAACGTCGTCCTGCGACCTTCATCAGGTCGTCTGTCCACCGTGTCGGTAGACGACCTACGCTGCGCTTGCCGGTCCGTGGTCTCCACTCCAGAACCTTTCGGCTCCATCAGCCATCTTTTCTGCGTGCTATGTGCCCTGCCCACTGCCACTTCAACTGGCTAATCTTCTGGACTATGTCGGTGACTTTCGTTCTTCTACGGATCTCCTCATTTCTGATTCGATCACGTACATGATAAATGGTCATAATTATAAAATTCCAATTTATCTTACATACAATTGCATGTTTAAGCTATGGGTTTTGAAACCCGTTGCTTAAACTAGGCGATGACTAATTAACAAAAAAAATATATATAGGTAAATAACAGGATAATAATATGTTGTAATAAAAGTTTGGGTGATATACAATACGCATTTTCCCTTGATATATTATAGTGAATATTACAAGCAAATTCCGACCCTACAAAATATTCCTAAGCTCCTACAAAATATTATCATTATTATATACTACATAATTAAACTATGTTAATCATTATTACGAGAGTATTTTTTGACAGACATATTAGTCTCTCAAAAAAAAATTCAGCACGAGATATATTTACAAAAACAAATACTTAAATATTGTTACCCGATTACGGCAATAAAAAGTGATCTATAAAGTACGAAACAAAAAAAATATTTAGATAGAAATCATGAAATGCGTAGGTATGAAATTGGTTTAAAACATAACGGAATGGTGAATTCCTCGATGCTATTTCACAAGTAGCCGAGCAAGTGTACCACGTACATACCTATATAAAGAAAAATATAAACTAAACAAATGTGAAAGACACTGCCTATTATTACCGGAGCATTGTACAGTTGCGACCACGCCTCTACCTTGGCAATCATTGTAAGCTATATACATGCAATATCGCGACCACATAATACAAAAGTTGCGAACCGACACGAGCAATGTATTTTGTTTTTGGGCATATTGCTACGCCACCGGCACCGCCCCTTTTCATATCTCCCTTTTTTCTGTGACCTATGGTTTGTACCAATACATTTTTGATTTCAGTTTGTATTTTTATCATGTTTACATATGATGTTTATGCCCACACCGTTTGAGACATATAATGGTGGTATTATAGTACCAGAATAATGATTGTGTATACGTGAATATTTCTAGACAAAGGTTGCTAATTGAAATAAGAAAATTGAAATTTGAATTGAGAGGGTACCGCAAATACAGCACAATATTATATTATCTTTTATCTTAATACAACTGGGTGCCAGCGGGCATTGTTACTTTTTGCCCAATCCCCTAATTGAGGCTTCAAGGTATTTTGTACAATTTTCAGAACATAAAAGAACTTTACTTCTGTTACTTAAATAAGGTAGGAACATTTACAGAAATTTCTTATCATTAATCGTTTGTATAAAATATTAATACGAAATTTTTTACGGTGATTTTTCTAATGTTACCTACAGCTTTAATTCAAACGACTTCAATTCTATAAGCAAAACATCAAGAGCGAACACTACAAAGTCATCCAAATAAGCGAGAACCGTTAAAAACAAAAGTCTAAAATTGTATTCGGCGTTAATTACGGTGACAATGAGGTTCTTAACAGTCGTTATTATGAGAACAAAGGAAGGCGGCCCCTAATATTCGGATCACTGTCTGAAACAATGTGTCGAAAGTTCTACTTGGTGAAACGCCCCTCTTAGTTCCAATGTCAAGATACTGTCACGTGTCATGCGAAGTTTGCATGTGATGTGTCAGTTGTTTAGTTCACACGGTTCGGTTCGTGCTAAATTAACATTAAATCAGTTTATATTGTTAGAAATTTAGAACAATATATGTAATTATTCAATATTTCGTCTGCTTTGCTAAATCCTCTGAGGTTTTACAGTCCCTTTATATTTTGGTAACAAATTCGGATGATACCAATCTCAATTATTTGCATAACCTATTGCCCTAGCACAAATAATAGTAAACACGTCTCGACAATCTCGTATGAATGTGGTGCCAAATTAAATACGAGCAAAGTTTCAGTGAACGCTTGAAATTGGCACACTTGGACTGAGTGGGGTAATTTTAGAGATAGTGCGGTTAAAGCTTGTACGGTTTAATTTTGGTCATGTACATAATATCAAACGAGGTTGCTGTCCGATTTATTGTAACATATTTACAAAGATTAACATATTTAAGAATTACAATACAAAGAATTTTTTTTTAGTTGTTACGGGAGATAACACTTTTAATAACTTCATAATCGGCCCATTTTGTTCTCACTGCTGGAACTCTAGACTTTCTCTCAGAGAGAAGAGTTGGGCCATAATCCACCACGTGCGCCCAGTGCGGCTTGTTGGATAGGTTATTGGCCAACCCATGTCGCAGATTTCAGGGCGCCCGAAGGCTTTGGACATAACCTAAAGACTGTTGTCTTAAGACAAATAACCGGTACTGACGACTTAACGTGCCCTCCGAAGCACGGAAGCGCTCAGTTGAACAATGCCACTAGCGGTTACCCATCCAAGTCTTGACCGCAGCAAGTGTTGCTTAACTTGTTGACCGGTCAAGATCGCCAAGTCAAGCTAGCCAAGTAATAAAACTTATTTAATGTGAAACTGTTCAGATTGACAATGTGGAATTTCGTTATGCCTCTGGTTATAACTAATTCACCGTTTTCACTGTCGTTATTTTATTTAAATCATTTATTTGTTAACCTTCGGCATACAAGGTGGGGTTATTTTAACCCAAACACTTTTAAATTGCGTTGATTTTATATTAAAATGCAACCAAATAACTTAATTTTCACAGTAGCTGAAGTTTAAATATTACCGCGTCGAATCACAGCGTTGAATCAGTACTGCGCGCGCCAGCGTCGTGTGAGCACGTGTGCAAAGTGGTTCCCGGGTGTTTTTTACCCCACGTTGTATGGGACGTCGTCAAAAAAGTTTGTACCTACTTCTGTGTTTTTTTTTGTTATTTACTGCTACAATTAGTGTTTTATTTATACTTTTTTATTTTTATTGTAGGTACAGATAGTCAATATGAATAATAATCTGCAGGATGATCGTATTGCGGCGGCCTTATTGGAAGAAAATGACACTACGTCGGACGATGAAAACTTTCTGCCATATAGTGACGACGAATCAGATCACGATGTATCCCGCAACTGTAAACGCTGGCCTCTTACCGTATTTTTTCAATGTTGAATCATGCTGGTATAAATGGTTTTATTGTACATATGTTAAATAACAGCATTGAAAGGAACAAAACTAATCTAAGGAAGAACTTCATCAAACAATTGGGACTTTCTTTGCTCGAAGACCACATTAGGAAAAGAAAAGACAATCCACATATACCACGAGATATAAGAAGACGCGTGCATGAAATGTTGAATGAAGAAGTTCCAGGACCACCTCAAAAGCAACCAAGTAGGTCTCAGCGATGTTATTTCTGTCTAAGACACAGAGATTGGAAGACTCTGAACGGATGTTTCAAATGTAATGCCGCCATATGGAAGGAACATGCGAATTTGATGTGTCAAAATTGTACTATTTTAGATAACGAATGATCTCGCTCAAATAGTCATAATGAGCCAATTGTAATTTTTTTTATAAAGCCAAATATGTCTTATTTTATATAAGAAGGAAAATAATTAAGTTAAAAAAGAAGAAATATTATTGTTGATTTTTTATTTCGATTTAATAACATTTTGTTGAATTCACGGAAAGGTTACGTGATTTTAAAGTTTTTTTTTTATAATAAATGTTTAATTTGATACTTTTTGTATTTTATTCATTAGCTTATTAATGTACATAACAGAAAAACCCATTCAAACTTATTGCACATGATGCACTCACAGAGTAGAGACAATCTCTAGTGGGGTTAGTTTAACCCCACGTTGTATAGGTGAGGAGTTTTTTCACCTTGTATGCCGAAGGTTAAAACGTGGGCAGCTATATACACGTTCGTTATCTCTTGGTCATACGTAGGTTTTTAGATGCTGCTTTCACTGGTGGCTAGGACACGCTGCTTCTAGTCGTTCCCTGCTTGTCATACACAGCGAGCATTCATCACTAGTACCAGCTGCGCAAGTATATAATCGTAGTATGTAGTTACAAAGTTAATATACCAAATACTTTTTCTACTGATACTAAGTTACTTAGCCAGGAGAACACTGACGGTCACTGATACTTTGTTGACAGAATTAACTGCCGAAGACACAGCAGGATACACAGTGAAGAGCCACACATGCGTTCCTGTGTGACTCGTACGGCGTATGAGTACTAACTTTAAATCAACCTTGGCGCGTACACGCGCATTTTGTCGCAGCAAATAGAGCTGGCAGTTTTGAACTTGCTCAATCCTAGTAGTGGCTTTTTACTCGTGAATAATATCAGTCTAAGCAGCGAGTAGGTTTCACAGGCAGTGTAATAGCACGTTAACGACTCGCCACCTTCACAGCTGTGTCTGGTCGAGGTCTAACCTAAACATGTAATGTCAGTAAAATATATCATATTCAGCTGTTAATTATTACCTACATCAAACTAGAACTTAACAACATCCTTATCATTTATTGGGATAAACGATAACCGTGCTCATCTTGACAATAATTGCGGCTCTGATTGAACACGTATATTACTATGTGTATAATATAATGATGGGCTATGTTAGAAATAATATACCTAGATATTGAAATCATTTTTTTCGTCAGTTCCTTATAAAAGTTAAAAATAATTAAGATGTAAACCACGTCCCTCCTAAAGTTGACCTTGACATAAAGTGACGATAATGTCTCTGGAGGGTCGGTTAATTTCTGAATTTTAATAAGCTATGTTCAAATTAATTTCAATTAGCCACGCACGGAATATCAGAGAAAACCTCACGTAGATCATGATCTAGGCTTTCTAGTTTAGTGAACTTGACTATACGGCGAAATAGAAATACCTATTATAATTACACATATTAAGTTTAGTTCAGCATATAATCATTAGCACCGAAGCTTGCCTTGGCTTTGTTATTTAACAGATCAAGAAGGTTAATTAACACATGCTGCTATCAAGACTTGAATGATTGACTGATAGTGCCACTTTCAACTGAGCGCTTCCTTAACTCAACATGAACATATCATATTATTTGTGTATATATATTATATTTATATATTTTTATTGATACAACGCCTAGTATGAAAGTAAAATTTTGCTTCTAGAATAATGATTCTTATCGATATTCTTATTACTTTTATTACGCACATTGAACCTTAAACTATGTTTCTCAGTTATTGCACTATCGAAACCCATTCGAAGTCTTTTACAAATCTTGTCTGCAGCCAACCACATGCTTGCACGATGTCATGCAAAACAATTTTAAATAAACAGAAAGCTTACTCAAATTGGTGTAGAAAAAAGTTTACTTTTATATTTGCAGGTGTTTTCCAAGAAATTTACTTAGCTTAAGAGTTCTCGTCGTAATGTGAAATGTTCGGATAATAACTAAATTATATGTTAAACGTAGGAATGTATGCTTTTACGTACATTTTACTCAAAGGCTGTAGCACAAACAATTAGCGAAAATCTATTCGTATTGTAAGCGTGAACGCGTCACGCTTCGTCAAAATTATTTTTTATTTTTTTTATTTATTTATTTACAAAATCCACAGCCCTTAACTAACAAAGTTTATATATGTATCTTACACCTATGGCCAATAATGGATTTACATTTTACTAACTAAATTTATAATACTTGTAAGAGATGACAGTCATAGTATTAAACATATAGTTTAATACTATGACTGTCATCTCTTACAAGTACTAAGTTTTTGAAATGGGTAGCATGTGTGTATATATGTGTGAGTGTGCGTGTTGTATGTGTGTGTGAGTATATGTGTAAGTGTGTGGGAGGGTGCGTGTTATATGTACGAATGATTTCACTTTGTTACTGAGCAACGGTTTTGGTTGGATTTAGAATCTCAAGAATTTCACGCTTAAACTTTGGTCTACTGTTACAAAATAGCTCAATTGTATTATTAAATTTTTTATTATAAACCTTCTGCAATCTACTGACGATAGCATTTTGTGCATAGTAAGTGCTACTGTGAGGGACTGCAAATAAGCTTGCGTGTCGTGTCCGCTTCTTAGGACAGCAAAAACACATAATTTTTTGATGGAGTTCAGAACAATCAATATATCCATTGCATATGCAATGCAAGAAAGACATATCAGCGAGAACTCTTCTATTATCAAGTGTGGTTATTCTGTGATAGATGCAAGACTCCTCATAATCTTCAAGACTTATATAACATCTGTAATTTAAATGTTTTATAAATTTATGTTGGATTCTTTCGATGGTTTGTTTATAAATCATGTAGTGTGGGTTCCAAATAGTCGAACAATACTCGAGTACACTTCTGACATATGAATTATATAGCAATTTTAAACAACTTAAGTCAGAGAAGGGACGACTAACACGTAGAATGAAACCAAGACTTTTGTAAGCCTTATTAGAAATGTGCTGTACATGATCTGAGAAGGAAAGCTTAGCATCCATCATTACACCAAGATCCATAACAAGTTCTGTCCTTTTTAATTTAACGTTATTGATTTGGTAATCAAAGTTGATACGCTTTATTTTTCTAGTAAAAGAAATGTATTGACACTTGTTTATGTTTATACCTAAACGATTATAAGCGTAGTATTCTCCCATTCTGAGGAGATCAGACTGCAGGTTTAAACAATCTTGTTGGCTCTTGATTTGCATGAATATTTTTGTGTCGTCAGCATACATAAGATATTTTGCATGCTGGAAACATCTACCAATATCGTATAAATAGGACGTGTACAGGAGAGGAGCTAAAATCGAACCTTGAGGAACCCCTGAGCATATTTCAATGAAGTCTGAACAATATCCGCCAATGACAACAGCTTGCGACCGGTTGCGTAGGTATGACTCCATCCACCTGAGTAGATTGCCACGGATTATAAGTTATCCTTTATACAGTTGCCCTAGATAAATTACTGTTTGTACTGTTCACGTCAACGACACGTTTTGTCACGCTAACGCATTTATTATTCATGCTAGGTCCACTGATATATATATAGCAAAGTAATTTAAAATATATAAGTAGAACGTATTCCCTACTAGCGTTGATTGACGCAGGTTTGGCGTGAAATACGTGAAGGGATGTCAACATCGCAATTTGTTGGTAGCTTTGATACACAACAGAAAACAATGACATTTAAAAATAAATTTGACATTTGATTTGAAGCGCGTGAATTGCATCACGTGCCAAACCCGATTGCATGCTCTACCGGCGGCGGCCTGCACTCTGGTAATTGCCGGAAAGCCTCCTCCGTCCGCACCGCACTGCTTCTTTACACTTTTATGGCCCATTTATCGCAATGACGTTCTCGGGCACTACCCGTCCGGCGACGCTGTAAATGCCGGTAGAGGCAAACAGCATTGGTCCGTTCGAAAAAAACAATGACGTTCTGCTTACTCGGGGCCGCGTGATCCCACTACTTCGTATATAGTAAGTAAATTTCGCAGATTGAGTAGTTAGTAAACATCAAACAGTACGCCCTCCTCGAAAGGATTAACATCACATGTCTATAGTTGACCATGGATAGTATTTTTGGCAGCATTGTGTATTGATCTACACCAACAAACCTTCGTAATGTAGTGTCGATGACTTGCCAAAATCAATATGCGAACAAGCCGCAACAAATATTGCGGGATAATATCGCTCACTAGATATTGGTTAAATACATATGTATTTAACTTATATTTCGTTTAATACATTAAAATAATAGTATTCTTTTTATTGTTAATATATTATATAGGTACTACATAATACTACAATATATATTATAGGTTATATATTATATAGGTTATATATAATAGCTGGATTTAGAAAATAAAGATGCTTAGAATATTCCACCTTTGCCAAGTCGACTTCTGCCAACAATTTAACTATTCAAGATTTAAGTTTATTGTGAATTAACTGCAAAGAATGGCCCCGAATTCTTTAATATTACCAGTCCCAGCCCAGTTCTTTAATACTAAAGTACTATTAAATTAATTTAATTTAGAAAACTGAAACGAAAAAGAAATGTTATACAATTATGAAACCAGCTCACAAAATTTAACAACAAACGGTTGAGAAATGCTACCTGTAGACGAGAACACATGACAGAAGACAGATACATGAAGACATAATACGAAAGCATTTTGGGCCATCTATTGCAGAAACGCTTCGCTCGTGCTTCTTGTTCTCACTCGGTCAAAAAATCCTACAAAATAGAATTAAAATATCCGACATCTCATTATAAGTCCGTCGCTTCGAACGCAGACACAAACATGTTAAAAACAAACTTAATTCGTGCCTGAAGTGTACGCGCGTACAAAACACGCATAAACTTTTGCCTAGGTACGGGAAGATGACATAAATATTTAAACGTTCTCAGGAGCCTACACAAGTTGTCGGAAACTTTGACGACCGCATGCCGAATTCCTGAAAATTTGCCTAACAAACATGGGCTGTATAAGCATTTCAGTATTGAGAAAGTATGCAAGAAGACAACTTCGTATTAGGTAAACAAGTAAGTATTTAACGAGGTTGAAATTCGTGTGTTTGATCACAAAAAATGACATAAGTAGTATCCGGCCGGTGCCAATAACCTCGGTTCGCCCTACTAGAGATAGATAGATTATTGGGATCGGCCGAATTGATATTTAGAAATTTCACCCTTAAGTGGGTGATACGAGTAAAACCGCTGGCGGGTCAGATAGTTATCTAATATATACATATATAATTTTACTTTACCGACTGACTTATTTATCAACGCAGAGGCTTAATCGCTTACCGGGATGGAAACTTGAAATTTTGACAGTTCAGCCTTTATATTGAAAGCATCAACCAAGAGTGGATACTGAGGATGTCTATAACAGTTTTGCCCCCAAAGGCGAGTTTAATTTATTTCTGTGGCTGTGTATACCACGCGAGCAAAGTTGCTGGCGGGTCTTTAATCTAATCA
Organism: Selenia dentaria; assembly: GCA_917880725.1. Taxonomy (NCBI): domain Eukaryota; kingdom Metazoa; phylum Arthropoda; class Insecta; order Lepidoptera; family Geometridae; genus Selenia; species Selenia dentaria. Next base: position 10,924,477 of record OU862898.1, on the reverse strand, counting down.
AGTGAAATATTATGAGAATTTGTCACTGACGAGAACTACTTACTGTCAATTTTGATTACATAGTTTGACGAATGTTAGACCTATTAAAACTTACATAAAACTACTATTTTTTCTTTTAACTTTTAAGCATTTGTTTCTGTATCAACTATTAATATAATTGCGTTATTTCGTTAATTCAATAAATTAAATTTCAAACAAATCACGAGCAACTCAAATCAATGAAAGTCATAAAAAATTTAAAGTATGTCACAATAATGATTATCGTAAGTCAATAGAAATTGTATTACTTTGTTCTAAAAACTTACATTCTTTATGTTACGTAAGTCAATAGAAATTATATTACTTTGTTCTAAAAATTAGTTCAAAATATTTTAATATTTACTAATTTAAAGAATCACAGATTTGCTAAAACTAAAATCAGTTAAATTGTCTTGTTTGTTTGTTAATTGTACCAGTCGTCGTAAACCGTAATCACCAGTAACATGTTTACACTTAAATTAAAGCCATGCGATTCTCTAATGATTCGTAGATGCGCTCAATGTCAAATGACACTTTATGAGATATCGTCCTTTTACATAAGGTTGTTTTTCCAATGTTTCTTGTCATCTTGTCATTTGTTTTACGGATGTTGTCAAAGACGAAACGATGTTTGCTCTTAGATAATCGCACTGCTGTTAACATACATGACAGTGCATACTTACTATTGGTTCCATAAATCTAAATAATTATAGACATATTACACCAACAATAATCAGTCTTGACTTATTACAAACCAAATGGGAATGTCAACGCAGCTAGCATTTTAATAGCAAAATTATATATAGGTTGTTTGGTAGAGGGACCGACAAACCAAATGAGCGTGTTCGGGGGACCACTTGGAGAATACAAGTTGGCCAAAAAATAATCCCCGACCCCCCAATATGTTTAACTTTTTTTTGTGATTTTTCCCTTTTTCTCCGAAATTGTACCTGTTTTCCACCATAACATTTGTAAAATCTGTTTTAGACCGGATGTTTTTAGTTGAATTTGGTCTCTAATACACCTTCAGGCAAAATTGGATACAAAACAGAGCTAACTAACTGATTTAGTTAAAAAAAAATGGGGTGTCGGGGATTTTTTTTGGCCAACTTGTATTCTCCAAGTGGGCCCCCGAACTCGCTCATTTGGTTTGTCGGTCCCTCTACCAAACACCCTGTATAATATTTATATTTTCGGAGGATTAATACGCGCGTCGTGAGAAGTGCGAAGCGTGCGAAACTCAGATACGAAACCTCTTTGGTCTCATTTTAACTGCGCGCGCATGTTTGCAAACTCGGAAAAATAGAAAATTGCATTTTCTGCTTTTACTCTTGGATTTAATGCAGAACAGAAAGTTAAACTTTAATAGATAATTATTATTCTGTACATAAATTCTACGCTATTTGTGGCTATCTATTGTGAAAAATGTCAGCTTCTAGCAATGAAGATGAAAACGAACTCAACAATATGATACAATCTACGCCACCAGAAATATTATCTGAAGCTCAAATTGCAAGTGAAAGCTTGTTGCCATGTAAATCTAAAGATAAGTACATGATTGCCGATGAAAATTTCTTAGTATGGAAAAACAACAAAAACGCCCATTCGTTCACAGAAAACATATTCATGGCTTATTTTTATGAACTGCCTAATAAGTACAAACCTAGTACTTTGTATTCTATGTTAAAAAGTACAGTTCGCACCAAAAATGGCGTTGATATCAAATCATATTCAAATTTGACTGCGTTCTTGAAGAGACGCTCAAATGGATTTAGAAGTCAAGAGTCCAAGGTGTTGAAATCAAATGATGTCGAAAAATTCTCAAAGAAGCTCCAGTTAACCAATATCTTGCAACAAAAGTCAGTTGAAAGAAATAGTATTCAGTGTTTATTTATCCATGTAATAATAGTTTACGTTTATGAGTGTTCATGTAAATAAAATGTTTTTTTTTTCTTGTAAGGTTGCGCTAATTTTCGGCAACACCTGTGCTTGTCGACGGCAGGAATTGAGTAAAATTACAACAAAAGATATTGAAAACCATGGATCTATGCTTCTGGTCAAAATACTTAACAGTAAAAACAAAATTCCGCGCTCTTTTACTATACACGGTCAATTTTACGATATCGTAAAAAATATGAAAATTTAAGATCGAAAAAAGCAAAGAGTGACAGATTTTTTCAAATATATCAAAAAGGTAAATGTACAAGTCAATGCATTGGAATAAATAAATTTGGTGCCATGCCGAAAGAAATCGCAAAATTTCTGGTTTACCAGATGCAGAACCATATACAGGACATAGCTTTAGGCGAACGTCAGCCACATTATTGGCTGATTCAGGAGCTGATTTGCTTACATTAAAGCGCCATGGTGGGTGGCGCTCCAATGCAGTGGCAGAATCGTATGTAGAAGACTAAAGCCAAGTACAAAATAAAGCCAACATAAGTGCCAGGATAACCCAGGATATTAATTTAGAACCAAAACCAAAAAAATATGTCCAGAACCACTTCCTTCAACGTCCTTCGATGTCAAGACCCATTTAGTAGCTGCTACTTATAATAATTATGAAACACTTTTTCTTACTCCCTACGAGAACAATCCGCAATCTCCAACATTTACTCAAGTCACCCAAGAGCAAAATAATGATGTTTTTAATAGCAAAGCGTTAATCTATAATTTTACCAATTGTAGGTACTTTCAATAATTGTTTTAAGAAATAAAAAATACTATAAACTGAAGTTTTTTCAAGCAAGTTAGTGTGTTGAAAAACGTCGTATGAAACTCGTGCGCGTTGTTTATTACAATCGAGACGGGTTTGAGGCCTGAGATCGAAGATCGAAGGCCTAAATGCAGTAGAGTTTGTAATAAACGCACGAGTTTTTTCAAGCAAGTGTGTTGAAAAACGTCGTATGAAACTCGTGCGCGTTGTTTATTACAATCTCTACTCCATATACTACGATCTTCGTTCTCAGGCCTAAAACCCGTCTCGATTGTGATAAACAACTTCGCGCACTTGTTGCATAATGTATACTATTATATTATCACCACGAAACTCATAACCACAATAAAGATTATAAAAAAAATAGTTAAATTGTAAAAGGTCTTATACAAATGTAGTTGTGAAACTGGAGTTGAAGATGAACCTCTTACTTTATATGTGTGTAACCCAATTTATATCATCTTGTATATAAGAAATTGTAAGAAGAGAATTAAAAAGTATAACCCCACTCTATGCAGTCTGCTACTATATAAAGCTGCTGTGCTAAGATACTCGTAGCTCGGACTGATAAACCTCGGGCCAACAAGTTTTTTTTCTGTTTTTAAACTGCATCCACCTATAAGCCCGCGTTGGTACACCGGTGTCCAGATCTATACATTGCATAAAGACGCGCTGGTACACCGGTGTACTGCAGTAAAAACCCATATCAGGACTGAACATAAACGTTAACTGTTTAAATATAGAATACATTTCGGTTTATAAGATGTATTTTTTAATACTAATAGGCACCTAGAAATAAGTTTTACATAGAAATATAATTTTTTTTGGTATTCAGTAGGCTAGTAAAAAAAACAATGGGCGTCGATACCATATCTCTTAAACTTTCGCAGGTGTGCGTGTGCTAGTGTATTGTTTTCGTGAATAAGTACCATTTCGAGGTAAAAACCTAAGAAAAAGCTTATAATCCTCTTATATTATGGTTTTGTGAGCAATTCCCATAGTTTGATAAAGACAGCCGCCATATTGTTTTGATAACGAGTGGGACTACGATTTTGAGATCTATTTGGTTAGCGATAGAGTATATGTTTGTATAACAATTTGTGGATGTATTATGTATTATTAATAAAATAGGTAATATAGGTTTTCAAAGTCTATTATACCGTTGTGATTGTATGTCCTTTTACACCTGCTTGAGAGATAAAATTGGTCTTCGTAGAATTTATTTCATTTATTATTTTTTTGTTGCGGTTCAAGTTTTTATGTATTATTCGGTTGACTTTACCTCTATAATTTGACTAAAAAACAGATAACACATGAATAGAATAAAGGAAGATGTACTGGGTAGCCAGTGTAAATTTACACCGTTTACAGATATAAAATAGAACAATTAGCTGTTTTACTACGATTTTACTTCTGCAAACGCACGCGGCGCGCGCTTATTTTTTAAATAGTGAATTTTCGCGCGCTTTTTCCGTTCGATTTGGCGCCAAAATATTTTTATTTTTAAACTACTTCAAGGGTCGCTGCTAAAATATTATAACAAAGCACGACGCATAAAACATTATAAACGTATAATAAATAAGCTCTATCTTTAAGATAAAATTGTTAAATATGTTGGTAAGGAAACCTTAACGAGTACTTAAGTGATAAAACAATTGTTGTTTAATGTAGTTCCCTCGTGTGCGAGTCATCTAAAAAACAAAAATCGCTTAAGGTTCTAGCAGCAGGAGACCTGAAATGCGTTATGTATGCTTTGATATTTACATCGACCTTAATATGGCTAAGTAGCAGTATGCCTAAAATGCACAATTATAGCTTATCAAATTACTCACATCGCATAACGTCTTAGAGATCGTCCAATAATCAAGTGATACATTTTGCTAACTTTTAACTTTTATTATTTACTATCATATATATAGTGTACTTATTTAGTGATTTTGTATTGTTACCGTCCATGTTATATTTGATACTCCTCTTGGAATGGGTTGTCTGGAAGAGATCGCTCTGAGCGATAAGACCGCCCATTGTTACACCTAAATATTACGTAATTAATGTGGTGTTCCAATAAAGTGTTTTCTATCTGTCTATCTATCTATGTTAGTTTTGTTCAGAACTGTATTTGATCAGAAATAATGAGAGAATACTGAATTATTTTGCTTATCCATCCTCATTACATTTCCTTCATAGTCCTTCTGAGTTTGAATAGGCAAGAAGCACCATTTGCGAAAAGTCCCTAGAGTAAGTTATGCCTACAATATGATAAGCCATAACAATATCTTAGCGAGCATGTCTACATGAACAATTTGTACGAAAGCATCACAATTCCCATGGCTCTACTTATTTCTTGTTTTTCTTGTTACATTCAATATGGTTTGACGCGAAATAGAATCAACTTGGGTATTGTTATTGTAACTATGGTTATACTCTATAAAGATATAATGTCAGGAAGCATAACTCAGAACAAATTCCACACAAAAAGTGGTCTTTCAAACCAAAACGTATGATTCCAAATACGAATTACATCCGAGGTTACAAATAAACATGTTCGGTTATTGGTTTAAATTTCAGAAGGAAAGCAGGGATTGGTCCACGCGCGGGCTGCAACGTCTACTATGACAGCTGAGTCATAGCGGCGAGAACGATTTTATTGATTTAGCACGACTTTTTTGGATAATTTTTTAAGTTACTCTTTCTGATATTATTTTTCGTAGGTTATACTAGGCTGACTCACGTTGCTACGAGGGGCTTTCATTCCGGGCGCCAGCGTAATCTGCTATGCAGATGATACGCTTGTAACTGCCCGGGGTGAGACCTACCCTGAGGCTGCCCGTCTTGCTACGATGACGGTGGCTGAGGTGGTGAGGAGGATAGAGAGGTTGGGACTCCGAGTGGAGCTCAGCAAGTCGGGAGCCATTTGCTTTCATGGTCCCCGCCGAGCACCACCCAGGGGTTCTTTCATCTCTATCGGAGAGGTGAGGATCGAGGTAGAGCCCCAGATTAAGTATCTTGGGTTGTATCTCGATAGCAGGTGGAAGTTCCAGCAGCACTTCACATGGATGGGACCCCGATTGATGGGAGCGGCAGCGGCGCTAAGGCGCCTGATGCCAAATCTCGGTGGCCCCACATCGGGTAGCCGCCGGCTGTATATGGGGGTGGTAAAGTCAATGGCGCTTTACGGAGCGCCCGTGTGGTCGGAGGTTCTGAATAACCGCACCGTAGCCCTTCTGAGAAAACCTCAGAGGGCAATGGCAGTCGGAGTGATAAGAGGGTACCGAACCGTCTCCTTCGAAGCGGCATGTGTGCTGGCGGGATCCCCTCCCTGGGATCTAGAGGCGGAGATCAATGCGGCCATTTTTGAATGGCGCAAAGACCTCAGCCTTCGAGGTGAAAACCCGGCAGCGAGGGAGGTCGATGCTTGCAAGCTTCAAGCCCGCCAGGCCTTGATTGGGATGTGGAAGGAACGCCTAGCCAACCCCACAGCTGGTAGTAGGACCGTGAATGCTGTCCGTGCAGTCCTCGAGGACTGGCTCGATAGGGCGCACGGGTCGCTTACCTTTCGGCTGGTTCAGGTGCTTTCTGCATAGCCAGGAGGAAACCGACGTCCGAGTGCCACCACTGCGACTGTGTCGAGGACACAGCGCAGCATACGCTTGAGCTATGCCCAGCATAGGCAGGCGAGCGACGGGCCCTCATAGCTGCAGTGGGAAACGACCTCTCTCTTCCAGCATTAATATCATCAATGCTGAGATCTGAGAGGTCGTGGGAGGAGGCACTCTCCTTCTGCGAGGAGGTGATGGGGCAGAAGGAGGTGGCGGAAAGGGAGCGGGAATTACTATCCGAGCTCCCGATCCACAGAAAGAGACCAGGGCGTCGGTGGTTAATCTTTCACGCCCTTCTCCGACCTCCATGATTGGGGACTGAGACGGCGTACGCGGGGGCGTCCGTCGTCGAAACATCAGTGTCCCCGAGGCGGCACGCGCGGTGTTTCAGTGCGCCCCTTAAGAAGACGGGTCTAGAGCTTAGTCCACTCTAATCCCATCGCGCTGTGATCTTCTGCTGGGGGATTAGCATCGTCGTGACCGCTGACGATTGCCAAAACGTTCCTGTAGTCTCGACATAAAGGCGCTTGGAAGAACACCCCGGGTTTTTAGTGGGTATACGGACTCTCACATAACCACCGTGCTCCCCCCGGGGGCAGTGGTATCTAAAAAAGATATTACCGGGAAAAAAAAAAAAAAAGGCTGACTCACGTTCGTTCTCGTAGTCCTGATATTAAGGCTTCCAGAGAAACCGTGTGGTGGTTTAGTCGGTATAGTCTGCTACTACTATGGGTGCAGTTGGCGCGTAAAGGACGAGTCTGCCATACACCGTCGAATTCCTCTGGGTTTGGCATTACCCACACGTTAAAAAAAAGGCTGATTCACGTTACTAAGAGATTATTTTGTGCAATACGCCTCAACGTATGTCAGTAGTGGCTAAAGCAAGTCGAATAAAATGTTTCAGGGCTTCATCGACTTAAGTTAAACTTTAAATGTAAGAGATTTACAAACATTGATTGATGATGGTTGGATGGACGAAGATTTTTTCTTAACCACGCCAATACGGCTGAAGGTTTTGGATGTCAATTGGTAAGTAGATTTATGAGGCACTTAAAGAACAAAAAGGATACTTTTATGATGATTTCATCACAACTTAAACAGACATGTTCATAATTACGCTTTAAAACCGGCTAGGGCTCGCGTAATATTTACCGGAAATATTCTCCTACTCCTCTAAAGTTACGTGCTGTGGCCCGCTCTCGCCGCTGTGCACAAGAGTGACTCCCAGAAGAATAACTTCAAATAAGTTCGAAACTGGTTGAAGAATATTTCCGGTAAATATGTCGCGAGTCCTAGCCGGTTTTAAAGCGTAATTATGAACATGTCCATTTGAGTTGTGATGAAATCATCATCAAAGTATCCTTTTGGTTATTTCATTGCCTCATAAATCTAAATACCAAATGACATCCAAAACCTTTAGCCGTATTGGCGTGATTATGAACATAACTCGTGATAGTTTTCTATCTCAGACATGTTCATGTTAACAAATGTTTGACCTGTCCGGGAATAGGACCCGAGACCAACGGCTCAGAGAGCGGGGTTGTTACTAACTGCACCAACCGGCCAGGCCGGTTAAATAGTATAATTACATTATATATTCTGATTCCCAATTTTATCCAAATCCGTTGAGCCGTTTGAGTGTTAAGGGTAAAAAAAGAAACTCGCATACTTACTTACATCCTCTCCTACGAACAAACTTTTCGTTTGTAATATTAGTGTAATATGACATACACGCACAAAGACACGTCTCAAATAACTATCAATTGGGATACATTTAAATTAAAAACGTGGAAATGTTTACACTCTTACTACCTGATTACCAACACTCATAACACATTTTTGGTCTACAAAATGTTTAAGTACCTTTGTGACTAGTATTTACTATTGTTTGCTTGGAACGAACTAATATGAATTAAATCTATAGATACTAATATTCTAAAGATGATAAAGATGTGACGGAGGCCCTGGGCCGGGTGGAGAAAGCCGACTTATATAAAAATTAGTTATGAAAAAAAAAATTAGACAAGCTTAGGCTTTTGTATTATGTATTAAACCTTGAGCATTCACGCTCACTAAAAGGCTTCTTCTCGCGGCGGCGTCGTGTGGCGGGTCGTCCTCTTCCCTCAAATATGGTTGAGGAGGGCGATGGCTGGCACACGTGTCAAGCTCGTGAACGGGCGCTGCTTGCGGGAGCCGGTCTGCTCTCGGTATGTACGATATTTAGAAATTAGTTAAAAGTCTATTTGTGTACAAAAAAAATGTATTATGTAAGTTTAGTTAAGAAAAAAAAAATTCCTCCTGTATTCCGTTAGTAATTATAAAAAAAATTAAGTTTAAAATATAAATGTTAGCAATGCCACGGACCCATTGAGTCTGTGAACAAAAGCAATATCAAAAAAAAATATTCTAAAGAGGAAATATTTGTATGTTTGTAACATATAAACTTAAAAACAATTAATATGAATTCAAAAACTCTTTCACCGTTAGAGTTCATCATTATTCCTGAGTAATATTATAATTTTTATTCACCATCATCATTCATCACCACGCGGGTGAAAACGCGGAGCTCAGGTAGTAACAAATTATTTAGAATTATATTAATATTTGTGATTAATGTCCAGAACGAATCATTTTATAAATGCGGTTTCTGATTTGCGACAAACTACAACAAAAACATTTTTATCGCCTATTGTCCCAATATTTCACAAATATCAAAGTTTATTGGTAAATTGAAAACCGCATTATCAATATTTCAGCTGTCTACAAATATCATTTCATTTTTGTGTTATTTCATTGTATTACGGTAAAAACTAGAAGACTACATAGGTACAATAATAATAAATAATAAAAGTCCATTATTATTACTGACAACACAATGTAAAAAATTCCACGTTCTTTGTTGAGCTGAAGAGTATCATTATAAGTATGAAGTATATGCAGTTTTCCAATATACTGTAAACTGTTAATATTTCATATTAATAATCTTAAATCCGCTTTCAGTGCTCGACCGACCGTCAGTCTGTACGTCGGTCGCGCTTGTTATTTGTATGAAAACTCACAAGTGGTTACAGTGCTCGACCGACCGTACGCACTCGTATTCCGTACGATAAGTTGTGCGTATAGTCAGGACCGACGGTACGCGCGGACGGTCGGGCGAGCACTTAAACCAGCCTAACTTATCTTCCCCCCCGAAGGGTTCCCGCATTGACATGGCGGGGGGGGCTCAGTAGCCGTGGCTTGGAGCACCACAGTGAAGCCAGGAGGAACCCAGGGGCCGCGACGGCGTTGGGGTGCGCTGGCCGGCTCAGGCGAGGCCTCTCCTATGGGCTTTGGCCGCCAAGTCCACATAGGAGTGGCGGGGTCCGGGCGCTTTGGCGCAGACTCGAGGAGGTGGGGCCCGGGCGCTTTGGCGCAGGCTCGAGGAGGAGGGGCCCGGGCACTTTGGTGCAGGCTCGAGGAGGGGGGGCCCGGGCACTTTGGTGCAGGCTCGAGGAGGTGGGGTCCGGGCGCTCGGCGCAGACTCGAGGAGGTGGGGTCGCGGGGGGGTTATCCCCTGTGGCTGACGTAGCCGGCGGTGGGGCTACGTATCCGACCCACCGCAGGGAGACCACGGGCGTCCAGACACGGGGAAGTCTGGCGCCCATTGTTGGCGGGTTTGGTCTCCGAGGCAGTTGCGGCGCACCATGTGTTCTGGCGTGCCGCGAAGAGAAGAGTCCGGCAACGGACAGCCGCGGCGGGTTCGCGGTCGTGTGCAAAATCTGTCCCGCGTTCCCGCCAAAAGCGGCAGTGACGGAACACCCCGGGGTTTTGGTGGGTATACGGTGGTATTCATAAAGGATTTACCCGGGACAAAAAAAAAAGCCTAACTTATTTCATAAATTCTAAAGTGAGTTTCTTTGTTTGTTACGATTTTACGTCGAAGCGGCTGAACCGATCTTGATGAAATTTGGCAAGGAGATTGATTATATCCTGGAGAAGAACATTGAATACTTTTTATCATTATCATTCATCTCCACGCGGGTGAAACTGCGCAGCTAGTTATAAAGAGTAAATATTTGCATATTTTTATGTTTGTACCGAATAAATTTAGAAACTATTGGACCAAATTCAAAACCTCTTTCACCATTAGAATGCTACATTATCCCTGAGTAACATAGGTTACATTTGTCTTCCATAACCACGCGGGTGAAACCGCGGAGCGCAGCTAGTATTGTATGCTATAATATACTGATATATAGATTTTTATAAAATCTTTGTGGTGCATCTAATTGTGCTACACTAAATTACAAGTTATGCAGGTTTGCGTCGCACGAAAGTCACATAATATATTATTTTTGACAACATTAAAACTAAAGAAAGTGGTTTGGAGACGGAGCAGTAAGGACAGTTAGGTACTTTAACCAATAAAGCTACAGAAAAATGTTCCTAGGAGGCCTTCTATAACTATGAGGGGTTCTGATGTACTATATTCTCAGATTTTCAGGAAAAATATACCGTCTGCAAAAAATTTACCATTCATATGCAATAGTTACATCTCACTTCTCACTTAATATTATAAATGTAAGAGTTTGGATGGATGTATGGATGTTTGTTACTCTTTCACACTCAAGCGGCTAGGCCAATTTTGATAAAAATTGATATGGAGGTAGATGAGCTGCTGGATTAAAACATAGGATACTTTTATCATCATCATCATCATCCATCACCACGCGGGTGAACTGGGGCGATTTTTGTGAAATCTGGTATGGAGTTAGGCGAGGCGCTGGATTAACACATAGGATACTTTTCATCATCATCATCATCATCAACATCGATCACAACAATTACCATTTTGACAACAACTTACATGGTAATCACAGTCGAGTAAAAACATTTATTTTCTCAAGACCTACATTGACAAACCAATGATGTTATAATAAGTATATATACCAGCTCCCCGTTTCAAACACATTATTCACAAGAAGACAATAAAACCTAATCTAGCAATACAAAACTTCATCAATAAAACCTTAACATAAACCGGGCTTGCACACAGGCTGTTTACCGAGCATTACCGAGTATTACCGAGCATTATCGTGCCGCCGTATCAGGCACCTTAATGCAACCCCCTTTTAACCTACATCGGATGAAAGCGCCGTTATACTCAACTAAAGTGTGTTTAAGCAGGCCGACTATTGCACCGTACGGAGCACAATACGTAGAATTGTTTTGTTTATATGCATATCATGAAGCGCTTGCAGCGGAGCTTGACTCGCCGATCTTAATCGATCAACAAGTTAAGCAACGCTTGCTGCGATCTGGAGTTGGATGGGTGACCGCAAGTGGCATTGTTTTACTGAGCGCTTCCATGCTTCTGAGGGCACGTTGAGCTGTCGGTCCCAGTAGTTTGTCTTAGGACAACAGTCGTTAGGCTATGTCGAAAGCCTTCAGGCGGACTGAAAACTTCGACATTGGTTGGCCACTAGCCTATCTACTACCTGAGAGGAAAGCGCAAGTCCAAGCAGTGGGAACATAATGGGCTGATTATAATAGCATCTTAAAGCAGATTTCATAACGTCCAATCAATTCATATTGGATGAAAGGAAGACAGGTCGCAACACATGAAATCCACGGATACTTCTGAAGTTCAAACGCAATATTACAAATTATAGTGAGTTCTGCCGATATGTATCTTCAGCAAGTCACTTTTAGCTATCGTTTTATGGCACATGTACAGTCGCTTTCATAAGTGCAGTTGCTCGCTAATGTTGAATTACAACTTGAATTGACTACAATTGAAAACAATGGAACTACTGTGAGTAAATTTCCAAAGTAGATACATACTTATTTCAAAAATTTACATAATCTCGTGATGATTGATTAAAAGTAAGAAGGTTATAAGTGTTTGAATAAAATTGTTACTAAACTTATAAACTGTTCTAGAACGGCTTCGCAAGTGTTGTTTAAACGAAAACAAAGTTAGCAAGCAGTTTATATTTGTAAGTCTTTGCCGTCGCGTCGCCGTTTAGTTAAGCACATTCACAATCAATGAGCCGTAGCTATCCAATACGAAATAAAACATGAAGTTGCATTACATTCATTGAGGTTTCATTTCTGGGGATTTTTTATAGCTATACATAACATAAAAATTCATTTATTGACATAAAAGAGTGTACAATTTAAATTTGAAGCCTCTGGTCCTAGATGTAACGTTACACTGTTATTCGAAGACCAGCGCCTTCTCCCATTTTTGATTCCACTTAAGTAAAATTATGTCAAAACAGAAATATAAAAGAAAAATAGAAATGAAACTATCAACTACCAAAGTTTGTGCTTGTCCATTGACAAGCACAAACTTTGGTTGTAATGGACATACTACGTACATATGCTTTACACGTGTGTGTGTGTGTGTGTGTGTGTGTGTGTGTTTTTTAGTTTATTATTGGAGTACTCTTTTATGTTACATTCACGATCTAATTTATTAAGCTTATTGTACAATTGAGGAGCTGCATAATCAAAATGTCTTTTAGCGAATTTGCTGCGAGTACTTATCACTGGACAACGGTCAATGCGTTTGTTTGATGTGTGTAAACGTAATACTTCACTGTATTTTAGATTCTGTAGAATGTATTACTGTAATACACAGTAATTCATAGTTTGAGCGAATTGTGCGTAACTTCTCCGTCAATACCTTTTTATATTGAAGTGAACCATCTGTTCTAAAAATGCTTGCCAATGTTTTATTGGAGTAGGCAAGTAGTTCGTGTTTATAGTCATGTAGATAGTAACTCTTTGCTGTCATCTGTCAAACTGCTATCATATGACTTCCTAAATTTATAAATTAGGATGTATGGCTCAGACAAAATAAAAGAGTCAAGACAGAATGTTGTGAAAAGAGAAGTGAGGCCGGGTGAAACTACGCCTCGGCGTGTCCATACATATTTACATACAAAACCTACAACGAAACTACGCCTTGGCGCGTCAGTCGAACTATCGCGGCGCGTGGAAGCAACACGTAAAGTTTTAATGAACATTTAATTTTAATTTATAATTATTGATATTTTCTTAATAACTTTAATATAATTTGAATTACCATGACAGTACCGAGTCACGCACATGTAGTTTAGAAAACCGGTGTTCACGCCAAAGCATGACGTCACCTCAAGGCGCGCACCGCGCCCACGTGCCCCACCGCCGCTTCGCCTGCAGCTGTCATAACTAGAAGCAAGCAGCTGAAAGGAAGCGGAAACAGTCACCCTTTTATACTCGTAACTGGCGGACGTGTACCGCTGCGTTCCGCGTAGCGACCGCGTGGCAACCGCCATTATGACCACGAGTCACCGCGATTGACTTCGCCGCGAGTGACCTTCAGGGTGTGTTCGGCCCGGCCACACACCACCTCCCAAATCAGCCCGTGTTTATACGTAAATCACTGATCGAGACGCATTCAGCCCGCCGCGTAAACCAGTGCACAAACCAAAAGGACAATACAAACATTATAACCAAGTGAACAACAGTTCTTCAGCCCCTTCAGCACGTCGTCCAAAGCAGGACGCCTCCAACGAGGACTCACGGTCACCAGCTCCCACCAGTTCCAGAGTCCCTCGACACCCCCCACGGAAACCAGGTATTTACCAATAACTATTCCCTACCTATTCTCTGGTTGCAGGAAACTGCTCAACCAATTTACCCCCCCCCCCCTATCATCGAGCGTATGGTGGCATACTGCGAAACCATATTTTCCTCCGAGCGCGGATAACTGAACCAGCGACCTATCAGCTCTTATCAGCTCTTAATTAAAATTTCCTTTAATACAGTCCATTAAATCTCCCCTTAATATAAACTACATTTTATTGACTTAATATTACCCAAATTACGTCATACATATCAATCCCTATAAGCCCAATTTAATTTCCAATTTTCATTCTATTGATTTAATTTAAATTCACTCTGAAATTACGTCATACAAATCAATTAGAAGATTCTAGACGAGTGAAACGGCCGGGCGATTTGCCAAGCAAAACTGACCCGTCCAGCCAGTTCGTTTGACGCAAGCGCGCCACGGAATACATGAGAGTTGGTATTTGACATTCCTGAGTCATTAACGGCGATTGAAAGCCGTGGCGTTTTTAGTCACGCTGTGTATTTATTTACGATTGTTATTAATGGTGCTTGCAAGAAAGTCTTGTAATTAAGAATTCTTAAGGCCAGTTACGAAACTTACGACATTAAGTTTATTTATTAAGTTTAATACTGATTGTACCGAGTACGGTTAAAAGATCTACTTAATTAGGTTACATGTGATTTAGAATTGGATTAAATATTTATATGTAAATTAGGGTTCCGCGCAGTTATTAAATATTTAGTACCGAACGAATTTACAGGTTTCAATTAATAAAGTAATTAAACCCTCAGCTCATATAAGGTTTGGTACACACGTTATTAATTTAGGCGTTATTTTAACCGGCTTTCGAAAAAGAAGGTGCGGAATTTCACCGACGATTAAATAATTTAATTATTTTAATTATTTTTTACTTTTTTTACTTTTCTACGATTAAATACTTTAATATTTTTATTTCCTTTCAATTTTGCTTGCGTCCTTGTGCTTGACTTCGCCTTCGACGTTAACGATGCCTTCTGAATCACAGGTAGCCAGATTTAGGGAGGAACAGATCGCTATTGTTAAGCTTTATTTGGAAGCGTTATCATTGAAGTCTAGCAAACCAAGGCGCTAAAGCCCAGAATTCGCTGCCAGAGCAGCCGGCGTAGGATTGACCCGCGATAAATTTGACGCGGCGTATTATATAATATTAGACTCCGTAGGTTTATCAGATGACGAGGAGGAATTCTACAACGAGCAGTATGGAAGGACAATAGACGCCTATTACGTGATTCTCGTTGTAGTATTAGAACAAAAAACATGGTCATTAGCTACCAATGACGATGTAATAACTGCGCCCTCCGCGCCTATACCCGCGCGCCCCTCGCCGTCAACTCAGCAGGTATCGAACCCGCAGCCACAGTGCTATGCGCAGGTTTCGAACCTGCACCCTCTCAGCTCCACGCCTATGCCAGCGCGCTTTTCGACATCAGCTCAGCAGGTATCGAACCTGTAGCCAACGCACTATACGCAGGTTTCAAACCTGCACCCTCTCAGCTCCGCGCCTATACCCGCGCGCCCCTCGAAGTCAACCCAGCAGGTATCGAACCTGCAGCCTCAGTGCTATGCGCAGGATTCGAACCTGCACCCTCTCAGCTCCGCGCCTATACCCACGCGCTTCTCACCGTCAGCCCAGCAGGTATCGAACCTGCAGCCTCCGCACTATGCGCAGGTTTCGAACCTGCAACCTCTCAGCTCAGCGACTATACCCGCGCGCTTCTCGCCCCCACCGGCGAAGGTATCGAACCTGCAGCCACCGCACTATGCGCAGGTTTCGAACCTACAACCTCTCAGCTCCGCGCCTATACCCGTGCGCTTCTCGCCCCCACTTCAGCAGGTTTCGAACCCGCAACCTCCGCGCTATTCGCAGGGTTCGAACCCAAGACCTTTCAGCTCCGCGTCAAGACCCAAACAGGGATCGAACGCGCAACCTCACTATGGTGACAACCATTGCTACCCATGGTGTAATGTAAAGGGTCACAAGCCTCGGGTATGTACCCGATACTATGCACTACCAGTGCGCTTATTGCCGGTACAACAGCGCGAGGTACCACGGCGCCGTCCCTCACCTGATACGGGCCAGATGGTGTACTCCCGTCGTACTCCACCGCGCACTACCTCGCGTCCTTCACCGCCGCCTAGGCAATGACTAGGACGGCACATTCAGCACATACCGACTCAGCCCACAGAGAATCAGCACATATCAGCTCAGCTCATAGCTAATCAGCACAAACCTCAGCACGCAGATAATCCGCACACATTTTACCTGCCCACAATTCTTCAGCACACACACACAACACGACGACAAACTGTCGTCGCAAACACCTTAAGTCGGTTAGGTGCTGACATTCTGCACTCACCCTTACGCCAGCAATTCTGGACGTTATCAGCTCGTCGCGTAATGCGACATCGAGTATAATAGCTTTATATAATAGCTTGGCGTTTCTAAGGGTACTGGATTTTATCAAAAATGGTCCAGTAAAGTCCGTCGTGACTTTGCTAAATACGGGCTGAACGTTTACGCGGTCGGCGGGTGAGTCGGCCATGTACGGGGCCTTAGTTTGGGCGCGGAAACGTAAACATTGTATACATTTGTATACTCGATGTCGCATTACGCGACGAGCTGATAACGTCCAGAATTGCTGGCGTAAGGGTGAGTGCAGAATTGACGTCTTCTATAAAACGGTAGTAACTACATCACTTTGCTCTAATGTCAAAAGCATAGACAAATATTATATGGTCAATAGTTTGAGCAGCATACGTAATGTAAGGACAATTTTTAGTGTTGCCTCACGTAATTGGACCTACAGTCTACAACTTGTTGCCTGATGTAATTACAAGCGCTCTAAGTCTGACATTATTTAAATTGAAATTAAAGAACTGGCTCATCGAGAAATCGTTTTACACTTTTGACGAATTCTTACTGGAATCAAAATAAAATTCTGTGTTGTCTAGTTATCATATTTATTAGATCAGTTGATATTATAATGAGGATAATTTGACAGATAAATTGTTACATATTGTAAAATATAATATAATAAGCACATTTACTCTTTAGTAATTGAATACTAAGTTTTAAATTCATGTACTTATTTTAGGTTGACATATTATATATAACGATGTTAATGAATACATTAACAAAACCTTTTTATATGTGATGATGATATACCTTTTTAATGAATTGATTATTTAAATGTATCATAATGGTTATGATTTTGATTAATTATTTTGTTATTATTCTATATTATATTATTAATTTTGTTATTATTTTAATAATGTATTATTTTGATCTAATTTAAATGTAATTTTTGACTTGTAAATTGTATTTACTAATAAATTGATTATACTGATTATACTGTTTTTTTCACACCTTGGGTTATATTATCGAAGTTTTCAAACTGATCCATAACATTTTGAAAGTATTATCTAGCCTATATTCATAAGGGAAAATGTATATTAGTACATAGTGAAAGAATTTTTCTAATCGGTCCAGTACTTTTGGAGTCTATTCATTACAAACAAATCTTTCCTCTTTTTTAATATTAGTGTAGATATATGCATTATAACGGTCGCTTAAGAGATAAAAAAGATCATATTCCCGGGATTAAAAGAGGTATACGTGTTACTAGTTTCATGGCAGCGAAGGTTCGTGTGGACTTACCATTATTTTCATACTTAATTTGGATAATAAGTGGCATATGTGTTACGCATAGGTACTCGTATACGCCATTTCAAGTTTCATCCTTTGAGGAGCCTTTACTACATATTTTAGTGCTTATGATTCATGGCTAATTAAACATATAAATCTTTATGTTCCAAATTCAATATAATAATTATAAATTAATTATAGATTTTCACTGAACACAATTTAAGTGTGATTTGTGTCTGACGTCAGTTGACGTCTAACTTTATTCGCTAGTACTTACTTGACCAAATAAAACAGACATACCTCATACAAATTGGTATGTCTGTTTGTAGCTATGCTCATTATTCTCCGAAACTGCGCAAACTTCAGTACTGCATCCATTAATTATTCTGCGTTAAAAGGCTACAGAGGTGTTTGCCACGTAACAAACAAAACGGGCTGAGAATTGTTTGAAAGTGGCTTACATCAGTAATACTCAGGCTTCATTGAAAGACTTAGCGTTTATTCATCCGTTTGGCGTTCGCAATTTGTATTTCTTTCTTTATTTAGCGACGGAAAGTTTTCGGGCAGTGGCTGGCGCATTGGGAGCGCTGTTTATTTTTAAAGTTCAGCTGATAAATGTTTTAAGGCATTCTTTCCCGTTTTGTTGTTGTAGAAATCCAGTCTGTTTGTGCAGTTTTTCTGTGTTCAACAGAGCAAGATAGAAGAGTTTTACAGCATTGGTTTTCAGTTCTGCGCTTTAGTGCAACAAAAGACACCTTGACCGATTTGAAGCTATGAAAGCTCAGAGGTAACAGGAGTTGGCGCTCAATTAGACGACCACGGGTTCTACCTTTACCTCGGTCGCTAGCTTTCAGTCAAGGTAAAATCGTGATGAAAGCCACAGCATGGTGGTGGGGCAATTCTGGTCTCAGCCTGACTAGCTATCGCCCTCAGAGCCAGTTACTATTTTAGGTCTAGTGTGATACCACCTTCCACCGCATCATCACTGACCAATAAATTAGATAGTAGTCAAACACTAGCCTAATAAGTGTAAAATAGTCCATTGTTAACCACCACCGCACTCGGCAGATATCTTGGATTATTACCCATATTCATCTCTGACATAAAAAGATCAATGTGTCAGTAACAGGCTGATAATTGACCGAGCGAGTGTGAAACACGAGCGAAGTGTCTACAATGGGTTGAGCAAAAATGCTTCCGGATGTCCGTCTGATCTCCTCTACAGCCGTGCTCTTCAAAAACAAATGGCGAGATGATAAGAAACGTTGGAAAATCAACCTTATGTAGAAGGGCGATAACTCATAAAATATTTGACATCCGTGAGCTCGCCGACAAGAGAAGCGCACGGCAGGTCGCTTGCCTCACCCGCTTCTCGTGAAATTATGTGTGCAAGTTCGATAATTACACAGCGTTTTTTGTTAAATTTGTTTTGGAATGTTTTCAAATAAAATTTAGATTCATAGTTCATTCATAGCCACTAGTGCTATTTAGAATACCTGTCAGTTTTGCGATTGACAAAATGTTTTTCTACTTAGCAATTTTGTAACAATGATGTACTAGTAAGTTAGCAATTACAGAACTGCTGCACTAGGTAAAGGAATATGCAGAGTGGCGACGCACAGCGCGGTATAACTAAATGCTGTGTTACACGGATAATGCTACTGCATAGTACATAGTAGTGTAACACAGTAGCATATTTATTAACCGTGAGTGTGTTTTATTTAAAATACATTTAGTCAGATTCAGATTCAGATTCAGATTTATTTATTGTATAGTCGTGTGAATACTGAGTGAGGTGATTCTATAATACACCTGCCAATGTTATCCGAGATTTGCCTATTAATAAGTTTAAAAGTACTATTAAACTACTACTACTAAACTCCGTTAAAAAGGTTATTACAAAATTTGGGATTACTTGGAGGATAAATAACCTTAGGACTGATCACTCCAGGATCTACCTACTCGTGTATTACGATGTCAAAGTGTAGCGTGTCTTGCCCTACTGGTACCATTATTATGATCTCTTTTGTAAGGCAACACACTGGAGCTCAAAATAAATGAAAATTTGTTAAATATATTAAGTAATTGGCGATAAAAAAAATAAGTAAAAAGACAATCCCGGTGAGTTTCTTGCCGGATCTTCTCAGTCAAAGTCGCGTTCCGATCTGGTTGTAGAATTATGGAATAAATAATGTACCTAATACTGCAATTTGTAAGTGCCCCCGTAGGCCTATACAGAATAAATGATTTCATTTTGATTAATGATAGTAAACGTACACACTACATACGTTCACATTTATAACACCCTGGCTGCGTCCCGGCTGCGGTTTCACCCGCGTGGATGGATGATGATAATGATGAAAAGTATCCTTTGTGTTAATCGTGTGCCTCATCTATCTACCTAATAAATTTCATTCAAATCCGTTTTGCCGTCATACGTAATTTACAAACAAAAATCCATACATCTCAGACAAAATAAAAAAGTCAAGACAGAATGTTGTGAACAAAGAAGTGAGCTACTTCTGTGTTATAACATGCCTAGCCACGAAGGCGGTCCATCTCGAACCGGTATCTGAGTTATCTACGGAAGCGTTCCTTGCGGCATTACAGCGTTTTGTTTCTAGGCGCGGTGTACCGGCGTTAATTAGATATAATTGCGGTACAATTTATGTAGGCGCTAGAAATGAACTTAGGGAAATACAAGACTTTCTTGCAACCAACAATAACAATATCGCACCTACACTTTCAGCTCTTTTAACGCGCATTGCAGCCATGCTCAATGCACGCCCTCTCAGCCTACCCTCTTTTGACCCCGCGGAATTTGAATTACTCACCGCGGGTCATGTTCTTTTAAACCGTCAGCTCAATGCCCTACCTGAGTATTCGGTAGGAGGACGAGCCATTTCTGCACACAAAAGGGTTCAAGCTCGTCCTACCCTTATCCCAACACCTTTGGCGATCCTGGTCCAAACCTTACCTGCACACCATCCAAACACGCTCCAAACGGACTCCCCGATCCAGCCCACCTCAAGTCGGGGAACTGGTACTGATAGTGGACGACCAGGTGCCGCCTCTACACTGGCGCATGAGCCACAAGACGAACCCATGAAGGGATGGCGTCACCCGAGTGGTGGAAATCAAGATCGACCACCTGACTGTCGATTGACCACCACACCACACCTTTGCCGAGTGGGGAATATGTTCACGCCAAAGCGTGACGTCACCTCAAGGCGCGCACCGCGCCCGCGTGCCCCACCGCCGCTTCGCCTGCAGCTGTCATAACTAGAAGCAAGCAGCTGAAAGGAAGCGGAAATAGTCACCCTTTTATACTCGTAACTGGCGGACGTGTACCGCTGCGTTCCGCGTATCGACCGCGTGGCAACCGCCATTATGACCACGAGTCACCGCGATTGACTTCGCCGCAAGTGACCTTCAGGGTGTGTTCGGCCCGGCTACACACCACCTCCCAAATCAGCCCGTGTTTACACGTAAATCACTGATCGAGACGCATTCAGCCCGCCGCGTAAACCAGTGCACAAACCAAAAGGACAATACAAACATTATAACCAAGTGAACAACAGTTCTTCAGCCCCTTCAGTACGTCGTCCAAAGCAGGACGCCTCCAACGAGGACTCACGGTCACCAGCTCCCACCAGTTCCAGAGTCCCTCGACACCCCCCACGGAAACCAGGTATTTACCAATAATTCTTCCCTACCAATGTATAGTGGCAGGAAACTGCGAAACTAACCGGCCTCACTTCTTTGTTCACAACATTCTGTCTTGACTTTTTTATTTTGTCTGAGATGTATGGATTTTTGTTTGTAAATTACGTATGACGGCAAAACGGATTTGAATGAAATTTATTAGGTAGATAGATGAGGCACACGATTAACACAAAGGATACTTTTCATCATTATCATCATCCATCCACGCGGGTGAAACCGCAGCCGGGACGCAGCCAGGGTGTTATAAATGTGAACGTATGTAGTGTGTACGTTTACTATCATTAATCAAAATGAAATCATTTATTCTGTATAGGCCTACGGGGGCACTTACAAATTGCAGTATTAGGTACATTATTTATTCCATAATTCTACAACCAGATCGGAACGCGACTTTGACTGAGAAGATCCGGCAAGAAACTCACCGGGATTGTCTTTTTACTTATTTTTTTTATCGCCAATTACTTAATATATTTAACAAATTTTCATTTATTTTGAGCTCCAGTGTGTTGCCTTACAAAAGAGATCATAATAATGGTACCAGTAGGGCAAGACACGCTACACTTTGACATCGTAATACACGAGTAGGTAGATCCTGGAGTGATCAGTCCTAAGGTTATTTATCCTCCAAGTAATCCCAAATTTTGTAATAACCTTTTTAACGGAGTTTAGTAGTAGTAGTTTAATAGTACTTTTAAACTTATTAATAGGCAAATCTCGGATAACATTGGCAGGTGTATTATAGAATCACCTCACTCAGTATTCACACGACTATACAATAAATAAATCTGAATCTGAATCTGAATCTGACTAAATGTATTTTAAATAAAACACACTCACGGTTAATAAATATGCTACTGTGTTACACTACTATGTACTATGCAGTAGCATTATCCGTGTAACACAGCATTTAGTTATACCGCGCTGTGCGTCGCCACTCTGCATATTCCTTTACCTAGTGCAGCAGTTCTGTAATTGCTAACTTACTAGTACATCATTGTTACAAAATTGCTAAGTAGAAAAACATTTTGTCAATCGCAAAACTGACAGGTATTCTAAATAGCACTAGTGGCTATGAATGAACTATGAATCTAAATTTTATTTGAAAACATTCCAAAACAAATTTAACAAAAAACGCTGTGTAATTATCGAACTTGCACACATAATTTCACGAGAAGCGGGTGAGGCATGCGACCTGCCGTGCGCTTCTCTTGTCGGCGAGCTCACGGATGTCAAATATTTTATGAGTTATCGCCCTTCTACATAAGGTTGATTTTCCAACGTTTCTTATCATCTCGCCATTTGTTTTTGAAGAGCACGGCTGTAGAGGAGATCAGACGGACATCCGGAAGCATTTTTGCTCAACCCATTGTAGACACTTCGCTCGTGTTTCACACTCGCTCGGTCAATTATCAGCCTGTTACTGACACACTGATCTTTTTATGTCAGAGATGAATATGGGTAATAATCCAAGATATCTGCCGAGTGCGGTGGTGGTTAACAATGGACTATTTTACACTTATTAGGCTAGTGTTTGACTACTATCTAATTTATTGGTCAGTGATGATGCGGTGGAAGGTGGTATCACACTAGACCTAAAATAGTAACTGGCTCTGAGGGCGATAGCTAGTCAGACTGAGACCAGAATTGCCCCACCACCATGCTGTGGCTTTCATCACGATTTTACCTTGACTGAAAGCTAGCGACCGAGGTAAAGGTAGAACCCGTGGTCGTCTAATTGAGCGCCAACTCCTGTTACCTCTGAGCTTTCATAGCTTCAAATCGGTCAAGGTGTCTTTTGTTGCACTAAAGCGCAGAACTGAAAACCAATGCTGTAAAACTCTTCTATCTTGCTCTGTTGAACACAGAAAAACTGCACAAACAGACTGGATTTCTACAACAACAAAACGGGAAAGAATGCCTTAAAACATTTATCAGCTGAACTTTAAAAATAAACAGCGCTCCCAATGCGCCAGCCACTGCCCGAAAACTTTCCGTCGCTAAATAAAGAAAGAAATACAAATTGCGAACGCCAAACGGATGAATAAACGCTAAGTCTTTCAATGAAGCCTGAGTATTACTGATGTAAGCCACTTTCAAACAATTCTCAGCCCGTTTTGTTTGTTACGTGGCAAACACCTCTGTAGCCTTTTAACGCAGAATAATTAATGGATGCAGTACTGAAGTTTGCGCAGTTTCGGAGAATAATGAGCATAGCTACAAACAGACATACCAATTTGTATGAGGTATGTCTGTTTTATTTGGTCAAGTAAGTACTAGCGAATAAAGTTAGACGTCAACTGACGTCAGACACAAATCATACTTAAATTGTGTTCAGTGAAAATCTATAATTAATTTATAATTATTATATTGAATTTGGAACATAAAGATTTATATGTTTAATTAGCCATGAATCATAAGCACTAAAATATGTAGTAAAGGCTCCTCAAAGGATGAAACTTGAAATGGCGTATACGAGTACCTATGCGTAACACATATGCCACTTATTATCCAAATTAAGTATGAAAATAATGGTAAGTCCACACGAACCTTCACTGCCATGAAACTAGTAACACGTATACCTCTTTTAATCCCGGGAATATGATCTTTTTTATCTCTTAAGCGACCGTTATAATGCATATATCTACACTAATATTAAAAAAGAGGAAAGATTTGTTTGTAATGAATAGACTCCAAAAGTACTGGACCGATTAGAAAAATTCTTTCACTATGTACTAATATACATTTTCCCTTATGAATATAGGCTAGATAATACTTTCAAAATGTTATGGATCAGTTTGAAAACTTCGATAATATAACCCAAGGTGTGAAAAAAACAGTATAATCAGTATAATCAATTTATTAGTAAATACAATTTACAAGTCAAAAATTACATTTAAATTAGATCAAAATAATACATTATTAAAATAATAACAAAATTAATAATATAATATAGAATAATAACAAAATAATTAATCAAAATCATAACCATTATGATACATTTAAATAATCAATTCATTAAAAAGGTATATCATCATCACATATAAAAAGGTTTTGTTAATGTATTCATTAACATCGTTATATATAATATGTCAACCTAAAATAAGTACATGAATTTAAAACTTAGTATTCAATTACTAAAGAGTAAATGTGCTTATTATATTATATTTTACAATATGTAACAATTTATCTGTCAAATTATCCTCATTATAATATCAACTGATCTAATAAATATGATAACTAGACAACACAGAATTTTATTTTGATTCCAGTAAGAATTCGTCAAAAGTGTAAAACGATTTCTCGATGAGCCAGTTCTTTAATTTCAATTTAAATAATGTCAGACTTAGAGCGCTTGTAATTACATCAGGCAACAAGTTGTAGACTGTAGGTCCAATTACGTGAGGCAACACTAAAAATAGTCCTTACATTACGTATGCTGCTCAAACTATTGACCCTATAATATTTGTCTATGCTTTTGACATTAGAGCAAAGTGCTGTAGTTACTACCGTTTTATAGAAGACGTCAATATCTACAAAAAAGTACACATTACCATACCTATTTCTAACTATTCCTTTTTTCATTTTGAAATATGCAATAGTGACGTTACCAGCCGTGCGATTCTCTAATGATTCGTCGACGAACTCGTAGACGAGCTCACCGATGTCAAATGCTTTATGAGATATCACCCTTGTTCACGAGGTTGTTTTTCCAACGTTTCTTGTCATCTCGACATTTGTTTCGCGGATGTTGTCAAAGATGCAACGATGTTTGCGCTTAGAGAATCGCACGGCAGGCCACATTATTCGTTCCTTGGTATTAATCCTTATGACTCTAAAAATAAAGGGAAAAGATATGTGATTGTCTGTTTCTTTAAAATGGATACACGTAAAACTACGAGTACTTAACCGATTCAAACAATTCTTTGACGAGTATAAAGCTACATTATGCCTGAGTATTATACGCTATATTTTATTCATCTTCATCATCATACATCACCACGCGTTGTGAAACAAAGGTAAATTCAATTCACACCTTTTTGACCTGAAACGCATACATTGATTGAGCTTATTGTACATAAAAAAACACTCTTTATTCATTTTGGCATTCCAATGGTTTCTCAGCCAAAGCAAAAGGATCAAATTCTAAGATGGATCACTGTTTTCCACTTTATTTTAGACTTATCCACCCGTAACTCGGGGTATTTACTTGGATTTATCAGACTCACCGATATTTCGGCGTTGAGAAACTTACCCGTTTGTTTATATCTATGGTTTCTTACTAAATTTACTCCTTATACGGAGGAGAAAGGAGCTTTGTGGTTGAAGAAAGTTATATATAATATTGTATATATTCCCATTTTATCATCGAACAACCGGTATTACACCCATCTATACAGATAAATAACATTGAAGTGTCTGTTTGTAATTTCAAATTAACATCTTTTCTGTAAATACACGTGAAAGTATATACAATACAATACAAAAATTCTTTATTGAGTACCAATCTTATAGAAAACAAAACATAATACAGTAAAAAAGCACTACAGTAGATTGGACAATTGGCGGCCTTATCGCTATAGCAATATCTTACAGGCAACCATGCATGGAGATAATTCTTAATATTAATGCGGTAGTTAGTAGATGGTACATAAAAACAAACATTTTTATCTGGCTACGTACATGCGGTACTTACATAAAAAAATTAGTCTGTCTGTCTATCTGTTTGTTCCGGCTAACTGCTGAACTGATTTTAACTGGGCTTTCACAGGCAGATAGCTAATGTTATAAGAAGTAACTTAGGCTACTTTTATTTCATCATCATCATCATTCATCGCCACTCGGTGATCCCGCGGGGCACAGCTAGTAACTTATATGGTATATACGAGTATACTAAGTATACGCACGCAGTCGGTTCTTCTATACATTCATCACGCGTACTGCCAAGGGATGGAACTCTTTGCCTGAGTCTGTGTTACCCAAGAAGTATAATTTGAGAGTAAAGAGGTACAGGTCGTCTTGGTATGTACGACAGCAGTGCCAGTAATTCTGCCGCAAAGCAGTAGTGTCAAAGAATTACTCTAGCGAGTGAAATTACTGAGCTAAAAAGACTCAATAACTGGCCAAGGGCAAGTCAGACTCGTGCATGAAGGGTTCCATACCATTATCTATAAATCTTCCATATAACAGACATGATTATTTTTATATATTTATTGATAATGGTACGGAACCCTTCGTGCGCAAGTCCAACGCGCGCAATAGTTTTTAGTATTATTTTGTTATAGCGGCAACAGTAATACATCATCTGTGAAAATTTCAACTGTCTAACTATCACGGTTCATGAGATACAGCCTGGTGACAGACAAACAGATAGATAGACAGACAGACAGACAGACAGACAGACAGATGCGCAGCGGTGTCTTAGTATTAGGGTCCCGTTTTACCCTTTGGGTACGGAACCCAAAAACGAATGTCTCGGCGTGACTATCGCACTGCAGTACCATGCAAAACTACAGTTCTAAGTAATGGGTAGCACTGCATCTGTCATGGACAGGAGTAATGCTTAGTATCAGGCAGACAACTTGACAATTGCATTAAATTAAATTTAAGAGTAAATAGGTATATTCTAGATTAGCCTACTATTTCTCTATCCACATGGCTACTAATATCAACTGAGGTTACAAAACTAGCCTGTCACTTTATATCAGAGGCCGTAGCACAAAAAAGTATTCGTGTAGTAAGCGTCAACGCGACACGTTTCGGCGTACAAACTATGAGTAGTCTATATCACAGTTGCCCTAGATAAATGTCTATTTCCTTTATGATCGAATTACCTGGAATGCGAGATGCCAAGGAAAACATTATACCTAAATCAAGAAATTGACTAGAAAAATGTTTGCCTTTATCGTAAGATGCGGATGGCGCAGTATGGCTAAAATGAACAGAACCTCTACCATGAGTTGACAACATAAATGTCATCTATAGAGGATACTCGATCTAGCCTACCTATTAAGCTTGTGATTGGCGTACACGCAGTCAATTTTAGTTCTACAATTCACCGCGAGGTGGCACTGTTCTTTTTTTCATACATTTTTTCGCGGCAGTCGATATTGAGCATCAATTGGTATCAATGTTGTAAACTATACTGTGCCACAGGTGAGGTTACAAGAGTTATTTCAATAATTGTTTTTCAAATAGTAACCACAAACGATTTTCCATTTGGTATACAGACTAATATTTTATCGGATAGTGTGAAACTAGTCTGAGAATTCATCGTAGCTTTAAGCATTAATCATTGCTTCCATGAATAATGAAGGCGACGAAGAGTTTCATAAGATCGTGGAAGTAAAAGCTTCGTGGATAGTGACAGAATTTGTTTATAAATCGAGAAACTTGTTTTTAGCTTCACAGCGTGAATGTTTGAATAATAATTATGCATAAAATATTTCCATTAATATTATATAGCGGTTTTGAATACAGACACAAACGACGTAATGAAGAGTATTAATTTAAAGAGATGGAAGAATTATTTTCAACTATATTATATGTAGGTTGTGTTCCGGTAAGCGCCGTCAACGCTCACAAATGGCGCGCTCCTGTTTACCGTGCCTTGTTTACTGTTGGTTGCAATACTTTTAATGTCCAAGCCGAATGGAACACTAACGCGGTCGCGAAATGCAGGTCATATTTTCTCTCAAAAATCGTAAGCATCCAATACTTATTTGAAGTTTTGACAATGACAGCTCCGTTGCGAGCAGTCACACACCGCAAAAACTTTCCATAAGCAAGCATTGTGGTTATAACGTGAGCGTTATCATGACATAGATGACGTAACGAGCTCGCTCACGACGACCGTGGGCTTATAAGAGAACGCGCAAACGACGCGATTGATTTCAGCTTATAAAGGAACGTCCGACCATAACAAGATCATTAGACATTTTTCGAACGTGGTATTGCTGTTTGCTTCTACCGGCGTTCACAGCGTCACTGGACGAGACAAGAAAGGAAGTCGGTGAATATTAATACATACAGAAGGCGCCAAATATGCACTTGATACAAATTTGTGGTTTCTGATATATCCTCTATAAGCTCTGGTTGATAATCTATATATACAAAAATTAACCCCTATTTCTCCTGGTCAAGCTATAACTTGAGAACGGATGGAACCATCTCGCTAATTCTTTTTTTGTTGTGTTAATTATTGTCAGGAAAAGATTCTTAAGAAAGAAAAACCAAGAAAAGATGGGAGGTTATGGCGAGGCCGAACGTCAAGCCTACTACGTGAACGAAGTCGCGTGCAGTTGCTAGTAATAAATATATATGCGCAAGCGAGTCTTAACAGCAAGCTCGCGTGCTCATCATTAAAAATATACTTATACCTAGTTTCTAAGTAATCATTCCTTATTTATATAGCTGGTCACTGACGCTATTAAAAGTTAATTAATCAAGTGTGTGCCACTAGTTTATAATTACGTACATTGCATGTGGAATGCTATATTACCGACAATAACCCTTATCACCAACCGACTACCTTTGTTTTATAATTGAAGATAATTTTGTATAAATTTCCGTATTGAACTAAACTTCACTTTGCTGTGTAGGAATTTTTCGATAATACAAAGTAATTGTTTTAAGCTATTCAAGTAGGTAGTATAGTAGGTATACTTATATTTATATTATATAGTAAGTAGGTTTACTTATACACGAATTAGTTTTATAAACATTATATTTACCATGAATCGTGTAATCGTGTGTAAAAAGAGATTTAAAAAATCTATATTCGTCCGCTTGCTGTGTAGTGGCCGACTGGATAAGCAATGTGCGCGGAGGAAGATCGATAGTTACTCCAGTATCAGACTGATTTTTGGTATTTCAAGCTCAGCTGGAGGTAATTTTTTTTTTGTGACAATAGTTATTTATGCAACAAGAGAGCAAAGTCGTTTTTTGCTGCGAGTGCTGATTTTGAATCCTGAGTGTGGCGAGGGATTCAAAGGAACGGGATGCAAAAACACATAACTTTTCACTTCAGCAGCGAGAACACTTTAGGAGATAAAATAATAAACAGGAATAGATTGAAATAACTATTTATTGTGAATCAAAATAATTAACATTGTAGGTAGAGGTTTCAATTAAATAAATTACATTAAATGAAATATTTATCTTATTTGAAAAATTTCTTAAGTTAGTACGAAATTCCGAACGTGTTTGTCTTTGAGGTCGAACTTCGTACTGTTCCCGTAATTTGTGTTGAGGGCACTGATTTAGCGACAAAAAAATGTTATACGTTTTTGCTAATTTTAAATAAAATTTTAGGTGCGAGATTTATCTACAGAACGCATGTGAAATAAAAAAAATTGGGCAGTCTTTGGGGATTGCCGATTGAAGTAATAACTAAGTACCTAACTTAAGCGTTCGGTGATGATGGTTTTTTTATGTTTGTTATCTCATAACTTTCAACTGGGTGAACCAATTCTCAAAATTCTGTTTTTGTTTGAAAGCGTGTGCCACCCGTGTGGTCCCACTTAAATTTTATCAAATTCGGTCTTTGAGATACACTCCACTAACTGAATAGAATGGAAGTCGGTATAATTTTTTTCAAATTGTACTAGTGTTCACCAAAATTTCAATTCCTTGGCAATTTTATTTTATTATGTCACCGTGACTGTAAAAAGTAGGGAATTCATCCTTGGAATAGAGCTATCTGCGTCTTGAACAATTTCTTACTGCTGTAAAAATTCTAATTTTAACTCCTTCGCTATATTCAAGAGTTAGAATGTCTAGGATCCTACTTTGTATTAGATCTTCCATATGACGCAAGATGTAAATGCTAAACTGGGTAAACGCGCATACAATTTTACAAACTGGTCTAAATTGTACTTATCACGAATAAAACATCAAATAAATATTAATCTCAGCCATAGGACGTCCGCTGCTGAACACACACAAATTTCGAAAATGACCGGTTGGAAGCGGCCTGCCTTTAACAGGTCGTCAGTCCACCTTATCGGAGGATGACCTACGCTGCGCTTGCCGGTCTGTGGTCTCCACTCTAGAACCTTTCGGCCCCACCGGCCACCTTGTTCTGCATGCTATGTGGCCTGCCCACTGCCACTTCAACTGACTTATCTTCTGGGCTATGTGGGTGACTTTAGTTCATCTACGAATCTCCTCATTTCTGATTCGATCACGTGGAGAAACCCCAAGCATAGCCCTCTCCATAGCTCGTTGTGCCACTATGAGCTTGCTTAAGAGGCCCATAGTAAGAAACCACGTTTCAGTGCCATATGTCATCACATTGGTCAAAGACTCTTGTCTTGATAATATAAATATTAAATCATCGTTAACACACCAAATCAATCATCCTCGCTTGGTTCGCGTGTTGTTGCAGTCATCAGTATTCTAATACTCCAGCTCGCTTCGCTCATCATCACACCTATACATATATTTGCTCCGACAGATGGTTCGGCAAAAGTTTGTTTAAGTGGCAACAGTACACATTTGGCTGTTAGAATTTGTTGCGCAAATGTATTTCTTCCCTTAAATATCAAAAAACGATATTAAAAATATTTAGTGACACTTCCGCTGAAAAAAAAACAATGATTTTGGCTTATTTGGGGGTGTGCATCATTGGGTTTTTTCAGCGGAAGTGTCACAAAATATTTTTTAATATCGTTTTTTGATAATGGATTTCCGCAAAGTAACGCCTGAATCAATAAATTATCCTTTAAATATATTATACACAGCTAACTATGTTAAAACCAAGTCCCTTATTAATACAACGCCTACTTCAGCCTACGCCTCCAAAAGTTATTTTACTTCATGAGGCTTTGATCACTGGCAACGCGGGCAACAGTAAAGAAAAACACGCAACGCAATTAAAATTTTGGCAAGTATGACCAGTCGCCAAACTTAATAGAATTCATTAATTTAAATTATTTTTAGACTACCCTGCGTCTCGCATCAGTTTTCAACAACCTGCTAAACTCAGGGAAGTTGTCAGGAGACTGTTCGCCGGATAGTTGAATTAATTTATGATAACTTCGAGCGTAAAGTGGTTTTGTTAGTTAGTTTGTTTTAATATTCAAGCCAGTTTATGAATATTAGTACGTACTATTAATAACGTTTTTCATTAATATGAGGATTTAGATGACAAACTACTTGAAAATAATATAAACTGGATCAAAAATATTGACATTTTCGAATTAGTAGTGCAGCCGTAATAATAGAAATCCTACTGACAATACTGTTCTACTACTAGTACTACTATCCGTAGGATAGTCTAGTAAGACTATGCTTTTCGCTTAAGAAAATAAAATGAACGTAAATAATTAAATAACACTTTTTTATATGAAAAACGGGATTCACGTAAAAAGTCATATCTTTCCGACTATAGTTTCACTCACTCAGTGCGAGTCAACCGCGAGCGTTCAGCACTCTCCTTTAAAAAGATCACCGGATGTGGTTGAAACTATAGTAGGAAAGATCTGACTTTTTTACGTGATTGAATCCTATTTTACATATTCAAAATGCGTACAAACCACCTTAGTTTTCATAATAAATAACACTTCGCCCTCTATCGCACAACTATTACTCATATGCCACAAATGTAGGTACACAAATTTACACTATAAAGTATAGTTTGAACTGAATTTAATTGTTTTGCATTGACTATTAGGGCACAACTACATACGTGACAAAAATGAAGTAGTGAAAAAAACGCTTAACAACGGCAAAGTTGATTGTGTTTTTAGAGTTTTGACGTGGAATAGTGATAGATTATTAACCGTTAAGTATTGTGTGAGTTTAGAAAACACTTTTTGACGAACACAATTAATTATAGGTGGACAAGATCTTGGAACATTGATTCAGGTTTTCCTCGTCAATCGCTTTACAAAGTTATAGTAATGCATCTACCGAATTACTCGAACAGACCTAGACTGGTCAGTGACTTAATGAAGTACTAATGTGACTTTATATTACTTTGGCTTGACTCTGACTTCCTGCTAAAAACTAAACTTGATGCAACTATAACTTGAGGAATGCCAAATGTACGCGCGAAATGCAAAGGAAAAAACAACATATACGTCAAAATATAACGGAACTATTGGTAATAAATAATAATAAATAATAGTTATTACGTAACAGTTTCGCGTAAGTACTTAATATAGGATGTACATCTGAATGTTCACAAGTTCAATACATATACAAGTCGTTTATTTCGAATAAACATAGTTCGAGAAGTCATTGCTTCGACAGGACATATACTCGAGAAGAACTTTATTCCAAAAGCGCTGCGTTATATTCTCAACGAGGTGTAGGTTAGCCTGATTGTGGACCTTGCCGCGGCCATGGTGATTAATATTACCGTAGCCGCGGCATGCTCGCTACGCTCACTCGGCTCGCACGTTGTGTGGTCAACATTCAACCTAAGGCTACGCCTCACTTCACTCGTAGTCGTACCTATCGTGACTTTTCTCTGACTAGATGCTCCGCTATGTTCTGTGGGCGTAATTCTTGTCGAATATAATGTTCTATCGAAGCAATGACTTGTCGTTACTTTTTTCGAAGTGACAGTTGAAGTTGTCAAAATTCAGAGGTAAACCGCTTAATATACTAGTGTACTTCAAACATTATACTTGTTACATTTAAAATTAAAATTAAAATTACATTTAAAATTTACAACTGCTGCGTCGATAAACAACTCTAATATATCCATTTGTACATATATTTTCATTTTAAAATCTGGAATAGAACGAAGAAAAATAAAAACTCCGGTGGTTCCTAATAATCTTTCGCAATCACTAGCTTCAGTATCTCTACCGTCAAAGGGAGCCACAAAAGTGCATTTCATTTGCCGAAGACCAGACTCGCTGCCTTTCAGATAACGGTATTAGAGTAATGGCGTCCGTTGGCATTGATTGAAAAACTGCAGCTAACAGTACTTACTACTGAATCATTGGTAGTAAGTAAATTAAAATAGTTTTTTACACGCTTTTCCTAAATGAAATCAAATCAAAGTGGAATTATTTTTCAATTTGAGGATCACAGACGTATATAAGGATGCAAATTGTACATTAAAAGCCTTCATGGTCACGTTTGAAAGGAATATACACTTGGCTTTTTAAGTATGTTTTTACAATGTATTAATTTTATGAATATCTTCAATATTTGCGTGGGTTCGTATTATTATGTCGAGTCTAATTAGAAGTGGAGTACTCCATGCATTTTGTCTTCTGAATACTATATTATATATGCTTAATATTGATTATTGTTTATTGAGTAGGCGGATAAAAGGTTTACATTCACTTTAAAAAAGTATTGGGAATGGATGGATTGTTCATGGTTCCAAACAGTTATTTGTTTTTTTGATTTATTTTTGTTTTCCATTTTGGCGTGGAGTTTGAGTTGCGTTAAATACAGTAATATTGGAGTGCGTGACTATTGTTCAAAATTCATTTTACAGATTTTTATTTTAATACCCTTCACTGGATATAAAAGACTTAAGCCATTACGGACATTTCATATAATTTAATTTGACATACGTTATAGTTGTCATATAGTTTAGAATCTATACCAGCACTTGGTATATCGATCAACTGTAATACTATAATTTAAATATACTGCTTATAATACATACTGTTCAAGTATCATAATTTTCTTTGATATAACGATGGTTTGCCATACTATACAGTTTGGTATAAATCCGTTAACAAAATGATGGAAGTATGTTTAATCATATTCAGTTTTCATGCCTAGTCTAAGGCAAAGTCACGATAGGTGCGACGACGAGCGAAGCGAGGAGGATCGTTAGGTCGAATGGTGACCACACAACGCGCGAGCCGAGCGAGCGCAGCGAGCGTGCCGAGGAAGCGGCCGGCGAAGCACCAGAATTAGGGTAACCTACACCTCGATTTAGATATAACGCAGCACTTTTGGGCTAAAACTCTTGTCGAACATATGTCCTATCGAAGCAATGACTTCGACAATCGAAAAACATACTTTTTTCGATCTTGTCGACATTCAAACGTTGGTACACCCAGCAGTCTTAATATGGGCGACGAATGGCGAAGCGAGGATTGCAGATAAGTTATACTGAATTAGGTTAGTATTTATAAATAAAACCTCACGACTTGTTTATGCTAACTGCCTTTGTACAATATTAATAATATTCCTTACCTTCAATAGCAAGACCGACAAAATACTGATCAGCGTATTGCAATTCGTGTATTGCTTTTTTGTTTTAGTTAGGCATTTTTGTTTACTTTTGAATTATATTAATAGGTTTCGGCGTTTCATTATATATTGTTATAAAAATTCGACTAAAAAGTAAATACATGTAGTGATTATATTTTTTTATAATAATTATTTCATTCGTTGAGTATATCTAATGGATGTATAGTTTATGAACGGTTTTCATTTAAAGTTATTTGTTTTTATTTTTGATCAAAGGTTTATTATATTATATGTATTATATACGAAATTAACGGTATATCGAAAGTTGTTATTTTTTATGTCTATATGTATTTTAATAATCGAACATATATTACTAACCCGTAATTTTGGTTAGATTATATCTAGTCTGTATTGTGATATATTCATAAGTAATAAAAAACATCAATTAAAGTGTTTGTCTTAAATTGTGTATCGCCAATAGAATTTCGTGTTCGAAGTCACTGTGTCACTGACACAACAATGTTACAGAAAGCTTACGGTGAATCGACTTTATCAAAAACACATGCTTATGAGTGTTACCTACAAAGCGTTCGAAAGCAGGAGATGTGGTGGAAGATATGCTTCGCTCTGATAAGCCGTCTTCAACCAGTCGATTAACGTCTTCAATTGAAGATAACATCGCAAAAGTGAGGGAAATAGTCAGTGAAAATCCTCATTCAAGTTTGAGAGAGAGCCGCCAAACTTTGTGCGTGTCACAAGTCGATCCGTACCATTTCAAACAAGTAGTTCCGCGAACAGTAAACCTCGCGAGCACATAGTTAAAGTCAGGTACCTAATGTGTATTCAAAATTTGATCATAATCGGTCGGTAAATAGCGTCGCAGCAAACTTCCCCCTGTTTAAGAAAAGAACCGACCGACAACCACCGACTATAAAAAAAAATATTGTAGTAAAACATTCATACCAAAATTGGAAGAAAAATAATAAACTTAATTGGTAGAAGTTACCGGGAGGTCAACAGGTTAATAAAATAAAATATTTTTAGGCGATAGGCGGCGTTTTAGAGAACACATTCGACGAAACGTCTCGATTGGTGGAAAGAAATATCTTGAATTTTGCACCACGATAATTCGCCTTGTTCACCAGATATGGCTCCAGCCGACGCCCAGTGGGCCTATACAAATCATTTTCTACCGACTTTCAAAAAAGAAGGAGGTACTCAATTCGACTATTCTTTTTTTGTTTAACTTTCATAACTTTCGCCTGGGTGATCCAATTCTCAAACTTCTTTATCTGTTTGAAAGCTAGTGCTTCCCGTATGTTACCACTTAAATTAATTCGGTCCAGTAGTTTTTGAAATACACTCCAATAACTGAATGCAATAGAAGTCGGTTTAAACATTTTCAAATTGTACTTGTATATAATTCCTCAAATTTTTCTTCTAAAAATAATTTTTAAAGTGTTCGTACTCTTGACCATAACAGACGAGCGTGAGAGCGGTCTTTGTCTGCAAGTATCTTTTATATCTGCCTTGTTGCCTGGTCGCTGCTGTCAGAGAGTGGGACACCAGTCCGCTACACAAAGTTGAGTTTTGTTATAAGAAATAATTTAATAATTTATGTTCTCATTTTATTGTTATGGATGTCACAATCCGGAATAAAAGTTCACAATGAGCCTGCTGTAACGTCAATATAATATACTCAATGCATATAAAATACTCGTATATTAATATAAAATATTTTTTTCATCTTCATCCATGAAACTGATTTCTTATCCGTGTAAGAGTACATTGCTAAAATAAACAGTCGCCTGCGTTAAATTTATTCAACAAAATCAAATAATAGAAATGGAATCACTAAAATCAATTAGATCAACAATATGTAGGTGGAAACGGCTGCGTTAAAATGTAAATCAGAAGCAGCCGGCATTGTGTGGGCGTGCACCAATACTGAAAATTAAGGGCTGTATTGAGAGATAAGCGGAGATATTTTAATAAAATTAGACATAGATAGCTGAAAACTCATCCTTGTGTGGGGTTTTGTGAATGAGTTATCCAGGGAAGTACTGAGGAAAACCTCAGTTTGATATTTGAAGGTAAGGTATAGGCGGTGCATGTAGCAATAATGACGGTGAGCTCAAATGCGAAGCAGAGTTATTACATTTTCGGCGCCTATTCCACCGCGACTTCCATCCTCGATTTTCCCAAACAGGCTTTTTTATATCAATGAATCGCATTAATCGCACTACAAATGCGTAGAACTATAGCTTCACTAAGCGTTTTCTACCGTTTGCTTCATGGAGAATGTTCTGAGCACTTAAATATTATTCCTTCCTCACCATTCCGATCCCAAACTACTCGTTCCGGCCTATCATTGCATCCATATACTGTTCAAAATTTCTTACCACGAACCAAAAAGTTTGGCAGTTCCTACCTCTGTCGTGTAAGTAAATTGTGGAATGCTCTGCCGGCATACGTACTTTCTTGCAGCTGATGAACCTGGATCTCTCAAAAGGGGCGTCAAAAAGCATCTCTCAGTTCATCATATGGGTGGCAATTAGTGCAGCTTACGGCTGCACTAATGGTCATCGCTTCTTAATTCCATCTTCGCTTTCCATCAGGCGAGAGGGAGTCACTTTGATAAAACATTGCAAAAACTGTCCCGTCATGATATTACTTGGTTGGTTTAACCCGCCTTCACTAATCATAAACTTGAAGAAACTTTAAAATACAATATTGAGACTAATTTTGCCAACATCACTTAACAACTTCTATTTTGTTTGTTTGTTGATGAATTATACAATTTAGTTAACCCGTTGACTCGCAATTCACCATATTTGGCCAATAGTACTCGTATAATAAATTTTGCAGAAATCAACCTACTTTTCTAGGAACTGCAACGTGTGCAGTTAAACGGGCTCAAAACTGACTAATTATTACTACTATATAAGCCTGTAAAGACCGTATTTATACCTGTATGTCTATTTTACCTTTGATCGACCGGAATATATAGCAAGTTGTAATATTCACGGAACATGTGTTACGGTAGATGTCTAAACAAATATTTTTTTTGGACATTATCTGACGCTGAGCTGTATAGAAAAAAATCAGTTATCTTTTCCGAATTTTTATCAGATATCTGCTATCAAAACAAGTACTCTTATGTTTGTATGGTGAAGTTTATCAAATAATTCAATACTTCCTTTTTTGAGAAGGAAATACAGTGCACTTCCCTTCTGCGATGGAAGTGACGTAATCTGGAGGGGCCTCAAACCTAGTGAACCCACCATAGCGTAGTGTAAAAAAAACCTTTCTACATGATTTCTATCAGCTATCTGCTATCAAAACAAGAACCTACTAAACAACAACTCTTATGTTTTTTTTTCTTTCCCAACAACCTCGATTGATAAAGCAGTGTTGGAAGTCGTGTCGTATTTTAAATTAGAATTAAATAGTTAAAGAGCATTATTTTTGGCAAAAAATAGTTTTTTTTAAATAATCAATTACGTATTTATTGTGGTAAAAGCATTGTAAAAAGACTTGTGAAAGTGGTTGTGAAGAGACAAAAAGTGTAAAATTCGTAACGTATTTTCGTGGCCTGATCTAGTTTGATTCAAATCCTTGTTAACAATGTCTAATAAAATAAAGTGCTTTCAATGTGAAGATGATCATAATGATGAAAATGTGGTGCAGTGTGATGGTTGCAAACGACATATCTGTCTTCAATGCAGCAACTTGACGACTAGTGAGGTGCGTGTTATGGGATTAAAGGGCAAACGCACCCTCCTGTACTTGTGTTCTCCATGCCGAGAGGCCCTTTTTCAAGTACCAAAACTATTAAAATCCTACGATGGATTAAGAGAAGAACTCGATGACGTAAAAAAGCAGCTCGCCGAAGGACGCCTTACACCATCAAACACCGCGGGAACTGCGACGATTATGACCGAGATGCCCACGGACACTAACGCAAAATTAGAAGAAATAATGGAACGGGAGCGCAGAGCCACTAATGTAATACTTGTTGGTGTTAAGGAAAGTGACTCAGACATCGGCAATGAAAGAAAATCACATGATTAATTATGTGTGAAGAAAATCTTGCACGACATAAACAACGGCACTGACATCCCAGACAAAGTAGTAAAGGTACAACGTCTAGGCCGCCGTGAACCAGGTATAGTAAAGCCGCGCCCATTAAAGGTGATATTAAGGTACCGTCAGGATGCTATTTGGTTACTGAAAAACAAGAACAAGGCTCAAAAAGAGGTAAGAGTATATGATGATAAAACTCCTAAACAACGTGAAGAACTGAACAAGCTCCGGGAAACCTTAAAGGACCGTACTGGAAAAGGGGAAACCAGCCTCACCATCAAATATATAAAAGGTAACCCAAAAATTGTCGCACAAAAAAACTAGCCAATGTCAATAGAAATCCATATGCTGACCTTACTTTCACCTATACCAATATACAATCGTTACCATCTAAGTTTGACCTTTTTTTGAACTACATAAACACAAATAGTTCATGTATTGCAAGCATCACTGAAACTTGGCTAAACAGCAATGATCGTAATGGCAAATACAATATCCCAGGCTATACGCTATTAAGACATGACCGGATGCATAAGAAAAATAAGGCTGAAGGAAAGACTAGAGGAGGTGGTGTAGCCATTTATATTAAGGAACATTTAAACGGTATTCATATCATAGCAAGGCGCAACAAAAATTATATGTGCGATGGAGTTGAGGCACTATATGTAGATATACAATTTAGTACCTATAATTTCTTGGTTATTGGTTTATATCGAACAGGTAGTCAGGATGAACTTTATGGAAAACTCGTGACACTACATTACTAAATAATCTCATTACTGCTACTAAAAGAAATACAGTGATCATTGCAGGTGACTTCAACTATCCAACTATTAAATGGCCTATTCCACCAGGCCAAAGTTATTCTGGCCCCGAAGAACTCTTTGTTAATATGTTCCAAGACAGCAATCTCCATTAGTTGGTGAAATGCCATACACGCTTCAGACAAAGGCAAGAATCATCCTTACTAGATCTTGTTATGGTAAATGAGGATTCTCTAATTGATGAAGTAATGCACAAACCTCCAATCGGTAAAAGTGACCATGCTGTACTAGAATTCAGCCTTCAGTGCCTAGTAAGAAAATCTACTGATAAGCCTAAGTTTAAACGTTACTACCAATATATTAACTTTGACAGTTTCAATAATGATTTAAGGAACAATTTAGAGGAGGTAAATTGTTTCAATGATACAGAAAAATTGTGGATGGAGATCTTGTCTGCAATCAACACAACTGTTGATAAACATGCCCCAGAAAGAAAAGTCAAGAATAAACTTCGAAATAAACCATGGATTGATAAAAATGTTTTAAAACTAGTGGCTGAAAAAAAAAAACTCTGTGGGACAATTACAGGACCTCTGGGTCAGAAAATGACTACCAACTCTACAGAGAAACAAACAACAAATGTGTTGATATGTCGAGGAAATAAAGGAGCTGCTATGAAGCCGAAATACTTAAATATGGGGACAAATCATTTTACTCTTACATTCGGAGATGATCGTCTTCAAAAGTGAGCATCCCAGCAGCCATCCGGAGCCAGAGTGGTGACCTGGTAACGCAGCCTTCTCAAATGCCTGATGTTTTTGCCGAAGAATTTCAAAAAACATACTCATTAGAGCCCTCTTTGTCACAACTGGTGAAAGTTGGTGTGGCGCGTGTGGAACATGATCTATGCGATATATCCTTTTCTGTAGAAGATGTGGAGAAAGCAATTGCAAGCCTGCGTATCAACTCATCTCCTGGCCCTGATCAAGTTCCAAGCCTTATACTTAAGAACAATACCCACATCTTGGCTCCTGTACTTAGCACACTTTTTAATATGTCCTTCAAAAATGGTTACTTACCTCAAAACTGGAAGCATGCCCTGGTCACGCCGATTTATAAGAAGGGTGACAAGATGGTCACCGGAAAGTACCGCCCTATTAGTCTTACCAGTACTGTTGTAAAATAAATGGAAAAAATTATAAGCATAAAATTGACCCAATTTTTAAACAGAGAATGTGTAATATCTATTAAACAGCATGGCTTCACAAAAAAGAGGTCCACCATTACAAATCTGCTGTCATGCATACACTCATGGACAAAAAGCCTTGACAACAACAATCCTGTGGATATTGTGTACTTAGACTTTGAACGCGCCTTTGACAAGGTCCCTCACCAACGCCTACTGATTAAACTAGAGCATTTTGGAGTACGAGGTACACTGCTCAAGTGGATAGAAAACTACTCAAAAGATAGAACTTTTCAAGTACGTGTTGGAACATACCTATCTCAACCAAAACAAGTATTTAGTGGCGTTCCCCAGGGGTCGGTGCTCTCAGCTCATCTATTTGGAATTTGTATCAGTGATCTGGTAGAGGTGATTCAATCCCAGACCGCCTTCTTTGCTGATGATGGTAAAATCTTTGCCAACCCACTAATTAAATCCGGACAGCTACAGGAGGACCTTAATTGCATCCAAGCCTGGGCCAGGGATTGGATTATCAAACTGAATGCAGCAAAATGCACTGTATTACACTTGGGCTCAGCAAACCCTAGAGCAAAGTATAGGTTAGACAACAGTGATATAGAATCTGTTGATCTGCAAAAAGACCTAGGAGTGTTAATAGCATCTAATCTTAAATGGGAAAATCAAATCATATCTATAGTGAAAAAGGCCAACTCATTTTTATACGTCATACGGAGATCATTCCAACTCTTCACTGTAGAAGTCTTTCTAAAAATATACAAAACATATATCAGACCCCTGCTAGAGTATGGCTTTCAAGTTTGGAGCCCATACTTCCAAAAAGATATTAACCTTCTAGAAAGTGTCCAGAGGAAAGCAACCAAATTACCACAG
The DNA here is from genome assembly GCA_917880725.1 of Selenia dentaria. Classification (NCBI taxonomy): domain Eukaryota; kingdom Metazoa; phylum Arthropoda; class Insecta; order Lepidoptera; family Geometridae; genus Selenia; species Selenia dentaria. The sequence goes on along the minus strand of OU862898.1, from coordinate 10,883,033 downwards.
GTCCTGCGTCACAAGTCCTATGAAGAGAGACTCCTAACACTACGCCTCAATATTCTAGAAGAAAGACGCCTTAGGGGTGATCTTATTGAGACATTTAACCCGTCCGCATCAGCGCAAAAAATAACAATAGATTTATGAATGAAACTTAACTCGAATGAGTCTTGCTGATTCGGACAGATTAAGATAATTAATCAATATTATAACCTACCTAACATAGAAGACATTTATATAATCTGAGAAAGCTCAAGGCCAAACCGGGGACATAAAATCCAACTTACTCGGGATTTGGCCAAAACAAAGCCTGCACACCATTTCCTGAGTAACAGAGTAGTGCATAACTGGAATAAACTACCAGAACATGTTGTGTCAGCCACATCAATAAACAATTTTAAAAATAAACTGGACAAATGGCTGGCTATCTACAGAAAAGAAATCTCTTCTGAAACTATAAATCCAACACTGCAATGATATGGACATATCAGCATATTGCTGCTCGTCCATTAATAATAAATAAAAAATGTTTGTATGGTGAAGTTTATCAAATAATTCAATACTTCCTTTTTTGATGGTGAAATACAATGCACTTCCCTTCTGCGATGGAAATGACGGAATGTGGAGGTGAGGAGGGGCCTCAAACCCCCCTTAGCGTAGTGTACAAAAAAACCTTTCTGCATGATTTCTATCAGCTATCTGCTATCAAAACAAGTACCTACTGAACAACAACTTTTATATATATAATAAATACTCTTATATGGTAAAGTTTACCAAATCGCTTATCCTTTCACAAAGCCATGACCATTTTTGGAAATTAACTCACAACTCATGGTAGATTTGGGTCAAGCGATCCTTAATCATTTGGATACCACCAAGTGACCCGTGAGCACCCCACATTTTGGTTACATCTTTTGTTTATGGTATAATCAGGGAAATGGGAAATACAACAAATAAGAAAAACAAATTACTAAATAGCTTAGTAATACGTTATGAAAAAAATAACGTTAGCTTTTTAATCAAGTGAAATTTGAAAAATTTAATACCGACTTCCATTCTATTGCTTTGGTAAAAATCAGTTATTGGAGTGTAACTCAAAATTTACTTGATCAAATTTGATAAAATTTACACAGTAAATACCAGCTTTCAAACAAAAAAATTATTTTGGGAATCAATTTACCCAGTCGAAAGTTATGAGGTAACATAAAAAAAAAACAGTTGAATTAAGTACCTCCTATTTCGAAGTCTTTTAAAATTAAAATTAATAAATGAAAATAATATTAGCTGTAAATTTGGTAGGTATTGTATGTATATTGTATAACATAAAAAAACAGTTGAATTAAATACCTCCTTATTCGAAGTCTTTTAAAATTAAAATTAATAAACGAAAATAATATTAGCTGTAAATTTGGTAGGTATTGTATGTATATTGTATAACATAAAAAAACAGTTGAATTAAGTACCTCCTCATTCGAAGTCTTTTAAAATTAAAATTAATAAACGAAAATAATATTAGCTGTAAATTTGGTAGGTATTGTATGTGGCAATGTTTAAATTAAACATTGAAATATCCAAAATAAAATACAAAGTATTTTACTGTCTGCGAAGCAATAATTGTTTATTTTGTTATGGAACATAACATGGTTTATTTTTTATAACCAACTCACAAATTAAGAGTTATATAAAACGTTTGTGTGACAAAAGTCGGGAACGGGTTTATTCAGATAAATCTGGCCTCTGATTACGGCTTGAAAAACTACATTTTGTTTTAGATTCATCCCGTATTAATGTTATCAATGCCTACTGTTGTATTTTTTACTATTACCTTGTAGATTGAACTACATAATGGATTCTGTTGGTAATAAAGATCAATCTTTGCAAAGAAATGCATTACTAATAATGAAAGGAAATAGTATTTTTTACAAATTTCGATTTATATTTAAATTTTACCTTACTAATAAGTTGCTCAAAATGGTTTCCATTGACTCCAATGCATAAGTTTATACGTCTCTCTAAAGACTTTACTGCATTTGATACCATGACAGGATTTATCCTCCATAAAATATCAAGCAATGAGCTTTTTAAGCTGTAAGTAAGCTTTGTAAATATCACCACAGTATATCCCGCTAATAAGACAAATGACTTTCACACACAACGACTAAAAAGTGATGAGACCGTGTAAAAATAATAAAATAGTAAAAAGTTACTTTTTCCTTTAATTTTTAGTAATTTATTTCTTTGCGAAGATTGATCTTTATCAGCAACTGAATCCATTAGTTCAATAATACAGGATATTTTTTCTTTGAAAACTCATTCGGTTCGATTTCTTTCAAAGGTAAAAAAAGATTAAAAAAACAACAAAAAAAAATAAGCAGTTACTGTTTCCTTATAAATCGAGGGCATGTCTCCTTTCACGATTTTTCTCTAACTCTCGTGGTTCCGGACTTGGCCATGGCCACCATTCTCAAAAAACCAACCTGTATATATTTACACTATACTTCTATAAACTTAGTTTATAAAGCAAACGTGACGCTGAATACAACTTCTGAAGTTTTTGCGCTCAGTACTTATAATAATGTGTTAATTTAATTTAAAATTACCTCATTACTTTTTACCTTCTCCTACCATTTACCAATTTTTTTTAATTGAAAGCTAGTGATTCTCATGTGGCCCCCCTCTATTTCATTTCCCATTCCAATTTGGCCAAGATTTGACCAGTTTTTTTAATAAAGTTCAGCAAAATCTGGTAAAGTATAATAGAAATCGGTTTAATTTTGTTGTTAATAAAAATTAAAATTCAAACGTGCTATTTATATTCATAATCAAAATCACCCAAGTAACTATCGTACCTTCCAAACACCAAACAATTTTTTTAAAGCGTGCGCCTGTTAAGCGCTACGCCATGACAGTGCCACCCAGAGCGTAGTAAGGTTTAGTTTTTTGTTGCACTGTACTGCACCCGTGATCCCGAAAGATTCTTACAGTCTCTTTTTTTAACCGACTTCCAAAAGAAAGGAGGTTTTTGAATCGACGCGTATTTTTTATGTATTACGCATAACTTTTTGCAGAGTAGTCTAATATTTTTTTTTTATTGCAATCCAATAACTGAAAAGTTTTCTGTTCTTCTTCTGTTTTGCCTATCTCCCTGATATCATAATTATTGACGATGAATGACAATCGATCTCGTAAGTAGCCAAGGGTCACTAAAAACAATAAAGAAATGGAAAAAAAAAAAATCCCAAAATATGCAACCGACTTCTACACTAAAAAACTTCAACACTGAAAAGTGTGAAATAACTTGCCGAAGTCAGCACCATGCGTACAATATTGTGATAATAGGTACTTTTGAATTATCATACCGACTTCAACAAGTCATTTCACACTTTTTAGTGTTGAAGTCGGTTCCATGTAAAATTTATAACGACAATTAATTTTACTTTTTAAAGTTACTACTGCTTTGTGGTATAATATCTAGCATTGCGGTGATACCAACCAAGATGATATCTTTAACGAGAGGCCTACCATCTAGTAAGTCGGGTTTCCAAGCCTCTAACGATTCGCATCCTGAAGGCAGTGGGCAATTAAAACAATTCCACGAATCAAATTAAAACAATAATTGGACTCCTACGTATAAACTTAAAAAGGTAGAGAACAATATTAAACATTTTTGACACTTAATTTACTTAGAAAAATGTGAAAATAATATTAACAAAACTATGTGTCTCAACTGCAATCAAATGTTGATTGAATTCTAATGAAATAGTGCATTTAGGTAAATTCAACTTTTGTGTATTTTATCAATTCCAGTCAGCAACTTACTAACATTTCTGCTCGCTAGAGTTGTCGAAACTGACATAAAGCCGCCATTTTTTAAGAGTTCAACCAACATTTGATTGTAACTGAGATTACCCTGCTGAGCAATAATTTGCAAAACAATTTATATTACTAAACACATAATTATACATTCTATAAATTTCAATGGCACTTAGTGGCTGTGAAATGCAGCAGTGCAAATCGTACTACTCCTAGTCTAGAAATAGTACGATTTTGCACTTATCCAAGCTCACCTTACTTTGGGACTATGGACTAATTAACAACTGGATGAATGCTCTGTACTGGATAAATCAATTCAAACAGCAATTCGCAGATTATTTCTGTCATTTCATATATAGCTCATACTATTTCGGTGTACGTTTAGCTACTAATAATTAATATTTATATACATGTCATTAAAATAGACCCCGAATAAAAACACAAACCCTTTCCCTCCGTTCAATGTCCTCCAAACCCATAGATTTCAAGTAATAACTTCGTTTGCATACTAAACTACCCTTTACTAGCTCATTGCCCTATTTCAGAGCAACTCATCTAAAAGCTTTCTAGAGCCCACTCCGAAACCGCTGTGTCGCAAATATTTCGCCCAAAAAATAATGAGGGCTGGACCCCACTTGAGAAAACTGTGGTCATCGGTACAGTCTACCAAACACTGTCATGTTTCATCCTTATACTGAAGCAATACGATTTAACAGACGGGAAAACTTGTGAGGTAGACTGTTTATTCTTGTGTGAAATGTGTATGTGCGCTGGACGTTTTAAAGGATAATATCTTAGCACAAGGGTTGTGTGGTACCTTTTATGGTTGACTCGCCAAATACTGGCGTAAGAGGAGTAGAAAAGGTCTGTAAATGGTAGGTCTTTATAGAGGTTTTATAAACAAGCCACGCAGAATGTTTTCGAGCATATTTTTAGAGCTTATTCCCCACGGTATTTTGGAATTGTATGCGGGAGGTAGAACTTTTGCGGGTGATATGTTTAACAATTTTTCTAAATGAAAAAGGCAAAGGTCATTTTATATGTGAAGTATTTTTTTTTTAGAATTCCAAGCAGGTTTTTTAATTATTGAAATGATTATAACCTCATATTTTTTTCTCTAAAATCTTTGTTCATAGATTTCCTAAAAAACTCAAATCACCCAATGTATTTTATGTATTTATAGGATACAATTATTTGAAAGAACAAGTACAATTTGACAAATTGTATACCGACTTCCATTCTATTCAGTTATTGGAGTGTAACTCAAAAAACTACAAGACCGAATTTAATGAAATTAAAATGGAACCACACGGGAATCGCCAGCTTTTAAATAAAAAAAGAATTTTGTGAATCGTATCGTATCGAAAGTTATGCTATGGAAGTAACAAACATTTAAAAAAATACAGTCGAATTGAGTACCTCCTCATTTTTGGAAGTCGGTAGAAAAAGCGCTTTGTTACAAAATATCTTAACCATAATAATTTATACTGAAATATTAACATTGGTATATTTTAATTTTAATTAATTGACAGCTTGTCCAATGATAGACTAAAAAAAAGTTCTTTGATTCCATCCCATAAAGTTTCTTCAGAGCAATTTCCGGAATCTCGCTCTTCTTATGAACCATTTTTAATTTATACGGACCCAATCAAGTGAATTTAAATTCAATATTTGAAATGAAATAATCTCGCTAATTTCTAGAACTGCTGAACATATTATGTGGATGAAATTTGGTCAATAGATGAGGCGCTGGAATAATACATAGACACCTTTCATCATCATCATTCATCACCACTCGAGTGAAACCGCGGGCAGCAGTTAGTACAATTATACCATTATCTCGGAAGGTACCAAAATAAAGATGAAACCTGAAACTTTATTCTGTCTTTGTGGGTAACTTTAAATATATATGACACAAACTCATTGACGCTATGAATCTACGTTATAAACGTTACAAATACTTAATGCTTATTTATGTGTTAAGTCTTTGCGTTTATGAATTAATATCTCTACAATATAAAATATATTACGTATAAATACTCATACTCTATTGAGTATACCAAATTTTGTATTTGATCTGTGTATTTAAAAATGTTACTCATAAATAGCCATTACCGTGTAAAATAAACAGCGAACCTCAGTATATATAGTAAAAAATAAGTCACATACAAACTGTGTAAGAAGAGAAGGGCCTAAGGAATTGAGAACGCACGTACTCGTATATGTCAATTAACTTGTTAAGGAAACATTAGTCTGTATGTAGAAAATAGTGGCAACTCTAGCGCATCTATAGTTTGTGGTTTGACACTTTTCTTCTTCTCCTTCTTCTGCCCGCCATTACATACTCAACTCGACCCAAGTAACGCCATAGCTCTTACGAAAATATTTGTAAAATCTGCAAGAAACAGAAATATAACCAATACACGTTTCCAATTACTTCCACGGGGAACATCACCTTCGTCAGCTGCGGATATTCTTAACAACTGTTTTAATGCTGGTAAATATAAAAGCTAAATGAAATTGCTGCTAATTTACTGTTTTAAAGTTTTATCGAGTGCACACTTGACAGTTGCGTGACTGACAGATAATGGCTGCATGGGGCTGCCATAAAAAAATCTGAATGTTAGTTCCCCGTAAATCCACGACTGCTCTCGTTTTGCACAAATTATTTAAGTACGCTACAACCAATATCAATACCAATATACAATAACCCTTCGTTCAGAAACGTGGAATTTCATCAAGCTACTATCTGAGCACTCGGCCAACTCTAACAAAGAAATAAAAATCATTGTTAAATGAAAAAAGGAGAGCCAAGTATTATGCTTTAAAAAAATTGCAATTTTAAAAGAAACGCCCGAGGTCGGAGTGAAGATGAAATAATGTGAGCACAAAGGATCCTTGGATAACAAGGGGACCTACTTGGGATTTTGCAAATAGATATATTGAAGAGATGACTTATTTTATTGAGGATCAGTTTTTATATCTAGGACTAGTTTGTGTTGGAAATATAGTTTCCAAGCAGTGCTTATTATCGCCTGTGTTTTTTTATAATCACATACATCACATTTATAACCTAACTAGCTGACCCGCCAGCGGCTTCGCTGGCTTGGTCTTGGTGTAGTGGTGGAAGTGCCGTTTGGGATCCTCGAGGTCATGGGTTCGATCCCCGAGTTGGACAGCTATTGGGTTTTTCTGAGAAAGAAAGATTTTATAAATAACAGTCCGAAGACTGGAACAGTGCCCCGTAGATGGCAATAGGGTCGCTCCCTGTTACATGATCACATTACCAAAAACATATATGGCGAAACGTATACGTTGAATACACCGCTGCTTATCCGTTAGAGGATTATATAGGCAAAAGTAGCACTCAAAACCGCTAGACTGATGTTACAGCCCCGCGGTTTCACCTCAGTGGTGATGGCGGAATCGCTCGACTACAGTCGGCTGAACAACAAAGATTGATGACATGCCGACTCAATCGCCGAGCACGTCTAGTGTATCGAACTGTTAAAATCATTGCGTGATTTTGACTACGCTACCAGAAACTGATACATCTTTGACATAACTCTATTGACATAAAATATGAAATCATTACGATCTAGACGTGGGTGGAGATCTTGTTATTTTATCTATGCTGTGCCAAATATAATAAGCTTTTTCACCCGCGTGGTGATGGATAATGACAATGATGAAAAGTAGCCTATGTGTTATTCCAGACTATAGTCTATCTCTGTGCCAAATTTCATCCAGATACGTTCAGCCGTTCTACCGTTTTTGAGTAACAAACATCTATTTATTCATCCATCCATCCATACAAACTTTCATATTTATAATATTAGTGGAATATACTAAAAAGAGTAGTAGGTACACACTATGTCACGGACCCATTGTCGTCTGTGAAAAACATGTAACTGTCTAAAACAATCTGGTTCTAAACTATCTATACAGCATGACTGGTTGAACACTTTACATAAACAAGGACATGATAATTCATGGTCACATGAAACGTTTAAAAAAATAAAATCAAAAAAATACCGTTAAACTACAGAGGAAACCTTCATTCTATGAATGTGCTATAACTCGAAAATTATGGACACCGTCCGAACGGGGTTAATGACCCAAAGCGCCGCGCCGCGTTCAAAGGAATCAAGCTGCGTCCGAACGGGGTTAATGACCCAAAGGGCCGCGCCGCCCGCGCCGCCAAAGGATGCCGCGATCGTCGGCCGCCCGCCCGGCCGCGCCGCGCTTTTATTACTACACGCGAGTGACCATGTTTATTGTTTTGAGTAGACAATTAAAGTTAAATTAGGTAAATATTAGGCACCTATTTTTTTTTCTTAATTAGAACGAGAATCGAGTACTGAGCACTATATATCAATATGTAAAGTGTTCAAACAGTCACCCTGTATATGTATTTATTCATGGAAACATTTACTATTGTACTTCATAAATTATATGAGTGGAGGACTAGTAGTAGTCGTAAACTGAAACAATAAAAGCTTTTAGATTAATGTCTACCAATAAACTAATATGGGCTTTATGACGTCCTTTTAGTTAGTGATGGATGTTGTTGGCCTATAATTTTATTTAGGTACACACTAACGTCAGTAGGGGAATACTAAATTGAAAAAGATTTTTTCTAATTTAAACCACGATGGATTCTATTGTACCTACCTACATATTCAAGTTAACTCAATTGACATTGGTGCAACCAATCAAATTATGTAACCGTTTTTGTACAGTTGCACTACTGTGAAAGTTTTTTGAACAAAGCAATTTTTGACATATCAAGAGAAGTTTGTGATCACTAGCATAAGCTGATATTTTTTTTTAAATTAATCGTAATCTACAATTTATTAATAAAAGGTGTATAATCAATATAACTCCTCCCCTGGCTCGAACACATGTGGTGATCCTCCTGGGCATGCTGAGAATCAAGTTTATTGCATGCATTTCTTGCATGAGGTAACCTGTTCCATTCTTGAATAGCAGCTTCCCTGAGCTCTGGCACTGTCTGGGGACGTGGCTGACATTTCCAAACAGCTCGCTTAAGAGTGCTACGCGTGCTCTATTGGGCTTAAGTCAGCGAGCCGGTAGGCCAGTCTCACCTTGTAATGTCGTATTCTCGGAGAGCAGCTCGATGGGCGGGCGCAAACTAGTGGTTGGTTTACTCGGAATGGTCTGACAATTCCATCAATAGCTCTAAAAATACAATACTCTAAATAAGATTTAGATTTTTCAAGTGATTGCTTTTTTGAAGTGTGTTATGCGTTAAAAATATCACAGAACAGTGCACCATTAACTACTTTTGTTCAAACTTAAGTACAGATAGATTTGTATATATTAAGAATAAAATAGTATTAACTCAGGCATATGAATAATTAATTTACATTACAAAAGGAATTTTCAATACTTTCGCTATGTCAATTACCGTACATCAGGGATGCTCAAACGAAATCAGTACGCTCAACTGATCAAGCGCTTTGGAATGGTCAATTTGAAGAGTTTTACAATCAATCCGTGGATCGCACATCGATGACATCATTAATAAAATAATTCATCCATATTATTTTATTACCTCTATACCTTTATCTTAACAATATTTAATCGACTTCGATACTCCCTGCAGCAACTTTTAAAGTTTTGAAATGTATTAGTGCCAGCACTAACTTTCCTCTATGCTTGACCAGACGTGCATTTTTAAGTCACTATCCGCTTATTATATCCTCTTCGATAGGCCCAAACACATTATATTGAATTTACTCAACTTTTAATATCTTTTTCATATATCTCATCTTTAATAAACAAAGTTAATAAAGTTACCGTGAGAAATTGGGTTGTGCCAACATTGTCATCATTCACGAGATGTTTCTTGTATATAAAAAGTCTCCTTACGAACAGTGTAACAAAACAAAACGAAATATTTCTACGCATAGGTTATTGCATTGTTATCTATGTATTTTGTAACCTGAGGAATTGGATCAACAAGAGACAACATCGTTATGTGTGTACCTCACCCCTCTGTACTCGATTAGCGCTGAGCGAGCATTCTCACAATGATCACCCAGACGCTAACGATGCATTCTAGATATAAGCTGATCTAGCATATAGGCCATCCTGCATTAATAATTAGTGTATTTTAATTCATTATATTTCTTGCCTCCGAATCGGCAACACATAAGTTTAATTTTCATTTTAGTTTTTAAAAACGCATTTCGCCTACCTCGAAACTTGACTGGCGCTGCGGACAGGATTTGCTCGTATAAGCTACGTCCCTACATTATTACGGGTGTCAAAATTTGCCTGTAGTGGGACAATAGTAGAGCAAATCCACGAACCAAATAAATTTGTCTAAACTCGGGTGTGTGTGTGCAACAATGGGTGTAGCAGTCGGTTGGTAAGTTGAACTTTTTGCCATCCTTCCCGAAATCCCCATTTTAATTTAAAGTGTTCAATGTGATAAGTCTTCTCTCATTAGCACGTTATCTGGTTATTAGTACTAAGAACTAAGCGATAAGAAATAATGTTACTACAAAGAAACTTACATAGAGTAACGAAATTTTAGATTTGACATAAATTTAATATAATATCGTGTTTAACTAATATTTTATATGCATCTGATGATTTGAAACTTAATCGTTTTTGATGGTATATTCATCGAATAGATAAATAAATTTTCAATTTTAAAAATTATATTTTTTTTGGTTAATTATATTATATAAATTTTGATTTTACTTGTTCGTTACTGTTTTAATTGTGTGTGTTTGTGCCTTTTATTGTTTTTGTGTATTTTTCTGTGTTATATTATAATTGTATTTTTGTGTGTGTCTAAACTTTTATAACTCTGTGCAAAAATGGAAGAACAACCGCGTATCGTACCTATACCAAACGATATATTAAAATTAATCCCTCTTTTTGGAGGAGACAATAGACAACTTAATTTGTTTTTACGTAAATGCGATTATGTGATTGAAAGGTACCGTGGCAACGAGGAGCAAAATTTATACGTTTACCACGCCGTTACGAGTCGGTTAACTGATAACGCAGCTGCCCTATTATCGGAACGAGAGGATGTTGCGAGTTGGTCTGAACTTAAGGCCTTATTAGAACAGCATTTCGGTGACCCTCGTAGTGAGGAATGTATAAATATAGAGTTAGAGAGTTTGAAAATTAAATCCAGTGAAACGTATTTAGAGTTTTGCAATCGTATTCAAACTGTCCGGTCAATTTTAATATCCAAGGTTAACGCATTGAGTAACGCCGAAATTAAAATCGCCAAAATTGCGATTTACAACCATACGTCACTGAACGTATTCCTTTACAACTTACCAGAAAATATGGTGCGTATAGTTAGGTTGAAGGCACCCGCGAGCTTAGAAGCCGCCTTAAGTATTGTTTTAGAGGAAGTGAACTTCCACGAACAATACACCTTGCGTAATCGGATGTATGGCAATTCGGTTCAAATAGCTAAGCCAACTCTACAACACGGTTTTAGTGTGCCACAGAACCCTACTGGTTATAGGCCTATATTACCTGCCAATAACAATTCAAAATTTAGTTTTGGAAGCCCACAAACTCAACAACATTCAGGGTTCCGCCAACAACCTAACCAACAGATTGGGTATCGACCACCTCAATTTGGGTATCGACCACCTCAGTTTGGGTATCGACCACCTCAATTTGGGTATCGCCCACCTGTTCCACAACAATTCGGCTATAAACCGCAAAATTTCGGGATGATACCACAGCGGTTTGGCTACAAGCCTGAAATGGCTCCCCAACAATTTGGCTATCGGCCTTCAATGGCCCCTCAACAATTTGGTTATCGGCCTCCAACGGCCCCACAACAATTTGGCTATCGTCCTCCTGCAGCTCCGCAACAGTTTGGGTATAGACCTCAACCATTCGGCTATCGACCAAATATTCAGAAGCCGCATTATCAGTCCACAGACGTCTCTATGAGAACGGCACCGCTTCAACAAAATTATCCCAGCGGGTTCAAACTTAATGAGTTAGCTCTGAACTCTGAGTACATAGACGAGGAATGTTATGACCCCAACTATTACTATCCTGACTATTGTGACGAGCAGTATGACGAGATGACTGAAGTGGTTCCCTCTGAACAATATTCCGAACGCTCTCAACAAGACGAGACTGATGACGTAACTCAGACCCCTCCTTTTCAGGTACAGGCCTCGACCAAAGACAGGACATAGAAATTAATTGTGATCCTAGCTTAAAACTACCCTACGTGTATATACCGGAAATCGACGCAAAATTAATGATCGATACCGGAAGTACACGTTCCTTCATTAGCCCTCGAAAGGCGCATGAATATTTCTCTGACTTTATCTGTTACAAACCATTTAGAGTAGTCAGCACCCATGCTTCCAGTCAACACGATGAAGTTATACAAATACCCCTTTTTCCAACATTTCAAAATACTGAAGAACACAAATTTTACCTGTATGACGTCGACCCACGCTATGATGGTCTCATAGGTAACGATTTGCTTCAACAGTTAGACGCGATCATAGATCTGAAAAACCTTGTTCTGAAAACTAGATCAACATCTATTGCCATCGTCAATAATAACCTTGACTATGTTATACGAGTGCAACCGCGAACCGAACAACGAGTGAAGTTGCCTACTAACCAATATTCTGGCGAAGCCATTCTTGACTATCAAGAACTTTACCCCGGTTTACGGATGCCAGATGCCTTAGTAAATTGTACCAATGGATATGCATCGACGATTATCCAAAATACTACTGACCAAGAGATTACACTGACTGTAACACGACCTTTTACCGTAAATGCATATGACAACTCCGAAATTGAACTAAATCATACAAAAGACAATCAGGACATGAATACTGACATATTACTTGAGAATAATCTCCTTGACAAACTCAGACTAGACCACACAAATGAAGAAGAACGACAAAAATTACTGAACCTCTGTAAAGAGTATAAAGACATTTTTTACTGCGAAGATTTGCCCTTATCATTCTCTAATCAGGTAAAACACCAAATAAGAACAAAGAATGAAGACCCGATTTACGTAAGACCATATAGGCAAGCCCCTGCACAAACAGACGAAATAAATAAACAAGTTGAAAAATTATTAAATGACAATGTCATACAGGAATCTCATTCACCTTGGAACGCCCCGGTGCATTTGGTACCTAAAAAGACTGACGCATTAGGACAACCGAAATATCGCATGGTTATTGATTATAGACGTTTGAACGACATAACAATTGATGACAAATACCCGCTTCCTAACATGAATGACTTATTTGACAAACTGGGCAAGAGTTCTTACTTCAGCACTCTTGACCTAGCTAGTGGATACCATCAAATTGAAATACAAGAGCAAGACAGACATAAGACCGCCTTCAGCACACAACACGGGCATTTCGAATTTTCAAGAATGCCATTTGGGCTAAAGACAGCCCCAGCTACCTTCCAACGAGCTATGGATAACGTCTTAAGAGGCCTGCAGGGAATACACTGCATGGTCTATCTTGATGACGTCATCATATTCTCAACCAGCTTAGATGAACACATACAAAAACTACGAACGATATTTGACAAATTCCGACAGACAAACTTAAAAATTCAACTGGACAAATCAGAATTCTTACGGACAGAAGTACTTTACCTGGGACACACGATAACAAAAGACGGACTGAAACCTAATAACGACAAAATAAAGGCTGTACTTAATTATCCACTGCCAAAAACAACGACTGAAATAAAGAGTTTTTTGGGACTAGTAGGCTACTACCGTCGCTTCATTAAAGATTTTGCGAAAATAACCCAACCTCTAACCTCATGCCTCAAAAAGCGAAATAAAATTATACTTGACCAAAATTACATTGATGCCTTTAACAAGTGTAAGGAACTCCTTACTAACGCCCCACTATTGCAATACCCAGATCATGATAGACCATTTATTCTTACAACAGACGCGTCTAACGTTGCCCTTGGTGCAGTTTTGTCCCAAGGCACAGTCGGTAACGACAAACCGGTCGCGTATGCAAGTCGAACACTCAGTGATACTGAATCCAGATATAGTACAATTGAGAAAGAACTTCTTGCCATCGTATGGGCGATCAAACACTTCAGGCCTTACCTGTACGGCAAAAAGTTCTTTATATATACAGACCACAGACCTTTAGCTTGGTTAAATTCCCTAAAGGACCCTAACAGTAAACTGACTAGATGGAGACTACGACTACAAGACTATGACTTTGAGATTATTTATAAAAACGGCAAACAAAATACGAACGCTGACGCTTTATCTCGAATAAAGGTAAATGCACTTGACTCTGATGATGAAGGACAATCCATGCAAGTTAACGTTGACAACGATTTACAGACAAAACTTGACGACATAGTTAAAGAGATTGAACAGTTTGTGAATAAAAAGAGAACCCGTAATGACTCCTCTACTATTACTATATCTGATGAAAGTGCCACGGCAACTCCCACAGATATCTCTGATACCCTGTCAGCTACAAGCACAGTAAAACTTGCCGAATACCCTAATACATCATCCCCTGAATACCCGATTAGGTCACCCTCTGAATCTAATAATTCTCAAACAATCCATTCAACTGCAGATTTAGAACCCACCGGGATACCTATCTTGCATGAAGCAATTGACACGAAACCTAACCAGATACGAGTGTTCTCTTGGTTCAAAAATGAATTACAAGTTAAAAATATATCAAGCAACAAACAAAAAATTTTAGAAGTATTTATGCCTATAGGTAATAATGAACTTGTTAAACAGTTTTTAAAAGAGTATATCACTCCTAAGCTTAAATATTTCATATACTTCGAAGAAAGCGAGCATAGAAGACAGTTTGGCAAGGTAGTAATAGAATTATTTAAGAAAGACTTAGTAAAACTTATTGAATGTACACAACGCGTAATTTGTGTACAAGATGAAAATGAACAAAGAGCCATAATCCTGAAATTTCACGACGGTAAACAATGCCACCGTGGAATAAAGGAGACTTTAATGAGACTCCGAAGAAATTATTACTGGGAAAAAATGCAAGAGACCGTAACAGCCATAATCAATGCTTGCGAGTCTTGCCAAACTATGAAATATGACCGTAAGCCTATTAAACCGATTTTACAGTTAACGCAAACCCAAGATGCTCCCTTTCAGGAACTTTTTATAGATATTTTCACCATTGAAGGCAAATACTACCTAACAATCATAGATGCTTTCAGCAAACTAGGACAAGCCATCGAAATCTCAAATAGGTCAACCCCTGAGGTTGTTAGAGCTTAAACAAAATACTTTTCCTTTTATGGCACCCCAAAAAGAATAAGTTCCGATCCTGGCACGGAATTCAACAATGAATTGCTAAAAAAATTCTTAAGCCTGCACAAAATTGACCTTCATATTGGTACCCCGCGAAATCCAAACTCAATGGGCCTCATTGAGCGCTTCCATTCAACGCTTATAGAAATTTACCGTCTTGCGAAGTATGAAAGGAAGTGCACAGATGCTGCATCGGTGATGACCTATTCCATTATCGCATACAATCATTCTGTCCACTCAGCTACAGACCTTACCCCCTTTGAAACAGTATTTGGACATACTGATTCTGATAGCCCCTTTAACGTGGAATTTGAAAAGAAATATATACAACAACTTGTAAAAGACCATGCAAAACGAACAAAATACCTATACAATCATATAGCTGAAAAGATGTTAACCACTAAAGAAAAGATAAGAAACAAAAGAGGAGGTGAAGCTGATATTGAGCTTAGTACAGGAGATACAATTTTTGCGAAAGTAGTAAACACAAGAAACAGTAAAGATAAGCCCCGTTATCGAAAAGCTAAAGTAGGTGGTCCCACAAGTAAAAATATTGTACCCATTCAAGTAGGTGAAAGACAGACCAAAGTACCAATAAAAAATATAAAACGTCCTCCACAGGTGGTGGCTCCTGATACTAGCCACTCCGTTGCAGGCCCTTCAGCTTCGCTCACTTGAAGGCAATCCGGGAATCCTGCCGGTAAAGAAAGGAGATGCATATCTACAAGTCGATAATTGGACTATAATTAAAGTAATAAAACTCGATCCACTTCATACAGATTTAAAGCTCATTACATCTGAATATGATACATTTGCAAAACTAATGGCACAAAATAAAACATATCCACAAGAATTCGTTGCACTTAAAACTCACGTAGAATACTTAAGTTTTATTACTATAGAAAAATATAGACAGCTCGTTCCGCAACGATTCAGCCGAGGATTAATCAATCCATTAGGATCATTGATTAAAATTGTAACAGGCAACCTAGATCATGCCGATGCTCTCAAGTACGATAAACTTACTACACAACTAAGTGATAATCAGGTTATTGTGTCCAATAAAATAACATTAATTTCTAAAATGCTAGATGGTGTTATTAATAATACTGAAACCATGAATAGTAACGTTTTCACATTAGGTAATAAAATAGAAAAGATTGAAATAATGTTCAGAGAACTAGCTACACAGAAAAATTGGGTATTTTCTACGTATCTACTAGGACTGTTCAACTTATTTATAAGTAACTTTCGGACTATATTTATTAAAATAAGTGAAATTGAAACTGCCTTAGCATTAAGTAAAGTCTCAGTTTTGCATCAAAGTATTGTTAACTCTACCGAATTATTGTTTCATCTGAAGTCCATATCCAAATATGGAAATTTGTTATATCTACCTACAGACAGTAACCTAGTAAAACTTGAAGAATCGATTAGTGTCAAATCTTACATTAAGAAAAACCAGATAACGTTCATAATGGATATACCTCTTATCACTAATATAACTTATAACTATTTTAAAATGTACTCCCTACCTATTTACCATGAACGTGAAAACCTTACACTTACCATATTCCCCGAACACCCCTTCCTTTTGGCGAAAGGTATCAGCTACTTACTGATTGCGCAACCCTGTCGCGCACTCGCTGCTGGGGATCAGTTCCTCTGCACCGACAACAATCGAGCTTTGTATGCGGAGTCTACATGTATAGAGCAGCTTATGGAGTACGAAAATACCTCTAGATGTGTACAGCAATCGATATTGATGGAAGACATTAAGCTACAGCAAATAAATGATGCTAACTGGATCATTTACTCCAGATTGAGAACTACACTTATAGAAAAACGAGAAGATGACATTACCAGACATCCTATTTTTGGTACATATATGATGACCCTGAATGAGCCCTGCCATGTTGAAGTCGCCGGCATCAAAATCCATTATCACAATACCTATGTGATGCACGAGGACGTAGAACAAATCCCTATTATCAAATTGCCTTCGCTACAGATGCACTCAAGCCCCAAGCTATCCGGTGCACATGCACTAAACATGAAGGAAGTTAACCTGGACGAACTGAAGTACATGGCGTACGCGTTGAAACAAAGTGAATTCGTGAATAGTGCCAAAAGTGATTCGGTTTTTACAAGTGACTGCTTATTTTATGTATCGATATGTGTGTTAATGTTAAGCCTTATACTTTCTATTTTTTTACTTTTAAGAAAAAAATGTACTCTCATGTTTTCGCGAAATCATCGGGAAAATTTAAAAACTAATAAACCCGATAATTTCGCTCTTGAGGGGGGAGACGTTATGTGTGTACCTCACCCCTCTGTACTCGATTAGCGCTGAGCGAGCATTCTCACAATGATCACCCAGACGCTAACGATGCATTCTAGATATAAGCTGATCTAGCATATAGGCCATCCTGCATTAATAATTAGTGTATTTTAATTCATTATATTTCTTGCCTCCGAATCGGCAACACATAAGTTTAATTTTCATTTTAGTTTTTAAAAACGCATTTCGCCTACCTCGAAACTTGACTACATAGTCAACAAAATACGGCTACTACTAAAAAGAAGTCGACACAGAGCGATTGAACAAAAGCTTTAATTTTCAATAATTTTAAAACCTCACTAACCCTTGCTAAGCGAAAACCAAACTTGCTTAATTATACAGAAAGCAATGGAATTGCAGGTAAATGATTCGAACGTACATCTTCAGGGCTTAACAGAATACATACTTTAAACAACTGTGCCATTGAGATACTCTTTCGATAGTTGATTTTTGTGTCCAGTTAGTTTTCTTTGACCGTCTTAAAAAGGGATCGACACGGTAATATTACTATCTACACGTGGCGTTGATACGTCATCTTTAAATATAGCTACATAGGGATAGCCATACCCGACCGAGAGCACAATTTTCTTTAACCATGGTTTTGTTTCTACGGCTATGTGTATAAATCCATGTCGATGGGCACTGTTAGCGACGCGCTCGTTAGTATAATATAAATGTAGTCTGTTAGTAGGTAAATAAGTATTTGTAACTAGTTTAATGATTAAAAAGTGACCGAAGGTAGGTCGCGCCCTGTTGTCAGTTCGCTTAAAACCGAGCGGGTCGACCAACCGAGTCGCGCAACGCGCCCTTCTTTATTGAATATCCGGTCTAAGCTAGTACAATCTATGTTTTTTATATTTCAAAGTATTTTAAAGTGCCAACAAGACTTTTATTGACATAATCACGGCCAGTGGACGATCATAACAGCTACAAGCACCATCAAAACAAAGATTTTCACGTTTGATTTTTGTGCCTTATTTGAAGTACAGTACAGTAGTTTGCCATAACAAAAGCTGTTTGATGAATCCATGCGTAATTTGATTTGTTGGTAGATGTTTGGGATCATACAGTTGGTGTCTATACTCAAAGAATTACTGCTGTCAATTCTTTTTAACCTCTGATGCAAGTATGGTACGGGAAAAGTCCCTACTTAGACGCGCGACCCCGAGTAACTACAACGACTTCGCGACAAATAGGTGACAAAAGTGAGAAGAAGCGTTAGGGACAAAGGACGCATGCTGGCGATCATTAAGGGTCTACTTCGAAAATAAATTGAAACGCTATGGGCGGAGCCTAAATCTACTCGCGGGAAGCAGATAATGTTGCGGCGCAGTATCTCGTAGTGAATCCGTTCCGTGAGTTCTATCGTCGTCTCGCGCCGCGCGCCGCGCGCCGTTCGGATGGAATACAGAATGAGTGGAGTAGATAAATTTACATTTTATATAAAAATATTATATAAGTATAATTTATGTATTTGTCCTCATCATTCAACTGCAATTTTAAAAGAAGGGTGTCGATTTTATTCGGTTATTATGTATATTAATTATACATGAAAACCAAAAAAATATTAATATTAATTTAATGAATTTTACTATCGTGATGATAACCTCTGATGATACTATCGTGATAATCAGCCGTTTTAAAATGATGACGCGGTAAACTATTCGAGTGACGAGCAATTCGCGCGAGTCGCGCGGCTCGTTCGCATGGGCGACGTTTTTGCGTGAAAGAGTAACAAACATATGTATGTTTGTTACTCTTTCACGCGTCCTTTCAAACTATTACACTATTAGTAGGATTAATGTATCTTAACTAGTAAGTGGTTTAAATAATCAAAAACTTACATTTATATTTATTATTATTTATTGAACACAAACATCAAAATTAAAAACTACTGAAATCTAAATATTGCTCAAAACCTATTTGCTCAGTAGAATCATCCTGCGGTAGTCGTAACTCAAGACTTTCTCCTTCCTGTTTTTTTTCAATTTCTGTCTTTTTTGTTTCTTCTATTTCTCTGTTTTCATTTTCTTTATTTTTCGTCATTGGTTTCTTTTTTTTTAAAACTACATACTCAGGTTCGCGTATCGGTCTCTTTCGAGTATGCCGTGGGTCGACGAGCTCTGGTAAAAGACAATCATTGTAAAATGATAATAGATGGGGTTCCATGTTTGTCTGCCAATAATTATCATCTTTGAGAATAATCTCTGTCTTTATTTTGTTTTCTCCGTACCATACAGCTAATAAGCACTTTTCAGCTTTACAAATATGCATTTGACCTTGGGCTTGCATGTACCAATCTGATTTAGTGTTTACAATCACGGTTTCAGCTTTTTTATCATAACGCCAGAAATGCATTTTGCCCTCACGAATAGCAGCGTCGATGCCCATTTTGTATGGTGCAATAGGGCATTTTACTTCTATTATCATATTTTCATCAGTTATGCCATCGGGTGTTGCACCTAAAAATGGGTACTTTTCATCAATAAAAAGCCCACATTCTTTTATTTGCAACTTTTTTAAGCAAGCTAGCTGCTCTAATGCTGCTTTTTCATTTTTTTTGCCATGGCTTATTGATGAGACGTGGTCTATGTTTGGTTTATATATCATGTTTCTCACCATACTAGCGCAGCTATTCGTTTTTTTTCTTTTGACTACTTTGCCGAAATTGGACGCAGTCAAAAGATTTCTCCTGAGCTCCAACCATTCTCCGCTCTCACTTTGGAGCACTGTTCTTTGCTCTATTGCTTTGCGCTCTTCCTCAGTTTTTTCTAAATTTTTAAGAAAAGCTTCTTTTGCAAGCTCAAAAGAGTTTGGATCTAAATCAGGTTGATCAGCATTTTCCCCGTAGTCAAAATCAATTTTCTTACAAAATAATGTCCGGTTCTTTTTTTTTTTGAAGGTGTTATTATAAGTTCTCCTGTTTTTTGTTTTTCCTTCATATTGCTTTATTTTGGCTAAGGGACTCGTTTGATGTATTGTTTTATGAACAGTTGTAAGTATTTTTCCGGAGTTGAACGATACTACTGCTCCTGAACATCTCGCTTGATAAGACCTCTTGAGAGCGTAATTGACTCTCTTGCCCCCTACGAATTTGGCAATTACGCCATTAAAGCTTTCTACAATGTTGCTATGAACGTTTTCGATCAAGCTTCTGGATTTTGAAGATATATTGCTAATCAAATGTCGCATCTGGTTCCAAAGGCGTGTATTAATTATTGTATCTTTTGATTCTTCTGTAGAATTTTCGCTGCAAATTTCTCTGTTGCAAGAATTGTGATGGTCAAACCCGTGATGAATGGCATTAGTGATGTCTCGATGAAGGTTTTTAATTTTTTCTGACTGATCACAACTTGTCGAGCCGTGATATTCAATGGAGTCACAAATATATTTTCTTGCTTTTAAAATTTTTTTTGTGTTTAAGGTTTTTCTTTCTGCTATACAAAATTTTGTGTCAGTTTTTAACGATTGAAGTTTGTTACAAAAATTTCTTAATATATGGTTTTTGCAGCCAATTTTTTCAACCGTAATGGAAGGATATGGTCGTGTTTCTAATATTTTAGCATATGTGCTACTATCTCCATCAGCTATAAATCTTCCATAGATAACCCCATGCATCGCCACAGACTGCTTGAAGCCTTCAGCTATAATTGTGGACTCCATGGCTGTGGAAGACCCAGTATAATTTTTGAAACATTCATGTGGCACAACTGTATCTTTCCGCTTTTCAGCTCTGGCGCAGATACAACAGTATTTGTTTTTGACACCCATGAACAAAACTTGACGGAATCGTCGCCCTATTATAGTGGCAGCCCCAGATAAAGCCGAATAATTGGTTTTGTATGACCGCTTACTCCAACAGCCATCTAAGATAACATCAATGATTGGTATGCCGTCCTTAGTTACCCTACCGTCTTTGATAGCTGCTTCTTTCTCCCGTTCCCCAGCTTTTTTCATTTCTTCCCAAGCTGTGACCTCCCACTCATCACAAACTTCATCTTGCACAATTTTAAATTTATAATCCGACATTGACGGCAAATCCAGAGCTGCAGAAAACTGCTTCAATTCTACGCTCCCACAACCAGCTGCCATCATACCAGCCACTGCCATTTTGTTTAACTTTTCAGTTGAATTCTGTATTTTGAATTGTTTTTTACATAAAGAACAAGTAAATGTGAACTCAGAAACCAGACCAGATGTTTTTTCGGATGTTAACTCCATGGCGGAAAGACCGCATTGAAACAATGACTCATGGTTCGATATTTTCACTAACTCTTCATAAAAGTGTTTCATATCCACTACTCTATGGCCACTTACAGCATCCGAGGAATCGAACTCCTGAAATAATAAAAACAATGTTGGTTTCGCCTATCATCACAACAATCCAGTTAGTATACTGCTTATCTAGTCCTGTTATCAAGTCCATCACACAAACATTTGTGTGATATGCACTCAGGTGTTTGTTCTGTGTCTGTGTATATATTTATATAAGGTATGTACTCAGTATGTATGTACATATGTTTATCAGCTGTATGGACACTATAGTACAATTGCAAGCTTAGTTTAGGATCAGATGGCTGTGTGAGAAAGATGTCTTACAGCATTAATTTATTTAAATGACGACTACGATCAATAAAACGAAAACAAAATCGAAATCGGTCTAGTTGTTTTGGAGTTATCGAGTAACCTAGATAAATGTATATTGAGGACTAATCCCGAACCTTTTCATTTTTGAAAGTCGGTTGAAAAGATTGAGAACAAATAAAGGTAACTTGGTTACCTTAAAAATAGATAACTAAAAGAAAGATGTTAGGTTATAATTTTGGTAAAGCATTTGTATGACTTAATTAAAAAAAGAACTTAGGAAAAAAGTTACTCACAACATCTTCAAACTCTACTGCGTATGTTAGTTCTTCAAGTTCTTCATGAACAATAGGCGACTCCATTCTTTTTTGTTCTGACGAGCCGTCATTGGTGTTTGCAACACTGGACTCTGATGTGGATTGTTCGATCAGTCTGTAAATAAAATATGGTAAATTGTGACATACCTACAAATTTAAAACGATAAAGCGATTCCGTGATAATGATAGGAAACTCAAAACAAGAAGGTATTGAATTGTAGAACGATTATTTTACCCAGTACTATTTTGCGTTGAGTTGGTGAACTGTGCTAATTCATCTAAATTCAGTAGCGTAAGTCCTGTTGATTCCACTGAGCTGCTTTCTGCTTCTTTTCTTTTCCTGCTGTAAAATGACAGAATTCATAAATCAGACTTGTCCGTACCTATGTATGTAGGCAGTGACATTATAGTTGACAGAAACAATAACAATCAAAGCTGGATATTGATCGCAAAATTGTATTTAAAAAGCAAAATAATGGATAGCACTGACCTTTTTATGACCATCTCTCGAGCTCTCGCCTTCATATACTCCGAATGTTTTCTTTTATTCATTTTTAATCTCTTTGTTTTACCCATATTTACGTATTACAATTTAAAATGTAGCGCACGAAATTCGCCAGCGTTGTTAGAGCGAACAACACACGTCCAACGTCGACAGAAGTCACCGGAGCACTGAGTGAGCGCGACGGAATTACTTTAGATACGCGTAACATGGGATGCAGTACAGGCAGAGACGGCTAGGGTAAACAAAGTGTGCGTTGAAATACAATTAAATGCTTTAAAAAAAAACTAGGCACTGTATGAATAATCTGAATTCAAGGATTCTCAGTACGATTGATATCTATCTATAAATCAAAATTCATCCACTAACTTTTATTCGTTTAGGGATACGAGGAGAAAATTTGAGAAATTGGAGGTAACTTTAGATTTTTTTTCTATCGAGAAAATGTTATGCAATCATGTTTTCCAATTCAGCGTTCTTAGACAGCAGTATAAAGTAAAACATATCTTAAAATGAAGTCTCTAATGTGTGTAGTTACAAGGTGGGACTGATTAGAAAAACGCCATTATTTTCGAAACAGCCGGTTAAGTGTGTGCCGGCAGAGCGGTCGGGGTTGGCAGTTTTTAAATGTCATTGTTTTTGTTGTATAGGCAGGCTACCAATAAATAAGATGTTGACATTTTGTTCGTAGATGCGATGTGCACTTGTTTTGTGGCGATGTTGACATCCCTACACGAGTCTCGCGCTAAACCTGCGTGAATCAACGCTAGTAGAGATGACGTTCTACTTATAGATATTTACGTACTTTGATATGGGTGTTAACTTTGGCGTATCTTTGAGTCTGTCTGTAGCATCGTAGCCACAAATGTATGAACCGATTATATGTTTTTTTTTAGTTTGAAAGCTGATGTGATTGAGATTCAGGCGTTTAATGTCATCAGGTCATTTGTTAACTGCGGTTGGGATCTTAGACGCATAATTGTGTCAGGGCTTAATTGTGAAGTGTTTACATTACATACGTCGAGACTACACAGTAGAAGTATTTAAGTAAGTATAAGTAAGTAGTACCTATATATCTTGTTTTTATACTGAAGTTATGTGTCTTTTGTCTCGCATAACTAAAATTTATATGAACCTACATAAATTCAACTGTAAAGTAATTAATGAATGGCAACGTGTTTAAACACGTTAACAGCGTAATGATTACAGTTACCACTTATCATTAAAAGCTCGTCAGCTCTCTCGACACAGTAACCAGGTTGTGGTTTGATAAATTACTGCTTCAACAATTAATCTTTGGTGTAGAGTTTGTGTACACTTTGCGAGTGTTAACTTTGCCGTTTTTGAAATATTCTTCATTGTCATTTATAAGTTACTTTTCAATTTCACCAGTACCTACTTTAAGTATGTGTTGAACATTGTATGCAAAAGTTTCTAGTTAGTTTTGATGGCATGTATGTATGTTATGGTTATATTTACGTAGTAACTTATTTAATCTGTGGTTATATCATGATGGTAAGGAATATTCGTAAGTAGAGTCTGTGCAAAAAGATAGCCGTCGTGGGGTTACGGTTAACTAATAGTCAGATTTTTATATGGCAGGTCAATGCAGCTGTTATCTGTCCCGTCACAACTGTCAAACAGGGGGGAACACTTAACATTATCGACAACTGTTAGTCTTAACAGAAAATATTATCCTAGATGTCGCTCTAGTCTGTGATAAAAAAACGTCAGTTCCGTCAGAAGTTGGTTTCAAAACGGTAATCACAACTGTTTTATATTGCATGATCGCGATTGTTTGTGATTTTTGGAATGTCTATTGAGTTCTACGTGTTTTCTACGCTACAGACGTCAAGTTGAGTTGAGACTACTCCTCCACCGTATTGTTGCTTAGAACCTGCTCTGCGATCAACGTTTTCGCAATTAGAAATCAAAACATTACATATTTCAAGACTAAAATGTAGTATTTCAGTCATATATTGGAGTAGTGAGAAAGGACGATTTGACAGCTTTTTCATAAGCAATACTAATAAGTCTTAAAGAACTATAGATGCACATACATAATACACATAGGTACCTAGATTAAGGAATATAATATATATATATGATGTTTACTATTAAGAAATGAAGATGACGTCTCAAATTGATATGCATAAAAATCCTCTAGAGGGCCTTTTTTTCGGTATATTACTATTCTCTTTGTTGTTAAACTGGCTACTAAAAATGGAATTTAAGCTCGCACAAAATTTCCAAACCATTGCTTTTGTTTTATAAGGTTTAGGATCGCTTACTGAGCATAAAATTACAAAATGCTGACAAATCCAGGTGGAGCTTCAAATGCCATCTTGAAAAAGGTTTTTGTCGATATCTCGGAATCTATGCACTTGAATGACTTAGTCAATGATACCATTATAAATAGCGGTCGAAATAGATCTATTTAATTGTACACTGAGTGAATTTAATAAAATAGCTTTAAGGGTTTTGTGTTATGTTAATTAGGTAGGTTAGTGTAAGTCCTAATTATGCTACGCTATCGCATTAGGTTAAAAAAAAAAACCTGTAATGATAGTTGTAAGTTAAGAAAATAAATAAATAAATAAATTATTGTATAGAATAAAATGTCGCTTCTTTTATTACTTGCAAACTTTTTTGTTAAACTTTCTATTTACGATTTATGGCCTATAAAATTAACCGGTTTTGATGGGACCTGAGGGGATGGGAAGAACTATGTAACGGATTTTTCGAGATCAGTATGCTCTGCGCTACTACAAAGATAGCAGTTTTGTTTGTATGTTTTTTATAGAAAACCCTGTTCATTAAATGGGTCATAAATTGTAAAAAGTAGTAGTTTTGCAAAAAAGTTTACAGGAAATTTAAAATGCGCAATTTTATCTTTAACAATAATGGTCTCAAAATTTTATGCACATAAAGGACATAGTTTCTGAGATATCAGCAAAAAAAATTCTTGATTGCGCTCGAATATCCATCTGGATCTGTCAGCATTTTGTATTGTAATGCTCAATGACACTTAACAAAATGACAAAAATTAACTGAAATATAGTGCGAGTTCAAATTCTATTTTTACTGACTTATCTATTACAAAGAAAATAACAGCGATTTTATTCAGCTTTTTATTTTGTGGCATTATATAAATAGGCAATAAATATATAGGCAAATAATAATGAAAAGTAAATAAGCGCTTCCTAGGAATAAAGGGTCGCGTGTGTACGCAACCTTCTATTCCTAGGACGCTTATCTTTTTGCACTGACTCCATTCTGATTCATTTTTCAAATTCAAATTCAAAATTCAAATTCAAATTATTTATTTGTGATACACAGGTAAGACAGGATCTTAAAATAGATTATTGTAGGTACATGGTACAGGTTTTGATTCACTGACTGATCACATTCTCTTAGATCTCCATGATATAATAATGCAAGCATTACTACGTGAATGTTAGAATGGTACTGTAACAATACAATACAAATACACGTTAATGAAACCAAAAAAATATTTACAAAAATATTTACATCTACGAGTAAAACACAGCCCAGTGTCATGCAAAATTGAAACTAAAACTTTTATGCATACGCGTGACGCCCGCTATCAGGCATGGGACTTGATCGTCTCATCTATTATGTGTTTAAGAATAACTCAGTTTAAGTATTAGTCAAGTTCCACCATGCTTCATATTTCAAGCAGCAGTGAGAAAGAGCAAAATAATTAGTTTGAATCTTCTATAATACGAGTACATACAACAAAGTGGTGTTAGTTACACCACTTATAACTCATGAACGGCTGAACCAATTTTTATGATTCTTATGTGTTTTCGATTTGTCACGTCTCGGGGAGGATATAGGATACGTTTCATCATCATCATCATCATCCATCACCACGCGGGTTAAACCGCGGGGCACAGCTAGCAGTAAAATTTTTATTAAGCTTTTGTTTTTCGATTTGTCATATCTCGGGGACATAGGATACGTTTCATCATCATCATCATCCATCACCACGCAGGTGAAACTGCGGGGCGCAGCTAGTTTTAAATATTTTTTACAAGTGAATGTATAAGCTAGAGATAGTTCACACATATAAATTGACATATCCCTGATGTTATTTGAGAAAACTGACATATAGATACCAGATCACAAAGTCGCCCTAAATAAACATTATTGTAAAGGCCCTCGTAGCGATTCACCTATAAACCAAAGAGACTTACGACAAATCGGCTTTGGGAAATCCATTTTCGGCTCAGTTTTCTATTACCACCTACTTTTATCGGCAATCGTAACGGTCGATGGCATCAGAAACCCTACAGTTTCAACGTAATCCAATAACAATAAAAAAAGCAATAAAACGTGTATTATTTATTATCGGCAGAGATGGACTGTTTCCTTCTCTTTCCTCCCTGGTTAGAGAGTGTTTACACTGGGCTAGTACTGGACAGGGTTCGTTCAGACAGTGGAAGTGCGTAACACTCAAGCTGATTATGACGCATCTGCTGTGGCGGGTAATTGGTGCTTCTCTCAGTTATATTATTAAGTAGATATGTATATTACAACCCGCTTTATTTTCACGATGTTAATTATAACCACGATAGGTCTTCTGCATCCGACATGATTTTATTAAACAATGTATTATATTAATATTTAATTAGTGTATGAGCAGGAATATTTGTTTCCAGGTGTTGGTTGTTGTGACATGATGTTGTGTGGTCGTGCCTCCCACGATACATGGTATTCTAGTGCGAAGGTATGAGTGTGTACGAATTAACATTTTTATTTGAATGCAATAATGCATTTATATATTGTTGCATTGCGCAATGTTGAAGAAAAACCATTCAGTTGCAAAGATGGTATATCAAACATGTACGTAGTAATGTAGAGTGCATTGAAATATTAAAAATTAACAAAAATTTGTAGATAAGTAACGAAAAATGTACCTATAAGTTTTGGTATGTTATAAATAGGTTGAATATTCCATTGACCCTTACTGCAGTCTTGCTAATAGGTGAATAATAATACTGTGCGGTTACTATATTAAATTAGCGTTTTGTCGTACTGACCACTTTGATCTGAAATATCTCCTCTTTGGTTAAGAACTCTATATTTAAATTTATAAATTCATTTAGCTAGTACATTTGAGTTATGAAAACAGTCATTCATTTGTTTTTCCTCATTCGTTTTTTCTTTCGCACAATGAAAAACATGAAATATCGGTATATTTACGAGTATCTACGAGTTCTACCGTGGCACCGGTGTTGCAGAAACAGCCCGAAGGATTAATGATGTTTACAACGCTGGTATCGCAAGAGAAAGCACGGCACGTTTTTGGTTTAAACGTTCTGGAAATTTCGACCTTCAGAACCAACCCCGTGGGCGGCCGAAAACCAAAGTGGAAAATGAAGAATTAAATGCTTTTGTGGAAGAGGATCCATCACAAAGCACTTCAGAGATATCCGCGGGCTTCGGGGTAAGTGATAAAATTGTATTAACCCACTTGAAGCATATCGGGAAAGTAAAAAACTGAACGTTGGGTACCTCATGAATTGAGTGAATCAAAATTGCAAACACGCGTCGACTGCTGTGTTATTTTTCTCAACCGACACAATAATGAAGGGATTTTAAATCAAATCATTACTTGTGACGAAAAGTGGATACTTTACGATAATCGGAAGCGCTCGTCGCAATAGCTGAACCCTGCAGACCCAGCCAAATCCTGCCCTAAACGAAAATTGACTCAGAAAAAGTGACTTGTGAGTGTTTGGTGGACTAGCGCCGGTGTCGTTCACTACAGCTTTCTAAAATTCGGATTACGGCAGATATCTATTGTCAGCAACTGCAAACCATGAAGGAACTAATTGCTAAGCCACCGATATTGGTCAATCGCTCTAGGCCACTGCTGCTTCACGACAACGCAAGCCCACACACTGCACAACAAACAACCACTAAGTTAGGTAAGCTACAATTGGAATGTCTGTGACATCCACCGTGCTCCCCGGACTATGCTCCAACAGATTACCATTTTTTCTGGAATCTGGACAACTTCTTACAAGGAAAAAAGTTCAACTCCAATGCGGCAGTCCAAACCGCCTTCAAAGAGTTTATTGATTCTCGCCCCCATGGTTTTTTTAGTAAAGAGATCAATGAACTACCTATGAGATGGTAAAAGTGCATGGATAACAACGGTGCATACTTTGATTAATTAAATATATTTTACAAAAAAAATATTTATCTTCTTCCCGTACTAAACGCCATTTTCATATGTAAGGACCTAATATTATTTTAAAAGTGATCATTCCATCTCATTGATCCAGTGACTAGATAACCACAAAGCGTCCACGAGACATCGCGAATCTTACCAGTGTCACCAACATTTTTCTATACCCGACTGATTTATGAAAAAGAGGGAATTTATGTGCGGTCCGGTCAGCTTTACGCAGCTCTTTACTATCGGCACTAAAATCGGCTATTTCCGATTAGATCTTCTCGAAGTAAGAGTTATGTGATACAGGTTATAGTTTATGGAAAAGGTTGGCAAGCGCTTTGGGTGACTCAGGAAGTTTGTTTTGATAAGTAGTTGGCGATTAAGTTAAAATGGTTTTTAAGTGTTAAAACCTTGACAATGTGCAGGTGTGTGTGTGTGTTTTGACTCTGCCTTTGAAGCGTGGGTCGCAGGTTTGATCCATGGCCTGGGAAAATATTGGTCTGAAGAACAAAAATGTCTGTTCTTGAGTTTTGGCTGTTGTTATGTGTTATTGTGTATATCCATGCCTCCCGCGACACAGATAATCCTAGTGTAGGGATATAATAATATATATGTATATTTAAGTAAAAAAAATGGTTATATTCTGTAGTATTGAGGTGAGAATATAGGTGCAGGGTCAAATAAAACTTCAGCAAGATCTGGTTAGCACTGCAATAGTCATGAAAGAAGGAAAGATTTGTTTGTTTATTTGTTTATTTATTAAGTACTGGGCCAATTATAAAAAAAACATTTTTGAATTGAATCTCACAGTATCCCTGATGAACATAGTATATATTGAAATTTATAGAGAGGAAAATTCATCCTCGGACGGGAATCGAACTCGCGTCTTCTGACTATCCGTGTCAGACGCCATGGCCATCTAGGCCACCGAGGCTCGAGGTCCAATCATCGAATTTTAACTCTCTGTCTGATTTAACCGTCTTTCGCGGACGGAGCGTAGTGACGTAGCAACCCGGGTTCTAAATACGAAATTTTACGTATTTCTAAAAATACTTCTTTCGGTTGGACAGTGTTGTTAAAGCTGTTCAATAGATGTCGCTTAGTCCCCGTAAGACGGTTAAATCAGATAGAGAGTTAAAATTCGATGCTCTGACCTCGAGTCTCGGTAGCCTAGATGGTCATGGCGTCTGACACGGATAGTCAGAAGACGCGGGTTCTATTTCCGTCCGAGGATGTGAATTTTTGTCTTTATAATTTTCAATGTTTGAGATCGCTAAGCAGGCGTTAGTGCTTTAAAAAATCATCATCTCAGCCGTAGGACGTCCACTGCTGAACATAGGCCTCCCCCATGATTTTCCAAAAGGACCGGTTGGAAGCGGCCTGCATCCAACGTCGTCCTGCGACCTTCCTCAGGTCGTCTGTCCACCGTGTCGGTGGGCGACCTACGCTGCGTTTGCCGGTACGTGGTCTCAACTCCAGAACCTTTCGGCCCCATCGGCCATCTGTTCTGCGTGCTATGTGCCCTGCCCATTGCCACTTCAACTGGCTAATCTTCTGAGCTATGTCGGTGACTTTCGTTCTTCTACGGATCTCCTCATTTTTGATTCGATCACGTAGAAAAACCCCGAGCATAGCCCTCTCCATAGCTCGTTGTGCGACTTTGAGCTTATCTATGAGGCCCATAGTAAGAGACCACGTTTCAGTGCCATAAGTCATCACTGGTAACACACATTGGTCGAAGACTCTTGTCTTGAGGCACTGAGGTATTTTTGACGAGAAGACTTCGCGAAGTTTCCGGAACGCTGCCCAGCCGAGTTGGATTCGACGATTGACCTCTTTCTCGAAGTTGGACCTGCCTAGTTTGACTGTCTGTCCCAGGTAGATGTACTCTTCAACAACTTCGAGAACTGAGTTCCCAACTGATATTGGGGTAGGTACAACATGGGCATTAGACATAATTTTCGTCTTGTCCATGTTCATCTTAAGACCTACCCGTTGGGAAACTCGATGGAGGCCTTCGAGCATTGTACTGAGGTCTTCCATGGATTCTGCCATGACTACAATATCGTCGGCAAATCGAAGGTGAGTGATGTATTCGCCGTTAATATTGATGCCAAGTCCTTGCCATTCCAGGAGCTTGAAGGCGTCCTCCAATGTAGCGGTGAACAGTTTCGGAGATATAACGTCTCCCTGTCTCACGCCTCTTTGCAATGGAATTGCCTTCGAACTCTGCTCCTGTACTCGGACTGACATGTAGGCGTTTTTTTACAAACACTTCAGCACTTCAATATACCGATAGTCAATACGGCACCGCTGGAGAGACTCAAGCACTGCCCACGTCTCGATCGAATGAAAGGCTTTCTCATAGTCCACAAACGCTAGACAAAGAGGCAAGTTATACTCTTCGGTCTTCTGTATAACTTGCCGTAGCGTGTGGATGTGGTCTATGGTACTATAGCCTTTTCGGAAACCGGCTTGTTCCGGAGGCTGGAATTCATCAAACCTGCGACTGAGACGGTTCGTTATGACCTTCGAAAACAGCTTATAAACATGGCTCAAAAGCGAGATGGGTCTGTAATTTTTAAGTAAAGTGTTGTCACCTTTCTTGAAGAACAGCACCACCACGCTTTTGTTCCATGCTTCTGGCGTTGAACCATCGAGTAAGACGGTATTAAAGAGCTTCTGAAGGACTTTAAGTACCGGTGTTCCACCCGCTTTCAGAAGCTCAGATGTGATACCGTCGTCACCAGGCGCCTTGTTGTTCTTAAGCTGTTTCAAGGCCATTCTAATCTCGTACAAGCTGATGACCTGGATATCTTCGGTATAATGTCGGGTCAGCTTGGCTCTTGGGTCTTTGACCGAGCTGCTAACAGTAACAAAAGTAATTAGATAAAAAAATAGCCTATATATTTTGATTCATCATCGTCATCATCAAACACCACGCGGGTAAAACCGCAGAGCGCAGCCAGTTGTTAATATTTCAGAACGATCATTTATTTCGATTAATAAGTGAACTTTGTAAATAAAACAAAACGAATGACTATCACAAGTATTTTATTAAAAGTCGATTTGTTTTCATTATACCTTTGAAATCAGAGTTTTCATCTTACAGACGACATCATACATTAAATTACCTATCGACGGATAAACCCCAAATAAATTGCAAAAGCTTTTTAACTGTAAATAAAGATTGACAAATGAAGGTGAGCGAAAAAAGATTTATTGATGAAAATGTAGCAATAAAACGGTATTTGAGCGAAGAAGAGCACGTAAGCTGTACGTGGTACACGATCACGTATTTAAACGAATCAACTTTTGTTTAATTACATTTTGAAGCTAGCTGCGCCGCGCGGTTTACCCGCGTGGTGAAGGATGATGATGATGATGAAAAGTGTCGTATGTGCTTACCCGGGATATAATATAACCTTGACAAATTTGATGCTGCCAGAGTTCTATTTTTTTTTTCTAAACAAAAGTAAAGTGTCTCGTGCCTAGTGGTCGTGGACCGTCAGTGACCATGGACGTCTGACACAGATTGTCGGACGACGCGGGTTTGAATCCCGTCCAAAGATGTTAATTTTATCTCTAAAATGGCAATGTATATTTAATAAGTTATATATTTGTACATTCGGTTAAGGTGCAATAAAGAATGCTATATTGTATTGTATTGTAAGGAAGGATTTTTGTGAATTTCACCTCTAAGAGGATGAATAGTCAGTCTTTTAGAGGTTTAGTACCAAGCGAGCAAAGCGACTAGCTAGTATCAAATTAAAGGTTTAACAAATACAATTCCAAAGATGTATAACACTCGTATCTCTTGTTGCCGTAAAAAAGTACAGAATTAAAGAAAAGTAAGAATAAAGAAAAGTGAATCCAAACAATATTGTACCTATCTGGTTTTAACGTTTGAAGACCACTTTTTCATTGGTCTTTTTCTATAGGTGTGACTATTTCTTTTTTGAATTTGACTACTTGATGTACGTTGTGGAAATTAAATACTGTCAACCCGTTTGTCCGGGTTCCGGGACCAGCTTTTCAGGAACGATCACAAACTTCTGTATTTATAGAAGTTTTTGATCGTTCCTGCTGACTAATAACAATAATAGTTGTAGTACTAAACTTTTATTTGGAACCATAACATGGTTGGATTACAAAATGTAAGAAATCTATGACACCTTTACCAAAACTGTCTCAAATCGAAATAGCTTAACGACTATTTCCTTAAGTCCTATCTCCCTAATTCTTTTAGGTGGTAGGTCTTGTATACAAGAGGCCGTCTTGGTTAATACCACCGCATTGTTAGATATGCTGCTGCGAAGCAATAGCGCGTAAGCATTACTGTGTAAGAGTGTGAAGGGCACTGTAGCATGTCAAACTGTACTGAGCGATAGAGACTCAAACACGAATGTCTCAGGGTGACAAGCTCAAAGCAGTGCCACCCAAAATAAAATTTAAGTATGATATATTATATTTAATATATAATATATCATAATAAAAAAATATAATAATATATAATAAAATATAAATAATCTAAATAAAAAACAGTTTTTTTTTCTTAGTTTATTTTTTCACTACAGTAATTCTGAGCTCTAGATGTCACTGCAACTGTCATGGGTAAGCGTAGCGCTTAACATCAGGCGCATGTCTTTCACGTTTCACACTTATAAAGTCAAACTGGGGTCAACGGATAACGTCCTATCCGAAACATGGAAACGCTCGATTGCCAATGCCTCTAATACTTCATCAATTTCTTACTGCAGTAAAGGCTTAAATAAACTCTGCTAAAAGCGCTTGTATCCAGCTAACTAAATAAGGTATGATAAGACTGAAACACATTAAATTAGATTCAGAGAGCTTTACAGTAATAAGTACTTAGATAAGTGGCGCGACTTCTCCATACAACGTAAAGATATCATGAAGAGATAAATTCGAAGCTCGAGTGGATGCCATGATGATGACATCCACCAGCGGTCATGGCGTCTAACACGGATCATACATATTAGATCAGAGGACGCAAGCTTAAATTCCGTCCGAGGAAATGTGATTTTTTTCAATACAATTTTATAATTTGGTTTCGTTTAGCAGGCGTTAGTAGCTCAAAAATACCAATAAAATGAGTAGATACTGAAAATACAATATACATATTTTACCATATGGTTATAGTCAACATTATAACTATATTATATTATCTACGAAGAAATAATATCAGAAAGAGGAATTGCCTTAAAAATGACCCAGTAAAAGTCGTGCTAAATCAATAACATCGTTCACGCCGCTATGACTCAGCTGTCATAGTAGACCTTACAGCACGCGCGTGGACCAATCCCTGCTTTCCTTCTGAAATTCAAACCAATCACCGAACATGTCTATTTATAACCTCGGAAGTAATTCGTATTTGGAATCATACGTCGTTTTGGTTTGAAGGACCACTTTTTGGGTGGATTTTGTTCTGAGTTATGCTTCCTGACATTATTTCTTCGTAGATTATTATATTATTGCTTCACCGTAGCTGTGCTAAATAATTATAAGAAAATAATTGCGAGGAAAAAAAGGATTTTCTCTTTGATATTGAACCTTTTTCAATTACCTTTTGTTAATTCAAGTATCTTTGTTAAGATCTGTAACATTCAAATTAATTTAATTACACCTTCTTTGTCGAAAATGTATAATTACATAATTCATGTCCGTTTTTAAAGATACCTTCCACGAATATTGTTATTTCTCTGTAAAAATTAGCTCCCTGAGGCCCAAAAGGATTTTTAAAGTGGAGGAAAGAGAAATCTTTTGGCCATAAAGAAAAGTGTTGAATAAATAAAAAGGCTTTCATTTTTATTAGGTACGTCTTTCTGCTTTCCTTTAACAGATTTCAAATTGAAATTTAATTCAATTACTTCTGAATGTTTTGGTTTATTATTCACTGTTTCTCTTTTTTGTGTTTTATTATTAATATGGAAATATTTGAGACGGTAGAAAGTCGGGTCTTTTTTATACAGTTCATTAAAGTTTATAAATCGCCGTGAGGGAATTGAATAGAATATTCTCTCTGCTGTCGGGATAGGAATCGTAAAAGTGAGGAAACCCGACATACTAGGTGATTGGCCTCTTGGCACCGACTCTTAAAAACCAAACCAACCAAAGCGTTAAATTGAATCTCGAAACGCAGTAGTAACAATGGATGTTCCACCACACCACACATCCACACCTTCAATAATATTGTAATACCTTCAATAATGTAATTGATATCAATCTAAAGGTCGTCCAAAGGTAGAAGAGATCGTATTTTACGATAAGACTGCTAGTTTGTGCTTATTAATTTAGTTATTTCGTTACACTGTTGTGCACTTTGGAGTCTGTGTCCAGTAATTTTTTAATTTTTGTTTTTTACATTGGAAAATTTATAATTATAAATTTTCGAAGAAGAAGGTGGAATTAAATTAATTTGAATGTTAAAGATCTTAACAAAGATACTTGAATTAACAAAAGGTAATTGAAAAAGGTTCAATATCAAAGAGAAAATCCTTTTTTTCCTCGCAATTATTTTGTAATAATTAGCACAGCTATGGTGAAGCAATAATATAATAATCTACGAAGAAATAATGTCAGGAAGCATAACTCAGAACAAAATCCACACAAAACGTGGTTTTTCAAACCAAAACAACGTATGATTCCAAATACGAATTACTCAGTTTTTGTAATTATCACTGTCCGAAGAATTCAATTGACAAATAAATAGTTTCTCATAATGAACTCCATTTTTGTTAGCGAGAATTGTTTGTAATATATTTTATTATTTATAATAATAATTGATCCGCAGGCTTTATGGCGAGCCGTTGGTGAGTGGCGACACCGTGCGATTCTCCCTGGGGCTATATGAGACTATGATTACCCGTTTAGTGGGTGGCAAGTCACCACCATTTTAAAATGAGACTAAAATTGGCAGGTGCCGTAGTCTCATCCATAGCCCACTATCTCCCTTAACAATAAACATTGTACCAGCTATATGTACGCAGATGACATGTGTTTATTGTACGGTGATTATGACATTAACACGATACAAAGGAAAGTACAGGAAGACTTCGATAGTATAGTAAAATGGGCTCACGATAATGGAATTATTTTAAATATAAAGAAAACTAAAATCATTCGTTTATACTCTCCGTACAATAAAAACATAAAAGGTAATATACATATAACGGGTCACTCATATACCTGCCTGCATATGAATAAGAATAACTGTAAATGTAATAGCCTGGAAGAAGTACCTACAATTAAATATCTAGGATTGTCGATAGATAATAATTTTTCGTGGAAAGAACACATAAGCAACGTTAACAATAAACTTAGAATAATATTATGTAAATTTTATCAGCTGTGTAATATACTAAGCCGAGGCACTCTGTATAGTGTGTACCACGCGCTAGTTGAGTCTGTTATCAGTTACGGTCTAAGTAGTTACGGACTCACCTTTCCGACGTATTTGCAACGAGTTAAAAATATTCAGTTGAGAATTCTTAAAAGATTAGTTAGTAAAAAAACAAAAGATGATTTAAATAAGGCATATTCTAAATTATTTAATATATGTCAGGTATTACCGGTGGATATTAAAGTTAACTACCTTATTTTGTTACAACAGTTTAAAAATAATAAATTTAAAGAAAAAAGAACGTTCGGCTATGCTACCCGCAAAGCGGACAAGCCACAATTAGTACATAATTATAAAGCATATAACGTTTACGGAAGACGCACCAGAGAATATCTTGTGCCTCGATTAGTCAATGATTTGCCAGAAGATTTTGAAATTAAACATAGAACTAAGTACATGTATAAGAAGGCTTTAAAGAAGTTGTATCTACAACAAATAAATAGTACAGTGGAAAATAGAAATGTAATTTAAATTTAAGTCTACAACTAATGTAAATGGAATTGTCTATGTCTAGTAAATGTACTTAACTAAAATTTACTATAATCGATACATTGTTTTTAAAATAGTCGTTTAGAAATTGATTTATAGCACTAGTTTAGTATCAATAAAATATTTAAGTTGGTATCTGTATAACTATGTATAAGGTTTACGTAAGTAAAAGAAAATGAGAGTAACATCTGCCGACAAACTGCCCAGCAGTTTGGCAGAAAGTAGCTTATGAAATTTGTTATGTAATGCGTTGTATAAATAAATAAATAAAAAAAAAAAAAAAAAAAAATAAGTAAATATCAATTAATTAACAATAAGTTAATATTTATAGCCTTGTCATTTAACCGATTTTTGTAATAGATATACCATGTCACCATCCATCAAAAATGTTTCTACGTTTTTATTTAACATTGTATTTTTATACCAAACGGGCCTCGAAGTTGGCTATAGCCCCTCTTATGCCTATGTAAAGGACCGGAACCCGGACCCATGAAATTGTTTGAATAAAAATAATAATAATAATAACATTAAGTTTTTGCGAGGAGTGGTCGCCTGCAGCAGCGTAAGCTCGTGCAAGGATAGCGTAAGGATGGGCATCGGACATGCCCGAAACCTAGGTCGATAACGTCGGCTAACTACATGAGTACAGTCGGATATTAAATAAATGTACAAGTTGTAATTTTATTTAAATTTTTCACGCACACTTATGTAGTTGTAAGCTTCTAAAATTAAATAGTCCAATCATAGTAACCTTCTTCTAAGTCACAGCCTTTCTTCCATAAACTTCATTACACATTTTTATTTGTTTATATTAGAACGCGGTGGGTCCTTATATTTTTTAAGTTTTTTATGATACCAAGAGAGGAGACTGCGAGAAGTGAAGCACCTGCCGTGTGATTCTGTAATGATTCGTCGTTGCGCTCGTCGACGAGTTCACCGATGTTAAATACTTAAGAGATATCGCCCTTGTACATAAGATTGTTTTTCCAATGGTTCTTGTTATCTCGTCATTTGTTTCACGGATGTTGTCAAAGATGCAATGATGTTTTCTCTAACGGCCGGTACCAATAGTCTATCTATCGCCGGTTTACCTTACTAATAGAGATAGACATTTGACACTATTTGTATGGACGTTATGTCAAATTGCTATCGGTAGTAAGGTAAACCATGGATAGATAGATTATTGGGACGTGTCTTTAGAGAATCGCACGGCTGCTGATCACACCGTCACCTCTGCAGATACGGAGTAGCCACGAACGTCAGAGGTTAAGTTTAATCCAAAACTTCCCATTTTTCAGAAGGTTCGGTTTCATTAAAATATATTAATACTCGTAGTTAAATATAAGTATTTATTTAATATACCCTCTTATTATAATTTCGATTATCCTATTACTGTTATTGTAGCGGCAAATAAGTACGTTTTACTTACAATATTTAAATGTTATGATTTTGGCGCTACGAACAAATAATAATTTCTTCGTAGTTTTGACGCACTAACGCCTGCTCAGTGAAACCGCATCTTCTGTCAATCCGTGTTAGACGAAGTGGGTTACAATATCTTCCAAGCACATCATTTTGCTCCCTTAACATATTAAAACATCGTAGTTTGTTGTTTTCGTATCTTACTTGTTTTTGTAATATATATTCTAAAATAAAATATATTCTTGTTTTAAATTTGTTTGATGAAAAGGTTCAAGCCTGCCGTTGACAACTGCGCTCACTGATGGAAAATTCACGTTAACTGTAAAAACATATAAAAATAAAAAAAAAACATATTACAAACCAATGATGTAAAATATACCTTTTTCATTTAATAGTTTATATTACTATTAATATATTATTAATATGATGATAGTTCAAAAGTTCCTATTATCACAATATTGTGCGCATGGTACCTACTTCGACAAGTTACCTCACACTTTTTACTGTTGATAACGCGATACCATTATTTGGTTCATAAAATTGTTTCACCTTATTAGTAACTCTTGCTACTTACGGGATCGATTGTCATTCGACATCAATAAGGATATCATCAAGTTAGACGAAACACTTTTCAGTTATTGAATTGTTACTCAAAGAGCGCTTGACCAAATTTGATAAATAATTTCAATTTTATGATTATTTAAATTGGGACCACCTCGAAATTATACTCTGCCAAAGACAAAAAGAGTTATGAAAATCGGACGGCTCTGTAAAAAGTTAGCTTCTTTGGTATTCAGGTTAAAATTTGCCTTCAATTTGCGTGTTTTCTTGTAAATGTTAGACTAGACTTTATATCTTTTATAATTTTACTGGGATACTCTATTTGATATGATTTTATTTACATACATCCAAACCACAAGCTCTTTCCTTAATAAGCTGACGAAGACATTCCTTACATGAGATCGTAAACATCGCGTTTATTTGCTACGTCGTCCTAAAAAGCAGATGAATCGGCCTTTTTTATTGTTCGTCGAATAATAAGGCACTTCATCTTGGGAGAAAAGAGCTTCGTGTAATAAATTTACATTGTGGTATGCATCAACGGAAAGTAGTCATTTATTGTCACCTGGGGGACGTTATATTTAATTTTGGCCTGCAAGGGTGCTGGGTTTTTATTTTGTTTAAAAATCATGTATCTTTTCTTTCTGGAGCATAAAAACTTATATTTCAGCACTTATGAATAAGAATTAACATATTATTACTTATATTACCCATGGTATCGCTTTATAAAAAAACATTTGGTACATACATGTTAGTTATATTTGGGGCGGTATTTATCAAGTTTAATTTCATAAAGTATTTACAATGTTTTGCAATAAGGAAAATGTTAGTAGGGAATCCCAAAATTTTGTCTAAAACATACATTGCTCAATAGGTTTCTAAAAACATTTAAGGCTCCGCGGTTTATCCGCGTGGTGATGAATAATAACGATGATGAATCATAATAATATAGCCTATGTTACTCAGGGATAGTGCAGCATAATAATGTTTAAACCCGTTGATTCGCGATTCGCCATATTTCGCCAATAATACAATAGATTTCGCAGAATCGCACCTGTGTAGTTAAATTGGTCTAGTAGATTTTAAGTTTATTCGCTACAAACACACAACAATATGAATCTATCATCTTTATAAAACTAATATTAGAATAGAAGCATACATAAACTTCTAGTGGGTTTGTTTAAGTTTCAAGTGTAAACTAACGAACATTACATAATTATTAATTTATTTTTATTTTTTTCTTTAAAACAGTTATAGCATCACTACAGTTCACCCAATACAATGCTACACTTACCTAAATCTATTTAATTATTACGACGCTAATTATTTAACATAGGTCCTTATTTATTATTACACAATTCATTATTTTCACATATTTTATGTGAGGTCTCTGTGAATTCTGCCAGGCCCCAGAGAAAAATATCTGTCTCTTCGAAAATTTAATTTAGTATTTTGACAGCACGTGTCATGGGGGCAAATTGAAGCCGATTTGTCCTATGCGTTGGCAAAATTATAACATTTATAGCGAAGCGACGAAAGTAACGTCAAAATACATTACTTTTTTACCTTATGTTTCTAAAAGAACAAATAACAGATACGCGTACGATAATCATTGATTTAGGACCACAGCGAGAATAGTAGCAGTAAGATGCAGCTATATATTTCCTAACTTACCTTACTAAACAGTTACGAAAGAAACAATTAATTTACATACCTACTCTTATTAAAAATTGAATATTACTAGTAAAATGAAAAAATATAATAATATTTTATTTTGTTTTTGATTTGACCCTTTTTCAATTACCAACTAATTTCAATATCTTTGATAAATAATCTTTTGCATTCTAATGATTTTATTTATTCTTCAGCGTTGAAAATCAATATAAGTGTACATTATTCATGTAAATTTATATTCGATCCGCGAATG
The DNA here is from genome assembly GCA_917880725.1 of Selenia dentaria. NCBI lineage: Eukaryota > Metazoa > Arthropoda > Insecta > Lepidoptera > Geometridae > Selenia > Selenia dentaria. Next base: position 10,842,108 of record OU862898.1, on the reverse strand, counting down.
TTTTCATTTCTCTGTAAGAAATCACCTAATCTCGTTCACGTGGTGTCCGGATGGTGCACATTAGTCGGATACTAGTCGATCTGCCATCGCAATGCCAGCCATTCTGCGTCAAATGTGTAGTATGCAGGCAAATTAAATTAACTAGTAATATTTAAATAGCAAGCTTTTTTGTTAAAGCCGCGTTTTGATGATAATAGTTGACTGACGTAGTGTACTGTGACTGCCACTGGATGGTACTTGTATCGTGGGATCCGAGTATCCGAGTGCACTCGGACAATAATTGTTCGCGATTACAATAGACTAGATGTAGGCTACTCTGTCATAGTACGCTCTTATCGTAAAAACGAGGGTTTGAAAGGCACCTTATCCAATCCAATATTTCACTATTACAAGTGAAATATTGGAGTAAACAGCTAGGTCTCGGTGTGACAAGCGCAGTGACTAAAACATGTTTTAGCTTAATCTGTCCGCATCAGGACAAAAAATAACAATAGATTTATGAATGAAACTTGCCTTGAATAAGGCTTGCTGATTCGGACAGATTAAATCTGGATCGCACTGCAACTGTAATGGGGGAACGTCTTAAGCATCCCGCCCTAAAATAGAAAAAAAAAAACTTATGTATATAAAAGAAAAGATTTATCATTTTCTAATAATAAATATAATCTCAACTTAAACGAGGTAGCTGCAAAAGTCTTTAACAGTCTCTAATTACCAAAAACGAAGGTTCTCAAAAATGTTATTGAGAAAATAAAAAGAAATACAACGAAAATGATACGATCTTAATTTAAGACAAGCCGGAGGGCTTTCATGATGCGGGAGGAAATTCGTAAACATCGCACAAACGAATATCAAAACAGTAATGAGGTACAATCTTCAGCCTAAAATAACAACGAACGAGATTCTTCCCCAAGATATATTATATAAACGAACAAAAATATCTCAAACATGGTCCCGCAAAATTGCTCCCACAGATAGTCACTTGAGCACGTTTCCGCGATACAAATTTTATCCGAGCAAAATACATTTTCTATAAAATATTATCGGGAAATTTAGTGGCGCAAAATGTGAAGACATGATTATTAGCAAACAATTGCTTTTATACATTCTCAGAGACGAGATAAAAGGAACAATGGTAACATTGCAGAATTTACCTTTTTTGATTAGAATAATCACATAGGAATGGTGAATCAACCGAGAAAGAAAGAATTATACAGACTTTTCTTAGTTATTTTGAGTTGCTTAGCGACTATATTAGACCCGTCATTACTAATACATACTTACTCGTAAATCAAACTTAATAATTTAATTCACAGTTCATTGTAAATAGCTTAATAGCCGCTTCACTTAAAGGCATAGATAACTTCATTTATGTTTCATTGGTATCCTTTTGGTTCCACATTTTTTTTAAATAATTTATTTGTCCATAAATGTAAGAAACAGTCTAAAAAACGATATTAAAAAATATTAATAGGAAGAATACAAAATAAAAAACACAAGAAACCCCAAAAAACCAAAACCGATTCGACACGTGTAGAGGCGAAACACGCCCTTAAATAGGCCAAAATCATTGTTTTCTTTTCAGCGGAAGTGTCACTAAATAAAGTTATATGATTATTAACGGGATATTTACCGTGGTAAGGTTGTGGAATGAGCTCCCGATATTTCGGCGCAGTTACATGCACCATGTTCACGGGAAGACTGAAGAATGCGGGTGGTTGGTCAAAAAGTTTAAAAGTTAGGTGCAGACATAACGATCTACCCTCTTTCTTAGTCTTTTGCTACGGTTATCACTGGAACTCGAACTCGATCCTAAGTCCCGACAAAACACACTCACTGTATCACTGCGTATAGTATTTTGAACACATTTTGAACGCGGACTTTTATTTTTAAAACCTAACCTATAGGTTTGTCACAGACAAGTGACATTGCCAATTCATGAGGTACTAATATACTATTGTGCACACATTCCTACTAGAAGAAAGCGCAGAAAAACAGGAGAAAACATTCACGTACACTCGGAAGTAACGGAATGACGCGAGTATTCCGACAGTGACATTACGCTATCTTCGATGTTTGCGTTCCGTTTCAAGAACTTACATACAACGTACATGTCAAAAAAGGCTAAAAGTTACCTAGAAACGTTTCGTTTTACGCATTAATGTCATTTATGTCACCTGTCACTATCAAAATTACGGTGTTTTATTGAAACTTTAAAAAACTATTTAGACTATTTTGGCGTGTCTCCGGCAGCTAAAATGTTGTAAATACGCTTTATACAAACCCCTTCAACCCACCCACAGTTTTTGTTTCACCAAATTCAGGGGTCACGATTCTAAAGCCAACCCCTAAAGTACAATAACAATTAATGATTTATACCTGTTTCAACGAAACAATAAACGTGAGTATTGTATCTATGCGTGTGTGCGTGTGTGTTGTGTATGTGTAGGGGGGGGGGATTCTAAGAGTATTAGAAAGTGTAGGGTGTGTAAAGATGTAAAAGTGAAAGTGCGTTTCTATAAGTATTTAACAAAACAAGCTTTAATGTATTACGTATGTCTGAACGTGCATTTCCGCGAGTATTTACGTTTAGTTATGTCAATCTCTTACTTTAGTACCACAAATATATTCTCTGTGTCTATAGGATAATTCCCGAAGCCAAGCCTGAACAGCACGTTTGCACTCTCTTTTTGATAAGGGATAAATGTCAGCGTATTTACTAATATGGTTGTATAGTCGAGGATCAAAAATATAAAAATGTCGCCCAGCAAGTTGTGTTCTATGAGAAACAATTATACATATTGATTGACTAATTTACTCAAATATAGTTTTACTACTAGATTCTGAACACATTCTACAAAAAAAAATTGCATTGACTGCATATGTATGACAGTTGTATATCAGGTGCCCAGAGGCCGTAGCACAAACAATTAGCGAGAAAGTATTCGTATCGTAAGCATTAACGCGTCAACGTGAGTTATCTGTGTCACAGTCGTCCTAGATAGATGAGAGTTTGAACTGTGTCACGTGAACAACACGTTACTGTACATTTATTATTATTAGTCAGTCATTCGTGCTAGGCCCTCTGATCGCTATTGATGAGCAACTATTAACAAATAACTGAGAAGATATTTCATATACGAGTAGGTAGGTAAGTATTTAAGTTTCAAACACCACTACAGTGCGTAATTCTGGACCAGATTAATAATGATAATAATAATAAAATATATAATAATAATTCATCCAACATTCTTTCTGTTTTTGATACTCTGCATTTTTATACCAAACCAGGCCTCTAAGTGTTGGCTACAGCCCCACTTATGCCTTTGTAAAGGACCGGATGAAATCCGTGAAACTTTTTGAATAAAAATAATAATAATATAATAATTGAAATTGAAAAAAATTGAAATAATTAAATCAGTATCAAGGTATTCGAGTCACTTGCTTCAAAAACAAACCCTTCAAACTTTCTACTTTCATATTTACTAAATCAATTTGTAACTTTCGGAAATTTCTTAGTTAGAAAATATCTACACCCTGAAATCTAATTTTGCTTTTAGGTATAAGTTTTCTTATTGATAAGATGTAAAAACGCATATCGAAACTATTTTATATTACCCTAGAGGTTGGCAGAGTTGTGTAAACGCCTATATTTTGCCAGTGATGTAATTTTGTGTCATGTATTGTAGTCATCCAAGTACTGCATCTTCTCATCAAAAGCGTACTTTTCGCAACGTTAGTATGGACACGTATGCAAGTTGTTTTAATTGTGTTACTTATTCAATTAGTGTTTGTTGTTGAAAAGAGCGTTATGATTCGCACTGTTTTAAACACAGTTCAAATAACCTATTAGAAAAAAAAACCACTTACCAATGAGGTGTAAAGCGATGCAGGCAATTATCGTCCTAATCAGGAACATCTTGCTCACAGGTTTGTCTTCCTTCTAAACTTCTTTGCTTCTATTGCACTTAACATTTTTGTCTTCTTTTTACACTGCATTGAGTACTACACAACTAACACAATTATTCCATACACTTTTAATGTTAGCATCATCTGATTTGTTTTATAATTAGTACGTTAAATTGATCTTCGTTTTAATCACTGTCACAATAAAATGTCTCTAGTTGAAACTATTTTGATTTGTAAGTCAATTGTCTTACATTAAAATCTGTTTTTTGTTTTGTCTTTTTTTATTTAGATCATTTTACATAGTTTTGTTTAGCTGTTTATGTCATTTCATAAGTTGAGAGACTTTACACTGAAAACTTTGTCTTTTTGTGACTATTGGTTTAAATTAAAATGCCGGAACAATGTTTCTATTGCTGTTGTTATGCTGCGTCGTACAGTGTTTATCTGAAACAAAATAATTTGAATTATATATTTCATGTTATTTTGAACAAAACAAACGGGGTGTCCTGCGTGAGCGATGAATACGACGCGACGCGACGCTGCAAACGCGAAGAACGCGGTCAACTCAACGGCATACCCTGCTTGCGCCATATATAGCAGGCTGCGGCAAGACGCGACGTAATGCGCACTTGTTTTGAGGGCGACCAGATGCGACACCACGAACTACGAAATGTTTGATTCAGAAACGTTGGTGAGCAAAGATTGTTGTGGAACAAATAACATAAACATTATAGGAATCGTTTAGTAATACAAAGAAAATTTGTATTGATATTTTATATGTCCTTTGACCAAAATCACGTAGGACATTTGTCACGTGTAGTATCGCGTCGCATTGCAACGTGTCGTGTTGCGTCGCGTCGTATTCGTCGTTCAATCAGGACACTGCGTAAGTCCTCTTAATTCATTTGACAACATTTTGACACACATATGAAGGTAGGTATCACCAAAAGAAAAAAGGGGATTACTTATTGGCATTTACATGAAATCAACATGTTTTCGCAGGTATTAAGAAATGAATATTTAATCTAGTAACATTCCCAAGTTTGGCAGTGACTTTTAGAACTCGTTATGGAGTTGGGGTCGGACGAAATTGGGTCCGTTTTGAGGTATAACGGCTTTTTTTGTTAATACTTCAATGTCGTTTGTGAAATACCAAATTTAATAATCATACTTACGGTTCCATAATATTATTAAAAATTCAAATGATCCTGTAGTTTATTATTTGCCAAAGTAAGTAGTAAATAAATAATAATAACACAAGTTGGTAAGGGCGATTGTTTTAAATATTTCAAAACATAAACAAACTAATTTGTCGTTATATTTCTGGATCATATTGAACTGTGTTTTGTATTGATACTAGCAAATAACGTCAACTAAAATTGAAAGCCATGCAAACCCATCAAAAATAAAATGTTAACAAATTACCTTTGTTTTTAATAACATTGATATAACAAGGTTTCCAAAGAGACAGATTAAAAAACCGGCTAGGAAACAATTACGTTTCTTGAAACTTGCGTAGCATAGTTTTCTTATCAAGTCACTTGATAAGATACTATATTTATAGATAAATATGAAATAGGCTTGTGAAAGCTTTGAATTAATTATAATTTTTTTTTTGCGTTTTGCTTTATTTTGCACCTACAGGTAAAAAGTTATTATAATTAATTTAGATTTATTAGAATACTTGTAAAATATTTATCTGTTGTAGTCTAATGTAACCTTCAGTAAATAAGACAGTAAATTATTTAATACATCATAGGTTAGTAGAAGTAATGAGCGTCAAGACTGTAAATATTTTTGTAGCCTTAACTTATATACACGGACAAATTACAGTTAATTTTTAGAAGTTATTTCTAGAAGAAAATTCTAGAAGTTGTCTAACGAGACTATTGCTTGTTTTTCAACCGACTTCCAAACAAAACGAGGAGGTTCTCAAGTCGACGCGTACATTTTTTTACGTATAATCACACATGCCTTTTACAGAGTAGTCCAATTTTGATAATTCTATTTTTGTTTGGTGAATATACTTTCTATTTAAATTTCATCAAATTCGGTCGAGCAGTTTTTGAATTACAATTTAAGAACTGAAAAGTGTTCTGCCTACTTTGATGATATCTTTGCTTATTCCAAAAATCCCCTTAAAGATCCCCCGCGAATGGGATTTCTGAACTTTTTGTCCAAAAATCATCTAACAATTTTATTATCATCATTTGGAAGGGGTATAGATCTATCGAATTTAATTTCATAATCGGAAAATCTCTCAAGTATTCATATATAGGCGCTTGCTCTATTGATATAACTACTATTTTCAAACAGCATTCTCTTCTATTCGTATCTTGTGTACCATCAAAGATATATAAAGTTTTTAACGCTCAGAATTCCGTAAATGCACCCCACTCCAACATTATCCCCAATTCATTCCATTATCATTCGATACCGTCAAACGAAACTCTTTTAAACTGTTTACCCGACAGAATTGGATCCCAAAGCTTATCTACGTTAACATCTCGTTGGGAATGGAAATCGAACGGTTTGGATGTCATTATTGCAATAAAAGTTAAACGTGGTCTGGCGCAGTGGAGAATCAACTTGGTTCGACTAACTTTTGGATTATCATACCTGAAATGACAACAGTCTATAAATATGTAACCACTTACTTGTCCTATCTGATTGGTTAGTTCATCAATGCAGGAAGGCTACTCTCAAAAACAAAGAACGAAGCTTCGTTTGACCAAGGATGATTACATTATACTTGGTTTGACGGATTTCGCGTTTCCTACTATGTAAGTGAAAGAACACAAAAATAGTCAAGGGATATGAAATGTAATGGCAGGTTTTTTCATGGTGATTTTTGTTTTAAGGGTTATTGTTTTGATATTAGTATTTACTGATTGCAGTAGTTTGTACCATGCAGTGGTTCCTAACCTTTTTGGTCTGGCTACCCCTATGACTTATAAGGAAGACTGGTTGGACCCTCGAAGAAAACAACTCATGCATACTTATAAATAGCTTTTAGTAATCAAACAATCTATTTCTAGTTAAGTCTACCTAGATGTAGGTATACCTACATAGAAATTGTGATTAGACCTTGTAATATTATTATATATTTATATTGGGTTGGTTTAGCTTAGGCCTTACTCGTGTCATTCGAATATTGCACACTTGCGTTCACAAAATCAAAAAATTGCAACATGAGTACCCCTGCACAATAGCTGTTTTACCCCTGAAGGGGTAGGTTAGGAACCAACGAACCATAATTATTGCTTTGTTCCCATGGTAACCATAGGAACAAAGCATTCATTCATTAAGTGTAGCAATTGTTATAGTTTGAGAACCTTCATGTTATATAACACGTTGATATGTAATACTTTGTAATTATGTTCTACATCTGTTTTATTTTGAGTACTATTCAATTTCTAAACAGAATAAGATGATTTATACACGCACAATATAATTATTTTCAAATTACACATTGTAATGTTTGTAATTTTATGAAATCGTAACATAATAAAGTGGCATCATCAGTTTAACATTAATCACTAATCACTCTAACCTATCAATATATTTCATCCCCCTATTGGCTATATTTGTTATATGTGCTTTTTCACTTTCACAGAAGAAATAGCAAAATCCGTCAACCGAAACATCGTAGTTCATTTTTGGGAGTAAGGCTTCAGACACTGGGCCTATGCCCAGTGTCTGAAGCCATAGCCCAGAAGATAAGCCAGTCGAAGTGGTAGTGGGCAGGGCACATAGCACGCAGAACAGATAGGGCCGGAAGGTTCTGGAATGGAAACCACAGACCGGCAAGCGCACAGGTGGACCGACGACCTGATTAAGGTCGCAAGCCGACGTTGGATGCAGGCCGCTTCCAACCGGTCCTTTTGAAAAATCATGGGGGAGGCCTATGTTCAGCAGTGGACGTCCTACGGCTGAGATGTTGATGATGATCTGCTTAGGAATGCGAACTGTAAGCCTTCAGACACTGGGCCTATGCCCAGTGTCTGAAGGCTTACTAACTAGAAATTAAACTAGAAATTTTGTAAGTTGAAGTCTTTTTTGTTATTAGAAGATACGGGGATATTTATAATTTGAGATCTGCGAGCACAATCAAAATCACTAGCAAGCAACTAAATGATTTTTTATTTCGTTATAACTATATAGTGTGGGTCACGTTTGAAGGAAAACGGAGTCATAAAAGATCTCCTACCCTAGGTGGACTGACGTTGTCAAAGAGACAACTAAGGCAAATGTATGAACTGCTATATGAGACAAGCCGAGTGCCGCAATACTTGAAATAACATAGTTCAGAAGGCCGTTCATGGTGGTCAATAGTATTCGCATCCACCACAGTTATAAGCAACCACTAAGGGTTTAAGACATTGTTTGGTAGATTATATTCATTTTTGTAGCATCGTATTTCATAGACTATGCTATTGAAGACGTTTGTGGGTCACCTTGTTAAGTCAATTATCATGTAATCATCCACATGTAAATTTTTATGTGCTTACAATGCTCAATGGTTATTATTTCCGCTATCTTTTTTTTTAACGAGCTATTGTAATGCTGTTTGTCTCTATCGGCACTAACAGCGTCACCTAGTGGGTGGCGAGTACAGACGTGCGATTCTCTAATGATTCGTCAATGTGCTCGTTGACGAGCTCACCGATGTCAAATACTTTATGAGATATCGCCCTTGTACACAAGGTTGATTTTCTAACGTTTCTTGTCTTCTCGTCATTTGTTTCACGGATGTTGTCAAAGATGCAACGATGTTTGCTCTTACGGCCTTATTAATAAACTTGTAATAAACCCGGAGTAGTTAAAACATCTATCGGTCAATTTTTCGCTTGCAGTAAATGTCACGCGTGAAAGCAAGACAAAGCATGTTACGCCTAATCTATGTTTACGCAACGTTTATTAATAAAGGCCTTAGAGAATCGCATGGCTGAAGGCACCCAACCAGTAATCCGACAAAGCATTTTTCCGTAAAAGCGACAATCGCCAAAGGGTGCTTGTCTATGAAGCATGACGTTCAGTGAAGAGTGATTCTGCATAGCGTATCGAGCTCTTATTGCACTAGGTAAGCCTTAGATCTAATTTTGCGCCCTATCTCATGTAATAAACTCATGGCTTCAGTAACCTAAAAGTCCATTGTACCTACTGTATCGACATAAAATGTTTATGATTCTACCTGTCATTGTTTTTATGCCAATCATATAAAACATTTTATAAATCTATAACTAAAATGAATGGTATTGTTTGACTGACAACTATTAATATGTTTAATAGTAAAATACGATTATGTATATTTTTTCTTTCGTCAATACCACCCACATTTCGCTAGTAACCTTTTTTTTGTTTTATTTAATAGGGCGTGAATCTATTGTCATCTTATACCTCTAGGTCCTATGGTACTCATTTGTCACAATATTTTACAGTTCAGTACCAGCCGGATATACTTTTGAAGTTACATACTTAACTTAAAAAACATTTTGTATTGTAAAAACGTTTTAATCTGTAAAAACGTTGGAATAAAAAAAGTTTATTATGATTTTCGACATTTTATAGAAGACAAAGATGCTTGGAATACTCTTCTTCTGGCAAGTTGTCACCTGCCACCCATAACATGTAATAATAGTAGTACCTAAGTAGAAACATTGTAAAAATCTAAATGAAAAGAAAGGCCCGAGTTTCATGCCGCTTCTTCTCCGTAGACTCAATCTATTTATATATATATATATATATATATATATATATATATATATATAAATGCGGCGGTAGAGTATTCAAATTAAAAGTACTAAAATTATGTAAAAGTATTATGAACACTTATATGAAAAAAAGTACTGAAGTAGATATTTGAGTAAGTCGAAGATGTATATCGTCAACAATTCCATTCATCACGTTCATGATGACATTATAAGGCAAGTGTAGATTTTTTTTAAGTTGGGTAATTTGAAAGAATATCTTTAGTTACTGTTTTACACGAACCGAAATCGATCGATTTTCATTTCGTTCATTCCAGATGGGAAAGTAGATAAGCCGGGAATTCAATTTTATCGGGTAAACAGTTTAATTCTGGGTGACGATATCCATAATGTGTCGCGAAATACAACCCGTACCTATCCGCTAAGGGCACAGTTGTTAACATAAACGTTCCGTTACACGCAATTTTCAAACTTTTGTTAAATTAAATACTGTGCCCTCCAGGGCAATAACTTGAGAAAATGGCGGCTTTTTGTCAGCTTTTAACAGCTTCAGTAAGAAGAAATGTTAGTAAGCTGCTGACTGGAGCTGACAAAAATGACATAAAGCTGTCATATGTTTAGGTTTCAATCAACATTATTATAAAGATATTAACTGACATACGTTATAGCCCTGCTGGTTAAAAGGGTATGGGTGTCAGTGAAATTACAGACATATAAAACTTAACGTCTCATAGCGCAGTGCAGTTATAATTAGCGCACTAGAATTTTGTGTGCCGCGGGAGGCATGTACACAAACATTTGCACATCAAAAAATATTCAAGTCACATTTCTGCTCATGACATAAATATTTACTCCGGGAAGGGAACGAACTTGGCACACTTCGCATCGAAGACATGGTCACTATCAACTTAAGTAACGGGGCGCCAAGTCGAGATCCCAGCAGAAGTTTAAGAACATTCAGATTTTGCCCATAAGTTAGAGCTCGATCGTATTGCCTTTTTTATGCGATAGGTTGGCAAACAAGCAAGCTGCTCACCTGACATAAGTGACACAGTCGCCTACGGACACCCGCGATACCAGGGGTCTCGAGCATGCGTTGCCGACCTTTGAGAAAGGAACAGAAGAGTGATGGTGGAGGGGGGATAAGGGAATGGGAAGCAGAGGGGGAAGGGGGATCGGGCCTCCGGAACCTCCCAAAGACCGACAGATACGCAATAGCAACCTATATTATTTCACATCGGTGTTATGTGGGAGTGTGGTGGCGTGGCACTACAACTAACAAAGTGGCCTTAAGTCAGCTTTAACCCTTCACATGTCGGAGTCGGTCACATCGGCAGAAACGCTCGATCTTGGTCGCGCGTTTAGTAGAAAAAAGTTTTTGGGAAGCTGCACTAAAACGATGATATTTCGGGTTTAGATGGGTTTATAGACATAAAACATATACTGATAGCATCGTATTGAACTTACCTAACTGGTAGTGGACGAGTGCAACACCTTATATATTTATTAAAATAAGGGCCTAACATTTGACCAAACCACCCGACAGTCGGACCCGACTAATTGTACACATCTGTACAACCGAACGATATAATTTTTGATATTGTACAGATCTGTCATCCATGTAGGAGAATAAAATGGGGCAGTGTAATAGTTGGTCCGTCAACTGAATGGTGGCGTCATGTCAATAGCAACTGCTAGTACAAGTAAAGCCTTAGAATTCCTATTGGAAGGTATTAGAAATCCAGTCTGTCTTTACAATCGACTTGAATGGATTATATTTAGAACAAGGCATTCCAATTATGTACGAACCTAGACGTCCCTCGAGAGAATTCCAGCTCACAGACTAGCAATCAGAATGTAAATCAGACTGGCTGGAAATCTATTGAATAGATTGTGTAATTAAGGTACCAAATGTTCTGTACAGTACCAGGTTTTTGTCTGTGACTTGTAAGACCTACAGAAATCATTTAATGAACAATATTTGTGTTGTTTTAGACTGTCGCGGTTGTTAACTAACATAGTTAGTACTCACGGGATGTAGAACATGATGTGCTATATTGTGGAGGACCCGATATTATCAGTGATATTCCAGTGGTATCCGTAGTAAAAGAGTACGAAAGAGGGTTGTCTGTTCTGAAATAACTTCGAGCTTTTTTCATATCTACTCGCATCTTCACCCAAGTAGCAGACCGATGACGTAAGACGAAAAGTGACGTTGCACAGACGTTCATTCAAAGTAAATTAAGGTCGGTACGTCTTTGGACATAAATTAGACGTCTTCACTACGTCCTAAAATAGTATAATAATATCATATAGAGACCTTCTATATGAACACGTCTATATGAAGTCAATAAGACGTCATATCATTAGTGCCTACAAAAATTCCAAATCCTAACGTCGTCTTTCAATTGACCAATGGAAGACATCTGGTCAAAGACGTCCTTATTAAGTCGTAAAGACGTCATGTTAGTCGAAACCGTAGCTCAAAAATTTTGATTGATAAAACATTCAGTCTACCCGTGAACATGGTGCGTGTAACTGTGCCGAAGTATAGGGTAGTTCCAAAATCTATTAAACCCGTGGTCTGCATCCCGTGAGTACTAATTAAATATTTATGTTTTCATTTCAGATCAGGTCATTTAGTTCCCACGTCTGGGTCATGGACATTCTCTTAAAAGTCCACCATGCAGGCTCAGTGCCTGACTGGTAAATAGGCGGTAGTGACCAGCATGGCTATTATGTATCTCAGTTGCTAACAAATGTTGATCGAAATCTTGAAAAATGGCCGCTCTATATCAGTTTTTGACCACTCTAATAGGGCTGTTATGTATCTCAGTTGCTAACAAATGTTGATTGAAATCAAAAAAAATAGCGGCTCAACGTTTGTTGGCAACTAAGATACATCATTATGTGCAGGCCTGTCAGCTTAATAACTTCTTCAGCTATAATAAACGTAATCGGTAGAAAAAACCTAATCTACAGTTTTAACTGTCCAAAGTTATTTACCTGCGTATTTCACAACAATTATTAAAAACTAACTGTGCGCCGCGGTTTCAACCTCCAGATGATGTTATGATGAAAGTATACAGTGTTAATGCAGTGTCTCATCTATCTATCAGATTTCAACCAAATCTGTTTAGCCGTTTTTGAGTTATGAATGGTGAAACTAACCGGACTTTGTTTTATTTATGTATATATCTGCGTTCGTTTTCACCCGCGTGGTGATAAAAAGTATCCTATGTCTTATCCCGGGATATAATTTATTTCTTGGCAAAGCCGTTAATGTGTGATACAGTTACAAGCAGACAAATAGACAGAGTGACAGACTGAAAACGTTTAATTATAATATCGGTATGGAGGTATATAGAATATATGTTTTAAATTTTTATCGGGACTTATCACGTGTTATATAACACGTGATAAGTCCCGATAAACATTTAAAACATGTGTTCAAATCGCGAAAGTTTAAAAATTACTATATAGAATATAGTTATGGAGGTATATACAAAGTAAGTTTTTTAAACGTTTTCAGAAAAAGAGATTCTATGTTCTACTGTATGTATTTTATTTTTATGTTAGTATCACTGATTTCTCCCCCATTGGTAGACCGATTCTCAAAAATATTTAAAAGAGTGTACTTTTGAGGTGGTCCCATTTAAATTGCATCAAATTCGGTCCAGCGGTTTTTGAGTTACATTCCAATAAATGGAAAGTGTTTCGCCTGTCTTAATTATGTTCTTAATGACAGACAATCGATCCTGTAAGTAGCAAGGGTCACTAAAAAGGGTGAAAAAGAATTCCACCATGCGCACAATATTGTGATAATAGGTACTTTTGAACTATAATGGTACCGACATCAACAAGTTATTGCACACTTTTTAGTGTTGAAGTCGGTTCCATTTTAGGCAGTTTCTTTTTAACATACTGCTATTGCTGAAAATCTGCTTCTTAGCATATCAATAGTCATTTAACCACGTTAAGGTTTTAGTAACTCATTCATACCACCCTCAGAAAGGACCCGAAGATTGATTGCAAAATCTCTCTCTGTAAACCAACCAATTTCTATATTAAGTGCTCCCAAGCGTGTCTCGTAATGTAAAATGGCCGAGATATGAACCCAACGGCATCCGTGTATTGAATGTATCATATCCTTGAGTACGTACGTGATGTGAAACCTAATAGGCGTTAGACTCGGTGACATGGATTATTCAAGACCTGACAGTTCCGTTTGAGATAAAGACAAAGAGAGTGTAGCCGCTGGAATGGTACAGAATTTTGAAGACAGTTATGCCATGTGCTTCACGGTGTACAACAAAATAGCAGGATGTGTGAAAGACCTTCCCTATAGAATCTTTCGTAGAAAACTTAAGATGTGGTTGATAGACAAACCATTCTACTGTTTGACAGACTTTTTAAATGGTTTTAAGGCTACTTTGTTATTTGAGTTCATTTTACATACTTAACTATTTTATTATTTTAAAAATAATTGTATTGAGACTACCTTGTAATTATAATTCATTGGACATTTTTAACTATTTTATTACGAGTATTCTATACGTAACTAACTTATAAGTATACCTTTTTCTTCCTTTTTATATCTAAATGGAAAATTGTAATAAATTTATAATCACCACATTATCAATTTCACATGTCGGTTATCGACAAAATAGACTGAACGAAAATAGCTACTAAGACCTGTGTATTACTCTATTTTTCGTGAATAAAAATCATTTAACATTTATCATTTACTTTTTCGTCTAAAATATCAAGAGCAGACTCAATATTATGAAGGAATTGTGAGTATTCTATACTCATGACAGTACAAAAACCTATTATTCGAATTTCGATATAAAGTCACTTCGAACAGTGAAACAAATTCATACTAGGTATCAGCCGTGCGATTCTCTAAGAGCAAACACCTTTGCATCTTTGACAACATCCATGAAACAAATGAAGAGATGACAAGAAACGTTGGAAAAGCAACTTTATGTACAAGGCGATATCTCATAAAGAATTTGACATCGGTGAGCTCGTCGACGAAACATTACAGAATCGCACGGCTGAACATAATGTATTGTGGTTGAAGGCTCCGTAAGACTCGTTGATAGTGACCCTGACTCCAAATCGAGGGATCTAGTGAGATAGGGATCTAAAGTTCACTCAGGGGAGTGGGGCAAATATATGTGTGACTATCTGCACCCCGCGGTTACACCCATGTGGTTATGGATGATGATGATGAAAAAATATCATATGTATTCCAGCCCCTCGTCTATCTACATACCAAAATTTCATTAAATTCCATTCTGTATGTACTTTTTGCGTGAAAGAGTAACAAACATCTATACATACAAACTTTCGCGTTTATAATATTAGTAGGATGAAGAAAAATACTTGTACTCGGGTCTTGAGTATTTATGAAGTGTTAGTAATGTCCATGCCTCTCTCGACACAGACAATCTTAATGCGAGGCTATGAAAAGCGAAAAGAATGTAGAATTTTAACAAAAATGGTAATTAACATACAACAACAACCCAATCTCTGAACCTTTGTTAAAAGCTTCGCTTAATCATGACCTCGATTTAATTTTTATGCCTCTGGTTGCGATTTCGTGGACATTGTTTAAGATTTGTGTAGCGGTGTTAGGAAATATCGCTATTGGGGCTCGATACTTTGGTATTAGGACTACCTATTAGGTTACAAGTAAACGGTCTGAAACGATTTTACGACACTCTATGAAATATAAGCTATCGTAGGTAGGTCCAATTTTAAAGAACTAAGGAAACATATTAGTTTCAAAATGACACATATTTATTTAATATCAAAGGCCGGCTTTAGTCACGTAACTAGCCGCCTAGGTTACGAGCATGTCGATGTCCGATGCCTATCGCGCTTATACTGGTCACCGCTTTTTTGCAGCATGCTCCCTGAGGATGGGCATTGGATATGCCTTAAAACCTAGGTCGATTACGTCGGCTAATTGCGTGAGTAAAGTCGGTTTTTATATTAAATAAAAGTCGAAATAGGTAGTAGAGGTCGTGGCAACACCAAATATAATTGGAGATACTAGACAAACCTCTAGACTAGTCGTTGGTTTGGCCACCTAGAAGAGAATGGTGTGTAAAATCGATCGTGACGTCAAAAGGGCCTATCTAGATCAACCAATAGGTCGAAGACTGGTTGGTCGCCCCAAGTCAGATCACTCCATGGGGTGATGTGGTGAAAGCGGATCTATACGAGCTTTGTGCTGTGCAAGTGACTGGCGAGAAATTGCAAAAGCCAAAACTTGTGGCGTGTTGTCTTATCGTAGGCCAAGACTCACTTTGGGCCGCTGAGCCAGCGGAGTGAATGAGTGTGTGAGTAGATATATTTTTACAGGCTGACTAAAAACTATAAACCCAGAAGTCAGCAGATAGAAAAATAATTCTTCTTGTTCTTGATGTTTCGTTTGTTGGTGGTATACGCATTGTAACTCTGAAACGAGAGACTTCAATATGACATCTGTTTTTTTATTATGCTTGAATAATCTGCTCCTGAAATCCTCGGGTTTGTAAATATATAATTAGTTTTATTGTGCATTTCCTTGCGTTTCTTGATATGCAATGTAAAATATATAGTAATATTAAACAAATAAAATTAAAAACTGTGCCAACTGTTCTATAATCTAAAAACAATTTTAGCTACCTTTTAAAATATAAAATGATCATCATCATAATCATCATGAATATATAAAATATTGATATACGATACTCTTACAGTTTCCTTGTCCCTAACAGTAGGAAAAGTTCCCAAAATGCTGGCAGCAGCCTATTATCTAGTCTATACAATAGTGCCAGCATGGGCTGGCACTATTGTATAGACTAGATAATAGGCCACGTTATATGCCAATCTTTTTAAACACGTAGTAGACTTACAACGAACCGAAATGTGCCTTACTTTTACTACATAAAATTTAAGAACTATTTCTTAAATGTCGTACAGCCGACTGCCGATAAGAGTGACAATTCACCTTCAACTATATGATATACTTTCTATTAAAAGAAAAAAAAAAACTAGTATCGTGTTACCACTCGTGGCGGTCGGTTCACTGTTCAAACGCGCTCTGTTTACATTTGTGACGTTAGACCAAAAATGGCAAAATCAACTATAGATTCTCTTGAAAAGCTTCTAGCAAAATATATTGCACCAATAGAACAAAAGGTCGAGAGTGTACTGATGGAACTAAGAACACTTCAAGAAAAATTCGATAAGTTAAAATCGGATCAATTAACAAAACCACCCAATGATGAGGGTAAGAACAGCACGCTTACAACCGGGCAGTTAACTAAAACGAGTTACGCGGCGCACACAGCCACACCACCGCCACCACTACAAGCAGCACCCGAACGTAACAAACGCTTACGTACACGCACCGAAAGAGTACCTACACATACAGCGACGCCTCCGGCCGCCACTGCACCGGCAATGACGGATGCTAAAATAACACGCAATCGGGTACTAGACACTCCCAACTCTTTAGCTTCGGTGCTCGCCGCTGTGTGCGACACCCAGAAGAACGTATTAAATATAGATGACTCGTCCGCAACTGCGGGTAACAATCTCGATGGATGGCAAGCCGTCGGCCGCAAAACCAGGAAGCCTCCGCAAGTGAAGCGTACCGTGATTACTGGAAGTGGCTCATTCGATCATGAACTACAAACTGTAGAGCGAGTGCGTAAGATACACGCGTGTTTTTTCAAACCGGAAACAACGCCGGAAGTAATAAAGTCATTTATGCAGAGGAAACAACCTTGCGACGACTACTATGTGGAGAAACTAAAGCTGACCCATAACCACTATTCTTCATTTGCCCTCACTGTACCGAGTAGCCATTTTGCATTCTTTATGTCAGCTGAGAACTGGCCGGCCCGAACAGAAGTTAGTGAGTGGTTTCGGAGGAGCGGCGGGCGCGCGGGAGGCACGCCCAGACACCCGCGCTGTCGCGCCGCTACTGACAGCAAGCCGCCTGTCCAACAATAAATCATTACTTACTATATGTCATCAAAACATACGGTGCATAACTAATAAGACAAAAAAGCTCGAAGTATTGCTGACAAAGGAATTATCCTGCGATGTATTAGTCATTACTGAACACTGGCTCCGAAGCCATCAATTGGATTCCGTTACATTATGTAACTTTGATTTAATATCGTATAGCTGTAGAAAACAAATTGCGCATGGTGGAAGTTGCATCTACGTGCGGACAGGTATGAAAGTTGTCAATAGACAAGACTACTGTGATTTATCACAGGAACAAATATTTGATGTTTGCGCTGTGCATATCTTAGAAGAAAATCTTCTAGTGGTAGGAGTATATCACTCAGACAAGACGAACCTTTCGGATTTTCTCAGACTGTTTGAAAACCTTCTCTTTAAAATAACTATGGATGATCTGAATTGTGTTATTATGGGCGATACAAATATTGATTTTTCGGTAACTTCTAACGCCAAAAAACGGCTAGTTGACGTAATCTCTAGCTACAATTTCTCACAATTGGTGGATTTCCCCACCCGCGTGGATGGATGCAGTAGTACTATCCTAGACCATGTATATGTAAATATCCATATGGAGCGTGTAAGGAACGTAGTGGGCATCGACACTCATATCAGTGATCACTCAGCTCAGCGGCTGTCAATTACTAAAAACGTGACACCAGCAACTACCGTCCGTTTGGCCCGCAACTTCAACGCAGTTAACAAAGCTAACTTTATAAATGCACTGGAGTCAGTCGATTGGGCGGAAATTATAGAAAAAAGTAGCGAGAGGAGACAGTCGTTGGCTGCTTCCCTCACGAATATTTTAATAAACAAATTTGACATATGTTTCCCTATCAAGAAGCAACCGGTTTTTAATAAACGACAATGGATTGATTCAGATATACATAATTTAAAATGGTTATTATTTGACTTACTTCAATGCAAAAAGATTTTTCCCTCTAATGAAGACTTAGTTAAAAAATGTGAAGAATATTCTTATAAATACGAAATGAGTTTAAAAGAAAAACGCTTTAATTATTATTCTAATGTGATCCGAGCCCACCCGAACAAGTCTAGGTGTATGTGGCGAGTTGTTAACACTGAACTAGGTCGAACGAGACGTGAACGAGTCGACTATACCGACCTCGTGCGAGACGAGTTAGGTCAGCCGTTCGCGACAAAACAACAGTTGGTGGATGCGGTAAACCACGAATTCGTGATCGCGGCGAGTAGATGCGGCGCCCCGGCTGCCGACGGAACCAGAGCCTTGGCTACTCTAGCCTCTAAATCATCAGCCAGTGATGTCTCGATTAGAGTAAAACTGTTCACTCCCTCTGAAATATTAACAATCGCTACAACACAAATTGCCCCGAAAAATAGCACTGACATATACGGTTTATCCGCCAACCTCATAAAGACTGCTATTAGACCTCTTGCGTGGATTATTACGTACATGTTTAATTTGTCTATTCGGGAAGGAGTATACCCAGTGGAACTAAAAAAAGTAAAAATAAGCCCTCTCTATAAGGGTAAAGGTAAAAAGACCGATATTAAATCGTATCGTCCCGTATCCCTCGTCCCGGCTATAAGCAAACTGCTTGAAGTCGGATTAAATAATAGACTTCTGACGTTTATAGCGAGCCGCGACGTTCTTACAGATAGACAATATGCTTATCGTGCGGGGCGTGCGACGACCGATCTGGTGCGCGAGGTAGTGTGGCGGGTGTTGAGCGCGCGCGAGGCGGGACACCATGTCGCTTTGCTGTGTTGCGACCTCTCGCGCGCGTTTGATACTGCAGACCCTGCTCTTATAGCAGACAAGTTGCAGTTTTACGGTATCCGGGGACCAGCTCTCTCCTTATTATTCTCGTTTATGTCCAAAAGGACACAAGTAGTAGTAGGTGATAGAGGTCGAGCGATCTCTACCGAGATGCAAAACGAAATGGGAGTTCCACAGGGGTCCTGTCTGTCGAATTCTTTGTTCAGCCTCCTGCTCAATGATCTACCTGGCGCCATCGAAAACGCGGAAATATATATGTATGCAGACGATGTAGCCACTAGTTGTCAGCTACAATGTCAAGTGAATTCGGTTGTGCAGAGTCTGGACAGGTGGTTCCGATCAAACGGGTTGGTGCTGAACAGAGAAAAAACATGTTATATGACTTTTGGTCTGAATGGCAAATCCTCGCGACCTTACAGGGTGGTTGTCGCAGATGATGTTATTAAACAAGTCAATTGTGCAAAACTTTTGGGATTTTACATCGATAGCGGGTTATTGTGGGACACACATATAAATGAGTTGTGTGGAAAACTTGGACGTACGAGCTACGCGTTGCGCAGGCTCGCTAGTACAGCGTCCCGAACTGTTGTGCGATCTTGTTACTTCGCGACCGTCCACAGCGCCCTCACATACGGTGTGGAGCTGTGGGGCCGCGCTGCCGATACTAACAGAGCATTCATAATGCAAAAGCGAGCGGTGCGTGCAATAGTTGGAGTCCCGGACGATTTCTCTTGTAGAAACCTCTTTAAGGAGCTAGGAATCCTCCCCCTACCGTGCGAACTTATCTACCAAGTAGCTCTGTACACTCACACGCACATAAATAAATTTCGTCGTAGGGGTGTAAATCCATTGGTAGCTTTGAGAAGTGATAAATATAAAGACCGTTTGGTGACACCTTCACATAGGCTGAGGAAATCTGAGCGGTCTGTCTTTGTAATGGGACCTTCGGTGTACAATAGACTACCTGCGATAGTACGAGATGCAGCCTCCATTAGGGTGTTTAAAAATAGATTAAAAAAGTGGTTATTAGAACACGTCTTTTACAGCATCAACGAATTTTATAAATTACCCGAAGTAATGTAATTATAGAACTATTTATATTTAATAGAACAATATAATTAATTATTATGATAAATTTTACGCAATTTTTTTGACTTGTAACAATGTGTTATGAATAAATAATTTGTATTTTGTATTTTGTATTTGTATTCATCTTCTGTTATAACACTGCAATGATAAAAATACTGCGAAAATATAAGTACTCTGCATATCCTTGAATGATTTGAAGGCATGATAAAAAATATATTTAGTGTAATAATTATAATATTTACATCATATTTAAATTCAGAAACAAAACGTTCGTCGTATATAAATCTAGAACGCAAATGCAGGACTCAAATAACTAACATCGTATTTGAAAAGTATTCCAGCAGAACATTAGTTCTGCTCATTAAAATACCAGCAGGGGCTGATTCCACTTACTAAATTTTGCTTTTACTGCAATCAAAACGTATCTGAATGATGGGTTTCATACGTGCTATTATTCTGCTATTGAAAAACAGTCCGGCTGCAGTTACGTTTCTATTGACGCCTGCGATCTTCAATCAAAAGTTTATATTCTTTCAACTCGATAGATCATGAGCGCGATACTACTCGTAACTCATATTCGTGTAGAGTAGAGTTTAAAACATAATATCTAGTATATAGTAGCGTATAAGATAACGTTACGTTTCAATTTGTATATAGACATACATGGCTTTTTGAATAATTATCGAATGACAACCGAAGTCGAACTGCAGTTGTAGATAGACTGTTGAACATTGTGATATATTAGAATTGGCCTCAGTTTTAGTAAACATACATTCACAGAGAAAATATGTTAAAATTGTACCTGTTGAGTTATTTTCAACTTATGGTGCTTTATGAGGCACGCGACTTATTATAAGATTCCTTGACGTTGATAAAGTTTGAACGTAATACATGAAATAAGTTTTCCTGTTTTATACAATCAAATGGCGAGCCGAGTAAGTTGTGCGTTTGATGTGCACTACACTTGCTCTGCCATGTGATTCTCTAATAATTCGTCGATGCGCTCGTCTACGAGCTCACCGATGTCAAATACTTTGAGATATCGCTCTTGTACATAAGGTTGTTTTTTCAAAGTTTCTTGTTATCTCGTCATTTGCTTCATGGATGTTAAGATGTAAAGATGCAACGATGTTTGCTCTTAGAGAATCGCATGGCTGGACAGTTATAGTGTCACCTGGTACTTAGAACAGAGGCCATAGCACAAACAATTTGCGAAAAAGTATTAATATCGTAAGTGTCAATGCGTCACGCTTCGTCGTACAAACTATGAGTTATCTATATTACCCTAGATACATGACAGATTGTACTGTGTCACGTGAAAGACACGTTACGCTACACTTAGTACACGTAGTTATTCGTGCTAGGTCCACTATAGTTTACTCCGGAAGGGACGGAGTTAATTCCTCCACCGTTGTGTTGTGAATCGTAACGGGCGAGGAAACACGACTTACTAGTTGGTCTTTGCAAGAGGCCGTCTTGGCTGGTACTACCGCAGTGACAGATATTTTCCAGCGAAATAATAATAATATTTATAATATAATAATAATAATATTTATTTAATTCAATTAAGTGTAATTCAATTAAAATAATTAAATTACTGGACGAATGGATCTAAAAACCAGGAGTGACGAGCACAGTGCAAGCTCCAGATAGCACTGCAGTTGTCATAGTAAACGTGGTGCTTACCATGCGCACGATTTGTCATCACGACGTCTCGTTACTGCCGTGCGATCTCTAATGATTCGTCGATGTGCTCGTCGACGAGCTCACCGATGTCAAATACTTTATGAGATATCGCCCTTGTACATAAGGTTGTTTTTCCAACTGTTCTTGTCATTTGTTTCACGGATGTTGTCAAAGATGCAACGATGTTTGCTCTTAGAGAATCGCACGGCTGGATAGTCCAAATAAATAAATAGGGAATATTCATTTGCTTATATATATTTGAGTATGAATACCGTCTTTACATACGTATGTATGTTTCTGTCTTTGTTCCACATTCTAAGCACAGTTCTAAAGTACGAATAACAAAGTAGAATCGTTTCATCTCGATGCTAAAAATAAAAGTTTTAAAACGGTCATTTCACGCTAGATCCGTCCTAGTGGCCTACACCCGCTATCTTAGAAAAGTACATTTGAACGGTATAGTAGAAATTTGGATATACCTCGTGCTGGAATGGAAAAAGAGTTCTAGTTTAATACAAATAAACAGACCAACGAACATGCAGATTGAAGGTATGGTATCTATTAAATACTTTTTAGCTGACGTCCAAAAAAGAAAGAGGTTTTCTTCAAGTCATAGTATTTTTATATAGACCATGCATTACTTTGTACTAGATAATGTGAATTTTGTTGTTTTTGTTGTAATTATCAATACAAACAAATAAATTAAGTAAGTATCTGTTTCTAATGCCTAAATAAAAACTTATTAGTATAAGAAAGTATGTACGGTGCTAATAACAATACATTTTTTTCATATATTTGTATGTTTGTTTCCAGGAAGGCTCGTGTCCCAGCCGTGGGTACACAAAGAGCTGATGTAGGCGTCTAAAACGCACTTACGAACGTGAATGATTAATTAAATCTACATTACATACAAAAAGACTCTATTGCTTTGTTTAAATAAATAGAGCGTTTAGCCGAAACGAACTGGCAAGAAACTAGGGCTATTTTTTTCAATTATCTTTTTACTAGGTTAAGAAAAATGTACAACATAATCAACACATACGCACTTAACTAATCAAAAACTCTTAGACAATACAGGTTCAGCTTGCTACTTGAAATGTACATTTCAAGTGTCTACAGCTGAGCAAGCTTGAACAAGTAACTGGAACAAAGCTAAGAGCGCCAGCTACTCGTATCTCTACTCTAGTCACGGCAGCTATCGGACCCATCTTACGCCGCTCGTGGATGCAGCCAAGATTTTAAAACCGTTTTAGATAGAAAAGTATAGAGGATTTTGTAATCAGACGTCTTCCTTGTTCCAGTTTTAGCTTTGTTATCAATGAAACTCCTTTCTGTTGAATTGAAAAATTCCAACAAAGTTCTCGTAGAAGCGCTCATTGTAGAACATGTTAGTAAAATGTAGAAGTTGTGATAAACAATAGGTACGGTACTTTTAGAATACAATGTAATCATAGCCTTCCTGTGTGTTACCAGTGATGGCTTATGGCACTGAAACGTGGTCTCTTACTGTGGGCCTCATAGATAAGCTCAAAGTCGCACAACTAGCTATGGAGAGGGCTATGCTCGGGGTTTCTCTACGTGATCGAATCAGAAATGAGGAGATCCGTAGAAGAACGAAAGTCACCGACATAACTCAGAAGATTAGCCGGTTGAAGTGGCAGTGGGCAGGGCACATAGCACGCAGAACAGATGGCCGATGGGGCCGAAATGTTCTGGAGTGAAGACCACGGACCGGCAAGCGCAGCGTAGGTCGTCCACCGACACGGTGGACAGACGACCTGATGAAGGTCGCAGGACGACGTTGGATGCAGGCCGCTTCCAACCGGTCCTTTTGGAAAATCATGGGGGAGGCATATGTTCAGCAGTGGACGTCCTACGGCTGACATGATGATGATGATGATAGCCTTCCTTCGTAAGGTGTATTGACGAGCATACAACGTACAAACAAATATTTTAGTTATAACTTCCAACAAGTTGTCACCTATGTTGTCAAACATGATCTTAACCATGATAATACCTATACTGGTAGGTATATAAAAAAATTTTGACTTCAAACTGGAAAGTCCAGAAAAACTTTATACTAAAAGGACAAAATAATAAAAATAAATACTGTTTTTCTTCCCTGGCACTTAAAACAGTCGCTTACAAAACTTTTTACCATTTTACATCTCCGTTGCACCGTTGAAAAGAACTTGCATAAATTTTTAAAACCGGCACGTTTTGTACTCAAATAAAGAATTTATATACATTATGCATCCAGCCATAATTTAAAATAGCAGATTCCAAAATGGCGTCCAATATGGCGGACGCACGTGGCGGTGAATACAGCAGATAGTATCTAATGCACTAACGAGTGGCATTTGTTTACGTTTGAATACAGAAACGCTTGGGTAAATTTCACAGGACAGAATCGTAGACTTTAGCTTTGTGTTCAGTGTACGGGTGATAAAGGAATCTCGTATAAAGTGCTCGGGAATTGTTACTCTCTACACTTTGACATTAGTGTGCATAATGGACCTTGTTGGCTTTTATTTTCGTTTATGTAAGTAATCACCCAATTCTTTTCGAAATCTCTATTAGTGGAATTAATTCGAATTTATTTTCCATTTTACAGAATCAAGAAATATCGTTTTTGCGCTCTCCTTGGAAATTCATTCTAGGCAGTATAGTTATACGTCCACCACTTCAGTAAAACGTTAGTTAGACAGAACAGTGACTTACGACGGGGCTTTTTAGTTACAATGACATGATTCTGACCATTTCAATACAAATTCATCTTCACAAATCGTACTATGATATACATCTACACCAATATTATTAAGAGGAAAGATTTGTTTGTTTGTTTGTGTGTAATGAATAGGCTCCAAAACTACTGGACCGATTAGAAAAATTCTTTCACTATTAGTATCCTACATTTTCCCTTATGAACATAGGCTATATAATATTTTCAAAAAAGTTAGGGATCCGTATGAAAACTTCGATAATGTAACCCAAGGTGTAAAAGAAATACCCAAAAAGTCCTTATATCGCTTACGCTGCTCAAACTATTGACCATATAATATTTGTCTATGCTTTTGAAATTAGTGCAAAGTGATGTAGGTACTACAGGGGGCCGATTCCACTAACTAAATTTCCGATTTCACTAACGAAATGTGTTCCAACTGCTATCGAACCGTAGCTGATTTACACAGACGCTAACTCATATTTGTGTTTAGTATTTCAATATTACATGGTAGCACATAACGATACGTTTACGCGACGTTACGTTTCAATTTGTCTACATAAATAGTAGAATGGCTTTTTGGGTAATTATCGGATGGCAGGATACCGGAGTCGAACTGCAGTTGAAACGGGGTAAATTGTTAAAGTTGTGAAACAATTCAAAATTCAAAATTCAAAATTCAAAAATTATTTATTCAGTTTAGGCATCATAGACACTCTTATGAACGTCAAAAATTTTTAAATGATTCTACCGCTGTCTTCGGAAAAGAACCACCGCCGAGAAGAAGCAGCAAGAAACTCGTGTGCCATTATTTTTTCAAGTCTTTGTACATTGAGGTTACATATGAGTAGTATTAAAATAACAAATTTATTCAATAGTTGGCTATTAGGCAGAAGTGGAAAGCTTCCAGGCATCTTTGTCTTCTAAGTAGTGACTCAATTTATAATAGGCTTTTTTCATTAGTATATTTTTGACACGTAACTTGAATTTCCCTTCAGTGAGCTCAGTAATGTCTTTCGGGATTTTATTATAGAAACGTACACAATTGCCTAAGAAGGACTTATTTTTAGTTTTCGTGAGTCTAAATTTAGATACAGCTATCATATCCTTATTTCTAGTATTAATATTATGCATATCACTATTTATTCTAAACTTCTTTATATTTTTACGAACGTACATTATATTTTCTAGGATATACAAAGATGGAAGAGTTAATATATTAATTTCTTTGAACATTTGTCTTAAGGATTCGCGGGGACCCATTTCGTAGATGGCTCGAACTGCCCGCTTTTGCAATATAAAAACTGTCTCTATGTCCGCCGCTGACCCCCACAGCAGGATACCATATGACATTATGCTGTGGAAGTAAGCAAAGTAGACCAGTCGAGTAGTAGCTATATCTGTCAATTGCCTAATTTTATGAACCGCATATGCAGCTGAGCTCAGTCTTCCAGATAGTGCATCAATATGAGGACCCCATTGTAATTTAGAGTCTATGCTAATACCTAGAAAGACTATTGCCTTGTCAATTTTCAATTTATTTCCGTCGAGTAATACGTTTGGCTCTATATGTCTTACATTAGGCATGGAAAATTTTAAACATTTCGTTTTCTTTGCGTTGAGAAGCAGGTTGTTTGCGACGAACCAATTTGAAACAATAGTTAACGCGTTGTTGACTTGAACTAGTTCTCTAGCTTTCCTATCTACTTTAAAAATCAGAGAAGTATCATCCGTAAAAAGAACTATGTCAGCAAGGCCCTCAACCATATGTGGTAAGTCATTGATATATGCTAAGAATAAGAACGGACCCAAGATCGACCCCTGTGGAACCCCCATTCTAACCAAAGATCCAGAAGATGTCACGCCATTTATGCCAACTTTTTGCTGCCTATCAGATAAGTATGATTCTACAAGATTCAGAGCAGCTCCACGAATTCCATAGTGGTGTAGCTTATAAATTAGAGTGCGGTGCTCTACACAGTCGAAAGCTTTGGAGAGATCACAAAATACGATACGCCAATGGCATCCTGTGAGCTCTCCCAAGCCTCCAGCACATGCTTGACTAACTGGACTCCTGCATCTGTTGTTGATCTGCTTTTCGTGAAACCGAACTGATTTTCGTGTAAAATCCTATGTTCATTAAAATGAGACAAGAGTTGTTGAAGCATTATCTTTTCGAATATTTTGCTCAAAGCCGGAAGCACAGAGACCGGTCTATAATATGAGGGGTCGGCCTTACTACCTGATTTGAAAATAGGGGTGATTTTACTCATTTTCATTAGGTCAGGAAATGTACCTCTATCAATACATAAATTAAATATGATCATCAAATGTGGCCCTATAACTTCTATTATTGACTCTAGCATTTTTACGGATAATCCCCATAAATCCTCTGTTGCTTTGACGTTTAAACTTTTAAATGTTTTTATTATTTCAAAAGTAGATATATGTCGGAACCTAAACTCAGGAATTTGGAGCGGGAAGTTGTCTTTCAGAAAGCCCACTGCAACACAAGGGCAAGAATCAAGAGATTTGGTGACTTCTAGTGGTATGTTAGAAAAGAAATTTTCAAATGAATTTTGGTTATCTATTTCTAGCACATATTCTGAATTAAAAGATTTACTTTTGCCGGTCTCTGTATTAATAGTTTTCCAAACTGTTTTAATTTTGTCATTAGATTTTCGAATTTTATCCCTTATAAACAAAGCTTTTGCGCGTTTGCATACTGACTTAAAAACTTTTGAGTAATTTCTTACATAATCATGAAAATCTTTACTAGAATTAACTAGAGTTAAAGATTTTTTGTGATATAACTCAAACATTATGTCTCTACTTTTTCGAATACCTCTAGTTGACCAGTCACCAAATTGTAACCTACCGTTGAGCTGCAGTTTTTTCTTCGGACAGATTTCATTATATTCTGTACTTACTAATGAAAATAATGTACTATAAATGTCATGTGGATCTTCAGAAGTGAATTCCACCAGTCTAAGTTTCAACTCTATATTTTGTTTAAGCTTTTCTAGTTTACCTTTTGTTAGCGGCCTATGTTCGATAATGGTATTTTTCTTAGTTCTCCCGATTTCGAATTTGATAGCGAGGCCATTGTGGTCTGATCTAACTCCCACCATTACTGATTTTTCTGTAGTCTTACAGTTTGAAAAAATATTATCAATGCAGGTGGATGAAGAGTCGGTTACTCTAGTTGGCTCACTGAACAAAAAATTCAAATTAAAAGATTTAAACAAAGAGATAAGATTAGTTTTATCAGTTGAATCTACCAAAATATCAATATTGAAGTCACCGCATACAATGATTGATTTATTGCTTTTAGTTAGTCTCTTGAGTACACATTCCATTATGGACATAAAATTACAGAAATTAGATGCTGGTGGCCGATATACACACAATAATATATGACTTTCCAGTTCTGCACAAGCAATTTCGCAGACACGTTCAACAAAAAAACCTACTATGTCAGACCGTTCCTTAAATTTTATGTTTCTTTTTCAAAGAATAATACACCCTCCCCCTTCAGCAGATATTCTGTTGAACGCACTGGCTACCTCAAAATGTGTAACATTAAATAACATTTTATCTGGTTTTAGCCACGTTTCTGTAAAGCCTAATACATCAAATCTATGTTCAATTCAATAAAACTGCCCCCCAGTTTAAAAGAAGACGTCAATATCTTAGAAGAAGTCCACGTTACTACATGTCTAACTATTACATTTATGACACAATATAATACTTTTTCATTTAAAAATATGTAATAGTGATGAAAGCAGGTCTCGGCAAACGTAGTGTAGGACGTCCTGAGGCACGGTGGAGTGACGATCTGCGCAAGACGGCTGGCAAAAACTGGATGCGAGAAGCCCAAGATAGACCTAAGTGGCGTGCAATTGGAGAGGCCTATGTCCAGCAGTGAACTGCTACAGGCTGATGATGATGATGATGATGACGAAAGCAGGCCACATAGTTCGTATTGGCATTAATCCTTATAGACTCTTATAACAAAGGGGAAAGATATATGATTGTATGTTTCTTTATAATGGATACATGTAAAACTACTGAACCGATTTAAATAATTCTTTCACGAGTATAAAGCTACATTATGTCTTAGTAGCATACGCCATATTTGATTCATCCTCATCATCATCCATCACCACGCGGCTGAAATCGCGGAGCGCAGCTAGTATCCAAAACAGATATTACGGGTACCTCCTTGCTCCATCCCGTGCGATTTATACGCGTATAATGTGATAAATTGAATGAATTTTTAGAGCAGGAGTACTCTTTTTGAACGAGTTCGTCCGGAGAAATACTGTCACCATACCTATTTCTTCCATTAAGTAGTAATATTCGCATTACTGTGTTCCGGTTTAATGGGTATGATTTCCGGTGAAATTGCAGACACATAAGACATAACAACTTTATGCCTCGGGTGTAATAGTTGCAGTACAGCCGTGCGATTCTCTTATGATTCGTCGACGAGCTCACCGATGTCAAATACTTTATGAGATATCGCCCTTGTACACTAGGTAGTTTTTTCAACGTTTCTTGTCATCTTGTCATTTGTTTCACGGATGTTGACAAAGATGCAACGAAGTTTGCTCTTAGAGAATGGCACAGCAGTTCGTCACTTTGATGGGGAATTCAAATGATATAGGCAGATGTTATTGCTTGACACCTTGTACTTGTTCCGTAACATAATAACATAAAAAAGTTTTGAGAGATCATAAATTATTGCCATACTCGTATTATGTTGGACCTAATTCTGAGCGAAGAGACGCTGATTTTTGTAGGTAACCAGAGTTTATTTACATATAAGTAAAGTTCGATAATTAAGGCATAATAATATATTCAATAAATATTTTGTACAAGCAACTACCCGCGACGTTGTTTGCGTAGTAGGCTCGGACTTCGACCTCACAATAACCTCCCATCTTTCCTTATGTTAAGAACATAAAAAAATATTAAAAAAAATAAGAAGAAAAAAGGTCCTTCTACAAAGTATTAGGAATCATTTAAAAAAGATTAATGAAATCGGTAAAGCCGTTTTCAAGACTGATCAGGAAAAATAGAGGTTCCTTTTTTTATATTAGACTAGCAACTGCTCGCGACTTCGTTCGCAATATAAGCTCGGCCTTCGGCCTCGCCATAGCCTCGCGTTTTTTCTTGGTTTTCCTTTCATAAGAACCTTCTCGTTACAATAATTAACTCAACCACAAAAGAATTAGCGAGATTGGTCCATCCGTTATCAAGTTATAGCGTGACCAGGAGAAATAGGGGTTCATTTTTATATATTAGAAATAAGATTAAAAAAGTGCAATGATATCTATCATTGCACATTTTGAAATGCAACAACTGTATCACTTTTATAACTAAAATACGCTAATGAAAAGTAAATTTAAGAACTCTACCTTCCACCAGACCGTTATAGATCACATCTACTATTCCTTTCACACACTGAAAAAACACGTATGTACAAAAGGGACGAAACAATTGTTTCTCACCCATCTAATCTATCTAGACTCATCGACCATTAGGGGGATATTTGCAAGGATCGTAACTTACGAGCCTTATTTGGGTTTGAAGTATAATTTATTATGTTCAATTCTATTCGTTTCTGGGAAAGGTTAAGCAATAAATTGGACGCAGCTGCGTTACGGACATAAGCCGGAATTAGGTAACAAAAGAGCCGATTTGTGAGATGTTAGGTAGAATTTGTTATCGTTAGTTTTTGTGTTGTTTCGATTGTGCTAGAACCTATCCTCTTTCCCGCTCCGAAATAACGAACATTTATTAAGCCCTGAACATTCACCTGATTAAATAACAGAAAATATAAATGAATGCTTTCTTTCTTAATGGCAAAATGAAAGCATACCAGTTAAGTCTACATAATATGCTATCATAATGAGTGCTTCGTGATATTTAAACATTGAATTGAAAACAGCTATAAAACTCTTAGACTACCATAATACTGCAAGACCTGGTCACCATGAGCCTGTGAATGACTACTGCGTGCATTGAGCTATTATTTTTATCTCAACATTTCGAACGGTTTTCAGTGTTTATGGTCACAGATTAGATAATAGGAAGTTATTACCTATTTCTTTGCATAACGTGTTCCATAGCTTGATCTGTAATAATGTATACATTGCTCGATGAGATGGTAGCACAATGCCGTTCTAGATTATAAAATTCATGTCTTAAATGTACTTCGATTAAGTTTATGTAGATTTTTAAAAACCTCACAATTTGGTAGTAGACTCAAAGTAGGTACCTACAAGTACCTTGTAGATTTGTTGAAAGGAACGAGATACCCTCGACAAACCACTTATGGTTTATTGGTTATTATTAAGTGTACGTAAACTTTGTGATAAGACAAATAAACCAAAAAAAATGTCAAGATACATATATAATAGCTTGAGGTAACTTTTTGTTACATTCTTAATATATTGAGGTGCGCTTTGATAAGAAACCAAACCAAGACGCCAGTATATGTATAATAGTATATTTTATGCAAGGCGATAAGTTAGAGAAAGTGTTCTCTGTAGATTTGTGATTCTGCTTTGATTTATCCATTACTTATGCTTTATGCTTTACTTTATTGTTTTTTTCTCATGACGTGGCGACAGCGAACACGGTAGTGAGTTGAAATGGCTTGGTAGCGACCTTAATCAGATTTTTATTCTTACTACCGATATTTTTAGGTTAGCCCGTTGACTCACGATTCACCATATTTGGCCAATAATACAACCTATTTTTCCAGAAACTGCAACGTGTGTGGTTAATAATTTAAGTTTGTTAATGTATTATATTAAAACAGATAAAGTTTTATTTAAAACCTTATAAACTATGTGAATGCTGCTCCTACACTAGTTAATTACAATATCGAAACACGAGACGCACTGCACGTTTCGCCCAATAATTAACTCATTAAAATATCCGATGATATTAATAGCCATTTATACTCACTGGTGTAATTAATCAAACCATATGCTTGCATAGGGAGAACAACCGGGTGGTAATTTAAATTTGCGATCAGATTTTGTGTTTAACTTTGTTTACGGACACTTGCACGAAACCAATTATAAACATAAAACATAACATGACATAACAACATAAAAAAATCATATATTGACTATAATAGGTATATATTATAATATACAGGGGTACTGGTAATCAATTACATCCTTTTAAGAGCATATTCTGTACATGAAAACAAAAATCATTTGTTCTACGACTTTCAAAAATTCGTGTTTTTTTTTCTTCCAAACCAAACTTAAAAAAATTATTTGACCGGTAAACATAATTAACACTATGTAAAAATCGCGCGTGCAATGCCTTTTTTACAAGCCCCGGCCGGCGGCGCGCCACCTGTTCAAGTCAAGGTCGTCGTAGCCGTGCTACGCTACGACGCGCTGTTAACTACATGCATGGCTACACGTAGATGAATGAAGTGGATGCGATGTAAAGTTATGAAGTGTAAGAGAGAATCTCAAAAACTTAAAAAAAATATTCTTGGAAATTTATTTAGTTTTGGGAAAAGTTCTAGAACAAAAGTTGTTTGTTTTGATGTACAGAATATGCCCTTAATAGGATGCTAATTGATTACCAGTAGCCCGGTATAATAGAGTAGAATTATAAATATATAATAATAATAGAGTACAATTAAGTTTTGAAGCTTCTGGTCCTCGACGTAGTAATACAATTTATTTGGAAACCAACGCCTTCTCCCATTTTTGATTCTAGTTAACAAAAATTATGTCAATGCAGAGATATAAAGTAAAATAGAAATTGAGCACTCCAATATTGTGTCTTGATGTAAGGTTGTAATTGTTAACGCCTCAAGTAATTTATTAATTTATTTTGAATTAAGCTAGTTAGGGCTTAATGCCTGCTAGCGATTGAAAGCGTTGGCCAAAATGTAAGTTACTGTGAGGCTACGCTTGAACCTGGTTTCACTTTGGTGGTTTCTGTTTTTTGTCATCAATGTAAAAAGTAAAATAAATGACTTTGTCGTGAGTTTACGGGTGCATAAAAGTCTTCTTGTCTTATTGTTTTATCTCTATTGTCTTTTAGTCTCTCTTTGATGTTAAAGACCTTGTTAGTTTTTGATTGATTTATTCAATTCAATTACAATAAATAAGATAGTAACTATATTATATATACATATATTTTTGAAATTAGTAGAATTCGCAGGTCTTGAATAATTGTAATGTAATAATTTATATATCCATTTTTCCATTCCATGGAATCCTAACGTGTGGGTACGAGAGAGAGTAATCTATCTAATAACTTTAAACGAGCAATTCTATTATATATATATATATATATATATATATATATATATATATATAGTGTATATTGACTCAAAAGGTGGAGCCACTTTTCTTACCATTCGTTACTGGATCAACAATTTACGGTGAGAGGACTATATATAATCTGAATCTAAAAAACGGCTCCAACGATCTCCATGCGTATGGAGAGGGGTTCGAAGGCGATAAATCCATCTAGCTAGATTTAATATTAATCGTCGTTTTATCCGTGTTTTCGGGGAATTAAAAACTGCTACAATATCATTATGACTACTAGGGCCATCAGCTAAAGCAACACTAAAGCTTCTTGACAATAGATGGCGTTGTTAAGCAACATTTAGCCAATGAGTGTTTGGTTTGAGGTTAGACCAAGAAAATCAATTGATTACTTACAAGCAAAGCTCGGTCATCTAGGCACTAGGTGTTTTTTGCCATAGTTTTATTCAGTAGGTGATTTCAGTCATGTGATGTCATTTCAGTAATGAAATCTTATATACTCTTTTCAAATGCCCAGTTTACGTGCTGCAAATTAATTATATTTACCTACATTTATATGAAACCAGCCTTCTACAACGTATCAGGAAACTCGAAAAATAGAGGCATTAAATCGGTAAAGTCATTCTGAAAATATGGCGCGACCAAGTGAAATAGGGATTAATTTACATATAAGGTATTTGTCAATTAGTGCACAATGTTAAACAGGGTGGTTCGGAATCGATAACATAAAAGTAAAAGAAGAATTACATATTTTTTATTGTTATGAACCCAAACTAACCGCTTCGCGACTAAGAGCCATAGTGCGACTGAACGCACGACTCGACGCACCGCTACATCACAGAATGGATAGCAGTAACTACGCGAGACATACCTAGCTGCTTAGAATAGGTACGACGTGCGAACGTTGACCCGCCCGGGCCCGCCGTCCGTCGGCAGTAGGTGCATAGACATCAGCTGCGTAAACACGTAAACATTCCCGAGTAGATAGGTCCGTACGTGGTTGTATCTATTCTAAGTGGGTAGGTATATGTCTCACTTAGTTACTGCTGTTCAGTCGCGCAATGGTTGTTAGCTGCAGAGCAATAAATATGGGTTCATAATACTCGTAATAAAAAAAACATGTATTTTTGTCTTTCACTATAATGACCAGTTATCGATTACAAACCATTCGATATTGTGCACTAATATACAGGGTGTTTGGTAGATGGATCGACATACCAAATGAGCGTGTTCGGGGGCCCACTTGGAGAATACAAGTTGGCCAAAAAAAATCCCAGACCCCCCAATTTCTTTTAACTTTTTTTTGTAAATTTTCCCTTTTTCTCCGAAATCGTACCTATTTACCACCATAACATTTGTAAAATCTGTTTTAGACAGGATGTTTTTAGTTGAATTTGGTCTCTATACACCTTCAGGCCAAGCAAAGCAAAATTGAATACCTGGATTTTGAATTAGATTGGCCTGAATTGTATTCTCCAAGTGGGCCCCCGAACACGCTCATTTGGTATGTCGGTCCCTATACCAAACACCCTATATAGATTTGAGATTATCATTTATAAAAATTTACGTCATTAATAGTATTTTTATGCTCACAAGATTAAATACGGCATCAACGATGTATATCGTTATACTATTAGTTAGGAATTTATTAAAATATGTGATTTGATCAAATTTTGTGACTCATACGAACGATAGCCTCGAGTCTGATAATGACTAAGCCAGTAGTATCTAAAGCCATTGAGCCAATACTACGAGTATTTTATGTATAAATTTAGTTCTTTATACTTTACGTTGCAAAGAATCACAGTCCACCAAAAATCTAAATATCTTACATAGTCTACTACACCAATACCACTATTTATAAGCCTTTGCCTATTACACTGCAGTTTTATCCGAAGTTTACTATCCCTCTCGGGGGGTGTAAAATGTAACGAATGCTGCAAGCTCAGGAGTTCTCGTTACCATTCCAATGTAGTTTCGATGGAGAACAAATTTTGAAAATCAATCAGTTTCGTATGTTTACGATGTTGAAGTTTGCAGCGTTTGAGAGCTGGTGTATCCAGTTTTGAATTTTACATCACACGTGTATTTTGACTGTTAATAGAAAATCTTTTGTTATGTGATTCTTTGTGGGTGTAAGATCCATTATTATAATTCTCATTCTACTGCTATGTATAAGACGATTCTTAAAACCCTAAAGAGGGATCCCAATAATCTATCTATCCACAGTTTTCCTTACTACCGATAGAAATTTGACATAACGTCCATACAAATAGTGTCAAATATCTATCTCTAGTAAGGTAAACCGCCGATAGATAGATTATTGGGATCGACCGTTAGACCTTTTTTCAGTTCCGCTAGATAAAGACAGAGTAGGTTAGCTTCATGTAGCAACAGTGAAGTAAAAAATAATGTATTTAGTTTAAACAAAAAACATAAGTACACAAACAAATATCGAGTAACGTTGACACATGCAGAAATTTATAAAACTGCATTGCAGATATCAACGCCTTCCCTTTTGCTCACTAGAGGCGTTAGCCATAACCATAGAGGAAACTAACCTCTTTCTCTACACATGAATAGGGGTCCATCTATACAACAAGAGTATCTGGCTTCATTCATGATTTATAGGTTCCATAAGAACTGCTTCTGGGGATTTTACGTTTTCTGGATAGCGTTGTTAAATTAAACGAACTGATATTTTATGATAATACAACTCTATCAGTATTCTTCTCTCTATAGAGGTTGGACCTATGACCTCCATCAATTTCAATACCAGAATCTCTTCTTTTTGTTTCACCCTTGATTTTCCTATGTCAATCGAAACTTTCCCTTTATTTTCATATTTAACATACCTGCTGGCCAATTCCAAGATGAGGTTCAATACGAAAATACATAAAGTTTTATTAAAACAGATTACAATGGCAAGCGAATGTAAATGCGTGATCTATAATTATTTACAAATATTTTACACCTCGTCGAGGACACTGTGACGTTTGGCGGGTAGGCTACTGACCAGCCTTTAATATGGTTAAATGATGTATGTCCTAAAACAACAACCAAGAACTAGGCTTAATAAGTCAATCGAGCACTGGAGCGTTCAGTTGAAAATGCCTAATAAAGTTCACTCATCTAAGTAGTGTCCACAATAAGATTTGTCTATCCTAATTTCATGAATTTGATTTGGTTTGAATATTTTTACAACGAAGTTTCGTTACAAGCTCTTGTGCAGTGATTATCTCGAAAATACTTCTATTCCCAAAATGAATAATTGTTTTATAATTGATATTTATTAAATGCTAATTAGTATCTACATTTTTATTTTCATATATTTTTTAAATAATTCAATTGTAAACGTTGTTTAAAATGAATGATTCGTTTTTCTGACAAATCATTGATTCAAAGGTTTTACTTTGATCGCCACCAATATTTAAGCAGAACAATGCTCAGATCCCAAGAATTGAAATAGATGTTAACAATTACTTTACAATTACTCCCTGGCTAGCGACATTATGTATAAGAAACTCTTGTTTAATTGCAGATGTTTTAGGTCATTACATGTCCAGTGCAACCAAGAACCTTAATCCATGGACATCTGATTCCAAGGGATCATTTCTCCAACGAGGATGGTCATGGGCTATGTGAAAAGACGGGTTAAGCTGAAAGATCTAGGATTGCACTGTGATTGTTACCTGGAGACATATGCCTATCATCCAGTAATTGTTTAACCAAGCGAGCAAAGTCTCCATATCTACCGTGACATATTGACAATTTATATTTCTTCGAATTGAGAACGGTAGTCTGATATTTATAAATTTTGACAGAACGCTAGTTTGTATCAAAGTTATTTTCAAATTCGTATATGGACTTAATTGAATGAGGGTTGTTGATGTTACATTTATAAAACGGGGTGTAATATTAGGTCCGTTGTGATATTATATTAAGAGGTTTTGATTGTACATACTCGTATATCAAAACTGTTATGATAGATTGAGCCCCATACATTTATTCGTTACGAGTATTACATTAAATATAAAAAAATCTGTAAAAACGTGTAATAATACGGCACTTTGCGAAGTTTTACTTAAAGCAAACTAATACGAATTTGCAGCATGAATCGCTCACAGCGGAGCTGGACTTGGCAATCTTAACTGATCAACATGTTAAGCAACGCTTGCTGCGGTCAGGAGTTAGATGGGTGTGAGCTAGTGGCATTGTTCAACTGAGCGCTTCTATGCTTCGGAGAGAACGTTGAGCCGTCGGTCCCGGTTGTTTGTTTTATGTTAACAGTCGTTAGGGTATGACAAAGGCCTTCAGGCGGTGTGAAAACTTCGAAATGGGTTGGCCACTAGCCTATCCACCAAGCCACGTTGGGCGTCCGTGGTGGATTATGGCCTAACTGCTCTCTCTGAGAGTGTGTGAGTGAGAGTGATTTATAGATAGCTCAGATGTATAAGCGTCGGTCGTCTACCACCAATAAGAGTGTCGCTGGTACGAGCTTTACCTTTGGCTTGAAATTTTAGTGAGGTAACAGCGTGAGAAATCCACATAACATTCAATTCATGGTTGTAGGGTAGCAAGAGATACTGTCAGCCTGACTCACTGTCATCCTCAAGATTGGACACATGTCTCTATGCAGCACTTAACGTTGTGTTCTGGCAGCTGTAAGAATTAGTGAGCCAGTTGAAATTCTAGGTCTTGCTTGCTTTTACCTTTGAGCGCTCATCACTGACCAGCCAACTCAGTGTGTCATGGAAAAATGCTATCATAATAATTGTTATGCTTTTGAAATAATATTATTGATAGACTTAGTAGTTCTGCAAACAGAAGAAGACGTGAGAACGGTCTTATCAGTGAAAATTTGCAAAATGCGGTATAACTAATTTAATTGTAAAAAAATCTTCAAAACAATTCAGAAAATTTTAAGAACCGATACTATAAACTAATAAGAAAAACACGTCTTAGAAATTCACAAAATTTTGTAAATATTAATTTCAATAAGGATCTTGACCAATTTTGCTTAAATTGTATATGTTTTTGGCATCAAAAGTTTTCTTGCCGAATATCACCAGAACCGTCCAGTTTTTAAACATCACTACATATCTCGGCAACCACTAGGCCAATTATGCTCATATTCGAAATTCCTCTTTAAAGTAAAATACTAATGTGTGCACCAAATGTTAACGAAATCGGTCAATGAATGGCGCTGCAGTAAACTTCTCCACTTTTTAGAAAAAGTACCCCCCTAAAAAAAAGCCGTCGATAAAAAATATATGGTAACATGCATACCAAGGTTCGTCAAGATTGGTTG
Organism: Selenia dentaria; assembly: GCA_917880725.1. Classification (NCBI taxonomy): domain Eukaryota; kingdom Metazoa; phylum Arthropoda; class Insecta; order Lepidoptera; family Geometridae; genus Selenia; species Selenia dentaria. The sequence goes on along the minus strand of OU862898.1, from coordinate 10,803,566 downwards.
GAAGATGCAACCTGTACAGGAAGACCAACACACAATGTAACAAACATACGGACATACGAAAGTCAATTTAGCCAGTACAAGCAGAGACGCTTCGCTTGCTCGCTCGCTCGTTTAATGCTTACTCCCCTGAACGCACTAAAATTTCCTGTGTCGTGGGAGGCATGGTCACACACATTCACACATCACCACATTCAGACAACTGATATTTCTGATCATCACACAAATATTTGTTCAGGCTGGGAATAAAACCTGGGTCTCCGAACTTAATAAAAAAAATTTTGTCTGTAAAGTCGGTTTGCGGACGATAATATTACGTGATAACGTTATAAGACAAGCCGAACGCTAAGGCCGATCACGCCTCTCTGTCGCTTGTTCCGCGCTCTCGCTTGCAGGCGGAACATAACAATACGTGAGTCATACTTGTGTGTGCGTGCAGCCGGCGTTCATCGATTTATAAGACGTTATCACGTCAAAACTGACATAATAATATATGAAATGTTATGGTGAAAACGTCGAAAGCACCTCTCTTTACTCCTAATGACAGAATATACCGTAAAGATGAAACACTACGTGTTCTCATCACTGGAAATACTTCCGGCTGGTGTACTATAGTTTATTCTGTGCCTTTGTGTCCCGCAAAGCAAACTTCATTAGCCCGGCCGTTCGTGCGGAGAAAAACGGACGCGGATGCGCTAAGTAACATGCAAAGGTTCCGCATGTTTGGGTTTTTTAATAAATAATATTTATTTATGCACGAAGGTAACCTTTATTGTGATATTGACTAATAATAGTAATATTGTTTTATTATATGAGAGTTACGAGATGTTGTTATATTTACATCTATTTGTAGGTTAATTATGTCATTTTTATGATATTAGAAGATGGTACAAGCACGAGGCCCACCTGCTGAAGTGTGCTGTGCTCGTACTCTTGTGACATTACGTTGTTAAGTCTCATTTGTAATATCGCCGGCATCCGTACCATTCAAACCTGATTCAAAAAATAGCGGGAGTATGTACTTCGCCGGACGGACTCATTTACAAAGAGTTCTACTGCTACAAAATAAAGCAAAAATATCATAGAGGATATGTTCACATTTGAGTCAATTCTGTAAGCATTTTCTAAACTAAAAACCTCTAAACTATGTCAGTTCTTCTGTTTAGGCTAAAATCCAAATTCGTGTAACACTTCTGAATGACAGCACTAAAATTAGATATTTATCTTCAAAAGTAGGTATGTTTTAGACATATTAGTTGTCATGTAACTTGGTGCTATACTAATAAAAAATACCTAAAGTTGAATAGAATAATCGTATTTGTAGAGATTGCATCTAACATGTATTCGTATTTTAGTGTTAACAGAATAAAGACTAACATAATAAAATTTTTGTTCGCTAGTTTAGCATTAAGGCACTTTCAAGACCTATTCAGTAGGTGGATCCCGAGAGGTAGAAAAGTAGAAAACCACAGGCTTACTGCCCGTGGTTTTAATACTAAATATTATATTATAGTACTAGCAACTGCCCACGACTTTGTTCGTGTAAAGTAGGCTCTGCCTGTGCCCTCGCCATCACCATCCAATCTTTACCTGATTTTTCTTGATAAGAACAATAATTATAACTACAAACTATATATTACTTTTTTGTCTGGTAGAGTATATTTCCGAGGTAGTCCTATTCAAATTTCATCAAATTCGGTCAAGTTTTTGAGTTAAACTCCAAACTCTGAAATTTGCTACGCCTATCTTGACGATTCTACGAATGACAATCGATTCCGTAAGTAGCAAAAGTCATTAAAATAGGTGAAAAACTTTTTTATCAAAAAATGAAAAAAGTGTGAAATAACTTGTCGAAGTTCCATGTTTTGATATTTTTTATATTATATTAGATCGATTATATAACAAGGACTCAATATTAACATGAACACGGTGAGATTGTAAATAACACAATATGTTTACAAATTATAAAACGTGCAATACCTCTATCTACGGATCTCTAAATTAGAAAAGAAATAGGATGAGCGTCTGTACAGCTCCTTCCGAACATAGCTATAACGGGTGTATCCCGTAGCGAAGCACTTATCGACCCATTTGTTCAAAGTTGTTTCCTTGTCTAAGATACAATGATAAATCAAATAAAAAGTTGTGGAGCGTTTAAGTCTTGATATTGCGAACGAAAAGCTATGAATAAAACCATTTTTAATTTTCTAAGTTAATCTATATACAAAATAAAAAAAAAGGTCACTCACTCATCACGAAATCTCAGAAGCTACAAGTGCTAGGAGTTTCAAATTTTGCATGCGGGTTATTTTTAGGACGTAGGTGCTCACTAAGACGGGATTTTATGAAATTCAACCTCTAAAGGTTTTTTTGGGGTTGATAGTTTGTATGAAACTTCCTTACTGCGAGTTCTAAAAGTTTAAAATTATGCACGGGGGTTCTTTTTTGGACCTATGTACTCACTAAGACGGGATTTTGTGAAATTCGACCCCTAATTGAAATCTGACCCATTGAAATCTGTAATTACCGTATCCCGCGAGGCCACGCGAGCGAAGCCGCTGGCGGGTGTCAGCTAGTGTTTTATAAAATAATATATCGGTTGATTCCACTCTTAAATTTATAATACATTGAAATAGCATTACATCCATATTTGTGATTTTAAGGTATTCTGATAAATTTCATCGCAGTAAACATAATTATATTTATATTTTATGTATGAGCCATTCTTTTCTATAAAAAAAAATAGAGTTAATTACAATACTATAAAAATAGTGGTAACATATTTATGTAGTATGTTAAAATACATATTTTGTTTTTTATTGAGCTATCAAATACTTGAGCTCAAAGATATATTGTTCCAAAGCGATACTTAAGCGCTAGAGTGATGAAAATATGTAGAAACTTAGGGTTGGTATATATTTGACGTCGACAAAACAGCAAAAATGTAATTTAAATACACACCTTGAGTACTCTTTTAATAAAGACTAGCGACTGCCTGCAACTTCGTTCGAGTAGTAGGCCTGGCCTTCGGCCTCGCTATAGTCTCCCATTATCAACACAACAACAGACGAATTAGCGTGATTTTTCCATCCAATCTCATGTTATAGCGTGACCAGGAGAAATAGGTTTCATTTGTATATATCTGTGTTATATAATATATAGATTTGATTTGTCCTATCAATCGGACCAGTAAGTATCCGCATTGCTGTCTATCACCCTTTCACGAGTTCAGGTTATTGAACTCCACATTAATTTCTAGGCCTTTTTTGGTGTATATGCCATAATCGTAATATGCCCATCTTATTTTCGCTTATTTATTCAACTGGGTATAGCAACTTTATCATTATCATCATCGGCTCAGCCGTAGGGCGTCCACTGCTGAACATATGCCTCACCCATAATTTTCCAAAAACCGGACCGATTGGAAGCGGCCTGCATCCAACGTTGTTCTGCTACCTTTATCAGGTCGTCTGTCCACCGTGTCGGTGGACGACCTACGCTGCGCTTGCCGGTCCGTGGTCTCTATTCCAGAACCATCCGGCCCCATCGGCCATCTGTTCTGCGTGCCCTGCCCACTGCCACTTTGACTTTCGTTCGTTTAATTCATAGCTCGTTGTGCGACTTTGAGCTTACCTATGAGGCCCATAGTAAGAGATCACGTTTCAGTGCCATAAGTCATCACTGGTAACACACATTGGTCGAAGATTCTTGTCTTGATGCATTGTGCATATGATGTGTACCTACATGCGTTGTCATACGTACCTACCTATATATGTCAATACCATACTTACCTGGCGTGTGAGTCGCGACAGCCAGTAATAAACCAGTGCTCGTCTGAATCGGTAGTTTCACTTACCTCCATATATTACAGTGGCGAACGTCGTTGGATTACCCTCAACATTAAAATAAAAATGCCTTACCTCGGAAATTTGCCTATATTTGACCATAAAATAAGCGAATGGTCAATCTTTAAAGGTAGATTGACGCAGTTTTTAAAAATAAACAATGTGGAGGAAGATGTCAAGAGTGGAATTCTACTGACGCATCTTAGCGATGAAACGTACCGCTTAGTTACGAACTTAGCATACCCTAAACAATTGGAATCGCTAAGTTTTTCGGACCTGGTTCAACTACTCGACAGCCATTTCAAGCCCAAGCAGTGCTCATTTGTGGATAAAGCTAATTTTTATGCAGCATGCAGAAGTCCAAGCGAATCGTTGGGAGACTGGGCGGCGCGACTAAGAGGTCTTGCAAGCTATTGTGACTTCGGCGCCGCTTTGGAAACGAACCTGCGGGATCGTTTTGTCCTCGGCTTGGGCCCAGGCCCTGAACGCGAAAAATTGTTCGAGCAGCACCCATCTACACTAACGTTAGCACGGGCCATTGAATTGGCGGAGCAAGCCGCGTGCGCCAAGCAAACCCAAGTGCTTACGTGCACCAGTGAAGTGATTAAGGAGGAACCGATATACCGAGCGAAGTTTCAAGGTCAATCCAGTAACCGTGGTGGAGCAACTCGTCGAGACTACGGTGGCGGCGGCGCTGGACCAGACGGCCCGCCGCGTTGCTCTGTTTGCGGGATGAAGAATCATTACAGTGATAAGTGCCGTTACAAGGACTATAGGTGTCAAAAATGCGGTGAAAAGGGTCATTTAAAGAAAGTGTGTACTAAAATTAGGAAAACGTGTGTATACAATTTAAATACAGAAAAAGAATGCGAAGATGGCCAGGTCAAGGGCGCAACCTCGTGCGATGAATGTCAAAATTTTAATTTAAGGTATGTAAGTGATAAAAATAAACCTATTCAGATTAATTTAAAATTAGGTACTCAAGCTGTGACAATGGAACTTGATTCAGGTTCCGGTAGCTGTGTAATTTCAGAGAGAATGTACAGAGAAAAATTTGGCAATTATCGATTACAAAGTTGTTATGTTAAAATGTGTTTATATGATGGACATAAAATCTCCCCCTTGGGATATTTCGATATTGATGCGACTTTTAATGGTGCACAAAAATCGGTAAAGATATTTGTTGTAAAACATGGAGGGCCGCCATTACTAGGCAGGGATTTTATGTCTGCTTTCAACTTGTTTATAACGACAGATGTTCATTTTTTAAACATTGATACTGATTTACAAGAATTGTTACATAAGTATTCGGACTTGTGGCGTGATGAACTGGGTGCATTTAATAAATTCAAGGTCAACCTAAAATTAAAAAATAATTCATTTCCGAAATTTTTTAAACCACGAAGTGTGCCTTTTGCCCTAAGAGATAAAATTGAACAAGAAATTGATAGATTAATTAGGTTAGGTGTTTTAGTACCTATTAATTATTCGCAATATGCCACTCCAATAGTGCCCATATTAAAGGAAAATGGTGAAGTTAAAATTGCAGGAGACTATTCCGTTACACTAAATAGAGATCTTATAATTGACAAATATCCCCTTCCTAGAATTGAGGAAGTATTTACTAAGATTGGAGGAGGCGAACGCTACACCAAAATTGACTTAAAAAATGCATATAGTCAATTTATGCTGAATGAGTCATCACAAGAACTCACTACCATTAATACCCATAAGGGCCTTTTTAAGCATACTCGTTTGGTATATGGTCTAGCAAATGCTCCCGCGATTTTCCAAAAATCTATGGAAACATTGCTTGCTGGGATAGATGGAGTCAGTATCTGGCTCGATGATATCTGTATCACTGGCAAGGACAAAACTAGTCACCTGGAAAGACTAGATGAAGTTCTACGCAGGTTAAGCGATGCCGGGTTGCGCCTGCAGAAAGAAAAATGCGAATTTTTCAAGGAAAGTGTAAAATACTTAGGGTACGTTATTAGTAAAACGGGCCTACAGACTTGCCCTGATAAGGTTTTAGCTATTATTAATGCACCTGAACCCACCAACGTAACAGAGGTGAAAAGGTTTTTAGGCGTATTGAACTATTATAGGAATTTTATTCCTAACGCGTCATCCCTACTGGGTCCTCTTCACGAGCTACTGCGTAGCGATGCACGGTGGGAGTGGGGCGACCGACAGCGGCAAAGCATAGCGGCCGTGCGGCGCGAACTGACGTCGGAGCGCGTGCTCGCACATTTCGTGCCGAGCGCTCAACTGGTGCTCGCGGTAGACGCGGGGCCGGCCGGCCTCGGCGCTGTGCTTTCGCAGCGGGACAGCGACGGCACCGAGCGCCCGCTAGCATTTGCATCACGATCGCTTACGAATAGTGAACGGAACTATAGCCAAATACAAAAAGAAGCCACCGCAATTATTTTTGGAGTCAAAAGATTTCATCAGTATCTTTACGGACGTCAAGACCCCTTTATATTAAAAACTGACCATAGACCTTTGGTGTCCATTTTTAATAATAAGTCAGGTATACCGGTAACTACAGCCTTAAGACTACAGAGGTATGCGATTATTTTATCCGCGTATAACTATAGTGTGCAATATGTACCGAGCGAAGGTAATTTAGTACCTGATTATTTCTCTCGCGCACCGTTAAAATGCAATAAAACGTCAGCTGACGCTGATAAGGACTTAGATGCGTACTATGCGCTCAAGTTTCTCGATGTGGCGTCACCGGCTATTACAAATTGCGAAATCGTACGTATGACTGAACAAGATAAAACGTTACAAACGGTTCTTAAGTATATGAGAAATGGTTGGCCGCGCAAAATAAAATGCAAATCAATATTGCCCTATTTCCAATGCAAGTCGGATTTACAATTAGAAAATGGATGTTTACTTAGGGGGCATCGCATAGTTATACCGCTAGCGCTACGAGAGAAAATGTTAAGAGAATTACACGACTCTCATTTAGGTATAGTTAAAAGTAAAAGTAATGCTCGAAGTAGGATGTGGTGGCCGTCAATCGACCAGCACATCGAACAATGGATCGGATCGTGTGACACGTGCGTGAGCATGCGTGCCGCGCCCCCGCGGGACCCCCCGGCGCCCTGGCCTGCCGCCGCACGCCCCTGGCAGCGCGTGCACATAGACTACATGACTGTAGGCGAGGGGCAAAAGGTATATTTGGTGGTTGTTGATTCGCAAAGTAAATGGTTGGAGTGCTTATATATGCCTAACGGAACTTCCACGAGTGCGTTGATTGCTAAATTGAAGGGAATTTTTTTAACTTTCGGAATACCGGAAGTGTTAGTCTCAGACAATGACGTGAAAATTAATTCCAATGAATTTAGAACTTTTTGTTCTGCTAATGGTATTAAATATATGACGTCACCCGTTTATCACCCACCCAGTAATGGCCAGGCCGAAAATTCGGTGCGAACGTGCAAGAAAATGTTGAAATGCATATTGAAAGATAATTTATCGCTGCACCAAATGCATGAACAGCTGTTAGGATATCTGTTTAACTATAGAAACACCGTGCATTGTACCACCGGTGAAACGCCGGCTAAACTCATGTTTGGAAGAAATCTAAGGTCGCGTCTCGATATTGTTTTACCAACAATTAAACAAAACTTAGATTTAACTGTCATACCGACAAGGCGACATTTCGATGTAGGCGCGATAGTTTGGACTCGATGGTACAGTGCTCGGAAGGAAATGTGGAAATTAGGATTAATTAAAGATAAGATAGGCAATAAGATGTACAAAATTGTTTTAAGCGACCTTGATATTTCCTGTATCAGACACGTCGACCAAATCATTAGTTATACTGGTGATAAATGTCGTCTCAATAGTGAGAATAAAATTTGTAACGTGCCGCATCATCCTCCTTCATCACTGCTAGCTCAGCCTGTCGCACCCTTACCTGGTCGCTCCATGTTGCCGGCAGCTACAAGTAATCAGGTAGCGGTCGAAAAAGTAGTTGACGTAGAAACTTCAACAGCGCTACCAAGTGCTGAAGGTATGGATGCGGGAGATGTTGAAGAGTGGGGCGATTGTGTAGGCGAGGACCATGAGCGAGCGAATGTTGAGAGTGTCAGTGGCAGCACACCAATTGCAGCCGCCTGTCCGGCAGCGCCTGATGAGAGTGCGCGCTTATTGTCTGGCTTAATCACTAGCGATGACCTACCACCGGCACCCTCACCAACCGTTACTCATAAACGAATCAGAAAGAAAGTTGATTATAAAAAGTATTTTTAATTATTAAATTACTTGAGTTATGTGTAACCAGTGTTCTGTTTTGTCACCAGGTTTCAAAATTTAAATGTGGAGGGATGATGTGTACCTACATGCGTTGTCATACGTACCTACCTATATATATGTCAATACCATACTTACCTGGCGTGTGAGTCGCGACAGCCAGTAATAAACCAGTGCTCGTCTGAATCGGTAGTTTCACTTACCTCCATATATTACAGCATACCTTTCAAATATCTATTTGCAGTCAAAATATTATCGTTACATTTTGGAGGATATATATATTATATAGGCCAAGAGGAACTCTTGCAGAAGAGTCATACTACCTAATATGCCTCCTGATTGTATAATATGAATGGTTTTTTTGGATTAAAAAGCTTGCTATCTACATTTCATATGTCTCAAAAAAAAATTATGAAATAAATTGATACGCTGTGTGTCAACCCTAGGGCTATAATACCCGCCCAAGCAGTTAGAAAATGGTTCGATCAATTCGCGCCAAAGTCGCGATTTGTCTTAAACAACTCCATTTTGTTTGTGAAAAAAAGGTCAAACAATAAATTCTTCGAGTTCATAGTCTTTTCTTATTTCACGGTTGAGTAACGGATCTCTTTCTTGTGGATTCCAGTGGCGTATAAATATTTGAAAAATAGTTGTGTAATTCAGCTGTCAGCGTGCCTTTTAAAAGTATTGATCACACCAATCATTTGTTTGTTGACGCCCTTTAACAGTAGGTACCTACAGACTGGATTCCTACTTTTTACCCGACTTATAAAAGGAGGCGATTATGTTGTTGTTGTGTTGTGTTTATGTTTGTGTGTATGTTATTTTTATGTGTATGTTTATCGATATCTCCCCCATTTGTGGACCGAAAAAATCTCTAAATTCTTTTTGTTTCTTCTTGTTCTTCTTGATGATATCTTTATTGACGGTGAATGGCAATAGATTCCGTAAGTTGCAAAAGTTACTAAAAAAGATAATATTTTTTTGCTAAAAAATGGAATAGACTTTTTGATATTGAAATCAGTTCCATTTATTTGTATTTTTTTAATATCTTAGTTTTGTCGTATATTTGTATTTCCTTATTAAACTTTTTTTGGTAGCGAGTAAGATTGTCTGAATAACCCAAAAAAGGCTATCATTGATGTTGTTGCACGAGTGTAAGCAAAGTGTACAAAATCATTGAATGTTTTTTTGTGTTTTCCTCGTCATTGTCTTAGAAAGTTTTAAAAATGTATCCACTGCTTTAGATTTTAGTATCCCTTGATCCGCTCTATCATGATCTTAGATCATGATTTAGACGGGATCGTGTTTTAATGACAGATTTATGTATGTGCCTGATTTAACTCTGACTACTTCAATAATAAAATTACTGGTTGCAACTATACGTACTAAACGCAACGTAACTAAACGTACGAGCCCACTTATAAAGGAAATAAAATTTCAGTGACCCTTTTTCCGTACTGGCTGAATTCCAACTTTTTTAACATCTCAGTTTTATCATGTTGTCATTTGTATTTTGTTATTAACTTTTATTTTCAACTGACTTCCAAAAGTTCTCAATTCGCCAGTATTTTTATGTTACCTTTTTCTGAGTGAACCGATTTTTATGGGATAGGTTAACAAACGAGCAGGCGGCTCACCTGATGGTTAGTGATCATCGTCACCCAGGGACATCCACAATACCAGAGGTCTCGAGGTTGCGTTACCGACCTTTGAGGAAGGAATACGCTCTTTTCTTAAAGGCTCCCAAGTCGTATCTGTTTGGAAACATCTTAATTTGCAGCTGGTTCTACGTAGTGGTAGTGTGAGGCAGACAGTGCCGCTAGAATCGGACGGTTGTGGACTCCCAGACGTCAACATAATCTCTATGAATTTTCCGTCGTGATGTTGAAATTCAGCTGCAGGTATTATACCGAACAGTTCCTTGGATTTTGATGATTCTATTTTATTTGAAAGCTGGTGCTTTTGATTTAATCAGTGGTCAATATACGCTCATACACGACGCACAAACAGTGTTTAATGGCTCTCTTTTTGTGTGCCTAGGTAGGCCAAGCGAGTGATGGGACGAACAAATCCGCGACCTAATGGCTAATCCATGACAGTCACAGTACTTAGAATTGTAGTTCTGCGTAGCACTGCATAGTGCTCGTCCTGCCGACATTTAAGTCTCATTCGCCCAGTAATTTCACAAGCTACGGTATACTTTCCAGCTCAATTATTCTTACGCACTGATGCTACGCGGCAGAATATCTGGCACTATTATGGTACCAACAAAGACCTACCGCAGTAAGTCTGATTTCCTCTAACGATTCGTATCCCGAAGGTGGATGAGGTATCTCTTAATATTATTCTTCCCTATGCTACGTAAAGATACGGAGTGAATGGTGGAGGTTTATAGATAGCCCATATTGCTCTCTGAGAGATGAATGCCCATAATAATTCCAGTGGTGGAAAGGTAATGGACTGGAATACGCTTTTATGCTAATCAATGTTGATGTTAAATGTGTCAATTTGTTCATTATTCAAATGAATGTTTGATTTCCACTGATGCATATTATCTATGTATATAATGCATACAAAACCCCACTCTAGTAATCAATCGATAATGTTCGTATTTCGTGTTCAGATTCCATATTAAAGTTAACAGAATGAAATATCACTTACTTTTAAAAATAAATGCGAGCGTAATGTATATGGGGTAAATAATTCAGTATTTACTGTTAAATGCAGTTTAGGATATACCTACTAACTATGGAATAAAGCGTTGCTCATCATTCAGAGTAGACACTAACAGTTCCATTGTTATGAAGGTAGTATGACACCTTATTTTTAGTACTTCCAGAAAACAGAACAGAACCACGCCTACAACAGCTGTTCAGCCCAGCGACTACTAGAAAAAAAAACTAACTACTAGACCAAACTAACTAAAAAGTAGGATTTATTTTAAAGCGCTGAATCTGTGTCGATAAAATATTTAAACACGTAACAAACATTCAGTTAAATTGAGAAACTACTGTTTATTGAAGTATATTATTATAAAATAATTAAAATACAGTAGCGACTTCCACTGTGTACTGAGGATTGACTTTATTGGATGATGGAATTTCAATCATACGCCTAAAATCATCTGTACATTGAGAACATTATTAATGAGTATAACTTCAAAAGTTTTCAATCGTGATGAAATATCAACGGGACAATCTTGGCCATAAAGTAGGACTATACACGAAAAATCATAAAAATCAGACTCGGATAAAAGTAATGTAAGTACTACAAATTATTAGAAATACGGTTTAACTTACGCTATAGGCACAGTTGAGTATCTCAACCGCTTTAGTAACGTTCGTGGATAAAAAAAAACAATACTTATGTGTAGACTTCGAAGTCTGTTAAAAATGCAACGTATTGCAGCAAACACCCGCTGCACATGCAAGTTTAGCGCAATCTAATAACGAAGGAAAATTTATCTGTAACTAAATTTTGTGTAATAGCAAATTTGAAAGGTGAAAAATAAACGCACTATATTCCTAAGACCATACTCCGCTAAGTGAAGGAGTTAGGCTTGCTGGCAGAGGGGGATGCACAAAACACCCCAAACGGGACATAAGTGCAGGCTTGAACACCCCCGAAACGAATAAACCGAAACGAATAAACACTCTGAGTAAGACCATATTCATAAACTATTTTTAGGAGAAACTTTTTGAGAGAAACAAATTACTTTTAAACTCCCTCAATCCTTTTATTCACCCTTCATACTTATTTATTCATAAATTATAATTCATATTTACTAATAAATTATACATTATAAATGCAAAAGTTCGGATGTGTGGATGTTTGTTACTCAATCACGCCAGGACATCTTAACAAAATTGGATGAAATTCGGTATGTAAGTATTAGTATTAGCATTAACTTGTTATAAAATGAAAGTACCGAAGCATAATATTACTTAATAATATTAAACAATAACTATTTGACATATAGAGAACACTGTTACTTAATGACTTATGTAATCATTCAGTCAAAAACGTACCAATCAAAATAGTAAGCGAACATCAAACGGTCAGCCACCTACATATAGAGATAATCTCTTTTGTAAACACAAAACTATCGGTCAGCTCAAGTCGATAAACAAAGATAATATTGTCCGCTTGGGAAAACTACGCAATATTGCAAGCCCAATGAACTATGCTGTTATTTTATCATTGGGCAACACTGATTTATAATGCAAGGACGCGGGTATCGAGGCTTGAACGGGGCGATGCGACAAACAATGGAACCTCCATTGGCCTAGGTGGAGTGCACGATTAACTAGTTCCTAGTTACCAGAAATATGTTTTATGTTCATAATAATATTATTCTAATAGAACTTTGAAAATTAACCTGCAAAGTTATTTTCTGCAGCGGAGCTTCAACTAGCGTTTTCTATCTTTTGACAGACCCCTAAACCACACAGCTATCGAGGCAATCAGCTAATGCTGAACAAGAAATCGATATCTACGTTACCCTTTCTTACTAAATCGTATTGTACCTGTGGTGTCTTAGAAGTCAATTCACCTTAATTCAAAATTATATTTTCAGTGTGTTTTTTCAGAAGCCACCTCAGAGGAAATTTACCAGGCTGATGGTTCCACGAGAAATTAGATTGACTTCATTATGACCACCAAGAGAGTGAGAGAAAATGGAGAGGTCTCGTTTAAGGAAGTCTACGCACCGACCTACTCACACTCATAGTCATGACTCTGAGAGCTTTCAACTTGAGCTGTCCATTCACTTTAATTGCCTTGAGAACATCGCTTGGACGAGGTCAACAACAGGTTAGTAGAAACTGTCCATACAGTGGGTTCCAAGTTCTTTAAACCTACACAGATAGCCCACACAAACTCTCAAACCACACCCTCAACCTCATGGCTGAACGATGCTCGTTAAAACTGCAGTGTTCCCATGATCCTGAAGCATATAGGCTGCTCAATAGACGAATATGGAAGTCACAACATCCAAACCTTTAATGCAAACCTGTAGAGACGATAGAGCGGAAAAAATTCTCCAAAGTATTTGCAAGAGACATGTCTACTGGGCAAAGCCAGTCGACATAACTGATGAGAGAAGAGGGCAGTGTAGCGTCGAACAAAGCAGAAGTAGGATCGATAGCCCATACATTCTAGCTAGGGAGAACCTCTATGTGCTGAGAATGTAAAGAGAGGCCATACAAAAACTAATTAACAAACATTCATTAGGACGAACATCCCAACGAGACAATTCCAACTTCGAGAAAGAGGTTAATGGTTAAATCCAACTCGGCTGAGTTCGTTCCGGAAAATTTGCGAAGTCTTCTCGTCTTAAACACCTCAGTGCCCCAAGACAAAACTGATTGACTAGTGTGTGTTACCAGTGATGACATATTATTATGTCAATGAAACGTCTCTCGCCATAGGCCTCATAAGCAAGCTCAAAGTCACACAACGAGCTATGGAGATACTATACTCGGGGTTTATCTACGTGATCGAATCATAATTGAGGAGATCCGTAGACGAACTAAAGTCACTGACGTAGCTCAGAAGATAAGCCAGTCGAAGTGGCAGTGGGTAGGCCACATTGCACGAAGAACAGTTAGCAGATGGGGCCGGAAGGTTCTGGAGTAAAGACCACGGCAAGCGCAATGTAGGTATACAATGACAAGGTGGACTGACGACCTGATAACGATCGCAGGATGACGTTGGATGCAGGCCGTCTCCAACCGGTCCCTTTGGAATTTTGTGGCGAAGGCCTATGTTTCCAGTGAACGTTCTACGGCTGCGATCATGATGAATTATAAGTATTTTACTTGTATTTCTAATTGTTTACAACAAGTCAAACCTCGTGTCTCTAACACAATCCCGCAACATGACTTACTATATGGATATTGGTTTGGCATAGGTGGCTTAATTTCATTCAAAATAAAAGCCATAGTCCTGTTTTATAGTAGTCCCAAATATTGGGATTTTGATTGGTAAAATATGGTAAACGATATCTTATATCGGAATGAAGTGGCTATCTCTCCAACCATCACAGAAGTCTTATTCAACGAAGGAAAGTATAAAAACAATTACTTCTCGATTAACGAGAGCTTATTGTCATAGACCAACGCTCTTAAAATTTCAAAAGTTTTTGTGAAACCCTTGACTGTAAACGCGGTGCAATGCGCAGTTTCGTCTTTCTTTACAGCTTTAGAATTTCACCCTCACTGCAAATGCTACCCAGGAAGCTACGAAGAAATATTATTTCTTCGTAGGCAAAAAGGTACTTTGTATAGGGCAAAGGATTTGTCTACCTTTAGTATTTAAAAATAATTAAACCCGATATACTATCGCAACTGAGTGTGGTTGTGCCCTTATAGATTGAAATTCAACGTTGGTGCGAAAAACATCGCCGCTGGCAATTTATTTAATGGCGCATTCTCAATAGCTCGCTTTTATTTTGTATACTTCAAATTCTTTCATCGAGAGAATATTTATTCAATGTATTGGAATTGTGAATTCTTTGAATTATTTGATTAATTATGCGTTTATTGCGGCTCCGGTATTTCATTATTATTATGCCACTACGGAAAGTTTTTGAGTGGAGACCACGGACAGGCAAATGCACCATAGGTCATCAATCGAAAAGGTTGACATCTGTCAACCTTTTCGATGGATGACCTATGGATGGATGGATGATCTGAAAAACGTCATAGGATGACGTTGGAAGCTGGTCACTTCCAACTGGTCCTTTGGAAATTTGTGGAGGAGGCACATAGTGTATGCAATACGGCTGAGATCATGAATAGAGATTATGATGATGATGTCACTATAGAAATAAAGGAAGTGGCAACGAATCTTTAGCATTTAAAAGTACTATATTTATGTATATTATACTCGTATATTAATATCATTGTCTCAGAAATACGTCAAAGTGTTGAGTTAAAATTAATATACTCGTATCTTCAACTTACCGTCTCTTTAACCTGTAATATAAATAAAGTACTATAACAGAATCATTGTAATATATTCACTTATCTACACTACATACACTAACATTATAACGAGAATAGATTTGATTGTTTCTTTGTTAAAATAAACTCAAAAACTACTTAAATGATTTAAAACATCTTTCACCAGTAGAATGCTACATTGTTCTTATATACGATATATGTTAGTTATCATCATCATCACCACCACGTGGGTGAAACGGCGGAGCGCAGCTATTGACGTATAATTTGACACTCGTCGATAAATCAAAACCTACATACTAGGTTCATCATCATCATCATCATCTCAGCCGTAGGACGTCCTCTGCTGAACATATGCCTCCCCCATGATTTTCCAAAAGGACCGGTTGGAAGCGGTCTGCATCCAACGTCGTCCTGCTACCTTCATCAGGTCGTCTGTCCACCGTGTCGGTGGACGACCTACGCTGCGCTTGCCGGTCCGTGGTCTCCACTCCAGAACCTTTCGGCCCCATCGGCCACCTGTTTTGCGTGCTATGTGCCCTGCCCACTGCCACTTCAACTGGCTAATCTTCTGGAGATACTAGGTTAGTGTGTAGGTTTATCACGTCATAGCGCTAAAACAAAATAGCCGTGCGATTCTCAAAGAGCAAACATCGTTGAATCTTTGACAACATCCGTGAAACAAATGACGAGATGACAAGAAACGTTGGAAAAAACAACCTTGTGTACAAGGGCAATCTCATAAAGTTTTTGACATCGGTGAGCTCGTCGACGAGCGCATCGACGAATCATTAGAGAATCGCACGGTAGCGATCGCAATTACTGTATTCCACACGGAATTCCACCTAAATATCGCTCCCACACTCACAATTCCGCAATAGACACACACACACAAACACGCAATAACATATCAAAACATTCAAGACCCGACAACAAACATTTTTGCTTATCGCACAAACGTTTGCGTACTGTACCTGTAACTCCAAGCTGCGGACGCTTGGACACTAAATAGCTGAGCTATCGGAGTCATCCAGTAATAACCCTAAAACAAGTTTGGCTATTGGCTAATAAGTAGCCCAATACAATTTAACTATACAATGTGAAAAACCCTCCGAAATAGATCAACGTAGCGATTTACGACAAATCATTACTACATTTCCTCCTTCACAATTCGATACTTCACATATAAAAAAAAGAAAACTCCCACCAAAACCAATCCATGTCCGTAAAACGCGCACCTTTCAATTGAGAACTAAAAATACGCTTTCATACGCTCCGACGTTTGTTATTTGAGTTTAGATAGTGGAACGTGCCGAGAACTAATAAAACACTTTCAGTTTTTCGTAGCCCTCAGGACCACAATGTGATGGCGCAGATAACACAGCAGTTTCTGAGGTACGGTGTATTTTTACCATCGTAACTGATAAAAGCTGTGTGTAGTTCAGAAGGATCAAAAGAATTGGTGCGTGCTACCGTCTTCAGTTATTCCGCGAATAAAATGACAGGACAAAGAAATGAAAACGTCCGATGAAAGATGCTTGAATTAGAAGTGAAGATTTTGTCCGAGTGTTTATTTGTGGCTTATATTTTTTTAATCCTTTTGTCATAATAATAGATATAAATCATTCTAGGTACAATAGTAATCTAGGTATTCGCCTTTGGTTCCGCTCAACAGATTTAACATTTATATTTTACGAAAGTAGTAATAATATAAGGAGGCAAACTAAACTAGTTTTGGCTAATGACAATTGCATTATACGAGTAACAAGACGACGAGTACCACAGAAAAACAGTGCATTTCATTTACGAGCACACTTCAAATCGTTGCATAAATTTAATAAACATCACTTAGTACGGCGCACTTTAAATTGTTCTATGTCGTACTTAAAATTTTTGCGGTGTTTATAAGTAAGGCTGATTGTAAAACTAACAGCCGTATTTATAAACAAGTAACTACTTGTTGCTAAGTAAATGATTGAAGTAATAACTTTCTAATTAACTCTTTTTTTCGCGGGTATGCAGTCGCCCGACCACTACATTGTTAGTTTTGCTCCGTATTTATTTCCATCAAATAAATAGTTATAGTGATTTTTAAGCACAAAATTTGTGTTTATATGTGTTATCAATTACTTTTGTTGTGAAGTTTAGTGAATTTTCATGGATTAATGACTAAGTGAGCACACTGCACTAACCTGCTGGCTATTTCATCTCTTGCTATTTTGTTACCTACGCTTTCAAGATGGCTAATGTTCAAGATGTCCTTGACACTCAAAAACAAATTGAAGAATCCCTCTCTAAGAAGATGGCTGAATTTGAAATCTAATTGAAGTCGGCTGCGGCTACCGATAATAAGCTAAGCCTCGACAAACTATCTCAAGATTACAAGTCGTTTAAAGAGGCTGTTTGGTCGATCTTGCAAATGTTAAGAACAGTTATTCGATCTCTGACACAGCAAGTGGATGACCTAGACTGACAACACTTTACTTAAAAATTACAATTACCCATCTCGCTTTTGAGCCATGTTTATAAGCTGTTTTCGAAGGTCATTACGACCCGTCTAAGTCGCAGGTTTGATGAATTCCAGCCTCCAGAACAAGCCAGTTTCCGAAAAGGCCATAGACCATATCCACATGCTACGCCAAGTTATACAGAAGAAGATTATAACTTGCCTCTATGTTTAGCGTTTGTGGACTATGAGAAGGCCTTTGATTCGATCGAGACGTGGGCAGTGCTTGAGTCTCTCCAGCGGTGCTGTATTGACTATCGGTATATTGAAGTGCTGAAATGTTTGTACTAAAACGCCTACATGTCAGTCCGATCACAGGAGCAGAGTTCGAAGGCAATTTAATTGCAAAGAGGCGTGAGACAGGGTGACGTTATATCTCCGAAACTGTTCATGCATGTGTTCATGTGCGTCTTTCAATAAAGCGGACATTAGAAGACGACTTCACCTTCGCCTTCGCTTCTGGAATGGCAAGGACTTGGCGTCAATATTAACGGCGAATACATTACTCACCTTCGATTTGCCGACGATATCATAGTCATTGCAGAATCCATGGAAGACCTCAGTACAATGCTCGAAGGCCTCCATTGAGTTTCACAACGGGTAGGCCTTAAGATGAACATGGACAAGACGAAAATTATGCCTACCCTAATATCAGTTGGGAACTCAGTTCTCGAAGTTGTTGACGAGTACTTCTACCTGGGACAGAAAGTCTAACTAGGCAGGTCCAACTTCGAGGTCAATCGTCGAATCTAAGTCGACTGGGCAGCGTTCCGGAATCTTCGCGACGTCTTCTCGCTAAAAATACCTCAGTGCCTCAGACAAGAGTCTTCGACCAATGTGTGTTACCAGTGATGACTTATGGCACTGAAACGTGGTCTCTTAGTATGGGCCTCATAACTAAGCTCAAAGTCGCAAAACGAGCTATGGAAAGGGCTATGCTCGGGGTTTCTCTACGTGATCTAATCAGAAATGAGGAGATCCGTATAAGAACGAAAGTCACCGACATAGTCCAGAAGAATAGCCAGTTGAAGTGGCAGTGGGCAGGGCACATTGAACGCAGAACAGATGGCCGATGGGGCCAAAAGGTTCTGGAGTGGAGACCACGGACCGGCAAGCGCAGCGTAGGTTGTCCACCGACACGGTGGACAGACGACCTGACAAAGGTCGCAGGACGACGTTGGATGCAGGCCGCTTCCAACCGGTCCTTTTGGAAAATCATGGGGGGGGGCTATATTCAGCAGTGGACGTCCTACGGCTGAGATGATGATGATGAATTACTTGTTGCTAAGCAATTTCTCAATGAAGTGAGCAGTTGACGATAGAATACTTCAAAATGGAATCTTATTCTATATTCTTACAGTCGTCAGTAGTTACATTGAACGCTACTTACTAAAGTAAATACATGACATAACCCTATCAAAATTGAATGTATCTTTTTTCACTAATATTATGTTGTTGTCAGGATATTTTCATTTTTACAGCATAATAGAACTTAGTTTTTCCAATACAAACGTAAAATTGACGTATTCTGATTGATTAAGCAAAGGAAAGGCTGACTATTATTCGGCTAATAATTCTTTTTAGTTCGCCTTTGATAGTTCAGGCAAATTCTGATCTTTAGGAATTTAAGAATCGTTGCTCAAGTAATTACTTTTACCTAAGTAATACTTTTACTTGTTTATAAATACGGCTGTATCGTGGCTCTGGTTGATGCGATCGTGAGTCATCGGGCGATATATTAAAACACCCCGCAGGTGACACCACGCCACGTTTATAATAAAACCATATTTTTTTCTCTTTTTATATTTATTTGTTCCGGATAATCTCCGAAACGGCTAAACTGATTTTGACGAGACGTTCACTGGCAGATAGCTAATATGGATAAGAATGATAAGAAGTAGCTTACGAGACCTTAACCCATGAGGCTACGCGAGTAAACCTGTGGATGGGTCAACTTGTTATAAGTCAATGTGTATAAAATCTAAATTTGTTGTACTAGTACCATAGTCTCATACATAATTCAAAGATTAGTAACACATTTTTGTTTTATTGTTAAAAATCTACTCCCCTAGACAGGATGAATAAAAAAATGCAAAATCAAATCATATTTTTACTTCTAAACTATATCCTCCACACGTCCCAGTACTATAAAACGTATTCGCAACGCCACGTCCATGGGTAAAATGCGTTTGACTTTGCCTTTGTTTTTGATCATTATGAGTCATGGACGTGTAATTATTGAGTCTGCACTGCCAAGATGCACTACTGGTAGTGCAGAAGGAAATTTGTATCCAGCTGGTAGTGCAATGGGGAATTTAGGATCTGCAAACATTGCCGTTCCCCGCTGCACTACCAAATTGGTATCAAAATTCTCCTATGTATCATATAATGATATGATGCAACCTGATAATACTAAGAATACGTAGACTCTAATTCCCTTTTCCAAGTCAAATACATCTTCCAACGGACTTTGATATATCTCAGAGATGTATTGATTGCGCAGGCCGACTCAAATTACGAAGGTATTAGGTCCGTAACTCACTGAAAAGGTGTATGTTTGGGGTTAGAAAATCGGCGTCCTCGTTTTGGTTGATTTAAACATGGAATTCGATTAGTCTTGCTGTTGCTTTCTGATAGCTTTTATTTGAGGAAACTTAGTATTAAAAGAAACCATACCCTCACAAAACTAAAGTCTACTACTTACATTATTTATTAGTAAGGACCTATTTTTTACTATGTCTATACTCTGTTCTAGATTAAGTACTAGAAGCCGTAGCACATACAATTTGCGAAAAAAGTAAGCGCCAACCCGTCACGCTTTGTTGTCCAAACTATAAGTTATCTGTGTCACAGTTGCCCTAGATGAATAACAGTTTGTACTGTTTTACGTGAACGATACGTTACGTTACACTTGCGCAGTTATTCGTGCTAGGTTCCTGCTCTTTGGTAGTTTTAACATTGATTTTTCTTCATTGAAAAAGAAACAATGTTCTACAAAACTTAAAATTAAAAATCCTACTAATATTATAAACGCGAAAATTGTATGGATGTATGGATTTTTGTTCCTCATTCACGCAAAAACTACTGAATTGATTTTAATGAAATTAAGTAAGAGGCGCTGGAATAACATACCTGTATGATACTTTTTCATCATCATCATCGTCCATCACTACGCGAGTTAAACCGTGGGGCACAGCTAGTATCTAATATTTATAAATATTGAAATTAAGAAATTATGGAGTCAGTCAAACGAATGCAACAAACATTACAATTTATGAAAACAACTTTGCGGGTAGATGAGAAAGAAATTGAGGGATTATCGCTTGCGGTTGTATTTGTCACAGCATAAGCATGTGACAGGTTTTCATACATCTTAGACTTCAATAACAAAGGAGTATCACAAAATAATTAACCTACATAGAAGCCTTGATTCTATCTCCATCTCCAACCGTGTAAACTTAATTTTCAATCGATTCCGCCATCTTATAAAGCTCGAGTTAAACATCAATCTGCGGGAAATGGAGCGAAAGCTCCCTATAACCTGTAGCCTCATGGTTCAATGAGTGGAAGTTTAGTTATGTAAAATGGTGTCGCAAACTAGAAACGACGTAACGCAACTGCTGTTTTGAAAGCTTAGTGGATCAGTTATTATAACATAATAAATTATTATCTCATAGCCATAAAATAATCACAGATTGTTCTGTCGCTCGCTCAAACCTGAGTTTGCCTGGCTTCCGCTCATCGAGAAGGATAACCGCTCAGCATCCATTTTACGCATATTACAAAAGATTTATAAGTGAAACTGACAGCAACAAATGGTTACAGGTTAAGAATATTAGAGTTACTTAGAGATAAAATATACAGTTATTTAAAATTGACTATCAACTTAGTAAGCAAATTAGAGGCGTCCCACAGGGAAGTATTTTACACCCTATACTAGTTTCAAACTTTATCTATCCTATATGTATAGTGTTATAATTCACTAGCTGCGCCCCGCGGTTACACCCACGTGGGGATTGATGATGACGATAATGAAAACATATTTTGTTTTTCCAGCGCCTCACCTATCTACATACGAAAACTAAATTTCATTAAAATCTATTTAATAGATTTTGCGTTTTAGAGCAACAAACACCCATACATACAAACGTTTGCGTTTATAATATTAGTAGGATTAATTGTTTATCCACCATTCACGCATCCATCCAACTTTCTCGAAACGGAGAAGCCTGGAAGATTTTTGTGAGATCCACTTGTGATGACCACAACCCTCAACCATGAGGAAACGACATGGAAGAAGAACAAGAAGAAGAACTTCTTCTTCTTCTTGTTCTTCTTCCACGTCGTCAGAAGAAGAAGACGAAGAAGAAGAACAAGAAGAAGAAGACGAAGAAGAAGGAGAAGAAGAACAAGAATGGTTTATACTGTTTTAAATTAATTTTAATAAATATACCAAATAATGGAAGGGACTTCAATACCAAAAAGTGTGAAGTCGGTACCATGAGAGTTCAAAAGTAGGTACAACGCGGTCACATTAACTCGACGCATCGCTGGAATGCGGGTCCCCGACCGCTTCCCCCCGCATTCCCTTTTCTCACCCGGCAAGTTTCAGTACGGTCAGCATCTTTGTTACCGATACACGGGTCGATAATTAGGCTAATTTTCTTGCTAAATTTGGCTTGTTTTCTGTTTTTGTTATATAGTTTTTGTTTTGATTATTGTTTTGTTAAGTTTTTTGTTACTGTTGATTGTTGAATAATAACTGTTGAAGTGTGTTCAAACCAGAATAACATGGGGAAAGTTATACACAGTGAAGGGATAAATATCGTGTTAAAAGTGCTACAGTTCTTCGAGAATGATATGAAAAATGAACGATTTTCCATACTTTTATGCTCAATATTAATAACGGTAACAGGACAGGTAGACACCTTAAATTTTCACAGAATATGTAGTTATATATTACCTTTGGCAAAAAAAATATTTTTTATTCATATAACAAACTCATACAACTTATCAATGTTTACTCGATCTTAATAAAGGCCACTTGGCTGGTTTTTTTTTGCACACCGTACTTGAGCGCCAAAATGACGTCACATGGTCAAGCGTCTAGTTAATGTGACCGCGTTGTATATACCTTTTATCATTATATTGTGCGCATGGTACCGACTTCAACAAATTATTTCATACTTTTTGGTGTTGAAGTCGGTTCCATTTTTAGGTCATATTTTTTTTCACCATTTATTGTGACCCTTGCTACTTACGGAATCGATTGTCGGTTATTGATTTCGGAGTGTAACTCACAAACTGCTTGACTGAATTTGATGAAATTTGGGACCACTTCAGAAGCATACTCTACCAAACAAAAAAATAATTTTAAGAATCGGTCCACGAATGGCGGAGAAATCGATTCTATGTGAATTCACATAAAAAATACATACACACGAACATATAACCGCCTCCTTTTATTGAAGTCGGTTAAAATACAATGTAATGGAAGTCAATTCATGTTGTTAATATAAATGACGTTTATATTTGACTCTTTACTTAGGTTTATTACGGGGGACCCACGATCTGGGAACTGAACTATGTTGAGGACACTATATTGAGGGCCACAAGCGTACCTTACGACACTAAAACCACGTTAGAAAACTAGGAAAATTAATAAAATCACCAGATGAACCATTCAGTATGAAAATATGATAAAGACTATCGTATCAAAACAAAATGACATTTAAAAAAAAATACTTTCTAAATTTAAATACAGAACTGTTAAAACGGCCAGTATCAAAAGAGGAAATACTGTCGCCAACATGGCGCATTTCGTTACACTGAACTGAAAACTGCCATTTTTTTTTTTGAACGGACTAATGCTGTTTGCCTCTACCGGCATTTACAGCGTCACCGGACGGTTGGCGAGCGCAGATGGCACTCAGCCAGATGCAGGCGCAGAGGGCGCACCGCCTATGGCGAGCGTTGAAGACGCTTCGCCGCAAGGAGAGGAGTAGGCGACTTGCTCAAGGGCACCACTAAGGTACGGACCTCGGCTTGGCCCGTCGCCAGGAGAGAGAGAGGAGTAGGAGAGAATCGCCCCGGTACATAAGTGTACCGTTGAAAGTGGGCCCTATGAATTTTAACTCTACGACTATTTGGAGAGAATCTAACCAAGACATAATTTTTGCCTCGAGCTCGCCGGCGAGCTCGGTGTTTGACAGTATTATGAAAACTGCCCCGAAATGTGTAGTAGTATAGGAATGTCTCCATGGATAACGACAACACGCCAGTGACTGTTATCGATAAAAACCGTGAAAACGACAATGCAACAACGTGCATACAAATTACTGCCGTGCGATTCTGTAATGACTCGTCGACGACCTCACCGATGTCAAATACTTTATGAGATATCGCCCTTGTACTTAAGGTTGTTTTTCCAACGTTTCTTGTCATCTAGTCATTTGTTTCACGGATGTTTTCAAAGATGCAACGATGTTTGCTCTTAGAGAATCTCGCGGCTGATGAGCTCATTGCAACAAGTTTGTGTAACCTGATTAATACATAAAGAACGACCAGGCAAGCGCGATATGAGTGCTTCAGCAAATATAGGCTCTATTGTATATAGTATATAATATATTGTATTTAATTAACATTTTGAAAATGTAGTAAAAGAAATAAAGTATGTTCGTGTGAAGTTACATTATATTATAAATATATTGAATGTTGTCAACGAGGTAACGTTGCCAGCTTTTTAGCTTCCTAATCTCCATTGATGTAAATGTTGTTTTATCTTTATCTACGTGTGCTGCGCGGTTTCGCCCACGTGGTGATGGATGATGACGATGATGACTCTATACAGTCTATGTTTATCAGGGATAATTTAGGATTCTATTATTGAAAGAATTTTTCAAATAGGTCTAGTAGTTTCGAAACAAATAAACAAATCATTCCTCACATTTAAGTAAGTATAGATTTAACGATGTTCCAGCTAATAAGTTTATTTATTTATTTTAGTTTTAATACATATAACTTTCTTATTATCTTTATTATAAACATAACATTAAATACAACAAGTACAATTTGAAAAATTTAATACCGACTTACATTCTATTCAGATATTGGAGTGTATCTCAAAAAATACTGGACCAAATTTGATGACATTTAAATAGGACTACACGGGAAGCAACAGCTTTCAAACAAAAAATTTAGTTTTGAGAATCGGTTCACCAGGTCGAAAGTTATGAGGTAACAAACATAAAAAAATACAGTCGAATTGAGTACCTCCTCCTTTTTGAAAGTCGGTAGAAAATAAAAAGAATATTATTATTGTAAAAAAAAAAAATATATTTCTGATTAGTAAATCTGATGTTAACAAAAGGGTAAAATATTTTTAGCTCTAAGAGCAACGCTTTACTATTGCCTCGTCTGTGTTGAGTTACACAGACTGATTACTGATTACACATTAGTTCAGCATAATAATGAATATTTAATATACATGACTATAACTAATAAGTGTAATTAGACCGATGCTGCATATGTTGGTTATAACAATCCCACTAATGTTTTAAATGTGAGAGTTTATATGGATGGATGGATGGATGTTTGTTACTCTTTCACGCAAAAACAACTGAATGGATTTTAATGAAATTTGGTATGTAAATAGATTAGGCGTTGAAATAACATATAGGCATAAACGCATGCAACACTGTTGTGATAATAATTATTTGTATCTTAATTGTATTAATGTAATCTGGGATAACTTTTCAGCATCATGCTTCATTATAGTGTTGTTTGTGTGTTGTTTCTAGCTGTGGTTTCTAGTTTAAATGTTGTAGTGTAGGTATTCTAAGTATATTAGACGGTATGTCCTGTTTTAACCTATCATTTTTACTAGTGGTATTATGTGACTTAGTGCACTAGTATGACTCTGTATAATATAAAAAAAAACCTTATTTTGTAATTAAATGATACTTGTAGTATCTCACTAGCAGTTATAATAGGTACCTATTATAATAATAATGTTTGCATACCTGAATGGTGGAATGTGAAGTACTTTTTACCTACTTTTTTAACAACTTTTGTTTTCACTCATATTCTGGCAAATATTTGAATTAGAATTTTGAATTTTGGTACTTTTTCATCATCATCATCCATCGCCGCGCGGGTGAAACTGCGGGCGCAGCTAGTATATTGTGCAATGTATGTTGTAACAAATGACAATCGCAAGTGAGCAGCCATGCGATTCTCTAAGAGCAAACATCGTTGCATCTTTGACAACATCCGTAAAACAAATGATGAGATGACAAGAAACGTTGGAGAAACAACCTTATGTACAAGGGCAAAGTATTTGACATCGGTGAGCTTGTCGACGAGCTCGTCGACGAATCATTACAGAATCGTACGGCTGTAACCCCTCAATTTTCCTCAACGAAAAGCTGTTACCCTAAATTGTAATGCCTGTTGTATTCGATTGATTGACTTAATGTTTTCTTCATTTCAATATATATGATTATCGTGTGCCAACACAGTGTCTATCAGTACTGATACTCGTATAACAACCAAAAAAACTTTCTAAAAAATTAAAAATCTCTGGAATTACTCGTCTGATTTAAATTATTATTTTTGTATTATGATGGTCAGATTCACGTGGGATAGTATTGTATCCCGCAAAGTGCGAGTGATCTCGCAGGGCGCAGCTTGTATGATCTGAGGCGCAGCTTGATGTTGAAGTCGTAATTATATATATAAAAATTCGAAGTAAAATTAGTTTCTTACTTTACACGTAGATGGCGCTGTATGTCGTTAAAATACTCGTACGCAAGAGTTTCTTACATGAAAATATAGAAGGTCCGAGTGCATCGTTAATTATGTAGATTTCAGTTAGTAACCAAAATAAGCCTTTCGCTTTAGTAAATTGAGTATAGTTTCGGGCAATTTTGTAAGTGACGAAACTGCCGTCTCTTACAGTGGATAATAATCCAATATGTTGGTCCAGAGGGGCATGCAAATAGCTGGCCTATTCGAGTTTTCAGACTACGCAAATATATTTGGTAACCAAACCGGCGATTGTTATCGTAAGACAACAATCAGGACGACGACCTATCGCGCCTTCCGGATGCATAAGCTCTCAGTTATAAAAGACACTAGCGGACACCTATCCAAGAAAACCCCTCTGCTTTACATAAATTAATGGCTACAAACTACTACGCCTGCTCTGTTACAAGATATACATATAGTAGACATAAATACCAGTTTCCCTGCATATCCGTTGTTCCAACTCTCTCGAATTCGATGCAGGAACGGCATTACCATATTAATGAACCAGCCCCGCTCGGAACTAACGCTAGTAATTACTTTTGTCCGGGAAAAGAAACGCTTTTAAAGCTTACTTTTGGGCTTTTGAAACATTCGGTTTGTTTTAGAGTTTTTTTTTGTGGAAAGTTTCTGCAGAGATCGGTGTGAAATGAAAATATCAAAAAATCGACGTAAATTGGACTCCAAAAGAGTTCCGTACAATAAGAAAGCATCTTATTTTATTATTAACTAAACAATAAACTAGGTTACAGGGCAAACTTAATTTTGCCGTTCTATCCCTTACGCGGTTATTGCACCAATCGCAAATAATAAGTTTTTAATAGTAAATTGGCTTTTTGTTATTAATCTTCATCGGTACCTATAAATATTTTTTTCTTTACATGTATTGTGCTGTAAGAAATTGCTTCATGCCTTTATGACTCTAGGTCTACGGGAAGTATATATTTTGATCTGTTGTGAAAATATACGACATATATCAATAACATCTTCAAACTTTCAAACTTTATTGGGTTATACGTAAGTAGCACAAATTGAACATCTTAAATATAACTTACATCAATATTTTAAATGTACGATATGTGTGTTGGCGTCCGGACAAGAAATGTTGTTTCCTGGATACCAACCTCTTCCCGCAACAAGAACATTTTACTAGTTAGTAGTCATCATCATCATCTCAGCCGTAGGACGTCCACTGCTGAACATAGGCCATCCCCATGATTTTCCAAAAGGACCGGTTGGAAGCGGCCTGCATCCAACGTCGTCCTGCGACCTTCCTCAGGTCGTCTGTCCACCGTGTCGGTGGACGACCTACGCTGCGCTTGCCGGTCCGTGGTCTCCACTCTAGAACCTTTCGGCCCCATCGGCCATCTGTTCTGCGTGCTATGTGCCCTGCCCACTGCCACTTCAACTGGCTAATCTTCTGAGCTATGTCGGTGACTTTCGTTCTTCTACGGATCTCCTCATTTCTGATTCGATCACGTAGAGAAACCCCGAGCATAGCCCTCTCCATAGCTCGTTGTGCGACTTTGAGCTTATTATTTATGAGGCCCATAGTAAGAGACCAGTTAGTAGTAGGTGTACTTAATTATTATAAACAATAACCACCGTGTGTTATCTAAGCAGGTATACTTTTACATATAAGTTTGATATATGGGTATTATCAACGAAGAACTTATTTCTTCGTAGCGTATTATAGATCTTTTAATCGTGTTGACATAAAAGTTTGATTTTTTACAGCAGAAAGAGACCCGATTAAAATTTCAACTCGATATCTCTACGCGTTTCTGAGAAAACCCGACTTGACAGATAGACAGACGACAAAGTGTTTTTGGAACCAATAGATTGTCTGTTAGAGTATATTTTGATAGTACTGCCGTGCGACTCTGTAATGATTCGTCGACAAGCTCACCTATGTCAAATACTTTGAGTTATCGCTCTTGTACATAAGGTTGCTTTTTAAGGTTGGTTGACGAATCATTAGAGAATCGCACGGCAGATCATATTTTATGGTTATTGTGGTGCTTTTTGGTATTCAAGAACCGTAAAAACTTTTTTGTGGCGCTTCGTTTGATTAACCCGATCCACTCAGTTATCGCCTCTCAAGTTAATTAATTTGTGACGGTAAAATCCACTCCCATCAGTGTCATGGATATGGCGAAAGAAGTGAGGTTAACGTTAATCCAAACCAAGGACTTATTACTAAAAATCTTTAGACCTGGCATGTACTATCAAGAAGTTCTGGCCCCCTAGATTTACAATAAAAATTAAGTGTGGTGGCAAGGCCCCAAATATTCACAGTGTGAAAGTGAGTGCAACTTTATACTTTAATTTTTAAATGTCCGATTCAAAGTTATTTTATAGAACGTGTCAATCACATTGTCATCGATCATGACGAACATATCTTTGAGTTGTTGATTTTCACATAAAAAGCCATAGATCTTTACTAGTATTATCTATACCTACAAAGAAATAAAATCAAGTGTCTGTTTATTATATCAGAATAACTAGCCCAGTCGAATTTGCATAATATTAAGTAGCAATTTTCCTTCCTTCGGAATTCGTCAAGGGGGCGGGGCTGAGGAGAGGGGTCACGAGCAGTCTAAATTTTATTTTGAGTGGTACTCAGCTACGGATCGCTACTCGCTACGGATCGCCGTAGCGTCTTCCGCCATCTTTAATTGAAAAAAATAATAACTTTTTTAAATTGAAAAAATCCACATTTAAGTACGAGTGTTATGGGAATTTTTTTACTGAACTGCCAATGCATACTTATTGTGCGCAAGCACGCGCCTTACTGAACATATTGCTATGGGGTTCAGCGGCTGATATAGAGAACAAAAACCTGCTATTAGAGTTACCTATATACGAAATGGGTCCCCGTGAATTTTTGATAGATCGTGAATCTTTGCCTTCCTTATATGTATTTGAAAATATAATGTATGTTCGTAACAATGTACATAAATATAAGTTAAATAGTGATCACCACTCTTTTAATACAAGAAATACAAATAGGATAGCTGTACCTAGTTTTAGACTTGCGAAGACTTATAAGTGATTCCTAGGAAATTGTGTGCACTTTTACAATAAAATCCCTAAACACATAACTGAGCTCACAGAGGGAAAATCAAGTTGACTGTCAAAAACGTTTTAATAAAAAAAAACATAGTATAAAGTCCGACATTATATAGAAGACAGAGGCTTGAAATACTACACTTCTGGTAAGCTGTCATTCTGCCACCCATAAAATGTAATATAAGTAGTACCTAAGTAGAAACATTGTAAACATCTATATAAAAGCAAGTACAATTTGAAAAATTTTATACCGACTTCCATTCTATTCAGTTATTGTAGTGTATCTCAAAAACTACTGACCCAAATTCAATAAAATTTAAATGGGACCCCACGGAAGCACCAGCTTTCAAATAAAAAAAGAATTTTGAGAATCGGTGCACCCTATCGAAAGTAATAAGGTAACAAACATTAAAAAAAATAGCCGAATTGAGTAACTTCCTCCTTTTTGGAGGTCGGTAGAAAATAATGGCCACGAGTTACTTGCCGCTGTTTCTCGGTAGGCTCTATATGTTTTAGAACGCGGCGGTAAAGTCGTTAAAGTACATTATGATGAACAAGTACAATTTGAAAAATTTTATACCGACTTGTATTCTATTCAGTTATTAGAGTGTACCTCAAAAACTACTAAACTGAATTTGATGAAATTTATATGGGACCACACGGGATGCACCAGCGTTCAAACAAAAAAGAATTTTGAAAATCGGTTTACCCAGTCGAAACTTATGAGGTAACAAACATAAAAAAAAATATACAGTCGAATTGAGTACCTCCTCCTTTTTTTGGAAGTCGGTAGAAAATTGACGTTCATAAGTGTGTCGTTGATGCGTAAATTGAGTAGATGATTTTGACTTTGACTTAAATGTGGAATTGAATCATCCAGTCGACTCCACGTAACTTCCGCTTAAAAGACTCAGGCAACCTGCATAAGTTCTGAACTGAAGTAATTTAAAAGAAACTGACCCAAGTCACACTAAAATGTTATCTCTACAGAAACTTGGGAGTCCAATTGTAATACAAGTTGCATAACTTTTTACGGTACGACTTCATTTACGAGCCTAAACTCTGGAAAAATCCGGAGATAACGCTTCGCTGGGTTTCTAGATTGGGTACCGTGCATTTAAAGGTGGATAACTTTGTTCAAATGTATATTTACCTTGTTTGGATAATATGTCATAGTAATGTTGATATTCTATTAAGTTGATTTAATTGATTCATAACTTAGAATTAACAAATATAAAAGGTACATACTTACAAAGATTAAAAGACACTTAAAAGTGTATTAAACCATTTGTTGAAGGAAAAGTGCCCAGAATGCTGGCTGCATTTCCACGTTGAATAGCTAAGCAAATTTTTTGTGCAAAATATGAACCAGCATTCGGTCGCCTGACGCTTCAAACAAACGTTTGGCCAAGTCCCTGAAAATTTCTATTAAGTATATGACTTGTAAATCAGTGACCTGCTTAGCGAGAGGAAACATTACCAGAAAGAAATTGCTTTTATGTTTATTTTTAAAGCAGCTAGCGTTCCGCGGTTTCATCTGTGCGGTGTTGAATGATGATGATGATGAATCTTAATATATATAATAATATTCTCTGTCTGCTTGAAGAAGTTGTTGCAGTGCCACCCTGAGGTTATATCTATGAATACATTAGAGTTTGAAAACTATCGTGAGTCATACATTATACATTATTATGAAAACTAACGTGGTTTGTACACATTATTAATACGAAAAGGCGGAAAGATCTGACTTTTTTACGTGAGTGAATACCGTTTTTCATATTAAAAATACATTACACTAATATAAAGATACCGGCTGCATTATGAATACATTGTTTATGAATGTATAAATGAAATTAAAGTAACGAAACAACTTGTGATGACACACTTGGGCCTTTTTACCTCGAGCAGACTTTACGGTTAGCAGACCAGATGCTAGTATTTTTTTTACATTCCGCTCGTGACCACGATCAATGCAACTTGATCGAAACGTCGAGGTAAATAAATACTATTACTAACGCGATTAAGCCCCGTTAATATAATATAAATATCAGACCAGATGCTGCTGCAGAATCTGCAGAAAACGGAAAAAATATGCTTCTCTTGGAAATAATAATGTGTTTCTTCCGTATGTGGTTGAAACCTTGGGTTCTTAGGGTGCAGAAGCATTCAAAAAAATTACAGGGTCGAAAAAAGCTGGTGCTTACTTAAATCAATGTATCAGCCTGCCTATACAACGAGGTAACGTTGCCAGCTATTTAGGCACCTTACCTGCAGACAGTGACTTAAATCCTATTATATTATAGGTAAAATAAAGTTTTTGGATTGCCTATGATATATCTTTAACTATAAGATTTTTTTGGATAATTAGCAGTTATATATTTTAACTACATACGAGTTCATTTATTTTAAATTAATTAAAGTCTTATTTAAGTTCTTTTACTAAACAGGTGCACAAACACCAAGATTACGTTTTGCACAAGAGGCCTAGATGAAAGTATATTTTTTTTTAAATTCAGCAGTGCAAGTACCGTAATAGTCAATAAATTTGTCGAGTCGCTAAGATTGATAAATTTAGATCGCCCCTAGCAAATATGGAAGTGATATCGACGACTTATACGATCCTCAAATTGTCGACACTATATCTATTATTGCGAACTATTTGCATTCCACAATGTGTCCTTCTATCATATGAAGATTTCTACGAGCATTTCGGTCTTCTACGATCAAAAGAAGGCCGACGTCTATTTTTTTATTGAATTTTAGCTGCGCCCCGTGGTACACCCGCATGGTGATGGATGATGACGATGTTGATGAAATTTATCGTGTTAATTCAGCGCCCCATCTACCTCCATGCCCAAGTTCATCGAAATTGGGACAGCAGTTTGAGCGTAAAAGAATAACAAACAACCATTCATCCATAAATACAAACTTTCGCGTTTGTTATACTCGTATTAGTAAGATCAAACGCAACTAAACAATATCCCCATTCGTGTCGCCCTGTCGATAAGCTATATCCTGGTAATTTTCACAGCTGACAAAACAATCGTTAAAATCGATTAATTAGACGATCTTAAACGTATTCAAACAGTTCCATGCTAGAGTTGTCGTTATAATCGTAAAAGCGCATCGAATTTGTCTACCGATCGCTTAATTTTGTTTCTTACTTGCAATGATTGTCAAAGGATCCATATAGCCAGTTTTTCGAAGTATGACGAATTCAAGACTCAAATTTATCGATCGGTTCGGTACTTGAACTGCAGAACCCTCAATGACTCAATCAGTTTTTTTTATGAGAAGAGCGGTTTCTTTAATAAGTATTCATCGTTCGGATACCGTTATTTACAATTATTACGAGTACTTGTTTAGGTGTTGCCAACTTAGTTCGCGTGAAATAAGTTTCTAGCGAACGTTCGGGAACAACTATCGGGAGAAAGTATAGCCTAGGCTGTATACTCCCTCCTCCCTCCTTGAGCCGTAATCCTCATGTCTGAGGGTCGTGACCCCCTCCACCCATTGTCCTTTCTTTTAAGATAGTACGCCCGTGTGCTCGGTTACCAGCCATGTGTAGAGCATCGTAAACGGACGTATCAAGAGTGGTGCGGATCTGATCGGACCAATGCATTGGACTGCGGCCACGAGATCTTTTGCCATCGAGTTTTCCAGTCACCACAAGTTTTCGAGGTTATCTACTTTCTTTCTAGCGATGTGACCAACATATTGCAGAATTCTATTCAAGCGAATGGAAGACAGTCTTGTACGGGCAGGCTGTATACACAAAGGAATAAATCATATAGTTTATGAGCATTCTCTATTGCAAATTAATCCGTTCAGCAGTTTCAGTGTAAAGACGTAACAAACATGCACACTCGCTTACTTCACCTACTTACTCACTCACAATCTTTATTATTTATGATATTAATATTATTGAGTAGGATATTAATCAGTAACTGTTCCAATTCAACAACGCGTTCCGGGCGGTGTTGTGGCTGCCACACTTCTGCAGAGCATCGGGCATGTTCGCGGTGGGGCACACCGACTGCTTTCACGCTACAATACGCAAGCGGAGCGCGTCCCTGGTGCGCCGGGCCGGGCCAGCCCCAACGCCGTTCTGGCAATGTTCGCCGATAGGCTTGATTATATTTATATACGGCATGGCTGCAATAGGCATGTAGCAGTCCCAATGCCGCCGCCTTATTGTCTAACTTGAATGAGAATGAAATGTCACTTCATTCTCATTCCCAATTATGGTTCCAGCCAATGAGCTTGCAGGATTTCGCCCATAATGGGATTCAAATGTCAAAATGAAGCCCATTACAATTCTATATATTATAGAAAATAAGGCCGCTGTTTAGGAAATGGTAGGCTTTCATTAAATTAAATCATAATTTGTTCTGACTAATATTTATGTTGACATATTAACTATAATGATTTGTAATTATTGAATGATTCGTGATAAGTTTGAATAATACTATCGCTTCTTTTTTATTCTATTGTGACATAATTAATTTATTTTGTATTACCTATTGTATTTTACTCGTCTATTGAATAATTTAAGCATGCCATTTTTATAAGCTTCAACGTTAAAAAGTGTGATTTTTTTCTCATTTTAGTGTTGAAGTTGCATGTCTTGGTAAATACATTTTTAATAATTTTTTAAGTGAGATTTGGTTTACAAATGGGGGAGAAATGGGTAAACATACGCAAAAAAACACATACAGTCCAACATAGAACCTCCTCCTTATTTCTCCTCTCCTCGGTAAAAAGTTTTCTTTCTTTGTGGTTCTAATGCTTACAACATGAAAAGCATCAACTTACGCACTGCCAGTTAGTCAGTAAGGCCTTTATTAATAAACGTTGCGTAAACATAGATTAGACGTAACATGCTTTATCTTGCTTTCACGCGTGACATTTACTGCAAGCGAAAAATTGACAGATAGATGTTTTAACTACTCCGGGTGTCAGCCAAGTTTATTAATAAGGCTGTAAGGGTATATATAATATAAAATATAGAGAAGATAGATTCGATCTTATTGGTACGACGCTAACATTGATTCCATCATAGTATACTCAGATTAAAGGTCGAGTTCAAGCAACCAACGCTTATTTAAGCTGACAGTTAGACGTTAAGACGTATCAAGAAATCGAGAAAAGACCGATGGGATCTTTTAGAATTCGTCTGACGTTCTCTCCGCTAAAAGTTCGACGTTATTGGGTCATCGATGAAAATCTAAAAGTACCTACAGGAGGCTTAAAGCCGCCTCGACACATAAATTCGCTAACGGCATACTAGCATACATACTAGCTACCAGAACACACTGTTAGTGATTTGTGACAGATTTTCAATCTGATGGTACCTAGGGGACGCACCATATAGACAAATAGACAATATTTTATTTGTGGCAAAAAAACATAAAAAAGACATTTAAAAAACACAAAAGGACATGATATAATTTGGTTTTTGCTACAAACCAGTCTCAACTCAGCAGATGCTTGTCTAAAAGCAGAAATTTCATAGAGATCATGTTGACGTCTGGGAGTCCACAACCGTGCGATTCCGACGAAACTTTCAGCCTCGCACTACTACTATGTGGAACTAGCTACCACTTGAGGTGTTTCTGAACACATACGACTTGGGAGCCTTCAAGAAAAGAGCCTATTCCTTCTTCAAAAGCCGGCAACGCATCCTCGAGATCTCTGCGGTATTGTGGGCGTCGGTAATTACTTCAGGTAACCCGCCTACTCCTTTGCCAACCTATCCCGTAAAAAAATAAAAAAAAACTGCCATACCACCATGCTGAGGATTTCAGCTCAATGTGAAAGCCTTGAAATCTTGAACCCAAAGTACGGATTGCTGCAAGGACCACTTGAATAGCAGCCGACTGTTATTTATTCCAGGCTATCAACGCATCAGTCTTTACTTTCCTATTTCCTGACTTGGGTTCGTAAAAAAGTAATGAATTTCTACTTTCCTGCTGGTAATAAGTAAGTCTTGTAAACAAACATTTGCTATTCGATCCGATATCCCTCGCGCCGTCCTATCTCTTCAAAAGTTTCTTCATTAGTAAAATAGCTCCGGTTCGGGAGATAAAAGTTTTAATCCTTGAAAATTACGAGGGTTACACATTGCAGTGCTCTCTATGTAGCCAGCTAATTGAATGAATATATTATAATGATGTTTTGGATACATATGTGTCGCAGATTCAAACGGATTGGAGTCCATGTCTTCGTTGTTGTTGGCCGCCATGCTGTTAAAACTATCAATCGGTGCACACTCTGCGCAGGCGATGTCTCAAGGGCACAGATTAGAAAGTATATTAGATAAATAGTATATATGAGGCAAGTAAAGTGAGCGAACTTCAACTAAACTAAATCTTCCATAAATGGCTTTGGTAGGGGTGTCCCACAGAATTCGCCCTATTTACCGTCCGTAGTCGACCGAGGTTCGTGGACCTATGTCCACGAACATTGCCTTTGCAGGAATACAAAATTTAAGGTCAATACATTTGTTTTTATGTTTAGTGCAATGTTCGGTATTACTATTCGAATAAATCAAATAGTATACTGAAATAACGTCGAACCTTGATGAAAATGATTAACTTAAAAAAAAATGGGTCGAATCTTTAGGATCCGCTCTCAACTTGTTTAGGGATCTGGCGAAACGTTTGGTTGAGGCGTCGGGTGACCGAAATGCTGGCGCCTATTTTGGACAAAAACTTAGCATTGCCATCCAGCGTGGCAATGCCGCCAGCGTTTTGGCCACTTTTCCCCCCACCATGGGGCTTATAGATTAGATAGTTAATATTATTATTATTTTTATTTAATTTTTAATTACTAACAATGTAAAGTTTAAATGAAATTACTTATAGGAAATAAAAAATAATAATTATATCAGGAGAAATAAGGGTTCATTTTCATATGTATAAATATATATTTACGTGGTCTATGTAAATGATGAACTCTAACATACATATATACCGAGAAAGACAAACGAAAGAAAAAAAGGAAAGAAAAAAACGGAGTGAATATGCACCGAGGGAGTAAAGCAGTGTCTTACGTCACGGGCGGCATATTGAACCCTGAGTGTAACGGGGACTGTAGAATTAATTCCTGAGCGCAGCGATCGGGGTCAATTTAATTACAAAGCGAAGCGAGGGAGTTACTTAGATTTCTGATTGAATCGAGGGGTTCAAGTCGCCCAAGACAAAGACAGGCTTAAGCATACTCTACTTTTCATACCTATTGAGAGACAATAAAAACTCAGAGATAAGTGTATAAAATAGCAGTTATTTAGTTAAAAGTAAAATAAATGAATAGTTAATATACAAATTGGACACACTTTTTCAGTTATGGAGGGACAGAGAGACAGAGTAATATTTTTGGAAAAAACATTTTATGGAATACACTGTTTTAGACTTTCGCGGTTGTTAACTAAGTTATAATTAATACTCACGAGATGTAGACCACGGTTTAGTTGCTTTTAGAGCTCCCGATATGTTGGCACAGATACATGCAACATGTTTAAAATTATAAAATTTTATGGAAGTTGTTAAAATAACATCAAACACAGTGTTTTGTTCCATACTCATTATGTGCTCATTTTCTGTATGCTGTCTGTGGTGGCCGGTTTGGTTTTCGAATAAACTCTCTTCACAATGCCCATATCTACTCTATACTAAGAGTTTTCCTACAACTAACGTTCCAAATCCAAATCATTTTTCGCCCATGAGAGCTTCATACAACATTACTGTCCCGGGGATTTCTTGCTTTACGTCGAGATCACGTAATATTTATTTGGACATTTTCAAGCAGGAGGTATGAAAATAATATTACCTCTGTAGTCTTAAGAATCGAGGTAATCCTACTTAGTAGGTGGTAGGTTTTACACAAGGGACCGTCTTGGTTGGTACCACCGCAGTGCCAGATATTCTAGAAGCAATATCTATAGTGCCTAATTTGATAATGTACCAACTTATGGTGTATAAATAAGTTATTATTATACCTTTTATTTGACATATTTCACGGGTTTCACCCGGTCCTTTACATAGGCATAAGTGCGGCTGTAGCCAACACTTAGAGGCCCGTTTGGTATAAAAATACAATGTAGTATAAAAACAGAAACATTTTGGATGGATGGTTACATGGTATATCTATTACAAAAATGGGTAAAATGGGCATGGCTATTGATATGTACTTATTAGTGGAACGGGAGATAGTGGGCTATGGACGAGACTACGGCACCTGCCAATTTCAGTCTCATCTTAAAATATTTAGGCAGGTGGTGACTTGCCACCCACTAAACGGGCCCCCCATAAGAGCCACCATCAATGGTGACAAAAGGGGCAACGTTGGTGTGGATATCTGAAGGGTGTTGAGAGGTGTGCTGCGGTTTCACTAGAGCGCTACTACCGGCGTTATGCCCTTTAACACTTCCACCCTTGGAGCTTTTTGTTTCTTGCTCTTGCGTCTCCACCCCCAGACGACCAATTAAGGCAAGCCGGGGGTCAGGGGTCTCATTTAGCCCCAGGGAGAATCAGGGTCCGCGGTGTCGCCACTCACCGACGGCTCGCCACAAAGCCGCCCCTGCGGTATTATTATTATTATTAGTATTATTATTATTATTATTATTAATAGTGCCAAAGAGCTGTTTTAGGGGGTGTACGGCACTATATCAAGTAACTTGCCTTGCTTGATGAAAACATAATTACGACCTATTGTAACGACAACGTCTAGAAGTATATCGGGTCGTTTGACCGTAAAATGGGAATGGTGAAATTACATTATGCAATTCTGTTGCTAATAACAGATATTGCAGGCTTTCGACCTTAAGGTGATAATCTGCCGTGTGATTCACTAAGAACAAACATCGTTGCATCTTTGTCAACATCCGTGAACTACTACGAAATCACAAGAAACGTTGGAAAAACAACCTTATGTACAAGGGCAATATCTCATAAAGTTTTTGACATCGGTGAGCTCGTCGACGATCGCAACGACGAATCATTACAGAAACACACGGCTGAGCTCTGAAGTTTTGAGTCAAATAGCTAGACATCATGATCTTCATTGTATGATTTTTAAAGCTCTGACATGCCTGCTTAGCACAACTAAACATTTCAATTTCAGATAAAAAGATCCTCGGATGGGCTTTGAATCTGCATCTCCTGACTAACCGTAGTACCGAGGTACTCATCCGAGCAGTTTATTAAAGTCGCCATATGTGAATGAATCGCTATAGCAAGTCGAGCTTGAAAGATTATACCGAAAGAAACACTGTTAGGACATCGGAAGAATAAAGTCGCGATCATGACATTGATAACGAATCATAGATCAAACAAAATGTTTACTTGTTTATTCAGTCAGGGGATTATATGATAAATATATGCTTGATGGCAAATATAATCACATTACTGTTTAGGTTTATCTTTTATTGGACTTAATTGCTATTGTTTCACTACTACGTACTTGATAATGATGATGCTGATGATATTACACTAGATCTAGAATGAACTCTCAAGGAGAGCTGCTGAAGTACAGAATTACGTGACAGGTTTCCAAACTTGAGGTAGCTAACCAGGCGGGCTCTGAAAGTATCCTACCATCACGATGTTACTTTTACCAGTAGCTCAAGCTTTAGGGATCGACGCAGGAGCCGTCGTAAAGGCGGCCGAATTTCATTCCCCTTGGGCTATCACTTAAGCCCGTTCCCAATATTCAATTTTTCTTTCGATTTGCTCTACTAACGATAAGAAACGTTATCTATCTGTCAAGTTTTTGTCCCAATAATCTTACCAACGATAGCCAATCCTACCAGCCGTCTCTATCTATCGAGGAGGACCGATAACTTACTATCGCTTAAACAATATATGAAAATGACAGTTTTGACGTCCCTATAATGTTTTAAGTGCTTACTGTAACCACGCCTATCGACAGTAAGCTGTACCGGTAACCTAGAAAATCGGGGGATAGAAGTCAAATAGGAGCAGCTATTTTTGTAATTTCATCACTGAGAACACGAAACGACGAACCTGGCACGATGGCAAGGATCTACCCACGATGCCACAATATTCAACAATTCGGAATTACGAGGTACCTAACTACATTTCAATTAACTAAATTACATGATCCTATCTCTCCGAAACTTTTCACAGCAATCCTAGAGTCTATGTTCAGGAAGCTGGACTGGAAAGAGTTAGGTATCAACATTAACGGCGAACGATTAACACATCTTCGTTTTGCCGATGACATTGTTATTTTAGCGGAAAAACATGAAGACATCCAATTCATGTTAAGGACCCTAGAGATAGAAAGCCATAAAATAGGGCTCTACATGAACCTAACTAAAACAAAAATTATGACTAACGGAGAGGCGAGTACTGTCATACTAGAAAGTGGAAATATAGAATACGTAGAGGAATACGTCTACCTCGGTCAGATGATAACATTACATGATGCCACCGTCAAAGAAATAGACAGAAGAGTAGCCACATCCTGGAAACAATACTGGTCACACAAAGATGTATTTAAGAGCGACCTACCGGTGCAACTTAAAAAGCGACTGATGGACAATACCATACTCCCATCACTGCTCTATGGCTGTCAAACCTGGGCGATTACCAAAAATATTATACAGAAAATAACGTCCTTTCAGAGAGCGACCGAACGGTCTATGCTGGGTGTCAAATTAAAAGACAAAATAAAAAGTGTTGACATCCGGAAGAAAACTAAAATCATTGACGCAGTAAAAATGCTCTGCAGACTTAAATGGCAATGGGCGGGTCACATCGCCAGAAAAAATGATGGACGATGGGGCGCGCGAGTGATCCACTGGCATCCCAGGGACGGAACGCGATCGAGAGGACGGCCAAGGAGGAGATGGTGTGATGACATCGTCGCGGTGGCGGGGGCGACCTGGACGCGAGTCGCCCAGGACCGTAACACGTGGCAACGCATGGAGGAGGCCTTCATCCACTTTTGGGTGCCCAATTAGTTTAGTAATTAATTAAAATATTAAGTAAATTGTAAAATATGTATTGAAATTGGGAAATAAACGGCTTTATTATTATTATTATTAAATTACATGTATATAAGCTTGATTATAAACTGAGTTGATTTATTAAAAGTAGGTTAATTTATTTTCAGCTCAATGTGATGCTGATGTGTTTGGCAATAGGTGGCTTCTTGGTGATAGTGCATATCCATGCAAACCCTACCTCCTTACTCCATTACTCAGTACCCAAACAAATAGTGAAATCAATTATAACCGAGCTCATATAAAAACCAGGAATTGTATTGAAAGTTACGAAAAGAAGTAACTAAATACTTTTCTAATCTATTCATGTTACTCGTATTATAATTTGAGTGAAATTTAATTATTTTCTAGATGTTTTGGAGTTTGGAAGAGGAGATTTCCAGTAATTTGACTGAAAATAAGGCTTGCTATGGAAACTACACAGGCTTTTATCATTGCTACAGCCGTACTACATAACATTTACAGACAAATTAATTTGGCGGAAGTGGAGCCTGAAATAGATATACCAAATCATAACAAATCTTTTAGATCAGAAAATATTCCAGAGTCTCATACTGTTAATCATTTTCAAGAACGCCAATATTTGATTGATAATTATTTTAGATAGTATTTCTTTGTTAAGCTGGCTTTAACTCCAAAATCTTTTGTGTACTCTATTGTATTGTATGAGAAATTGTATGTAATGGAACCCGTATTTTAAAACATGGGATACCAGAAAATAATAAAAGACAAACTCGTCTGTTCCCTGTTAAAAGTAAGGAAATCTCTATCCATAAATGTAACTTACATGAAAATATACTTATTGTGAAAAGTATTACATAAGTTGAAAAGTATTGCATACTTATCACGAAACATATATAGTTTGTTTCATAGCAACATGTGGGCGTTTCATTGCGTAGACCAGGCATTTCTGTCTAATAAAGGGACTATTTGTGCAGAGTTAACTTTTATCAAATTTCTCTGCCCATCCACAGAAAATTCCTCACCAAGAATCCTACCGCCTATGTGAGCTTGAGCTTGTTAGGTTTTGGTTTAAAAAAAATTAAAACAATTAAATATTTTGAAAACATATTTAATGCGCTTTGTTTGATGTAGGT
Organism: Selenia dentaria; assembly: GCA_917880725.1. Taxonomy (NCBI): domain Eukaryota; kingdom Metazoa; phylum Arthropoda; class Insecta; order Lepidoptera; family Geometridae; genus Selenia; species Selenia dentaria. Next base: position 10,761,981 of record OU862898.1, on the reverse strand, counting down.
ACATACTTAGTAGTAACACAAAATAAATAATATATTAGTAGTGCCATATGTAATGAGGTCATGCATGGGAAATTTAATGACACATGTTTAATCAGCCAATAGGAATAGTTGTGCCACGGGAAAATGAAATTACCCCTCACTCTATTCGTAGTGTCACGGGCAACGAACGTTTTATTTCATAGCAAGATGTGGGCGTTTCATTGCGTAAACGAGCCACCTTTTCGAGCACCTCATCTGGTGGTATAAAAAATCTGGTTTTTCTCCTCCAGTCTGAAAATATATAAGCAGTCAAACAATAAGATTAATGATAACATCCTCCACTTATCTTTATTTTTTTGTTAAATATGTATTTTGGTATTTCTCTTGCGAGCAGCCTTTTAAAATTTTCCCACTTTCCTCTCAACTGCTCTAACTTTCGAGGGTGTGTAGCATCAGTGGCATTAAATGCATCCGTGATTTTGTTTCAAGCCATTTCTTTCAACTGGTTATTACTTGCGTTTGTCGCCTTGCTGAAAATGACAGCATTACTGTCCACTAATTGCACCAGGACCATCACTTCTTCCTTCGTTATTGGGACACGTTATTGCTGCAAAAAATAGAATGAATATTAAGATATTACTGTTGAAATATGATATGTTTAGATTTTGTTAATATTTAAGTACTTTTACACTTACTTCAATCATTTTAATAGTAGGAAGGTACTATCACTATGGAATAAAATATGCTCTACACTCATTAACCGTTTTATTTAAAATTTAGATGAAATGGCGAAAATTATGCGAGTACCATTGAACATAAATCAAAGAAAACAGATCCTACAGTAGTGCAATGGCATTCAAGTCACTTTTTCATTTTGACAGTAACGTTCCTATCTTGTGAACAAAAATGTTGTTGTTCATGTTATATTCAAGTTCTTTAACATTTTCCCTGCTGAAACTGCAAAAATCTAAATAAATATATTTTAAACTATATTTGTTTTATAAAATTAATTTCAAAGTTATAAAAAAATGTTATGATGTTAAAACTTATTTGACAGGCCCTCTGGCAATATACGTATAACCGGAACGTAAAAGAGGGCTTGCTTATCTACTAATAACCACAGATTACAGATAGCTATCGTCGAAATTGGGACAGTTTTTAATGGTAGATAGAAACTTACCAACGGTTAGGGATAGCTATCTATCGATAACTAGAGGTTGATTATTGGGAATGGGCATTACACGAAACTGTTTTTGTGTCTATCGATGAAAAAACGAGTAAGTCATTCGCCTGATGTAAAGTATCACGCTCTTTATGTTTCCTAGACACAGGTGACTATATACACTTGCTTTATTAGCAAAGCGCCCTCTGTGTCGTAGGTGACTTCGAGCTAGGAATACTTCCACATAGATGGCGACACTTGTTGTGATTAGGCTAGAATTATTTTCTAATATTTTAATTACCGAACCGGACTAACAGGTTACATGGACACTGTTCAGTGCCATTTGAGTTCAAAATCACTTAGATATAAGATGTTAAATCTCATGGCCTGTATTTTCTCTGCAAACATTTCCCTTTAACAAAACACAGTAATGTTTGTACTTTACTGCTCCACTGTTGAATAACTGACAAAGGTGTGGTACTTCCCCAGGATGACTCTGCATAAGCTCTATCACTACAAAATTGTTATACTAGAGTATAATAGTATATATAATAGAGTTAAACAAATCTAAGGGCACGATGCAATGGTCCTCTCAAGGCATCAGTTCGTGCAGTTTACTAAGCTTTTAATTATTTCCTATCAGCCCAAACTGTGTTTCATACCTTTCAGAAGCTTGACAGGATAAGCAATCAAAGTCAAAGTCAAAATCATTTATTCAATTTAGGCATCAAAGACGCACTTATGAACGTCAATTTTTCATTATAATGTACTTTAAAGACTCTACCGCCACGTTCCAAAATATATAGAGCAATACTGGGGTAACCCACAAGATCTCTTGCAAAAGACATTTTAAGGGTCCTAAATATGTACACATAATTATTTTTGCCAATTAGCGTCAATCTGTTGACTGTGCCGAGAGTAAGCCGGTGGGGATTGGTAAGTTGTCGTACAGTCGCGGTCAACGGTGTAATCCATGAATAATTGTACGGATTATCTGTGATCAAATATTGCGTTGTATTTGCCGGTTTGTTTGCGACCGTAACGTGAAAGGTTTACCGAGCCATTTGTCTTGTCTTTCTGTCTCTGATGTGATGAGGTATGAGAAATGATAGATGAGATTTAGATTGTTTGTATTTAGATTACTTAAGGGGCTATACTACCTCAGCTCGAATTTAGATTTCGCCCCCACTTCGTTGCAACGAAGTAATTAATTAAAAATATTAAATATTTAAAAAAATATTGATGACTAAAATTCACCGCAAGCGACACAAGATCCTCGTCCGAAAGTAGAGGTGAGGCGTATTTATCGTCACAGGTAAAAATCACTGGTATTTCAAAGTCACAGATCGTCACAGCGACAAAAGATCACATATACCAGTGACTGTGACAAGACGCCGTGACGGCTGTGTGCGCTGCGTATGAAGAAAATACCAGCTTATAGCTTCCATCCTTTTTTCATGTATAGTGTCAGACAGAGACAAACCTAGTATTTATGGTAGCTTCCATCCTTTTTTCACTTATAGTGTCAGACAGAGACAAACCTAGTATTTATCCTATTACTTGACCCTTCGCTCTGAACTGTAAGTGTGACTTGACTACCTATGAACTACGAACGAAGTGAATGAATTAAATCAGTATTATGCGGCCAAATTAAAAGCTAGGATGAGGTTCCTAACGTGGTCGGATAATATTGGCGCGCATGCGTCGTGTGTAGATTCATTTCATTCAAAATTCATTCAAAGGAGTAAATGCTTTTCAAATATTATATCACTAAGTACACTACGTTATAAATTATAATGCATTGCGTAGATTACATAACGTATTTCTTTTGGATTTGGTAACCTTATTTAACGCATTTTCTCAGTTTCAAAAAAAATACATTATTTTTGTTTTAATGCCTACGTTCCTCCATATAATTGACATGATGAGATTTCCAAGACGTTATCTAGCAAATTACCAAAATACTCAAAGCACACACGCAGATCGAATTCAAGTAAAAACAAGTATGAGTCCAGAAATAAGTAAGCAGTCACTTTTTTATATCATAAAATTTTTAGAGAATTTCTATGATTTTACAACACCGTGTTTCATACGTCTATCGATTTAAGTTATCACATTCACAGAAAACTCAATGGTGACAAAATCACAGTCACTATCAAAATCACCCTTGAGTTCTCTGTGAATAGAATAGAATAGAGTGTAATCACTTAAACCGATAGAAGTATGAAATACTAGGTAGTATTATGTCACTGCTATTTGTCACAGGTAGCCCCAAGTCACGGTCACAGTGTCACCTAGTATCTCGATTCGCCTAGTATGACCCACCTCTATCCGAAAGCCGAAGCGAGACTGCGTTGGGGGCAGGGCGGCCTGACTGAGAATGCTTTTAACGCTTGATGTTTTAGTTTTTTGCTCTTTAAAATTAAATTGAAGATCATTTGAAAAATTCAGGTAATATAACACCTTCCTTTTATAAAGTTCAATTATCATGCCAAGTTTCAAGTTCTTATTTAAGGTATATATTGAGTTATAGGCGCTTATTGTACAATTTACAGGCAACTTTGAGATTTTAATGTCTGTCGAGAAAATTTTATGGAATCGTGTTTTCGCCTAACATGGTATTTAGAGTATATCCTGAACTTTACCATAATATTAATTTCAAAGTGAAAGGAGCAGTATTTTTGAAGATATGGAGGCTGAAAATAAGAAATGTGAGGTAGTACCGGCTCTTAATATGTATTTTATTCGTTGTTTTTCTGACATAAGTAAACTTCGGTGTCCCGAGTCTCTAGTTACTTAAAAAAACCGTGGATGTTCTTAAGAAATTGTTGAGTATTTATAAGTACGAATAATTGATTTTCAAGATATTTTTTTTTAGATTGCTATATATCCTATTCCGACTGGATTGTATTAAAATAGTTTAAACGTTATTGTAGTTGGAGTAGAAATGATTGATGATTGATTTATGTAGCCATCATGGTACTTGATTGTGTCAAAAATATAGTTCAAGTTCTTCATATACACTCTTAAATTTTATAATATAACTAGCTGTGCCCCGTTTCACCCGCGTGGTGATGGATGATGATGATGAAAAGTACTTTGCGACTTATTCTCAGACCTATTGAATTACACACAAAATTTCTTAAGAACCTGTCGAGCCGAGTACTTTTGTTACAAACACTATAACATGAGAATTTTATATGTTACAGATATACGAGTAATTTCTTAAATATTAATAAATTATACATAGATTTAAATTATAATTTAAATTTTGAATTTTTCAAATTATAATTGGCCGTGAACGTCCACGTAGAATAAGCTACCTCGGGAAATACGTAGGATAAAAGTAGGTAGTATATGTATTAATGTTGGATAAAAACTACCTTCTTGGCCAAAATAGCATATTCCTTTACAAGTACCAAGTACATAGATATCGACTTTACACTAAAATTTCATACAAATGCAGAATTTTTAATAGTAACCAATTTCGACGACCAAAATGAACGCAGTCTGTACGGTCTGGAAAACTCAAATAAACAGTTATGTCTCTAAAGCTACTCTTCGTAGCTCTAAAGATATGCCTTTATGGCGCTGTCAGCTTAGCGCTTGGCTACGTTCAATGTCCTTTACTTGAAATCAAGCAAGCGCATCTCTTAAAAACGTACAAATATTTATAAAAAAAAAATTATGTGCACTCATAAATAAAAAAATAATCCGTCAATGTATTTGTATTAAAAATTGCTATTTTATGATATGTGTTTTATGACAAATACAAAAGTGAATAAAGAGAAAAAATGTTTTAATGGTGAAATTAAGTGGTGCATTTGAATTTCTTTTCAATGTACCCTGTATGTAATGTATGTTACAATATGTTAATAATTCCGTCAATGTGTTAGAAGTCTTAGAAATTTCATATAATTTTTAGGTACTTTAATTAAATCGTTGCTTATGAGATAAACTGCTTTAAAAACTCTCATTTTTATTTTTCCCGAGTTATATATCACCTTAACTCCTCGTCCACCGTCTCTAGGAACCCCTCTCTCTCTCTAAGTCAATACAATTTTTGGAAACGCGAATCTATTGTTTAACGAAGTTTTTATATAGTATCTAATACTAGCTAGCTAGCTAGTGGTGTAAGATGATGATGATCAAACGTATCCTAAGTTCTTCCCATCTAGCTTTTTGCCAAATTTTATTACGATCCATTAAGACGTTTAGAAATGAATGCGTAACAAACAAACTCACTTTCGCATTTATTATATTAGGATATATACACATATGAATGAACCATAGAGATATACCGGGATGCCAATCTGTGAGCCGGGTATAAACCTGGTGCGGCAAGCAGCGGTCGTATTCCGCGATTTAACGTATTGTTGCTTGCTTCAATTAGTTCATTAATAAAACTTAACGTTTGAATATTCGTAAGTAAAGAGCAAGCATTGTAAACTGTTTACATGCAATATCGTGACCGGCGTTCAGTCACATAAAAGTTAAAGTTGCGAACTGCTGCGAGCAATTTGTTCTGTTTTTGGGCATATTGCTGCGTCATTGGCCCCGATCCCTTGTCAACTTCCTTGTCCTTGTGGTAGAACTTGTTTCTTAAAAATCAGCTCATTATATATGCATATTTCATTAGTGTTAATTGGCAACTAACTGACCCGTCAGTGGATTCACTCTATGGGATACGAAGCAACATAAATAAATTAAAATCACCCCTTAGGACGAAAATCTTCAAAAATTACGTGGTCGATGCTTACAACATAAAATGCTACATAAGTTTCAAGTTTGTAGCCTCAACTCTGCGTTGCTGAATTAGCAATTCAGTCAGGACGTGTGGTTGTTTAAATGGAGTGTTCTCTTCCCCTGTATCTTTGTATGGGTTATAACGCATTTTCTCCTATAACAACCTACGATTATTCATCTCACCACGCGACCACAAGATCCCCGTACTTACTGTGCGTAAACACTAAAATCTACGCATCACTGCTTTTCGTAACATTTCATTTCTGGCTAGTTCTCCGTATAAAAAAATGTACATTATTTCAGCCACGTTTTGAGAGTCGTTCGAACACCCACTTCCGATTTGGCAGTCCATAGATTGGTACAGATAGAAATTCCGACATTACATCCTGTACGTGACCATAATACTTATCCGGTCATTACTGCAGTATCGTTTCTGTTGGGATTAATGTGTGGTTTGCCATTTAGGTTTCCGGGTTTTAGTTGTAATAATTTTCGCAAGTTTTAGTACTTTAACTGTACTCAATGAATGAGTTAATTTAAAACATAATTAAACTATTACTTTAATTCTACTGTTCTGCGAACAGGAGACCTCGCAAACACATAGTTTTATCAGCGGCAGTATTTCACAACCTATTATCTCGTAAACCACTTAACCAATTAATCTCATTTTCGAAATTTCTCTTTAAAGTCGGGTTTATATGTGTACCAAATATTATCAAAACTGGTGGGTAAATAGCGCAGCAGCAAACCTCCTCCTTTTTTAAGAAAAGTAACTTAAAACCGCCGACGTTCAAAAAGATAGAACATGCAAATACCAAGTTTCGTCAAGATTGGTTGAAAAATGCGACATGTACAAGCAGACTTACTTATAATCTAACAAACATACGGGCAGATGAAAGTCGATTTGGCTAGTTAAACAGAGACGCTTCGCTCGCTCGGTCGGCCGGTTATTAACCGGCAAAACACTGATGTAAGGGATCGAATATGAATCTCATCTTCAGGGCCACCTACACAGCTAAGTGTCCGCCGGGAGCTCGCTGACACTGTTACGCAGTCGCCTTGAAGATAAGTTTCTGATATGGTCGAAACCCGGGTCGACGTATTCGATTCTAACGTAACGTCAGTGTTTAGCCGGTTTATAATACTTGGTTTAATTTTCGCATAACTTTAGGCATAAATGTACGTTACCGCTCTTCTGCTGCCAAATCTATACAGGGTGTCCCGGACTTCAATAATACAGATAACCTGTTATTTGAAATTACATTAACAAAATAATCACTGTAAAAAAATTTTTACTTATTGAAAAATTTCTATTATCAGCTAAGTGACATGAGTTTTTTCCTTACTTTTTTCAAAACTGGTATACTTTGTCCCGAAACTCAACGATAACTTGGTACCGGGTGACCAGGCTATCGTTGAGTTTCGGGACCTGTAGAACCAAAATTGACAGCGAGTACGCCAATCACAAGCTATAGGTAGACTAGATCGAGTATCGACTATAGATGACATTAATGTTGCCAACTCATGGTACAGGAAATCCTAGTAGCTATAGCTACTATCGACCATCCTAAGTGTAGCTGGAATATTTTAAATTTGTAATTAATAACGTCAGTTATATAACTAATGCAAAATAATGTTCACTTATTTCATATTATTCGATGAGTAAATTATTTGTTTTTAAAATAATTTTATTGAATTATTTTATTAATTACCCATCCCACACAGGATTCTTAGTGTGAGGGTTTCTCAATATAAACGATACTTAAATTGTTTTATCAATTATAGTGCAATATATGAATACATATAAAGTACTTTTTTACGTATTCCTGATATGTGTATTAAAATTATCTTAATTCTATTTGAAAAAAAAAAACGTTGACGTCAGACACTCTGTCGTGTTGCCTCGTGTTGGAAATTACGCGTAATAAGGCGCGTGACATACACACACTTATGGACGTATTCAGGAAAGATATGTTTAGGGCTTAATGAAAATGCATGGCACTTATAGATAATTTTTTTGTTGATAGCTTCAGCCCTTTTTCAACCTATTAGGTGTTAAAGTATGAAATTGCCTATGTTATAGTTACCACGTGAAAAAAAATTCAATCTGAAATCGGACACTATGAAGGTTTAATTATAATTCTATGTGGCCGGTGCGATAAATAGGCAATTCCATGTTTAAACCCCTATTATGATTATGTCTTAGCTTAAGATATAATGCCTAAATCTGTTCTGTTTTCTTTTAACAACAGGTATGTATATTTGTGCATTTATGCGGTCAACGGTTTAACCTACCACGCACAAACCGGTTTTACGTCAGAGAGGGGAGGCAACCGCTAAAATGAGGGGCAATGACGATCATTTACTATTTTTGGTGATCACTTAGTATTTATTTGACGTTTTTTTTGGTAATTTTGGTGCTCGCATACGTGGAGATATGTTAAACATAAGGCTTTGTATATTTTCTATATATTTTTTATAAATTTTTGTGTGAAAGATGTGGTGATGTAAAAGTGCGACGGTTTGCCTACCTTTGGCCCCAAAATCAAGTCCTAGATACAGCCACACGCGTTCTGATGGAAAACCAAACAGAAAAAATTCTCGGTTCGTTACGTATGACATGTTACGTGTGTAGATAAAAGTGTAACGTCACCTTCAGAGAATTTAGGAAAATGCTTTGTGACAAATATCATGGCGAAATGACTCGGAGCCCTTTTAACAATTATTGGAGAAAGAGTTCTGAGTCATATGAAATTTTTCGAGTTTACAAACTCAAAAAAAATGGAAATGCCAGTGAAAAGAAGAGAAGACGGTTATGTCCATTTGATAAATAGAGAGAGTGAAAGAAAGGAAGAGAGGGAGCGAGACAGAGAAGGAGAGGGAGAGACAGAGATTTCTCTCTTTTGCGAAAGAGAGCAAGAAATAATGAAGGCATTCGTGATAAAGTTATGAAACTATTGAACAAATTAAGACGTATATAAGTATTAGTCTTTTGGCTAGATTGTATTTGATGAGGTTTATATGAATGCGCGTTCGTAGGTATATCACCTACAAAGAAAACCAAAAAGTGAATATAATGTCTGATCGTTTAATAACTCACTGATAATTTTTCTGATTTGTCATTTCCAAAACTTGGGATGTAATAGTGTATATTTCTAAGTATTCAACTACCTAAAACCAGAACTAATATTCTTGTAACTTAGTAAAAAATAAAGTCCGGTACTAACTATGGGGTTCTTCTTAAGGTTCCACTCCTATCGGAGGTTGGACATCATCGTAGCAATTTTTATTTTACAAGCCACTGCCCCAAAAAGAGTGAGGTGGTACTACGGACAAACCACTCCCTCAGATCTCTTAACTAGGAGCGTCGCCTTCGGCCAGCTCCTCGTTGTCCCGCAATCTTCCCTTGAAGAATGAGTTGAAGGATTCTGTACTTCTTAGATCTCATGACATACACAAGTAAGCTAACTTTCTTCGTTTTATGGTATTTATAAGCTACAGCTGTTTCTTTAGCCTCTGCAGCACTTCAACGTTAGTATCTCGGTCACGCCATGAGATTTTCATAATACGACGGTAAGTCCACATCTCAAATGCTTCCAATTTCTTTTCGGCGTCCAAGTTTCTACGCTGTACAGTAATACGGATAATACGTAACAACACACTATGCGAAATCTCAAGGCCAAAGTGAGATGCCTGTCACAGAGCACCTTACTATTCTTGAAGAAATTGTTCAGCGCCATTTCTTCCGGATTCATATGTCCTGTGAGTGGTCTCCATTTTCATTAAACTAACTGCCCAGGTACTTGAAACTAGCGACTCTTTCGACTGTTTCTTTTCCTGTTTTACTTAAAGTATGGAGTTATTCTAATATATATATATATATATATATATATATATATATATATATATATATATATATATATATATTTTATAAGTCTTCGACCAATGTGTGTTACCAGTGATGACTTATGGCACTAAAACGCACATATAATAACGCACAAATAAGTCGCACAACGAGCTATGGAGAGGGCTATGCTCGGGGTTTCTCTACGTCATCGAATCAGAAATGAGGAGATCCGTAGAAGAACGAAAGTCACCGACATAGCTCAGAAGATTAGCCAGTTGAAGTGGCAGTGGGCAGGGCACATAGCACGCAGAACAGATGGCCGATGGGGCCGAAAGGTTCTGGAGTGGAGACCATGGACCGGCAAGCGCAGCATAGGTCGTCCACCGACACGGTGGACAGACGACCTGAGGTCGCAGGACGACGTTGGATGCAGGCCGCTTCCAACCGGTTCTTTTGGAAAATCATGGGGGAGGCATATGTTCCGCAGTGGACGTCCTACGGCTGAGATGATGATGATGATGGAGTTATTCACATCAAAAATGTTGTTCCTTTGGGAAAACCACTATACCCCGTAGGTGAAACCACAGGGCACAGGTATATGGTTCGTCCATTTAAAATTGCATAATGTCTGTCAGCAAAAAAACTGATAAAAAGAAAAAGCTACCTCCGACGTCCTACAGCAACCCATTAAAGTGTCCCGTTAAAAGACAGTGAAAAATTATGCGAAGTCATATTTCCCTAAAACTCTTCCCTACCTTCGAAAGTAAAATCGTGAGCGCACTAAAAATTCCATTTTTCATCTCAATTCGACAACTTTACGAATATACTATTCTATTCTGATATATTCCCTAAAGACTACGCTATGAATACGAAGAAGTCCATTGCATTATCGAAATATATAATATTTTACAGAGAAAATGTAGTCCCTTTTTGTTGAAATGATGAGCCAACGTACTTCGAATTTGCATTATATTACGAGGCTTCGGCCATTCTCAATAACGATTCAGCTGTTGGCAATTTTTTCATACTTTTACATGTCGTGTTTTTATTTAGACATTATTTGTATGGAACTTATGACTTTATGATTAAGCTTACTTGTCTGTGTTATAAGCGTAATGAAGTTTAGAAGTTATATGCAGTTTAGCTATTCTAATAATGGTCTTTAAAGAATCCTAGTTACAGTCAGTAATTTTACTCATACATTTTTTGTTACCGAAAAATGGAACCGACTTCAACACTAACACTCGTTTTTATAAACAAGTAATTACGTGTTGATAAGTGATTTCTCCATGAAGTCATTACTTGACAATATAATACTTCAATATTAAATCTTATTTTATAGTCGAGCAGCTACGAATAATAATTTATTATTCGTAGTCGAGCAGTGAACGTTACTTACCAACAGCCGTATTTATAAACACCAAAAGCAATTACGTAAGGATAAGTAATATAGACTATAATTTGCCTGAAGTTAGAACTATCAAAGGCTACAATTCTTAGCTGAGTAATAGTCACCATTTCCTTCGCATAAACAATGAGAACATGTAAATTTTTCATTCTTATTACATAAGTAAAGTTGTATAAAAATGACTTGCACACAAGTCTTAATTCTCGAAATCTCGTTAAAATTAGAAAAGATCTTAAACGATAAGTAAAGGTAATACTAGGCTTTGATAGTTCTAACTTCAACCAAATACTAGTTTATAGAATTAAATCTTTGCTTAGGTAATTTCTTTTACTTTAGTAATTACTTTAATGCGTTTATAATACGACAGTAAAAAGTGTGAAATAACTTGTTAAAGTTGGTACCAAGATAGTTCAAAAGTAACTAGTACCAAGTTATTTCACACTTTTTAGTATTGAAGGCGGTTTTAATTATAGGTAAAAAAAATGAAGAGTAAAATTACTGGCTGTATCTGTAACTAGAATATTTTATAGGTAATAATTTTCAGTTATTGGATTGTAGCTCAAAAACCGCTTACCAATAAAAAAAGATTTATCAAAATCGGACTACCCTGTAAGTAGCGGAAGTGTCAATTTTTTTTTCTAATTTCATTTTTAATAATAGATTTCCGCAAAGTAACGCCTGTATCAATAAATTACTCTGTAAATAGTTCATACAAAAAAAACCGCATCGGTTTGAGAACCTTCTCCTTTTGGAAGTCGGTTGAAAATAGTAGAATTATAATAGTCACTACACGAATAAATAAAATCGAATGTACACTTCACGTTATCGTGACAAACAAAATTATACCATAAGTACTCTAAATTTTGACTTTAATATCATCGTGTTAAGGTTTGAATATGTAAAGCAATATTATGGTTCCCCATCTGTTGCAGATTCAGTTTAATAAGCAAGTGTCATACAGACGAGCCAGTAATGAAAATTGTCTTGCCCTTGTCGCTACCCACTGGCTCTCCCACAAGTATTTGTGCCCGGAATGTTACGATGCAAAGCAAAATTGTTATAAACCAGAGAATTAAACACCGATATTCGCATGAACACATTTAATATCGTGAGCCTCAGAAATTATTCAAACTTTCATCACATTAGTGAATAATTTGTCGAGGTTGACAGTAAGGATGTTTGATATTTCTCTAATTTATGCATTGTATAGTCTGCTTCAAGTAATTTAGCAATTATAGAATAGAATAGAATATAATAGGTTTTATTCATGGCAAAACACATACAAAAATATTTCGTAGTAACGCATAAATCCAAACAATAATTACAAAACACAATAAAATAGCCAATAGTATTCTTATGTCGGCTTTGATGAAATCCCTGTTACAGGAAATGCAAATATCCAATTCTTCCTCTGCGACTTTATAAACTTTAATTGTGTATAACCCGCGGCATATAACTCTAGCTCTGACCGTTATTGCGCAGAAGTCAAAAATTGGGACAAAGGACTCTTGTCTCTCTCTGTCACATCGAAGACGAGGGACTATTGTCTCTCTCTATCTGCGCAGCTATCCCTTCCACATTTCGCTCAGAGCTAGAGTTATATGCCGCGGGTTATATGTGTTGTGAACAAAAAATACTTTTCTAAAAATCATTAAAGGTTTAACCATAATGTTTCAAGGTTAAAAAAGGTAATACGCAGATAGAATAATTACATATCAATAAGTAGGTTTGTGAAGCATTTATGTTTACACATAATGTTACTAGTATGTACTGGATATGGAAGAGCAAAGGCTCCTACTACAGGCATTCTATGCTTAAATGGAGACTCCTCACACTGACACTTACATTATGTAACATTAATCTTTGAAATTGAATAATTTTTTTTTGTATTTTTTGTATATTTGTATTTTGTATAATATCTCTTTTGAAGAGATTTGACTATTTAAAAGTCAAAATTACAGTAAAACGGTTGTTTTCAACCGAGTTTCAAACGGAGTGGATTCTCAAGGAGAGGATATTTTTTATGTATGACCACGCATAAGTATTCATATTCAATCGGAATAAGATTTAGATAATTCTTTTTTTTTGTATAGTACACTTCCGAGTTTTTGAGTTACCCTCCAATGACTAAAAAGTGTGCATTTCTTTATGATATCCTTATTGATGGTAAAAGACAATCGATCCCATATGTAGCAAGGGTCACTAAAAAGGTTGTACAATTTTTTTACTATTTTTATGACTGCAAGACAAAAAATGGCGAAGTTGGTACCATGCTCACAATATCGTGTTAATAGGTACTTTGATAGTACCGACTTCAACAAGTTATTTCACACTTTTAGTGTTGAAGTCGGTTTCATTTTTGGCAAAAAAAGTTTTTTTTATATATGATAGGTTTGAATGATAGATCGAAGCTTCTCTGGAGTCGTGATTAATGTCATCAGACCCAGCTCACACGAAAGTATTTGTCTATTGAAATAATTTTCTCTATATTTTCAAGAACAAGGATGACAGGAAACAATATTTTAAAGTATACGTTTTATCGTTTTGTTATTCTTAGTTTACCTTTCTTTGTTTCCGTGTATTCAAGTTGTGTAGAGCGTAGAAAAAAAGGCACAATTTAAGTTTAATCGATATCTGGGCGATTGTCGGTAAGTATTATATACATACACGACACAGGTTATCCTTGTGTGGGACCTAGGGTTGTATTTATATCGATACCTATAATATTTAATTTATTATTACTGGTGCCTATTTTATAAGTACAATTGTTAGTTGTTTTGTTAAATAAATAAATAAAAATAAAATTAATAAATATATCAATTCTTACATTATCGTCTAGACATTTTCAAATTATTATATATGGCTATTCTAAATGTTTGCGCCATCTACGGGCGTTTCTTAACACTTCATCTCATTTCTTACAATAACGCACTGAGAAAATGCACCGACCGCTCGTCGATGGCGCCTCACAATTGGTTTTTGTTATCTATCGTCCTGTTTCATTACTTTTTTTTAATTTACCACCATAATATCAGTCACCAGTTATACTCTCAAGCTCGTGCTTTCTGTATAACTAATATCATAAGAAAATTTACAGCATAGTAATAAGAAACTTTTTAGTGATCGCCTTGCCAGCTATTTCCGTCATAATTGACAACCTATGTTATGTAAGTTATGGATTGTTCAAAGTCGCAGATTCGAATATGCTCCGAGGATATGTTGAATTTATTTCTCTCATCAAATAGCAAATTTTGGTTTCACTAAGCAGGCTTTAGTGCTTCAAAAATAATGATATAAAAATATAACAGTTTTGTTAGCTATTTGTAAGATCCAGTCACCAATAAGTCTATACGGTCATAAGGATCTAGTTTTCTTCTTGCTACATCAACACTAACCATCAACTGACTATTGTCATTGCAATGCTTAATGTTTTTGGGTAAGCTGAATGTTTCTTTTTTCTTGATTTCGTGCTAGTGTAAACAGGGCTTAGATTTCTTTAGGCAATTATCTACCAGTAAATCAGGAAACGCAAATTGCCGCAATTCTATTCGACCTTGTGAAACAGAGAGGCAATAAGGAAAAACAAGTATGCGGTGTGGGAAGACCACAATTCTCATGAAAAATTAAATTTTTATAATGTTTTTATTTATTATTTTAAAATTATATCTTTTATGAACAGAAAGTACGAAATTTTCTGGGAGCAAAATACTAAGGTTGAAAAGATACAGTGAACAATTTTGTAGCACTTTAAATATTACACATAAATGTTATGCCTTTATGATACCATTAATGTCTTAAATGGAACACATAACGGTTTTATATGTATACTAGTATAATATTGTTTTTTTATACAAGTGCCCAGACGGACAAACCGTACATGCGTACCAGTATACACCACGTCCGCTCATAGCAACTGCTATAGTGCTCAGCTATAAATTAAAGTTTTAGGTTATTTAATTGGTATATGGAAAGTCGTACTCGCCCAGCAACTTGACTGGATACAGCACTAGGCAAGGCGCCGCAGGGATCGAACCTGGGTTTCCGTGATTCGAAGACAGGGCCGCTATCAACTGAGCTATCAGAGCCGTGAAACAAACTTTTTAAATAAATTTCCATACTCTAAAAACAATAGGTCATTATTATTACATTGCGGTATGAAATTAACATTTTTTATGGCAAACATATTATAAATTGCTAAGATAAGTACGACCTTTTGGTGGCTTTGAACTTACAAATTGATTACTCGGTAAATCAATGACAAAACATCGTAACACTCACAAATTCAATGTACACAAATCGTTTCCAATTAAGCATCCAGTTTTAGAGTTTCAAACGGCGAACCTGTTTATCTATGCTAAGTAAGTTCTTGTTCACCTTGAAAACATACTTCAAACTAGGACAGTCCTAAATAAACACAAATATGGTGTCACCCTACCCGCTGCTGAATGTGTAGTCACCCTTATTTATTGCTTACTCAAAAAGGTAAGGAGCTGATGTTTACTTTGGTCTACATGAGTCCTATACTATGCATATACATACTTGTGGAGATATAGAAATATAGGTGGATTATAGGTTCTTTCGATTAACATAATCAGACCAAAATATGTCTCCGCTTCTGGTAGGTTTCTCTCATGGAGATTTTTATTCTTATTCAAATTCTTATTTAGTTTGGGGGCGCTAAGTCCTGCACTGACGTCCCACTTGGGGTGTATTGTGCATTTCCCTCGCCTTACCCGAGCCATTCTAACTCTTTTTATGGCATGTATCTGAGTAGTGCTCTAGGTCGCTAGCACAAGTTGCCAAATTGTAATATATGTTCTTCCGAGTCCTTTTATTTCCTTATTTGGTTGCGTTTGGCCCTCTCGCAATATTATGATAATTCTACTAATTTCTTCTGTAGCCTTGCATTGCAGTAGCACATGCTCTAGAGACTCGTCTTCTAGCATACAACCTCTATACATGGAGGATTATATCTCGCATGGAGGTTAATATGTAACTACTACGTGGGCCCAGTGCATTTGAGGGCTATTGAACAGCTGTAACATTGTTCCACTTGATGGGTACAGCGGTAGTTTCATTCGTGTTTAGGTTAGTTTATTCTGATTGGGGGCGATAAGTCCTGCACTGACGTCCCACTTGGAGTGTATTATGCATATAAGGCATTAAATAAAGTTTCTTAATCTACTATGAAGCTGCAGTAAGTAAGCACTATTATAATAGAAGAATTCACATGCACTGCAATAAATTTAATTATTTTTTTAACTTTTTTACACCTTAAAATGAAACAGTGTAAAAATAGAATGTCTTATTGCTCAAAGCTCGTTTAAATAAACTTTTGTTACGGAATAAGCTACTAAACTGGTGTTATGTGGTAATTTCTACCTATAACAGATGCATTTCATGACAAGTGATGGGTCACAAGTCACTTGGACAAGTCGGGAGCTTGCCATTAGCCACACCACTTGCCCGTCCGTCGCTGGGTTATATGAAAATAATGTGGCTTTACTCTCCAAATCGTTAAACTTCACGATTACAGGTGTTGATGTCTTGATGACTAGACTTTATGGTTCATGACAGTTATTGATGCATGACGCGTGTTGCAAGTTGTTTGGAATTTTAACTTTGCGTAATGGTTTTGACTGACAGTGTCCTCAGACCTTTACCTAAAGTTATAGTTAGGCTGTGTTTACAATCAGACACCATGTCTTTTGATTGTATAGTAATTATAGGTAAATAAGTAAGACATTGGCTGTTGTACTAAAAGGGTAGAGTGTTATGGCACATTTCGAACAGTTTTTTGCACCGCCTCATTTACTTTTAGGGCTGTAAGGAACGTGAAAGGGAGCAATGTATATATAAAATATGAAGAATTGTTTTCGGATGTCAACGGATGATATTATTATGGTTATTTCGAGGTTTAGGTATTTTTCTTTTGTTTTGAATGCTGTTACAAATGTAATGTATTTTTATTGTCGAGTTATATGACGGGAAAGTTGTTCATCTGATAGATACCTTCTCATCTGACCTATTCCCTCCCCTAAACATAAAGCTGTAGTTTTGCAATCCGCTCGTCTCGCCTGAACAGATGTTTACAATTAAATATTAAAATAACATTTGGTAAATATAATATTTGAGCTTATTGGGTTTGCGACGTAGCTAACAAAGCTTTAGTAAAGAGTAAGTAGTAGAGTAGAGTTAGTAAAAGAGCTGACTTCTCGTGTTTCTAAGAACTGTCTGAACATCAAGCTGAAGATGCACAAATTCATGGTTTTTGCACAAAGATACCGCTGACAGACCTTGAAGTTGTTTATTGTGGGACAACATCCACACAATGTCTTTAGGTCCCAAATAGGCAGAGCTTGTATGGCAGCCTGCTGATATATGCCAACTGATATACATACATGATTGAAACTTTCGTATTACACATTTTAATGTTATTCTAGTCCTGTCGAGATATTTGACTATACTTACCACGTCAGTTAAACCGTCAAAATAACATAAAGATATACATACTTAAACACACCAAGACACAATTCAAACAGACATGTTCATGCACATAAATACTTGACCTGTTCGGGATTGAACCTGGGACCAGTTATAGCTGAGAAGGTAGGGTTGCTACCAACCGACCAGGCAATTTAGCCATTGGATGACTTTGCAACTTTATGAACTTGCACAATTTCTTACATCAAGCGTTTAACATCAGGTAAATGGTAAACCTGTGTCGTTCATGACTAAAAAACCTTTAATAACGATTCTATGTCCGCCTTCATTACGGCAAAGTAAACGTGACCATTACATTTCAAGTTTGGTCACTATCAAAAACGAATATCCGCGATTAATTAATAATTCATCCCACAAAACTGCTTCTCTCCATCATCAGTATAAAGTTTGCTATCAAATTAATATATCGATTGGTCCTATTTTACAATATTTAAAGTAACAGTACATTATAATGCTCATAATAAATATGTATGAGGTCTCTTTTCAGTTTGTTTTGATAAGAATGGATAGACTATGTACATTTGTCTTTCATGCTAAAATTGTGTTCCATGGCACAGAATACACTTGGCTGCTTTTTGAAATATGCATATAGCATATTATTTTACACGATCTGAACCGTGGGTCCTACTACTATTTATTTCTTATAAATTTTTTATCAAAAAATTGATGTAGGTACCTTTTAACGCAATATTGTGTGCATGGTATACCGACTTCGACAAGTTATTTTCCATAGGTTCCATTTTTAGGTTAACATTTTTTTCACCATTTTTAGTGACCCTTGCTACTTACTCAATAGATTGTCATTTACCTTCAATGATGACTTCATCAAGATAGGCATAACACAATTTTTTTTGACTTGAAGTTAATTAAATTTAAATGGGACCACCTCAGAAGTATATTCGGTAGAGTAAACAAAAAAATAATTTTAAGAATTGACCATAATACGCTAAAAAGATACAACGCACTAATCTCTCCTTTTTTGAAGTCGGTTAAAAAAAGATAAAAGTGCTTAAGTTGGTCTTGATTTGTTTGATTGATTTGTATTCCCCATTCCATTTATGTACTCCAATGGGAGACGGAAATAAAGACTGTCGGGATATAAATCGTTTCAAATAACAAGTTTAATTTTTTTGTGCAAGAGGCCATCTTTGTCGATACCACCGTAGAGCCAGATTTTCATCCGTGAAGCAATAGTGCGCAAACATTACCGAGTTGAGAGTGTGAAGGGTACTGAAGCAAGAACTTATTTACTATTATTAATTACCTAGACTAGCCCATGTTGTTAACGTGCTCGCATAAAAGTAATAACATGTCTGTATACTTCACAGCACTATATTTTGCAAAGCAGTGGTCCCCATCAACAGAGACATGAGGTCATTTTAACTCTTCAATTGTTTCAACGACATAACAGAGCTGCTTTCATATATCAATTCTTCACGTTCCCTAACGGGTACACGGGCATTACTCTCAGAAAGAGGAATATGGTCCAAGACACGTGCCCAGTGCGGCTTTGCGAAAAGGCTGGTGGCTAGATAGTATCGGAGTTTTATCACCTGACAAAATTGAAAGACTTCAATTGTTCTTAGTCCTAAAACTACACAATAGATAATGATTGTTTAAAACGAATAGTTTGTTCATCCGAGCAGCTTTATTGCGGGTTGTCGCAAATATCTAAGGAAAGTTTATGGAAGTAAAATCTCATGCGCGCACTGCAAGTTGTCAAGGCCACTTAGCCCGGCAACACAATTAAAAAAAAAATTAAAATTCCAATTTATTGTAAACGCGAAAGGTTGTATGTATGTATGAATGTTTATTACCCATTCACGCAAAAACGAATGAATGGATTTTAATGCAATTTGGTATGTAGATAGATGAGGCGCTGGAATAACATATAGGGTGATGTGGGGTAATTGTAAGACCAGGTACAAAAAAAATGTATTATGTAAGTTTAGTTAAGAAAAAAAAAATGTCCACCTGTATTCCGTTAGTAATTATAAAAAAAAAATATAAGTTTAAAATATAAATGTAAACAATGCCACGGGCCCATTGAGTCTGTAAACAAAAGCAATAATAAAAAAGAACAAAAAAAAAAAAAATTCGTACATGGTTATGGTGTCATATTAGCCTTTTATCGAAATATTTTAAACAAACTGGTATCTTGTGCACTATATATAGGTTACTATTGCAGCAGAAGTTAAAGTTTTGAGTCACAAATTCAGAAAATCCTTCCAATTACTTTTATTTTGAGCATACTTGGCTAAACTTGTTAAGAATATACCTACTCATGTTTTTTAAACTACGAGTATAGCAAAAACACCCCTAGAAACCTTACACTTCTACTTACTCATTATATAAGGCTTTTTCATAAAGACATGACCTGGAACAGTTTTATAAAACGCAGCGGAATTTTCCGAAAGCTACAACTTAGGGCTTTGATGCCGTCCCATGTATTGCACGTGCATTATGTAGTAATGCTACCTTTTCCAGCATTGTCTTGTAGAAAACAACAAACCTTTATACCATAATTGCGTTTCACTAAGACGCCTGCCTCTTAATTACAGCTTTACGAAGTTATTGTTTTGTCATCATTATCATCTCAGCCGTATGACGTCCACTGCTGAACACATGCCTCCCTCATAAATTTCCAAAAAGTCCGGTCCAACATCAACATCCAACATCGATTTGCGAACTTTATCAAGTCGTAGGTCATCCACCGACAAGGTGGACGACCTACGCTGCGCTTGTTGGTCCGTGGTCTCCACTCCGGAACCTTCCAGCCCGTTGGCCATCTGTTCTGCGTGCTATGTGCCCTGCCCACTGTCACTTTACTGAGCACTGACCTATCTTTTGTGCTGTGCCGGTTACTTTCGTTCTTCTACGGACCTACACATTTCTGATTCGAGCACGTAGAGAAACCTCGACCTGCCCTGCGCACAACTCATCGCACGTTGTGCGACTTTGAGCTTACACATAAGGCCCACAGTGGGAGACCACTTTGAGAGAGATATTGTTTGTAATATAATATACTTAATTATGCTATCGGCGAATTCGTCAGGCGGGCGACAAAGGCAACGGCAAAACAAATAGCAGAACACAACGTCAAGATGGCCATAAAAGATAGGAACGAATAGGGCGTGGAGGCCGTGCTTAGTACAACGAGGCAAAGACAGGATTCTGCGCGCGAATGCTTTAGCTAATATCAATATAATAAGAAAAACAGTATAACTACATTAAGCAATATAAAATATTTTTTTATGTAAAATAATAATATTTGGAGAATGAAGTCTCCATTGAAATGTATGTTAATTTAATTAATCCATAAGTTTAAAAATGGTAGGGATCATAGTGTCTGTAGTGTGTAATTAATTAATTTAAAGAAATATAAAATATAATATACTGTAAAAGATAATAATAAAACATCTGGGGCCCTACTCCTACCTCTTAAAGTAGTCTTATTTAAACCTTACCATTAAATTTGGTACCACCACGTCTACGATACACATTACGATAGACGTTTTGATGACGTATTATCAAATAGTACTTTGGAACTGCGTTAGTGTTCTTTTCGGGTTGGACATTAGAATATAGTAATGTAGTATTTACCCTGGAACGCACCATTATTTTGATTTCGGAAAAAAAAGGAACTCGCAGTAAATAGTATTGAGTCCGACCGTTTTGTGTCAGTTGGAGTACGATAGTAAGTATGATTATTCTAAGCTTATTACAAAACGCTCCTGATTTATGATAGTTTCGTAAAAGGTAGGAGTATATACGTATATACAACAGAGCCGAATATTTACTGAATAATTTGCTCCGAGCAAAGGTCGTTACCACCACAATGACGTGTCAATGGAGTATCAATGAAATTAAAATTACGACATTTATAAAGAGATCGCGAGTGCTCTTTATCAATTTCACTGACATGGAATGAAGTGGATATGTTCGATTGTTGGAAAACGTGAAAATTCGTGAAATACAACTTTTGACAATTAATGAACCATTATATTTTAAATGGAGTAATATTGCCGTTTCATTATTGAATAAGCTGCTTTACGCGGTTCTACTTGCGTGGAAAATTACTATCACATGCATCATTTGGGCTCTTGTAAAATAAAACCCCTATGTGTTTTTATGTTATATGCAAGCATATAAAAACATTCATATAAACACACGTTATCAGAAGCAGTTGTAGTAACAAGCTTTGTTATAATATATTACTTGATAAGGGATGGTAGCAATGGTTTTCGCAATAAATCTTGTTTTTATTATAAAAAATACAAGACAAATACGTAAATAAATATACTTTAGTAAGTACTTCCCCTCCATGTGGTATAGCTATGGGATGCACTGTAAAAATATTAAAATATATTGCTTATTTTCTTTCTTTTACATCTATACAGGGCATCCCATAGCTATGCCACACTGAGGGAAAGAACTTGACACATTGAAGATTTTCACACATCACATCATTACATTTTTTATGTGTAAGACTGTATTCATAGATTTTTATAAATTGCCTATCGGAAACTGGAGTCTAACCAACATTAAATTGTCAAACGCCACTCTCAATATCTTCAATTATCATCATTGAATAACATGAATCCATTGCATCGTTGTGTTGATAAAAAAGGAAAAAGATGTACCGAATAACACTCCTTCGCATTAAATATAACTATCGTTAATTGGTTGGTTGAAAGAATGCAGAATTTGGAAAACACTAAGTATTAAACGACTGGATTGAAATGTTTTTTAAGAGTTATCGGTTGCCACTTAGTTGAAGAATATTTCTAACAGCAAAACTAAAATCCTTCTAAAAAAATAATCAATATTTTAAAAAAAACCTATTATAATCTAGCCGTGTTTTTAATAATAAAATTAATGTTAAGAATGAGAAAATGACTATATCCAATGTCAAATTTAAACAATTTAAACGTAGGTGCACATTGAGTTATCTAGAATATATTTTTTATCTTAAATAACGACAGCCCTCGATAACCCTCAACAACAAAAATAATTAACGTCAATTCCAGAAGTTTTGTTCACTCGTAATGTCAAGGCGCCTAAGTTAATTTTGTTTACTTTCAAAATAAATATGCATTACGATTATATAAACAACTATGTTTTCAGTGGAAAAACCACCGGGTGAAAGATTTTGACAGGCTCTGATGAAGAGTTTTCAAGAGGTCCTATATGCATTTTACTGACACGCAACGAGTTCGTTTATGTGACATGGCCCATTATATCCCATTCTGCTGAGATAATGGAAGACATCAGCAAACTCCGTGAGAGTACGGAGTTGAACCACTTCCCCTCCACCATGGGGATACGAATTGTAAGAGACGAAAAATACAACTTACCATAAAGTAAATTTATATGTGGTGGCCCTTTGTGCCGTTGTGAGCTAGCGTCTAAGCATTTTGACACAATAGTTTGAAAGGCACTGTAGTCACGTCTCACGCGTACACCATGTGTACGTTTACAAAAGTGCTAAGCCATGTTGCGCGTAAACAAAGTGTATACACATTTGTAGACCTCGAGCTTGTAACTAATTTTATCAGATCCAATACACTCCACCGGTATAAGCTTGATTTTAACTGGTCAAACTATTCAAGAGTAGTATTTTTATTTGAAATTTTATGCGTAGTTCGGAAATGAACCAAAAAACACTAGACACGGGACGGGTTACAAAAAAAACCTTAATAAAATCTTTAAAATACTAGCTGCACCCCGCGATTTCACCTGCGTGATTATGGGTAATGTTTTTCTTTCCTAAACCATCCCTGTATTGAGGCGACCCAAATAACAAAAGCGTTATTCAATTTGGAGTAACCGTTTTCGAGTTTTTACAAGAACATTAATTGAGAATAATATTCGAGTACTATTATAAATATATAGTTATAGACTAGCTATGCCCCGCGTGGTGAATAATGTCACAGATGCTTTTTTACCCAAATTCAAGGAGTATTTTTCTACGTGCTAAGAAATATGCAGCTCCATTAGTATACTACTATAGTCAATCAAAAAACAAATAATGAACTCCACATTGTCCACTTTAACATTGTTTTAATTTTCCCACACTTGTCTTTTTTTTAACTAATCTATACCTACTTATATCATCTCTCGCTACGTACTGTCACCGCTATGGTATAACAAAGCCTATAATATTCATTTTCACTGTAATTTTTAGGTTGTACTGTAATTGAAGTGATAAAAAATATAAGTTTTATTTGAAGGAGAAACGGGCAAAAGCTTAAAAAGTCCAAAGCTCATTTCTGCGATACGGATCTAACAAATTAACAAAACGACGAATACACCTATCTCCACGTATTTGACATTTAAATGATTTTGCATGCGTTTCATTCTATGTTTGAGAATGTAAATAGAAGATAATATAGAATGCACCGAGGGAGTAAAGCAGTGTCTTACGTCACAGGTGGCGTATTGAACCCTGAGTGTAACGGGGGCTGTAAAGTTAATCCCTGAACGCAGCGAGGGTATTAAAATTTAATTTCCAAGCGAAGCGAAGGAGTTATATCAAGTCCTGAGTGAAGCGAGGGCTTCAAACCGCCCAAGACGAAGACAGGATTTATCCTCGAGGTGCATACTCTACTTTTCATACGTACTGCGACAGTAAAAACTCAGAGCTAGTTGTTGTTTAGTTAACAGTAAAATAAACTAATAGTTAATATTCAAATTGGACACATTTCTCCAGTTGTGAAGGGACAAGTAATATTTTTGGAAGAAACATTTTATGGAAAACACTGTTTTATACTTTCGCGGTTGCTAAGTTAAAATTAGTATTTACGGGATGTTGACCACGATTTAGTTGTTTTTGGAGCTCCCCATATTTCGGCACAGTTACATGCACTAATCTAGGTACTCTATGACATACACCACGTTCATAATTATAACATTTTATTGAAGTTGTGAAAATAACACCAATCACCGTATTTTGTTCCAAATTCATAACAATCGCGCATTTGATCTTTTTTTTCTGTATGCTGTCTGTGGTGGCTGATTCAACTTTTAAATAAACTCTCTTTATAATGTCCGTATCAACTCCGTACTAAGAGTTTTCCTACAACTTATAACGTTCCAAATCCGAATCACTTTACGCCCATGGCAGTTTCATACAACATTACAGCCCAGGGATACCTTGCTTTACATGCTTAAGATTGCGTAATATGTAATTGGACATCTTCGAGCAAGTGGTATAATAAATCGATTTATATATATTTACTAAAAATATCTCTCGAAATATTCGGTGAGCATGGTACAAAGAACTAAACCATATACAGGGAAAAGTATGTATGATTCGATATTGTACTCGATTATCAAAATCAACATATTAAATACCATTTGCAACTTTTAACCCATTTCTGCACAAAGAACTATATAACACACTTAAATAACATTCACATTAGCGTTTGCTATCGCCACCAACAATAAAAATATACCGAAAAATTATAGGTACGAAAAAAAATTGTTTTATTTTATTTTATTTTCATGGTATGATCTATTTAGAACTGAAATAACTGTATTTGCGTTTATCATTAGATTCATTTACGTGTTCATTTTTTAAGAAAACTAATTACTATTTTGTGCTAACATTAGTTTATTATACGAGAAAGTAACATTAGTCATACAAAATTATATTTGTGATTTTATCATGCGGCAATTGTTAATTGCAACATGCTATAGAATTAATTTCACGATATATTTACCATTATTAAAATGATAGACTAGAGAGCTCTGTTTTCGAAATTAGAATTATTACAAAAACAACAATACAAAAACCCAGTTGACAACCCACTAGTCAGTTAAAATTCTTACAGATAGCTCAAAATTTTTTTATTAACAAGATTTCGAAGTAGAACAGTAAATTAATTGATTCTATTATTTTTGTTGGACAAAACAAAACGTATATCAACCTTTTCAAAACGAGTTAATTAAAACTGCTATAAATCAATTTTGTTTCTCGATTTATTATTTTTTTGAATATGAAACTCATGTATGCACTATAATACTGAAATAACTTTAATTAAGTTATTAAATTAACTTTAATTTAACTAAGCAAAGGATCATATATCTTTGAAATTTCTAATACAGGTGTATTTATTTGCGATAAATAATGGAAGAAATCATTAATGCCGATAAATCCAACATTGTATTTAATTTTATTGGTAAGATTTGGCAATTGAAACATTAACATATTGAATATAACTAAACAATACACTAATATAAGTTATAATATATATGTGTCACAATATACCTATATAACTCAAATTCGAACAATAAAATTATAACATTTGTTTTGCACGACCCTTTACTTGATTTTATTTACTAAATTGGGTACGATTAATACGATGGACACGTAACAATTCTTCAGAATAATATTTAGAATGAGTGTTGAAACAATATTCAGCTGTAAATCAACAAAGAAACTGTAATAAACATGAGTTTATCCCACTAACAAACGCTTATTTCTATAAACAACATCAAAATCCAAACTTACCCGGCAAATTAAATCAACGAATTCACAAACAATCACTCTAGTTTGCACATCACATTAAATTAATACGTTAGAATTACGAAAACAATTTCCATGTAAATTTAGATCACATAGCAAATCCAATTATAGTGCGTATCACGTATTCACCAATTATCGGTATTAGAGAGCACGCGCCGCGCGTACGAGTCTCCCCACGTCTCAAGCGCGACTGACGGTCTGACGGCTGAAACTTGTGACACTGGATGTAGGCTGCGTTTTGCCTTGGATCGCGCATTCTCTCTCTTGCATTGCTGCAATTTTCCAAGGCACTGTGATCAAGTTATTTACCTTACAGAACGATTTTTGAGAGCGAGCACGTTTGGCTTGTAAAATAAGTAAACACTTAGATAGAGCAGATCGGGATGTTACCTTTGACATGTCAAATGGTTTGCGGTGAACAGACTGCGAATTTCTTTTAGTATCGAAAGTACAGTGGTGTAAAGTACATACAAGGATTTATTCATTTATTTTGGTAACATGTAGAACACTTTTTTATAATCTTTTGATCAGCAAATTGGTTGTTGTCTGTACAAAAAAAATAACCATCGTGGTGTTACGGTGACTAACATTCCGATTTTTATATTGCAGCCTAATCTGTCACGCAACTGTAAAATGTGATCTCGTAACTCGATAAAACTATAAAACAGTAAATTGGCAGCAAACTTTATTCAGGCTTTTATTTGTTACTATTGAGTGAAGTTTTACAGTGAAGCTTTCCCCAGCGCGGTTGGTAAGCGACGCGGGCCACGAGCTTTGCATCTCTAGGATGGTTACATACCAACACGCGCAGATGGCAGTAATTCGGCCACGCACTTACCTCCCGCGCGGACGGTAAATGTCACTGTAAAACCAGCCTAAATTAATATTTTTGTGTACAGACTCTAGTGGTAGGACTTATGCAGAGTCATCCTAGGCAAGTAGCATACCTTTGCCAGTTATTGGACAACAGTGGAGCAGTTGTGTACAAACATTACCGTGTTTCGGTTTTGAAGGGCAATGTCTCCAATATAATTACAAGGCATGTTAAATCTTATATCTCAGGATTACGAGCACAGTGCAATACAGGGATTTGAACTGTCGTAGTTTAAAACTCCGCATGTCACTGAACTGTTATGGGACAATGTCCCGCTTAATATCAGGTAAGCGAGTTTTTCGACTCATCATCGAATGTCACAACAAAAACAAATTGCTCTCTGTCTCACTTGTTGTGTCTGTTGCTCAGTGACCATCAAAAATGGTTGCACATTTAGATTTTTTTCTCGAGAGGTCTCGAGTATGCGTTGCCGACCTTTGAGGTAGGATGATAGGATGAAAGAGATAGAAGGGGTGATGTTGGAGGGTGAGGGAGAAGGAGAGAGAGAACGGGTAAGGGGCTAATCGGGCCTCCGGAACCTCCCCCAAATCGACGAAATGCAATAGCAAGCTATATTACTTCACGTCGGTGTTCTGTGGGAGTGTGGTACATCTCCGGGCGTGCTGACCCATTCGGCTGTGGGATTGCAGCGTGGCAATACCACAAAACTAATTCTTTGGCCACCCAGAAAATACTTTGTATTGTTATATTATATATAAAGATATATATAGAGATTAGAGTATTGTTACCGGGGCAGCGTGGCCAGCAAAACAATATTATTCTTAAAAGCCCGACTCTGCTGTCAACCGGACATACAGAAACACATCACTGGCGAAAGCACAAAGAATTTGCGAAAAAGTATTCGTATCGTAAACGTCAACGCGTCACGCTTCGGCGTACAAACTACGAGTGTCTGTGACACAGTTGCCCTAGATAAATGACAGTTGGTACTGTGTCACGTGAACGACACGTTACGTTACACTTACGCAGATATTCGTGTTAGGCCTACAGTATCGCCACGAATCTTCATGAGTGTGACGATGCGAATACTTTTTCGCAAACTTATACGTTGTGTTTCAGAAAATATCTCCGAAACATTGTTTTCTAGTGAGTAAATAGCTTGGGGAGCACCGATATTTGTGAAGGCGTTTAATTTACTTCAGCAAAAAATATTTGTGTACGAAACAAATAAATTTGGTTTATGAAAATGCCCCTAAAATAAAATGAAATTGGTATGTAAACTTTGAAATTTTAGAGGGAAAAGATACATAACCCTCGATTGGAATTCGATCTTGTTTTCTGATACCACAAGCACTACAAGCAGGCAACAGTGCACCAAAAATCATATAAAAATCGGCATCAGGTTTAGTACAGAGGCCGTAGGACAATTTGCGAAAAAGTATTCGTATCGTAAGTGTCAACGCGTCACGCGTACAAATTATGAGTTATCTGAGTCACAGTTGCCCTAGATAAATGACAGTTTCTACGGTTTCAAGTGAACGGCATGTTATGTTACACTTACTCAGTTATTATTATATGTCACGTAGATATAGCAAACACGATGTTGTCAAAACACGATTGTGTTTGTTAATTCGAAAAGTCAATTACAATGTGATACGGTATCAGAACGGCTAAATAATGCTCTTACATAACACACACACACACCACACACACACACACACACACACTCACTCACACATATATATATATACACACACACACACATACACAAACACGCACACATTAGGATCACCAACATTATTTTGTGTACTAATCTATTATTCCAAAATTAATGTAATAATTTAGCTTTATTGTAAGATTTAAAATTTAGCTTTACTTTGCACATTTTCCTATTAAATATTTAATTTTTAGAATGTTTATTTCACTTTCAAATTGTTACCTGCTATTTCGCATAACTTTAGCTGTCATTGATATGGGAGAGGCCATTGATTTCCGAAACACAGTGAAAACTAGTTCGGAATCAATGGATTCATACATTTATTTTGTACAAAAATCTATGTGAAATAAACTTATTTGTATTTTGTATTTGTATTCGTGCAAGGCTCAGTGGGCTTAAATGGTAACTAACTGGTAGTCTACGACAGAGTTGCCGGAACACGCCGTGAGGTGCTTGGTGTCAGATTTTTAATTTTGAAGCTGGCAGCTAGCCAGACAAGTATTACAAAGTACCCTACCACTAAGTTGTGGATTTTGAGGATACTTTCAACATTGGACCCTTATTCTGAGATAAAATATTACACGCAATGCCAAATTAGTAACTCAATCTTACTCATCCTTACTATCAGCATAATAGAAACCAAAGATGCGGAAGTGAAGCATGCTTGTCGAGATGCTACTTTACACTAACGTTAAAGATAAGGTTCACGACTTCAGCCGTGCGATTCTCTAATGATAAATTCGTCGTTGCGATCGTCGACGAGCTCACGGATCTCAAATACTTTATGAGATATTGCCCTTGTACACAAGGTTGTTTTCCAACGCTTCTTGTCATCTCGTTATTTGTTTCACGGATATAGTCAAACATGCAACGATGTTTGCTCGTCTTTTTATTTCTCTCTTTATCTTTTCTCTCTATTTTTTTACTTAATAATTCGCACGTCAGGGTCTTGAGTCCGGTGCGCACCTCGTCGTACATCCCGTTTTGCCGTGCGATTCTCTAAGAGCAAACATGGTTGCATCTTTGACAACATCCGTGAAACAATGACGATATGACAAGAAAAGTTGGAAAAACAACCTTATGTACAAAGGCGATATCTCATAAAGTATTTGACATCGGTGAGCTCGTCGACGAACGCAACGACGAATCATTTGAGAATCGCACGTCTGTATATAGGTTGAGGTTATCGATCACCCATCAAAATCGTGACCGCAGCAATGTTTGCTACTTTTCTACCGACTTCCAGAACTGTATTTTTTATGATTGTTATCTCATAAGTTTCGACTGGGTAAACCGATTCTCAACATTAATTTTTTGTGTCAAAGCAGGTGCTCTTCCCATGTGGTCCCATTTAAATTATATCAAATTCGATTTAGTAGTTATTGAGATACACTCCAATAACTGAATAGAATGGAATTCGATATTAATTTTTTCAAATTGTACTTGTTATATTTAAGAGTACAAACAACTATACTAGCTCTGCTGTGACCCATTCAACAATTTTTTTTTAATATACGTATTTTAGTGAATGCCCTTTTGAAGTTATATTAGTATTAAGTCATTGAATTCAAAATATATAAAATCATAATAAAAATCATAGAAAATTTCATTATGTTATTGAATTGTTTCGCTAAATATTAATTTAAAACTTACTTCCAACAGGAGTAGATCCCCAGCGTAATAAGGATAATTGTTAGTACATGCATTAGGACTCCAAATTATGCAATTTACTACCTTGAAAATTAGGCCAAATGTGTTTTTGTCAACTAATTGCAGCTGAAAATTTCCATTTGCACCTGTTATATAAGTATATTTATTTACATACTAAATGAGACCAAATCTCTTAATGGGCTGCGTTTTACAGAACTACGTAGGTTTAGAAGAGGCGGGACTCTATTTTGTGAACAATCTTCTAATAGATGTGTGCAGTATTAAAATTATGCTGGAGTTCATTTTTATAATAAACGTGTAGATAAATATAGATATACATAAAGGTTTTTGTTATTTACCTAATATATTAAAGCCTAAAGTAGTGTTAAAGTTTCATGTAGACGCTTCTAAACTACGTGTCTTAAGTCTTTGGTAATGTATGAATTACATTACATTTATAATTATTAATTAACAAATTTGAATTTAATTTTAATGTGTACCTATATCATTCTCATGTATATTCTAAATTGGCAATCGCAGATTCCAAAAAAAAATAGTTTCTTTGAAAGTTGTTTAACTTTATTGAGTAGTTATCGTGACATTATTTAAATAATACTCAATACGAATTGAATTTGTTACTATTTAATATATTTATTGCCATATCTATACATTTTATTCACCTGCACATCCCTAAGTTTCACGCCAACGTAAGACCAGCTCGTTATAATATAATTATACTACAGCATAAAATCCTTTAGAATTCCTTCTCAGCCTCAAATAAATACGTAGAGCACTTCTTTCATGTTACACTAGAGTTTAATTAAAACATGATGATGTTTCAATTTATTTGCATATACATTTTTATTTTTGAAAAGATGGGCCAATCATTAATCTCTTGGTTCCAGAACGAAAATTGGCGTATCGCATAGTTGACGATTACAATACTAACTACTATCGCACTACGTAAATAATAGTTTCCACTGTGTACGTCAACGATACGATTACGTTAAACTGACTCAAATTTTCATGCTAGGCCCACTGATCATTAAGGTGAAGTTAGGTTAGGTTAGGTTGGAAGAAGCTCATGGGTGCTTTGGAAAAATTGCTGCATAGCCAGGAGGGAACCGACGCCCGAGTGCCACCACTGCGACTGTGTCGAGGACACTGCGCAACATACGAGTACCCTGGAGGTATGCCCAGCATGGGCAGGCGAGCGACGGGTCCTCGTCACTGCAGTGGGAAACGACCTCTCTCTCCCAGCATTGATATCATCAATGCTGAGATCTGAGAGGTCGTGGGAAGCACTCTCCTTCTGCGATGAGGTTATGGAGCACAAAGAGGTGGCAGAAAGGGAGCAGGAATCGCTATCCAAGCTCCCGATCCGCATAAAGAGACCAGGGCGTCGGAGATTAAACTTTCACGCCCTTCTCCGACCTCCATGATTGGTGACTGAGGCGGCGTACGCGGGGGCGTCCATCGTCCAAACATCAGTGTTCCCGAGGTGGCGCGTGCGGTGTTTCCGTGCGCCCCTCAATAAGATGAGGCTAGAGCTTAGTCCACTCTAACCCCATCGGGTTGGAATCTTCTGCTGGGGGATCAGCACCGCCGGAACCTCAGACGATTGCCAAACGTACCTGTAGTCTTGACATAAAGGCGCTTGGAGGAACACCCCGGGTTTTTAGTGGGTATACGGACTCCCACATAACCACCGTGCTCCCCCCGGGGGCGGTGGTATCTATAAAAGATTTTCCCTGGAAAAAAAAGGTTGGAAGAAGCTGTTATTGTAGTTAGAAAACTCCAACAGCTTCTTCTATTCTACCAAGAGCTGTAAGCTGCGTATCCACCAGTGTTATTCGTAGAACTGAGCTGTACGACGAGTCGTGATAAAGTCGGGAAAAGTTGTCACTTTTTTTAGTGCGTAGCAGACTCCCATGCACAAGTTCATCTCTAGTTTTGTATAAAAAAAACTTCTAGCGTTGTAACAAAATAAAGTATTGACGGATGTTTCAACAAGCAACTTAGCTATCTAATCGTGGTGTATAAGCAACCTTTTAAATTCTTTCTCCTTTTCCCTACTTTTCTTCTTTTCTCCTTTTACATTCCTGCAGTACACTGTATTCATCTTTCCGAGACAGTAAGTCTGGTCTATCACGTGTCTCAAACTTGTATTCTGCTATTTGGATATATTTTGCGAGGCCGTAAAGTGAGCGGTTTTAAAAACGCGTTTTTTTTCATATAATTGGGAAATCTTTTTAAAATTAGATTATTAGTTTTCATTACAATATAGATAGAATTAAAAACTTCTATATCGTTTTAAAATACCGTTTTCTCTTGTTTTCAAAAAATTTGCTACGGCATGAAACATATTTTTACATTTCATTATTTTGTTTTCAAAGCTCTAAAATCATTGAATATTTCCAATAGTATAAATGTTATAAATAATATCATTGTTTCATATAAATGAATGGCTGAAAAATACACTAACAAAAATACTAAGATGTGTAAAAATATATTTAATATAAAACAACTAGTGAGATACCTGCGCTCCGAATATGAAAAGGAGAAAATAAACTTAACTACACCTAAACTTAACTTTATCACGAGCTGTACTCGTGCAAAATCCAAATCCTTATATGACTACTATTATGTATGATTACTAGCTTTCTCCGTGACTTTGCGTGGGATTGCTTTATATGATCCCCGGATCCTATGTTTCACAGTTATTTAGGAGACATTATATGGATGACATTTTCTACCGACTTCCAAAAAAAGGAGGAGGTACTCATTCGATTGTTTTTTTAATATGTTTCTTACCTCATAACTTTTGACTGGATGAACCGATTCTCAAAATTATTTTTTTGTTTGATAGCTGGTATTTCCCGTGTGGTCGCATTTAAATTTTATATAATTCGGGCTAGTAGTTTAGTAGTTTTTGAGATACACTCTAATAACTGAATAGAATGGAAGACGGTATTAAATTTTTCAAATTGTACTTGTTATTGAGACGAAAGGTATCCTACATATTTGGATAACCTAGACCGCTGCATTATTCTTTAACGAAAATTAAATACGAACCTTCAATATATGCATTAAAACAAAACGAAAACTTCTATATGTATATAAGGATGGTCAACCTCTTTACTCCGATCGAGAAATTTCAATAAATTATCATCCCTGTCAATAAAACCATATTTCATAAAACAAGAGGATCCGTCGAACAAACTTAAGTTATATTAGAGTATCATTCGAGGCACCCTCTCTCTATCAATCAATGTCTGAAAAGTTGCTTAAAAGTAGCTTAATGAAGTTTGGATGATGTCATATTTTGGACAATTTTAAAGCAGGCTTAGACTATTTAGATTAATTAAATAGAAGAATAATTATTTTATCTATTCAGTAGCAACTCTCGTTGGCTGAAAATAAATTTGTATAGCGCATTGGGTTATTCCATATCCTACTTAATGTATGTCTACACTTTTATTAATTAATTCATTATTATTATTTTATTTATTATTAAGATAGGTCGTCCAACAAGGTGGACTGACGACCTGACAAAGGTAGCAGGACGACGTTGAATGCAGGCCGCTTCCAAGATGATGATGATGATTTATTAGATATATTAATTATTATATAATATTTTCAAAAATGTTAGGGATCCGTATGAAAAGTTCGATAATGTAATCCAAGGTGTGAAAAACATACCAAAAAAGTCCTTATATCGCGTACGGTGTGAAAACTATTGACAATTGTATGGCAAAGTGACGTACTACAGTTTTTTAGAATACGTAAATATCCACAAAGTTGTCTACATTATCATATTTTCTAACAATTACAAGTTATACAGTAAATACTTTTTCATAGGACCATTAGGACCGCATTATTCGTACCTTGGTGTTAATTCTTATCTACTCTAATAATAAAGTGGAAAGATATATGATTGTTTATTTCTAATGGATATACGTAAAAACTACTTAACCGATTCAAACAATTCTTTCACGTGTATAAAGCCACATAATGCCTTAGTAACATACGCTATATTTGCATCATCCATCACCACGCGGGTGAAATCACGGAGCGTAGCCAGTATCTTATAAAGTCAACTAAAGGACACGGCTGCACTCGGTTCAATCACTTTACATAATACAAAAAGAATTGCGAGCTAAACAACATAACTTATAAAATATACAGATGTGATGCTATGTGTGTATGGAAGTCAGCGTATTAATGTAGCCAGGTCTATATATTATCCAAGCAAATAAAGTAGCATATAGCGTAGCATTCAGCGGCATTTAGCGTAGCATTCCGCATAGCATTCAGCGTATCATTCAGCGTAGAATTCAGCGTACCATTCAGCGTAGCATTCAGCATAGCATATAGCGTTGCATTCAGCGAAGCATTCAGCATAGCATATAGCGTAGCATTCAGCGAAACAAGTACCGTAGCGTTAAGATCAAATTTAATACTTCATCAGTGGAACGACCCAGACACAATAGAAATTTCATTGTTATATTGACAATCGACTGGTGAGAGGTTAAGCTAAACATACCGCATAGTTTTCATCGTAGCAAGTAGCACTACGTAAAACTAACATACGTAAATTATATTTCAATTATTATAGATATACCAATCACATATTGACTACGTGATTGGTATATCTGAATTAATCTAATTAATCAATAAAATTGACTTCATTTTTCATGATTCAATGAATAGTCAGCGTAGCATGCAACGTAGCATTCAGCGTAGCAATAAGTGAGCGTCATAATCGTAGCATACGACGTAGCAATCGACGTAGCTTACGTCGTAGCATCAATACTAGCTCTTATGGTATTGAAATTCTCAGTTGCTGTATTAGTCTTTTTCAGCTTTTATCTCACAGTAGCATTAAGCATCATTATTCTGCTTAGTACTCCAGTTTCGAAGGTTTGTGCCATACATTTTACCTCACTTTTGTAGAATCAAAGCAATATTAAGCGAGAATAAAAGTACACAAATAAATATTGTAATACAAAAAAAATTCAAACATGTACTATTTCTCCTCCTCATACCTGTTTTATAGATAGTGGTACTGATTCGCTTGTGCGTACACTTAACTAAAATTATCTAAACTATGGTAGTTCTTATTATGTTAAAACTAAGATCCAAATTTGGGTAACACTTAGAATGATAATTCTAAAAATATGATTATTCTATTCAAATGTGACGATTAAATTTGCACTAAATATACCCACAATTTAACAGAAACGGTAAATTCAAGAATTGTCACTGCAAGCGTTATACGAATTTGGACTTAAGCATGAACAGAATAAGAACTACCATGATTTACAAAAAAAATAGATTTTAGTTCGCTAATTTAGTTTGGTGTTCTGAACAAGCGAATTACTACCAGTATATATAAGTTATACTCCTTCCTCGGGGGAGGATAGGATAATATATACGTTACGTACGTTGCAAATTTGGTTTTGTATTTGTATTTGCGTGCAATAAAGTCTTTATTTTTATCCTTTATTAACAACAAATAACACAAAAATATTCATAGACGTTAAACTATGAAATCTAGACTTATGATGCGATTTAATTAAAATTACTTCTGGAATTAAATTTAATCAAGGAAATCATCCCAGTCTAACCAATTATTTCCAACCTTATCTCACCTTCCAGTCTAAACGGGGACTCTCTGATCTGACCATCAGATCATGGCCATTCTGTTATCTGCAGCGACATGACGACGGTCATAGGCATGGGCGTCTTTGTTCCTGTACCTTTTGTGGACCTCAGAATAAACTTTAATAGGATCATACGAATGTGGCTATAATAAGAGAAAACTTTTCCAGTTGTGTTTGTATGAATTTTGCGAAATGACACTTAAAAAATTATCATTATTTCTCATACAATGAGAAATCCATTCATAAATAATACTATGCATTCAGCTAACGGTATGAAGAACCACCTGAAGGGCATACAGAAATCAGTACAATGCTGCAATGTAGGTGGTTATGTATCTAATTACATAACATATACTTTCACCACATATTTCCATAACTAATTAAGAAACGTATGTGTAATTATGAACAAATAACTAATAAACACACTATTCATATAGTAATAGTATTAAATATTGAGTTCATAAACTTATTAAAATAAATGTGTAATTTGCAATACCGAATGTTATTCTAGATTTGGGTCTAAATTCTTACAGGGATTAGTCATAAACATATTGTTTAAACTAGAATCAACTGATTTAAATTTTAATATAGTTGTAAAAAATATCCTCAGTGCACACTTTACACGTTCCATTTAACTTAAAGTATTATTTTAAATTTAATCTAGAATTCGAATTTGGCAATTTTTTTCCGGAAAATTATTGTACAATGTTAACTTAAATTTTACTAGTGAAGTTGATACTTAAAATATTGAAAATTGAAAGTAATTTTATATTCGGAATTTTCAAATGGGTCACGTTTTAGTTTTAATGTAACAATAAGTTACCTTCAATGAAATTTATGTATAAATTCCAAATAGAATATACTATTTAGATTATTTTCTAAATATTTCTGTGATTCGCCGTTGCGCTCGTCGACAAGCTCAACGATGTCAAATACTCTATGAGATATCGCCCTTGTACACAAGGTTGTTTTTCCAACGTTTCTTGTCATCTCGTCATTTGTTACACGGATGTTGTCAATAATGCAACGATGTTTGCTCTTAGAGAATCGCACGGCTGATATTCACATATATATCGACAGATAGCGAAATGTAAATTTTGTTTTAGTCTTTATAAAACATTTCAGTTTTTTCTCTTTGAATTGCGGTGAATAATTACAGCGGCCCCTGTGTGGCTAGTAGCAACGCTTATAATATTTTTTTCACGCATACATGTTTTTTTAACATAATTATGAAAGAATGCAACTTGGAGTAATATAACTCTTTGTGAATGAGTTCAAAGGAGGAAGTGCTGCCACTATACCTAGTTCTACCGCTAAGCAATAATGTTCATATTACTGTGTTCTGGTTTGAAGGGTATGGGTACCGGAGAAATTACAGAAATATGACACTTAGGAACTAAGTATCTCAAGCTTAGGGGCGTAGTGCAGTTTGTCTTATGACTTGTGACGAAATGCATATATTACAGGCAGAGATTAACTGAACTTAAGAATGCTATTCAGAGAGTCCAAAATGCCTGCATAAAGTTCTGCTTTAATATATCAAGAAGAGGTCATGTTACCCCATAACTAGTAAAATATAAGATTTTAAATATGAAAACTAGGATTCACCTAGCATGCACAACGAAAAAAGTGATATTGAATAAAAAACCTGAGTATCTGTTTGGTAAACTTACGTGGCATTCACTCGTCAGCACTCATGCGCAATCTCTACTAAAACTATCCATACCCAAGCATTAGCTTTAAAGGTTGCTTTAAGTATAGCGCCACGAAAATATGGAATATTTTGCCACAATGAGGAAAAAAAATAATTTTGATCTTTTTAAACTTAAATTCAAAACATTATTACTTAAACGTCAGAAAAATATTTTTTAGGAAACCTTTTAAACCTGTACACCACACACACATATACACACGCACACATACATACACACACGCACACACACTTGTTATAAAATAAACATAACAAATCAACTGTCTCTGAAAAATAAAGAGTAAAGTTATCCGCTTCACGCAGTTATTTGAGTAACACCTTAGTTCGTTCATAGGGGTAAGCTGAAAACCAGCCTTGGGTAGACACTCGTGTTTACGCAGCCAGTGCTGAGCTTAACTCCGTTTGCTAAAAATAAAATTGTTACAATCATTAAGTTAGTTGTTACCATTGTTAGACATTAATATGTTTTCGTGATAGTTCTTTGTCCTGTCTATGTCCTGTTTTTTTTCCTGTGTATATTTTTTGGCAATACAATCTTTTCTATTTCTATAACACCAGTCGGGCCACGTTATTGTTCTTGTGTTAATTTAAAAAAAATAGAGTGTCATCATAGTACAAATGGTACAATTTGAAAAAAATATTTTTTCGGCTTCCATTCTATTCAGTTATTGGAGTGTATTTCAAAAACTACGACCTAATCACCACATGGGACCACACGGGAAACACCAGCTTTCAAACAAAAAAGAATTTTGAGAATCGGTTCATCTTATCGAAAGTTATGAGGTAATAAACATTAAAAAAAAACATAAGTACTAAACATTGAGTACCTCCTCCTTTTTAGCTTCGGTAGAAAAATGCACTTTTTTATATTATAGAAGTGTATATAAATGAAATCTAATTAAATTAACTGAGAAAAAAAGTACTGTAGAACTACATAATTCTAACCAATAAGTCGGTATTAGTAAGTATTATTAGATACAAACAACTGAAGCTAGTCTACAGAAACAATACCAAAATTCTAACGAACGAAAGTGAAGCCGTGAGCCCCAGCTAGTATCAATTTGAATTTGACCGCTTTACCTACCTTCTGTTAATACGTAAGTATTCTTATCTAACTCGCAGTTGTACTGTAATAGAACGTGTTAGTTATCCGACAGAATTAGGGTCTTGACCAAATGGCTACTAAATATTCGAGTTTATTAATATTTGATTCTGACCTACCAGATTTGCGGTAGTGTAACGCAATATAGAAGAAGTTAGAGCTTTTTAAACTTTAAGTGAATATAATGTTTTAAGGATGTATAAGAACTTTGCATGCACTGCTTCTTAAGATATAATTTTAACTACAAAACATCAATGTTTTGATGGAACCGATCGAAGCTCAGCCCTGCGATTCTGTAATGATTCGTCGTTGCGCTCGTCGATGAGATCATCGATGTCAAATACTTAATGAGTTATCGCTCTTGTACATAAAACTGCTTTTCCAACGTTTCTTGTCATCTCGTCATTTATTTCACGGATGTTGTCAAAGATGCAACAATGTTTGCTCTTAGATAATCGCACGGCAGATGAAAATAGATGACAGGATGTGTACAAGAATGGAAGATCGTGTCGGCCGTGGATTCTCTAATGATTCGTCGATGCGCTCGTCGACGACCTCACCGATCTCAAATACTTTATGAGATTTCGCCCTTTTTACATAAGGTTGTTTTTCCAACGTTTCTTGTCATCTCGTCATTTATTTCACGGATGTTGTCAAAGATGCAACAATGTTTGCTCTTAGATAATCGCACGGCAGATGAAAATAGATGACAGGATGTGTACAAGAATGGAAGATCGTGTCGGCCGTGGATTCTCTAATGATTCGTCGATGCGCTCGTCGACGACCTCACCGATGTCAAATACTTTATGAGATATCGCCCTTGTACATAAGGTTGTTTTTCCAACGTTTCTTGTCATCTCGTCATTTATTTCACGGATGTTGTCAAAGATGTAACGAAGTTTTACTCTTAGAGAATCGCACGGCTGAACATATATAAGATAATTACAAAAAAAAACATTTTTGTTACTGTAACTTTTAGTTTATGGAAGGTGTTACAACCTTTAACAGTTTCTTTTATTTCTTGTCTGTCTGTTTTTTCGCGCATTACGTAAAACTATTGAATAGATGTTATATATAATTATATATATAATAATAATACTGTTTATATATAATTTTTATCAGGAACCCTGTGCAGAGGTACAGGTTTTCTTTTTTTCAATCGATTTAATCGAAAGAAGTTATGAGCAATAAACCCAAAGAAAAAATGCAGCGGGGAAGATTTTTGGGGTAGATTAGGCGGTTGTGGCATTAAGAATAATAATAATAACGGACGCTGATTATGTAATAATTTAAAATATTTCATAATAAGCTTAGTTCCATATAATTCCAACAGAAGGTGCTGTGTGAAAAACTTCAAACGCAAATTCTTTACTTTATAAGTTTATTCTTTTGTTTATACGTTGGCCATGCCTCAAGTTATTTCTACACTGATCCACATATACACTACACTATCTACGCTTGTCCCTCGCAAGTCTACACTAATATTATAAAGAGGAAAAAATTGTTTGTTTGAATTGAATAAGCTCCGAAACTACTGGACCGATTAGAAAAATTCTTTCACCATTAAAATTCTACATTTTCCCTGATAAACATAGACAATATAATATTTTCAAAAAGTTAGGGCTCCGTATGAAAACTCGGATGACTCAAGGTGTGTAGAAAGTACTTCAAAAGTCCATAAATCACGTACGCTGCGGAATCTACTGACCATATTATATTTGTCTATGCTATTGACATTAGAGCGAAGTGTATACTACAGTTTTATAAAGTATATCAAATCCTCAATACCTACAAAGAAGTCCACATTACCATATGTCTAAATATTACAGTTATGTCACAATTAATACTTTTTCATATTGAAATATGCAATTGTAAACCGGTACAAACCAGGCCACATTATTCGTACCTTGGTATTAATCCTTATTCACTATAAAGAGGAAATATATAATGATTGTTTGTTTCTATGTAATGGATACACGCAAAACTACTGAGCCTATTCAAATAATTCTTTCTCGAGTATAAAGTTTTATTATACCTGAGTAACATACGCTATATTTGATTCATCCTCATCATCATCCATTGAAAGCGCAAGCTCAGGTAGTATGTAAATATTTATGGTCGCATCGTGTGAGATGTATAAAATTTTCCTACGCGTTTAAGGCGCGCTCGTATCCTGAATATAGTAAAAAGCAGATTTTTAAACACCTAGTGTAACGAAACGGATTGATAATATATTATGAAAAAAAATACAAAGGATAGAAAAGGAATAGGAAAAGAGTAATGACCGAATAGAATTCATAAATACTTCTCTTTTAGCTGAAAAAAATTTCCTGAATAGGTCCACAAAAATAAACTTTCACGTCCAAACTCTCAGAATGTTCAACGATAACACTATATTTTTTTAGATAATACATAGCCAACGTATAGTACTAAAGTAATAACCAGCAGTTTTTTCAATTGTGTTATAGTAGATCCAACCGTTTATCCTCTTTTTGACAGATCTAATTTGTCAGTTAAAGTGTTGTGACCAAGTGATTATAGTGGACACGATTTCGATTCATTTTTCTATCGAGTCTGTGCGGAAAGAGAATAGTCCTAGGAATGGCGCCATGACCATGGCTATTGGCCATCTAGAAATACGTCAGCCAATGGGGAATGTTGAAAGGGCGTGGACAGGCCGTCATGGCATGGCCATCTAGAAACGCATCAGCCAATGGGAAATGCTGACGCATTTCTAGATGGCCATGCCCAGATGGCGAGGCCACGCCGTCCGGTTACACCCGTGTAGTTTCCAAGGTAAGCTATCAAATTCTGAGTTATAAGTTTTCACTTCTATCGGCAATTCCTATGACTGCCAATTTTTTTGTCTATGGGTAAGCAGTAGTATTTTATCAAGGTAGTAAAACTCAATGGTCCACCGCCGTTTTGTATTTGTCACTGTCACTCGCAACAAGACGCCCGTGCTAGTAATTATTTGCTGAGTTTTATATTGGAACTATAAAATGCCGAAAGGATCAGTGCTGAAAGGACAGACGAGAGAAATGGTGATCAAGCTTCGTAATTACTTTGAAGCAGAGTATCAAAATGGCGGCCCGCTTTTACCATTGTCGCAAGTGAGAGAGCGCGTTGCGGCCGCGTTAGGTATTAGTGCATCTACGATTACAAAAATTACTACCGAAGCCTACGGAACAAGCGGCATGCAGGAGAATAAGCTTCGTACGCCGAAGAAAAAACGCCAACCACGTCGTGTGACTTCGGTTGACAACTTTGACGCAGACGCTATACGCCGTCATATATATAACTATTACTTACGTAAAGAAGTTCCAACACTTAAAAAACTTGTTGCTTCTTTGCGTGAATGTGATTTGTTCCGAGGTCAAAAATCGTCATTGGTAAAGGTCTTGAATGAAATTGGATTTACTTATAAAAAATCGGACAAACGCAAAATATTGATGGAGCGTCGCGACGTAGCTTTTGCTCGTTGCGAATTTTTGAGCGAAGCCAAAAAAATTACAGATTGGTCAAATGTTGTTTTCACTGACGAAACTTGGCTGAATGCGAACCACACAGTGTCTAAGAGCTGGACTGATGACACCGCTGCTTCCACTACCTCAGTACCGATGGGAAAAGGAGAACGTCTAATCATTTGCCATGCAGGGTCTGTGAAAGGATTCATGCCAGATGCTTTGTTGGCCTTTAAATCCAAAAAAACAGTTGAGTACCACGAAGAAATGAATTCTGAGGTTTACGAAAGTTGGTTTAAGGAAATGGTACAATCATTGGAAGAACCGTCAGTTATTATTATGGATAACGCATCCTATCACTCACGCCAAATTGATAAAATGCCGACCCAGGCCGACAAAAAA
This sequence comes from Selenia dentaria, assembly GCA_917880725.1. Classification (NCBI taxonomy): domain Eukaryota; kingdom Metazoa; phylum Arthropoda; class Insecta; order Lepidoptera; family Geometridae; genus Selenia; species Selenia dentaria. Next base: position 10,719,258 of record OU862898.1, on the reverse strand, counting down.
CAAGTAATCATTGACTGGCTTCAACGACATGGTGAAAATGTTGATAACTCCTTACTAAAAGTACAATTACTAAATATATTACGAACAAAAAAACACTTCCCAAAACGATATGTGATCGACGAAATAGCTGCAGAACATGGTCATTGGGTTCTTAGACTTCCACCCTATCATTGTCAATACAATGCCATTGAATTAATATGGGCTCAAGTTAAAGGACACGCTGCTAGAAATAACACAAAACCCCCATTCACGGCAAACAAAATGGTAAATTTATTAAAAAATGCATGTGTGAAAGTAACTGCGGAAAGCTGGCAAAATGTAATTCAAAAAACACAAGCAACTATAATGGCAGATTGGGATAAACACGTGGCGATAGATTATATGAGTCAACAATTAATTATAAATGTCGGCAATAGCTCGAGTGACAGCAACGATGAATCTGATTTTGATTAATAAATAAATAAAAATAAAAGATTAGATTTCGTTTGCTTAAATTGGAATTGGGGTTGCTCAAACTTTACTATTTTCTGGTACCAAACGGCAGACTTTAATGTCTGCCATCCCCAGCGAGCAACACGGAAGGGAGTAGCCTTAGCTAAAAAATATTGTTCAAATCTTTCTGTCATTTCTTGCGGGAGGGGAAGTTGCACACTAGCGCAAAGCCGCACTATTACATACAAAACATACCTGTACCGATCCATTGCCGATCATACTCACACAACCAAATCACTAACACATAAAAAATAAAGCACCATTCACAAATCTAGCCCCGCCCTCACCCCACAGTATATTATCAAACTCCATGGTCCATGCGGACTTGTACTTTGACAGAGGGGAAACGCTGTGTATGCCTACTCCCTTCCGTGTTGCTCGCTGGCCATCCCAGATTTAACCGGTAACAGCTTCGTCAAGTATGACTTGTACTTGTAATCATCATAGTCATCATAACCTTGTTCTTTTTTGGATATACACCAGGAGATAAACACGTCTTCAAATAATGCTGTATGTTTTCCTGAGGCGCATCAATATAACGGTTTTACATAAAAATAAATCCGATATTATGTGCCGAGAACGGAAAACACCCGTGTAAAAATAGTTCATAAACAATATCGATATCTCAATCGTAACTTCGTAACATCACTATGTTGATAGCCATAGAACGTAATTTTTTAAAAACGTTTGTTATTTTATGGAATTTATAAAAAAACTACTGCACTTATGGACTCATTTTGTGAAAGATGATTATTATACGGGATCAAGGAGCAAATTTAAGCAGTTGTCATATTTTTAAAACCTCGCATTTATAAGTTAACTTTTGCGTAACATCGTCATGTTACGTTCTATTGGTGCTATCAAAAAGAGGATAAACGGTTGGATCTACTATAGTATATATCGAAAAATAAAAAGAAAAAGTACAAAATTAACGCATTTTCGCATTACATCGTCCAATCTAACAAGCGATTTTCAACGTTACGTAAAGCATCGTAAATTATTTTAAAATTGGGGTTGGACCGCGTCTTAACACTAGATCAGCTAACGAGTTCACGCATAGTTCTTTGTCTTTAGTATAATATAGGACGCCATTGTGTAGTTTTTATAAATAAGTTTAAGTACACAATTAATCAAAAGTTAACTGACTGAGAAGCGTTGACTTTCTACTGTCCGTATGTTTGGTATGTTGATTCTCCCGTACAGATTGCATTTTGTAACCAATCTTGCCGAAGCTTGGTATGCATGTTCTACATATCAATATATTTTTGTCATCGATTTAACTCTCTTGTTCGTGTTAAGTTTGATAATTTTTGTATTAAATAATGTGTAGCTTACGAATCTGAGTACTTTACGATTGTGTAAATGAAACTTGTAAATTTAAATATAACTGTTCTATTATAAACTATTTGTAAATGTTTTATGTTATTTTGTAAATGTATTCGCCCTGTGACCGTCCCGCTTTGTCTGTGACGGTTACTGTAATGTCCAGTGTGACCTCTAGACGGCATTAACGCATCACGGGATAAATAAACTAGGCGTACAAAGTGACGTCGTCGTGAATCGTTTAACTTGATACTTGGGTAAAAATAGGTTTCGGACTGCGTAAATCATAACTTACGCATACATAACTTTTTAGTACCTTTAGTATTTGTATAGCCAAATCATTCGCTACTGTTTAGTTGTGTTAAGTTAACTCTTCCTTTTTGAAAGTCGGTTATAAAGGGGATGTCTGTGATAGCTAATATTACTCGTAGAAAAATTGTTTCTACAAATTATTAAGCTAAACGGTTAGGGCAGCTAAACGGTCAATACGATCTTACTACTACGGGGAATCTACGGTTGCGTAGTCAAGAAAGACTACGCAACCGTCAAAAAACGACAAATTTTCAACATAAAATGAATAATATTGCATGAAACGGTATATACTTAGTGTCGCAAACATTGCAATGTACCCTGCTAAGCTATACATTCCCCGAGTGCTTACGTAACTCGTTAAGCTCTAAGAAGTAAAGGAGGAACTGACACTGGATACAACTCTGTAATCAGCTCTAACTTTTTGTTTTAGTTTCTTATTTGTTTAAATACAGCTGTCAGAATAAATTTTACGTTTCTTGTTAATTTTAATTCAAATTGCATAGCAGTAGAGGTTTTATTTAAAGATGCGACGATGGTCATTCATGCAACTGGATGTGAATCGGGTATTTTGAAAAAGCAAGCCGTAAACACAGACCAACAGGGCTTTTATGTATCTGAGCTGGAATTCGTAGACTTCGTGGAAGTGACAGCAGGGCCGCTGAAGAACACCTTCTAACCGGAACTCTTCGTGGCATTCCAGGGAACTTTCCGCCGGCTAGAACTGCCGGCCTGCGCACATCGCAGGAGCGGTCGCTATACAACACAGGACCCTGAATCCTGCTGGGCGTTCGTGCTAAACGGCTGCTGCTTAAAACTCAGCGGCGCCACTGCCTTCTTCTGTTTGCCGCACCATTAACACCATCTCGTCTAGGACTTCAGACGACTTCTTAATCTGAGATAAATCTCCGTAACAAGGGAGTCTATCGCATAATCTGTCTGTACTCACGACCTAGCTCTAGGCTTAATAAACGTCTAGCCTGTACTGTTTTTATGTTAATCTCCGAGTCGCTCTAGGCAGGTAGGTTACAGTCGACACGAATTCAGAATATAGAATATTGTATTCACGACTACAATACATTGTAAGCACTAAAGTTAACTAAACATTCTTTTGTTGTTACTCAATGCTCACAAGCTTCTTGTTTATTGTATTATAGGTTTTCTTATTTTCCCAACGGCTAAATAATAAAAATATATGAATTATGTGTATCTACTAAGCATACATAAATTTAGGATTGTTTCATTATCTGTGGTTATCTATACAGTAGGTATCCAGACTGCCTTCATCATCATCATCATCTCAGCCGTAGGACGTCCACTGCTGAACATAGGCCTCCCCCATGATTTTCCAAAAGGAACGGTTGTAAGCGGCCTGCATCCAACGTCGTCCTGCGACCTTCCTCAGACTGCCTTGCTTCTTAGATACTTTGCCATGTGAATCCTAACTGGTAACCTATTGCCTGCATACCTATCTATCTTTACACTTTTATGCGACACTACAGTACATATAGTAGTATAAAAATGTACTTGAGATAAACAGGAATTAAAAGCTAACAAATATACCAGATGTATAACACAACTGACACAGATGTACAGGATGTTTCCTCTAGGGGACTCAGAGATCGCAGTTAGCGTCGCACCTGAGTCCCAACTGACTGCTATACAGTGTGGATACTTGTGATGAGACAGTAAGGGCAAGGACGCAGTAGGTACGAAATAAACTTTGAAGTTTTTTTGTGTAGCCCTTATAAATAAGTATGTTACAGGAACTTGACACTTATATTAATTTTAAAGCAGCCTATATCTGTATGAAAGTTCATTGAAAACATTAACCCGTCCGAATCAGCAAGCCTCCAGTTAATTCATAAATATTTTGTTATAGGGTAAACCTAATGCGGACAGATTAATTAGCCACCAGGTTTCGAGCTATCCTTTTTATATTAAATAAAGCTATCCTTTTTATATAAAATAAAAAGGATAGCTCGAAACCTTGTGGCTAAGGAAGAACTTATACTTGAAATTGCATTTATGACTTATCACATAGTGTTTTCAGAATTTAGTATAGACTATTCTAGAATTTGGTGATTTGTTGCTTTGATGGCTTTAGTACTGCGGGCGCGGAAGGCGGCGAGCACGGAAGGCGGCGGCGCGCGCGTTCGGCTCCGCCAACGCTACTGAGGTCGCCAGTACTAGCGTGAACGCAGCCGGGTGCGCAAGTACTCCATGAAGAAGTGGCCTGGACCAGTCGAGATACTCGACTATACCTACCGCGTAAGTTAAACCGTGAAAATAACATAAACATTTTAGTACTTATTGTAAAAAACCATAACATTTCTGCTTAATCTGAATATTAATTATTTTTTTAGTTCGTTCGCTCTAAATCCAGAAGCAATAATATTAATAAAACCAAAATGAAATGGATTTTCGGCTATTAGTAGTAAAGTGCCTAACTTTGTTTTCTGGTCGATATTTGCATCCGTCTGCATAAAACAGTTCGGCATTCGTGTTTACCTTCTTCAGACACGGCCTTATAAGTCTTACCACTATGTATAAAAAGGCATAGTAATCATAAAACATTTTTTGTAAGTGGTTCAAAGATCATACGACAATAGTGCACGAAACATATTACTAGCTCAGCTAACGATAAAGGGGTACGTTCGATAAAATTCAGCATACTCATTTTTTTTAATTTTCAGTATGATATCTTATCCAATATTTTGTAAATAATATTCTGTACAGCTTCTCTACTGCTTCATTTCAAATATCCACCCTATGGAGTATGTACATACCGTCTTATACAGTGTGTACATGAGAGTGTGTAGATAACGATTTGTAAACGGCCGTATACTTCCATTATGTCGTTTCTTTAACGTTCTTGAATGGTGTATGATCACAATATATGCGTTTAATGATGATGGTATTTTTCTTTGGGAATTGTAGTCATACATTTTCATGTGATTAGATGGTACAAGCACGAAACCCACCTGGTATTAATCCTCTGCATAAGCTTCTATTCTACATATGCTTTTCTACCGACTTCCAAAAAGGAGGAGGTACTCAATTCAACTGTAGGTTTTTTTTAATGTTTGTTTCCTCGTAACTTTCGATAGGATGAACCGATTCTCGAAATTATTTTTTTGTTTGAAAGCGGGTGCTTTCCGTGTGGTCCCATTTACATTTCATCAAATTCGGTTCTGTAATTTTTGAGTTACACTCCAATAAACTAATAGAATGGAAGTCGATATTAGATTTTTCAAATTGTACTTGTCATCATAAGTGACAATTGCAGTGCGCCCATCACCCAGCGATATTAAATTGTTGTCTAATGTGCTTGTAATTTCCCCAGCATACCTTTCAAATCGGAACACAGTAGATAATGCGAGCACAACTGCATAGCGGTAGGAAAAGATAAGGTGGCAGTACTTCCGTGGACAAACTCGTTTACAGAGAGTTAATAAATACAATGGAACATACAAAAAATATAAAAGATGGAACCGTCTTCAGCACTAAAAAGGGTGAAATAACTTGTTAAAGTTCTTACCTTGATTGTTCAAAAGTACCTTTTATCACAGAATTGGGTGTATGGTACTGTCTTCGACAAATTATTTCACACTTTTAGGTGTTGAAGTCAGTTCCATTTTTTTATTATAAAAAATATTCACCCTGTTTAGTGGCCCTTGCTATTTACGGGATCGTTTGTCATTCACCGTCAACTACGATATAATTATAGTCAATTAATGCAGTTTTACTTAAAAACCGCTCGACCGAATTTAATGAAATTTAAATGAGACGTCTTAAGTAGTCCCTTTTAAAGAAAATTGTCTTAATAAGTGGGAGAGAACAAATGGAAGAGAAATCAGTGAACATACATAAAGAAATACACAGAACTTCCTCCTTAGGTCGTTTAAAAATGGAAATATGTAGATGTTTACCAAGTGGTAGGGCGCTTCAATGTTCGCCTTGTCCTACCAAAACGGTAGTTTTACGTCGAAGCTAAAGCTCAGACAAAATAAAAAAAGTCAAGACAGAATGTTGTGAACAGAAAAGTGAAGCCGGTAAAACTACGCCTCGCCGTGTACATACACAATTACACACACACACGCACAACGAAAATACGCCTACACTCAGTCGAACTATCTCTGCGCGTGGAAGCAATACATAAAGTAAATCAACAAATTTACCAGTCAAAATGCCGAATGTGTCGTGAAACGGTGTTAAAACAAACATCAAAATATAAACAGAAGGATGGAATCACATTTCACTCGTAAGTAACTTGGAAAGCAATATTTTAAATAAATAAAAATAAAAATAAAGGTTATTGCTTGGAACATAGAAAGTGTTGCCATGGTAAAGCCTGTAAGGTTTACCCTATTAATGGTTTTTATTTTGTCTGAGAGCTAAAGTGTGCCAAAATTACTGTGTTTGAGCTTGGAGGTCAATGTGGCAAATGAAATTACTGAACAGCTTTATTTTGCTATGATGACCGCAGTGCACCGCAATGCAGAACTTTGTATCTCTATGGACTATCTTTCAGAAGCACGCTCTGTAGTTCTAGGTAAAGATCTAAGTAAATTATTTATGCCATTTTCCCTACATTTTTTAATGCAAAATTAGGTGACGACAATGCAGGCATGTCTGACGTTAAGCATTCCGATTGCCTATGTCAGTTCTAGTATCACCCAGAGCTTTCTTGTAAACAGGTTTTCACTTTAAAAAATGTGAAACTTAATCCATGAGTGAACTACTGATGATGAACTACTGAACGCAGATGATAGTAACCCTGCCTTTTGAGCCGCATGTACCGAGTTCGATAAGTGTGATACTTTACATTTAACATTTTTATATATGTATACGATTCATATATAGTTAACTTATTTATAATAGTTTATTTATTAATGTTTATGGTTTGATGTTCTACCATAAATATCGTAAAAAAACTTATTCCCATATTCTAAATAAAACACTTCCATATTACACAATATTATTATTTAGTTAATTATTAAATTATTTTTAAGTTAGCTAAATATTATTAAGTTCGCTTATGTACATATTTGTTTTGTACAATTATTAGTTATTATAAATAATGTTCTGTCTATCTATGTTAGTATGTAAATCAGGCACCAAATTACATAGTGCAGGCTCTGGTTGTTTGGAACCTGAAGACCTTGTGTGGCTCTGTTGTCTCATCATCATCATCATCATCATCTCAGCCGTAGGACGTCCACTGCTGAACATAAGCCTCCCCCATGATTTTCCAAAAGGACCGGTTGGAAGCGGCCTGCATTCAACGTCGTCCTGCGACCTTCCTCAGGTCGTCTGTCCACCGTGTCGGTGGACGACCTACGCTGCGCTTGCCGGTCCATGGTCTCCACTCCAGAACCTTTCGGCCCCATCGGCCATCTGTTCTGCGTGCTATGTGCCCTGCCCACTGCCACTTCAACTGGCTGATCTTCTGGGCTATGTCGGTGACTTTCGTTCTTCTACGGATCTCCTCATTTCTGATTCGATCACGTAGAGAAACCCTCTCCATAGCTCGTTGTCTCATATTATATTATTATTACCTAAAAAATAAAAACCAAACTCAAGTGCCTGAATTATTTACAACCTCATGTAGACATCTCAAGGGAGTTCCCAAGTTTGTAGACAAGTGTCATATTTGGGTCCCTAGTGGTTTTATTTACGAGTACACCGAAAACTTGGAGATATACAGGTACTATTATAATGAGTAATGATACATTCTGACTTTTATTAGAGATGTTTCTAATATTCCATTTACAGCCACGGTTTTCTTGATTTTTTTACCTTTATAAGTGAACTCGTACTTTTATACATTTGCCATTTCTCAATTTAATTAGGTAAAGTACCACATTTTTTTAGTTGAACCGATTTATTATATTCTATTTTTCACAAATATTATAAAAGGTACATACTTACAAAGATTAAAAGACACTTAAAAATGTATTAAACCATTTGTTGAAGGAAAAGTGCCCAGAATGCTGGCTGCATTTCCACGTTGAATAAGCTAATTTTTTGTGCAAAATATGAACCAGCATTCTGGTCGCCTGACGTTTCAACCAAACTTTTGGCCAAGTCCCTGAAGATTTCGTATGCACCTGGACCCCACGGATCCAAAGTTTCTACCCCAAAAGGCACAAATATGTAACCTCTATCAAGATTGGCATATTTGCGCCGTTTAAAGTTTTCGGCATTTGTCGCTGCCATACCACGAGAAATAAACTCTTTGAACCGAGCTTTGTAGTTCATTAACCCTTCACATACCGTGATAATTAAAACAAACGATTTATGAATAAAACGCACTTACATTTACACACCATAGACATCATCGTATAGATAATATGATTATTTCAAAACTTTTACTATTTAGGTAAATATAGACGAGCCCGAACACAACGTTGTGTACGGGCTCGTCTAGTCTCTCAAAACAACAGCTGCATTCCAAAGTTAGATATTGATTCTATTGGTTGAAGTACTAAAAGACGACAATCTTTTTAAACGTGCCTGCAAGCAGTTCGCTTTTATTGCGAGTTCAATGCGAGTGGGATTGCTATCGATTTCATGGCACGTTAGGCACATACGGCATCCATGCGATAGAGCGCCACAAGGTGCTGTTTTGGAACCCTTACTATTGATGTGTTAAGCAGGTGTCGTTAAATATAATGAGACTTTAAAGTATCATTTAGGTATGTAATGTGTCTGATGTGGCATGTTATTTTATGTGCTAACTCTACAGGGATGTAGCGAATATACATTAAGAATATATTTTTAGGCGGTATCATTATTATATTTGGGCATTGATGTCATAATGCAGCTTTTGACGGATCTCACGGAAAAAAATATTCATGCCATTCAAATAGATATTAAAAACGGTTCACTGAATGTGAAGCAAGATTCCTAAACAGTAGTACGTAATTTATGCTAATATTGTAAATAAAAAAGATTTGTTTGGATGAATTGAATTTACTCCGAAACTACTGGACCGATTTGAAAAATACTTCACCATTAGAATCCTTACATTACATTATTTACATTATCCCTCATAAACATAGGCTATATTTTTTGATTCATCATCATCATCATCATCCATTACCATGCGGATGAAATAGTGGAGTGTAGCTAGTTTTAAATAAAGCGGTATTGATAAGATATAATACCTATATGATTTAATACCTTAATGATAAATGTTGCATGAAATGCTGATTATAAAACACTATTTTGACGGAATAGCTGCTTTACGTTGATGGTAACGAATTTTAGGTGCGTTTATTCAGTACTTAAGTATCTAGATTGAACATAACGTTTAGGTTATTTATAATTTACAACGCTTTGTAATCTACTATTAATACGAGAGAAAAATTAAAAAGTAATACAAAACTGACGGCCGCTATTTTGAAGAATTTCTCGCCAATCTAACATGAGTTTTGTTTTACAAGGTTTTGTGCACCTTTTTAATTTATTGCATACTAGCTGCACTCCGCGGTTTCACCCGCGTGATGATGGATGACGATATGAATGAAACAAATAAAGCGTTTGTTACTCAGGCAAGTAGCTTTATACTCGTGAAAGAATTATTTAAATCGGTTAAGGTGCATTATAAACAAACAAACAATCATATATCGTTTCTCTTTATTATTAGAATAACGAAGAATTAATACCAAGGTACGATTAATGTGGCCTGGTTTGTACCGGAAATTGTATTGTATGAAAAAGTATTTACTGTGACTTACGGCCGTTTTCAATATCCTATCTATCCACAGTTTTCCTTACTACCGATATAAATTTGACATAACGTCCATACAATTAGTGTCAAATATCTATCTCTAGTAAGGTAAACCGGCGATAGATAGGTTATTGAAAACGGCCGTTAACTGTACTAGTTACACATTATGGTAATGTGGACTTCTTTAAAGATATTGACGTCTTCTATTAAATTGTTATACGTCAGTTTGCTTTATTATCAATAGCATATACTAATATTATATGGTCAATAGTTTCCGCCGCGATTTATGGACGTTTTTGGTATTTTTTCCACACCTTGGGTTACATTATCAGTTTTCATAAAACTTTTTTGGTAATATTATATAGCCTATGTTCATCAGGGAAAATGTTAGACTCTTAAAGAATTTTCTTTAAAGAATTTCTATTCGGTCCAGTAAGTAGTTTCGGATCCTATTTAATTTAAACAATTAAACAGACACATCCATCCTCTTTATAATATTAAAATATATTATAACTATATTGTGTTATATAGTGTAGATGTAAATTATAAGTAAATTATGGTCGCCGTGGACCGCTAACGTGAACACTCATAAATAAATAAAATGTAATATGTCAGGCTTCGGAGCACGTTTTTGCATGTGTAACTGCAGACTTGTCAGGCACCTCCCACAAATTTCTGTTCTCTGGGTACTGCTGCGACTTGCATAGGTAAGCGTAACGCTTACTATAAGCTTCAAAACCTAGCCGTACGTACTTAGTACGTAGCCTCGTCATGTTAAACATTAAATTATTTTAATATATAACATGAATATTAACTGCAGACTTGTCAGGCACCTCCCACAAATTTCTGTTCTCTGGGTACTGCTGCGACTTGCATAGGTAAGCGTAACGCTTACTATCAGGTTCAAAACCTAGCCGTACGTACTTAGTACGTAGCCTCGTCATGTTAAACATTAAATTATTTTAATATGTAACATGAATAATGTCAAATTACCCAGTCTAGCTACAAATCGAAAATCAGTATAATTTTTTCAATTTTGCTCAAAAACCTAAACTAAATGTGAAAGTTACTGACTTAGTTTACTACTTTATTAAATTTCTAATATTCTGCAGCAAAATAACAGTTTCTCTATAATTATCCGTAAATAACTAGAATGCAGGGGGTGCGGAAGGCACAGATGGTCCCAGTTAGCTGCTTCAGCGGATACTTTTGCATCTCAACGAATTCCCTGTTTCTAGTAGAATCTTCAGAATTTTATTCTTAGCTTTATTTTCTCTTAGCTCCTTAAGATCTTTAAAGTTTAGAATATAAAATTTATCTTTATTTATATTTATGAACTAGCTGAACCGCTCGTGGCTTCGCCCGCGTGGCCTTGAGAGACAATATATTCTAATTTTAATGCCCATTAACGTATTATGAGATATCTTATATAAAAGGCAGCGTTTTGGAAACTTTTTTTTTTTTACCGAACTGGGTTGCACTTGACCACTATCTCACCTGATGCTAAGTGATGATGCGATCGATGATGGAGCGCGCTTACCCAGAAGATACCTATGCACTCCTGTGTTTTGAAGACCCCCATATCGTACTTAACCGGAAACACCGACTCAGGGAGGGTGTTCCATTCCCTAGCGGTTCGTATGATAAACGAAGAAGTAAATCGCTTCGTCTGGGTAAATGGAATATCCACCATAAAGCGGTGGCGCTTCTGAGTATCTCTGGAAACTTCGCGAAGTCTTCTCGTCAAAAATACCTCAGTGCCTCAAGACAAGAGTCTTAGACCTATGTGTGTTACCAGTGATGACTTATGGCACTAAAACGTGGTCTCTTACTATGGGCCTCATAGATAAGCTCAAAGTCGCACAACGAGCTATGGAGAGGGCTATGCTCGGGGTTGCAGGCTGCTTCCAACCGGTCCTTTTGGAAAATCATGGGGGTGGCCTATGTTCAGCAGTGGACGTCCTAAGGCTGAGATGACGATGATGATGATATATAAGTAGCCCTTAATTACTCCTTATAATATCAGTTATTTTCCAGTGAAAGTCCCGACATAATCACTTCAGTGGACCTAGCATGAATAATCTGCGTAAGTGTAACGTAACGTGTTGTTCACGTCAAACAGTACAAACTATCATTTATCTAAAATAATTGTAACACAGATAATTCATAGTTTGTACGCCGACGTGTTGACGTTTGCGATACGAAAACTTTATCGCAAATTGTTTGTAGCTTCGTTGTTGCAGAGAATATCCAGAACAAATATATATATATATATATATATATATATATATATATATATTTGTTCTGGATATTCTATATATCTATGCGTAAACTAAAAAGCTGTTTAGTACTTTAGTATTACAAACAGATATTCAATTAACTAAAACTATTGGCGTACTTAAAGGATTTAGCTGAGGTTTTACGTGGCATTGCCTTGTAATCATCGCCCTAATAATTATATATCTCATTCGCCCAATAATAGCACTCGCTTAGTGAAATTATTCAAACTGTAGTGCATCCAGTCCACGATCCCCGCGCCTCATAGCAATGGAGTTTCTATATAACGTCTAGCATATACGACCGTATGGTATAATTTAATTAATTTTTTTTAATTTTTTTTTAAGGACCAATCAACAGTTTCACAATGTAAATCATATATAAATGTTTAAATTCTAGATTACAATAAATGTGAGACCAACTTCGTTGACGACAAATTTCTTCAAGAAGTTATGAGGTTTAAGTTGTTGACATGCAAACAGTGTAAAAATATTCAAAAAGCTAGAATACAATATGGTATGAAAATAAAGATAAGTATGGTAATATACAAAAATATAAGTATGCAGTTACATTATAAGCTTATTTTACATTATTCGAGAATAGTAAACAATAATTGAAACTTCCTATTGTTATGAGCTGAATTAGCTATAAAACAGTACAAGTCCGTGAACAGCATCACAATTGGTCGCTGCCTTTACCTCCAAGAAGGTCCAATACATACCTTCTAAAGCAACCCACACGTTCATGAAATAAGTCTATACAATTGAAGAGATCATTATATGAACTTGTCATACGATACAGTGGTGATCGTTGACCAGCTTTAGTGCGACAAGTTGCAATAGCAAATACTTTATGTTTATAGGGAGAATGAGTTCTAAAAGGTATCTTATATCGAAGCTCATTGACCAATTCTGAACAGTCATATCTATTATGAATCAAGTCATACAAAAGCATTACATCTAGCTGTTGTCTCCTGGAGCTTAAGTCTAATAATTTATATTTATTTAGCAGCTTTTCATACGGTATAATATTATGACAGAGTTTGTAATGCATACAGCGTAAAAAAATCTTTTGAACTCTTTCAATATTTTTAATATAACACTTATAAAGCGGGTTCCACACTGACACAGCATATTCTAATTGTGATCGAACCAGGGACTTATATAACAATAGATACGTTATTTCGTTCTTAAAATAAATTGAGGATCTTATGACAAAATTAAACATTTTGAATCCACGAGCTGTTATATTTTCAATATGTACGTCTAATGTTAATTTACTATCTAGGGTTATTCCTAGGTCCTTTATGATATGAACTTTTTCGAGATTAGTGTTACATAAGACATATGTATAACATAAAAATGGTATAAGGCAATATATATATAGTCATATACGGTAGTACAATGAAGTCCTCGTAACAGAGTTAGTCTGGTGGCTTGTAACTGATTGTGACTGAAATTTTGACCGTATGAAGGTTTGCTTTGTAGGAAATTTTTATTAAGCGCTTTCATGTTTAGGGAACATATTAAGACGTCCCTGATGGTTGTCTAAGAACAAGTATCGTGTGGTTATATAAAACCATTTCGGGCGGTATGAAAGCATCAACACTAGGTTGAGAGCTAATCACTAATGGGGGATCCCAATAATCTATCTATCCACAGTTTTCCTTATTACCGATAGAAATTTGACATAACGTCCATACAAATAGTGTCAAATATCTATCTCTAGTAGGAGAAACCGGCGATAGATAGATTATTGGCCCGGCCGTAAAACGACAAATTTCCTTATCTTATCAGCCGTGCGATTCTCTAATGATTCGTCGATGCGCTCGTCGCCGAGCTGACTGATGTCAAGTACCTACTTTATGAAATATCGCCCTTGTACACAAGGTTGTCTTTCCTACGTTTCTTGTGAACTCGTCATTTGTTTCACGGATGTTATCAAAGATACAACGATGATTGCTCTAAGAGAATCGCACGGCAGTAATTTAACAAAGTTATGGTAATTTAACAAGGTTTTCGTTAAAGTAACAATCAGCAAATAGTGCTTGTCTAGAAGCATGACTAAGAGCGTTATGTATACTTACTACCTTATGTACAAGGGCGATATCTCATAAAGTATTTGACATCCGTGAGCTCGTCGACGAGCGCATCGACGAACCATTGGAGAATCGCACGGTTGTACTGTAGTTTACCCATTAAACGTCTATGGCAATGGCGTCTGGTAAATGGCGTAAAATTTTACAATCCCAAATTTGTAAAGCGACTTGTTACATAGACATAAAAGAACAACTTTATATAAGAGTGTTACTTATTATCAATTCATCCACGCATACGATTAAAAATTCAAGTAGGTTACCAAAGTATTTATTTCCAAACAAGTAGATAGATAACAAAACAATCACCATTTCTTAGTACTTAAAATTCCTGTTTTCTAGTTTTGTACTAGAGTGACTTTTCTGCCAGACCGATACAAGCTCTTAGCCATCAGCGTTCTTCTATACCTCAGGATTTCACTGGGGGTCATTCTATCTGGACTTGACCTTGAACTCGATCTTGGAGAGATCAAGTCTGGACACCTGGAAAAAACAACAATAACGTCTTATTAACCGGCTTCAAGTCGACGAGTGTTTTGCACGTGAATGTCTTTTGTTCAATATGAAGATTTTGTCTTGGTGTTGGTCTTACTTGAATAACAGATATTCCGATTATAAAGTTATATGTTGTGTTCAACAATAAAGCATTTGCTTTATCTAGATTATAGTCAATCTCAAATATGTAGTAATTTATAGATAAAGTTAGGACTATTTGAGCCGACAGCGGTTTCGCAAGCTTTCCTTCTCCAAAAACACTTCCTTAGTGTGCTTACAACATAAAAGGCATCAACGGCCAGAATTGAAAGTTTTGAGTCCCAGTGTCTAGTAACTTTCTATACTATTATTATAAAGATTTGTTGGTTTGTTTTAAATGAAAAGGCTCCAAAACTACTGGACAGATTTGAAATAATCTTGCACAATTAGGATCCTTTTTTTAGGGGGAAAATGCTGTCCACTTCCCTTCCTTTACAGGGGTTGACGGAAAGGGATGGGGCTCAGACCCACTAAAGCCCCCCCCTGTGAGCCGTCCTCCGCCAGGTGGGGCGAGATAGGGTTGCGCTTACATTCACCATCTCGCCCCAGCGGTAGGCCCGAGTTGATCTAATAACCGGGCCTCAGCGCCTGTGAAGGGATGCCTTTGCTCTCTAAGGGCACTTCTCAGACGTGTGGAGTTGTGCAAGCCGGCGAAGAGTCCCCCGACTCTTTACCAGTGACTCCACTACGGAGGAGGAAGGAGGCGAGCGAACTGCCTCCTCCGTACCCCCGTTCGTCTGCACCGGAGCGGGTCAGCTCGAACGTCATTCTCCCTAACCCGCTACGCGGCCTCCTTCTGCGCTATCACCGCTTCGCAGAAGGTGGCCACCTACCTTTCCTAATCCTTTTTTTTTTTTTTTGACGCACAGTAATCCTTTATGGATACCACCGGCCCCAGGGGGAGCACGGTGGTTATGTGGGAGTCTCTGCCAGAAGGGCAGCATACCCACCAAACCTCTGCGGTGTTCCGTCACTGCCGCTTTTGGCGGGAACGCGGGACAGATTTAGCACACGACCGCGAACCCGCCGCGGCTGGCCGTTGCCGGACCCTTCTCTCTTGCAGCACGCCAGAACACTTGGCGTGCCGCAACCGCCACGGGGGACCAAGCCCGCAAATGGACCCCAGACTCTCCCGAGTGTGGGCGCCCTAAGTCCCCCTACTATGGGACAGGTGAGTAGCCCCACCGCCTGCTACTTCGGCCGCAGAGGATAGGGACAGCGGCGCCTCTCAATACCGACAGTCCTCTTCCCCTGCGACCCCACCGCGTCCGCCATCTAACGGTGGCGGCCCCGTCAAGGCCGCGGAAGGCAGAGAGAGCGGCTCACCGTAACACCGGCACTCCTTTCCCGCCGCGGCCTCTAACTCTCAGCCGCGGTACCGCCCATACGACACCGCAGCCCGCCTCAGTTGCAGTGGCGCCCATACACCACCGCTACCTACAGTGACCGCTCCCGTGTGGACTTGGAGGGCAAAGCTCATAGGAGCGGTCCCACCTCGGGCCCGCCAGCTATCGGCTATCATTGGCAGGCCCATTGGTTCCTCTTAGCTTCACCGTGGTGACCCAAGCCACGGCTACTGAGCCCCCCCCGCCACGGCAAGGCGGGAACTTTCGGGGGGGGGGACAACTAGAATCCTACATTATCCCTGATGAACATAGGCTACATATTTTTATTCTTATTCTTTTGAAGCTAGTTATCGATAAGTTGTATATATTAAAGCGCGCTAGGATCCTTACTTTACTTAGCTCCTGTAGTAAAATGCAGAATTAAACATCTAGTGTAACGATATAGATCGTAATGATACAGATAATATTCTATGAAATAAATACTTAGGTTTGAAAAAAAACAGGAGAAGAATAGTTACCGAATAGAATTCATAAATATTACTCGCTTTCCGTAGAAATATCCTAAATAGGACAAAAATAAACTTTCACGTCTTAACTATCAGAACTTTCAGCGATAACACTATATATTAAGCAATAGTACTAAAATAGTGACCAGCAGTTTTTAAATTGTGTTATTGTATATCGAAAAATATAAAGAATACGTAATGAGAATTAATTCATCTTCGCATTACATCGTCCGATCTGATAAGCAATTTTCAACCTTACGTAAAGCATCGACAAATGTATTAAAATTGCTATTGGCCGCGTCATCAGTTACTTGTAATAGTTTAGCAACATGCCTAACGGCACGATTGTCATTAAGAATTTCGCTAGACATCATCATATCTAAACAAGAATAAAAAGTACGCCGTATTTTACTTTAACGAAGCTAAAACCGACTTTAGAAAATTGCATTACCCTTCATCATACAGATAATAATCTAATTATACTCATCAACGTGCCACCACGTACCTATTATGGAAAATGCAATTTTGAACTTTACAATGCAATTTTCTTCTTTACATCCTCCACGTGCATCTGCATAATTTTTTTCGCGCGGCCCCGAGTAAGTAGAACATCATCGCGATATATAGGCTATAAAAGTTAGGAGAGACGGGGGGTGGGGACGAAGGACGCTTGCCGGCAATTATTATCTGAATGCCGGCAGAGTGGTCGGGGTTGGCAGTTTTTAAATGTCATTGTTTTGTGTTGCGTAAGTATGCTACCAACAAAACGTAGATGCGATGTGCACTTGTTCTGTGGCGATATTGACATCCCTACACGCGTCCCGCGCTAATCCTGCGTGAATCAACGCTAGTAGGGAAAACGTTCTACTTATAGGTAGACAGTTAAAATTCGATGCTCGGACCTCGAGCCTCGGTAGCCTCATTGCGTCTGACACGGATAGTCAGAAGACGCGGGTTCGAATCCCTTCCGAGGATGTACATTTTTCGCTCTATAAATTTCAATGTTTGTGATCGCTAAGCAGGCGTTAGTGCTTTAAAAAAAGTAATACTATAAAAATTATAAAGGGTTGCGACGTCAATACGAAAGTTTAAGTATTTCTAAAAATACTTCTTTCGGTTGGATAGTGCTGTCAAAGCTGCTCAATAGGTAAATGTCGCACCGTCCCCGTAAGACGGTTAAATTAGATAGAGAGATTCGATTCTCAGACCTAGAGCCTTGGTGGCCTAAATGGTCAAGGCGTTTGACACGGATAGTCAAAAGATGCGAGTTTGAATCCCGTCCGAGGATGTGAATTTTTCTCTCTATAAATTACAATAATTTTGTATTTGCCATAAATAATAATTCACTTCTAATTATTTAATTTTCCAAGCTATATTACTCTGTCTTTGTTAGTGTTACAATTACTTCTTTATCTAGTGCCATACTAGAAACATTAATAAATCTAACCGATAAATAAATAAATAGTGCTTACTTAAACGAACCTAATAACCAAAAAGCTATCCGGATGTCCCTCACACCTTAGTGCAGATAAACTCTTTATCAAACAAATACTTATTCTTTTTATATAATCTACCTACTAGAAAAAAACTTTTAGGATGTTTTGAAACCCGAAAGGTGACCCTTTTATGGAAATCTCACGGAGCCCAAATCCTTTACTAAGCAAATAATAAAAGGACAAAAGGGTGGTAAAAGCGCAGATTATGGGATGTTTGCATAAGCAGAAGTATCATTGATATGTTATATTATAACTATATCTATCAACTAGAATTCAATTGCAAGCAACTAATAACGTTTCCAAAATATGGTTTTTACGCCTTTGTTTGTATGTTGTTGTGATGCGGTACCTTTTCATGTACACGGTGATAAAAAATTTGGTAGGTATACCTGTATATATTTATGCAAAAGATAAATGCTCACCTTTTTCATATTTCATTCACATCTAAGCGGTAATAATTAGCTTGAGACCATTTCGAACTAATATTTTATAATATATAAAATGCGCTCCGTGGTTTCATCCGCGTCGTAATCGATGAAGAATTAGGGTAGCACTTGACCACTATCTCACCTGATGCTAAGTGATGATGCGATCGATGATAGAGCGCGCTTACCCAGAAGATACCTATGCACTCGTGTTTTGAAGACTCCCATATCGTACTTAACCGGAAACACCGACTCAGGGATTGTGTTCCTTGAAGATGATGAAGATGAATAATAGTATGCTACGTGTTATTCCAGCATCTCATCTAACTTCATACCAAATTTCATCCAAATCCGCTGGCCGTTCTAGCGTGTTTGAGTAACAAACACAAACTATAAGATACTACGTATGTAACAAACCTCAACCCATCCAAACATTCAAGTGTATAAATTCTTCTTCCCAGTCGTTTCGCTCTTGACGGCGGACTCTTGAGAGCGGTCGTGGTTGTCATGTAGTTGTGGTGGAGGTAGATGTAATGCGCCTCACAATGTCATGCCATCCCCCTCTATTCGCAGTCATCCTAGTGCACTCATGCAAAAGACGTCCCACCGCAGATTTGATCTGAACAGTCCATCGCTTAGGTGACCTCCCGCGCGGACTACTGCCTTCTACTTTTCCCTGAATGATAAGCCGCTCTATAGACTGGCTGCCCCGCCTCGAAACGTGTCCAAAATAATGCGAGGATCCGCAAATTTATAAATTACTAATATTGTATTAGCCAAAAGAAGTAAGTTTAGTCACATCGCTAAAAAGGAAGGAGATAACCTCGAAAAACTTGCGGTGACTATGGGAAAGTCGATGGCAAGAGATCTCGAGGCCGCAGTCCAATGGGTTGGTCCGATCAGATCCGCACCACCCTTGATACTTCCGTCTACGATGCTCTACACATAGCCGGTAACAGAGCACACTGGAGTAATAATTTAAAAGAAAGGAAAATGGGGGGAAGAGGTCACGACTCTCAGACACGAGGATTACGACTCAAGAAGGGGAAAGGATAGAAATAATAAGATTGCTTGTCCTGACTGGCTGACATGCATCAAAGCAGAGCCTAAAACATTGGAGCTACAAACTTTAAATTTTAGCAGTTTTTTTATGTTGTAAGCGCCTAGGCTTTTTCGAAATTTCACCATAAGGGCGAACTGAATTTATTTGTATGGCTTCTTAGCTCGAGGCCGAAACCATTGGCGGGTCAGCTAGTATTAACATATGATATTGACTCACTTGTAAATCTCATTCGTGATGAGATTGTCATTCTTACACCGAGTCGTCCACTGCGACCAATATTTGAACCCTTCTCGGTGGAAGATGGAAACTGCGCAAGCCGTGTCGTCCCTAATGTCATCGTCTAACAGCGCTGAGGATCATATAAAAAAACAGCCTTATTTATAAACGCTGATTACTCTAAATGGGGTTATTTAGTACAGCGCACTGGTAAATTGTTGTTAAATATTTATAAGTACGGTTGTTAAACATGTATAAATTCTAAATATTACTGTTTGGTCCCGAACTCTAACACTAGAGGACGCCACTCGTAACGTCACTTGAATTTTGTATTGACTTTTGTAATGCTCACTTTGGGCAGAGATATCAGTTTGATCTTGTAAAAATGGCTAACTAGCTAGGCTTAGTTTTGGAAATGTACAATTGTAAAATGTATTAATAATTTAAGGTAACCTAGGCAATCACTGTACAACACAATTACGAGTAGTTCTGCGAACAGTAGACCTTGCGAGCACATACTCTTATCAGCGGCAATTTTTCGCAGTACTTCACAACCTAAACCTATCTCGGATACCACTTGACCAATTATACTCATATTTGAAATACCTCTTTGAAGTCAGGTAAGTACCTAATGTGTGTACAAATAGGTCGGTAAATAGTACCGCTACAGTAAATTTTCCCCCTTTTTAGTAAAAGCTCCTTTCATAATCGCCGATGAAAATAAGGCCCACTTGCACTTTTGCTCGGGTTGAATAAATAAGTCTACGAGTTTGTAAACTTGCGTTAGTCATATCAATTTTTAACTCTCATTTGCCTTGCATGACTAAAAAAGATCACCGGTTTTGATAAACTGACATTTCTAATCTTTAGATGGGAACATTGAATTGCCTATGCGCTTATAATGTTACCTGACCAATAATGAATGAATCGAAAAAAAAGTTAAACATATATCTATCTCTTTGGCACTACAGTACAATGTATATAGACTTTCTTGTTTATCCTTTGTTGTATAAAATTTGACCACTTTTTATGCTATACGTATTGTCTCGTGTTATTTCGTCCAAAGAGTACATTATACAGCAGAATGTAACCTCAATTTCTTTTGACATAAAACTTCACTAACCCTAGTTAAAGACTTAACCCTCCCACATTGCTGGGTTAAATTATTCAATAAATACCCTTAGATTTACTCCTAACCTTAAATGGTGCAAGATAAGTTAATTATAAAACCCCGTTTTAGCAGTTGACTCTGAGTTATTGAAGCTAACTCTGGAACGTGCAAGTGGGTCATGTATTAAATAATGTTCTACACATGCGTACCTATTTACGTCAAGATGGGTTGAAACATGCTACCTGTACAAGAGGACATGTGAAATGGGGTGCCACCTCAATGATTGTTGTTTAAAATTAAAATCGCATGATGCAGTCACAACTTAATATTCATATTACTTTATTCATATTATATTCCTTTATCGGTAAAATGTATTTACACGTCGATCACATATTCACAATGTAAATCACAGATGTAACAGCCAACATATATCATATGAATTATTACTTTTTTTTTGTCAAGCTATACTGTAACCTCGGAGCATTTGCTTGGATATCGCTTCATTAATATAGTCCCGTGACAACCTTTAATTAGGTACTTATACGAGTTTCCAAAATTCATGTTTTGTAGGTGTAGTCTATGGCGGGCCAATGTACTAATAGGTGGTCCCTTAATTAGAAAAAAACCCTCGAGTTATTTCAGTCTGTCAACATCAAGTGGTGAGTTGGTTGTTTGAAGAATTTCGATGTGGCCATCTTTATTAGTTTCTATTAGGCAGGTAGGTACTTAGTTGTGCATGGAGCTTCACTCCCTCACCTCGGGTCAGTTGTATGGGAAAATAAATCCCTAATACATTTTCCTTATTTCGTAACAGAATGAATACATGGCAAACATATAAATAATTATTTCAGGCCGAAATATACCAATAACATAAATTATCAATAAAATAAAGTAAAAATAATTGAAATATCAAGTCAATAGAGGGTCAATTAGAACTACATATAATTGTATACAATAAATTTACGTCATGCTAGGTGTTCGGCGAGCCGTCGCTCTCTAAAAGTAAGCGTGGACATACAAAAATATACGTGCTGACATTTCCTTTCGAAGTCGAATAAAATACGGTCAAAACATAAAACAGCACCTTAAACGTATCATATCTCTTCCTAACAGTTATAATTACACTCGCTTCATAGAATTTGGTCGTAGAAGCTGAACTAGACAACATAGGTTTCATGTTTTCCACTAGATTAGAACAAGGTAGTTTCGAGCGTAACTGCACTACAGCTATCTCACAATCTTGTATGAGTGGTAATATAAAAGTTTAAAGGAGAAAATATCAGCAACAGAACTTGTAATCCGAATGAAATAAGGCAAAGTTTAAATCGTAAAAATGTTACTTAGAGTTCCGGCTGCAGTTCTAGATCCTGATTTATTTAATGTCCTAGTTTAGTGCTAGTGTATTGTAGCCTTAGTGTTTGGCAATAATGTTATGAAAATTAGTTGGAAAGTCATTACTGTTTTATGATGCAAGTACGGCATATACATTTTTTATTTTTTTTCTTGAAAACGGTAGCTCTACCATGAGTTGGCTACATAAATGTCATCTATTTTTGCGGAAAAAAAGGCATCTATTTTTTTGTCGATACCGAGCTTCGATTGGTTTTTATGTTGTAAACTCATGGTAGACCTGCGGTGACGAAACAAACAAGTCGCTTGCCTGATTTTTAGCATCACGCTAGCCTGTAACAGTTCATCATTCACTAAAAATGTACTACAATAGTTCACAAGAATGCAATGCAGTGCGCTCTTCACCCTAAAGAAAGAGAAATAAGATGTTAAATCTCTTGCCATGTAATTTTGCAGGAGACAGCGCCCTTCAAACGAAACACAGTAATGTTTGCAAACAACTCCTTCACGGTTGAACAACTGGCTAAGGTGTGGTTCTTCCGCAATTGGCTTTGACTTTGACGTTGACTTTGACTTTGACTTTGACTTTGACTTTGACTTTGACTTTGACTTTGACTTTGACTTTGACTTTGACTTTGACTTTGACTTTGACTTTGACTTTGACTTTGACTTTGACTTTGACTTTGACTTTGACTTTGACTTTGACTTTGACTTTGACTTTGACTTTGACTTTGACTTTGACTTTGACTTTGACTTTGACTTTGACTATGACTTTGACTTTGACTTTGGACTCTGCGACATTCCTACCTCTACAGAAAGTACGCATGAATGACCTTATTTGAAATTAAGCGTGATAAATTCTGATAAGAGTCTTTGTCCTGATTTTGTTTCATTATTGATAGAACATTTGACATTATGAACATTTTGTTGTATTGGACGGCTGTTGAAGAAGTCTTCTAACTGAATGATTAAAATATTGTAGGACAACATTTACAAGGGAATCGACAATACAGTGACGCTTAACATTTACAATTTGTCAAGGTACATTATATTATAACATTTTGTTGACATGTTTTATTTTGTAGTATTTTAAGTATCTTTTTATTGACTGAATGTGATTATTGTTATGATTATTTCTATTGGTAAGACATTTTATTTGTCTAATTTAAAGTATGTTTAACCTATCGTTGGTATAATTTGCTCTAAAGCGCTACTAATTATGATATAAAATAAATAAACAAATAAACTGTTTCATCTAGCCTATTTGAGCACAGACAGAAGCTACGTGGTCAAAGATGCTACATCTAGAATAGCTCTCACGAATTGCTGTCAGAGCACCGTAGTGGCAAAGTTCTCAATCCGTTCATACCACTAGTAAATCATATATTTATTTGTTACACCGTTTGAAGCATCCTGTAATGAGTGCTATGAGTACAGTCCACGTCATTTTAATAGTATTTTTTTTCAAAACCGTCGTATTATCGCATTGACCGAGCGAGCAAAGCGTCTCTACTTTAACTGACCAAATTGACTTTCATCTGTCCGTATGTTTGGATGTTGGTCTTCCTGTCCAGGTCGCATTTTTCAACCAATCTTTACGGAGTTTGGTGTGCAAGTTACACTATTCAACATATGTTAAGCTATTGCATAGCTTCTATAGCGGGCCTTGAGCGTGGAGACCGAATCCAGAAATTCCGTAACGAAAATAACCTACCACCCCCCACTCCGACTCCATCTATCGATGAATAGCAGAACTTTTAATGACTTTTGAAATATCACGCCTTGTCTCTTTAGTTCAGCAACTCGCCTCTAGATGGCATTGGTTATATAATTATAATTGCATAAGTTGATTTGGCATCTATCGATGAATAGCAGAACTTTTAATAACTTTTTGAAATATCACGCTTGTCTCTTTAGTTCAGCAACTCGCCTCTAGGTGGCATTGGTTAAATCATTATAATTGCATAAGTTGATAAACACAGCTATGCAATAGCTTTACCGCGACAGTCTCCGAGTGCCACACGTCTTTTTTTTTATAGCGCTTTTTTAGTGGGGGTTATTTTCCTAAAAAGGGGGGGAAGTTATTTACCGATTTTGATAAATTTTGGTACACACATTAAGTACCTGACTTTGAAAATGAATATCGAATACAAGCATAGTTGTTCAAGTTGTTTCCGAGATAATAGGTTGTGAAGCACTGAAATTGTCGCTGATAAGATCGATAAGCTCTCTCAATCTGTGCTAGCGAGGTCTACTGTTCGCAGAACTACTAATAATGTGAAATATGAAATGTTGTATGTTAAATGTTTTTTACTCATCATCATCATCTCAGCCATAGAACGTCCACTGCTAGTTGGTTAGTTAGTTATATTTATTTATTAGTTTAGTTTTTTACTCAACCACGCGAAAAAAAAGTATTTGGATGGGATGGAGATATTATGTTACTGTTAATTTATATCCCGTTTTTTAGGCAGTTCCCGAAGGATTGCGGTAAGATTACTCCACAAGGAATAAGTAACGCACTAGAATTAGTGAATAAATAAATCATGTAACGTTTATGATTTTCTATTTCCTTTCAACACCTCCAAACATTATTCAAAAGCCATAATGCTCGATTTATTTATGCTCGCGAGTCTCATATATGCTACCACGAGTTCGCGATAGATCATCGCAGTCTCACATGTTCCGAACGTCTTTGGAATAAATCAGAATGTGTCGATTTTCAATGGTTTTAGAAGGCGATTTGCAGAGTTGAATAATGACACATTTGCATGGTAGATCATTTCGAAAAGTGACATATTTTCATGATAGTACGTGTTAAGATTGTGTAACATACACAAATTAACCTGAAGAAGAAGCATTGTGCGCAAGGGTACTTTACGTGATTTAATATAAATAACTACTTGTTTTACGACAAAAAATTTAAACCGACTCTTATTCTATTATACCTGATACTGGTGATAAATTATAATTATAATAAGTGCAATTTGAAAAATAAATTAATACCGACTTCCATTCTATTTGGTTAAAATCTGTTATTTGAGTGCAACTCAAAAACTACTAGACTGAATTTGATAAAATTTAAATAGGACCACACGAGAAGCACCAGCTGCTTTTAAACATAAAAAAGAATTTTAAGAATCGGTTCAGCCAGTCGAAAGTTATGAAGTTACAAACATAAACAAACAACAGTCGAATCGAGTACCTCCCCCTTTTTTGGAAGTCAGTAGAAAATAAAAATACTGGTCAGATATTGCTCAAATTGGTAGAACTACGTTAGAAGCAACACCTTTCAAATAAAAAAAATAATCATTAAAGTCACTTTCATTAGGTAAAAAGTTATAAGAACACACTAAACTAGTATTTCTGCGAACAGTACACTTCGCGAGCAGTCTTATCAGTAGTAAATTTTAGCAGTATGAGCTATTTGCAGACGGTTCTTGCCAAAAAGGTATTACCAAAATCGTAAAGTTTTAAGCTTCACAACCATTATATCGGCAACCACTTGACCAATTATGCTCATGTTCGGAATTCCTCTTTAAAATTAGGTACTTCATGTGTGTACCAAATCTCATCAAAATCGGTCGGTAAATATTCAAATTGTTTTTGTTTTTTTTTTAACATCATCCACACAAAGGCCTTCAGGTCCCAAACTAGGCATAGCCTGTACTATGGTAACCTGATGACTGATATACATACTTATTTACATATACACACCCAGACACAGATCAAACAGACATGTTCATGCACACAAATGTTTGACCTGTCCGGGGATCGAACCCGGGACCAGCGGCTCAGAAGGCAGGGGTACTACCAACTGCGCCAACCGGCCTGTCATTGCGAAATTCCCCCCTTTTTAGGACAAGTGATTTATATACCCCCATTTGATAAAACGCAGACGACAATAAATATAATAAATAGTACAACCTGCATACCAAGTTTCGTCAAGATTAGTTGAGAAATGCGACCTGCACAGTAAGGCCAACATAAACCTAACATATTGACACATGAAAGTCTATTTGGCAATTAAAGCAGAGACGCAATGTCTAATAATGTCATAAATGTCGTGTTGTTTAAAACGTTACGAACTTATTACTAAATAATTTGCAGTTTAAAAAAAATTAAACCGACATTCATTCTATTATTGAAATCGAATGTTAAGTAGGTATCCCAACTCAATAATTGTTGTTGATGAGAAATCCCCTTTGCAGAGGATATGATAAGGGGATTACTGAAATAAGCCATGATAAATTACTATCCAAATAAGACTATAGGCCAGATCTCGATCAAATTTAAATCGGACCACAACATAAGAAGCACCAGCTTTCTAATATAAATATAATTATCGAAATCGGTTCAATAAGAGAAACGTTTTGAAGGCCTACTCCCAAAAACAAGCTACGAGGTTTCGTTTGTCGGATGTCCCGTTTTCTACCGTGAAAGTTAAAAAGCACAAAAACAGTGAAGGGTTATGAAATGGATAGAACGGGACAGAACAGGATTATTACATAAATATTGTAGATATGTTTAATGATGGTGATATTTTATAATGCAAGAAGTCCTAACATAAAAATGTTTAGTTCGTTAAAGTTTCATTTTGTGTAGGTATATGTGTATATATCGTCTTTAGTGTTCTTATAAAAAATAAAATGGTCCATATTGACAGGCCGGTTGGCGCAGTTGGTCGCACCCTGCCTTCTGAGCCCCCGGACAGGTCAAACATTTGTGTGCATGAACATGTTTGTTTGATCTGTGTCTGGGTGTTTATATGTATATAAGTATTTAATATCATATATAAGTATGTAATATCAGTCATCAGGTTACCATAGTACAGGCTATGCCTAGTTTGGGACCTGAAGACCTTTGTGTGAGTGGTCTCCCATATTATTATTATTATTATTATTCCTTTTATTCAAAATAAATCACGGATTTCATCCGGTCCTTTACAAAGGCATAAGTGGGGCTGTAGCCAACACTTAGAGGCCTGTTTGGTATAAAAATACAAAGTAGTATAAAAAAACAGAAACTTATGGATGGATGGTGAAATGGTATATCTATTATAAAAATGGGTAAAATGACAAGGCTATTGAAATGATTTTATTAGTGATAAAAAGATAGTGGGCTATGGAAGAGACTACGGCACCTGCCAAATTCAGTCTCATTTTAAATATTTTGGGCAGGTGGTGACTTGCCACCCACTAAACGGGCCCCCCATAAAGGCCACCATGAATGGTGACAGAAAGGGCAACGTTGGTGTGGCTGGCTAAAGGGTGTCGAGAGGTGTGCTGCGGTTTCACTGAAGCGCTACTACCGGCGTTATGCCCTTTAACACTTCCACCCTTGGAGCTTTTTGTTACTTGCTCTTGCGTCTCCACCCCCAGACGGCCAATTAAGGCAAGCCGGGGGTCAGGGGTCTCATTTAGCCCCAGGGAGAATCAGAGTCCACGGTGTCGCCACTCACCGACGGCTCGCCACAAAGCCGCCCCTGCGGTTTTATTATTATTATTATTATTATTATTATTATTATATATATAAAAATGTTATAAAGTATTTACATTCACAAGATTTATCAATTGCTGCACAGTATTATATGAGTAAATACTTTGTTCATGAATTTCATCAATCAGTTATTAAACACATATATAATTTATGCCCATGAAAAAATAAACCTGTAAGTATTAATTATATAATATGGCCTTTACCGATGCTAAGGTTCCTACGGAGTTGACTTCAATAAAATACTTAAGTAACCTTGAACACTGGTTTTAATTCGTATTACAAAAATTATTATTAATTATTTAAATTATTATATATCGAGTGCCTAACGTGCCGGGCGGGCGGCGTCTGGTGCAGCGCACTTGCGTCATGCATTGCATTCCACCGTGTCAGCAGAATGCAAGCCATGCTAAATGTGTAGCTACAGGCCCTTGCAACAGTGCTGAAATATCGGAAACTCATAGAAAATATACATGGTTATTATCCCGTTGATAATTTGAATATTTCTAATGCTTGTGACCATTATAGTTTAACCTAAAGTTAGTAAAAACCTGGAAGTGCATATTATAACCCTTGACTGTTTGTAATTTATCACTTTCACAGTAGAAAATTCTTAGTCCAATAAACGCAACTTCGTGTTGCGTTTTTGGCAGTATACGCCTCCTAAGGTAATTTTTAAACAGTCGAACTAAGAACCTTCTACTTTTAGAAGTAAGAAGAAAAACCTTGTCTATCTTCGAAGATACGTTTTATGGCGTTGTTATGACACAACAAACTTACTAATAATTTACTATAACTTTACCAAATCTTGTAAAACATCAATCATTACTGTTTTACAACGTACTTTGCAGCGTATTTGCGGCAATACAAGCAATGGATCGAGAACTCGTCCCCTATAAAACTAAATCGTTAAATCTCAGAGACATGCTTGAGAGATTTGCTACAACTCTCGTTGCCATTTGACTTTAGCCAGTAGGTAGGTATTATTTTTGTGGGCAGTGCCTAGCCTTGCTTCAGGAAAGGTCTTCTTCTTCAGCTTCTTAATTTGGAAGATGTTACTGTGTATGTACCTGTCTCATGATTATTTAGAATATGACAAGCTCAAGTTTTTGGCGGAAACAAAAAGAGTAAGGCTGGCTCTCTTACTCCTACACCATTGAAGAAGTCAACATTGTTCATTATGGTGACAAAATGAAGTAATATGAAATAGCTAGCTGCGCTTCGCGGTTTCACCCGCATGATGATGTATAATGATGATGATGATGGTGATGAAGAGTATCATATGTGTTTATGCGTCTTATCTTACCCACGTGGTGATGGATTATGATGATGATGAAAAGTGTCCTATGTATTCATCCAGCGCTTCATCTACCTCCATACTCAATTTCATCAAAATTGTCCCAGCCATTTGAGTTTCGTGAAAGAGTAACAAACATTCATACATACAAACTTTCGCGTTTATATTATTAGTAGGATAATTTCACTTTTAAAAGAAAAAGCTATCAAATTTTAATTTTAATTCAAAATTGTGTCAGAAATGGCGAAAGTTATTTCCTTTGAACATTAATCACATTATATAAAACCGTTATAACGTATGTCTGTTTGGCTGGATTGATGGATGGATATAGGTTCTTTCTCGCCTAAAGCACTGAACTGAACTGGTTTGGTTGAAGTCTTTACTTAACTTTCAAAAGAGGTAAATTTGGTAAGTTTGCATGAAGTAATCTCTTGAACTACTCAACCGTTTTTATTTAAATTTAGCTAGAGGATATAAATTATTCCTGGGGAAGAACATAGGGTTTTTCATTAATATCTGATGAAACTGCGAGGCGCAGTTAGTGTTCATTCTGGATGTTGTCTTCGAACTATACATACTATACTCTGCTATAGAATTACATTTTCTATTACGGAATTACACATACACATGATCCTTTTTATTCTGAAAATCTTTGATATAATTCTTTATGTCACTTTTAACTTATTTTATACTAAAGGGTCCTTAAATAGTACTGTCACTCCAAATGTGATATATGTGATTACAAAACTTTACTTTACATTACTTTAAGTTAATTAAATTTTAATCATATTAGCTCTGTACAAAGTGAATGAAATCGGTTCCAATATGAAACGTCCGACTCGCTGGACCGACTTGATTAAAACGGTTCCAAAGCCCTCATTACTACACATCGTGCAATGCAACTTATCGCCGAAAATGGTAACACATTGCAAGGTAAACTGCAGCTATGGAAAAGGATGTTGGCAAGATTCCACCCTTTATCGTCACCATGTCTAGGGGTCGTGGACCCCTAAGCCAGGAGTACCCGACTAAGATGAAGATTTAACTTTATCCTTCGATTCCTTGTCACTGATGCGTAAGTAGTAAGCTGTAGTTTCCAAGTAATTGATTTAAAGAGGGGAGTGTTTGGCGAATTTGCGCCAGACGCAGAATCCAAATCTTTCAAATCTTGAGATCAAACAATCAAAAAAGAAAAAATCAAACTTTGAGAGAAGCAACAAGATATACATTATCATACAAAGGCATCACAAGACATGTACACGAAAACTATCGAAAAACTAGCAAGATTCATTTTCTCTCATTTTGTGATGTCATGATGTTTTCCGTAACAAAGAGCAGTAATAAGCACTTCGTTAAACCTGGACATGTGGTTATTAATCAAAAATGAAGTTAAATAGTAACAGGCATATTCTTTCCATACACTTTACTAATAACTTTCGACATCTTAGAAGTACTCTAATAGGTTGGAAGTGTTTCACACGAACTGGGTTATAATTTTAGAGCAGAAGTCTTAAATAATTTTTGTCTAATGTCTCAATTTTCCACCTTATTTGTCCGGTCAAGTCTAATGTCCTGACAAATCTAATATCAGTTCTTATACGATTTCAATTAGACGAACTTAATTTTTATATACTAAATTTACATTTAATAACTAACATTTGATGAAAACATACCACCAGACCGACCAGCAGTTTGCAAACATGTATAATCGTAAGAATGAAATTTGAAAGAAGAATAAATAACCCACAATATAAATAGATAGATATCGCGGTTTGGTCAACCGCGGGGGCATTAATCGTAAACGGTAAGTTTAAAAAAAAATAGTAGAAATAAAACATATACTTTACACTAATGGTCTCAATATTTTTTGGCCCTAAAGTGCTTATTTTCCGAGATATCGCCCAAAAACATTTGTTCAAGATGGCGTTTGAAGCTCCCTCCACCTGGATATGTCAGCATTTTGTGATTTTATATTAAATCACCTATCCAACTTTTTTTTTGTAAGCAGAAAAAAAAATTGGATAGGAAATTTAGTGCGAGGTTAAAGTCTATTTTTACTGGCCTATTAGATCCATGCTAGACACAAGGTACAATAGAAGTAATCAGTTTATCGGCGTGACAAGTTTATCGATGCTCGCACTACAGAATCATCTACATGTAAGCTCTGATACTGTTTTCCTTAGCGTTATTGCTCGACGTCTCTTCGGATATAAACACTTTGTGCTCCACAACATTGTATAGAATCCTGGAAATGTTAGCACTTAGATAAATTGAATTGGAAGGTAAAAAGTAAACGGTTTTCAGTTTAACGATTGAGGAGTTAAAAGTTCTGATCTGATTTACCCTTTGCATTGCAGAGTGGTTTTATTCATTGGAGAGTTTGGACAATCAGAGTACTGAGTCACTTTTATACTAAGAGGAAAGCATCCAGCATTAAAAAGGTATTTTGGAAGTTAAAATTTAGTTATATAGATACGAGAACCTACTTCTATACTGCGTATGGCAATCTGTATATATTTACTTGAAGAATAAGATTAATAGAATAATGTAATAATATTCTTCTTAATTCATATTCATTTAGATTAATTCTGTTTCCACATGTTTATATACAGATCTTATATATATTTATTATAATATTTCAATGGACCCAGTTGGGCGCTACAGAATAATATTATAATATAATTACATATTTGTTTCTTTATTTTAATGTCTTTACGTGATACCGAATGAGATTCGTTTATCGTTGTTTGTCGTTGAAAAAATCTTGTAGAGAATAGTAGCATTTTTTAGTAAGATATAACTTTAGGTTGTTAAAGAATGCGGTTTCCTTCTCAATGTCTTTTAGATATTGTGGTAAGTAGTTGAAAATTTTTATACACATTACGTAGGTGCTTGTACTATGCATCTTTGGCTTAGAGTCTGGAAGCGTCAACCTATTTTTATGTCTAGAGTTACGTTTCTTTGTGCCTAAACTTTTTGTTTTTTCTTTTTAAGTGAAAAAGAAGACATTGTGTTCTTACAAATTTACAAATTTCTAGAATGTAGTTAGAGATAATATTCGGAATATACAAACTTCTGTCTAAATCTGCCAATAAAACCAATGTAAAAAAGGTACGGAGCATAGAGTAGTATATAGGTAATTAATCAATGAACAAATATTTACGTGTTTTTGTTCATTACAAACCCTTCTGACGAATGCCAAAAACAATTCTTTCAAACACATTGACTGCAATTACTTATTTATATATAGAGATATTTAATAATAATATCTAATCAAGATAGTGATATAGTGAAAGAAATGAAAAACCATTTTTATAATTGACCGAGTGGGCGAAGTGTCTTTGCGTGGCTACACTAACTTTCATCTGTCCGCATGTTTGTTAAGTTGTATGAACGTCTTCCTATGTCGCATATTTCCACCAACCAATCATGACGAAACTTGGTATGCCTGTTCTACTATTAAACTTTTTCGTCATGTGATTTTCAGTGGGGACGGGGTACTTTTCTTAAAAAGTTTGCTGCGGTGCTATTTATTGACCAATTTTGATTAAATTTGGTACACACGTTAGGTACCTGACTTTAAAGGGAAAAATCCGAATATGAGGATTATTGGTAAAGTGGTTTCCAAGATATTAGGTTGTGAAGTACCGCAAGAAATTGCCGTTGATAATTATTAAGACTATGTGCTTGCGAGGTTTTCTGTTTGCAGAACTACTAGTTATAAAATGAGATACTTTTTCTCTTATCCATGTAAACGTTATAAAATGTATAGTTTGATTGACTAAATACTAATGTATAAATATGAAAATTTTATTGCTTGTTACTCAAAAAGAAAAGAAAAAATAATGGTAATAAAATATAATTACGCAAACACGGCTAAACGGATTTGGATCAAATATTGAGAGGAGTCTACAAGGAAATAATGTCAGGAAGCATAACTCAGAACAAATTCCACACAAAAAGTGGTCCTTCAAACCAAAACGACGTATGATTCCAAATACGAATTACTTCCGAGGTTACAAGTAGACATGTTCGGTGATTGGTTTAAATTTCAGAAGGAAAGCAGGGATTGGTCCACGCGCGTGCTGCAACGTCTACTATGACAGCTGAGTCATAGCGGCGTGAGCGATGTTATTGATTTAGCACTACTTTTATTGGGTAATTTTTTTAAGGCTTCTTCCTGATATTATTTCTTCGTAGAGTGGAGTAGGTGGCGTTCTATGGGGTAGGCTTATGTTCAGTAGTGAACTTCTTCCGGCTGATAATGAAGCATCAATGCGTCAATCTTCAACGTACAAACTATGAGGTTACATTTATGAAATTATTTGTGCTAGGCCGATTGTAAAAACTATAATTTATGAGTGCCACAGCTGTACTAGATATATGACAAGTTATATTGTATAAAAGATAGGATTTTAATGCTAAGCCCAATGTGTTTCTTATATGCTCGAAGGCTGGCTGAAATTCTTAACGTAAGTGTTTTACTGGTAAATAAGTAATGGCTTATTTATTATTTATTATATGACATTACAAAAAATCAAACAAAAAAGTTTTTACTTTATATTAAATAAAACGAGATGTAGTATCTCGTTCTAAAAAAAGTTAAAAACAAACATTTGTCGTTATAAATTACCACTTTGATGACGTTCTACGTTCACCCCACTCACACCCCCGCACTAGGTCCCTTGCTTCCCTTGTCACGAGTCATCACACACAATAAAACATTACAAATACCTAAACAAATACTTCTGCTTATCACACAAGCATTCGCTCCGGCCAGGGATCGAACCTGGGACCACTCGCATTGAAGGCGGCGTCACTATCGACTAGACTTATCATAAGTTGATTAAGTATCCACGATCGCTTGATTGACAGTCAGTCATTAGTCTTGTAGCATACGTTTAATTATATTTATGTGCGTTAATATATAAATAAAAAACATTTACCATAATACAATGAAAGCACATGTCAAAAGGGTGTCTGCAGTAAATAAGATTATTTATAATGAAAAAGTGCGTTAATAAATAATTATCATTATAAGTTACTCATCTCAATGATACTTACATTCACAACTAATATTGCAATCTCCTCCACGTTTGCCTTCTTTGCACCATCGACTTGGAATCTGTTAACAATGGTGTCGATTCTGTAAGCATTCTCTTAACTGAAAATCTCTAAGTTATGGCAGTACTAATTTTGTTTAGGCTAAAATCCAAATTATTGTAACACTTTCGAATGACAGCACTAAAATTAGAAAATTCTGTTCAATTGTAGGCATATTTTAGACATTTTAGTCGTCGCCTAACTTGGTGCTCGCTAAACTCACCTAAAATAACTCTAAATTAAATTAAATAATCCTATTTTTAGAGGTGTCATTCTAAGTGTTAAATAATTTTGGATTATATTGTTACAGAATAAGGACCACCATAATTATTTATTAGTTCGGTAGCTAGTTTAGTTTTTTTAACAAGTGAATCGCTACCAATATCAATTTTTTTATATGTTGAGAAAGAAATGTTACTACACGGCTTATTCACCCGATGGTAAATGCCAAGATTGCTAACAGAAGTTCAAGTACAATCCAGAGTTCTAGCTTTAATATGCTTGTCACTATGAGGCATAAGTCACATAGTGACTTCACTGTATATATTTTTGGTGATATTGCCACGGTGTAACCGTGCGTTACGTAGGTAAGTCGATATTACGGCCGAATGGGCAGGCATGACCACTTCACTGAATGAGCAGCCGTGCCACGGTAATACGTGATGGCGTTCACGTTCTCGCCCCAGCGATAGGTACGGATTGAAAACAAGGGCAAAACCCAATTGAACACTTACAAATGATTTGCTGTACTACTATAGCTTTGAATTAATTATTAAATTATTAAAAAAATTAAACAAAAAGTTTTTACTTTCGGTTAAATAAAATTATATGATAATTATACAAACATTTTTCAGTATAATTAACAACTTTGATGACGTTCTACGTTCACGCACTCACACCCCCGCCCTAGGTCCCTTGCTTCCCTTGTCACGAGAGTCATGGATACACACATTAAAACATTACAAATACCTAAACAAATACTTCTGCTTATCACACAAACATTTGCTCCGACCAGGGATCGAAGTTCGAACCTGGGACCACTCGCATTGAAGGCAGCGTCTATCAACTAGACTTAAAATAACAGTAGATTAGTAGCCAAGGACTGTAAGGCATCAATTGCAGCCCGAGACTATTGAGAGCCCGAGAATTAGGCGCTTATATTTCGAGGAGACTACTCTGCTTTACATCACGATTGTGAGGTAAGTAGAAAAAACCGGCATTACAATAATAAAATTGATGACTATTATACTCATACGAAGACAAGGCTGTATAGCGAAGCGACCTCTTTTGTCATTGGGCTGAATGCATGTCTATTCCCAGTATGCTGGTTAGATGTACGCGAACTTTTTGAAAGAGTGAAGTGTTTTCTTTTAAT
This sequence comes from Selenia dentaria, assembly GCA_917880725.1. Taxonomy (NCBI): domain Eukaryota; kingdom Metazoa; phylum Arthropoda; class Insecta; order Lepidoptera; family Geometridae; genus Selenia; species Selenia dentaria. The sequence continues at coordinate 10,683,706 of OU862898.1, read as the reverse complement.
TACTTACCGCCCTAGGGCTTTTCCATCTACATTATTACCCTAGAGCGCTAATTGGTCACCTACAAGCCCCATTTGGGGGTAATAAGGACCTACTTACCGAATATGAGAGATGTAAAGATATATTAATACTTTTTGAAGACGAGGCATAAGTTTTTTGTTTCTCTAAAACTAGTACCTGGATGACCGAGCTTCACTCGTTTTAGATACGAATACAAAATAGCAACACATGTTCCGTGAGAATCTTGTCACCGCGATTCAGGAATTTGCAATGCGTCTGTTACGCCATCTAGCTTGAACGCAAATAACAAAGTTTGGTCGTTATTCCGTCGGAATCTTGTCACTGCGATTCAGGATTTTACATTGCGACTGTAACGCCAACTAGTTTAAACGCAACGAAGAAACTGTTACTTTTCACTGCTTCAAAACACGGATAAAATGACGTTTTCTATAAATAAAACCTTACTAGATCGATTTGTCACCCCGACCCCTGTTTTTGGTTTTCCTTTAATTTAATTGATCAAGTTTGTTAGAGAGATTGCATCTTTATAATTGACCCAATTGACCCTAACTATCGACGCAATAATAATAATAATAGTAGTCTCATCCATAGCCTACTATCTCCCGTGCAACTAATAACTACATATCAATAGCCATGCCATTTTACCCATTTTTGTAATAGATATACCATGTAACCATCCATCCAAAATGTTTCTGTTTTTATACTTCATTTTTAGATTAATGATTAGTCACCGCGCGCGCGCTTCGACTAGATACCGCCGGCGTACTTGCAAAATGCGGCAACTAATACTACGCCGAATTCGGCGTACTTGAGCCCACTCGAGCCAGTCACGTCTCAAGCAGCGTGGTGTTAACGTACCGTAGTGTTTTTTCGTAATTTTGGTTGTAATCCGAAGTAAAATGCCTGTTTGCAAAGTGAAAATGTGTAAAAATAATACTACAAGAAATAAGAAATACACTAGGATCATATACCATTAGTAAATACCATATAATTTCAAAATTTCAACATAAAATTACATCAACCTTAAACGCCATTCAGTATTGCCGTATAATATAAGAATCAAGTACCTATGGTTGAGATTTTTATAATGTGAATTTATTGTTATTATATTTTACTGCTAAATATACGGAACCGAAATATTATACTGACGAACTCAAAAAATTCTGTTCTTAACTTTTACTCTCTATCTGCATATAATTACGTGAGGAGTAAATAACGGTGCCATATATAAAATTAAATGATTCGGCTAATCAAGTATTCACTTCTCAACCACTAGCTGAATCAAATTCTATTTTCGATATTCTTCTCGTATATACTATTATAATAGAGATAGAAATATAGATAGATAGAGAGAATAGAGAAAATTTGCAGAAATGTGTAAATTACAAAAGGCAAATGTATCGTAAACTAGTACAAGTTAGTTGAATGTGATATTTAATTAATAATAATCATTTTTAGACTCTCCATTCTACATAATAGTACCTGTACGTAATAGTAGGTTTAACTATGCTTATAAGATAATTGTTTTATTTAATTTTTTGTTTCTACGCAGTTATTAATTGTAAATTAACCTAAGACGTTACGTACAAAAGGTAGAACCAAATTACTGACTGGTAGAATGGAAATAGAAAGCACTGTAGGTACTAGTATTACTAAATACTTGTTATTTGTCTTCTCATATAAATATATAAATGAATAGTTAATTAATAGTATACTATGATATAAGTGAGCTAAGTTTCTCATTATACACGAGGCTAATGTATTTTTTGAACTATATTTATAACCAGTAACATACATACTTAATCACAACATACAATATTTTTTCCCATTAATTGGGTAACAGTTTAGTAGCTAGCAACACAATTCTTCACGCACACTAGCATCCTCCCAATTTGCATTACACACACTACAATATTGAGTTGCCGCATTCACGGAGCCGTTGTTTTTAAATAGCGCGGTATCTAGTCGAAGCGAGAGCGAGACCAATGATTAATCTAAGACTTTGTATTTGTATATTTTGTATTTTATTGTATTTTTATATCAAACTGGCCTGACTGATCTTATGAAGAAAATACAGTTTTTTACCATCGGGTGTATAAATTTTGTACTAAAGCACTCGTATTTTATTGCAGGGCCGTCGAGTACCACCGGAGGCGCAACTAACGACGTCTCAATTGTGAAGCTGAGGGCAGAACTCAGAAAGTTACAAGTTAATTTGTTCACCGCTAATGAAGATTTTCGTATAGAATTATTTTTGAATATTAAATTTTTAACGCTTTCTCGGCGCTTTCGCGACGGCGGTCGATAGTAATACCGGCGGCCGTGACGAAGCGAGTAAAGAGAGCGTAAAAAAATCATATACCTACCTATTTCCTGAAAAGTGTTGGCTACAGTCCCACTTATGCCTATGTAAAGGACCGGGTGAAACCCGTGAAATTGTTTGAATAAAAATAATAATAATAATCATTTATTTATCAGATACGAGATCCATGGTACAAGAAAAAAATATATTATAAATTACAATACAATAAATAAATAATACAAATTTAAATTAAATTATTTAGGTGGCTATAGCCAACCATCGTCTATACGTGGCAGTCAGCAGCAGCCTATCTGCCAGACCTTTAACAATTGAGTTTTTACACCTATCAACTCTGAACATGAATGACGCTATACGTTTCCGCTGCATAGCATTAAACGTATCAACACGCGCCTCCAGAAACATTCCAGAGGCGCTGCAGTAGCGTTTCAGACCCATCAGGTGCTTGAAGATGTTATTGTAAGCCACTCTGATGGAGTCATGCGTCTTTGAGGTGTAATCAGTCCAGAGTTGACACGTGTAAAAAGTTTGACAGTAAGACTTAAACATTGTAATTTTCACGTCAGACGCCGCTCTATAGAACTTTCTGGCTATCATGTTACCGACCACACACAGAGCGCGTCGCTGTCGTTCTATATCGTCATCGTCCTTCATGTCGGCCGTTACGATATGGCCAAGGTACTTGAATTTATCAACTGTATTGATCGAATGCCCATTTAGAAAATAAAAATAAAATATAATAATAAATTAAAATTTTACAGATTTTAGTCGGTTCAATTCCCGTGTGTGACAGCGAATTTTCGAAAATCTTATATTCTATATGCAATATTCCCTTCAGATGGCATTGCTCGTTTAAAGTAGGTATTAGATAGATGTATATCATGAACAAATAAAGTTCTGAAATAATTACCTGGTACAATCCATAAGATTTCTTCCCACTCGGACTCTTCACAAAAGCACTTGTGTCTCTGTTGCTCACTTTTTCTATAAGACAAACCCCTGTAATGGAGAAATAATCAACAGTTAATAATTATAAAAAAAATTAGACTCACTGCAACCTCTCATAGAATCTTTTTTTCAAGACAGGTTTAAACAATTAGTTTTTGATATATGTAGTTTTATATATTATTAATGCAAGTGTAGCAAGAGAGAAAAAATAATTGTGATATAACACAAACACAACATACTACATTATGAAGATATAATCTGAATTATGTAACTATATTGTACCTATAGTTATTTTATATTATTATATTTTTATATATTATTATATATTATTGTGACTTATTGGCGGCGGTGCTCGATGTTGTAACACCGCACGGTTTCATCCGCGTGTTGATATATGATGATGATGATGATGATGAAAACATATCCTATTATGTAATTCCAAGCGGCTCATCTATCTACATACCAAATTTCACTAAATCCATTAAGTTGTTTTTTGCGTAAAAGAGTAACAAACATCCATACAATCATACATACAAACTTTCGCGTTTATAATATTAGTAGGATTTAATATGTTCACTTATACTAAAAGAAGCTTCGATCGAAGGCAGTGTGGCAGCATTAGTAAAATTTCGCAAGGGGATCTATAAATATCTTGCCAGTCATGTCCTTGGTCTCCCCTAATAAGAGACCTATATAGGGAGTAAGCCAATGACTATACACTTTAGACATACCACGTTCCTTCTTAATACTCGTAGCAATTCTAAATCAAGAACAATGCCTATAAAACAAAGTAAATACCTATTTTCAACGTCATTTATACAAATATTCAACTAGTTCTCAATAACAAGTTTTCAAACGGTTAAACTCAAGAGTACAGGTAAACTCAACCTTCGGATGCGAACCTCGAAGTTCAAGGTGTCTGACAGGGTTAGTCAGAAGACGAGAGTTCAAATCCCGCCCAAGGAAGTTTAAATCTCTCAAAACTTAAAGATTACACAGTGCAGATACACAGGGACCAGATACAAAGATACAAGAACAAAAATAAGATGCCAGTGTCACCTATCGGATTGAAAGGGTGACACTGCCATCTTATCCCTGAGGCGACTAATGCGGCAGCGTTCATAGAAACGCAAAGGCCAGAATTTCATCATCATCCATCATCATCTCAGCCGTAGGACGTCCACTGCTGAACATAGGTCTCCCTCATGATTTTCCAAAAGGACCGGTTGGAAGCGGCTTGCATCCAACGTCGTCCTGCGACCTTTATCAGGTCGTCTGTCACCGTGTCGGTGGACGACCTACGCTGCGCTTGTCGGTCCATGGTCTCCATTCCAGAACCTTCCGGCCCCATCGGCCATCTGTTCGGCGTGCTATGTGCCCTGCCCACTGCCACTTTAACTGGCTAATCTTCTGGGCTATGTCGGTGACTTTCGTTCTTCTACGGATCTCCTCATTTCTGATTCGATCACATAGAGGAACCCCGAGCATAGCCCTCTCCATAGCTCGTTGTGCGACTTTGAGCTCATCTATGAGGCCCATAGTAAGAGACCACGTTTCAGTGCCATAAGTCATCACTGGTAACATACATAGGTCGAAGACTCTTGTCTTGAGGCACTGAGGTATGTTAGACGAGAAGACTTCGCGAAGTTTCCGGAACGCTGCCCAGCCGAGTTTGTTTCGACGATTGACCTCTTTCTCGAATTTGGATCTACCTAGTTTGACTGTCTGTCCCAGATTTAACAACCAGCCAGAATTTAACAACATACAACCAAAGCTGCTCGAAGTATAAGAGATATTGTTCAGTATCTAACAAATAAATCTTGATAGAACTAATACTATTATTTTAAGGCTTAACATTACAATAAACGTTTTCTAAGCCATTTCAGAGAATTGAACGAATAAATGACCAAAACTTTCTCTCAGCCACAAATCTTCTAAATTGAGTCAATTCGAGAGGGTCAAGTTGAAGGATTTTTCAATAAAAGGTAAGGAGTACCAATTAGTGCTGATAATGGCCTCAAGAAGCCCCATTCAATTGGCAATCACGTTTTAAGTTTATTTAAGCAAGTGCATCTTGTGGTAATAAAATTTATCATAATATAGTACCTTCACACACATTAATGTGTAAATTATTTACATGTTTAGAATTATACATATTATATTAATCGTATTATTAATAAACTAAATAAGTGTTTACATGTTTTGCGTATTAAGTATTTTAATAATAGTTGACCAGCCAGCGGCTTCGCTCGCATGGTCTTCATGTGGTGGTGGAAGAGCCGTTTAGGAAACTCGAGGTGCTGGGTTTGATACCCGGATTGGATTATGATCCGGAATTAAGGTGTTTTTGAAAAAAATGTCAATTACAGTCCGGGGTCTGGAACAGTGTCCTGTAGGTGGCAAAAGACTTGCCCCCTATTACATAAGACGAAAAACATATTTAGCGAAACGTAGACGTTTGAAATAAAGCTGCTTACCCCTTCGAGAATATACAGGCGGAACTATTTGTTATGTTGTGTTTTAAAAGAACATGTAAGTATTGCAGGCGATTCACTAAAGACCGCTAGACTGATGTTTCCGCCCCGCAGTTTTACCTCCGTAATAATGGATGATAATAATGATGAAGTATCCTATGTTCTTCCCCGGGATACAATCTATCTCCTTGCCAAATTTCATCAAATTCGGTTAAGCCGTTCTTGAGTTATAAATGGTGTAACTACACGACTTTGTTTTTTATAAATAGTATTTATTTTTTAATTAATATGAACGCACTTGCAATTATATGTAGACATATGAAAAACGGCAATCACTCACGTAAATAAGTCAGATCTTTCCATGCGAGACGCAGCCGCAAGCGTTCTGTCGTGCGATTCTCTATGAGCATACATCGTTGCATCTTTGACAACATCCGTGAAACAAATAGTAAAACAACAAGAAACGTTGGAAAAACAACCTTGTGTACAAGGGCGATATCTCATAAAGTATTAGACATCAGTGAGCTCATCGACGAGCGCATCGACGAATCATTAGAGAATCGCACGGCTGCACTCTCCTTGAGAAAGACCACCGGATAAGGTTGAAACTATAGTTGGAAAGAGCTGAGTTATTTATGTGAGTAAATCCCGTTTTTCATATTAAAATTTCGTACACATTTTTATATGAAATTTATTTTTACGTTAGTTTTCATAATAAAATATATAGACATATCAATTATATATAGACTAGCTTTGTCCACGACTTCGTCTGCGTAGGATATTGTTTCTAGATATGAATTATTATTGTAACATTATATAGGTACTTGTACGTTCATGACTATTGCCCGCCACTACCTACATGTGATATTTGATAAAAGTTCAAATCAACTCCAGCAAATTTCAGAGTTGGTCCATGTGACTTATTAATAGTCATCGCGAAACAACCCTTAATCGGGTTTTAATTGGGCCAGCTTTAATACAAACGGAAGGTAATTTCAGACCAATTGTACACGTGGAACGGAGAATGTTCCTAATGAGTTAATATATTGCCTAACATGAAATATCTAAATACAAATTTTCACACTTAGTTTGGTTGTTTTGGCCACTTTTCCCCCCACCGTGGGGCTTATAGATTATCTTTTATTTTATTTATATTTTTAATACTTTTTAAATAAAATATTATATAAATACTTATCAATATTATTGAAATAAATGACAGTCATTATCGTCCAGCAACGTCGTGCTCGACCATCCTACAGGGTGACAGGTGGTGACAGGATGAGGTAGGTAGCTCGTAGGAGGTAGCACGTCATTCTAGCACACGACTACACACAGAGAAAAAGTTTGCCCTGATTAATCTTGCGATGAATTGTAGCAATTTTCACAACTATAATTCAACTTTAAAACACAAAGATTTTCCATACAAAGTTTCATCCGCCGTTCCACCCATTTAGACATCCCATTAAAAAAGTATTAAAAAACACCCTTTTTAATTTAAATGAAATAACTTTATACCAATTGTCACACATATATGTTAAAAAAAACCATACAAAGTTTCATCCTCTTTTTACCCCCCTAAGTCATCCCTGTCAAAAATATTAAAGAACAGCATGTTTTATTTTAAATGAACTATCTAAATACAAATTTTCACAGATGACTGATATACAATTATACCTACATACTTTTATACATACATACTTCTATACATACACACTTCCAGACACAGGTCAAACAGACATACTCACGCACACAAATGCGTATCTGTCCGGTTTCGAACCCAGGCCCAGCAGCTCTGAAGGCAGGGTTACTGTGCCAACCGGCCAGTATACAGTCTAATATTAAACTCGCTAACATTTAAATTACTAAATGCTATTTAATTATGAATAACTTTAATAACGCTGTGCTATCAGACAGAGAGCGGTCACGCGGTTTAAGCGTTCACGCGGTCAGTTTGGCGTTCGTTTTGTATTACGTTACATAGATATAACCAAACAGGAGGCGTTCTCGTTCGTTCGTTCGTTCGTTCCTGCCGTGCGATTCTGTAATAATTTGTCGATGCGCTGGTCGACGAGCTCACCGATGTCAAATACTTTATGAGATATCGCCCTTGTACATAAGGTTGCTTTTCCAACGTTTCTTGTCATCTCGTCATTTGTTTCACGGATGTTGTCAAAGATGCAACGATGTTTGCTCTTAGAGAATTGCACGGCTGTCCACGTCGGGCAACTGTGGGTAGATTGTGTGTATATATGTAACGTTATACAACACAACGAACGCAAAACTGACCGCGTGAACGCTTGAACGCTTAAACGCGTGACCGCTTGAACGCTTAAACGCGTGACCGCTCTCTGTCTGATAGTGCCCTAAATGATTATACGTGTAAATTGGAAAACTGTGTCCCCATTATGCACGTAACTATTACTTTTAAGAGTGACTCTGTGCTCAGAATAACTGTGCTTTTAAACAGCATTTAATAGAATAGCAGTTTAATCGGTTGACGACCCCAGCTGAGGGTAAAAGTGCAACTTTCCTAGCCACTTAGACATATAAAAAATAGTGCTTTTTAAGGATATCTATCCCAGTTTTTATAGGTATTCCAAGACGAAAGGAGATTTTATAACATTTTTGTATTAGTCTGGAATAGTTAAGGTTCAAATTAAATTACGTACTTACTTATTCCTACTAATACGAGTAAATATAAACGCAAAAGTTTGTAAGTATGGATGTATGGATGTGCGGATCTTTGTCAATCTTTAACGTTCAAATGGCGGAGTCAATTTCGATGAAATTTTATATGTAGGTAGATGAGGCGCTGGATTAACATAGGATACTTTCATCATCATCATCATCCATAACCACGCGGGTGAAAAAAGCGTACCTAATATGCTCGGGCACAGCATAGTCAAAATAATAATATCTCCACCTACGTCAAGATCGTAATGAAGACAGTTCTGTCAAAGTTTGTGTCAGTTTCGGATAGCTTAGTCTAAGGCCAAGTCAATTTGACAGCTCGATATACTAGACGTGCTCGGCGACCGTCAAGGGTGATGACATGTACTGACAGTTTTTCCATGGTGATCAGTTTTATATTTGTATGCACGTGAGTACTGTCTATTATTATTAGTGTTTACTGATTGATATACTAAGTATTTAAATTTACTCATATATGAGCAATTGCGTTTGATCGTCTACATATTTTATGATATTTATAGGTATAAAGGTAGATATGGCCTTTGAAAAGATAATAAGCTACTCAAAATACTAATCCTGTGCAGACGTAGTCGCGGGCACCAGCTAGTTACCTAATATAAAATACTACTTACCTTACGTCAAAATGAGTAACTGGTAGTTTACGAAAAAATTAATAATCTATAAAGTGCCTGATTGTAAACTTTTTAGTAACTCGGTAAATCGAAGCTTGTTCATCTAAGCAGTAACCTATATATTTATAACTAAGTTTCACCCGCGTGTTGATGGATGATGATGATGATGAAACAAATATAGCGTATGTTCATCATCACAGTCGGCATCTTTATTGCTGAAGGTCGTGTCTAGTCTGAATGGTTGACCGCTCGATGTACTATGCTTTTCCACGTGGTTCTTGGTCTTCGGCGGTCTTTATAGCTTTCGTGATTGACAGACCGGTAAGCTTCTTTACTGCGTCTGACCATCGGGTAGGTGAGCAACCGCAAGGTCTTTTCCCGTCGACCTAACCAACTACTACGAGCTTCACTAGGTATATTATTACTATGTTACTCAGACATAATATAGCTTTCTACCTCGTAAAATAATGGTTTGAACCAGTTATGTAGTTTTTACAATGATCCGTTACAAACAAACTATCAAATTAATCATCATAATCATAATCAGGCTATTTTGTTCCTACTAACGGGACTCGAGCCTTCCTCTCAGAGAGAGGAGTTGAGACATAATCCACCACGCGGGCCCAGTGGATTCGTGGTTCGTGGATAGGTTAGTGGCCAACCCATGTCAAAGATTTCAGGCGGCCCGAAAGCCCTCGAATTAGCCTAACGACTGTTGTCCTAAGACAAACAACCGTGACCGACGGCTTTACGTGCCCTCCGAACCACGGAAGCGCTCAGTTGAATAATGCCACTAGCGGTCACCCATCCAAGTCCTGACCGCAACAAGCGTTGCTTAACTTGTTGATCGGTTAAGATCGCCAAGTCGAGCTCCGCTACGAGTGCTGCTACTATCAAATTAATCATCTTTATTATTAGAATATCTAGATAAGGATAACACCAAGCTACGAATAGTGTGGCGTAGTTTGTACCGGCGTTAATATTCCATATTTTAAACACCGAAAAGTAGCTATTGTGACACAACTGTAACAGTTAGACGCATGTAAATCATATTTGTTATAGACGTCGATGTCCTCTATAAAGCTGATTTTTTTGCTCAATTGCCAATAGATTTCGCAGCGTACGTGATATAAGGATTTTTTGGCGTTACTATTGCATATTTGATTATGGAAAAGTAGTTATTGTGGCATAATTGTAATCGTTATACATATGGTATTACTTTTTTTGTAGATATTGATGTCCTCTATAAAAATGTAATACATCACTTTGCTCTATTGTCAATAGTTTCCGCAGCGTACGCGATATAAGAATTGTTTTGGTATTTTTTTCACACCTTGGGTTACATTATCGAAGTTTTTATACGGATGAATCCCTAACTTTTTGAAATATATAATATAGCCTATGTTACTCAGTAATAATAAAGCTTTTAAACGACAAAAACATTTATGAATAATTGTATAATATGTATAATTGCATAATATATTTACAATTGCAAGTGCGTTCATATTAGTTAATAAATAAATGAAATTGTCCAGTAGTTATGAAGTTTATTCGTTACATACAAAAGTACAAATCTTTCCTCTTTATAATATAATATATTTCATAGATGAAAACTGGCACCTACTAAGGAAGTACACACTAACATTAACTTTTGTTAAAGTTGTTGACACCAAAATACGTAGTATCATAATTTATGAGAAATTATAAAATCCATTATGATACAATGGTTGACGTGTACGCATACATAATTATTATATACTTAGCAGACAAAGGGACATACATCAACTTATGTCAACCAGGAGTTCGGGAAATAATAATTAAATGCGTCTCCCCTGATTGTGGCCTTCCATATAAATAGATAGAGAGAAAATAGAGAACAGATGGAAGGCTAGAACCAGGGGAAATTGAATACCCCTACTGCCTCCTACAAGTTGAGCAGGCAAAAATTTACGAGTTTAGTGCTCACATTGCTTGCGTTGATTATATAAATTATGTGTGATTTTTCTTATTGATTATAATATAGTTTCAAGGTCAATGCCTATTGTTTAGTTAATATTAAGAAGAAGAAGAAGTTAACTGTTAAGATACTTATACATGTTCAATAACTGAAAACAGTATTCAATATTTTTGACATTTTGTTTAATTTATATTATCAACATCGGTAGATTTTATTGATATTCAAAACTGAACTTATTTTATAGAAACAGAGAAATTTATTATTAATTACCAATAAATAATTTGTGATTTATTTATTTACTTCATTTATAGATTAGTTATTTCACGTACGTTTCCCTCGCAACGTGAGTTTGTTAATGTATAGTTAAAATCTTACTATCTATTCACATTCTTTCACATTTATCACATTCTTATCATAATTTAAAATTGTTCGCTCGCTTCGCTCCGCAAACGTGAAAAATTTAAACATTATGCGATAGCGACTTGGCAAGAACACAAGATAAAATAGACCTAGTGAACATCCGTGTCTACATCTTCGTCATCATTATCTTAGTTTATGATCAGTGTTTTAGAATTACAGCTTTATTTACATAATAATAATTGAAGGGTTAAGAAGCGTTTTATAACTAAGTACGAATATCAAAGTACTAGATCATAAAAAACACTATTATCAATTAGTGGGCTCTTGAGGTATTTTTTCTGTTTCATTGTTATTTGAAATTTAACCGATAATCCAAAAATGAAGGGAACTCTCTATTTTTATGTGAGCAGTTTTCCTGATGTAGCGCTAATGCATTAGAACATATCTTCAAACCTTCGACCGCATGTTAATTTTTTTTTAATTGTAATAAATAAAAAAGTCAGCAACGATTCGACGGCATATCAACGTTTAGCTCCCTTTTTTTTAATTCAACTTTTCTATTCCTTCGCCGTATTTCATTATTGTTATGGAATGTCCGTACACATAGATAAGCAGAAGTTATCATTTATAATTTTACTTTTATTTCAATCCTAATTTCATCTTATATTAAATGTCAGAACGCTCGCTTCGCTTGCATGACACATGTTGATAAAAAACGACTTGAAAAAAAATGTGTTTCAATACGAATAACCATCATGCTCTTTACATATTTTTTTATATTTGCCTACTACAATATATTTTTATCTTGTGTATACAAATACAATACAAAATACTTTTATTGACATATACAATTTTACACAAATTTATCATATGAAAATATATATGAATCCATAGGCTCCCGAACTAGAGTTACTGTGTTTCAGGAGCCAATGGCTTGTCTCATGAAAGACTTATCTCTAAATATGTCATTAAGTGAATACAATATATTTATTTTTGGTTTCAAATAGGTAAGATTATTTTAAAACAACGTGTGTGTTGTGTGTTGTGTGTTGTGTGATGTGTGTAGTGTGTGTAACGTGTATATATATATGTAAGTAGTGTAATGAGTGTGTGTATTGGATTGTATGTAGTGTGTGAATGTGAAGGGGAGGGGGATTACTTTACTATAACAGCAATAAATCAAAATAATAAAATGTACAATGATTAAAAATAAAAACTTGATAACATTTCTTCAATATTGTCGTAATCAAAACTGTTGAGTACAAACACAATAAAAAACGAGCTTTTTTGTACCCAAAGAGTTATACCCAAAAAGCATGTAGATATGGGTTAGTCATACCTAAAATAAGCATAAGCATTTTATTGATACCAAAAAACAACTTTGTAACTTACAATTAACAAAAAACACAATATAAAATGAATTTCAATAATTACACACAACACTATAGCACACAGTGCTGTAGATATAACAAGTTAGTTATATTGTGATTATGGAATACAAATATATAAGCTTACAAAGTTAGACTGTTTAGAACCCTAATTATCATGGTAGAATACCCTGTGTTTGTGAGAGCTAGTTCTTCCTGAATGTGCAAATACTTTGATATTTATAGCAAATATCTCTGTCGATTGCATAGGAGTTAGTATGAGTGTTGAGTAGTCAGATGTGTTTGTAATTAAAGTAAATGAACTTTAATTTCATTTAATTTAAAGCGTTATCTATTGCCAGATCCTTATCCTTGTTCCCAGTATCTACAGGGTGTTTGGTAGAGGGACCGACAAACCAAATGAGCGTGTTCGGGGGCGCACTTGGAGAATACAAGTTGGGCAAAAAAAAATCTCCGACCCCCCAATTTTTCTTTTCCTTTTTTTCTAAAAAGCTTGCTAGTGGGTTTTTTTTTTATCACTGTCGAAGTTGAACTATGAGGTAAAATTTATTTCATATTTTCACTCTATGAGCTCTAAATCAGTTAGCTCTGTTTAGTATCCAATTTTGCTTTGCGTGGTCTGAAGGTGTATTAGAGACCAAATTCAACTAAAACATCCGGTCTAAAACAGATTTTACAAATGTTATGGTGGTAAATAGTTACCTACAATTTCGGAGAAAAAGGAATAATTCACAAAAAAAAAGTTTTAAAAAATTGGGGGCTAGGGGATTTTTTTGGCCAACTTGTATTCTCCAAGTGGGCCCCCGAACACGCTCATTTGGTTTGTCGGACCCTCTACCAAACACCCTATATAAAATCAGGATCTACGATTATATGACCACAATATAAGAAAAAAACAATAGGTAAAATATCTACTTAAGCTTTTTTAATGCATCAATGTGTTCTGCCTTAGGGAATAATAATCACAACGTAGTGTACAAGTTGCTTTTATTAGGCCACCATAAAACGGAGTTTAACAAGTAAGTACATAAGTATACAGGTACATGCAGTTACCTAAATAGATTACCAAAAAGAAAATAGCCTATCAAAACAAACAACTTCGTTAGTCACCAAATCCAGTATCGTAATCACATAAACAAAGTGTAACGTTCATTTTGCTCGTGAATTCTGATCACGTTTACTGCAAAAAACTTTGCACATTACAAAAACAAATACAGTAAGAGAACTGTCACCACGGGACTCAATCCTGCCGTGTGATTATCTAAGAGCAAACATGATCCTGCCGTGTGATGACAACATCCGTGAAACAAATGAAGAGATGACAAGAAACGTTGGAAAAGCAACATTATGTACAATGGATATCTCATAAAGTATTCGACAGCGGTGAGCCCGTCGACGAGCTCGTCGACGAATCATTACAGAATCGCACGGTTTGTAGAAGAAATAAGAATTTAAATAAAAAAGTTCAATTACGTTTTGTAGGTTTTTATCAATAACACCCAAATACTTTATTTTCTTTTACTAATTCTAGTTCTACTGTGACGCCACCAACGACAGCACCATCACTGCGTTCAAGCGTGATAATGCTCTAACACTAACCTATCAATCATAAATATTGCCAATAAGGTTTTTGTTCTCGGAATAACTACTACATGAAATAAGAGCTAGGCTATTTATTCACTGTTGACATGTTATCCTTTTGTCGATATTTTGAAGAAATATAAAAAAAAATAGTCCATGGTGGAGAGAAAAGTGGCCAAAATAGCAAAGCCAAAAAACCAAAATAGCAGCACCGCCACGTATATATACATAATATATTAGTTTTTTATTTTTGCTTTTAATATTACAAATATTTGTTTCATTAAATTATGTATTAATGACGCACGCAATGTAATAATGTGCATTTGTTTATATGAGCGTAAGATGCTAAAATTATTGATTCATCATAATCATTATCAGCCGGAAGACTGTCCACTGCTGAACATATGCCTCCCCCATAGAACGTCACTTGGACCGGCTCTCGCTTCTTGCATCCAACGATTACCCGCGGTTTTGACGAGGTCGTCGGTCCACCTAGCGGGGGGCTGGCCTTCACTACGTGTTCCGGTGCATGGTCGCTACTCGAGAACCTTTCTTTCCCATCGGTTATTAGTTTTGCGAGCGATGTGGCCTGCCCATTGCCACTTCAACTTGCTAATTTTGAGAACTATGTCAGTGACCTTATTTCTCCTACGGATCTCCTCATTTCGGATCTTATCACGCAGGGAAACCTTACCAAGCATAGCCCTCTCCATTGCACGTTCAGCAACTTTAAGCTTGTTAATGAGGCCCACAGTAAGGGACCACGTCTCAGTGCTGCTGTGCCATAAGTCATCACTGGCAACACACACTGGTTGAAAACCTTGGTTTTCAGGCTCTGAGGTATTTACATAGAGACTGCTTTAGAACGTTGCTAAGATTTAAGGGGTTCGTTCTTCGGATTACAATGTTTGTTGTGCGTTAGGGCATGTTACCATTAGCCTATCCGCAAGAGAAGGTATTCATTATATTTAATCCAAAGCTAGGGCCTAATGTTATATGAAGATGATTAAGTTGCCATAGCCCCGAGGTGGCATGCGTGGTGTTTCCGTGTGCCCTTAGGAAGGCAGCGTCAAAGAGCTGGTATCCCCTGCGGACGAGTGCCACAGCGTTCCCGTAGTCCCGACATGAAGGCGCTTGGAGAAACACCCTGGATTTTTAGTGAGTAGACGGACCCCCACATAACCGCCTGAGGCCGGTGGTATCCATAAAAATTTAACCAGGTCAATAAAAGGCATGTATTTTAATATTGAGCGGAGAACAACTATAGGAGTTGGTGGAAATTATAAGTTATTTAACGAAAATAATAAATTTTCACCATGCGGTTGCTGGATCTATGATTGTATTATAATATTTTTGGGTTGACAATGACGAGGGGAAGCTGTGTGTCGGAAGGCCAGAGGTTTAGATCTAAATACTGAAATACAGGTGATTGTACATACCAATGTATCGCCTTCAGCAGGTATCCGTCGCGAGTCTTGGGGGACCCAGCGATCCTGGCGGTCGGCGTGTTCCTTCCTTTCAGTATCACCTCACAAGTTCTTATATAATTTGCACAGCTTCACGAAGAGTTTATGAAGTTATTGGGGTTAATGTCTATACCTAATAAGATGCGCACGCGCGGCAGTTTTATAAGCGGTGAAAACTGTCTGGTCAGCTTGAGTGACAGCTGAGTACTGATTGTTGCGGATTGATGTATTGCCAGTTACGGGCTTAAAGATGCCGCTGGATAATCCAACCCGCTACTAAGATCTAGCGATCTATTAGCATGTTTATAAATCACCAAATATAACAATAAAAAGAACCATCCCCCCGGCCTTCAGGAGTTATGAGGACTCCTGAACCAAAGTCAGGTTGAGCTACAGCTGTAAAGCTGAGCCTAGTAAGAGTGGAACGCAATTGAATCCAGTAATAGTATGCGGATAAGTATTAATGAAAGCGGGAAAACAAACAAACATAATTTATAAGTAGAGAGTTATACAAGCGGGATAAATAATGTACTATATTACTAAAATAAACTTATTATTAAGAGGGCAGCCCGGATGGACTACACAAACTTATAGCTGAGTTTATTGGGAGGGTAAAACGCAGAGTTTCACCACAGGTCTGAGATATGTACCATTTTGTGTGCGAACAGTGACGACCCGTACTACTCCATCTGACGAAGGTTTAACATCCTCAACTATACCCAACGGCCACTGCAAGGGCGGTGATTTGTCCGTTTTAATGAGAACTACGGTGCCTTTAGTCACCGGGTTAGATTTGGTATTCCACTTACAGCGGGTCTGTAGCGTGTTGAGATACTCCTGCCTCCAACGGTTCCAATATCTCTGAACTATGTCGTCGATAAGGCGTTTATTACGTATTAGATCTACTGGACCTGGGCGTGGATCGACGTGAAACGAGTCCAGGGGACCAAGCGTCAAAAAGTGCGCGGGGGTTAAAGCTTCAGGCTCCGTGGGGTCTGAACTTAACGCGGTTAGCGGTCTTTCGGTCAGAATTTATCATTGCTTCGACTTGAGTTAGGACGGTGAGCAATTCTTCGTATGTGAGAAGAGCTTCTCCTATTGAGCGACGAAGGTGCCTTTTGATAACGCGAATTTGACTTTCCCAGCTACCCCCAAAGTGGCTAGCTGTTGGCGGGTAGAAATTAAAGTTGATGCCCTGATACGTAGTTTCCTGTTCAAAGGAATCTCGAAAGGCCTTAGATTTCAAAAATTTGCCCACCTCATCTATATGGGCTTTCGCGCCTATAAAATTCGTCCCATTATCCGAAAATAACGAGTGAATCTTTCCTCGACGGGATATAAACCGTCGAAATGCACGAATATGCGACATAGTGTCTAGCCCAACCGAAAGTTCTATATGACAGGCGCGTGTGACAAGACATGTAAACAGAGCTATGTATGCCTTCTCTTTACGGGCCCCACGGTAGCGGCTGATCAGGATATTTATTGGCCCCGCATAGTCCATCCCACTATAAAAAAAGGGACGAGCTTCATTGACACGGGGAGCAGGGAGAGCTGCCATAAAAGGCTGTTCGATACGGGGATTGGCTTTAAAGCAATTGTTGCAAAGGCGGAAGCGCTGTTTCACCACGCTCCGTCCAGAAATGATCCAGAACTTGTGCCGTAACAGCGACAGTAATAATTGCGGACCGGCGTGTAGATACTTCCGGTGGTAGTAATCGATGATAAGGTTCACAATGTGATCCCTTTTGGGAAGCAAAATCGGGTGCTTGCTGTCATACTCCAGCGATGAATTATTTAGTCGGCCACCAAGGCGGAGAATTCCCTTTTCTACGAAGGGAGAAAGGGGGAGGAGCGACTTAGAAACCTTTCGGTTCTTGGTGAGCGCGTTGATGTCGTTCGAGAAGTATTGACGCTGTAGCGATTTTATGACAGCGGTCTCTGCGAATTCCAAATGTGAAAGTAGCATTCTGTCCGAGCGCGGGAGTTTTCCCAAAAAGCGGTAAATGTAGACGATAATACGTAGTAGCTTAGACCATGAAGATATACGTTTGGCCATCGCACAGAGAAACGGCTCGGGCTCTGTAGTAGTGACGAAAACGTTCGATTGTTTTTTGAGCTCCAAAAGCTTCTCCTCCTGCGCGGGGTCAAAGGTAAAGCGGTTTATTGGCCACGTGTGGACTGCGTCGCGTGCCCACGTAGGTCCGTGGAGCCACAACGGGTGATCTAACAATTGAGCGGGAGTGAGCCCACGGCTAAGGCAGTCACTAGGGTTCTGAGCACTTTCACAGTGATAAAAGTGTTTAGAATTAAGGTTATCTTGTATTTGAGCGATGCGGTTCGCAACGAAAGTATCGAAACGGTGCGGAGACGAGTGAACCCAGTGTAGGGCCACCGTTGAATCGGTAAAAGCAAAGATTTCGTCGATGTGACAGCGGGAAGAAACGGTATCGATAACAAATCGAAGTAGTTTCGATAAGAGTAAAAGAGCGGCAAGCTCCAGGCGAGCTAAAGTGATGTTGCGAAGGGGCGCGACCTTACTTTTAGCGGCAACTAAATTTACCTCATTTGGTCCCGAAGGGCGTTGTACGCAGAGATAAACTGATGCGGCCGTAGCCTTTTCAGATGCGTCCGCAAAGCCCAGTACAATGACGCGGGACTCCGGAACTATACCTAAAAAGCGCGGTACCTTAAAGTTTTGCAAAGAAGGCAGCTCAGCGAGGAAACGATTCCACGCCACGCAAATGTCACGTGGTGGTGTGTCATCCCAATCAATTTTTGGGGTTGCGGCCCAAAGCGCTTTTATTAAAAGTTTAGCATATAAAATTACAGGGGCGCAATAGCCGTTGATGTCCCATAATCGAGCGATCGTAGAAAGCATAAGTCGCTTAGTGCATTTAGTCTGTGGTTTGAATTTAATAGAGATTGAAAATTCATCTTCAGTTGGCGACCAAACCAAGCCTAATAACTTGAGGTTGTCTTCCTTGTCGAATTCTATTTTTGTTGACAAGCGATTATCTGTCGGAATCGATTTTAAAACTTCCGAAGAGTTACTCACAAATTTTACTAAGTCAAAACCTCCACGTTTGAACAATTCAATTAAATCTAGGGCCAGCTGGGACCCTTTTTCGACTGTGGTCACGGAAACTCCTAAATCATCCATATATAAGTTATTACTAGCGACCTCTGAAGCGAGCGGTAAGTCAGTTTCGTCTTGCGCTAGTTGCTTGACAGTTCGCATGGCTAAAAATGGCGAGCAACGCAGTCCAAAACAAACGCGTGTAAAGTGGTATAATTTCGCTTGTTCGTCTCCGTCAAATTTGTACAGCACGTTCAAGAAACGGCGGTCTTTCTCGCGAATCCCGATACCTAAAAACATTTGCTTGATATCCGCGGTCAAAGCCACAGGAAACAAACGAAACTTTAAAATAATCGCGGTAAGATCGGCTTGTAAATTCGCTCCAGAATGTAAACAATCGTTCAGCGAAACGTTAGTATCTATGCACTTCTGACTGGCGTTCAAAACAATGCGGACCGGTTTGTCCGGCCTCGTAATCGGGTGATGCGGTATTACAAAATGATCGTCGTTTATAGTTGAAGCGGGAGCGGGCGAAAGGATTTGACGTTCAAGATAGTCTCTCATCACGTTATCACATTCGGTTTTTAAAGCGGGGTTCGTCTGAAATCGGCGTTCGAGACTAGCAAAGCGGCGGGAGGCAGTCGTCATAGAATCTCCTAACAAACAGGTTGGTTGCGAGAAAGGCAGAGCGGTAACGTATCGTCCTGACTCATTATCGCGGTGTGTATTTGACACGTAAAAATCTTCGCATGCTCGATCAGCCTTAGACATATGTGTCACCGAGGGCACGGACTCAATTTGCAAAAAATTTGATACTAACGACTCAATCGACTCATCACTCGATGTGAAAAAGGTCTGACTGTAGTCATTACGCGGCGAGTTGTCATTGTGACAAGGTAGTGCGGCTATAGATCCGATAACTAAGTGACCGAAAGCGGATTCCAAAATGTCAGGTTTACCCGGCGGTCCTAGTATTCTCCCAGGTCTTAATATCTCCATAAAAACCTCTGCGCCTAAGAGAATATCAATATCCGCGGGAACGTGAAACTGCGGGTCAGCGAGTTGAATGTGGTCTAGGCAGGTCAATGACGAAATATTAAACTCGTAGGTAGGCAAATTACCTGAGATCGTTTTAATTACTAGCGGTTGAATCTGCAAGCTAAAGTTTTTATCGTAATCAGAATGCAATGTTATGTTTGTGATGCCGGAAATAGTCTGGGAACTGTTGCCTATTCCATTTACTGATCGATCCGTACAATCATTAAAGATGCGAATGCCTAATCGTTTACAAACACGGCGAGTTACGAAATGGTTCTGTGATCCGGGGTCAATTAAAATCCTAACTCGAGCGATCGACCCGTCCCTGCACTTCACATTGGCTAGGGCGGTACCTAATAGAACACCGTGAGGTTTATGCGGATTTTTCTTACTAGCACTCATGCTGCAAAAGGGAGCTGCATGGTCTGCTGGTCTATCAGAAACCAAGTTTGGAGACGCGGTATTTTTCTGTCCAGTAGCTTCTAGACTATTTGATAAGGTATCGCGTGAGTACGTTGACGTCGACGGATCAACGTGAGACGTGTTTGGTACCTGAAAATGCAGGAGGCTGTGGTGAAATTTGGACATTGCTTACAAGAAGAGGTTGACTTACAAGAATTCGTAGTATGTTGTAAACTTAGACAATTTACGCACGCGCGAAGTTTTTTAATGTAATTATAACGTTCGCGCGGAGTGAGCGATTTAAATTTCGCACAAGAATACAGGCGATCATGATCCGATTTGTCACATAGTGAACAGCTGACTTTGTTATTGTTTACAACAAATGACCGTGCGTTATTCTTAGAGCTACTACTATTCGATATATTTTTATTGCATTTTGCGGAAGAGGTCACGGCATTGGTGTTATCACCGGTGCGAGATAATACTTTGATGCGATCGCGAACAAAACAAGCAAGACTGTCGAGAGTAGGTATCTCTTTGGTCCGGTTTTCCATTTCAAATAGTCGAGCGGTTTCTTTATCTAGGCGTTGTAATAGCGTGTATGACATAATGAAGTCAGTTAAATCATTTAATTTTAAATTAGTTAACGCGAGATAAGAGTTTGAAAATTGATCGATTAAAGCTTCTAAGTTATTTGCGGTAGCGGATAGAACTGGTTTCAATGAAATCATCTGTTCCAAGTACGTAATGGCTAGGCTGCGTTTATCTTGATACCTATCTATAAGCGCGTTATATATCGTGGCGTAGTTGTCCGCGGACGGGACAAAGCCGGCGTATACTGATTTCGCCTTTCCAGTAAGTTTACTGGCTAGGTAGTACATACGTTCGGTGTCATTAAGTGATGTATTTAAATGAACAGCGTTTTGGAACGTTGCGTAGAAGAGCGGCCAATCTTTTGAGTTTCCGTCAAACTCGGGAATATCGATGCGAGCCAATTTGACAGTGCATGACGGCTTATCTGCATTATCTTCGTTCTGTTTAGGCATGGGTTTTCTCAATTTAGGGTCCACCTGAGCGTGTTTGCGTTTGACACGGCAAAATAAATCTTCAAACGCTAGCCATTGGTTAAAATCAGGTTCGGATTTAGAGTCAATTCTCAACATAAGCGCACTAATATCCTTTATACATTGTTGAAAGCTGTTACGAATCTCGTCAACAGTTTCGACGGAACAAAGGAAATTTTCTAACTCACTAGGATCGTCTACTTTGCGTGACATATCGTAAATCTGTTGCATCCGTTCGAAAAATACTTGACGTTGGCATTCTAATATTTTAATTTTTTGTTCATTAGAAGAAGCCATTATTGTCGGTTAGAGGGGACGATTCGACAAG
This sequence comes from Selenia dentaria, assembly GCA_917880725.1. Taxonomy (NCBI): domain Eukaryota; kingdom Metazoa; phylum Arthropoda; class Insecta; order Lepidoptera; family Geometridae; genus Selenia; species Selenia dentaria. The sequence continues at coordinate 10,661,959 of OU862898.1, read as the reverse complement.
AATAAATACAATAAATAAATGCGGGCAGATTACTATTACAGAGATAGCGAAATTGTTGGAAAGCGGTGTAATAAAACCGGGATAAGTAATTAAATATACATTAGATTCTTAATAAATAATAAGTAAATAAAGCGGTTACCAAAGGAGTACTCAATAACTTTGGTTTATATTAGCGAAATGTATAAACTATGCGCGCTGCACACACAAAATGGCGGTATAATGTCGAGTCGAATAACTTTTATAAAATGCGGATTTTAATGCGGAATGATATAGTAGATGATGAATATATATTATTATTGAATACAATTAAAATCTGGATATCGAAGGACCATGAAATGGTGGAAATTATAAGTTATTTAACGAAAATAATAAATTTTCACCATGCGGTTGCTGGATCTATGATTGTATTATAATATTTTTGGGTTGACAATGACGAGGGGAAGCTGTGTGTCGGAAGGCCAGAGGTTTAGATCTAAATACTGAAATACAGGTGATTGTACATACCAATGTATCGCCTTCAGCAGGTATCCGTCGCGAGTCTTGGGGGACCCAGCGATCCTGGCGGTCGGCGTGTTCCTTCCTTTCAGTATCACCTCACAAGTTCTTATATAATTTGCACAGCTTCACGAAGAGTTTATGAAGTTATTGGGGTTAATGTCTATACCTAATAAGATGCGCACGCGCGGCAGTTTTATAAGCGGTGAAAACTGTCTGGTCAGCTTGAGTGACAGCTGAGTACTGATTGTTGCGGATTGATGTATTGCCAGTTACGGGCTTAAAGATGCCGCTGGATAATCCAACCCGCTACTAAGATCTAGCGATCTATTAGCATGTTTATAAATCACCAAATATAACAATAAAAAGAACCAGGAGTGTAAACCTTATAACATCAGAATCCATACTGTCAGTATGTGACACCTAACTTTGTCTTGGTCCAATCAAGAGATTTGTTCCCACGACGCTTATGAGGAAACGCTTTGTCTATTTGTTCTCGGGATTTTCTCAGAAACAATCGTGGCTTGTATAAAAAATGGCGTAGTTACTTGCGGTTATATCTTTTGTAGTTTTGATTAGACCTAATATTTTTGTACGGAGCGTGCACCCATCTATATTATCGATTGGTTCTACATATTTGTAACTAGCTGACTAACGAGAGATGTCGCTCGCTTGGCCTATTAGATACCAAGGCATAGAAATAAATTTAATTGGGGATGAAATGTCCAAAAATCCTTATACGAGTATATTGGATGCTTACAAGGACAAAAAGGAATCAAATGTCGCAAGAATCAAATTTTTTGCCTCGTTGTTTAAGCCCTTCGTTGATGATAGAAGTAATTACATATATTTTATATAGATTTATAACGATGAAGAATGTACGACAGTGGAGTACTAATAATGCGGTAAAATTTATAATGTTATATAAAAAACTACACTCGAAAATTACCCACTAGAAAATCTGTAATCATGAACTTTATCAGTTCGTTACTGGAGATTCCTGTTGCGAAAGTACCGATTACCACCACAGTCTAACACCATTGTCATATGTAGATCTAGAAGGCATACACACACTGACGCTAATGGATGTTTAGAAAAGTACGTGCACCAAATGCGGAACCACATGGCGGAAGTATATACCGCAGAGACCCAACACATCCTCAGCGATAATAGGTGAAGATCTCACCCTGCCAAGCCCTCTGAGTGTTGTAAGCTCCTTAACTCGGCAGTAAGAGATGGTGGCAGACAGTGGCCACCTTCTGAGAACTCGGGAAGAGGCAGAAAGTGGCTGCGGAGGATTTTACCCCTTCACTGGCGCTGAGGCACGATTAAAATTGATCCGGGCCTTAAGTGAGAACGGAAGTGGGCATTTTCTTACCTCAAAAAAAACTAGCTATTGTGCTCTTCAATCCCTAACCTTTAAGTCCTTGCACACTACTGATTAGATGCATGATTGCGACTGGGCTGCCTTGATACCAACTAAGAGGCTTACCACTAATCATATATTTTTATTCAATATAATGTTTTATCTAATAAATTTAATGTCACTTTATGTCTACTTCAAAATAAAACCATAATATTTATTATATTATGGTTTTGTTTTGTACCAGTAATAGAGCCTAACGTATAGCATCACAATAACGAGTTCTTTCGAATATTTGTTAAAGAGTTCTAAATATATAACGTAGTAATATATTTTTGTCGTCATTATCATAGCAAAGTTAATGCCGAAGTAAATAATTTCATTAAAATTCACCATCGCGTGTGGGTATTACCAAACTATTCGAACTTAGGCATCTCATTATATATGTAAATGATTTTAATGCTTAGAACTCGGTTTAACAAAATTGCTTAACGGGTAATTTAGTTAACCGGTTATTTTAAAGAATATTCAGACATGATTATATAGTATGGGCAAAAATGTAACCGTTATGGCGTTACGGTGATATCCAGTCCATCACGCAACTGTCAAGTGCGAACTTTGACTCGATAAAACTATAAAACAGTATATTAGCCGAAATTTCTTCAGCTTTTTTTGTTTACTAACATGAAAACAGTGAGTTAAGACACATGAGACCTCAATTTCAAAAACGCTTCTTTTTTCGCACAGACTTCTACTTACTACTTCAGTGAAACTGTGTGACATATATTTATTAACCCTTACTATACCGTGATAATTAAAAAATATATGAATGAAACTCACGTAAATTTACGTCTCTGGTACGCAAAGGGTTAACCCGTTGACTTGCGATTCGCCATATTTGGCCAAAAATACAATAGATTTCGCAGAAATAAACCTACTTTTCCAGGAACTACAACGTGTGGTTAAAGCCGTTTGAGCGTGAATACGTATAACACACTTACAAACCTTTCACCTTTATAATATTAGTCTGAAGTGTGATTGTACTTATGTCGTAGGTATTATGTTCACTATGAACGTAAATGTAATTTATATTTTCGGAATTCTATTTAAGAACGGCACAAATAAAATATTTTGAATTTTGAATTTGAATTCACCAATTTTTATGAAATTTTATATGGAGGTATATGATGCAATGGATTAACAATTAAAATTTATTTCGAGGACTTTTCATTATCATCATCATCCATCACCACGCGAGTGAAACCTTGGAGCGCAACTTGTTCATTAATATAATTATTGTACGAGCGCGCCAATAACCTATGAGTTATTAATATGTAAGTACATATTATAATAATTTTAATTACAAGACTTATCAAATTGGCAATTAAAATTAATATCACAGTTTAAAATCGAATAAACAGATTATAAGGTCAGGTTCATGGTTACTCCGCACACATCTATAGCACAATAATAATAATATTACAAGTATATTATTATTGCATAGATTTCTTTATTACCTATAAACTGCGCCCCGCGGTTTCACCTGCGTGGTGATAGATGATGCTGATGATGATTTTTTATTATTAACCATCCCTGCGCCAGAGAAAAAAGAACAAAAAATTATAATTTAAATTGGTATAGTCGTGTTCGAGTTTTAGCGAGGCTAACGAACAGCAATTGATTTTTAAATATTGGACGCGTTTTTGTCCATGATTTCATGTGCGTAAAAAAGTCACGCTCCTTCTAGAACTACTCGTTGAATCCGAATAAAATGACCTATAGGTCAGGATATACCTCCAAAGAAGTCAATTTACAATGTCAAGTCAGCAGCCATTTTTATTGTATTCAGTAAGAAAGAACTTATAACGCCCTGGTAATTACAACAGAATATCTACTGTAAAACTAATAACTAATTTACACACAAAATAGTTTGTTGGCATTGTGGCGTTCATGAACGCACTCTATTAGTTTATAGCTCTATGAGTTTTTATTATCTATGATTTATATGATATAGTCTGTGTCATTGTCGACTTCCACACAGATCATTAGATATTCTTTTTGCATTAGATACGATACCACACAATTTTGTAAATAACGACTTGACCGAAAATATACAGATATTTCTACTCGAAGTCCTGGTGTCATTTCACATCGAAGACCTGTATTCACACAACTACGAACACAACAAAATACAAAGAGGTACTCTGTTCTCATCATCCATCACCCCAAAGCATCTTCTGATAACGGGTCTGATAATACACTATTACATCTGCCAACCAACGATAAATCCAAAGTAGGAGAAGTCCTTTTTGCTGAGTTCAGTAGCTCTACCATGAGTTGGCAACATAAATGTCATCTATAGTCGATACTCGATCTCGCCTACCTACTAAGCTTGGGATTGGCGTACTTGTTGTCAATTTTAGTTCTATAATTAACCGCGTGGTGGCACTGTTCTTTTTAAGCTGTTGCATAGCTTCTATCGCGGGCCTTGAGCGTGGAGACCGAATCTAGAAATTCCGTAATGAATATAACCTAACACCCCCCACTCCGACTCCATCTATCGATGAATAGCAGAACTTTTAATGACTTTTTGAAATATCACGCTTGTCTCTTTAGTTCAGCAACTCGCCTCTAGATGGCATTGGTTAAATATTAAAATTGCATAAGTTGATTTGGCATATATCGATGAATAGCAGAACTTTTAATGACTTTATTGAAACATCACGCTTGTTTCTTTAGTTCAGCAACTCGCCTCTAGATGGCATTGGTTAAATAATTATAATTGCATAAGTTGATAAAAACAGCTATGCAATAGCTTTACCGCGGCTGTCTCCGAGTGCCAAACGTCTTTTAAGCTATTGTTTCAAACATTTTTAGCGGCAGTCGATAGCTAGCATCGATTGGTGTCAATGTTGTAAACTCGTGGTAGACCTACAGGACACATTCCATTAAAATGTGGTATACGTCATCGATACTCCAGGTCATCGATAACATCACAAGTCAAACAGTTAGGGGAAGTAGTTTTTCGCATCAAATATGAACATTTGTTGCATGGTATGTGTCCAGATCTAAATATTGCTAGTCCCTTATATACAAATGTCAGATGTACAATGCGATTAAAATAAGAATAGGACGGGCTCTCGGCTAACTTCACTCATATAAGTACGGTCAGCAGAACAAACTTAAGAACAAAGTTAAGACTGCCACCCTATAATTGCGATTTAAATCCGATAGAATACATCTGGCATTTGGTAAAACGTAGAGTGGCAGACAAAAATGTTGAGCAATTAGAAAGCGCAATCGAACGTCTGACACTTGAGTCGATCGCATCAATCACGAAAGATGACTGGAAGAAAGAAATAAACCATGTAAAAAGGATTGAGAAAGACTACTTCGAAAGGGAATTACTTGAAGACGATGACAATGGCCCATTCAGTTTCATTATAAACATAGGTGACAGTAGTAGCAGCAGCAGTGATGATGACGACGATTACGAGGAGTCTGATTCAGTTGGGCATCAGGACATGAGTGGAATTGAAGAGCTGAGCGATTAAAATTAAAATACGTACATTCACTAAATAAAGACAGTTCAATGTGTTTCTGTGTTTACTTTAGTTAACCTACCTATGATTCGTTTTTAGAATTTTTTCTGTACCTATCAGATAAAAAAGTACGTGCTATTACAATATAAAACAAGCCAATATTTTTTAACATTGCTTTTTTTGCACACAATACCAAGTTCCCGTAGTGACGTCACAACATGGCGCTAGGCCGGTCCTATTCTTATTATAATCGCATTGTACACTGCTTTAGTCATAAACAATGTCGTGTCATATATTCAACTGACATCTAAATGAGTAAATAGAACAGAAAGTTCTCACTAAATTTAATTACTGAATACTCTATGAAACTTAGCCTTGATATTCCAATTAAAATTATATATTCGACTCGATCAACATTTTAAGGCACACTTTCCGCTAAGCACCGTCAAAACTGTCGCGGCCCGGTTTGCCGTTCCCTTTGGTTCCAATACGTTTAATGCTCAAACCTAACAAAAAAATTAAGGTAGAGAAATACGCGCCAAATTTTCTATCAAAAACCAAAAGAATCTTTACATATTTGATGTTTTGAAAATGACAGCTCGCAATGACCACAAAAACCTACCTTGAGCGTTGTGGTCGCTACGTGAGCGTTATCGGCGACGTCATCGATGACTTATTAAGCTTGCTCACGAAGATCGTGAGCTTGTAAGGGAACGGGTGTGCGAACGACGCGATTAATTTCGGCTCATATAGAAACACGACCTAAGTGATTTATAGCACCTAGGTATCGAGTAATTGAATAATAAATCGGTAATTAAAGTCTTGGTAAACACGGGCCTGAGTTCACGTGGGCTGAAATCGAGGTTAACGAATAATTACAGAAAAGTATTGTTCGTAAATACTAGAGAGGTATTTGTTTAAAACTAAGTTCTGACATTTATTAGTGTTGTAGAATAAAATACGCGTGTCGTATTTAGAAGGTTTATTTGTATTTTTTTAGGCAAATAGCTAACCCGCCAGCGGCTTCTCTCGCATGGTTTATAGGATTACGAAGCCAAAGTAACAAATTGTATTTACTCCTTAGGGAGGAACTTTCAATAAAAATTTTCCTTAGTAATATTAACAATAATATCATACAAGTGCAATTTGAAAAATTTAATACTGACTTCCATTCTATTACTTTGGTAAAATTCAGTTATTGTAGTGTAACTCAAAAACTACTAAATTGAATTTGATAAAATTTAAATGGGATCACACAGAAATCACCAGCTTTCGAACAAAAAAGCATTTTGAGAATCGGTTCACCCTATCGAAAGTTATGAGGTAACAAATATATTTAAAAAAAAAACAGTCGAAATGAGTACCTCCTCCTTTTTGGAAGTCGGTAGAAAAGACATCAATTGCCAACATTTTTAGTCTCAGTGGTTTAGAATGTGCGTTGATGACTCAGGTTAGGACAAGTCCCTAATTATATATATGCGTTTTCTATACTAATATTAGAAAGAGGAAAGATTTGTTTCAACGAATACATATTATATATATACATTATCACTGAGTAACGTAGGCTATAAATATATAATATAATTAAAAAGAGTTAGGAATCCATTATCTACACCATAATATTATAAAGAGGAAAGGTTTGTTTGTGTGAATTGAACAGGCTCAGAAACTACTGGACTGATTAGAAAAATTCTAATGGTTAAACCATTAGAATCCTACATTTTCCCTGAACATAGGCTATATAATATTTTCATAAAAGTTAGGGATCCGTATCAGCATCAGCATCAGCATCTCAGCCGTAGGACGTCCACTGCTGAACATAGGTCTCCCCCATGATTTTCCAAAAGGACCGCTTGGAAGTGGCCTGCATCCAACGTCGTCCTGCGACCTTCATCAGGTCGTCTGTCCACCGTGTCGGTGGACGACCTACGCTGCGCTTGCCGGTCCGTGGTCTCCACTCCAGAACCTTTCGGCCCCATCGGCCATCTGTTCTGCGTGCTATGTGCCCTGCCCACTGCCACTTCAACTGGCTAATCTTCTGGGCTATGTCGGTGACTTTCGTTCTTCTGCGGATGTCCTCATTTCTGATTCGATCACGTAGAGAAACCCCGAGCATAGCCCTCTCCATAGCTCGTTGTGCGACTTTGAGCTTTTCTATGAGGCCCATAGTAAGAGACCACGTTTCAGCGCCATAAGTCATCACTGGTAACACACATTGGTCGAAGCCTCTTGTCTTGAGGCACTGAGGTTTTTTTGACGAGAAGACTTCGCGAAGTTTCCGGAACGCTGCCCAGCCCAGTTGGATTCGACGATTGACCTCCTTCTCGAAGTTGGACCTGCCTAGTTTGACTGTCTGTCCCAGGTAGATGTACTCGTCAACAACTTCGAGAACTGAGTTCCCAACTGATATTGGGGTAGGTACAACATGGGCATTAGACATAATTTTCGTCTTATCCATGTTCATCTTAAGACCTACCCTTTGGTAAACTCGATGGAGGCCTTCGAGCATTGTACTGAGGTCTTCCATGGATTCTGCCATGACTACAATATCGTCGGCAAATCGAAGGTGAGTGATGTATTCGCCGTTAATATTAATGCCAAGTCCTTGCCATTCCAGAAGCTTGAAGGCGTCTTCCAATGTAGCGGTGAACAGTTTCGGAGATATAACGTCTCCCTGTCTCACGCCTCTTTGCAATGGAATTGCCTTCGAACTCTGCTCCTGTACTCGGACTGACATGTAGGCGTTTTTGTACAAACACTTCAGCACTTCAATATACCGATAGTCAATACGGCACCGCTGGAGAGACTCAAGCACTGCCCACGTCTCGATCGAATCAAAGGCTTTCTCATAGTCCACAAACGCTAAACAAAGAGGTAAGTTATACTCTTCGGTCTTCTGTATAACTTGCCGTAGCGTGTGGATGTGGTCTATGGTACTATAGCCTTTTCGGAAACCGGCTTGTTCCGGAGGCTGGAATTCATCAAACCTGCGACTGAGACGATTCGTTATGACCTTCGAAAACAGCTTATAAACATGGCTCAAAAGCGAGATGGGTCTGTAATTTTTAAGTAAAGTGTTGTCACCTTTCTTGAAGAACAGCACCACCACGCTTTTGTTCCATGCTTCTGGCGTTGAACCTTCGACTAAGACGGTATTAAAGAGCTTCTGAAGGACTTTAAGTACCGGTGTTCCACCCGCTTTCAGAAGCTCAGATGTGATACCGTCGTCACCAGGCGCCTTGTTGTTCTTAAGCTGTTTCAAGGCCATTCTAATCTCGTACAGGCTGATGTCCGGGATATCTTCGGTATAATGTCGGGTCAGCTTGGCTCTTGGGTCTTTGGCCGAGCTACTAACAGGTTTAGCGACCGAGGTGTATAGCTGTCCGTAGAAACTCTCTACCTCTCCTAATACTTCTGCTTTGGTCGACGCTACACTGCCGTCTTCTCTCTTCAGCTTCGTCAACTGGCTTTGCCCAATAGACATGTCTCTTGGAAACACTTTGGAGCCTTTTTTCCGCTCTATCGTCTCTTTAATACGGTTTGTATTAAAGATTTATTTATTTATTTATTTATTATCAAAAAACACTTATAACACCATTACAGATAAACTAAAGCGATGCTATAACAACTTAAATAATAGATTTATATTATTTATATTATTTATATTATTTTTAATAATTAGATCCGGATGTCGTGTCGCAAGGACTTCCATATTCGTCTATTGAGCAGCCTATATATGCTTCAGCATCATCCGAAGACTGCAGTTTCAATGAGCGTCGTTCAGCCATGAGGTTGAGGGTATCGTTGGAGAGTTTCTGGGGCCTATCTGTACGGTGGGGTTTAAAGTACTTGGAACCCACTGTATGGACAGTTTCTACTAACCTGTTATTGATCTCGTCCACTGAAGCGATGTTCATCAATCAAGGCAATCGAAGCGATTGGATAGCTCAAGTTGAAAGCTCTCGGGGTCTTGAATACGGGCACGAGTGGGTCGGAGCGTAGACTTCATCAGACGAGACCTCTCCAGTTTGACATTAATATTCACCGTGCCTCTTACCATTCGGTGATCACTACCGGTTTTAACCCTGTTGATCACGGAGACATCAGTGAATATTTGCCTTTTGGTGGTCATAATGAAGTCAATCTCATTTCTCGTGGAACCATCGGGACTCAGCCAGGTCCATTCCCTATGAGGTGGCTTCTGAAAGAAAGAGTTCATCATAAAGAGTCCCTCTTTCTCCAGGAAGTCGGCCAACCTCTGTCCCCAACGGTTCCGTTGTCCATATCCAAATTGCCCCACTTTCAACTCATCCTCGCTTCTCTTACCCAACTTCGCGTTGAAGTCCCCCATAACAACTAGAAAGTGCGTTTCAGAGGTATGTATGGCCCGACTAATGTCCTCATACATATCCTCCACCTCATCATCCGGGTGCGACTTCGTCGGTGCGTATACCTGAATGACCTTCAGCGAATATCGTTTGGATACTCTGAGTATTAGGTATACGACCCTATTGGAAACGCTATCGATCTTAACTATGTTGTTAGTAAGGGACTTGTGGACGAGAAAACCGATACCACCTTGGGACTGTTGGTCGCCCTCCCGGTAGTAGAGTAGGTTACCTGATTTTAGGGTTATCGTGTCCTCACCCGCTCTACGGACTTCAGATAACCCCACAATGTCCCAGTGTAACTTACTCATTTCTTCTTCCAGCTCATATATCTTCTCGTCTGTCCTCATCGTGCGTATGTTGTGTGTCACCAGGGCCAGTCGTCGTCGTTGGGGGTGGTAGCCGGGCGTCTGCCGGGGATTCTTAGCACCCCCTGCCCCGCCGTTACCGTGGCCGCTACCGTAGCCAGGAATAGCGGGGCTGCCGGGGACTGGGGGCCTGGTTCCTAATGTGTCTGTCATTTGGAGGGATTTTGTCAATACTCGCCACGCTTGGCAGGCGGGTTGGCGAGCGCAGTTTTGAGGTTTTAATACTGGGAAGGTGCTGCTGCCCACCTTCCGATTGTTATCCCTTAGCAGATTTTTACGCACCCACGGGTAGAGTTGGGGGGTACTATTCTAAGCCGGTACCCCACGGCAAGTTAGGAGTTAGGAATCCATTATCTACACCATAATATTATAAAGAGGAAAGGTTTGTTTGTGTGAATTGAACAGGCTCAGAAACTACTGAACTGATTAGAAAAATTCTTTAACCATTAGAATCCTACATTTTCCCTGAACATAGGCTATATAATATTTTCATAAACCGTATGAAAATTCGATAATGTTACCCAAGGTCGGAAAACAGTTCCAAATAACATCCATAGATCGCAAACGCTGCGAAAAATATTGACAATAGAGCAAAGTGCAGTTTTATAGAAAACATCAATATCTACAACAAAATCAATGATACCATATCTCTAACTATTACAGATGTCACAATAACTACTTTTTCATTTTAAAATATGTAATAGTAACGCCAAAAAATCCTCATATCGCGTACGCTACAGAAACTATAGACAATAGAGCAAAGTGGTGTATTATAGTTTTATAGAAAACATCAATTTCATAAAAAAAGGTGTAATATCATATATCTAACTATTCCAGTTATGTCAGAACAACTAGGTAGGTACTGTACTGTATTAAAAATGCAATATTAACGCCGGTACAAACTAGGCCACATTATTTGTACCTTAGTGTTGATCCTTATCTACTCTAATAATAAAGAGAAAAGATTTGATAGTTTGTTTGTAACGGATAAACTACATAACCGGGTCAAAAACATCTTTCACAAGTAGAATGTTATGCCTGATTAAACATCGCTATATTTGATTCATCATCATCATCATCATCCATCACCGCGAGGTTATAACCGCGGAGCACAGCAACTAGTTATAATATATAATATGTATATATATGACGATTATGGCATAATCCTTTTCGCATGACTAGAATTACAGTAGCAGTACCATTAAGCTTGCGTGCTTTGCGTGGAAGAGCATTGTTCTTGTCACCTCAAAACAATACGTCATATCAAATCTATCTCTGGCTGTTTTATGGTTATAAAATATACTTTACAATCACTCGTGAGCGTCTGTGAAAGCTTTCTTAGTCGTTTATAGCGGTTCAACTAAATTTAAAAAAACCTGTAGGTATATATCTTCGGTCACTACTGATAACCTGTAGGTACATCTTCGGTCACTAATATGTGGTCGGCACTGTCATTTATCGGTTGTTGTTTTCGTGTAATTTATACGTAGGGATTCACTGACTAGTAGAAAGTTTAGTACTAGATAAAAGGTAAGTAATACATTGTGTAGAGTAACAGTCGGTGCAGCAATCTACTGGCCTACTAGCTACTTGCTAGCTTGACTAGCCTTGCCCCTATCCATCTGGTGGATAATGAAACATACTCCACTCCCTGGCCAGTGGAAGGCCTGTTCCAGAAGTGACAACATAAGTGGCCGATTACGCTATGGCCCGTCATAGTCCAGTCGAATTTATATAAAGTATGTACATAGTTCTGAATGTTGTAGATTCTTTTGGAAAGGTTAGGAAACACAGAAGTATCGCCCCGGTTTGCACCGTTTCTAGCAACTACGGAACCATGTTCATTCAAACTGTCAATTTGCACCATTTCACCGTCAAGCCGCAATAAATAATATTATTCATATTTTTACAGAAATATCTAGTACTTATATTAGAATAATACTTAATTACAGAGTAAATTTTTATAACTTCCATAAAATGTTCCTAACCAAAGTATTACTCTGTCCCGCCATTAATGGACAAATGTGTCTAATGTTATTATTATTAAATTTCAATTTATAATCCTTTTAAATAAATGCTTTATTATTAAGCCCTGAGATTTTTATTGTCTCGCAGTTGGTATGAAAAGTAGAGTATTCACCTCGAGGATGAAGCCTGTCTTCGTCTTGGGCGACTTGAAGCCCTTGCTTTACTCAGGATTCTACAGAAGTACTATACTATATAAATTATAATGCGTTAAGACGCATTATAATCTACCTTAGATTATAATGTGTTAAGTATGGTAAAACCGGCAAACACTCATGTTTATCATCTAGTCGTTATCCTCCGACCAAATACGATTTAACTATGAGTTCTCACGGAAGTTTTTATGACAATACGTTTAGTATGGTATAAAAATATAGTGATCACTACTCTTTCCTGAAAGAAGTTATGCAACTTAAAAGTTTTTACTCGATTAAACCCCGTTCCAGATGTTAAGTTTCATAGGGACCGAGTTAGAAATGATGCTTAAAGCATATTAAACTATAATAAACAACAAACCCACTATCGCAAATTACGTCTACTCTTTTGCAAAATAACGCCTAATTTGACTGGACTAGGCCATAATTGTATATCTGTGATAATCGTGTTAACGTCATTCTTATAATGTGTATATATTATGTTGATCAAAGGGAAGCAAGATATGTTTATCTCTTGCTACATCTGAAGAAGATGTTTCCAGTTAAACACTGAACTAATTGCATTCATTATTTCACTTAATGTAACTATATGTATATTTCATGGACGACATATAGTTGTAAAGTCATGTTTCGTTATTGTATGGACTTGATGAATAGCTAGTTATGTAAACTATTATATTATTTTCCTTCACGACAATTCTATTATCTGTGAATTTTACTTTTAACTGTGGTTTTGATTACATAATGTCTACCTTCCTTCACTATTCAACGCTTTTTTTTATACTTAAACTTACTAACTTAGTATTACAAATATTAGGGATATTGTTTAAAGTAGGTATTCAAATTTCGATCAATAACTAAAACTTTTAATATTACAAAAACTTAAATATTATTGTCATAAATTCGTACGATAACTAAATTAAAATATCGTTCTAATCTGTATTTTATTTGGAAACTGACAAAGATTTTATAACGACTTTAAAACACACGAAAATAAACACGATGAATCATAAAATATAGTGAACGTTGTGCAAGATGGACAAAAATCTGAAAACACATCAAAAGGTAGACAGACTAAATAATCTAGAAAATAATGTAATGATAGATTCATACTATAAGCTACAAAAGACGACAAGTAGGTAAATATAATTTTTGACAGCATTAAATATTCGAGTAAATATACGGTTGGTTTATGTACTGTAGTATCGTTCTGTATTGTATCACAGACAGAGAGAGATATATCTATCTCTTTCTTTATGTCTGTTTATCTCATTCTTACAATATAACATGTATGTACACTTACACTGTCCAAGAAAAATGTCATTCGGAACTCCTACTCGCAACAAATCACGCACTAGTTTACATCTTGTGTCGTATCTTTTACAATGGACAAGTAAAATAATATTGAAAAACAATAAAACCACAACACGTGCTTTCCACATCGTAATCATAAGCGCTATGTCAACAAACATGCGCACGAGTTGAATCCTGGTCTTCTTGCAATTTAAATTGTGTCTTATGTTGTAATAACTAGAGTTCATTCTGTTTTTCTCTTATATAGAAAATGTAGATTACTAGTGATAATGTGTTGTTAATGATATTTGATTCGTATTTCAAGGCCCTATGAGTGTATTTTCTTTGATTGTAGGTTTCCAATTGTTCTTTGAGCGTGAACAGAGTTTAAATGTCAATGTCAGTCTGCAGTTGTACATACAGGTAGTCATATGTTTTTTATTTACAAGCCGAAGATTTTCTATAGTAACTATGACTTAAACTAGTGATCATCGTAAATGGTTTTTCACATTTTTTGTTTATGTCTTTCGGTTGATGCTGATATTATTGATGTTATATATTAAATATGTTAAAAACCAAATAACCTATATGTTATTTATATTAAGTAGTAATTGGATCGTTTTGTGCTTTGCTTATTCTGTATAGGTACTTTGTATTTGCATTTTTTGCGGGTGGTGCACGTCGCACTGCATCTCTGCCAAAAGCATTTTCCCAGCAGATGTGTCACTAAATATTTCTTTAAATATTGTTGAACTGGCCTTCCGTAAAGTAACACCTGAATCAATAAATTATTGACCACATCATCACTTATAATGAAGTGTGATATACTCTTTGATAAAGAATACAAATATATTTCCGAGATAATCTCCTTGTACGATAAAACTTGTGTATTTGGTTTGTCATGCCTCTCTTTTTTCGGACAGAGAATTTGACACTAGACGATTCTCTCCTGTAACTTGACGACGGTCACAAATTGGCTTCATTTTCAAAAGTGTTAACTATTAACTTTTTAATTATAATAGTAAATTATGCACCGATTGAGTAAAGCAGTGTCTTACTAGACACCTATCTAGTTTGTGGCGAATGGCGTTTTTGTATTTACCAATTTGAGTAAAATAATTATTGGTGAAATACACTTCTTTCGAACAGCTGGGCTGACTAATCATAAATCATAATCATAATCAGCCCATTTTGTTCCCACTGTTGAGACTCGAGTCTTCCTCTCAGAGATTATTTAATTAATTAATTAATTATTAATAATATAATAATAATATATAATAATAATATAAATTAATAATATTAATAATTTAACTGATACTCACTCGATCCTCTATTGTGGGGCAATCGCGGCATGTCGCGTTGCTCGTGTTAAGTTCCCGGACACTGACCGAGCACCGCGAAATGCTTCGGGTGTACCCGAGTGGCAAACGCGGATCGAGAGACGTATCAGCACGTACAGGACTCTAATTGCAAAGCTAATCTGCTTCAGCAGGGGCAACAAACGCCCTCCAGTCATACGCTTCGTGAACCAAGCTTTTGCTGGGACTGGCATCAGATCCCAGGAGTATATGACTTGTGTCACGGAGCGTATAGTCTTTTTGAAACAAAATCTATGCGTGGGCATTCGCGGTTACAGAGAACGTGTGAATAGATACCAACAAAATCGCCTTTTCCAAAGTGATCAAAGAAAGGTATATAGAAAATGGGAAGCAACTGACCAACGAGTGAATGATGGATGGCTACCGGATGCCGACACCATGACAAACTTTTGGCGTGGCATCTGGTCGCTGCGCATTGAACACACGGAGGGCGATTGGATGAATATTGTCGAGAACTCATGTGAATCCATCGAACCCATGGAGGCTGTGAACATCAGCCCCATAGACGTTAGTTGTGCTATTCGTAAGACCCCGAACTGGAAAAGCTCTGGACCAGACGGATTGCACAATTTTTGGCTCAAATGGATTCGATGCTCACACGAGTGCTTGGCAATACATTTCCAAGAAGCCATTGAACGTTGTTCCCTTCCCAATTGCTTGACAACTGGTGTCACCTTCCTGCTCTATAAGTCCGGTAGTACCACTGAAGCGAAGAATTACAGACCCATCACGTGCTTGCCTACGCTATACAAGCTCCTTACATCTATTCTGCGAACAAAAAATTATTCGCACATTGTTGTGAATAACATTTTGGCTCCTGCTCAGAATGGATGTCGGGTTGGGTCCCGTGGTACTAAAGAGCTCCTTCTCACAGACATGACCATTTGTCAACAAGTCCGGCGAAACAGGGGGGTTCTATCCACTGCCTGGATTGACTATAAGAAGGCTTATGATTCAGTGCCTCATTCGTGGCTAGAGAGGATATTAGAGTTATATAAAATCAATATAACTCTGAGATCATTCTTAAGCACATGCATGAGACATTGGACCACAGTTCTTCGTCAACCAGGAGATCGTGAGAGCGTCTCTGGGTCACAGGACTTCATAAGGATCGAACGATGTATATTCCAGGGTGACAGTCTCAGTCCTTTGTGATTTTGTCTAGCGTTGAATCCTCTCAGCACTTTGTTGATGGATTCAAAACTAGGCTACCGACTTTGAAGAGAGGGTGAGATAATTTCTCATCTATTGTATACATATATTATTATTATTATATACAATAGATGAGAAATTATCTCACTCTATATGGACGATCTCAAGCTGTTTGCAACGAATCGCCAAGACTTAATGGATCTTCTGAAAATTACTGAATCTTTCAGTGATTCTATCAGGATGGAGTTTGGTGTAGATAAGTGTGCGGTCATGCATGTACAACGGGGAAAGTTTGTGAATTCTTCAAACTTACAACTTTCCGAGACAATTACTCTCACATGTCTTTCTGAAGTTGAAACCTATGAGTTTCTTGGTATGTCACAGTCATTGGGTATCATGGATAGGGACATTAAGCAGACAGTGAAGGAGCGTTTCTTCTACTGCTTAACAAAAGTTCCTAACAGTCTTTTGTCGGGCGGCAAAAAGACGCGCGCCTTCAATGGTTGGGTGATGCCCCTACTCATATACTCCTTTGGCATACTAAGATGGACTCAGACTGAACTTGCTTACAACACATCGCATGCTACATCCACGTTCGTCTGTTATGAGGCTATACATCCCACGGAAGTGAGGGGTCGTGGCTTCCTAAATGCCAAGAACCTCCACAACTGTGAGGTGTCCAGTCTCCGAGAGTATTTCCGTAACACCGAGTGTGTGATACATCGCGATGTCATAGCAGTTGATAGGAGCCTCACACCTCTCTCCTTGGCCAACGAGAACTGGCGTAAACCAGTGGTGCTAAGCATCGAAGACCGTAGAGACGTATGGAAGGGCAAAGAGCTACACGGACGGTTCTACAAGGCCCTAACAAGTGTTACGGAACCGCTCGCGTCAGTGAACTGGCTGCGTTTCGGTGATATCTTTGGTGAAACTGAGGGTTTTGTTTGTGCTTTTGCTGACGAAGTTATCAAGACGAATAACTACCGGAAATATATTCTGAAAGACGGTACGGTCGACATTTGTCGAGCATGCCGCCGTCCCGGAGAGTCACTCAGACATATTATTTCCGGTTGTTCCCATCTTGGTAATGGAGAGTACTTGCACAGACATAACCAAGTAGCCAGGATTATTCACCAGCAACTTGCCCTTCAATATGACCTTATTGAGTCTGAGGTGCCGTACTATAAGTACGCACCTACGCCTGTTCTTGAAAACGGTCGTGCTACGCTCTATTGGGATCGATCTATAATCACGGACAGGACTATTGTTGCCAATAAGCCTGACATCTTGGTGATCGATCGATCTCAGCGCCGGGTAATGCTTGTTGACGTCACCATTCCTCATGATGAGAACCTCGTGAAGGCTGAGAAGGACAAGCTTAGCAAGTACCTTGACTTGGCTCATGAGGTGACCGCCATGTGGGATGTTGATTCGACAATAATTGTCCCGATAGTAGTTTCAGCAAACGGCCTTATAGCAAAAAGCCTCGACCAACATCTTAAGAGGCTTTCGCTAGACGGTTGGATCAAGGGACAGATACAGAAGGCAGTACTTCTTGACACGGCACGTATTGTCAGGAGGTTCCTCAGTCTGCAGCCCTAACCACTGGTAGTTTGGGTCATGCCCCGCTGCCGATGGCAATTTAGAATTAGGTTTTTTACAATGTTTTTTATTAATTAATTTTTATTGTATATAGAAATATTGTAAAAAATGTAATTTTAAGAAAGGGAAATAAATAATGTGAATAATAATATAATACCGCAGGGGCGGCTTTGGGGCGAGCCGTCGGTGAGTGGCGACACCGCGGACCCTGATTCTCCCTGGGACTAAATTAGACCCCTGACCCCAGGCTTGCCTTAATTGGCCATCTGGGGTGGAGACGCAAGAGCAAGTAACAAAAAGCTCCAAGGGTGGAAGTGTTAAGGACATAACGCCGGTAGTAGCACTCTAGTGAAACCGCAGCACACCTCTCGACACCCTTCAGCCATCCTTTGGCACCGTTGATGGTGGCTCTTATGATAGAATGTTTTAGCCCCCGTGCTAAAACGGGGGCCCGTTTAGTGGGTGGCAAGTCACCACCTGCCCAAATATTTTAAGATGAGACTGAAATTGGCAGGTGCCGTAGTCTCGTCCATAGCCCACTATATCCCTATACCACTAATAAGTACATATCAATAGCCATGTCATTTTACCCATTTTTGTAATAGATATACCATGTAACCATCCATCCAAAATGTTTCTGTTTTTATAATACATTGTATTTTTATACCAAACGGGCCTCTAAGTGTTGACTTCAGCCTCACTTATGCCTTTGTAAAGGACCGGATGAAATCCGTGAATTTTTTGAATATAATAAACCATATAATCATAACATATAATATGTCAAATAAAAGGAATAACAATTATGTTTCAGGCAATAGTAGAATTACATAACATAAAAATACCAGCGGCCCATATACAAAACATATACCTTACAGACTAACTTATAAACATAAATTATAGGGTTTCTTAACTAGCGTACAGTTAGTTCAGGATTTATTATATTCGGTCTAGGCTCCCTGTACCGTCGAAAAACGATCCCTTCAGACCAGAAGTTCAGTGCCAGGAACGTCAATAATGGCTATCGTTGATTTTATTTTTCGTAGAATTATGTTTTTTCGACTTTTGACATGTAGTTGTGGTGGAATATGCGTCGTTATGTGTTCGTAAAGGTGCACGACCGTAGAAAACAGAATTATGAAACGTTGTTTGTGAGATTTCCTCGTTATCCCCTTGTAATAGATCCACCTCGTTACTAGAACGTGGCTTAGACAGGACAGTGACTTAACGCGGACTTATTTATGTGACTGTGACTTCACTCTGACTATTTAATGAAAATCTTACTTGATGCAACTTTATCGACTATGTTATTTAACTTGAGGAAGGGCAAAAGTACAAACGTACGAGTCCGCTTACAAAGTAAAAACAGGTCATTTAAAAAAAAAGGTTTTACTTTGACTTAGTTTTCGCTTAAATATTTTAAAAGTTATCTTATTTTAAAACCAAACTGCTTATATAAATAAAATTTATTAAAGTAAATTTGCATAGTACACTGTAGCAGGTAATAAAACACCGCTATCCACCGAAGGGTTCAAATCTCGAGAAGACAGTAAGATAACAAGATTCCAATCCATTGAATGATTAGGTTCTTTATCTTTCTATCCTAAACATACTTCAAACTGATTAAACTGATTGTTTCTCTTTGCCCTACAACTTTTGATTGTTTGCATTCCTTTGTACTTCTTTCAAATTGATGGTCAATTAAGATTTATAAGTTCTATGTTGGTAATGTTGCTAGTAGCCAACCTGATAGAAAAACATCACCAAATGCGTGTCGAACTCCGCACTCGGGTTCCTTACCACCACACAAGATTTCATTTGACGCAACTGATAATTAAGGGCTCCGTTAGCTCAGTTCGTAGCGACTCTGCTTCGAAGCGAGGGGTTAAAGGTTCTATCCCTTACGGGGCAAATATAGGTGTGATAAGCAGAACTGAATTGAAACGTGGTTTCTCACCATAGGCCTCATAAGGAAGCTGAAACTCGCGCAACGAGCTATGGAGAGGGCTATCGAATCAGAAATGAGGAGGTCTGTAGAAGAACGAAAGTCACCGACATAGCCCAGAAGATTAGCCAGTTAAAGTGGCAGTGGACAGGGCACATAGCACGCAGAACAGATGGCCGTTGGAAGGTTCTGGAGTGGAGACCACGGACCGGCAAGCGCAGCGTAGGTCGTCCACCGACACGATGGACAGACGACTTGATAAAGGTCGCAGGACGACGTTGGTTGCAGGCCGCTTCCAACCGGTCCTTTTGGAAAACCATGGAGGAGACCTATGTTCAGCAGTGGACGTCCTATGGCTGAGATGGTGATGATGATGAAGCAGACCTGTTTGCTGCTGACGCAACTAGTCATTAAATAAAACATATTAATTCGATGGGTATTAGTTAAAACTTGCACGTATCAATAACAAAAGTTTTACGATAATGACGTCATAACAGCGGTCGTTCGATGCAACATTTACACTGTAGAGGGAGCCGTTTGGCATCGAAGGCGAGGAAAGAATGCGAAATTCGGTAGAAGGCACTAACAAAGTTGGTTAGGGTTGGCAAGCGTTATAAAATAATTTAAAATAATTTATAATTTAAGCCTGTATGATCTAGCGTGGTATTTTTAGATGCACGTTATATTACATCTTTAGCAAGATTGGCAGTGTTTCTGGACGCCCACCTATACAAAACTAGGGATATAACTGATGCGCTGTCGATTCTTTAAGCCTGAAAAACCTTTCATGTTACCAAATTCAACATATTTTTTATTAATTTAAAATACCCAATCAACAATTTTTAACAAGTATTTTTGCTATCATAATATATACTCTAGGAATTTCTTATATGAAAATATAAGTACGCTTTGTTATAAAGGTGACAGGATTACATTAAAATAATTGTGAGTAAAAGCATAAATAATTTTTAGAATCAAACAATAGAAACGCTTTGTAGAGTTTTAATTAAATTATTTCGGTACCAAGTGATAACCCTAAGTCGATCAGCTTGCAAGCCATAGATATAACTTTTAAGCCGAAGCCAGTCGATGGGTCGAAACAGGGTTGCTTTCAGTTGATCTGCCTCGCTTACCGCTTGATTTATTGTGTTAGTACTTGCTTTACTGTTGAAGAACTTTGATTTAAATAGTAGTCATACTACTGAATGGAAAGGCAAGATGCAAGAAATTTAATAAAAATAAATTCGTCAAGTCTTCACGTCGTCCATACCACAGTGCCAAAATACGAAAGTTTTTAATCAGTGTGTCCTACCCGTCATGACCTGAAACCTGAATGAGCTGAAACTTGGACACTCACTGTGGGACTAGTACAGAAATTTAAGGTCGCTCAGCGAGCTATGGAGAGCTATGCTCGGGGTTTCTCTGAAGGATAAGATTTTTAATGAAGTTATCGGACAGAGAACCAAAGTAGTCGACATAGCTCAAAGAATAAGCAAGCTGAAGTGGCAATGGGCTGGCCACATTGCACAAAGAACCGATAACCGCTGGAGTAGACGAGTTCTTGAGTGGAGACCACGAAACGAAGTGTAGGATGCCCTGCGGCCAGGTGGAGAGACGACCTGCAGAAGGCGGCTGGCATAACTGGTTTCAGAGAGCTGAAGACCGAGCTCTGTGGGGACTTTAGGAGAGACATATGTCCAGCAGCGGACGAATGCGGGCTGATGATGATGAATATAAAATCAATGTTTTTTGTTCTGTTTCTTTCTACTTTCAAAACTTAACAGATTTATATCATTTCTTATTTGAAATACCACTTCTAAAATAGAAATAGAATTTTAAAAATTACAAAATAGAAATACTAATTTATAATTAACCCTATACATTCAGACTGCGATTCATACTGAAGTACGGGTCCTCGTGGAAGAGATTATATATGCCATAATCCACCACGTGGACCCAGTACGACTCGACTTTGTTTATGAATGAGGTATGAGATTCAAAACCAATATCTTTTGATGAAGGATGTAGTACAATCTATCGCAAAACACCAGTTTAAAGCTATGGGTAACACGTCTACTGTCAAAGGCAGTCGAGATGCTTACCATTACGCGTATGACTTGCCGACTCGTCAATTCATGACGTAAAAAATAAATTCAAATTAACGTGCATAGTACAGTCTCGGAACATATTTATTTATAACTAGCTGAGCTCCGCGGTTTCACCCGCGTGGTCATGGATGATGATGAGCATAAATCAAATATAGTGTATGTTGCTCAGGCATAATGTAGCTTTATCGGTTTTTTACTGCTGGATGACACGGGCAAGCTATTAGAGAGGGTGGTAGCGTCACGTGTCATCCGGCACCTGGAGGGCACAGGGCCTGGGCTGTCAGAGGCCCAGTTCGGGTTCAGAGTGGGGCGGTCTACAATAGACGCCCTGCTCTGGCTAAAAGGGTGGACGCAGAATGCGGTCAGCGCGGGGGAAAAGGCGTTGGCTGTCTCGCTAGACATAGCCAACGCCTTCAACAGCCTCCCGCATGGAGCAATACAAGAGGTGCTCCGCTATCACGGAGTGCCCTTGTATCTGCGGAGGCTGTTGGCCGACTACCTCCAGGACCGGGAAGTCCTGGTAGAAGGTCGCGATGGTTTGCGGCGCCATTGTGTCTCCTGCGGGGTTCCACAGGGGTCAGTGCTGGGACCACTCCTGTGGAACGTAGGCTACGACTGGGTGCTTCGTGGCACGCTACCTGCAACCATGCGGGTCGCGTGCTACGCGGATGATACTTTAGTCGTAGTCAGGGGGAGGGATCTAAGGGAAGCGGTGCGGTTGGCCACTGAGGGTACAACCCACAAGGGTTGTACCGTAATTGACCGTATTCGCAACCTGGGACTGGAGGTTGCCCTCTTCAAAACCGAGGCCCTATTGTTCCACGGGCCTCGAGGAGGACCAAGGAACGCAGGTTATTTTGGATGGGGTCGCGGTCCCGGTCGGAGCCCAGATGAAATACCTGGGCCTCAACCTGGATGGACGGTGGACTTTTGGGAGCCACTTTTCCCGACTTTTTAGACAAATCGCCAGACGGGAGGCGACCTCAGCCTGCCACGAGTGTGGGGCGCCGGAAGATACAGCGCAACACACGCTGGAAGTGTGTGCTGCATGGGGCCCGCAGCGGCACACGCTTTCAGCGGAAATAGGCGGAGATCTCTCCCTGCCGAGCGTGGTAATCTCCATGCTCGGCAGCGAAAGATCGTGGCAGGCGGTGGCCACCTTCTGCGGTGATGGCGCAGAAGGAGGCTGCGGCGCGGATCAGGGAGAACGATGCCCGAGCTGATCCACTCCGGCGCAGACGACCGGGAGAACGGAGGAGACGGTTCGCACGTCTCCTCCCTCCCCCGTAGTGGGGTCACTGGCGAAGAGTCGGGGGACTCTTCGTCGGCTTGCACGGCTCTACACGTCTAGGGGGTGACCTTGGTGAGCAAGGTCATCCCATCACAGGCGCTGAGGCCCGGTTAAGATCAATCCGGGCCTACCGCTGGGGCAAGATGGTGATTGCCAGCGCGACCCTGTCTCGCCCCACCTTGGCGGAGGACTGCTCACGGGGGGGTTTGAGTGGGTCTGAGCCCCACACGCCCCCTTCCGTCACCCCCGTGGCGGAAGGGAAGTGCACAGTTCCCCACTGAAAAAAAAAAAAAAGCTTTATCGGTTTGAATTGGTTAAATAGTTTTATGTGTATCCATTACGAACAAACAAACAAATAATATATATCTCCCCTTTATTATTTAGTGTAGATAAGGATTGACGTGGCCTTAATTAGCACTTATTGTGACAAAATGTAATAGTTAGACGTCACTGTAATGTGGACTTCTTTGTAGATATTGCCGACTTCTATAAAACTGTAGTACCTACACTTACTTTGCTTTATTGTCAATAGCATAGACACAGTATCAATATAGAGCAACAGTATGGAAACTACCTATAAACGTTCGAAACGGCTCACACACACAAACACGCGCATCGACGAGAGCCCTAAGCGGTTGTCGCGGTGCTGTCAGTAGTGAGGCCGCGTCAAGACGAGTGGTCACGTATACCTTTATTTCCGCTTAACTAGGCTTAGTTTCCATACTGTTGTATCTTTATATTATGGCATAGACTAATATTATATGAACAATAGTTTACGCAGCTTACGCGATATTTGACTTTTTTGGTATTTTTTACACACCTTGGGTTACATTATCGAAGTTTCCATACGGATCCCTGACTTTTATGAAAATATTATATAGCCTATGTTCAGAGAAAATATAGGATTCTAATGGTGAAAGAGTTTTTCTAATCGGTCCAGTAGTTTCGGAGCCTATTCAATTGAAACAAACAAAATCTTTCCTCTTTATAATATGATGGTGTAGATACTGGATGACCACTCGTTAGAGGACCACTTCTTCATTAGTCTTATTGTAGGTGTGCCTAGTTCTGGTTTCGACCACTTCGTTATAAGTCCAGCCGTGCAATTGTCTAATGATTCGTTGACGAGGTACTTTATGAGATATCGCCCTTGTAAATAAAGTTGTTTTTTCAACGTTTCTTCTCGTCTCGTCTTTTGTTTCAAGGATGTTGTCAAAGGTGTAACCATGTTTGCTCTTAGAGAATCGCACGGCATTTCTTTGGAGGACTACTTCTGATTATAAACCACTTCTTTATTTGACTACTTCAATACTCTTTTCCAACCACCAAGGTGTTGACAGTGTTCAACCTAAACTTAAAGCATTTGTTTGTCGAAAAGCCCGTCTTTTGAAAACAAAAAACTTGCAAGATTATTTGAGACCCTAACCTTATTCTGCATTCTCCTCACAGCTTGTAAAACTTTTCGTTTGATATTCCGTTACATATTCAGGGAAAATTGTTTTACGCTGTAAAGTATCCGCCAGGTTGAAAAATTTTACGTCAAGTTTGAGAGTGATGCAGGGTCTTCTTTGAGGGGTGAAGAAAATAGGAGTCATGAGTTTATCAAAGGGTGTAGGCTATAATAATATTATACAGTGTGAATTTGAATTCATTGACATTATTTTAAATTAAGACACTATTAATGATCCTAATTGCATTAGTGCTAATAATAAGGAAATTTAACATATTACTAATGCAAGTATGGAAAACGCAATAAATAAACGAAGTATCAAGATCAAGCAGTTGCACATCGCGGTCTCTCTTGCACATCTCTCTCTAGTACTAGCATGCTGCTTAAGCGATGTGCTTGACCGTGACCTCTGTGACCCCGCCCGAGAGAGGTCACTAATCATTTTATAATAGATTTAATTAAGACGTCCCCGCAAGACGGTTAGTCAAATAGAGAGTTAAAATTCGATGCTCGGACCAGAACTCGGTGGCCTAGTTGGTCAATGGCGTCTGACACGGAGAGTCAGAAGACGCGGGTTCTAATACCGTCCGAGGATGGAATTTTTCTCTCTATAAATTTCAAGATTTAATTAATTTCCAACTTTCTCTCCATGCTTGGTCGGGTATAATATTTTTGATTTCCGTAATATGCAATTATTATCATTAATAGTGTCTTAATTTAAAAGTATGACCATGAGTTCAAATTCACTCGGGAGGTATATACCTACTCGTAATATATAAATACTAGCCTACACCAAAATTTGTATAAAGCCGTTTTAATCAATATCAAAGCAGCATTAACACCTCGATTACTTATTAAAAAAGAAATGAAAATATCTTAAGCAAGTAAACAAACTAAACCGGACAAAAACTACGCCGGTACACCTTTGCATTAAAAAGACTGAGACAAACAATATCTGTTGATGCTGCCTTGGCTGCCTATCATGGCTATGTATCGTCGGTACTTAGTTATGGCCTTATAATCTGGGGAAACTCGGTAGAGTTAGATAAGGTTTTCAAGGTACAGAAACGTCGTGTCCGGGTAATAAATAAAGCTTAACTTACGGGTAATAATAAATGAACTATTTTAAAAAAACAATATTCTTCCTCTTCCATCCATGTATGTAAGAGGCTTATGTATTTTTGTTAAGGCAAATCCTAATTATTTTCAGAGAAGAACGGATGTTCTTCCTCGACAACATCGACCGAAGTATCAAAACCTATTATATCGCCTTCTGTGTCAAGAAGTTATATATAAAAACAATGTTTATATAATGGCCATTACTGTTTACAACAAATTGCCTGTTATTAAAATTATTTAAAACGCATAAAACCCGCTAATTTAATTTTGACTTTTGTCAATAGTATTAGTGTGACACTCGCGCTATCAAGACGAATCCAATGACGTATCATTTATTAAAATTGGTTAAGCCGTAAGGTAGTTACGAGAGGAGATTACTACATACAAGGCTGCTCATAACCCTCGTTTTGTAATTTATTGATTCAGGCGTTACTTTGCGGAAATTCATTATCAAAAACCTTTATTATACTTATATTATACTTATATTTATTTTACTAACTATTATTCTAATTATTATTATTATTATTATTAGTATTCTTCCTATTAAGCAGTTTGTGCGGAAGGGTGGTGCACACCCCCAAATAAGCCAAAATCATTGTTTTTTTTTCAGCGGAAGTGCCACTAAATATTTTTTAATGTCGTTTTTTCCTCGTTTTGTACTTCGCCGCATAGGGAAATTATCTAACTGTCTACTGCCTGCAGCTCTGGCCGCGTGTCTAAATGAATACAAAACCTGGTAAAATACTATTTCCCTAGTTGTTTTATCATATTTTATACTTCGACCAATATAAAATGACATTAGTCGAAGATTATAATATAGTGAACGTACCGACTACTACTTCTACCGATTTTCACTACAATAAATCAAAACATACATTTAAAAAAAGTACCAAAAAAGGGACCGATTTCAATACCAAAAAGTTTTCGAAAGTTTTATCACAATATTGTGCGCATGGTACCGACTTCGACAAGTTATTTCAAACTTTTTGGTATTGAGTCCTTTTAATTTTTTTGCTAAGTAATTTTTTTCATCTTTTTAGTGACCAATGCTACTTACGGGATCGATTGTCATTCACCGTCAATGATGATATCAACAAGATAGGCGTAACACTTTTCAGTTTTTGAATTGTAACGCAATAACTGCTTGACTGAATTTGATGAAATTTAAATGAGACTACCTCGGAAGTATACTCTACCACACAAAAAACAAATTTTGAAAATCAGTCCACAAATGGGGAGAAATCGTAACGTGGTTGATAATGTTGTAATGCGATGCGACCACTGCTTGGAGGTTTCTACATATTATTATGTAGAGACATAAGATAGTATAATATACTGATAATTATCAGTTATCTGAAAGCAAGTAGTAAGGGGCTCTAAAACAAATCAAATACTGTACTAATGGGGTTCAAAAAGCTTTTTATTACTTTAGAAGTTCTTTTTTATTGTTTCGACATTTTTATGCATTTAGCACATGTCAACCCCATCATATTATTCATCTATCTATCTTTATTATAAAAATGTACCGCTATTTCTCCTGGTCACGCTATAACTTGAGAATAGATGGAACAATCTAGCTAATTCTTTTTTGTTGTGTTAATCATTGGCAGGAGAAGGTTCTTATGAAAGAAAAACCAATAAAGATGGGAGGTTATGGCGAGGCCGAAGCCCGAGCCTACTACGCGAACGAAGTAGTGGCGGGCAGTCGCTCGTATATATATAACAAGTACAATTTGAAAAATTTAATACTGACTTCCATTCTTTTCAGTTATTGGAGTGTAACTCAAAAACTACTGGTCCGAATTTGATCAAATTTAAATGGGACCACACGGAGTACCAGCTTTCAAAAAAAGAATTTTAAAAATCGGTCCAACCTATCGAAAGTTAAATCTAAAGTAGAAAATGCGCTTCGGCCGTCTACGTAACCGTGGTGCCGTAAAATAAACATAAAATTTGGTACACACATTAGGTACCTGACTTTAAAGTTTATAAAAAATATATTATTAGTCACTAACTATTTAAAAGTTGTAAACGAAATGGGGAAATTATTTTCAAGCAATGGCCCACGGGCATTTTCTCAGCTTTCAATTCCATTAATGTACGGTCAGTTTCTTCATCGACTTCCACGTATTTGCAAGCTTTTTTGGTACACCTTTTGAATATATTGACAGAGTTTAATAATTACTGATCAGTATTTCATTAATCATGAGTTTGCATATCGGTTTTGTATAAAGAAAAGTTATTCCGCCTTTGTACTCTACTCATACGTAACTCGTAGGTTTCGTATAGGGAAATAAAATACTTCGTACGAAACTGGTTTCGTACAAAGATAATTTTTCCTCATTCGTAACTGGTTATGGCACTACAGTTATGTAGACGGCCGAGGCGAGAAAATGAAACCCTATTTCTCCTGGTCACGCAATAACTTGAGACCAGCATTACCGATTTCGCTAATTCTTTTTTTTGTTGTGTTAAGTCAGGAGAAGTTTCTAATGAAAAAAAACAGAAAATATGGGAGTACCACTTCGCAAACTATGTCGCGGGCAGTCACTAGTTTACAATAGAACTAACGAAATAGGCAAATAAAGAAAAATATGTGAAATTCATCTTTAATATATACCTGCTCGTGGTACAAAATTCCCTAAAAGTAGAAAAACTAAGCAAAATGTGTTTTATATAGTGATCGTGATTGAGAAAATGTAAGAAATTATACGTATATGTGCGAGTATATATATATAGTGTTAAGTCTTATTATGTTTATATATATATAGACATAGAAATTCACCAGACAATTTCCATAATCAAGACCAACTTTAACGAAAAAATGATTGGAAACTATAAGCCTCCATCATCATCATCTTAGCCGTTGGACGTCCACTGCTGAACATAGGCCTCCCCCATTGGAGGGGTTTTGCTTTTCCAATACTCGCCACGCTTGGCAGGCGGGTTGGCGAGCGCAGTTTTGGGGTTTTTAACTGGGAAGGTGCTGCTGCCCACCTTCTAATTGTTATCCCTTAGCCGGCTTCTACGGCACCCACGGGTAGAGTTGGGGAGGTACTATTCTAAGCCGGCACCCCACGGCACATATAAGCCTACATGGCTTAAAAAAAGCTAGCTAGAAAAAGCTTTTGGAAAAATTTCTTGCATCATGACAATGCATAAAATCTTAATGTACAAGAATATCAGGTTTAAATTCATGTTATTGTATAAGTAGGAACTAAGAACATTTATTATTTCCAAAGTACCATTAAACGCGTCCCTTCAAAACTGACATCTATAAACATGAATAATTTTCAGCTGAAAAATCAACATAAAGTGCAGAAAGCGCCCAGTCACTGAAGTGCGCAATAATTTTCAGCGAAGTGAAAACGTGCTCGAAAATTTTCAGCCTTTTCAGCGTAGTGTATATTCAAGGGCAACTGGCTGAGAGTAAAAAAGATGGAGTTGTTTAATACTGTAAAGGTTGTTTTAATAAGCCCTTTTTATATTTACCGAAGCCATATTATAGAACATATTACAATTTGTCTGGTGTTACATGTTCAGCAAATAAGACATGATAAGCCGTGCGATTCTCTAATGATTCGTCGATGTGCGACATGCCTCCCGCGAAGTAAGTAAGTGTATAGGAGGTCCGCGCGTCCAAGTACTTTGCCTCCCGCAACTGTAGGTATAACTATAGGTTATAGGGGCAGTCCAGGCCAATCACGGCCAAGACGGCATTGGGGCTGTTCTGCACCTTGCGCACCAGAGACGCACCACGCTTACGCATCGTAGCGTGGAAGCAGTTAGTTCGCGCCTCCGCTAACATTCCTGCAGGCCTAGACGAAAGATGTTTCTGTGAAAGTTAACGCCAAACGACAACTTCAAAATGTATGGCGTTGACATTACCTGTGGAAAAGTCACGTGACGTCACGCTAAGTTCGTAGACACATTTTTGTCTGTAGCGTGTGCGGAAACACGCCTGTTTGATTGTCTAGGCCTGCTGATGCGCTTAAAAGCCTAAACACGAAGAGTATCTTCGCCTGCTACGATTCACATTAGGACTTATGCTCGCACCAGCAAAATGTGAAGTGAGCTTTGCCTACGGTAATTCCGGGTAATAACAATATGGGGCTGTTCAAAAGGCGAGTTAGCAGAGCGATTGAAGCGTATTTGTCTCCAGTATTACATATGTCAAAAGGCGACGGTGATTGCTTTCCATTAGGCGCCCATCTGCTTGTTTCCCACTTAAACTCAACACCTAGAACACGTAGAGCTATAGCTTCTCTAAGCGTTTTACCGGTTGTTTCATGGCGAATGTTCTGAAGAGCTTTTTAATCTTATTCCTTCCTCACCATTTCCTTGCAGCCATGACCCTGGCTCTTTCAAGCGCGGCGTGAAAATGCATCTCTCAGGTCATCATAGGGGTGGCGATTAGTGCAGCTTACGGCTGCACTAATGGTCATTGCTTCTTGATTCCATCTTCGCTTTCCATCAGGCGAGACAAGTCACTTTGATGGACCATTATAAAAAAAAATAAAGCATAAATAACTGAACTATTGTTATATCTTTCCTGCATTGGCTAATTCTGGAGCTGACGAGTGCAGTTTGCCGTATAACACTTTAGAAGGTTATTAAAGTTCTGCTCTTGTCTGATGACAAGCCCGTATACCCGTATTGCAGAATATAGTTATTAATGAATCTTGACTGGAAAGCAGATGTTTTTAATCTTGTAAATAGATCTGCACTCCTGCATTTTGTATAGAATACTGCCAATCTACACTTCAGTCAATCGTTTTAATATACAGGATACGCCATTAACATGGCATTTAGATGGGTCAATATGGGTTTAAACTATAATACATACAAAGATCTCTTCTTAGAAACCATGTTTACAGACAAGAAAAACTGCATTCACATATTTAAAAACATGTACTCCGTTCAGAAATCAAACTCGGTCTTATTGTAGAAAAAAGTTACAGAATTTCTATAACTATATCGATTGTGCAGCTGCAGGTCATAAGTAGTAGATGTTGGTATGAAACATGACATCTAAAATGGATAAAAAACATTTTATTTCATATATTTTAATATAATTTAGTATTCAGTTGTTCGAAATGACGTCTTTTTTTCCAAATCGACTCGACACAATCGATATCGAAATAGAATGAATGTATTTTTTTTTCAATACGAATAGGTTCGATTCGTGAACTGAGTATGTTTTTTTTTTAATTTGTGAATGCAGTTTTTATAGTCACTAAAATCGATGACACGGTTCCTAAGAAGAGATCTTTGCATGTCATATAGTTTCAGACTTGCCCACACTGACGGTGCCAAATGGTCCACCCTGTATTATAATATAAAACCTTTTTTAATAAATATTACTGTAAAATGTACAGTTGGGCGTTTTTCTGTTACACTATGACTGTTGCCTCAGAATAACGAGTAGCTGCTGCTGCGAAATGAACAGAAGAGCTCTGAAAAGCGCAATTCATATTCATCACGGCTCCTTACCTATAATAAACTCATGGCATTCGGCATACAAGAAATTGTCGGCAAAAAGTTTTAATTAGAGAAAGCTACGCCGCACCTGTACTTCGTTATAACTCTGGTTCGAGGGATATACTTTTTGCGGATGAGGTCATTAGAACATTTTGATATGTTTATTAGTATATTTCCATTTTGTTCCGTGAAGGGACGGTTAAATTATGTACAGAGGTATAATTCTCGGATGGCAACCTGTTGTTGGTCTAGTGGTCGTGATATACGAGAAAATTTAAAAATGTAGTATCGCTAAGCAAGCGTTAAAAAATATTCTGAATTTATTATTACTACTATGTTCCCTATATAAGTAGTAAAGTCAAAGTCAAAATCATTTATTCAATTTAGGCATCAAAGACGCACTTATGAACGTCAGTTTTTCATTATAATGTACTTTGAAGACTATCGCCGCGTTCCAAAATTTATAGAGCCTACCGAGAAGAAGCGGCAAGAAACTCGGGGCCATTTTTTTATATAGATGTTTTTACAAAAAAAAGGTTGACATTTATTCTCAATAAGACACATACAGAGTCACTTACTTGAGAACTTAACTATTTATAAATATTATACTTCGCCATATCATTTCTAAAAATACATTAAAGTAAATTCTATGTTGCAATACATATCCAATAAATATATACAGCCAACTTCACACATTTGATTTGTTTACTCATCTCACTTTACATCACTTGTAACATTATTCTAAAAGCTTGATGTCCTATATCAAATAATCAGCGAGGTGCTTTTTAAATGCGCTGAATGAGTGCAAGTTAATTATGCGTGACGGTAGCTTATTATACAATTGTGCTCCTTCAAACGTAACAGTTTTCTTACCATAATTTGTCCTAGCTCGGGGCAAAACTAAATAACTAGCTCGACGGTGACTACGCTTACTATAATGCTTGGCTTTAGTAAAAATTATGTTCGTATGTAAGGTTTTGTTAAACATTTCCTAATAAAAATACATGTGCAATATATATATAATTGTTTAATGTTCATGATTCTGTAAATTTTCGTTGTAGCAGTCCGAAAAGGATAGTTAAATATTAGCTTAATCTATTTATTTTGTTTTGATTGAAGAGCACGAGATTAGTCTTAGCTGCACTACCCCAAATTTCAATTAGGTATAATAAATGTGGTTTTACCAAAGCATTATAAATTGTGTAACGTAATCGATGAAGAACACATTGGACAATATTACGAAGTGAGCCAAGTAACAATGTAAGCTTATTTTTAACATGTTCTATGTGAGCGTTCCAAGTCAAGCGGCTGTCTATCCTTAGGCCAAGATACTTTTCTATTGTTTTTTGCTGAAGAGGTAAAGGGTTTATTTTAAGTGCTTCGTGCGATGGAATATTTTTGTTTTTGGCTTTAAATATTATATAACATGTCTTTGAGATGTTTATAGTCAAAATATTATGTTGGAACCAATTGAATAGAACATTGAGATCATCTTGTACTTTTGATATTATGGCGTGAACCTATCATATACATACTAAGTTACATGAATTCCTAACATCACGCCTTTACATCTGTGAAGGAGTTGCCAGACGCGTATTAACATTCATATTTTGCTCGCCAGTTATATATATTGTCCCATATAACAGGAGCGAACCTAGGGACTTCTTTATAATCAGCTTTTACGAAAAGTATGAGGAAAAATACGTAATCAAATTTTACCCCGGAAACGAAATCATAACTCTTTGATGCATAGATGAAAGCCTATTTGCAACAACAATGAGTGTTTTTACAAAACTCAAGTGTTATAATATAGGTTATAGGTGCCTGATATAAACATACTACAAATCATGTTAAAATGTTAAAATAAAACCGAAAACATTTAAAAATAAAGAACTTATAAATTCTTTCTAAAAACCAT
This sequence comes from Selenia dentaria, assembly GCA_917880725.1. NCBI lineage: Eukaryota > Metazoa > Arthropoda > Insecta > Lepidoptera > Geometridae > Selenia > Selenia dentaria. The sequence continues at coordinate 10,628,888 of OU862898.1, read as the reverse complement.
TATCCCATTCGATCAAAACAAGATCTAACATGCAATTTCTATGGGATTTCTTGATTGTGACGTTATAACTAGCTAGGGCTGCCACTTTCTACATCTCCGTCGATAGAAAAAATACTGCATATTGTTTTTCTATATCAAATCTTTTAAAAATAATTAAGAAAATTAGTCAACATCGTTATCCTAATCAGCCCAATATGTTCCCACTGCTGGGATTCGGGCCTTCCTCTCAGTGAGAGGAGTTGGGCCAGAATCCACCACGCAGGCCAGTGCGGCTTGGTGGAACATCGCTATTGATTCTAACATATTGTGTCAAAATATATTGCCATTTTAAAAGTAAGTACGGCACGTTCTTACTAAGTAATATTATGGCGGCCTATGACTGAAGGTTAACCATTTCAGCAAAGGGCAAAGTATATAATATACGTTATGTTTGCACCACACCTGCCCAACAAGTTGCCATATGTAATATGTCAAAAGGAAAAAGGTAAAATGAAATTTAGGAAATCAACCGGAATGCGTAATCATTCTGATGGTAGGTACGTATATGTCAAAGCCTTCGACGAAACTCTTTTTTACTTGACATTATTAGCCGTATTTATAAACAAGTAATTACTTGTTGCTAAGTAATTTCTCAATGAAGTATGATGCTGAAAAAATTTAAAATCCCATGACAACAACCTAATACACGTGTAAAAAGATACATCTAGTTATATCTCAGTTTTTGGTGCGAATTTCATTTTTATACAACTTCTGTTTTGCAATAAGAACGAAATATTTTCGTTATAGTTAGTCCATAGGCAAATTATAATCTATAGAAATAAAATCAGTTTTCCTATGCTTGTTTATAAATACGGCTGGAAGTCTGCATAGTAATATTTTATTAGAATAATAGTTACTTAAGAATCTACTAGTTCTAACTTATTATTTTGAATCAAACACTTCGTAGTACTCGTACCTTTTCATAACTAAGCGCCGTATTCCAGAAGTATGCTCAAAGCTGGTATATGTTGTATTGCATTTACTGTCTAATCTACGCTCAAATCAAGAATAACAACTATGGGTCTACTACAACCTTTAATAAAACTACACAAAGAGTTCTACTGCTTTTATATCTCGAGGTACTTCGGTGGTTCTAACCATAGACCTGTCAACCAGATACATAACACTAAGTAGTTAGCTGGCTTGATGATCACAACCTTCAAATTAATTTCTCCAAAACTAAAATTATGCAATTCAGACCTTATCAAAAGCTACAGTTGAATATAGATTACTCTTTTAATAACACAAAATTGGAATGTGTTGACTCATTTAAATTATTAGGAATAGATATTGATAAAAACATTAATTGGAAAACACATATAAGAAATTTAAAGTCCAAATTAAGTAGTTTCACATATGCGCTCTTCGAACTTAAAAAAACCACAAATATTGCAACTGCGCTCTCGGCATATTACGCGTACTGTCATGCCAGATTACAGTATGGCATCATACTGTGGGGAAACAGCACCGACGTAGACGACTTGTTCTTGCTACAAAAAAAGTGTATACGAATCCTTGCACATATTGATAGTTCAGACAGCTGCAAACCACACTTTATCAAGCATAACATTTTGACCCTACACTCCATCTACATTCTAGAAATTTGTAAATTTGTAAGAAGACAAAGTCTTCTTTTTCCAACATTAGAAGGCACAAACAAACGTATCTCTAGACATAAAAATAGGTTGACGCCAGACTCTAAGCTAAAGATGCACAGTACGAGCACCTACGTAATGTGTATAAACATTTTCAACCACTTACCACAATATCTAAAAGACATTGAAAAGGAATCCGCATTCTTTAACGACCTAAAGTTATATCTTACTAAAAAATGCTACTATTCACTACAAGATTTTTTCAACGACAAACATATAAACAAATCTCATTCGGTATCTCGTAAAGAAATTTAAATAAAGAAACAAATATGTAATTATATTATAATATTATTCTGTAGCGCCCAACAGGGTCCATGGTGAACTATTATAATAAATATATATAAGATCTGTATTTAAACATGTGGAAACATAATTAAAATATATGAATATGAATACATTGATTTTTTGACCTCTCCGTCCATTACCTACGCACGCTATGGAGTTTTTCAAACTGTAACACAAATTTTAATGTTATTTTGACGGTTTAACTTACTCGGTAGGTATAGTCGGGTATCTTGACCGGTTTCGTGACTGTACGGGCCACTTCTTCATGGAGTACTTGCGCACCGCAGCGGGTTTCGTTCGCGCTAGTACGAGTACGGTAGTAGCTAGTACGGTCACGAAACCGGTCGAGATACTCGACTATACTTACCGCGTAAGTTAAACCGTCCAAATAACAATAAAATGTGTAATACTTACGAAAGTTTCAATCAAGTTGTAACACAAATTCTTGCGCTCTATCACTTCACAGAAGAATATCTGGTGGCATTTCGATGTTTTTGACAGAGATGGTCTTCAGTACTAGCGGCCTACTATCTAAAATTCTTCTTCTTCTGTTGGAAGATATGTACTTGCTTAATAACTTATTTTACACTTGAATTCGTTCAACATTTTAATGTACAGGATGGTGTAATAAACTTTAAAACGTTATTCATTACTAAGGAAACGTTTTCTCCGCTAACTGTTCGAGTACACGTTAAAGAAACTATAACAAAAGAAGCTCAGATGGACTGAGTCGAACCGAGTTGGACTTAGTTCAGGAGTGCAACTGGAAGGAAAGTTTGGACTAACTTCCGTGTACTCCGTATGATTGAAAATTCAATTAAAAGAGTAAATGAAATGTATACTACTTATTACTTATTATTATGGTTGTTTTTAGTTGTAAGAAATTTATATCTTTTATATATAATTGAATAAAATATTTTGATAAAAGAAAGTGGGGTTTGTTACCCATCCAGTGTCTACCTCCTCAAATATTGACGGTTTCATAAAAGTATTGATATAATATGTAAGATATTGTACTAATAAATAATAATAATATATATTGGACAACATCCACACTTCAGGTTCCAAACTAGGCAGAGCCTGTAACCTGATGACTGATATACATACTTATATACATATACACACCCCAACCCAGTAGTATTGTCTTCGTCGAGAGACTATAGAGTCGACTAAATTTGGCAGCTCGCCGCATGGATTCGCCAACCAAGCAGTTTAATATCAAAGGCATGTTTTTTTATTTAAATAAACGAACCCGACGAACGAATGATCCAACGCAAATGACAGGAAAAGACTGAATCAATTTGTGACGATACGAGCAAAATTGTCTGAAACCAAGAACTATTACGGTCGCCCATTTCTATTTTTAGGAAAATATTATTAAAAAAAATCTACTGATTGTGAACCTGGTACGGCACTCTTATTGGAAAATAATATAGTGTGTTTCTCTTTAAAATTGCAATGTTTGGTATCGCTAAGTAGGCGTTAGTGCTTTAAAAATTATATAATAAAAAAATAGAATGTTGCTTTTGGGTCAATATTCTAAAATATTTAATTTTCAAGTTTTCTCCCCGTCAAATTTCATCATATTTGAAAATTACCAGTTTGAAAATATGTCCCCCTAACAATGTGTTCCAATCATAGAGATCTAGAGAGATGCAAAATGCGCTGAGTACCAAACCTGATATCACAAGCAGCGGCCGTATTCCGCGATTCAACGTATTGTTAGCTTCAATAAGTTCATTATCCACTGCGGTGTTGAAACTTAAAGTTTGAGTATTCGTAAGTATAGAGCAAGCATTAGAAACTGTTTACATGCAATATCGCGACCGGCGTTCAGTCAGATAATACAAAAGATGCGAACCGCCGCGAGCAATGTGTTCTGTTTTTGGGCATACTGCTGCGACACCGGCTCCGCTCTCTTTTCATATCTCCCTTGGTTCTGTGACATGTGGTTCCAGCAGTTGTCCTCGAGAACCAATCGCTATTCAAGATCTAGTACCTTCAATCACACCATGCAGGACTAGCAAGGGAGATATCAAAAAACCGTGGACAGTCAAAGTACTTGAGCAACAAACATAAGTTTTCTTTCATGCTTTCGCATTTACAGTGTTAGTTAGGTTATACGCGTAATTAGAACTTACAGGATGTAGACCACGATTTACTAGGTTATGTTGTTGCCGATATTCAGCACAGTTATGTGCACCATGTTCACGGGTAGACTGTATTAAACCGAGGGCTACATCTCGTGAGTACTAATTATAACTTAGTTAACTACCGCTAAAGTCTAGAACAGTTAATATTAGTTAGATTTCTTAAAGCATCAAGTGACACAAGAATGTCGTTTGCCTTATTGCCTTGCCTATTTTATTAATATCATATTTTATACCATAGAATTAGATGAATATATAATAATAGCATATAACTATAACACTTATACACTATAATTAATAATTATCTCTTTCTAAAGCGATGACATGAGTAAGAACACTCGATAACTCTCCAAATTTATCCCCTGTCTGTTCGTTTCCGCAGACCGTAAGTATTGGAGTTTTCGACGGAGATTGGTCTGAGTTATAACTTTAAAACTGAGTTACTGCACTTAGTTCCATAAGTTATGTAGTATGCTATTTTGGCGTAAGTTCTAAAGTACCTTATCTTTATCACCTTATCTGGCGTTAACATTTTTCTTGTGTAATATCGTTTTATTAGACAAAATAAAATTATTAGTAATTTTCTTATCTGGCGTTAACATTTTTGTCGTGTAATATCGTTTTACTAGCCAAAATAAAATTACTAATAAATGGAACCGACTTCAACCAAGTTGAAGTCAATGTATAAAAATATTTAAGTATATAAAGTAATATAAATATATTTTTCTCAAAAATGGTATGTAATGTTGCCATAATATCAATCATAATATCTATAAAAAGTAGCCAGAAAGTGAACTCTACCGGAGACTTATTCACAACTGTCCAGTAAGAAGCGAGATTATAAATTTGGAATCTCCTACTGACCAGTAAGTAAGTACTTACTGGACAGTAAGTAATCCTCTTTAGATCTGCTTAGAAAAAAAACATAGTACCAGACACAGATTATAGTTTAGCCATTATAACATGGTTATAGGAGGGAGGCTCCAAATAGATAAGTCCAATAAGTCCAGCTGGACCTCAAGAAATTAATCTAATATTAAAAAATATGAAAAGTAAATATAGCTACGGCGCTGACGAAATACCTCCAATATTAGTGAAAAAATGTGCAGAAGAATTAACTTTACCCTACTACCTACTTGTTAATCAATCTTTTATTGAAGGCACATTTCCAGAATTGTTAAAAACATCAATAATAAAACCAATTCACAAAAAGTCGTCCAAACTTGACCCAGACAATTATAGACCCATTGCACTCCTGCCTACTTCCTCAAAAGTATTTGAGAAAGTCATGCAAAGGCGATTAAACTCATTTTGTGAAAAATTCCAATTATTTGATGACACACAATATGGGTTTCGTAAAAATCGATCAACTGTCTTGGCTATCTACAAATATGTCCAAAAAGCTTTAGATATATGTGATAATAAAAAATACGCAGTAGGTATTTTACTGGACATGAAAAAGGCCTACGATAAAGTTCAATATAAGATATTACTACAGAAATTATACGACATTGGAATACGCGGACAATCTCACGAGTGGTTTAAATCGTATTTAAGGAATCGAAATCAGTATGTTGAAATAGAACATTTTGACCATGACGAAAAAACTATAAAAACAATAAAATCGTCAATTACGGAAATGAACCACGCTATACCCCAAGGTAGTGTCATTGGGTGTACAATTTTTTTAATTTACATAAATGACCTTCCAAAAATTATTGACGATTCCTGTATACTTTTTGCGGATGACATTTCGATACTGACATCATTTAAAAATAACATGAATTTAAATAATCATTTAACTGACATTCTCAACAATGTAATAAATTGGATGACTAACCATTATCTTGACTTAAATTTAGCAAAAACAAAAATAATACAATTTAGACCATATCAAAAACCCCCCCCCTTGACATTAATTTTACATACAATAATAATAAATTAGCTTGTGTCGATGCGGCGACACTTCTAGGCCTAGAACTAGATACGCACATTAACTGGAAATTACATATTAATAAAATAAAAAGTAAAATGTCTAGTTTCTCATATGCATTGAGGGAACTTAGGCGAGCCACAGACCAAAATACAGCTATATCTGCTTACTACGGATTCGCGTTTTCGTGGCTTAGTTATGGTATCATAATGTGGGGCAACAGTGTAGACGCCAGTGACCTCTTTATCGCTCAAAAAAAATGTATTAGGATACTTGCCAATATAAAAGCACCTAACATCAATATACCAAATTTTCACAAACCATATTTTATTAAATTTAAAATTCTATCCTTAGTATCTATTTATATTCTAGAAATTTGCAAATTTGTAAAAAAATACCCATCATTATTCCAAAAATATACCGATCAACGACGTGATATTCGATCTCAATATAGGCATAAATTGATAAAACCAAAGTCCAATCTAGAAATGTACAGATCCGGCCCTAATTCAATGGCTATAGATATATATAATAAGCTGCCTAATACGCTAAAAGACATTGAAAAGGTAGAATGTTTCATAAAAAACCTAAAATCTTTACTTGAATCTAAATGTTACTATACCTTAGACGAATTCTTCAATGATAAATTCAATGATATATAAATAGATCGTTCCGTTCCTACCATTGCCATACCCTTATAGGGTCATATGTATAACACACACAAACATGTTAAATAAGACCTGCATGTAGCTACATATGTTGCAATAAACAATTGAGAATTGAGAATTGAGAATTGAGATATTTATTATAATAAGAGATGGATATATATTAATAATAAGAATATTTATGAGATAGATATATTTTTGGAGCCTTAGACTACCATTTTATAGTCTGTGTATGTTCGTGATACTTAATTCGACGCAGAAAAAGTATGCACGATGCGTTTTATACATAATAATGTTGTAGAAGTATAGTGTGGGATTTTATGTTTGTATTTAATCATTTCAGTTTATAAATCATGTTGGATAAGACATTCTAAAATTAACGTGGAGATTCAAAAATCATTTACATTTTTTTCACTAAACATACTAAAACATTCATGTAATGTAAAAATAGAAAAATGTTCAAAACTAAACGCAAACTTAGTAAACAAACGACTGGCGGGATTTAACATTCAATTGCGAAAATTGTGTTTTAATTTACCGCGTGAACATATATAATCCCAAAATGAGATCAAGCGAATCTGATTCAGAAAAATAGATGACACTACTGATTTAAAGCTGAGGCCGAATTAGCAAAAACGTTCTTAGTAGGCAGTTTGTTCGACATTGCATGTACGTATCAAAACCTTATCACACCAAATCTGGGGTGAGTCAGGGTCGGTCCTGGGTCCACTCCTGTTCTTGATAATGGTTCATGACTTACTAAAGTACTGAGTTCCGCTAACTGTCTTTTGTACGCTGACGATTTAAAACTTTACCTAGAAATTAATTCATTTAGTGACTGCCTTAGGCTTCAAAATGACATCAATTTGATATATAATATATATGAGTGGAGTGTGACTAATAAAATGGTATTTAATATAAATAGATGCAATATTATGACTTTTGACCGTAAAAAGAATCCGATTCATTATTATTATTATTTGGAGGGTGTAGGTATAAATAGGGTTGACTATATTAAGGATCTTGGTGTCACCTTCGATCGCGGATTGACCTTTCATCACCATATATCAGCCCTTGCTAAAGAATCTTTCCGCCGTTCGGGGTTCATTTTGCGAAATGCTAAGGACTTCCAAAATCCTCAGGTTATTGTCAATTTATATAACGCCTTAGTCAGGAGTAAACTAGAATCAAGCGCGTGTGTCTGGAATCCTCACCAGGTAACTTATACACGGATGCTTGAGAAGGTCCAAAAAGCCTTTCTAAGATCACTATATAAGAAACTTTATGGTTATTACCCGTTCTTGTACCCGACAAAATTCCTTCTCGGTAAACTCGATTATAATTCGCTGGAAGTTAGAAGGAACTTCGGTCAACTTGTCCTTGGCTGTAGGGTTATTAGAGGTGCAGTAGACTGCCTTCAGCTTCTTAGTCTTTTGTGTACGTTGTTTGTTCCTTCTATGTACCTGCGCGGTCGGCGACACGAGTTGTTTTACTCGTATGTCCCTCGGGGTAACACAGTGTCGCGCTCTCAGTCCCCGGTGATTCGTATCCGACGCCACTTCAATGCACTCCTTGTCGCCAACGCAGAAATTGACTTAATGTGTGACAAATGGAATGTTATTGTGTGTGTACTGTTAAGATATTGTGAGATGCTTAAAGACCAGTGGGATACACCCTGGTGTTGACTTTTCTAATTATATATTCTAAGATCTATTGTTGATTAAGTACTATTATTGTTATTTTGACATTAATTGATAATTCTGACATTAGTTTGTACGTTATTATTATTTTTTACATAATTTGGTATATTTTTCTTAATTAAGTACTTGATATTATTTGCCTAATTGTTGTTTTTGTTTATTTTAACTGTGTGATAATATGTAATTGTACTTTAAGACGTTTATTATCACAATAAATTAATTTGAATTTGAATTCGTTTTTGAGAAAAGCATTATACGAGTACATGCCTCAACCAGTAAGAAAGCCATCCTGGCCTCGTATATAACCGGACCGAACCGCAGGTGAGGAACTCATACACGGCCAGGAAGGCTTACTTACTGGATTCTGCAGTAATGTACTATTTTCAAAATTTAAAAAACTGAAAAAATCTAAACGTACGGGCATTGCAAACAATGTGTTGATTGCACGAAAAAAAAATCACTGAAATCGGACAATGTTATCAGGTAGAAAAGAGTTTTTTTCTTTTAGTATGGACAAGTACCTACTATATATAGCCCATCCGTAACTCCAAGTGTTACAAAAATTCGTAGTTTTGCCATGGATTTATGTTTTCAACGTCCATCCAAACAGATATACTTAGGTATGTTCGCATCACACAAATATTATAAAGGCGAAAGTTTGTGAGTGTGTTTGTATGTTTGTTACTTTACGCTCAAACTCCTGGAACAATTTTACTGAAATTTCGTAATGGGGGTGAGGTGAGGCCCTAGACTAACACATATGAAACTTTTCATCATCATCATTATCAATCACCACTTTCATAAACTTGTCGAATCGATAAACTGACATTTATCAGTCATCTTACCTTGTCTCTAGTAGGTATGGATCTAGCTGCGATAGCTATATCGCGAGCTGTCTTTAACCGATCATTTTATCCTTACCTATTCGCCGCCGCAAGTTCGATAATTATATAGATTTATTGGTCGATTGGAAAAATTGCAAAATAAATATACTTTCATAGGTTTTATTGTCATATAATGAAACTAGATGGCGTGTTGTTTGATGCGCGGTGAATACTTATTCCGATTGAAGTTATGCAAAGACATTACCTGTATACAGCTCACAGACCGATTATTGATGATGATTTTTTGGCACATGGCCACACTCGCACTCGTTCACGACACTGCGCCAATGTCGCTTTGACATTGGTAGGCACGTGTGTGTCCGCAATTGCTTTCACGAGTCGTACATCAATCTTCAGTCAGTGTCTCTACCATTCATAGACGAAAATGATCAAGATGGACGCGATTTATTTAAGTTCGGAATCCGACAGTGATAACGAGTTTTTAAATAGATTATTGTTAATTAGGAAATCATCCGAAAAAAATATATGGAAGAGCTCTTACCTGTTCAAAAGGAAAACCCATGGTGAATTCAAATTAACTTCTGAGTTTTCAGACGAAAAATTTAAAAATTACTTCAGAACGATTTTAAGGAAGTACATGCGATGATTGATACTGACTTAGAAGATCAAGGATATGGTGCGACAGGCAACACTCGCGACACTGCCACTCGAAAACAATGTCTTCGTCACCTAGCCGACACGCGCGTGCACGCTCATGTACGACCCTGCGTCAACACGTGAAAGCAACTGCGGAGTTAGGTTCAATTCCATAGGTTTCAAATACTGCCACTCGCACTCGGCTCGTGACAGCCAATGCGAGTGTGGGCATGTGCGGCGGGGCTAATACAGGGCAGAATAATTAGTAAGTTTAGGGCGAACAAAAAAAAAAAAATTTAATCAGTCACGCTTCTTGACCGTTAGTAAAAAGGGTTAAGCGAAACTAACGAACAGAAATTGACTTTATATATAAGACTAGCCGCACCCCGTGGTTTCAACTACGTGGTAGTAGATGATGTTGATTATGTTTTTTTTTATTCCATGCCACCCCCTGTATTGGATTAGGCTATAGATACAAAAGAAATATTATTCAAATAGACCAGACGTTTTTTAGTTTAAGCGAGACCAAAGAACAGTAATTGATTTTAATGAATATTAATAGTATTTGAATAGTTACTTGATCAATATATACAATATGTACACACTCTTGAAAGTACTTCAATTAATTGTAATATGTACACTCTACGCAGTAATTTGCAGTAACATGTTTAGACCAACGGCACGGACCTAGAACCCATTTCCGTATTCCAAGTAGCTCCTAACGTGTTTAACTCGAATCTATACTGAATACCACAACTAGATATGTCTAAATGGCCTAGAGAGGAAAGCTATGCTTATAATGAAAGATAGCGTTTTCCAAGAACTGCTTTTTCGAAGAACATATTACAACGATTTGAAAAATGTGAAACTGACTTCTATTCTATTCAGTTAAAGGAGTGTAACTCAAAAACTACTGGGACGAATTTTATGAAATTTTAATACTACTACACAAGGGACTACACAAGAAGCACCAGCTTTCAAATAAAATAGAATTTTGAGAATCGGTTTACCCATTCGAAAGTAATGAGTTAACAAACATTAAAAAAATACAGTCGAATTGAATACCTCCTCCTTTCTGGAAGTCGGTAGAAAATATAACACAAAAAGAAAATTAGATGTATTTTTATTGCCAAAAGTAGGCAGTCAGGCAGGTGGCCCATCTGATGGAAAGTGGTCATCGTCGCCTATACACGTTTGCAACACCAAGGGTTTTGTCAACGCGCTGCCGACCTCTAAATGGAATAGAAGGGGTGAGGGAGAAGGGAGGGAAAGGAGGGGAGACGGAGAGAGGAAGAGGGGATTGGATCTCCGTAAACTCCCACAGACTGACTGAAACGCAAAAGCAAACTATATTACCTAACGTCGATGTTAGGTGGGAGTGTGATACTTTCCCGGTCGTGCCGGCCCATTCATTTGTAACCCACAGGGTTACTGCGTAGCGCTACCTCTAACATGGTCTGTTAAAACAACTTAAAAATAGGTTTTTTCAGAGGTATTTTGTTTACAGGGGTTAATCGTCTATTACTATCTATAGTAATCGTTAATATTAAGATGCTGAAAACAAATAATTCAAATATTATAAAGAAGCAAAAAAGTTTATTTATGTGCGTTTGTAACGAAAAAACCTCAATAATACTGGATAGATATAAAACTTCTTTTACTATTAGAATGCTACATTATGCTTAAGTAACATAGGCTATTATATATATCGATTAATCATCATCATCATCCATCGACACGCGTGTGTAACCGCAGAGCGCAACTACTACAAAAAAAATATAATCTATATTAATATATAGATTATATTTTTTTTGTAGTAGTTGCGCTCTGCGGTTACAAATTTTTCACACAGGTTTCACATTTTTTATTACATAATTGTAATAAAAAATGTGAAAAATGAAACATGGTGATGAACAACTTGTTGCTATAAAAAACTATTTAAAAAAACATTTTAACCGTGAAAATTGCTGCAACACTGTTACGGATAAGCGAAGAGTTTACCATCATTTACTTGTGTGTGCTTGTGAATCTCTTAATTGACATCACTAGTGTGCAAATGACACGGTGAAAAGTTTATTTGCGAGGTTAATAGTGAGGGGCCAATTTTGAAGTCGTATGTCGTCACGAGGGAAGGCTTTCATCTTGAAGTGCTGATATATTTTGGTCAAGAAGAAGTTACGGAGTTTTTCGAACACTGCCCAGCTGATTTGGATAAAACGATTGAGTGCTTTCTCAAAGTGCAATTTGCCTGAATTGATTGTTTGTCCTGTAGACATACGGCCTTACTTATAAACGGACACCCGGCTACCACCCTCAACAACGACGACTGGCTCTGGTAACACATAACATACGCACGATGAGAACAGAGTAGGTTAAACTGGGATATCGTGGGGTTATCGGAAGTCCGTAGAGCGGATGAGGACACCATAACCCTGAAATCAGGTAACTTGCTCTACTACCGGGAGGGCGACCAACAGTCCCAATGTGGTGTCGGGTTTCTCGTCCACAAGTCCCTTACTAACAACATTGTTACAATTGATAGCGTTTCCAACAGGGTCGTATACCTAATACTCAGAGTATCCAAAAGATACTCGCTGAAGGTCATCAATAGTTTATCTATGAAAACCTGATGTATGTAAAGAAAAACATTAACGGTTTTGATAAAAGGAGTGATGCTCATTCCATCAACACGCGAAATAAGCACAAGCTATCCGTACATGTAACGCGTCTCCACAGAATAAGTCATTATTTTATGAGACAATGTATGTATACGATTCTATAATAAAGTTCCCAATGTTATCCGAGATTTGCCTATTAATAAGTTTAAAATTACTATTAAAACTAAACTCTGTCAAAAAGGCTATTACAAAATTCCAGATTACTTGGAGGATAAAACAGCTTGGGACTGATCACTCAAGGATGTACCTACTCGTGTATTAAGATGTCAAAGTGTAGCGTGTCTTGCCCTACTGATACCATTATTATGTTCTCTTTTGTGAGGCAACACACTGGAGCAAAAATAAGCGAACATTTGTTATATCATTTAAGAATTTGGCGATACAAAAAATGTAAAAATACAAGCCTGCTGAGTTTCTTGCCCAAACTCAGTCGTGGTCGCGTTTCGATCTGGTTGTAGATTTAAGAAAAAAATAATGTAACATGACAATTTGTAAGTGCCCCCGTAGGCCTATATAGAATACATGTTTTGAGTTTAAGTTTGAGTTTGTCATTCAGGTATACGCACCGACCAAGTCGCACCCGGATGATGAGGTAGAGGATATGTATGAGACATCAGTCGGGCCATACATACCTCTGAAACGCAATTCCTTGTTGTTATGGGGGACTTCAACGCGAAGTTGGGTAGACAAGTGATGATGAGATGAGAGTGGGGCAATTTGGCTATGGACAACGGATCCGTGATCCGTGGGGACAGAGCTTGGCCGAATTCCTGGAGAAAGATGGACTTTTTATGATGAACTCTTTCTTTTAGAAGCCACCACACAGGAAATGGACCTGGTTGAGTCCCGATGGTTCCACGAGAAATGAGATTGACTTCATTATGACCTCCAAGAGACAAATATTCACTGATGTCTACGTGATCAACAGGGTCGAGACCGGTAGTGATCACCGACTGGTAAGAGGCGCTTTGAATATTGATGATAAACTGGAGAGGTCTCCTTTAATGAAGTTTACGCACCGCCCTACTCGTGCCAATATTCAAGACCCCGACAGCTTTCGAAGCTTTCGTATAGGTATCGAAATGTTGAATTGTTTGTACAATAACGCCAAGTCCGAGTACAGCAGCAGAGTTCAAAGGCAATTCCATTGCAAAGAGGCGTGAGACAGGGAGATGTAATATCTCCGAAACTGTTCACCTCTGCATTGGAAGACGCCTTCAAGCTTCTGGAATAGCAGGGACTCGGCGTCAACATCAACGGCGAATATATCACTCACCTTCGATTTGCCTACGATAGGTAGTGCCAAATTGACTATAGGTATATCGAAGCGTTGAAGTGTTTATACAGCAAGGCCACTATGTCAGTCCGATTACAGGACCAGAGTACGGAACAAATTCCATTGCAGAGAGGTGTGAGACAGGGAGACGTCATCTCTCCGAAACTGTTCACTAACGCATTGGAGGATGTTTTCAAACTTTTGGACTGGAAAGGATGTGGCATCAACATTAATGGCGAATACATCACTAACCTTCGTTTTGCCGATGATATAGTTATAATGGCGGAGTCGCTCGAGGATACACAGACACCATGCTTAACGACCTCAGTAGAGTTTCCCAACAGGTTGGTCTTAAGATGAACATGGATAAGACGAAAATCATGTCCAATGTCCATGTTCCACCTATACCGGTAATTGTTGGAAACGATACACTCAAAGTTGTAGGCGAGTACGTCTACCTGGCACAGACTGTCCAATTAGGTAGGTACAACTTCAACAAGGAGGTCGCACGAAGAATCCAGCTCGGATGGGCAGCGTTCGGGAAGCTTCGATCCATCTTTTCGTCCCCAATACCTCAGAGCCTGAAAACCAAGATTTCAACCAGTGTGTGTTGCCAGTGATGACTTATGGTACTGAGACGTGGTCCCTTACTATGGGCCTCATTAACAAGCTTGAAGTCGCTCAACGAGCAATGGAGAGGGCTATGCTTGGGGTTTCCCTGCGTGATAAGATCCGAAATGAGGAGATCCGTAGGAGAACTAAGGTCACCGACATAACTCTCAAAATTAGCAAGTTGAAGTGGCAATGGGCAGGCCACATCGCTCGCAGAACTGATAACCGATGAGGAAGAAAGGTTCTCGAGTGGCGACCACGCACCGGAAGGCGTAGTGTAGGCCGCCCCCCCGCTAGGTGGACCGACGACCTCATAAAAACCGCGGGGAATCGCTGGATGCAGGAAGCGAGTAGCCGGTCCAAGTGGCGTTCTATGGGGGAGGCCTATATTCAGCAGTGGACGTCTTCCGGCTGATAATGATGATGATGATGAAGTCATGGCAGAATCCATGTAAGTCCTCAGTACAATGCTCGAAGGCCTCCATCAAGTTACCCAACGGGTAGGCCTGATGATCAAACTAGGCAAGTCCAGGTTCGAGAAAGAGGTCAAAATCCAACTCGGCTAGGGAGCGTTCCGGAAACTTCAAGACGTCTTCTCGTCAAACGTACCTCAGTGTCTTAAGACAAGAGTCTTTGATCAATGTGTGTTACCACTGATGACATATGGCAATGAAACGTGGTCTCTTACTATGGGTCTCATAAGCAAGCTCAAAGTCGCACAACGAGCTATGGAGAGGCTCGGGGTTTCTCTACGTGATCGAATCAGAAATAAGGAAATCCGTAGAAGAACGAAAGTCACCGACATAGTCGAGAAGATTAGCCAGTTAAATTGGCAGTGGGCAGGGCACATAGCACGCAGAACAGATGGCCGATGGGGTCGCAAGCAGACCGCTTCCAAACGTCATTTTGGAAATTTCTGGGGATGCGTATGTTCAGCAGTGGACGTCCTACGGTTGAGATGATTGTGATAAGACAGAACTGTATGGAACTGTACGACTAATGAATGATAGTTGGTGCAGTTATCACTATATTACCTTCACCGAAAGCTCTAAGCTCTAACCTAAGATAGAATCGTTTCGGCGACAGCTTGATTATATTCATCGATAATATAATCAAGCTGTCGATGTCTGATGATGATTATAAAAAGCGATCATATGTCCTTCCCGGAATATAATCTACCTCCTTGCCCAATTTGATTGAAATTGGCAATTAAATGAGTAAAAATCTTCAATAATTTATATAACACTTCTCAGCGTAGAGAGCGTAGAAGTTGGTTTTATTTATTATTACTTTTTGTTGGCATATAAACAGCGTATAAACACTCTTTATATAGATTATTCCTGAGCTAACATCGCATCTTGCCACATAATAGAATTAAAAAAACATAGCACACAATAGCGTAGGTCGTCCACTGACAAGGTGGTTTGACGACCTGACAAAGGTAGCAGGACGACGTTGGATGCAGGCCGCTTCCAACCGGTCCTTTTGGAAATTTCTGGGGGAAGTCTATGTTCAGCAGTGGACGTCCTAAGGCTGAGATGATGATGATGATGATGATGATGAGCACATTAATTATCCATAAGGACAAATGAAATAGTAAGTACACAGTACGAGTACGTATTTACTAATGATTACAAACTAAATTTACACTTATACACATCAAAGGTTTCCAAAACAAATAAAATTCAAAACGTCTCACCGCACCTCTATAAATTACGTACAAAACCCCAACTCCGAAATCCAGACGCGTAGGTAAACAATTTAGGGGCACACTTGACGCCTGAATAAGCCCTAACTCATTTGACCTTATAAATGATTTGCGTCGATTCAGTCGAGACGCAAGAAAATGAATTATAGCTTTGGTAGAGTTATCGGCAGTATTCATCTGATACAGAAGGATATGGCCGTGGTAACATTTCAATCCATAAAACCTGTCTTGACAGATGAAAGCTCGGCTTTCAATTTAACACTTCGAATGGGACTCGAACCCCCATTTTCTGCCTAATGTGCTTTAAAGTTTAAAATAATTTATTCAATTTTGACATCAAAGTCTCACTTATGAACATAAATAATTATCAATTATAATGTACTTTAAAGACTAACACCGCATTGCAAAATATAGAGACAAAATATATTAGTGACGCTGAAGTACAATAAAAGCACAATCCAAATACTATCAATGTTAATCAAAACATATAAAGTCTGTGCAAAACGAGAAGTCTAGGGATTTAATGTTATAATATATAGGGTGTTTGGTAGAGGGGCCGACAAACCAAATGAGCGTGTTCGGGGGACCACTTGGAGAATACAAGTTGGCCAAAAAAAATCTCCGACCCCCCAATATGTTTAACTTTTTTTGTGATTTTTCTCTTTTTCTCCGAAATTGTACCTATTTACCACCATAACATTTGTAAAATCTGTTTTAGACCGGATGTTTTTAGTTGAATTTGGTCTGTAATACACCTTCAGGCTACGCAAAGCAAAATTGGATACAAAACAGAGCTAACTAACTGATTTAGTTATTAAAAAAATTGGGGTGTCGGGGATTTTTTTTTGGCCAACTCATTCAACACTCAACAAACTTCTCCATGTGGGCACGCTCATTTGGTTTGTCGGTCCCTCTACCAAACACCCTGTATACTACACTGTTTTAATGCTAGTAAATAAAAACCAGCCTAGTGCGGGCCAAACTCGCGCACGAAGTGTTCTGTACGAAAGCAAAATCCTTTAGGATCGACATCAGTGGGAGCCCCATAATATTTTATTTTATTTAGTATTTTTTTTTAGTATTTGTTAACGGCACCAGAAATCCATCATCTGTGAACATTGTATCTATCAAACTATTCCAAACAAAATCACAAACTTTTGCCTTTATAATATTAATGTGATTAGTTAAATACACTCTTGTCATTACAAAATATTAGTGTGATTAGTTAAATACACTCTTGTCATTACAACAGTAATGCAAAAGTTGAGCGTTTGTCGGTGCAATTTAATCTGTCCGCATCAGGACAAAAAATAACAATAGATTTATGAATGAAACTTGCTTTGAATGAGGCTTGCTGATTCGGACAGATTACTATTGAATCTAAATCGAATAATCTATAGTAAGTATAATAAATAAACAATAACATTTTTCTTAGGTGAATATATCGGTGGATATTAGATACCAAATTTCATGAATTGGATTCAGAATGTAATGCCATTTTCATAACTTTAGGCATGTCTTTACGGTGATAATAAGTCAAGCTTACGATTAACAACCTCAAAAGATTGAACAGAAAAAACGTTATAGTAGAGGCGTAATACAAGACTACCATTTCAACAAAACATCAGTGAATTATAAAGCTTAAAGAATCAGCAGTCAATAAACTTTCGTTTCGCGGTGGATATAGGTATTATCATGGATATGTATTATAAGCCGCCTAAGGCAAGGATATAATTTGTAATAGCTGCTCGCATTTTCATGCAAATTTCATTTAAATTGGCATTAAGAAAAGGTATAACAATACTATGACCAATATCAAAGGGAATGTGTTAAAAATCTAGGGGATCAAGGTGCCCGAAGGAAAACAATGGTTTATTATATATTAAGAAACCACTATTAATATGCCTTAGGTATACCCGGGCCAGAACAAAATAACGCCATATTACGGATAGTCTAACAAATAATCTTACAAATAAATTACATCGTCAACATTTGATTAATGCATTCTGAATCCTACAGAATCCATGACTGATTTGTTATTTTTCTTATAGTTATCTTTTAGAGTTTGAAAGCTATCGTGAGTATCACGAATTATACTATATATTATAAAGAGTATTATGTCGGTTTAAGTCCGGCATGGCGGAGAGCGCGCGCTCTATATGGAACGATACGTCCGCTCTACGCGAAACCATGTCATTTATGCAGGAGTTGATCAACCAGTCTATGATATTGTCGAAGTTTCGTGTATTGCGTTTATACACTTTTTAGCATGTAGTTGGCTCAGACAAAATAAAAAAGTCAAGACAGAATGTTGCGAACAGGGAAATGAGGCCGTTTTCTAAACTACATGTGCGTGACTCGGTACTGTCATGGTAATTCAAATTATATTAAAGTTATTAAAAAAATATCAATAATTAATAAATTTAAATTAAATGTTAATTAAAACTTTACGTGTTGCTTCCACGCGCCGCGATAGTTCGACTGACGCGCCAAGGCGTAGTTTCGTTGTAGGTTTTGTATGTAAATATGTATGGATGGACACGCCGAGGCGTAGTTTTACCCGGCCTCACTTCTCTGTTCACAACACTCTGTCTTGACTTTTTTATTTTGTCTGAGGTAGTAGGTGTAAATACATTGGAGGGGTATGCATTTTTAGACTGAAACATCTCTACGTTTACCCTTCATTCATTCTGTCATCCACGAAAAATAAAAGACGAAAGAGAAAAACACAAAACATATTGAAAACCTTAAAATTTATTCGGTTAAACGTTCAATATAAATAAATTCTTAGCTTCTTAACTCAAAGAAAATCTATTTTGTTTTACATTGACTTGTAGATTTTACTTTTTAAATATTAGTTCAAAGGTCTAGACGAATTTATAATAATCCTTATTACTAATTCGTCGTATAACTTGCGAAATGGGAACAATATCGTTTCTTTTGACGTACTGACCTTCACTCTTTCTTAAAATATGAATTATATTATTTACAAAGTGTGTAGGATCAAATAAAAAACGTTCCCCCTTCTAAGAGAATATTAAAATTATTTAACGGGACACAAAACAAACACGTGAAGGGCAGGCACTCCTTTAAATCGTTTTTTTTATTCGTTTAGCGTCCACACAAAGCTCTGCAGGTCCCAATCTAGGCAGAGCCTGTATTATGGTAATCTGATGCCTGATATACATACGTATTTAAATACATAATACACACCCAGACACAGATCAAACAGACATGTTCATGCACACAAATGTCCGGGCAACCAACCCGGGACCAGCGGTGCTACCAATTGCGCCAACAGGCCTGCCAAGTTTACATTTTAATAATACCTACTGTAACAACTTTTCGACCGACATCCAAAAAGGAGGAGGTACTTTTAAAAAAACAGTGTTTTTTTCTCATAACATTCGACTGGATGAACCGATTCACAAAATTGTTTGAACAGTAGTGCTTCTCGTGGTCCCATTTAAACTTCATCAAATTCGGTCCAGTAGTGTTTGAGTTACACTCCAATAGAACTGAGTAGAATGGTTTTTATGTTTTTTCCTCATAACTTTCGACTGGATGAACCGATTCTCAAAATAGTTTTTTTGTTTGAAAGGTGGTGATTCTCGTGGTCCCATTTAAACTTTATCAAATTCGGTCCAGTAGTTTTTGAGTTACACTCCAATAGAGCTGAATAGAATGGTTTTTATGTTTTTACCTCATAACTTTCAACTGGATGAACCTATTCTCAAAATTGATTTTTTTTGTTTGAAAGGTGGTGATTCTCGTGGTCCCATTTAAATTTTATCAAATTCGGTCGAGTAGTTTTTCAGTTATATTATATAGATATTATACTGACACAATTGTTTAACATTTCAATACTATAATACCTTAGCCAAAGTTTGGAGCGCAAGGCCCGTTATAGATATTTTACTTACTTTGCCTTAGCTATGTATTACCTAAAAAACAAATTATAGTGTCATCGCTACGACGAGCTACGAATAGGGCTATGCTCGGGGTTTCTCAACGTAATCGAATGAGAAATGAGGACATCTGTAGAAGAACGAAAGTCACCGACATAGCTTAGAAGATTA
Source organism: Selenia dentaria (assembly GCA_917880725.1). Taxonomy (NCBI): domain Eukaryota; kingdom Metazoa; phylum Arthropoda; class Insecta; order Lepidoptera; family Geometridae; genus Selenia; species Selenia dentaria. The sequence goes on along the minus strand of OU862898.1, from coordinate 10,608,627 downwards.
GCCAGTTAAAGTGGCAATGGGCAGGGCACATAGCACGCAGAACAGATGGGCCCCATCGCCCGGAAGGTTCTGGAATGGAGACCACGGACCGGCAAGCGCAGCGTAGGTCGTAGGTGGACAGACGACCTGATAAAGGTCGCAGGACGACGTTGGATGCACGCCGCCTCCAACCGGTTCTTTTGGAAAATTTTAGGGGAGGCATATGTTCAACAGTGGACGTCCTACGGCTGAGATAATGATGACGAAGATGGTGATCCCTAAAAATTCATATAGTTTGACGTAATTGTTTATTTTTGTGGACCTCTTAGGATTTTTTCTGCGGAAAACGAGTAATATTTATGAATTCTATTTGGTTAACATTGCTTTTCTGTTTCTATTTAGCAGAGTATTTTCATCATAGAAATCTATTTGTTTCTTGAAACTAGAAGTTTAAAGATTCTGCTTTTCACTACGATCCGGCTCAGCGTGCCTTAAAAAAAATAACTGCGTTTATGAATACGATATAAATACGCACCAAAATAAACAATTCCACATTACTAGCTGCAAATATTGTTCTTCGCTGTTATTTAGAGTTCGAGTGTAACCTAGTTCCGACACTAACTGGCGGGTGTCATTGTTTGTGACATTTCCATGATTAAGTGAGTCGGCCTAATCGGTTATCTGATGTGTGACGCTAAATACATTAAAACATTACATAATATATGTAGTCATTAGTTATTTATTTAATTCGTGATGATTCTGATTTACGGTTTACAATGATAGGCTAGTTAGATGATGATGATTTTAAATATTAAATTGCCGATTTATCGCACTAGCCAATTAAAATTGAAATTAAACCTTCATAGTGTCAGATGTAACAGTGAAACTTTTCCACATGAATATTCTAGTTAAACGATGCGTTTGATTGTTCTAGTTTCAGTTGTTTTTACATTCAGCGTGAATTCCCGATCTTACAACAATTATCGATATACAGCCAGTTGCAGAAAGCTCTTCATTAGCAGTCCATTAGTGAATCCAGCTTTAGTGCTAATGAAACCATTATTTTAATGGAGTTGCACAAAAGACAAAGTTGACAACCTAATGATCCTTTAGCTAAAGTCGGTTTTAAACAATATTGCCAAAAATACTTTAAAAAGGTATGCACAACGAACAGATACAACCTTCTTGGGAGTGAACAGTAGCGTTTTGATTTAGCTATGTTACAAAATTTTTATTAAAAGTTTTAAAATATCGTTGCAGTCACAGAATATAAGATACTACGAGTACGTACGTTGCAGTCTACGAAGAAATAAGACTATTATTTCTTCGTAGGTTGCACTAACAAAATGCAAACTACATGCTTGACTTGTCATTATCAAGCAGGTGTCAAATAAAGAATGTTGTTTTATCTTTGTATTTAGATTCGTCGACTGGACTAGAGTTTTGTTTGTCAAAACTTGAAATATGGTTAAAACTTTAAAAAGTCTGTTTTCAATCCCTGATCTGTTTATTTAAAGTTCCTTTAAGCACTAATGGGCTCTAATGTTTTGTGCTATAGAACTATTTGACGTTTCTTTAGATAAATTCAAAGGAACTTTAAAATTTGACTGAACTTTCGTTTGTGGAACGATTTAATGTCTAATTAAGATTTAATGACGTCTTTTAAAAACAAAGTCAAACTCAAAATCATTTATTCAATTTAGGCATCAAAGACGCACTTATGAACGTCAACTTTTCATTATAATGTACTTTAAAGACTCTACCGCCGCGTTCCAAAATATATAGAGCCCACCGAGAAGAAGCGGCAAGAAACTCAGGGCCATTCTTTTTTTATAGATGTTTACAATGTTTCTACTTAGGTACTACAAATATTTTTTTATAAGTTAAAGATCGTTTCTGCAATTGGCTGCTATGTAAGGGCTTGAAAATAGAAACAGCGAAAATAAGAGTATTTTTCGAATACCAATTCCGACGTGGGACGTAGCTCATGCAGCAGCAACAAAATGCTCAAAATATAAACATGGTAATGTTTGCTCACTATTCTTTCACTGTTGAATAACTGGCAAAGGTGTACTACTTCCACTGGCGAACTCCACAAAAGTCCTACCACTACAATACAAGTACTTCTCACATCTACACTGTTAACAATATATAATTATTTCACTATAACAGAAACGTACATGCTATGGAAAGGGCTATGCTCGGTGTTTCTCTGAGGGATCGCATCAGGAATGAAGTGATCCGTCAGAGAACCAAGGTCATCGACATAGCCCACCGGATCAGCAAGCTGAAGTGGCAGTGGGCTGGCCATATTAGCCGTAGAACCGACAACCGTTGGGGTAAACGAGTTCTAGAGTGGAGACCGCGTCTCGGCAAACGTAGTGTAGGACGTCCTGAGGCACGGTGGAGTGACGATCTGCGCAAGACGGCTGGCAAAAACTGGATGCGAGTAGCCCAAGATATACCTAAGTGGCGTGCAATTGGAGAGGCCTATGTCCTGCAGTGGACTGCTACAGGCTGATGATGATGATGATGATGAAGAAACGTACAATATAGACAATTTATTTACAATAGGTTAAAATTAGCAAAACTTGTTGTATTACTAGATAAATGGAATGTATTTGCCTCGCAGATGTTTTCTGAACTCACCGCAAGGTGGCATTGTTGACGATCATGGAGAGGGAGTTGTTCTAACGACAAAATATTGTTATAAAAGTAGTAAGCGTGGCGGATGGCAGCCCGCTGGCTGGGTGCCATTTGCGCTCGCCACCCGTCCGGTGGGCTGTAAATGCCGGTAGAGGCAAACAGCATTAGTCCGTTCGAAAAAAAAGCATGGCGGCCAGTCTGTTCTCGCTAGCCGAGGTGAAAACTAGGAAACGTTGACCGTAGAATTTATGTCGGAACAACTATAAAATCTAAGCACAAGTTGATTAAAACCTTTTTTTAAAAGGTTGCTGTTGTACTATAGTAAATAATTAGAATAATTTATACTTGTGGATTAACATTGTTGAACAGAGAGAAATAGTATTAAATGCGATGTATAATGAATATTAAATTATTGAATAAATTGGAAAATACCGAAATGCTCTGTCTTATTTAAAATATCTTATTAAGGAATCCATTCCATAACAAGTATGCTTATTACAGCGATAATGTTAATGACATGTTACAACACTAATGCTATTTAAAGAGGTGCTTAAATTTTGATACTAATAAAAAAAAGACTTTTTCATATATTTAAATACACTTTATTATCAAAATAAGTGTTTCGTATTATAGCTACATTTCGCATCACTTAGTGTAGACATTGCATTGGACTAACTGAGGGTAGTTGCATACTGAATTGTCTTGATCCCAGACCAGATCATTTGGACACTGGAACTTCCATTCCTGAAACGTTCCATCCTTGTTTTTAAGGCACATGTAGAATGAGGAGCAGTTTTCAGGGTCACGAGCAAAGCGTTCTTCGGTGCAGATGGTTCCACTTGGGTTTGCCGGTTCCGTGTTTGTTGTTGCTTGAAATTGAACATTTACTTGCTTTCTATTCATATTTTTTAACGAGTAGAATTTATTTAATATCAAAACCGACTTTACTCACGTATTTAGCCGATCGATTCTGCCGCGCAAACTCCATGAGAAAAACAAAGTTCGATGAAGTCGGCTAATTACATGATTAAAATCGGTTTTAATATTTAAAGATATGTGTCAAGGTGACCAGAATTTTCAAACTACAAGAGTAGAATTGCTTAAAGAGAGCGTTCTGGACTCTGGACTGGTTCTTTATGTCAAGGACACTAGATCAAAAGCAAAAATTAGATTTAATTAACAGCACCTGTATTTTGGCAGGTGCAAATTGCACAAAAACTAAATCAAAGTGAGTATTTTTTCAGTCAAACTCAGGTACATTAAATTACATTATCAAATACACAAATAAATAAAATTGAAGTGTCTGTTTGTAATTCCATATTAATAAATTTTGACTAAATGCATTTAAAAGTATGTACGGTACTGACAAAAAAAAATATGAATAGTAAAAAATATTTGTCTGTCTGTCTGTTTGTTAATCTCTGGAAGGGCTTGATCGATTTTAACGGGACTTTCACTTGCAGATAGCTGATTTTATATGGAGTAACTTTTAAATACATACTTTAAAATTTAACTTTAACTACTTTAATTTGAGAATAATATCTAAAACTCTGTCTGTTTGTTACTCTATCATGCCTAAACGGTTAAACGGATCTTAATAAAACTTGGAAAAGTTATAGATTCCCGGGGAAGCACATGTGATACTCTTCATCATCATTTTCAGTATCCATCACCCTCAGGTGAAACCGCGGGGCACAGCTTATATTGAAATAAAAAAGCCAAGCCAAGTTTGTTTCTCACATAAAACGGAAATATTGTTGGATTTTAAGTACACGAGTGGTTTTTTTTCGAATGGCGTTCTACTCGTAAATGCATTTTTATGATTTATTTCTATTGAGTCGAGAAAAGATGTAAAAAATGTAAAATAACCCAGTTCATAAAAGAATTATCTGGGCTAACAAAATTTTGCTTCAACTGCAATCCAACTGTAGCTGAAAGATAGCTTTTATACGTTTTCTGTAACAGAATACTTGTATTGAAACAGTCCAACTGCACTTTTCATTTCTATTGACGCCAGCGATCGATCAAACTTTATATTCTGTTAACTTATTAGCGACACTAACTCATCTTTATATATAAGAGAAGATATCCTGGCTGACTGACTGACAACGCTGAGCCTAAACCACTGATCGTAGAGACTTGAAATTTGGGGGGTGTATTGTCCCTGATGCGTAGAGGTGTACTAAGAACTTGATATGTACTAAGAATGGGTTTTTCGAAATTCAACCCCTAAGGGGGTCAAAAGGGGTGAAAACTCTTGTATGAAACTTCTTTGTTTTTGAACTTATAGTTGTGAAAATTTGTATTTGGATAGGTCATTCAAAATAAAAAATGTTTGACTAATTTTTTTTTAGATTGTGCTGGTTTATCAGGGTGAAATGGAGGGGCGAAAGTTTGTATGGAAAGTTTTTTTGTTTTCGAACATACAGTGGTAAAAATTAGCATTTGGACGTTTTAAAGGGATGATTTCAATATTTATTGACAGAGATGACTTAAGGGGGTGAAACGGGGGATATTTTTTTTCAAAAGATCTTTGTTTTTGGAACTACAGTGATAAAAATTGATAACTGGATATGTAATTTAAAATAAAAAGTGATGCTTTCAATATTTTTGTCAGGGATGATTTAGGGGGGTAAAACGAGGGATGTAAAAACTACCACATAATATTATAAACTGTAGAGGTCAAATTTCTGTACAATGAAAAATATGCTAAAAACCGAGTTAGGGGATGTAAGGAGTGAAAAATAAGTTCAAATTGTTTGTTTCTCTGTATGTTTGTCTGTCTGTTTGTACGGGCTAATCTCCGAAACGACTAGACCGATTTAAATGAAATTTCGTATGGTGGTAGCTTATATCCCTGATCAACATATAGGATACTTTTGATCCCGGTAAATTAAAGAGTTCCCGTGGTATAATTAAAAATCTGCAATTACCGTATCCCGCGAGGTCACACGAGCGAAGCCGCTGGCAGTTCAGCTAGTATTCGTATATACTTAATAGCGATTAAGATGACGTTACGTTACGTACAATTTGTCTTAGTAATTAGGTTAGTTAATCTTAGTTTTGGGTTATCGAACGACAATATGACGGGAGTTGAACTGCAGTTGCAGCTGGATAGATTGTTGAACGTTTTGAAATAGTAGCATTGGATTTACTGTCCTTATAGCATATTTTCATAGGGTCTTAAAATTTACAATAACTGTGATGTTACTTAAAATTGAAGCAAGAATATCTTGTTATCTAAAGTGATCTATAGGTTCTGTGGTTTGTATGGTTACCGTCCCTTCTAGTGGCATTTGTAACTGTGCACTTCCCTAGTTTCGTGGTTCAGAGGGCACGAGGAACACATAGCGCGTACTTGTCCTACGGGCTATGCGTTCTTCTGTTGCCTTACGTATTAAGAACGTTGGTCCGCGTTACTGTGGGGCCGTCCATTAATGATGTTCTTTTTAGTATTTTTAACCCAAAAGCAAGCAAGGGGAGGGCGGGCCCCTTGCTGATACGTGGTGAGGTTTAAGACAAAATCCGAAAATCAAGTGTATTTTTAGTACCTACAATGAATCTTAATTTGCTTTTAATATTATCTTAATATACGGATATAAAGTATAGTCTAATTTTAATCTAGAAAATTAAGGACCACGATAAAATGTCTAGACGGGAAGGTTGCAGCTTGTTTTTGACTGGTATAAAAATAGTATTAATGGAATAGTGTACCTAATCATGCGAAAAAACATACAGTACTATAGTATATGAACATATTTAATGTATCGCGTTTGACGAAAAAATAAATACACGTGATACCTTACTCCACCCCCCTCCCCCGTTGTGATATTTCGTGATATTTGCCGAACCCCTTCCCCCCCTTTCGAGGCTCACGTGATTAATGGACGGCCCCTGTCTTAGAATAATAGTAGAAGGTTTCGTTCACCATTGAACGTAGTACGACCAGAATTTCAACGGCCTGAAAACTTTATCACTAGGACTGGATCAATTCGCACTGGATTATGACCCATACTCTTTTTTATTAGAGAAAAGCCCGTAACTCAACAAAACCATATATGTATGTTGATTATGCTTACTTGGTATTATAGATTCTGAGCCCGCACTTGAAACAACATCAGTAGAAACCTCTCCCTCCGACACATCTCTTCCTAAAGCTCTATTCACAGCACGCAGCAGTGGGAAGTCACCTCCTCCACAGGTCCCATGGAAATCATCAGTTTCAATACTCCAAATCATGACTCCAGCTACACCACGGTTGGTAGCATATTGGATTTTTAAAGCTATTGACTCAGCATCGTCATAGGATACCCAATTCTGGCCGCTGTGAGCATAGGGAACCTTGGCATTACTGTCATATTTGCGAATCCAAGAATCTGATTGGAGATTGGTGCAAAACTGGAAAGAAAAGGAAAAACAATTGAAGAGTTGGAAATTGAAGGTTCTGCAAATTAGTTACGCAAGTCCACTCCGTTACAGGACACAAGTTACATGACCTATTCCACGAATTTAAACCTCTAACTTGTATAAAATATTGCTTTGTTTTAGTACCCGTATATAAGTGACGAAACAGACTCATTGTTCACCTATAGGTGCAAGTTGGAAGCCGGCTTTAAAGCTTTTCAGTTGTTTTACTAGGTAGATTGGTACCCGCGAGCGGCACTACTGATCGGCGGTTGGGCGACAGTGTCGTCTGCCGCTCGAAGACGCGTCGCTAGCTTCGTGTCGCTAACTACAAATGGTGTTTCAAAGAAATACATAGAAACCATTAGTGTCGCTGCAACACGTCGTTTGCTGCGGCTTCATGAAGCCGGCTTCCAACTTGCACCTTTAGGTTTAAAGCTTTTCAGTTGTTTTACTAGGTAGATTGGTACCCGCGAGCGGCACTACTGATATGCGGTCGGGCGACAGTGTCGTCTGCCGCTTGAAGACGCGTCGCTAGCTTCGTGTCGCTAACTACAAATGGTGTTTCAAAGAAATACATAGAAACCATTAGTGTCGCTGCAACACGTCGTTTGCTGTGGCTTCATGAAGCCGGCTTCCAACTTGCACCTTTAGGTTTAAAGCTTTTCAGTTGTTTTACTAGGTAGATTGGTACCCGCGAGCGGCACTACTGATATGTGGTCGAGCGACAGTGACGTCTGACGCTCGAAGACGCGTTGCTATCTTTGTGTCGCTAACTACGAATGGTGTTTCAAAGAAATACATAGAAAACAGTAGTGTCGCTGCGAAAAGACGTTTGCTGCGGCTTCATGAGCCGGCTATCAATTTGCACCTTAAAGATGAGCCTCTTGCTGTGACAGTTGCAAGCGCCAAAGCTTTTGTTTTCGCGCCACACTGGACTATGCTTGACATAGTTGTTGACTCCCATTTACATAGTCATTTCGCTTGCTCCAGTGACCTTCAACCCTATACTACTGTCAGGAAATACATCAGCTACTACTGCAGTCATGGGACCCATTCAGGTAAGCTCTTGCACTCGTTATGCTTAATCTATGTGTCACTTACTTGAGACATAAGGGTATACTCTTACGGATAAAGTTAAAGTAAAAGTTTTTCCCACATCCCTAAAACATTGAAAATAGCAAAATAAAACTTTGGTGGCTGTGATAATCCTTTAATCTTGAAACATTAAACTAAAATGGCGCATAATTAGTGATACTGTCTAAACATGCCTGCGTTATTAAATTTGTAAAATATTATTCTCACTAACGACCCAATTTACTCATCAAAACACGGTCACAAAGGCGCTAACAAAAACGAGCTGTATACTGCCCTCGAAAAGACGCAAAATTTAATTTTAAGCCATCTGGAAGCTCTCGAGTCTCAGGCGAAGTTTCCACTTGGAGTCGGTTGTTGTAACGGATAACTTAAATATAACTGTAGGTGTTGAAACTTTCGTCTTTGTTCAATAAGAGTGGAAATTCGGGTGGAACAAAGTTACATGTGTTTGAAAAGTTTCAGCGAGAGAATTATTTATTTATACATCTATGCTCGTTATAAGTGATGACTTCACGTTCGCTGCGACCCTAAATTTACAATATTAGAGGAAATAAATCGTTAATTTCGAGATTATTATTAGTTATTATTTCAGAGATTAGAGACGATCTCTCTCTAGAGATGAAACTCTGTAAGACGCTTCATTTTCAGACATTAATTGTTTAGTGACCTAAATCTGAATCAGTGAAGATAAAGAAGTGGATTTGAGCTTAGGTATTTACCTCTAAATTCTTATGGACATATTTAGACACAATGAATTGAAAATATATCATATCTATTTATATACTCAATTATGATACAGCGCAAGCATGTGTCGTACTTGATACTGATCGTCTTGTTACCATATGTGTGAACTTGGTTATTAGACGTAAGTCATTGCCGACTGATCGTGGCGGGAAAATCAAGTGGGGGAACAGTCACTGATATAAGGGAAGTAACGTGGTGGAGTAATGTGGTCGAAATACTCAATTAGGTCAAATTGAGTATCAATATAAGTAGTACATTTATACTGCGGTAGTCCTTATTCTATGTATACATAATTTCGCATTTGTGTAGCACTTAGAATAACAATTCTATAATATGATTTAGATGTTCTATTGTGGGTAGTTTTATATCAGTTTAGACTAGTTTAGAGAGCACGACATACACACATGCGATAAATTTGAAAAATCAAAATCATTTTTGTTACGGTAGATTATATTATGATTTCTTCGTCATTTAAGTTGCTATTGATGGAATTGTCAGACCATTCCGAGTAAACCATGGGCACCAAATTGTACACGATTGTTGTGTAATCGATGATAATGCGCCCGCCCATCGAGCTCAACGAGTCAATGTTGCTCTCCGAGAAGACATCACAAGGTTAGGCTGGCCTGCCTGTTCGCCTGACTTAAACCCAATAGATATAGAGCACGCGTGGGATGCTCTTAAGCGAGCTGTGCCAGACAGTGCCAGAGCTCAGGGAAGCCGCTATTCAAGAATGGGACAGGTTACTCCAAGAAATGCTGGATAACTTGATTCTCAGCATGCCCAGGAGGATAATCGTTTGTGTTCGAGCCAGTGGAAGCCAGAGTAAATAATAATAATAATCTTTATTGGTGTTCTTACAAAACAATTTGTACATTAATAATATTTACTTACTTATTTAACATTCTGTGGATTACCACAGTTGCTTGTAGGTACCTTGCACGTATTAACCTATAAACACGCGCCGGTACACCAGTGGCCAAATCTAGACATCGTACAAAAGTACCTACCTACAAGCAACCGTATCCATTAATATAAACATATTTCACAGTTATTATAGGTACTTAAGACAATATAATTCAAGATAAGTAAACAAATAGAAGCACATGTAGGTACTATATTTATGGTTTGATGACATTCGGACAAGAAAATCTGATTCCCGAATGTCATCGACCTCCTGCGAGTTCGAATGTGTAGGTGAGTTAATAACTTTTTTAACTTATATTATATTTTTTTATACTTAATTATAAGTATAAAAAAATATAATTTAATTCTATTACTGCTGGGACTGATTACTTACATAACATTGGTATAAGTGTACCTATGTATAAACGTAACACACTAATATAATAAATTCAAGGATTGTGGGTGATTTAGTGAGTGTGCATGCTTTTTATTCCTTCACGCTCAAGCGGCTGGATGGATTTCAGTGTACCTAAGGACTTTTTGTCATGTTCAAATAGTGTAATTCTCATCTTCATTATCACTACGCGGGAAAACTGCAGGCGGAGCTAATAGACGAATAAAACACACAGGTTAGAATGCGTGCACGAATGCATGATTAAATGAGTCTTGTAGGGTTGTCATGTCACTTTTAGTCACCTAGAAATTTTACGGTTTGATGCTACAACAGGTATTACAAGGTATGCATATGTATCATAATATGAATTGTAATATGTATATTTTTGAGAATAATAAAATGATTTTCATCATCATCATCATCTCAGCCGTAGGACGTCCACTGCTGAACATATGCCTCCCCCATGATTTTCCAAAAGGACCGGTTGGAAGCGGCCTGCATCCAACGTCGTCCTGCGACCTTTCTCAGGTCGTCTGTCCACCGTGTCGGTGGACGACCTACGCTGCGCTTGCCGGTACGTGGTCTCCACTCCAGAACCTTTCGGCCCCATCGGCCATCTGTTCTGCGTGCTATGTGCCCTGCCCACTGCCACTTCAACTGGCTAATCTTCTGAGCTATGTCGGTGACTTTCGTTCTTCTACGGATCTCCTCATTTCTGATTCGATCACGTAGAGAAACCCCGAGCATAGCCCTCTCCATAGCTCGTTGTGCGACTTTGAGCTTATCTATGAGGCCCATAGTAAGAGACCACGTTTCAGTGCCATAAGTCATCACTGGTAACACACATTGGTCGAAGACTCTTGTCTTGAGGCACTGAGGTATTTTTGACGAGAAGACTTCGCGAAGTTTCCGGAACGCTGCCCAGCCGAGTTGGATTCGACGATTGACCTCTTTCTCGAAGTTGGACCTGCCTAGTTTGACTGTCTGTCCCAGGTAGATATACTCGTCAACAACTTCGAGAACTGAGTTCCCAACTGATATTGGGGTAGGTACAACATGGGCATTAGACATAATTTTCGTCTTGTCCATGTTCATCTTAAGACCTACCCGTTGGGAAACTCGATGGAGGCCTTCGAGCATTGTACTGAGGTCTTCCATGGATTCTGCCATGACTACAATATCGTCGGCAAATCGAAGGTGAGTGATGTATTCGCCGTTAATATTGATGCCAAGTCCTTGCCATTCCAGAAGCTTGAAGGCGTCTTCCAAGGTAGCGGTGAACAGTTTCGGAGATATAACGTCTCCCTGTCTCACGCCTCTTTGCAATGGAATTGCCTTCGAACTCTGCTCCTGTACTCGGACTGACATGTAGGCGTTTTTGTACAAACACTTCAGCACTTCAATATACCGATAGTCAATACGGCACCGCTGGAGAGACTCAAGCACTGCCCACGTCTCGATCGAATCAAAGGCTTTCTCATAGTCCACAAACGCTAGACAAAGAGGCAAGTTATACTCTTCGGTCTTCTGTATAACTTGCCGTAGCGTGTGGATGTGGTCTATGGTACTATAGCCTTTTCGGAAACCGGCTTGTTCCGGAGGCTGGAATTCATCAAACCTGCGACTGAGACGGTTCGTTATGACCTTCGAAAACAGCTTATAAACATGGCTCAAAAGCGAGATGGGTCTGTAATTTTTAAGTAAAGTGTTGTCACCTTTCTTGAAGAACAGCACCACCACGCCTTTGTTCCATGCTTCTGGCGTTGAACCTTCGTGTAAGACGGTATTAAAGAGCTTCTGAAGGACTTTAAGTACCGGTGTTCCACCCGCTTTCAGAAGCTCAGATGTGATACCGTCGTCACCAGGCGCCTTGTTGTTCTTAAGCTGTTTCAAGGCCATTCTAATCTCGTACAGGCTGATGTCCGGGATATCTTCGGTATAATGTCGGGTCAGCTTGGCTCTTGGGTCTTTGGCCGAGCTGCTAACAGGTTTAGCGACCGAGGTGTATAACTGTCCGTAGAAACTCTCGACCTCTCCTAACACTTCCGCTTTGGTCGACGCTACACTGCCGTCTCCTCTCTTCAGCTTCGTCAACTGGCTTTGCCCAATAGACATGTCTCTTGCAAACACTTTGGAGCCTTTTTTCCGCTCTATCGTCTCTTTAATACGGTTTGTATTAAAGATCCGAATGTCGTGTCGCAAGGACTTCCATATTCGTCTATTGAGCAGCCTATATGCTTCAGCATCATCCGAAGACTGCAGTTTCAATGAGCGTCGTTCAGCCATGAGGTTGAGGGTATCGTTGGAGAGTTTCTGTGGCCTATCTGTACGGTGGGGTTTAAAGTACTTGGAACCCACTGTATGGACAGTTTCTACTAACCTGTTATTGATCTCGTCCACTGAAGCGATGTTCTCAAGGCAATCGAAGCGATTGGATAGCTCAAGTTGAAAGCTCTCGGGGTCTTGAATATGGGCACGAGTAGGTCGGAGCGTAGACTTCATCAGACGAGACCTCTCCAGTTTGACATTAATATTCACCGTGCCTCTTACCATTCGGTGATCACTACCGGTTTTAACCCTGTTGATCACGGAGACATCAGTGAATATTTGCCTTTTGGTGGTCATAATGAAGTCAATCTCATTTCTCGTGGAACCATCGGGACTCAGCCAGGTCCATTTCCTGTGAGGTGGCTTCTGAAAGAAAGAGTTCATCATAAAGAGTCCCTCTTTCTCCAGGAAGTCGGCCAACCTCTGTCCCCTACGGTTCCGTTGTCCATAGCCAAATTGCCCCACTTTCGACTCATCCTCGCTTCTCTTACCCAACTTCGCGTTGAAGTCCCCCATAACAACTAGAAAGTGCGTTTCAGAGGTATGTATGGCCCGACTAATGTCCTCATACATATCCTCCACCTCATCATCCGGGTGCGACTTCGTCGGTGCGTATACCTGAATGACCTTCAGCGAATATCGTTTGGATACTCTGAGTATTAGGTATACGACCCTATTGGAAACGCTATCGATCTTAACTATGTTGTTAGTAAGGGACTTGTGGACGAGAAACCCGACACCACCTTGGGACTGTTGGTCGCCCTCCCGGTGGTAGAGTAGGTTACCTGATTTTAGGGTTATCGTGTCCTCACCCGCTCTACGGACTTCAGATAACCCCACAATGTCCCAGCGTAGCTTACTCATTTCTTCTTCCAGCTCATATATCTTCTCGTCTGTCCTCATCGTGCGTATGTTGTGTGTTACCAGGGCCAGTCGTCGTCGTTGGGGGTGGTAGCCGGGCGTCTGCCGGGGATTCTTAGCACCCCCTGCCCCACCGTTACCGTGGCCGCTACCGTAGCCAGGAATAGCGGGGCTGCCGGGGACTGGGGGCCTGGTTCTTTTTGTCCAATCCATTGAGGGGTTTTTGCCAATACTCGCCACGCTTGGCAGGCGGGTTGGCGAGCGCAGTTTGTGTGTGTTTGACTGGGAAGGTGCTGCTGCCCACCTTCTGTTTTTTTTTTTTTTTTTTTTTTTATCCCTTAGCCGGCTTCTACGGCACCCACGGGTAGAGTTGGGGGGGTGCTATTCTAAGCCAGCACCGCCACGGCAAAATGATTTTATTTTTCTCATATTCATTTTATTAATATTTCTGTAACAATGTTTTCATTTAGCAGTTATTTTTAAGCAATGATTCTGTTTGATTGAAATTTAGAGTCAGAAGCCAGGTTTTTAATTTCATTTTACATTTTATTTTGTTAAGTGGATACATATTTATCTCTCTGTTTATATTTTTGTATAAAAATGGGGCTAGAAAACAATATTGGGAAATTAATATATACAAAAATATAAACCTTTTATTAATAAATTGTTAATTAAGTACAATAAAAAAAAAATATCAGCTTATGCTAGTGATCACAATATTTTTTTATGTGACAGACATGACAGCTAATTTTGCAGTAAACATACCCACAATTAAAACGAAATCGAAAATTTAAGAACTGCCATTATAGACTTTAGCATGAAGAGAGTAAGAACTACCATAACTTACTTAAAATATATACTAGTTCGCAAGTTTGGTTAGGTGTTCTGAAGAATCGAATTGTTACCAATAAACTATAAAATTACCTATACGTAAAATTACCTATAGCTTTTGTTGAACCTAAAATATGAAAGCACTAGGTAACCCTGACTAAAGCTCAATGCTGCAAAGTATACTTATGTACCTACTTAAACTTCTAAAAATTTAAACAGTGAATTGTGTACGAGGCTCACAACTAAATTAGCAGGTGCAGCAATATAACGACTAGATGATAAACGTGAGTGTTTGCCGGTTTAACCATTTAACTAAATTAGCAGGGTTTAATAAGGCCAGATCCAGTAATATGTGTATTACCTCATTATATCCGATGACTCCATTGGAGGCGGTATATGGTCCAGCTATTCCAGCGCCTGAAGCTGGAGCCCTAACAGAGGCATTACTTGGGTTGCGCAGAATAAACGTTCTTCCATAGAATGGCACGCCAATGGCTAGCTTCTCTGGCGGTGCACCTTAAATAAATATTAAAGAGAAGAACACTTGGAGTTTAGGTATATAATAGACTTATATAGCTTGGAATGTAAGTAATAAATTTTATTGTAGAGCTCATTTTCTTGTAAGTTAGTTTTCTTCAACAAAATAATACAACGATAAATGAGTGGGTACTTAATTACGACTACGGTGTAGTTGAGCTATAAAGCTGGACGTATTTACTATATTTTTTATATAGTTAACCCGTTCAATGTCTAGTTCTTTTGGTTCCTTTCCGAATGCATAAAGTAAAGATAACAAATGCTACACTTGAATAGTTTGACCAACTAAACTCAATTTTATATCGGTGGAGTGCATTGGATCTGATCAAATTAGTTACAAACAAGAGATATAACATGTGTAAAACATTTGTTGTGCGCGCGACGTGGCTTAGGTTTTTTTTATAGGTAAGTTTACACATGGTGTACCCTCGGCACGCGAGGGGTTAACTAATTTCATGACTTTGCAACACCCAATGCCTTTTTTACACACACACTGTTCATGTCCCTACTAGCCAAAACGTGTTCTATGGTTACCTGAAAATACTTACTTATATACATATACACAACCAGACACAAATCAAACAGATATGTTCCTACACAAATATGTTTGACCTGTCCGGGCAACGAACCCGGGACCGCGGCTCAGAAGGCAGAGATCTACCAACTGCGCTAACCGGCCAGTCCTTTTCATCAATCAACAGAGTAATCCTTTTGGTGGATTGTTTCCTCGAGCACTGTTTACTTACCTGGCACAGGTCTGGGAGAAACGTACTGTAAGCCGTAAAGCATCAGCTAATTAAATGGTAAAAACTGGCAAACACTCGCGTCTGTCATATAGAATCACCGCGTTACCAACTGAGTCGTAGGGCCATAAACATCAATAGGGATAGGAATGTGCAACGCGTCCACATGTTATCGATAATCCGCTGCCTGCATTGGACCCTCATTAGTGCTCGCTAATGGTCGTAACATCATGCCGCCGCGCTGCCGTCGTCGCAAAGTTATTCAGGGCCACATTATTGTCTACCATGTTTCTATCAGGGGCCTTAGTAGCTTCTTAACAACTGCCCGGTTTATTCGTACCATGACAACGTTATAGCAGGCCTGCCTAGGCCTACTATTCAAGAAACAAGAACAAGAAGAACAGCAGAAAATTCTTTCACCTGTTTTTTTTTGTATGGACTCTCGTTAACATGTCGCTCTAAATCCACTCAGTTTACTTAGTTTACTTAGGTTACAAACGTGTAGGCATCTGCAATGTTGGTTATAGTAAATTGTTAGAATGCCAGAGACAATATTATCCGTTCACCTTTGAGAAAACAATATTCAAACCAAACAGTTCACCTGATTGAGCGTCATGGTACTTATGATTTCATTCAAAACTGTTTATGTCAGGTTTAAGCACTGCACGGAACTTGCATGGTTTTTACGAAGCTGATAGTAAGGCCCCTGATTTTATTCTTATCGATACGCGCCTATAATCATCTTACGCACATCACTATGTGGCTCCATAAGTGCGAGCGAGATAGACATAGTGAAATAATTTATGCCCTCAGTTAGCACTATATATATTATACTCGTTATTACTCCGACCGGTGATCGGGCAGTGCTGATGCCCATACTCATGGGGAGCGTGGTCTTGCAGCGAGGGCCTGACACTGTTGCCGTTCTACAAAATAAAAAGTCCCTAGTAATATGAAAAATTCCGTTAGATATTGGAAAATATATATTTTTTAAATCCGCTAGAAGTCGCTAAATCGTATCGCTGACGCTAAAGTCTAATATTGAAGTCCGCGCCACATAGCTTGGGGTTTCTTGGCATTCTTCGTAAAAAATAACAAAAAAACAAAATCAAAATATTTATTCCAAAAATCACAAATGTTCTGGATGATAAAAAATCTGACACTGTAAAATTTTCTAACTATTACATAACTTATTACCTTTATTTCAAAATCCAAACAATGTCAACCGGATATTCAGTATCACTGGCACCGGAAGTGGAGGCTTCTCCAATGCCTACACCAGCTACTTTGGGTACCTATTGGTTTTCCGACTTGATTAATTACTTTATCTGGCAGGTCGTAACTCGAGCAATCTTTATTTTTATTTTTTAGTTGGTTTCTAATGAGTAGAATGGAGTTTAAAGTTTTTTCTGAAATTGTATTTCGGAGTATGCTCTTTTCAATATTCATAGTGCTAAAAAGACTCTTTCAATTTCTGTATTTGAGTGCGGAAGTGACAATATTGTGATAGCAAAATCACATAAATCCTTAAATGAATTTATTCGTATAGAATTTTTGTGTGTTTAAAGGAACGCCAACAAAAAGAAGAGGTGTGCCAGAGCGGATGTTTATGGTTATTCAGGTGTAGTGGTGGTCTTAAAAAACACATTATTCGTCAAATATTTTCGAAAAAAAAAGTCTCATATGCGACGGCTCAAAATCCGCTAGAAGTCTCTAAATATTTTATTGTCGCTAACTCATCTTTTTTTGCCGCTAACCACTCATGAATTCCGCTAGATCTAGCGACAAAGACTCTAGAACGGCAACACTAGAGGGCCACTAGTCGCGCACTGCGGGCCCTGTAGCTCGCGTCGCGGCGTTCTCTGTGTAACTTGCGGTACGGGTGCGGGGAACGTCAGCGGTGGCGGTGCCGGCACACTGGGAGCACGTGAATCGTCATTGCTAAGCATTAGCGTAGGGTCGTCGCACACTATTCCAACCGTATCTATCTCGCGAACAAAATTGGTCGGAGCAACATTAAGAACGGGTTTCCATGCAGATAGTAGATTCCAACCCCCGCCCGTCCCGACTAGATCGTCTTAAGGCCGCTGCGGCGCCCTCGCGATTGTTACGACCTGCGCCCGCGTCATATGTTTCCGCTGAGTTGAACAAACGGCTCTTGTGCCATACCTATAGAGTTGGAGTAGGAACGTCTAGATGATAGACGTGAGTGTTTGCCGGTTCTTACCATTTAACTATGAGTTCTCGTGGAAGTTTTTAAGACAATACGCTAATTACCTTGATCCAACCAGTATTCCAAAGCAACGTCAAGAGTATATAAATCTTCTTTAGCTGCATTATCATCACCTTCACCCTTATGCAGCGGTGCATTGTGACCGGTAACCGGGTCCCAAGCACCGTACATGTCGTATGTCATTATGTTAATTAGGTCAAGATATCTAGAAATAAAACAATTCATCGAATAAGGTAGTTGTGTAAAAAACTAATCTCTTCGAAAAAAACACAGTCATGTCATAAAAAGAGCTTGTCAGCGTTGTAGCTAGTTATATGGCGATAACGGTGTACAATACTTTACCTCATAATATTTAAGGGCGTTAAATTATTTTTTATCAAAAAATATTTTAAATGACAGTATAGTATCTAAATTCAGGTAGTGACATTAGTAATTCTTATTATTGTATTTTTGAGTACCACCTGTTTAACTATTCTAAAAAAACACTTATTAATCTTGTATATTTGCAGGCGCTCGCAGCGGAGCTTGACATGGCTATCTTAACCGATCAACAAGTTAAGCAACGCTTGCTGCGGTCAGGAGTTGGATGGGAGACCGCTAGTGGCATTATTCAACTGAGCGCTTCCGTGCTTCAGAGGGCATGTTAAGCCGTCGGTCCCGGTTGTTCGTCTCAGGACAACAGTCGTTATAGGCTATATCGAAGGCCTTCGGGCGGCCGGAAAGCTTCGACATGGGTTGGCCACTGACCTATCCACCAAACCAACTCCTCTCTCTGAGAGGAAGGCTCGATTCCCAGCAATGCGAACATTAAGGGCTGATTATGATGCTGTTTAGGTAGAGTTTTGTTGAAACTTTATTAAGAGCTACTACAACTCTGCAATGTTGTCCTCCAGTACTGTAGCAAACAAATTCATTAATTAATTAGGTACTTAGTAAGTTATTAAGACAATCAGTGGTCCTATTCTTACCTCGAAATAGCAGGGATATCATAAGATAGCGACGCCATATCTCTGACCGAAGATACTGCTGCACTCAAGAACAGTCCATACTTGTCAAACTCCTCCCTCAGTTCTCTCAAGAGTGTCGTATAATTGTCAATATCAGCTTGTCCATGGACAGTGTCTCGGCGATTGGGGTATTCCCAGTCAACATCTAGGCCATCAAAACCATGGTCTTGGATAATTCTAATAGAGCTAGTGATGAAGTTCTTGCGAAGAGCTGCACTAGCAGCCATCTGGAAGAATTGAAACAGTTCTTATTCTTTCAGAATGCCTAGGGCTCGCGTGATTTTTACCGAAAACATATAAAATACGTACATTTGAAACTGATCGGAGACAATAAAGTATAATTATGAAATAAAGTAAGTGTTAATATAAGTCATAAAGTATAATGTATTTGAACATAAATAGCTATAGTGCCCTATCTCAAAGTTCTTATACTCCACTCATTTATTAAAGAATCGTAATATTATTAGTAACTTAACCCATTTGCGTACTTGAGTTTAAATCATAAATCTTTTGTTTTAAATATCCCGGTATAGTAAGGGTTAAGCTACATAATAGATAATAATGAAACGAGAGATTTAGAAACAATGGGATTAATAGGTCATAAGTAAAATGTACTTTACGTAAGGTCCTTCCTAACATAACTTCTATCAGTATATATCAGGCGCAACTAAATCTATACTAATATTATAACGAGGAAAGATTTGTATTTTGTTTGTTTCTTTTTTTATAATGGTTCATCAAAGTGACTCCCTCTCGCCTAATGGAAAGCGAAGATGGAATCAAGAAGCAATGACACCCCTATGATGACCTGACAGATGCTTTTTCACGCCCCGCTTGAAAGAACCAGGTT
The DNA here is from genome assembly GCA_917880725.1 of Selenia dentaria. NCBI lineage: Eukaryota > Metazoa > Arthropoda > Insecta > Lepidoptera > Geometridae > Selenia > Selenia dentaria. The sequence continues at coordinate 10,589,066 of OU862898.1, read as the reverse complement.
CATAGCTGCAAGGAAATACGTACGCCGGCAAAACATTCCACAGTTTACTTACACGACAGAGCTAGACTGCTAAACTTTTTGGTTTGTGGTAAGAAGTTTTCAACAGTATATGGAAACAATGCTAGGCCGAAACGAGTAGTTCGGGATAGGAATGGTGAGGAAGGAATAAGATTAAAAAGCTCTTCAGATCATTCGCCATGAAACAACCGGTAAAAAATGCTTAGAGAAGCTATAGTTCTACGCATTTGTAGGGGATCGAGGTGTTGAGTGACTTCAGTGTCTCCAATAATACGGACAGCGCAACGTTGCAGTCTATCGAGAGCATCATAAGATCCATCCCAGAGGTGGCAACAATATTCAATACATGGGCGCACCTGAGTTTTATAAAGAAGGCACAGCTGAGCCGGAGTAAAGAAATGCCTCGCTCTGTTCAGGACAGGACATTGCGGGAATCTAACTTGATAATACTCTCGATGTAGTCACGCTGGTTCAGGTCACTACGGATGTCCATGCCAAGGATGTTAAAATTACGCTGTACCAGTAAGGTTCTGAAGAGAAGGAAGAGGAAAAAATGGAGATGTTTTTGCCGAGAAACACTAGAGTCTTCCTGGCGTTGAACTCAACCAAGTTCTCCGCAACCCAACTAGAGATGCTGTCATTTGTATGTTTGTAACGAACAAACTCAAAAACTACTGGACCGTATTCAAGAATTTTTCCACCATTAAATGCTTCATTTACCTTTAGTAACGGATATATATTTTGATTCATAATCATCGCAATCCATCACCACACGGACGAAACAGACGAGCGCAGCTATATGAAAAACTCCAAACAATTGAATCTCGAAACATTGACGTTTTATTTTTACAACAGTTTAATAAAGCGCCTGATAAAAAGTTTAGAGCAAACCCCTTCTGAAGCGAACTGTAAATTATTTGTACGTATAAGCGTGAGCACACACGCACTTATCGGGGTTCTTTAATTAACTTTCCTTGTAATTACCATATATAATAAGAACATACTACTGAAAATCTCGCTGAGCCAAGATTCCAACCGCCTACAGCTAGCAGAGTTTTCAACTGTGGATTTTTCTGTTTGAGCGCGTTGAAAGCACCAAAGTTATCTGAAATTGCCCAGAAAAGAAACATTAACTACGTAGTAATTAATTACCAGTTTTCATAGAAAAGTTTACTTTGATATGGTCAGAAATATGCCACCATAGATTATACAGATAATCTTAGTATTTCAGATAATAAATTAAGTAATATAGATTTGAGAAACAGCACGAAACTCAGGAGCCGTTGTTTTCGATTTTGTTTTTCAACTGCCTTTAAAAAAGATTTTCAGTTTGTCTGTATTTTTATCTGTGCCTCATAACTTTTTACTTAGTGGACCAATTTTGATGATTATTTATTTATTTTAAAGCTGGTGCTTTTCATGTGGTCCCTTTTATATTTGATTTTTTTATATATGTATTTATATTTATACAATTAATACGGTTTACACAAATAGCATCAATTATTGTAAATTATATTATCTCCGCATTCAAATATATTACATCAGATAACACACATTCAATACTAATTATTATACAGTCAAAATAAAATTATATTTAAAAAGATTTTGTATTAAGATCTGACCAGTAGTTTCTTTTTACATCATTATCTACAAAAAAAACTACTACTTACTGGTCATCTGATATACTGAATTATACTTTATAATATACTGAATACTGACCATCATCGGATATAATAGAATCAAAGAGAGTTTCAAATTATGTTAAAATTAGAAATCATTTTATTAGAAATGTAATGTAAAAGTACCTTTTTAAATGTAAACGTTTGAATGCATATTAATGAAATTTAATACATTACTTACATATTTCTTAAATCCTGGTAAATAACATCGAGTACCTACTTTTATTAATATATTTTTTCATTACGCAATTGAAACCACAAAGCATGTTTTTTAAAATTCCAGATACCAGGCGCGCAAGTATGTTACAGGAATGTATATCACTTACTTCTTCCCCAATTGTCGGGCAAGTCCAACCAAGGGTCTAGGGAAATGATGTTGCCCTGGTTATCCAGGCCTGCGAAGGTGTAGACTGCATGCGTGCAGAGCTCTGGTTTGATATGAGCGACATCGAATTTGCCCAGCCCTGACCGATATGTCGCCCATGTGCCGTAGTAGCATATAACATACTCTGGAAACATTATAACAACCAATGATCTTATTTAAAAAGAGGTAAATTCGTTACAAGTAGGAGATGATTATATAATTCATGTTAGGTATTGGAATATAGCTGTTCATTGTGTCGTCAAAGGGGAGGCATCAGTGGACGTCTTTATATAGCTGTTCATTGTGTCGTCAAAGGGGAGGCATCAGTGGACGTCTTTCGGCTGATGTCATCAATCAATATGGTGATTATGATGATATACTTAACTGATACGATGATTTTTAAAACCTCACATGTTATACGTACATTTTTTTTTTAATAATCTATAAAAACAGAATTTATGCATAAATAACAGCAAAAGGTTTTATAATTTTTCTATATTATTTTATAATCTGATCTGGCAAGTTATTCAATAGTGTTATATTTTATTTAGACAATTTTTACTGGTGATATCCAGAGTCACAGTCAAACACATGTAGGGTTTTAGAAATTTACCGATTCGTGTATATATTGTGTGAATGTAATGTATGTGTTATGTTAATGTATGGTGTGTAATGTGTTGTTTAACCTATAAAACCGCGCCTGTACATCGATGTACCTTAGTCAAAACCCATATCAGGACTGAACATAAACTATAACTGTTCAAATATGTAATACATTTCAGTTTATTAGATGTTATTTTAATACTATTAAGCACCTAGAAATCATTCATACATAGAAATTTAAAATTTGTTGGTTAATTTTAAATCAGTAGGCTAGTAAAAACACAATGTGCGTCGATACCATTTCTCCGAAACTTTCGCAGGTGCGCGTGTGCGAGTGTATTGTTTTCGTGAATAAGGACATTTCGAGGAAAACACTTAAGAAAAAGCTTATAATACTGTTATATGAAGCATCATATCAACATATGATGTAAGCAATTCCCATAATTTGGTAAAGTGTGTCACCATAATATTATTTTGATAACGGGGCATGACGGTTTTGATCTCTATTTGGTTAGCGTTAGAGTATATAATATTTACATGATAATTTGTGGGGTATCTATGGATAATTTATAAAATAGGTGATTGTATGTATACTCCTTTTACACCTGCTTTAGAGATAAAATTGGTCATTGTAGAATTTATTTCATTTGTTATCGTTTTGGCGCGTGTCTAGTTTTTATCTATTTTTCGGTAATAAACCTCTATAATTTGACTAAAAAGAAACAGATAACATATTAATACTCGTAGAATAAATGAAGATGTACCAGTGTAAATTTACGCCGTTTACAGATATAAAATAGAACAAATAGGTGTTTTACTACGATTTAACTCGTGCAACCACCAACGGCGAGCGCAAATTTTTTAAAGAGTGAATTTTCGCCCGTTTTTCCGTCGTTTTAGCGCCATAATATTTTTATTTATAAGCTACTTCAAGGGTTAAATGAAATTTTTGGAAGAGGCTTTTAATGAAATTGTCGTTTAAACTTAACACTATAGATACAGAATACAAGATCGCGCGGCGAGAGTTTGGCTTTGACCGTTATTGCGCAGAAGTCAAAAATTGGGTATCACAGGGTGGCTAGAGGGACGAAGGACTCTTGTCTCTCTCTGTCACATCGAAGACGAGGGACTCTTGTCTCTCTCTGTCACATGGCGCGACAGTACCCATGCGCAGTAATCCCCTCCACCCGAAGGTCAAAGCCAAACTCTCGCCGCGCGATCTGTACTCCTCGCTGATAATAATTATTGATGCAACTGTTGTATAATAAGGGTTGTTGTATAATGTGGGTGATAATAGTATCACACGAGTGTTTTAATACCCAATTATGTACAGTTGCATACAAGACTTTATCTACACCTATGATATGAATCCTTAAAGGTTCTGAAATCATAGGGTGTTGTACAGTGTTGTAAGAACTCTATGTAAATTCGTGGAAAGTTCAATTGCTGAATATCTAATACAAACAATTAGAAATGTCCTTTGCTTCATTAGAAATACCTGGTGGTGTGTTATCAAAGCTTGTATCACTCATTTTTGTAAACAACAATGTAATACATTTTTAAATTAAACAATAATAATATCGAATTTTTGCAATGATAAGTACGACTTAAATTCGAATAACCTTTAAGTCCTTTTTTTAAATTACGGCGCTGAGGGAATGTTGTTTTTTGAAATTCATAAAGATGTCACGCAATGTAGTAAACGTGGCTTTTTGATGAGTAAGGAAGTGAAAAAGCAAAGGAGTTGCATTGGGCGATGTAGTCGCTAATCGACAAATCCCGTTAAATAATAAAAAGGAGTTGCATTATCAAATTCAGTACAACATAATAACACTCGTTTGGATGATATTATGGTTACTATGATACTGGTTGTTTTAATGTTGTTAATAAGCTAACTGTTTCGGAAACTTTTATAGAGCATTTATAGCATGAGTGTAGATAAATGTATTTAATGCGTTTAAAATCATTATAAACTCAACCGAAGCAGTGAGACGCTGTGTGATGCAAAACTAAGCCTTCGATTAGTTTTATTTTATGTATATTGTTTTATGGGTTGTCTGGAAGAGATCGCTCTGAGCGATAAGACCGCCCATTGTAACACCTAGGTTAAAGAATTGTACTTTTTAATATTTAGTGATTAATGTGGTTAAAGTGTTTTCTATCTATCTATATTGCGTTTACGTTTTGTATAAGTACTCGTATTTATGATAAACTAGCTGTACTCCGCGGTTTCACCCGCGCGGTGATGGATGATGATGATGACGAATCTTATATAGCCTATGTTACTCAGGGTGAATGTAGCTTTCCAATGGTGAAAACATTTTTGAAATCGGTCCAGTACTTTTTGAGCCAATTCGTTACAAACATAAGTTACTTACATACAAATCTTTTCACTTTAAATTTTATTAATATTTATTAATTAATTCATAGTATAACAGTATATATAATAGTATAATGGTATACATAATAGTATAGATTAGTATAGAAGTATAGATAAGTTAAGTGTTTATCGCAATCTCTCGAGAATTACCAGTAGAATCGGCATATAGGCTTTTATTAATAAACGTTGCGTAAACCTATATTAGGCGTAACATGCTTTGTCTTGCTTTCACGCGTGACATTAACTGCAAGCGAAAAATTGACAGATAAATGTTTTAACTACTCCGGGCTTATTACAAGTTTATTAATAAGTATACTCGTATGTATTATTATGCGTAGTTTGGAAAGAAACCGAAATACCAGCAACGAGTCTTACTCCGCGAGTGGGCCGCTAGGGCTATCAGAGCGACAAAGATAAAACAATATGTAGGTAGGTAATTATATAATATTTATACCGGCAACATAATGTACAGAGAGGCAGATAGGCCTAATAGCTTCAATTATATTAGCTTATTCTTTTAGGGATGTCACACAAAACAACAAATTAATTAATTAAGTTAATAACTTCTTTACGAATAATACATTGCTAAATTAAAACCTAAAATCTTGAAAAAGTCGGTGCTTTTGCCTCATGAAATGAGGAGCTTTTAGATAATTTTTTACTTCGCAAATGTTATTATGCTTTGTCGCAATTATTCAGTCATTTTCCTTTTAAGTATTCAATATAACATAGACACTAGGTTTTTTGGCATGCTAATATCAAAAGAAATATTTATTATACATAATATATACAGGGTGTTTTGTAGAGGGACCGACAAACCAAATGAGCGTGTTTGGGGGCCCACTTGGAGAATACAAGTTGGCCAAAAAATATCCCCGACACCCCATTTTTTTTTAACTAAATCAATTAGTTAGCTCTGTTTTGTAACCAATTTTGCTTTGCGTGGCCTGAAGGTGTATTAGAGACCAAATTCAACTAAAAACATCCGGTCTAAACAGATTTTACAAATGTTATAGTGGTAAATAGGTACAATTTCGGAGAAATAGGGAAAAATCACAAAAAAAGTTAAACATATTGGGGGGTCGGGGATTTTTTTTGGCCAACTAGTATTCTCCAAGTGATCCCCCGAACACGCTCATTTGATTGTCGGTCCCTCTACCAAACACCCTATATTTAGTGATTTAACTTTTAATTATCTATGAAAATTGTGGTGACTATGCGTAGGGATTTATAAAAGACTGAAGGCCACGAGTGTGCATCATCTGTGTGTTTGTAATACCGTCCTTGCCAGTCAGCATACTGATAATGATTTATCATTATAATATGAGTATCCATTCAAGTGCTTTATGACAAATGTTCACTTTATTATGAAAACTAACGTGGTTTTTACACATTTTCAACAGACTTCCAAAAAAGGCGGATGTTCTCAAGTCGAAGCGTTTTTTTTTTATGTATGATCACACATAGCTATTTGCAGGACGTCCGATTTTGTTAATGCTTTTTTTGTTTGCTATAGTATAATTCCGAGGTGGTCCCATTTAAATTTCATAAAATTTGGTTAAGCGGTATTTGAGTTAAAATCCAATAACTGAAAAATGTTTCAGATAAATTGATGTTATCGTAAATGACGGTGAATGACAGTCGATCCCGTAAGTAGTTAGGGTCACCAAAAAGGGAGAAACCGACTTCTACACAAAAAAGTGTGAAATAACTAAAACTAAATCACACGCTAACACTTATAGCGCCACCAACTTATCTGTTCAGGTGGGCAAAATTGGAACTAAAAGATACATATAATGTATACAACAAACTTTCGCGTTTATAATGTTAGTAGGATTATAATTGCAGAATTTGCAAAGAGTGCAAGTGGCTTGAAAGACTGCCCTATGTTTTGATATTCCTTTTTCTTGGTGAATTTCTTAGGCTGCAATACCAAATTCTCCACTAGCGACGCTGTCACCTGAACAGATAAGATGGTGGGACTGTAACACAATATTGCGCATGGTAATGATTTAATGTATATAGGTATTTCTGAAATATCATGGTACCTACTTCAACAAGTTATTTCTCACTTTTTAGTGTTGAAGTCGAATCCATTTTTTGGAAAAAATGTTTTTTAATACGAGAAACGGGAATCTTATTATGCCAACGCTATGAGCTGCAGTCCACAGTGCGTGGCAAGAAGAAACCGAACACTCTCCTTGAAAAAGATCACCGGATGTAGTTGAAACTATAGTTGAAAAGATCTGACTTATTTACGTGAGTGATTCTTGTGTCCCGCTAATACTATTTGTATATTACGTTTACTTTAACACTTGTTTATTTAGCTTTAATAATAATGACGACGAACTAATTTTTAATCTATAAGTACCTAACTTACTTTCAGCAGTTACATAACTTTCAGCAAGAAGCAAAGCAGTCACTACGCACACAAAAAATTTATTCATTATTCTTCTAAGACAATTTCTAATAGAAGTGAAAAATTGCTCTTGTCGTAATTTATAGGCTGTTTGCACTTACTCTTATCTGAAGTGTTCGATTTAGCACTTGATTTGTACAAAATTTAGACAGACATATTGCGTATTTAGTCTTATATATTTATATAATATATCTATTCTAATACCTTTATACGAGCCATTCTTGTATAAACATAATCAGACCATTTTGTTACCACTGCCAGTTGGGCCATAATCCACCACGCGGCTTGGTGGATAGGTTAGTGGCCAACCCATGTCGAAGTTTTCAGGCCGCCCGAAGGCCTAAGACATAGCCTAGCGACTGTTGTCCTAAGACAAACAACCGGAACCGACGGCTTAACGTGCCCTCCAAATCATGGAAGCGCTCAGTTGAATAATGCCACTAGCACACACCCATCCAAGTCCTGACTGCAAGCGTTGCTTAACTTGTTGATCGGTCAAGATTACCAAGACAAGCTCCGCTACGAGCGCTTCTTCTTGTATATACACGTATATATAAATTTTACCCGTGTTTTCGGGCAATAAAAAACTGCTACAATATTAATATAGCAACTAGGGCCATCCACTGTACCGACACAGCAACACTAAAGCTACTTGACAATAGATGGCGTTGTTAAGCAACACTAAGACAATGATTGTTTGGTTTAAGGTTAGACCAAGAAAATCAATTATTTACTTACAAGCAAAACTCGGTCATCAGGGTATTAATAATATAATACGTAACATATTATCTACTACCTATGTATTACCGTATATAAGAACAGTTGGTAGTGCCCTGCCTTCGAAGCGTCAGGTCACAGGCTAAATCCCTGGATGTTATGATTTGTCCTCGTGTTGGGGTGTTGTAATGTGAATTCGGATAAGCCGTTCCTGAGACTAGCGTGCACAAACATACAGATAAACAGTCAAATAGATAAACAGACAAGAATTCTACTCGTAGCAATTTTGTTTTATTCTATTTTCGGACGGAAATGATGATCATGGAACATATCATCATCATCATCATCATCATCTCAGCCGTAGGACGTCCACTGCTGAACATTAATATTCCCCCATAATTTTCCAAAAGGACCGGTTGGAAGCGGCCTGCATCCAACGTCGTCCGGCGACCTTTATCAGGTCGTCTGTCCACCGTGTCGGTGGACGACCTACGCTGCGCTTGCCGGTCCGTGGTCTCCATTCCAGAACCTTCCGGCCCCATCGGCCATCTGTTCAGCGTGCTATGTGCCCTGCCCACTGCCACTTTAACTGGCTAATCTTTTTTTTTTTTATCTTAGATATAAAGAAAAATAATTATTGGGACTTTTATAAACGCAAGTAATGCCCAGATTAATTGAAAAACTCGAAACTTTTAAACAACTACGAGTTTTTTAAAGTCATTAGAAGTCGGATGATAAGGCAGGTCGTGTGTCTGGTTTTAAGGGCGACATCTGTCCGATTTATATGACACTAAACTTTTCTTCTTCGCCCCGAGATATAGTTATTATACTACTGTACTACTGTGTCCTTCAATGCATTAAGCATTCAGGTTTCCTTCATTATTTGTTCTTTGTTGAAATTTCATTGTTATAATGACATCGACACATTAGGGGTTATAGATGTTCTTTCAGAATTAATGACAGCTCCGTGAGCTCAGTTGGTAGTCACCCTGCCTTTGAAAAAAGAAGAAGAAGAAAGAAGAAGAAGAAGAAGAGTGGGGTCCCAGGATCGATCCCTGGCCCGCCCAAATATTTGTGCTATGAGCAGATATGTTTGCTGTCGGGTCTTTGAAGTCGTGATGAGGTATGTATGCCCATTGTGACACTTTGAATTTTAAGTATTTAATTGTGAAATATTTATGATTGTATTTTTATTTTATTCTTATTGCTTTATTTGTAACATATATTTGTATTGTGGTATTTCAATAAAGAGTTTATCTATCTATGTGTGTGTGTGTACCTACATGCGAATCATAGTGCGAGGGTATGCTTGTGTACACAATATATATTTATTTTTCCATCATTGTAAACGACCTCTTAGAAGCAGTAAATCTGCCTTACCATATGACAAACGCGGTACCTATATTGCGCATATTTTGTTTAGTTTTGGCAAAAAATGACATGAAGAAGACTGTATAGGTTGTAATTGCCAAACATCTCGATAAAAAGTACTAACGATGACTATACCACAATAACATTATATCTTGATTAAAAGTAGGTACCTAAAATGACTATATCACATAAATGTGCTATCTCTAATTAGGTAGTTCTGTTATTTATTATGTGCCAAACGCAATGTGTACTCCACGCGTCTGTCACTCATATGAGCACAATTATTTGCACAATGTCTATAGTTGTTTCGGACAGTGCGTGCTAAAATCCAGTATTTTTAAAATGTGATATTATAGCGGCATGCTTAGAAAGTATTAGTTATACTTTATCTTTATTGCTTTAACACTTAGACAGAATTTACCTTTTAAATAACCAATGTATCCTTAATTTATATCTAAGAGTGTTACCATTGTTTTGACGTAAATAATTATTGAATGTTATGATTGTTCAAGAACTAAATGTCTACCTACCTAGTTTGATAAGCAAAATGGTTATGTTATCTATGATAAGATCAGTGTAAAAGATTATTATGAAACTGATTCTCTTATAATTGTTTCGTATATAATTCCAGGAAATTGTCGAAGCTATCATTGACATCGAGAAATGTATTCCATCAGTAATAACAAGCTTACGTAGCCTTCGATGCCTAAGTACACAAAATTAATTTAACCTTTTTCGCCTCGTTCGTGGAAATTTCTCTAAATATAAATTCAAATGTATCAAATTGAAGCATCAAGGACGCTCTTAAATATCTCATTTAAGCACACTGATAATAATTTATTGCAATGCAATTCTCAAGATAGAATGTTTCTGAGGCGTAGTCATCTTGGGTACTTTTTATCGAGAAGAATCTTTCTGTGGTATGGTCATTTTTGGTACCTACTTTTTATCGAGAAGAATGTTTTTGTGGTATAGTCATTTTTGATACCTACTTTTTGTCACGATAGAATGTTATTGTAGTATAGAGTCTGGCTAACGAAAGTAGATACTGGATTTTTTAGCAAACTTTTTATATGACAACACTAAAGTGTTCCTACCATCGGATATTTACCCTACAAATTTGGGGTATTTTAAGCAGAAAGAACTTAGGAACAATTAATTCCTAAAAGGCATTTTTAAAACAAACTTATTTTAAACATTTTATAAAATGAGTTTTAAAAATTCGTACGTGTGCTAAAATTGTATTCATCGAAAAAAAGTATCGTATGTACGTGTTGGATCATTTCAAGAGCAACACTAAGCCTTAAGTTGGTCTAATAAATAGCTTAATTAATTAGGTACACTATTTGATAGAAAAAAACTTGGCAATTTTATTTTAAAGAAATTAATTTTCGGCTGTTTTCCGAAAGATTTGGTAAAATCAGAATCTGTGTATGGTATACCTATCTCTGACGCAACAAGATGGCGTGTTGTTGATGTTTCGTTGTGGTTGACTTGCGTATTTTGTTGTGATATATCCGTGTTAATGTTATAAAAATGAATAAAACTATAAAGAGTGAAGTGCGAAAACTATTGTTTTGTATGATTTCGAAATATGAAGAAAAATATAACAGTCCCATGGTGGAATTATCGTTATAATAGTTAAAGCTTATCGAATTTATCTACCGATCGCTATTTTGTTACATACTTGCAATGATCGGCAAAAGATCATTATACCAGTTTTATCGAATTATGACGATTTAAGTGTAAAATTTATCGATCGGTAAGTTCGTTACTTACGAACTACATAATGTTTCTGTGGTATAGACATTTTTGTACTTTTTATCACGATTGAACCTTTTTGTGGTATGTAATATTTAGGCGCAACTTATTATGAATATATCCACGTTACAATAATCTACTTCTTATCGCAATAGAAGGTTTCTGTCGTCATGTAATATTCGGTGAGTTTGTTACCTACTATACCTATTACTAGGTACCTACTACTGGGTACCTACTACTTTAATATTCTCTTCCACTACAATAAACAACGCCACACATTTAAACTCTAAATTGAAGCTTCCATCCGTCATAACATCTGGTCTATGATCATCATTTACTCTCAAAAGTGTTAAATAAAAACTTATTTTAATTGTTTCTTTCTTAAGACTTCCGCTAGAACCCTGTACGATTCTAGAAGAAGTCGTTTGTGTGATTACGTACTCTTATTTATTCTGTGATAGAAGGCGCCATCCCTACGCGGGTCCTCGGATTAGTATATTATATATAGTGTAATAAGTATAATATAGTATTACTCTTTATTATGTTAAATTGCCAATCAATTGACCAACTTTGTGGTATGACTCTTTTCCAAATGTATATTTTGTGTCTAAAGGCACGTCCCAATAATTTATCTATCCACGGTTTACCTTACTACCGATAGCAATTTGACATAACGTCCATACAAATAGTGTCAAATATCTATCTCTAGTAAGGTAAACCGGCGATAGATAGATTATTGGGACCGGCCGTTAGTGTTTACCTATTACCGCAGTGCTAGATATTGTGCTTTTAAATTGTGATTCAAAAACATTACCGTGTTACAATTGAAGAGCATTAAAGCAAGGGAAGTTACCTACGAGGTGTGGATGGCCTGCGTGTTCCGAGGCATCCCACGAGGTGGAAATGCGGAGGGCTCTTTACACCCCAGAGGCTGGGCCTAGGTGGGCAGCGACGTTGGTGGGGCCTGTGGCTGAATAACGCAAGTGGTCCTACGCCCACCGCCAATAGTCGTTGAATATGGAACACAGCAGAGTATTGGTGAGTATGCCGCCCTTCTGGCGTAGACTGCCACACGCACACTAGCTCTCTGTGGACCTGGTGATTAGGGTCTAAAATCTTTCTCTTTAAAAAAAAGAAAAGGGAAGATTCTGGATGGTTCTAAACAGCTGTCTCAACCAGCACAGTGCAGAACCCTGCAGAACTTTGAAGCTTACAGATCTGGTTGTTACTGTAAAGACAGTGATCTCGCCACTTATAAAAATCTACATGAAGGAAAACTGTAAAATATATACATAATTTATCATCGCCTTTTAAACAGTCACTAATTTAGTCAGAATCTTACTAATTTTGATGTTAAGCTTCTTCGGAATTCCTCGTTCTCGTTTTAATAATGTTATTACGTTTTAATTCGGAAAATGTAGACGTGAATAAAATTATCTTTTACGAGAGATATAAAAGATTTCTGCGTCGACATCATTCACGGGCTCTCCCTCGCAATAATCCCGCATTTTTGAGCACTTACAAGATAAATTTAAAACGTGAAAACATCCTATTTTAGCACCCTGCTTCCGAACCAAGCGAATATATTTCAAGAGGTTCCCGTTGCGATAAAATTCAACTACATTTTTAAATTCTCATTATTTTATCCACTTGAAGCCCATTAGGCTTTCCTCGATACCGAGTACGCCGAAACTTTATTGTTTACAAGCGTTTCTGGCTGGAATTGATTACGAAATCCAAACGAGGCGATCCTTGCGCCAAGAAAATTGAATTTTTAAAGCCATACGCGAGCTTTTACGTCAGGCTATGGTCTAGTTTTATTCCGAAAACATTGCGGTAATAATTTAGCAGATCCGACGGGCGGACGTTCAAATAAAAGTCGAAAAAATGTCTCTAGCCTCCACATGCGCTTTTCGGGTCTACGTAGAGTACGTAAAACATACGTAGACATGATGCGCTACGTCCACATTGCAATATCAATGTACGTATTGTAGGTAGCGCGTAATTTTTTCACTCGAGACCGGTCTGCGGCAACGACAAAATGGATTTCGTGTGGATTTCAAAAGTTCTCTGTTGGATATTGACTTTGGCGAGTTTACGCTGTTTTTTTCATTGGGAATGGAGGCGGGTTTGTCTCTCGTTCTTTTGTTGCGTTTCCTTGTCGATTGATGAAAGGCAAATGTTTTTTCTATCTTCTCTCTCGTAGGAAATTTGACTGGAAAACTGAACGTTTGCAAATTTTGTTGGAAAGTCTTATCTTCATTTTGGTAAATTTTTAGTACCTATACAATCACGTGACGAAGCGCAGTAAGTCGCGTGCTTTTTACTCAGAGTTTTGCCTCATCATCATCATCATCTCAGCCGTAGAACGTCCACTGCTGAACATAGGCTTCCCCCAAAATTTTCCAAAAGAACCAATTGGAAGCGGCCTGCATCCGAACTCGTCCTGCTACCTTTATCAAGTGTCTCTCCACAGTGTCGGTGGACCACCTACGCTGCGTTTGCCGGTCCGTGGTCTCTTCTCCAGAACCTTCCGGCCCCATCGGCCATCTGTTCTGCGTGCTATGTGCCCTGCCCACTGCCACTTTAACTGGCTAATCTTCTGGGCTATGTCGGTGACTTTCTTCTACTGATCTCCTCATTTCTGATTCAATCACGTAGAGAAGCCCCGAGCATAGCCTTCTCCATAGCTCGTTGTGCGATTTTGAGCTTACTTATGAGGATCATAGTAAGAGACCACCTTTCAGTGCCATAAGTCATCACTGGTAACATACATTGGTCGTAGACTCTTGTCTTGAGTTTTGCCTACCACGTCGTGTAATAATTCGGGTTTACTCACCTCTTACGACTAGTTTACATAGAAAGCGAAATCCCCTCAAGGTGTAGGTACGGTGCAAGCCAACAAAATTTAATAGTGGCTAAATCAATGAGAGCAGCTATTCTGTGATTTCGATTGTAATCGTGCTATACTGCGATGTGTTATTTTTATGAGGAACTTTTACAATATCATCTACTATCTATCTATCTACTATATAAAAATAAGTCGGGTTTTCCTTCCTGACGCTATAACTCCAGAATACACGAACCGATTTCCACGGTTTTGCATTCGTTGGAAAGGTCTCGGGCTCCGTGCGGTTTATAGTAAAGAAAATTCGGGAAAAATTTTAAAAGAAAAGTGGGAAAATCTTTTTTCACATACAGCGCCATCTCTGATACATAGCATGTACTACAAACCAATATTTTAAGTAGATGCCGCCAAACCAAATGTTACATAAAACGAAGCCATCTGGTGGCGAAACGGAGTTCGCAGGGTTTGCTAGTTCACGAATAAAAATACTTGGTTCGAATCTGATACTAATTCTTAGAATTCATACATTGGTAGTGATTCGCTTGTGTGTACACTAAATTAAAATACTCTGAACTATAGTAGGTAGTTCATATTCTTTTAATACTGAAATCCACATTCGTGTACATTCGTGACAATTCTAGATACAATAATATTCTACTCAGTTGTGAGTAATCTTACATTATAGCTTAGACGAGTGTAGAGAGCACAACCTTACATGACGATTGAATTTGGACTAATCATACCCACAATGGAACAACCATGTGATTCTCTAATGATTAGTCGACGAGCTCACCTATGTCAAATACTTTATGAGATACGCCGTTGTACATAAGGTTGTTTTCCAACGTTTCTTGTCATCTCGTCATTTGTTTCACGGATGTTGTCAAAGATGAAACGATGTTTGCTCTTAGAGCATCTCACTGCTGAAAGGGCAAGAATTGTTATTATAAGCGTTAAACGAAAATTGGCGTATGTAAGTGTTACTTATTCGTATCGGTCTAGCACGAATAACTGCGTCAGTGCAACGTAACGTGTCGTTTACGTGTAACAGTACAAATTGTTATTTATCTAGCGCACAGAGATAACTCATAGTTCGTACGCCGAAGCATGTCGCGCTATGGCTTACGTTACCTTTTTGCAAAATGTTAGTGCTACGGCCTCAGTACAGTTATCTGTGCCACAGTTGTACTAGATACATGATAGTTTGTGTTATATACGTCAACGATACGATTACGTTACACTTACACATACGATGTGATACAACGAGATCAGCTATCGCAGAACATGCACATCTCTCGGGCACAAAACATTTTATTAGATTCGACAAAGCCTCCGTACTAGCAAGAGAGAAGTTTTTTGTGCCTCGTAAAGTACGTGAGGCCATCGAGATCGTCACCCGTCACCTGAATTTTAACAGAGATCGTGGATGGGCTCTTCCGCCAGCCATGGACACCTATTCTGAATGCTACCTCTTCCTCGTGCTAAACCCACAGGTTCTGGTTTTTTGTACTCTTCCAGAGATGTTATCTGTAAATTGACTATTGCGATAGGATACTCACTTGTTTACATGCAAACGAGCAATGTCGTTGCAGTTCGAGCTCATGTAGAAAACTGTACTTAGAAGTGCTTGATATGAATCAGAGACGAAATACTTAGAACACGTACCTTGTACAAATGTATAAACACTCAAATTCAAGTGCCTACTATACATATCAATGCTACCAATCCTAGATAACTAGCGGGAAATTACTGGCTCAATAGCAGTAGCTACTTAAAACATAAATTAGTTAAATACTAAGTTTTTGTATTATTTAGCGTTCTTACACTATACCGGGTAACTGGTAATCAATTAGCATCCTGTTAAGGGCATATTCTGTACATTAAAACAAACAACTTTTAATCTAGAACTATTCCCAAAATTATCAATTTTTATAAAAAAAATAAGTTGTGATTATTTACACTTCATAACTCTACATCGCATCGACATTCTTTAATATTTTTTGACAGGGATGACTTAGGAGGGTGAAATGGAGGATGAAATATTGTAGGTAGTATTCTTTGTTATTGAACTTATTTATGTAAAAACATTCAAAGTCTTCGTGCCGCGTGTACAACTGATCCGATATGACCTTCCATTTGGATGTAAAATGGCAGATCCCAATTAAGTTTTGTTTCGCGATAACTATTAGGTCACAGGGAGAAACTTGCTAGAGTTGATGCGGCAGGAGTGTTTCTCCCACGGCCAGTTGTACATATGTGGCATGCTCACGTATGAACTCTCGAACTAGCCTGGTTACTTGTGTGCCCGCCTCCGAATTAGTGAATAACATTGTATAAAGAAGCCGTAAAAATTACGGTATCTACATGAACTGTTGTCAAATATAACATGTAGTGGCGGGCGATAGCCATAAATATAGCTCATTATTCTTACAATAATTCATGTCTTTAAATAATAAATTACCACTAAATATCTTTATTTACAACAAGTACAATTTGAAAAATTTAATACCGACTTCCATTCTATTCAGTTATTGGATTGTAACTCAAATACTACAGGACCGAATTTGATTAAATTTAAATGGGAGTACACGGGAAGCACCAGCTTTCAAACAAGAATTTTGAGAATCGGTGCACCTAGTCGAAAGTTATGAGGTAACAAACATAAAAAAATACAGTCGAATTGAGTAACTCCTCCTTTTTAAAAGTCGGTAGAAAAATACTCTACGCGGAAGAAGCGGCAAAAGCTAGTAGGTATATAAAATGAATCCCTATTTCTCTTGGTCACGCCATAACTTGAGAAAGACTTTACCGATTTCGTTAAGATTTGGCAAGGAGATAGATCCCGCAAGGAAGGACATAGGATACTTTTCCATCATCATCATCACCACGTGGGCGAAACGGCGTGGGTGAACAGCACGTTTGTTTAACTTCTAGATAGAGGTATATGACAATGACAATGTTTCTCATTGTAAATGAAATTCGAATGAGAAATTAAGTTATTAATGCGTGTTATTAAGTATACGCAGCGGGCTTATAACGTTCTTCGAGTTTGTTATATTAATGCTTTCAGAGTTCTGATGGGTTTTCCCCGATACTGCAGCGCATCCTAAATGTTTGCGGAGGCTCATGTCGACAACTTCTACGCCATCATAAAAGAGAGCGGCGTCAATGATGAGCAGGGTTCGTGGAGGATCTAACGGTATTCTGAGAGTATTATCAGATAAAATGGAAAATCCTTTTATTGAGCACTGGGTACATATTCACACGAGTACCCAGCGCTCGAAACCTCCGGTCTCGCATTACATCCCATTTAATCCTAATTAATATAAGGTACCTACTAATATATTTCGAAGTATACAAACACTATGTATTTATGGTCTTAAAATAAATGTATTATTATTTTATTCCATTTATTTCACGGATTACGTCCGGTCCTTTGCAAAGGCATAAGTGGGGCTGTGGCCAACACTTAGAGGTTAGGAACCTGTTTGGTATAAAATATACAATGTAGTATAAAAAACAGACATTTTGGATGAAGGTAACATGTTACTTTTATCTATTAAAAAAATGTGTAAAATGGTAAGGCTATTTACATTTAAGTGCTTAGGGATATAGTGGGCTATGGATGAGACAACGGCACCTGCCAATTTCAGTCTCATTTAGAAGATCATCAAAAGATTTAGGCAGGTGGTGATTTGCCACCCACTAAACGGGCCCCTCATAAGGGCCACCATCAATGGTGACATAAGGGGCAACGTTGGTGTGGATGGCTAAAGGGTGTCGAGAGGTGTGCTGCGGTTCACTAGAGCGCTACTATCGGCGTTATGCCCTTTAACACTTCCACCCTCGGAGCTTTTTGTTAGTTGCTCTTGCGTCTCCACCCCCAGACGGCCAATTAAGGCAAGCCGGGGGTCAGGGGTCTTATTTAGCCCTAGGGAGAATCAGGGTCCGCGGTGTCGCCACTCACCGATGGCTCGCCACAAAGCCGCGGTAATATAAATAATAATATATTATTATTATTAACACGTGACTATTCCGTTTTAAACACAAGTACTATTTCCATATAAAATTCCGCAGTTTCTAATGTCCGTCATACTGCAGTAGTGGTAGGAAAAAAGGAAATTACATTGCTCCGGCGGATCGTGAAAAATCGTTAGATATTTCAAGTTTGCCGCACCACAATGTATGCTAACAAACTGAACATAGGTAGGTACTACTTGTACTCGATTGTATTGTAAAGACATTGTTATATTGTAAAGAATATGAAAATGAAAATGAAATCGTTTATACTGTATAGGCCTACGGGGGCACTTACAAAATGTCATATTACATTTGTTATTTCTTAAATTGACAACCGGATCGGAACGCGACCACGACTGAGAAGATCCGGCAAGACACTCAGCGGGCTTGTCTTTTTACATTTTTTTTGTATAACCAATTTCTTAATGTACATAACAAATGTTGGTTTATTTTTAGCTCCAGTGTGTTGCCTTACAAAAGAGACCATAATAATGGAGTAATCAGTCCCAAGTTGTTTTATCCTCCAAAAACAGCTTGGGACTTATCACTCTTTACCTAATACCTACTTCGGTATGGTTTACTGTATTGGTCCGAACTGATCTCGTTGTGTAGCGATAGCAAGACAGGCCCAAAACCTAGAAGTTCTTTGAGAAATATTTTGCATGCAATACAGTTAGCTCATTTTCTTGTGCAAGAGTTTTGGCTAGTACAAACGCAACGCTAGATATTCTGTCTAGAAACAAAAGTGTGCAAGTATATAATATAGGGTACTGCGGTAAGTAAAATTCACGAACTGAATGAGACTGTTTTAGGGTGATGAGAATGCCACACAAAACTTAAGCTTGACGTAGTTCCAGTAAGTAGACCGTCTTCGTAGTAAATAGGCGAAAAAAGTGGGAAGAGGTGGTGCGGTGGGGCTGGAGGACGCTTGCCGGCAATCATCACACAAGTGCCGGCAGAGCGGTCGGGGTTGGCGGTTTTATATGACATTGATTTCTGTCGTGTACGTAGGCTACCAAACAAAACAGATCGATCGATACGAATATTTGTTCGTAGATGCGATGTGCACTTGTTTTGTGGCGATGTTGACATCCCTACACGAGTCTCGCGCTAAACCTGCGTGAATCAACGCTAGTAGTGAAGATGTTCTACTTATATTTATGTACTTACTTTGCCTTCGGTGTGTGATTTGAAATTTACGGTTATTTATTATATATAACTAGCAAACTATGCTTACTGAAAATTATTTTGTTTTACAAGCTAAGGTCACCTTTTAAAGTGTATAAAGCAAAGCTTTACAAATCAAAAGTGTACATCTTTGTATCAGACGCAGTGCTTATCATCAGATGCACGACACTTGTATTAAAAGGTGACAATATATAATAACTTTTTTGATTGCTTAGGTACATGATAATCATTTGAAGTAATGATTTCGAACTATCTCCTAGATTTTCGTACTTTATGCACAAACATTTATTAATTCCAAGGCTCTGTGATCTGTAGACCTCACAAGTATGTCTTTGCATAGTTTGAAAAGTTTTTTAAATGAATGAATATACACCGCGCACCATAATACAAAATCTTCAAATCTTAAAAGCCTTCAAACAATCTGTGCTACAATTTTATTTAGAAAATTTTACAAAAACAGAATCGTAATAAAAATCTGTATAATTATCGAACCTACTCAAAAAATTTCGCAAGAATCGGTTGCGAAATGCGACCTGTTGAGGAGAACAGCCGTATATCCAGACATCCGGACATAACAAATCATTTTTGCCCAAGCTATCGCAGAGAAGAGACGCTTTGCATTTGCTCGGCCATCTAATATTATAAAGAGAACATATCTGTATTTTTATATGATTGTAAAATTCGCAGGCAACTATAGATTACTGCTTCACGGTAGAAATAGTATGGTGGCAGTAGCTCGGACAAACTCATTCGCAAAGAGTCATTTCTAAATAAAGATAAAGATACATTTATTCGCCAGAAACATGGTTAAATACATTCTTAAGTTGGATTGGTTTTTGGTTTTGTATCACATGTTTTGCCTGGGAAGTGCAACCTTGAGAGATGGTTTGCATATTTTAATTAGCACATAAAAAGAACATCGTTCATGAAAATACGATCATAATGTTAGTAAAAATAATAATAATAATAATAAACCCGCAGGGGCGGCCTTGTGGCGAGCCGTCGGTGAGTGGGGACACCGTGGACCCTAAATCTGCCTGGGGCTAAATGAGACCCCTGACTGACTGAAAGGACCCCAGTTTGCCTTAATTGGCCGTCCGGGGGAAGAGACGCAAGAGCAAGCAACAAAAAGCTCCAAGGCTGGAAGTGTTAAAGGGCAAAACGCCGGTAGTAGCGCTCTAGTGAAACCGCAGCACACCTCTCAACACCCTTTATCCATCCACACCAACGTAGCCCCTTTTGTCACCACTCATGGTGGCCTTTTGGCCATTTAGTGGATGGCAAGTCACCACCTACGCAATTTTTTTTAAATGAGACTGAAATTGGCAGGTGCCGTAGTCTCTTCCATATCCTACTATCTCCCTTATCACTAATAAGTTCATATCAATAGCCTGGCCATTCTACTCATTTTTGTAATAGTTATAAGTACCATGTTACCCTACCTCCAACATTCTTTCTGTTTTTGATACTCTGCATTTTTATGCCAAACAGGCCTCTAAGTGTTGGCTACAGCCCCACTTATGCCTTTGTAAAGGACCGGATGACATCCGTGAATTTTTTTGAATAAAAAGAATAATAATAATAAATGAATGTCAATATACAGTAAACAAAAAAGAACTAATTATAGAATAATTAAAATCAATCAAACAAGTCACAATTAAACAAGTCCAGTACCAAGAACAATATAAAACAGTATGTGTATAACAAATGTACATTAAGAAAATAATAGAAATGCATATCTTAGTACAAATAAAGTCAAGTGAATTTATCATATAAGAAATGTTTACATTATAATAGCATTTATCTATTAACATTTTTTTCAATTTATTATTAAACATTATACTATAATTACTTTGTTAGTAATTAAAAATTAAATAATAAAATAATAATAATAACTATCTAATCTATAAGCCCCATGGTGGGGGGAAAAGTGGCCAAAACTCTGGCGGCATTGCCACGCTGGATGGCAATGCTAAGTTTTTGCCCAAAATAGGCGCCAGCATTTCGGTCACCCGACGCCTCAACCAAACGTTTCGCCAGATCCCTAAACAAGCTATATAATTATAAAGCTAATATTACTTATATATAATTTGGTATTTTATTATCGATTTTAGTTCATTAGTTTGGTCTTAGAGTAGGGTAGATTCAATCTATCGTTATTGCGCCCTTCTACTGCTCTCAGGCACGGATCCAGCCCACAAAAAAGGTTGTGGTCACAGCCACCCGAAAATCAGCGTCCGAAAAGTGCGAGTCGGAGCATGAACTCTTTTATGATAGATATAGTATCAAGTCGCTGCGTCACGCTTGCCCGTAACAGTCCAGTGCCATTTATAATTTTTAACATTTCAAGCCGTGCATGGCAAAGCACTGCTTTTTACTAGGATGTAAAAGATGCTTTTGCTCTGTAATTTCACTGGAAACAACTACAAAGGATATCAAATGATGTCAAATGAAATGTAAAAGAAGCTTCGCGAAAACGTTATTAATTTTATTGATATCCAGGTTTCGTATATTTTATAAAACGTCATATCATCGGCGTGCCGAATATGAAAGTGTGACGTCTGATGTCACAAGTCTTTTAGGGTCGTGGGCATGCCCATCGTGCCCACAACGGTGGATCCGCGCTTGACTGCTCTGAAATGGATAATGATGAAATTAATGCAAAAACTGCATCCAGTTCGAAATACATTAGTAATACTGCGGCACATTGAAATTGTTTAGGGATGGCTGATTGCTAACGAGTGGTGTTGGAATTTATTTGAATACTGACCGTTTTTTTAACGATCTCGCACAGAAATTGGATCTTTTGTTACTTTCGACGCTCTGACAGAGCCATTCGAATTGATTGGAAGTTTCCAATCCTGTTGATCGTTCTATATTATATACAAAGATGGTTTATATACGAGTATTGTCACACAAAATCGAGAAAGGTATGTTAAGATGGTTTGGACATGTGGAGAGAATGAATGAAATGAGAATGACTAAACAGGTATACATGGGACAAGTAAACGGAAGTGTTGGAAGGGGAAGACCTAGGCGAACGTTCCGAAATCAGATTGAAGACGTTCTGAAAAAAGGCCAGGTCAAAAGTACCCTAAACCGACGCTTATGTATGAAAGGATTGATGAGTATAGATGAAGCGAAAGAGATATGTCAGGATCGTAGTAAGTGGAAATCCGTGGTCTCTGCCTACCCCTACGGGAAAGAGGCGTGATTTTATGTATGTATGTATGTCACACAAGTTCTTGGACAACATAATGAAGGGATGTCCGGCATGATTCTGCCGCGCGATTCTAAGAGCAAACATCGTTGCATCTTTGACAACATCCGTGAAACAAATGACGGGATAACAAGAAACGTTGGAAAAACAACCTTATGTACAAGGGCGATATCTCTAAAGTATTTGACATCGATGAGCTTGTCGACGGGCGCATCGACGAATCATTAGAGAATTGGACGACTGGACATTTACTGGCATCAAATAAAGTTTCGGATTGTCACAATAATTTAGATGTATTTCGGTTTAGAGAGTTTATTTATCAACAGGAAATTAATAAATAAATAATATTTGACTCATAATAACAGTTTTTCGTATATATACTATTTTACATCTCTCATCTCGCTCGGGTGTAAGCATGCCTTACAGCCCTTTGCTACTAATCTACTATTACAGAACCGGGATAAATACATACATACCTACTATATACATACTAAAGCACGTTTCCCGTAAGTGTAGGCAGATACCACAGCTCTCCACTTGCTACTCTCTTGGCACACTTCTCTTCGTTGAAGACATGGATGAATAGAAAGAAGTGAGTTTCATACATGAACGACGACTGCGAGAAAAAAAATACCAAAAAGACCGATTTAAAGAAATTTAAATTTAAAAAGATTTAAATAAAAGTGTGAAGTAACTTGTTGAAGTCATTACCATGATGGTTCAATAGTGCATATTATCATCAATAACTGAATAGAATGGAAGTCGGTATTAAATTTTTCAAATTGTACTTGTTAGTATTGAAGTCGGTTCTATTTTTTGGTAAACATTTTTTTCACCCTTTCAGTGACCTTTGCTACTTATCGATTGTCATTCACCGTTAGTTACGATAACATCAAGATAAATAAATAAAATAAATAAATAAATAATATTATATAATATTATATGATATGCAAAACACTTTCCAGTTATTGTATTGTAACTCAAAAAGCGCAAGACCGAATTTGATGACATTTCAAAAGTATACAAACAAAAAGAATTATCAATACCGGACTACTCTGCATAAAGCTATGCTTTATGATACATTACAAAAAGTCGACTTGAGAACCTTCTCCTTATTTTGGAAGTTGATTGAAAATAAAACAAGTACAATTTGAAAAATTTAATACCGACTTCCATTCGATTCAGTTATTGGAGTGTAACTCAAGGGACCAAATTTGATGAATTATTTAATTTAAATGGGAACACAAAAAAATCAAAATTTATACGTCGTTAGTTGCGCCTCCGGTGGTACTCGACGGCCTTGCAATAAAAGACGAGTACTTTAGTACATAATTTATACACCCGACAATAAAAAACTGTTTTTTCTTCGAAAATTCATAAAAAAATATTCAAAAAAGCATCAGCGTTGAAACAAAAAAAATATTTTGAGAATCGGTTCACTCTATCGAAAGTTATGAGGTAAAAACAGTCGAATGGAGTACCTCCTCCTTTTTTGGAATCGGTAGATAACAGTGTGAAGTATTAGGGTAACCAGCACAGTGAAGTGTCGATTAGTAAATCAACTGTTACGAGCTGGCGTTATCATCAGGCAAATTGCCCCATTTCGTTCCTCGCTGCCATAAACATGTAAGCGCAAGGCTAAATATAGATGCAAATATATTAATGCTGTAATATTATTACATTAACATTGTTGTTACCACCGGGGCTATCTCACGTCCGCTACGATAAACTACAGTCCCTTCCTATTTTATCTGCGTTCGTTTATTGCCTACAACGAATTTTTCATTTATTTATAGGAATACAGTTTACAAACGTTTTTGATCTATTTGTTTTACTAGCTTTCCGCGGCTACACACGAAAAGTTACTGCCCCTTAGTTTTTTTTGGGTCAAAAGTAGTCTATTTGTTAAGTACTATGTCATAAAGTAAGTTATTAAATGAGTCTAATAAAAACCTCACCTCATAAAAATCACGAAAGAAAGGAGATTTGTATAGTTTTTATTATGATACGAGTAGTCTTAATTCAATAACACACAACCAATTATTACAGTTTATTATTTTGAGTCACGGCACAACATTTTGTGTCAGTTATCATAAATGTTTTTTTGGGTATAATAATACCCAATATTATGGTATTTAGTTTAAAATATTACATTTAACAGCCCCTTAGTTTTTTTTGGGTTAAAAGTAGTCTATTTGTTAAGTACTATGTCATATAGTAAGTTATTAAATGAGTCTAATAAAAACCTCACCTCATAAAAATCACGAAAGAAAGGAGATTTGTATAGTTTTTATTATGATACGACTACGCTTAATTCAATAACACACAACCAATTATTACAGTTTATTATTTTGAGTCACGGCACAACATTTTGTGTCAGTTATCATAAATGTTTTTTTGGGTATAATAATACCCAATATTATGGTATTTAGTTTAAAATATTACATTTAACAGCCCCTTCGTATTTTCTAATATTACGGAAAACAAGGATGCACTAATCTATATATCTATTTATATATTATAATAAACCCCTGTTTCTCCTGGTCACGCTATAACTTGAGAACGGATATAACAATCTCGTTAATAAATTTTTTGTTGTGTTAATTATTGTCAGAAACAAGAAAATATGGGAGGTTATGGCGCGGCCGAAGGCCGAGCCCGCTACGCGAACGAAGTCGCGGGCAGTCGCTAGTCTATATAATAAAAATGAAAAAATTAACCACTATTTCTCCTGCTCACGCTATTACTTGAGGACGGATGGAACAATCTCGCTAATTCTTTTTTGTTGTGTTAATTATTGTCAGAAAGTTCTTATGATAGAAAAACTAAGAAAAGACGAGATGGTATGGCGAGGCCGAAGGCCAAGCCTACTACGCGAACGAAGTAGCGCGCAGTCGCTAGAATATAATAAATATAATCCTCAATATTAAACCCAATTGTTGAAAACAACAATTTTGAACAAGTCTTTTACTGCGTTAAATGCCGAACTATGCAAAATTTTGTAGTATCTACCTATATCATACCAAGCCACAGGTGTGATCATCATCATCATCAACATCATAATCATCATCTCAGCCGTAAGACGTCCACTACTGAACATAGGCCTCACCAGAAATTTCCAAAAGGGCCGGTTGGAAGCGGCCTGCATCCAACGTCGTCATGCTACCTTTATCAGGTCGTCAGTCCACATTGTCAGTGGACAAACTTCGCTGCGCTTGCCGTTCCGTGGTCTCCACTCCAAAACCTTCCGGCCCTATCGGCCATCTGTTCTGCGTGCTATGTGCCCTGCCCACTGCCACATCAACTGGCTAATCTTCTGGGCTATGTCGGTGACTTTAGTTCGGTTGTGATAGGTAGACTTATATATAACTTGAGGGACTATAGAACATATACCTACGTTAGTGATCTATCTGGTATCTAGTTACAATGGGAACGGAAGGTCCTCGATAGCACCGACTATATGAATAAGTATGTAATACTCATTTATACCTGAACATCATTTAACAAAACTCGTTCGGAGCCATATATCCTGATCTGCACCTAATACCACCACACCAGGGATCCCTGTGCCACCGGCAGCATGGACACATACAATAACTTATCACAAAATCAAAAAACCTGAAAACAAACATTTGCTTATCAGGGATCGAACCTAGGGACCCACCCGTGCTTCGAACCCAAGCTCGCTGCCAACTGAGCTAACACAACCGCCAAAGTTTTGATACTTCTAGGAAGCTAGACTTGTGTTGCAGAAGCAAGGTATATATTTTAAATTACCTATTATTTAAAAAAATACATCATATATAACAGCCAACTTGAGTTTTCTTTCAGTGGGCCGAGCACGAAAATCGAGCCGGCCGAGCATCTGCATAAGTGTGACGTATCGTTTACGTACTCAGTTCAAACTATGAGTTGTCTGTGCCACTATTGTACTAGATAAATGACAGTTTGTATTAAATACGTTAACGATGCGATTACGTTACACTTAAACATAATTTCGTGCTCGGCCCACAGTAGGTAAGCTTTATTTTGTAAAACACACGCACACATACAGTAATATACGTTATTACTACTCTGAAATACAAAACATAGAGGTTTTACAAATGAATGTATATTCATAATGAAAACAAAGAAATACTGATTAGATACAAAGCTAATTAAAATTCTAAGTATTTTCTTTATTCCACCTGCTTGTCGGTAAAATAAACCGTTTCACAGAATAAAAAGGAACAAAAACAAAACGTATGGAATATTTTACTGCGCTGATATCAAAAACAAAAGCCCAGCCAGCGGCAATACGTAACAAGCTTATAGCTTTGTTATACATGGCGGATTAGGGCAATGATTCTCAAGTTTGCAACCTAAGGCCCCTCGATTAACTACATTATTCATATCTCAGCTGGAGTTATTGTTGGGCAAGAGTCGGGTGGCCCACGTCCGATTATATCAGACCAAATCTGATCAATTCAATAAACAAATTCACCTTCCGAATGGCAAATATACGATACATACTCGTATGAGTCTGTTACACAACTTCTTATTTAATTTTTTATTTATAACTGAGTCTACAGCTCATAATATAAAATTATTTATAATGAGGATGAGTGTGTATGAGGGTGTGATATTACAATTACGCTCTAACAGTCTATATCTTTAGGAAGTTTCAGTTTCTCGTCTGAAAACCTCCTTGCTACCATGAAAAATGTCTGTACATTGAAATCTTTTGTTATAACTTCTGTGTACCCGACTGACAAGTGAGTTTTGACAATAATTGGTACTTATTTGCGGAACAACAAACAGTTTCATGTGCCTAGTACGAATTTAGGAACATTGAAACATAAAATTTTTGTTGATAATTCATAACAATCCATGTAACCACTACAAATACCGACAAGAAAAGACATGTCAGCAAGAATCCTTCGATTTTCAAGACTCGTGAGGTGGTGATAACTACACGCTTCATTATAATTAGTAAATATGTGGCAATTTCGGTAATTGAGATGTTTTAAATACCAACAATGTTTCAATACTCTTACAAAGGAATAATATAAAACTATCAGCCTAACTACGTTGGAAAAGGGGCTACTTACTCGAAATATATAACCTAAGCTTTTATAAGCTCTATTTACTCCTGCACTATTGACATATGGTCCGAAAATGTCAACTTATAATAGTTATATTACAATTATCCAAACGCTAAAATCCGCTGCGTTTATTCGTTTCGTTAGTATTGGAAACCCATGAATTATTATTAGTGGGTTTCATATCAGTAGACTATGTTTTAGTGACGAGACAACCGATATTCATTTCAACACACTTGCTCGTGAAGTGAGCCTTATTACATCGCTTTTAGGAGCATAAACCGAACTATAACGTACACGTGTATAATAAAACTACAACCTAGTGCATTAGAAAATTATCCCTACAATAGTACCTTGCTGTATTATATAAGTTATAGGCGAGTAAAACAGAGCATTTCAACTTTACCGGGTAAACAGTTATTTATTAGTAGCACCATGTTTTATTAGTTCGGTTTTATACCGCAGAATATATATTTTCGGAATAATTCAATGTGTACGTCCTTACATACGTATTAATTCTAACAAAAAAATATTATTAACATCAAATTATTGATACTTCACTTTATTTATTTTTTAAATACGTGTATTGTATCACTAAAAATTATAATAATTTGAAGTAGGGTGTAGATTTACTCAACTTGCAGTTGGCGCGTGATAAAAGCTTATCGTGCAATTTCCTATATATCATATTTTGTTTTTATAGTTTATGTGGTAGTGTGGTAAAATCAATATATTATATAGTTTGTTTTTCCCTTGCAAATGTGTTGAATAATGGTCGTATGAAACTCGTAAGCTCTGCTCATTTGTATCATAATATACTATAAATGCACTCTTTCATCTATCAGTATACCTGAATTGGAACATAGAGTACATACTGCAAACACAAAATTGTATTAACTGTTCAACAAACGAGAAACTCAAAAAAACTAACAAAACACATATTAGCTACATTACATTAGCAAATCAACAAATATAAAGTGTACATGGAATCAAGAAGCTTGACGATTAAATAAACCAAATTATTTTACATATTAATTGCACGACAGAAGTAGACCCTTCCAAAAATAAAACACCGAAAGCAAATAAAATCAGAAAACTGAATTGATTACCGGAAAAAGGTTGAGGAGCGCTCCACCGTTGCAACGCACGCACTACGTTCATTTCGAAGCAGTATCATTTTAGCTTTTATATTGTGATCTATTGTTTATGTGACTATAAAATTTAGAATATTTTCATCTGTCCAGGGAATTAGTTATAACTTTGAACGATGAAGTGTTTACTATTTTTGTGTTTGTTGGTGGTGATATTTAATAAATCGACTGCAGAGAATAATTTCACATTCACGTATAACAGTAAGTGTTTATTTAGAAAGCTAGGAATCACTAATTTTATTTTTATCCTACTAATATTATAAATGTGAACTGCTTAATTGCCTCGAAAGGACTTTTCCACATGTAGGTCTAACCGGGCGACACCGGATTATTCCTCAAATAGGGGCGTTGACACACCACACCTCGTGTATTCACAATTGCTTATTTTCCTCAATAGCTTCATTGCTACAACATTAGGGTTAAGAATTAGAATGGCTGTTAGAACCCTGCCTCACCATTTCCCTGTGTAGACACGGACTCCCCAAAAAAGTGAAAGTTTGGAGGGATGTATGTATGGATGTTTGTTGCTCTTTCACGCTCAAACGGCTAGGCCAATTTTGATGAAAGTTCTTATGGAGGTAAATGATGATTTATATTGACACATAGGATACTTTTCATCATCATCATCCAACACCACGCGGGTGAAACCGCGGATTGCAGCTAGTACAGTATATACAGTAATTACTGTTGTATTATACAGTAATTTATAGATGGATCCGCGTGGAGAGATGGAATGATGATGATGAATAGGATCCTATGTCTTTCCTCGGGATATAATTTATCTCCTTACGAAATTTGATTAACTACGATCCGTTTAGCCGTTCAGGTGTGATAAAGTAACAAACAGACAGAGAGAGTGACAAACTTTTTTTTTTTTAATATTAGTATGGACTAGTGTAGGTTGATATACAGTGGTAGATGGATCCAAGTATTTTTTGTATTGCTGAAGGAGTACGTAGAAATGTAAAGGTGTTATATAAGTCCCCACCCCAGTTGGACCACGATTATGCTAACAAGATTTTGTATAATAGTTGGTTATCTATATATGTACATATAATAAAAATATAACGGACCGCTGTCTGTACGTGGACGATATATTAGTAAAAATATTATTGGGACTTTTATAAACGAAAATAGAATAAAAAATATATTGAAATTTATAGAGAGAAATATTCACATCCTCGGACGGAGTTCGAACCCGCGTCTTCTGACTCTCCGTGTCAGACGCTATTGACCAACTAGCCCACCGAGGTTCGGGTCCTGGCATCGAATTTTAACTCTCTATCTGACTTTAACCGTTTAAATTCGATTGAATTTTTCTCTCTATAAATTTCAATGTTTGAGAACGCTAAAGCAGGCGTTAGTGCTTTGAAAAGTAATACTATTAAAAAACTATTATTATTTTTGCCTGTTTGTCTATTTTTCTGTTTGTCTGTGCGTTTGTTCATGTTAATCTCAGAAACGGCTTATCCAATTTAGATGTGGTTTTCACTAGTAGATTGGAGCGCTTTACTTAATATTTAGTGTTTGTTTCATGTCAATCATTCATAAATAATAAAGTTATTTAAATTTAAACAATAACTCTCTCGCCACTACACCAAGACCAAGCGAGCGAAGCTGGCGGGTCAACAAGTCACTACTATATGTTATTAGGTTGAATTTTTAGTCGTATAGCTGATACCTTATCAATGGTGTGTACACGGATATTCCAAAATCTGTGAGTGTGTATGTTTAATTTCAAAATGCTTGGCGGAAGCCGAGTTGCAAAGTTCATCCTCCATTACGCACTAGGACTCGGGGAGGATGACGCCCCCAGCTTCTCATCTCTGGGAGGAATACCCAAGTCGCAGTATTAGTTGCGTTTCACCCATGTTTTATACATTACTAGGCGATCAAAGCATAACTTCTTTACTTTTAATCCCGTCAAATTAGGATAAAGTATGGAAATAATTCTGCCAGTACTAGATTCTTCTGGAATCGTTAGGAAACACAGCTATAGTACGAGTATCTCCTATCTTAGGGAGTATCTCCCCGGTTTGCACCGTTTCTAGCACCAACGGAACTATGTTTATTATTAGGTATAGGTAAACTTTAACAGGCCGTTAAATAGAAGAATTCAAAGAAGTTGGAATAGTTTATTGTATTTATGAATAAAGGCTTCCTTTATGTATAGTGACTTAGAATGAAAAAAGTCGTGCTACATACAGAATATTGGTAATTTTTTTTAAACGCGGCTCTAGGAAAATTCCGACATAGGTGCAATCTTATTATTAATATATTATTATTATTATTAAACTTCAAATTAGGTATTTATAAGCATCATAAGATGCTTCATAAGCATCGTTCAGATAAATTTGCACCAATGTGTAAGTTACGGTATACGATCCGTTTTCAACCAGATCCTTAAAACAGGAGTATTATGCCGCTTAACTTTTTACCGAGTAGTCCGATTTTAATTATTCTTTTTTTTTGTTAGGTAGAGTATACGTCCAAGATAGTCAGGACTTTCGGTTTTTGAGTTACAATCCAATACCTGAAAAGTGTTTCACCAATCTCGATGATATCGTAATTGACATCATCGAGATTGTCGAAACACTTTTCATAGTGCCATATATATAAAATCGGACTACTCTGCAAAAATATTTTCGTGATTATACACAAAAAAATGTACACCTCAACTTGATAAAATACTCTTGTTTTTGGAAGTTGATTGAGAGATACTTAGTAAGATTATAATACTTTATGTATAGTATGAAATATAGCGATCGCCACTCTTTCCTGAATGTAGTTATGTACCTAATTTCAAAGTTTTACTCGATTTAACCCTCTTCCGGAGGTTAAGTTTCGTAGGCATTGAGTTAGGCATGCTTCTTAAAGCATATTATACCATAATAAAATAAAAAACTCACTGTCACGCATTATTTCCACTCTTTTTGCAAAATATCGCGTACTTTGACTGGACTATTTATATTCCAGAGAGTTTGTTCTTTCAAACCATTCTGCAACGCAAAGGACCTATCCAATGTTAAATTATTATACCTATGCTTTCATAGAATTAAAAAAAGCCGCTTTTCCCGTTAGCTTATATATCCGCTGCTCCTAAACCGTGGAGCGGGTTCTGATGCGGCTTTGACTATCAATTTGATAATATTTCACTGAAGATATATATGCATTTTCTACCGATTTCCAGAAAAAGAAGGAGGTAATCTCAATTTAACTGTATTTTTTTTATGTTTGTTACCTCATAACTTCGGGTGAACCGATACTCAAAATTATTTTTTTTGTTTGAAAGCTGATCCCATTTCATTAAATTCGGTCCATTAGTTTTTGAGTTACACTCCAATAACAGATTTTTACTAAAGTAATAGAATGGAAGTCGGTATTAAATTTTTCAAATTGCACTTCTCACAGTTTGTATTAGCGTGTAACAAAAATGTGTAGTAATAATCACAGAGGCCTATGGTTGGAGGTGCGACTCAAACACTTAGGCAACCTTTTGTACAACAACACAATCCAGGTTAGCTGTAGATAAATTTGCGTTTGGGTGCTATTTGCCAAGTTGCCCTCATCGTCTTTGTGGTGATTGGGCCTAGACCACCGCGAACTCTCATGTAGTCAGAAGGCAGGTCGATTTTCCAGACATGCCAGCTTAAACGATGTCATCCGTCGGACTTTTATCAATGCCAGCGTACCGTCAGTTCTAGAAACTAATGAACTGATACGGTGCGACAGTAACAGGCCTCATGGAATCACACATGTTTTAATGGAAGATGGGACGGCTTCTTGTATGGGAGCAACTTGTGTCGATACACTTGAATCGTCACATCTTCCAGAAACTTACGCTCGAGTTGGTGTGGCAGTGACAAACGCCGAAAACTTTAAATGGCTAAAATATGTCAGTCTTGATGGAGGTCACATATTTATGAAGTTTCGGGTAGAAACTTTGGGTCCGTGGGGTCGAGGCGCATACGAAGTATTCAGGTAAATGTTCTGGCTCATATTTTGCACAAAAATTAGCATAGCAATTCAACGTAGAAATGCAGCCAGCATTCTGGGCACTTTTCCTTCAACAAATGGTTTACTAAACTTTTAAGTGTTTTTACAGCCTAATCGAATGATATTAAAATATATATAATAAGTATGTATATTTGTTCCAGTGGCACTCCGCTGCAAAGAGCACATCTGCCGACGTGGTTACAACTATGATACTTTCTACAAAATTGACGAAGATAGTCTCCAACATGCCACCGTGAAAAGGGAGAACAATGACGTCACTTATTTCGAGATCCACATAGCTATACAAGCGGCCAGTAATGGACATATATTATTGTCGTCGGTACCGCAACCAAAAAATACTGATCCTGTGTATGAAATTGGTAAAAATTCTTTATACTTTTACCTGTGCTCCCCCTTAGTTGTCTACCTAGGTGGAACATTTACATAAGCCCGTGCTCCATCTATCAATAACTACAGTATAGTTAGTAATATCATCTATTCTTTGGTGAGAAATGTGAGATTGAACGTCGGTTTTTTTTTCAGAAACCGATATAATACGCCTGTATTATGCATCACGCCTTCCTGTGAAAACTACAGCGCTGCGCGTTTTCCGCGCTCTATTTCATTAAAAATAAAGCCCATAAAAAATACATCAACATCATTGAAGCCATAGAACCCGATATATTGCCAAAAAAAACTATAAGTATTGAAACCTTCTTCTAAGACACAAGATTAGACTGTATTGTCGCGATCCGTAATCGGCTTCCAATGTTTACGGTGCTGACGTCTATCTCCAACTAGCCCAATATTAAAAAGAGCAATTTCGTCACTGACAGCGCTGTTAGCATTCTGCCGTGCGATTCACTAAGAGCAAACATCGTTGCATCTTTGACAACATCCGTGAAACAAAAGACGAGATGCCAAGAAATGTTGGAAAAACGACCTTGTGTACAAGGGACGCACGGCTAATGAAATTGGATCGGGCATAAAGCAAGCAAAGCTGCCGTGTGCTTCTCTAATGATTAGCCGATGAGTTCGTCGACGAGCTCACCGATGTCAAATACTTTATGAGATATCGCCCTTGTATCATCATCATCTCAGCCGTAGGACGTCCACTGCTGAACATATGCCTCCCCCATACAAGGTTGTTTTTCCAACGTTTCTTGTCATCTCGTCATTTGTTTCACGGATGTTGTCCAAGATGCAACGATGTTTGCTCTTACAGAATCGCACGGCTGACCTCTCTGACATAAACAATTGTCTAATTTGACATTAAGTCCGCGACGCTCACGATTCAAGAGCACTGCATGTCCGGGAATGACGTCACTTGCGATTTAGAAATAGCCTATCGTTTGCCCGCTTACACAATTAGGGGGACACTTTTGAGCGCGCTTATAGTGACCGCTGCCAGGGTAGCTTAACACTTGGACTTGTACTACGGCAAATTTAAGAATATAGGATTTCAATGGTTTTTGGAATACCGTACTATATATACTGTACTATACTTTAGCCTTTTATTATTCCTTGATAGGAACTTACCTATAAGTACATAACTGAATCAAGTATTTCTTGTATTTTGGATGATATCACATCGGTAAGAAATAACAATGCCTATGTGAAGGAGAATACGATACAGAACCGGAATTACTTCCTGGATCTTGTGCCTTCTTGTTAATTACATACTGGTAGCAAATCTTCTGGGGCCAAGAAATCCCACTTCGAGTTTACATAGCTGATTTTTAGGTCTAACTTTTAGTTGGCATATGACCTTCTGACTAAGCTAATTGATTTGAATCTGTCAGGCAGCCCAACACTCCTAATCATTAAAAGTAGGTTCTTCCAGAAGACTATACAAGTACGTAAAACAAGAGTGAAAGCTAATCGACACTTAATATATACATATTAATATCATTTACAATTATTTCAGTCGTTGGTGGAGGAGGCAATAAGTTCACGGAACTGCGATTGAACTTGAAGCGAAACGCAAGAAGTTCTGTCAAAACTCCCAGCATCCTATCTTCTATTGACTTTACGGCGTTTTATATCAAAATTTCTGATGGTAAGATCATTGATCCCTTTCTCATTATTTTTTTGATTTGAATGCATGCATAGATGTTTTTCCCAGTATCCTATCTTTTATTTACATTACGGCGTTTAATACCAAAACTTCTGATGGTAAGATCACTTTTTTATACCCGTTTTTATTTCTTTCCGGTTTGGATCCTTTATTTCAACAAAAGTATACTATTATTTTTATATATCATTATGCTTCCAAAATATATAATTGTCTTTGAACATCTATCTCATAAGCTGTATTTGATTTACAGATGGTCTAGTAGAGTTCGGTAAAGAGGGAGACAGCTTACCACTAATCACCTACTACGATGTTCGCACACTTCCAGTCAGATACTTTAGCTTTGCCTCTTGGACGGGAGTAGAAGCCAAGTTCCTCTACGACTGTCCTGATCCTACTGCTGACGATAGTAAGCATTTCGACGCAGAATCTATTAACACTTTCATATTTAATTTCACCCATAATAATCATAATGATTCAGCATTCGATTATGGGGCCGCGGCACTTTCGAAAGTTTTTTAACATCCACACAAGGTCTTCACGTCCCAAACCAGACAGAAGCCTGTACTATGGTAACCTGATGAATACACACCTAGACACAAGTCAAACTGACATAATCATGCACACAAATGTCTGACTTGCCCAGGGATCGAGGCCGCCAATTAATATAGGTAGTGTTTCAATAAAAATTACATGATAATGGTCTAATATCAATTACAGACATCACACCAGACTCCCAAGCAATAAGACCTAAGTTATCAAACTCTGAAGAGCTTAAGCGGAAGCTACTGATGTCTAAGTTACCCTCAATATCACCCAGCCCGGTAGTGCAAGTGCAACTTGGCATCAGGGTTACTCATGTCAAGTATGACGCTATGGACTCCAAACTAACCACCAGGTTGGCTGTTGTCATGGTAAGTCAGAGCCTTACTTTTTTATTCTTGTACCATCACTTTATCTGGTATCTTGTCAGAATTTAGGTACGCTATTTTTGGTCAAGGTCCTGTTCTGCTTAGGAACCGGATTGGTTCATATTTAGCCAATTAAATATCGTATATGTTGACTAAAAGGTACATCCTAAGCGCGTTTACTCCCTCACAAACTTTCCAATTTATAGTATTATTGGTAAGTTATTTTAGCCTACATGATGCTTTTAAAATTTCGATTATAACAGTATATTTGTTCTGTTACACAGAGTTGGACCGACAACAGCATGGCATGGAGTCCGAGCAAGTACAATGGAACGACTAACCTCAAGCTCCGTCAGGGACAGATGTGGAGACCAATGTTCTTTGTGTTCAAGTAAGTGCATCTTTGATGCCTAAATTGAATAAATGATTTTGACTTTGACTTTGACTTTGATGTACAATGACGCATTCGTAGCTCGTGCTTCGTGAAGATTAACAAATAAAACACTGCGGTATCCATCACTGCCGCTTATGGCGGGAACGCTTTCGCACACGGCCGCGAACCCACCGTGCTGGCCGTTTCCGGACCCCTCTCCCTTGCGGCACGGCAGAACACATGGTGCAACCGCCTCGGAAGCCCAAACTTGCAAATAGACGCCCCTGAGTCTGGGCGCCCGAGGTCTCCCTACGGTGGGTCAGTCCTCTTCCCCTGCGACCCCACCGCATCCGCCATCTAACGGTGGCGGCCCCCGGCGTAATATCGGCACCGGCAATGCTTGCAAAATGAAATGTATCTCAAATCAACTGCCACAGTTTCAAGCTCCAGCTTAAGGCTGTCAGCCAGGAAAAGACATTGTAGACCAAGCGAGTGCGAAGTACGAGCGAAGCGTCTCTGCAAACAGCTTGGGCAAAAATGCTTTGGATTCGATAATTATACAGATTTTTGTTCTTGATTTAGTTTATGGAAAATATCCAAATTAAATTTATATATTTAAATAATATATAATACTAGGTATAGATCTTGCCGTTTTGAGTAAGCATTTTTAATTTTGTTTTAAGGTGCGCAGTGTATATTTATTCAGTTATAAGCTGTGCTATACTCAATGTATTCTGTCAGGCCATGGCTACTGAGCCCCCCCGCCACGTCAATGCGGGAACCCTTCGGGGGGGAAGCATGTTACGCCTAATCTATGTTTATGCAACGTTTATTAATAAAGGCCAATATGTTTTAAGTACAATAGTTAAGCTGTACCTTCATAACGAATGTGATTTACAAATATTTGTTCATAGACATATATATTTTTAGTTCAGATAACACATACCCGTTCGATGCGAAGAACCCTGACATGATTTCGGTGGTCTACAGCGGAGATGCGACATTTCACTTTCAAGCAGAGGTCACTACTTGGTGCATTGAAACTGAAATCGGTATGAACAAGTAAGTCAAGGTAACCCTAACAAAACATAAACTTATAAGCACACAGTTCGCCCTATTCACATAGGTAATTTCGCCGTATGTAGCTGAAACGGATTTTGAGAAGTATTCATATATATTTTGTTAATTTATATATATTATTTGTAATATCTATATCATACAATTAATGGTTCGACGGTAATAGTATATTATATATTATAACACAAGTGAGCCAAGTTGGTCATCACACACAACAAATGTAGAAGTATGTAATAAGCAGCTGTGCGAAAACATGTTTGACAACATCCGTGAAACAAATGAAGAGATGATAAGAAATGTTGGAAAAGCAACCTCATGTACAAGGGCAATATCTCATAAAGTATTTGACATCGGTGAGGTCGTCGACGAGCGCAACGACGAATCATTACAGAATCGCACGGCAGAGCTCACCGAGTTTCATACGACGTTTTTCAACACGTTTGCGAAGAAAAACAAATAGAAATTGGTGCGCAAGTTTTTTTATTTCACGTGCCAACTTCAAGATGATGGAAAAAGCCTATTTCATTAATTTATTATCATTTTAAGTGATAAATGCAAATATTTTTATATTGTTATTGTGAAATATCAGTAATTGATAATAATAAATTTTGATTAGACCAAGATGTAGGTACACATTGATTTATTTCAAAAATGTATACCTATGGTATTTCGGCGGCATAAAACCTGTTCGCTGTAATAAAAAAAATACTGTGTTATACATATATACCCGGATAAATTGAAATTGCTCTGTTGACTCGCCTATAACTTGCAGTAAGGTACTAATTTAACTTTTGGGGATAATTGTATTATGCACTAGCTTATAATTTTATTAAACCGCTTCAGCAACGACCGGTCTTCACCCCGCTATATATACAGCGGGGTGAAGGCGGAATATATAACATGTCTCTTCTAAATGGTTTTCTTGATCTGAAAAGAAATTGGAAAAACCCTACGATATGAACACGGTATATTAAAAGCATGTTCTCTTGTTAAAAGCCGTTGTTTTTCTCTAATTACAGATGGCCTAACGACGTGTACGACTGTTCGATTGTAATTGAGCCCTGGGAGGTACACGAGACAATAGTGATGGAACTCATGGCCAAGAATGATAACAAACTTACCGTCGTAAGTGATTTTTTGGCTAGTTATGCTCCATTTGAATATGTTATAGAAGCGCTCGCAGCTCAGCTTGACTTGGCGATCTTAACAGATCAACAAGTTGTCAACTGGTGTGGTTTTTTGTCTTAGGGCAACAGTCGTTAGGATATGTCCTAGGCCTTCGGGCGGCCTGAAAACTTCGACCCAGCCATCTACCAAGCCACATTGGGGCCGCGTGGTGGATTATGGCCCTCTCTGAGAGGAAGGCTCAAGTCCCAGCAGTCTGAAAATAATGCGCTAATATGTGTTACATAGTCTTAAAAATAATCGACCAGCTACGTAGACAATGTATATCTGGCAGTAAATAAATGCCAGAAGCCGCAGCATAAATAATTTGTGAAAAAGTATTGGTATTGTAATCAACGACGCGTCACTCTTCGGAGTAGATAGATAGATAGATTAACTCTTTATTGAAACACCATAATACAAATATATGTTACATATAAAGAAATAAGAATAAAATAAAAATACAATTGAAAATATTTCACAATTAATTACTTAAAATTAAAAGTGTCACAATGGGCAGTCTTATCGCTCAGAGCGATCTCTTCCAGACAACCATGCACGGAAAGGAATAGACATAAACTTATAAAGGCGGTGGTGTATGAAACAAGTGTACTAAACACTACATATAGCAAAACTCAAGAATTCTAGAAGTAAGAAAGAAGAAAGAACTCTAGAAAAAATTACTTATAATATATACAAACTATACTTATATAATTATACAATACATTATAGTACACACTATGTATTATGTGCGTCACAGTTTCCATAGATAATTAATGACAGTTTGTATAGTTTCACGTGATCAGCACGGTACGTTACACTTACGCAGTTATTCAAGCTAGGTAAGCGGTTTTTTATTTAAGTGTTATGGAAAAGAGAAGTTTAGGATATAATTTTAATGGTATATTTTTATGCTTCCTTTTGTTTATATGTGCGCTGTTTGTAGCCTACACGCCTGGCCAAGACAGTTACAGTACGACCCAGATCTTTAAATTAGTATGTTTTTACTGGACTGCACTGAAGTAGTCACCCCGAGACATACCTGTCTATCCTTATTTGTTCACTAATTTCAGTATTTAACCTTAAGCGCTTACAATTCAGCTTTGAAGAAGATATTGTATTGCAGTGATACCTAGCAAGACGGATATCTGTAGCCTCCTCCAATAATTAATGTTTAACAATACTTCCAGTTTGCTGACATAGATCGAATGATAGAGAGCGAATGGGAGGTGTCCTACCAGCAGATGGTTATCAAGCCTTTTGTATGGAACAGCGTGTACAATAATGATAACAACCAAACGCACCAGAGTGACCGATACGTCATCAATATGAACCTGAAAAGGCGCGCCACCGCTTACAATATTGTCATCTACACTCCTCTTTTGGGTAAGAGTTAATGTAACGGTAATGTTTAATAACTGATCCAGAATATCGACGATTTTACCTAGCTAAAAAATTACTTAGATAAGAAGATTGAGGGGTAAGATACCCACGTCTTTAGGAGAATGCTTTTAACAAATCATATTAATATTACAAAGGCAAAAGTTTGTGAGTGAATTTGTATGTTTGTTACTCCTTCACGCTATCAAGGCTGATACAAAATTGATGAAATTTGGTATGCAGGTGGAGGGCGCTGGATTAACACACAGGATACACGTTTTCATCACCATCATCATCATCGAAAACCAAGCGGACGTAACCGCGGGGTGCAGCAAAGAACAAGCTAAAAGCTATATAAAGTGAATTCAGTGCCTCATCTATCTACCTACCAAAATCATCCAAATCTTATTATTTCACACGTCTGAAGTCGCAGGCATTGTCTAGTAACATGTAAACATGATCCCTTATGCTAACTTCTGGAATAATTCACAATTTTTTTAGTTCTTCTCACGTTCGTCCTGATGTCGTTCTGGAGCGAGCCTCTAGAAATGTCTCGAGTATGGTTCTACACTGGCTGCACCATCATCATCTGTATGGGTTTAAGCAACATTGACTTCTTGGTACCTACGTACACTATGCCTTCTATACGTAAGTATGGTATTTTTATTATTAGGTTATGTCGTCTAAGTACATTATTAAAAGTAGGTAATTGTTTACTTATTTCATTTATACACTGACATGTGCGAATCCTAATGATTAAGCATTTAAATCCATTCTACGGTAGTTTTCTACGGTATGCTAATAGCGATAAGGCCGCCCATTGTACGACCTGTTTTGTAAAGAATATTCTTTAAGAATTATTTTTCTTTGATTAGTTTGTTGTTTAATAATGTATTATTGTATTGTATTGTATTGTACATGGAGTGGTAATACTGGTCAAATCTATTTCAAACAAATAATTTTCAGATAAAATGAAACCATCTTATTTGTAATTGGAAATATCTTATAAGTCGATGAACGCACTAAAAAGTATGA
Organism: Selenia dentaria; assembly: GCA_917880725.1. Classification (NCBI taxonomy): domain Eukaryota; kingdom Metazoa; phylum Arthropoda; class Insecta; order Lepidoptera; family Geometridae; genus Selenia; species Selenia dentaria. Next base: position 10,548,236 of record OU862898.1, on the reverse strand, counting down.
CTCATTGTCACGTTCCGCCTGAGCCGAGCAAGCAAGAGCGCGAAACAAGCGATAGATGCCGTGGTCCGTTTTGCGATAATTTTGCTCACAGTGCTATCGTCTACCAAAGCTGGTCCGAGACAAATATCGCGATTTTGACAGCTCGTGGCACTGTAAGCGTGTTGTTAATTCGGACCAGAGTTGTAGCAATAACGAACCATTTGCGCGCGAAAAACAAATTCATGAAAATATCGTGCATAGTGTGAAGGCTAACTATGTAGTGTGTGGATTAAAAAGAAATAATGGAATGGATGGACCGACTTTTACAACTTTTAAATCTAAAAGAAGGGATACCAGTAAAGACATTGTAGAAATAAACAAACACCTGTCACTTTTGACAGAACGCTCACGACGATTATGGTGTAGAGCATGGTTCATGTAATCGTCAATATGGCGGCAGTTAAGACGTCATCGATGACGTAGCGTGGGCCATCGTAATCACGCTCACGGTGAAAGGGACCGACTGTTATCACGCTAATTATGGCTCAATTGGGACCGTACTGAAAGTAGCACGATTGGCCTAAACGTTGGGCTCGTCCAATGACGTTATCACGTAAAATTATCGTCCGTAAACCGACTTTTCAGACTACCATTTTTTTAAAATAAGTTTATCGTCTTTTGGAAATTCGAAACATATATAGCTACATTATTCGGCGTAACGCAGTCATGTAGTGATGGGAAATGTGAAAATATACACGGTTATAAACTAGTAGTGTTCAAAAATGTTTAATAATAGCGTAACGTGTATACACGTCTCGGACTAGGATTCCTATGTCACGGAGGGCATGGACATACACAATATCACGTCCCGAAATTCAAGACCCGACAACAAACATTTCTGCTATATTGGCTATATACCGCACATCATATTGGCTGGGCCAGGGATCGAACCAATGACCCGCACTTCGAAATCATGCTCCCCACCAAATTAATTAATAAACAAATTATTAACATTGTTATGTTGTAAATACTACAACCGTATGCCTGCTAAGACCAATGAGAATGTAGAAAATATGCATTTTAAATTTAAATTTTATTTTATTTAATGAAACATATTTTCATAATTAGGTGGTTGCAACACACGGCTAAATGTGCGGAGTCAGGAAAATATTTGGAGTTATACCTAACATACATGTATAATAATAAATCATCATCATCTCAGCCAGCTCTCAGCATCATCATTAATTACAAATACTAATGAACGTAAAATAAAAAAATATAATAATCGCTAAAGACCCCTTTCTACGTGAATGCTCCCTTGCAGCTCTTTACATTTTCCCTGAGTTGGGCTTCTAAGAAGATGCTTTTTAATGTCACCAATTTTGTTCCAGTTGTACTGTATACGACAGTACTAGGAGGAGTACTCTTGGCTTTGCTGATTCAAGTTTCTCTGATGTCCTCGGTAACGGTGAAGCTGTGCAAGACAGACTTTATGCAAAGTATTCTGACGTTTTCGCTGCTGAGGACTGTTTTCTGCATGCCCCCAGTAAAGGTAGGTGAATATTGAAGGAGTTAGTCATCGTCGGCTAAATAATCTAACTTGCTAACTCCACTTTGTGCCTTGTACGACATTTTGGTATCAAAAGAAAGAGAAAAAAATTATACATAATGTGAAAACAGGTTTAGTAAGTAAAACAAACTCAAATCACTGAAATTACGCGGCAATAATTCATGATAACTCCACTAGTTTCACGTTTCGCGCGCAAACTGGACAACTCCCGGCATTCGACGCCATTTTGTTAGCATGTCGGCTGCTAAGACGACGCTCTTATAAATTTTAATCGTAATTACGTATTTTTGATACCTTTTCATGTAAATTCAGTGTTTTAAGTAAAATGTAAGTATTATTGTTCAATTATTTCATAATTTTAACATTTTTTCTAGAAGTATGGGTGTGCAAAACATTTCTAAGATGTGGGAACACACGTAGTGGGAGTTAGACGAATTTATTTCTTACTTTGCATGCCAAAATTGGGAGTTGGATATTTTTATTCTATTATAGTACCTACTTTGTTCGACAGATTTTGGTATTTATAATGGTGCATGATCTAAGGAAATTTCATTGGTTGATATTTTATTTTACCATTGATATTTTACCAACTAAAAAAAAGATTGAGGCCCTATTAAATAAGATATTTTTTTTTGGCAAAAATTTGAACAATTGTGTTACCTAATTAATCTTATTTGATTTGAAAATTGGAGTGATACATTCTTAAATATTTTTTTTAAAAAAACTAGTAAACTGATTAATAATTAGATTAAGTACCTGAAAAACGCTTCCATTCTCTGTTTTCATACCATTTAAATGACTTGGTATGGGGATGTTTTGTGTTTATTTTTTGTCTGATTTTTTTTGTTCTGGGTTGCTTACTTTGCTTCAATGTGCTTTTGTATTGTCTACAGATGGCTTCAGATAGAGCTAAAAGACTTCTCAATTTAGCTCTAGTAAATAATAGAGACTTATCAAGTGTTCCTAACAATGCTTTTGACGTACGCAATTCACCATTTTTCGAAGAAGATAGGACATGTACTAACCAGACTCATGATGTTTCCTATGTATTAGATTTGCCGTCAGAAGCTACCTTCATTGTACCTTTAGAAGATATTGAAAATTATTCTATAGTAGAAAATGGACAAGCTGAAATATTTGACCTTTCAAATTTTACTGCAACAGATGCTCATCCATTTGTCTCTAATAATGAACCAACTCAGCAGACTACCACTATTTCTGATGTCAATATTTCGGCAACCAACATTCAACCTTTCAATCCCAATTCAGAAATACCAGATAATGACAATACCGATTTGATGAATGTACACGTTATAGAAACTTTCGATGTTCCCGTTTTAAGTGACTTAAATATTCCCACATCTGATCTTGCACGTACTGAACAAGCTACTAACAGAGTTGGCGACGTAAATATGCTTAATGATAATTCTGATATAGAGAACTATGACAATATATCTAACTTTAGTGAAGAAATCACTCATCCTACTTTAGTTCCTTATTCGTCAAGTTCTGAAGATGATGTCGACAATTCTTTGCCAAATAAAAGTAGAAAAAGAAAAAGGCGATCGCAAGTGGATAAAAGTGAATGGTTTGCAGAAAAAATAAAAGATTGCGCGAAAAAGGATCCCGGTATTACGGAAAAATTAAAAAAGATTCAAAGTGGGTGTATGAAGCTGTAAAGGAACCAAAATCTTTGAAAGATAGATGCAAATGTATTAATGAAAAGGGGGTTATTAAATGTGCTACTGTAACGAATGAAGACAGAAGGAAAATTTTTAACCAATTTTGGAAAACATATACATGGGGAGAAAAAAAAGTATTTGTAAATGATACGGTTCAGTCAGTACAAATAAAACGTCAGAGAGACAGAAAAGAGTCTGATAATTCTCGCAGAACACAATCATTTATTTATAATTTAAAGATAGATGATAAATATGTAAGGGTGTGCAAAACTATGTACCTGAATACTATAGGCATAGGAAGAATGACAGTATTGTCATGGAAAGAAAAAATGAAAGATGAGGATTGCATTCCCAATCAACTTCGAATCTTAAAAGAGAGAGTTGATCCATTTTCAGATAGGCAAAATCTATGAATGAGTTTTTTGACTCTTTACCGGTACTAGAGTCTCATTATTGTCGAGCTTCATCCACAAGAAAATATCTTCAACCAGAATGGAATACGAAAATGGATTTATACAAGTTTTACACTTCAGACTGGTGCAAATCACACAACATCGAACCGCTGTCTAAAACAACTTTTTTCGAGACAATGTCACAGAGAAATCTTTCTCTGTATCGACCCAAAAAATACGAATGTGAATTGTGTACAAGCTATAAGAATGGAACAAAGGAAGAAACTGTTTACCAACTGCACATATTAAAGAAAGAAGAAGCTAGGCAAGAAAAAGATAAAGACAAAAAAGAAAATAGTTTTGTCTTTACAGTAGATCTACAAGCGGTTTTAATGGCTCCGAAATCCAATGTAAGCACACTTTACTACAAAACTAAATTGCAAGTGCACCATCTTTGTTTTTATGACAATATAAACAAGGATGGCTATTGTTTTGTTTGGAACGAAACGGAAAGTGGACTGAACGCAGATGAATTTGCTTCAATTATTTATTAGTCAAATGCTCTATTGAACATAGCAGTGAAGAATGAAATAACAATAGAGCAAAAATATTTGGAAGTCGGACATACGCAAATGGAGGTAGATGCTATGCACTCCTTAATAGAAAGAAAAATGCGTCACAAAGTTATAAATGTGCCAGCAGATTACGTGCAGATATTTCAGGCCGCTCGCAATAAACCATTTGAAGTAATGTATTTGGAGCACATTTTTTTTAAAGATTTTACTAATCTTTCATGCTTCAAAAGCATTCGACCTGGGCGATCAACAGGAGACCCGAAAGTCACGGATATACGTGCTCTCATGTATTCACCATCAGGTGATATTTTTTACAAATTAAGATTTGGCGACTCTTGGACGCTGCTGCCGCAAAGAAAAAGCACTGTACAGCCACAGCGATTTGAAGAAATGGCAATGTTGCATAAGGAAAGGATAAAAATTAAAGCTAGGAAGTACAATGATCTGCAGCAAATAAAAGAAGTTCTTCCTATGGACTTTAGAGAGTTTTATGACAACTTACCGCACTATTGATAAGTGATATGTCTGATTTTTTCAATACTAAAAATGATGCTGATTATTAGATTTTTTGATGTGTGTATATTTATGTCCTTGTAATTTTTATAAACCAAATCTCTTTTGTTTTAATTCTTATTTTAATATTAAAAACTGCTAACTCCGTTTTTTGGCCATAAAAATAAATTGATAATATTAAAATTGAATATTTTTACAAAAAAACATACATTTATAATGTAGCTACAAGTGGGATACAAGATATCTAGTTGTTGCGGCTACTTTATTTTTAAATCAGTTTTTTGAACAGTTGTATGGCATGGAGTTAACAAATTAGATCATTTAGCCGACGTCATAGTGAATAACTTTTTCTATAAATATGTATTAATTACTAGCGACTGCCCGCTACTTTGTTCGCGTAGCCTCATAACCTTTTCTTGGTTACCTTCTACTGTCCTTCCACCATCTTTTCTTTGGTTTACCTTCTACTGACAATAATTAACACAACAAAAAAGAATTAACGAGTTTGTTCCATCCGTTCTCAAGTTATAGCGTGACCAGGAGAAATAGGGTTTCATTTTTATATACCTATATAGGTATATAAAAATGAACCCCTATTTCTCCTTTGATCCAGGTATGATGAATCACCCTGTATACAAGCGACTGCCCGTGAATTCGTTCGCGTAGTAGGCTCAGCCTTCGACCTAGTCATAACCTACCATATTTTCTTTTTTATTTTGCAAGAACCTTTTACGAAGTATTAATAAACATTTAAAAAAAAAGACGAATGTAATCTGTCAAGCCGTTCTCAAGTTAAAGCGTGACCAGGAGATATAGGGGGTCATGTTTGTATAATATATAGATATAACTTTACAAATGGATTCAATTTCGTTATTACTTTAGTACTATACATTCGCCAAGTATTACTTTAAAAAAAATATAGTGTTATCGCTGAAAATTCTGAGAGTTTGGACGTGAAAGTTTATTTTTGTGAACCTATTCAGGATTTTTTTCTGCTGAAAGAGAGTTATATTTATGAATTCTATTCGGTTATTACTCTTTTCCTATTCCTTTTCTAACCTTTGTATTTTTTTTGCATAATATACTATCGATCTGTTTCGTTACACTAGGTGTTTAAACATTTTGCTTTTTCTTTATTCAGGGTACGAGCGCGCCTTAAACACTATACACACTATTTAAGATTTATTGTTTACTAAATTGAAAAACATATGTCCGAGGATATAATTACAGAATAACAACTTAGTTATTTACGATAGTATATAATATAAATTTAATTACAGTTCAAAACGGAAACCTCTATTCTTTTTGTATTGTTTTTTTAAAAATCATTTTAATGTTACTATAAGTATCAACTGCGTAGGTAGTTATATGAAGTTGCGACTACACTGTTTAGAATGTCGGACTTTTACAGAATAACTTAAGTAATTTCTATCTGTAACCTTAACAAAAAAAAATTAAAGCGCATACTTGTAACGCAATTAGATTTAAAACCAATTTATGAGGAACTGATCTCCACAACACAGGGAATACTAGTGTGGAGACCAGGGCTTACAAAAAATAAATAACTGAAACTGTTACATATTATGTAAATTTACTAGTTTTAAGAATGTTGTAGTCATTATTGGTGGTTGAAATAAATAATTCTTAAAAGTGATCGTAATATCACCGGGATTCAACTAACGTAAATTATCAGTGATTTAGTTCGATTCAAGGTGTATAATTTCAGAATCAAGAAATAAAGACTAATTAAAGTCAGCCATCGCCTATTCCAAACTTCTTCTAATTCCATACGGCGAAAATAAAGAACAAACACGAACTATCGCAATGTTATATGACATACCATTAATCTGATAATTCTTCTTCTCATTTACAGATATCTCTTAGCAGCGGATACACTCAACAAGAAGACGATGATGAAGTATGTGTTCCCGACAGATCTGTAGAAGAAATGGAGAGTGATGAGATCAAGTACGGAAACCGAACAGAACTGGCTGAAATTATCGACAAACTCATGTTTGTTGTGTATTCTGTAACAGCTGCAGTAATGCTGGCTGCACATTACTGAACGATAAAGTCAAGCGTTCTAACCTTTTGCAGTGATATAACAGGATTCACGTGAACTTCTTACGCACTGACGATAATCACTGGTGTAACCATCTTTTTTCTTACTCTGGTAGACTCCAGCCTGATATAAAATTGGCTTTCTCAATGTATCTCTACAACTGAGTAGAGTGATTTAATAGTCAAACTCATGGTTGTAGCTTAAATATGGATGTGATTGAAAGGATTTGCATTTTCCGCAAGGGGCTGGGTGTAACTTTACTGGACTTCATACTGGACATCGCAAACATTCTCACATGTGAAAATTTAATCTACACCCGCCACACATACACACACGCGCACACACACACGCATGCACACACACGCACACGCACACACATGAAAATTATTGTATTTTAGAAATAATATGAACCATAATATAATTATACAATTATTAAGTACCTACCTGTAACCATAACATGTAATAGTATGAATATGGAAGAGCGGGGTCTTCTGACACAGGTGTTTTATACCTACTAGAAGGTCGCAACCTATCTTAAGTTAAGTTAAACTTTGGCTACAGTATTAAAACATTTTTCATTTTCATTTTTCAACTTTATAACGCCACGCTAACAGGAACGTTATTACAGTGCAAACTTTCTTTGATATTTGCGTCAGGAAACGTAGGAAAAGACACAGTTAAGGAAAGACGCAGGAAAAGACATCCAACACTAGTGTTGGATGTCTTTTCCTGCGTGTGTGTTCCTGTAACCTAATGTGTTAAATCTCTTTGGTAGCTCAGACTCCGTTGAGACAGAAATACACTCAGATGTGAATATCGACTTAAGTGGAGATTTGACTGTATGTGCTACACAAAATTTACTCATATCATTAGGACTATTGGCTTTTTTGACTTTTAAATGAACGAAGTGAAGAACCAGCAGTACAAGTACAGTAATAGTCGTTAAATTTGTCAAATCGCTAAGATTGATAAATTTAAAGAATCGTATCGGGCCTTAGCAAGTATGGAAGTCATATCGACGACTTATACGAATTGTCGACAGTATGTCGATTATTACGAATTGTTTGCATTCCGCAATGCGTCCTTCTATCATTTGAAGATTCCTACAAGCATTTCGCTGTTCTACGATCAAAAGAAGGCCGAAGTCTATTTGTTTTATTGAATACTAGTTGCGCTCCGCGGTGGTGACGGATGATGACGATGTTGCTGAAAATTATATCCTATATGTTAATCCAGCGCCCCATCGCCATGCCGTTTGAGCGTAAGAGAATAACAAACATCCATTCAACCATAAATACAAACTTTCGCGTTTATAATATTAGTATGATCAAATGCAACTAAACAATATCCCCATTCCCGCCGCCTGTCGATAAGCTATATCGAGGTCGTTTTCAAAGCTGGCAAAACAATCGTTAAAATCGATTAAATAGACGATCTCAATTAATAGTTCCATGCTAGGGTTACCGTTATAATCATAAAAACTTATCGAATTTATCTACCGAACGCTTAATTTTGTTACTTACTTGCAATGATTGACAAAAGTTCGATATAGCCATGTTTTTCGAAGTATGACGAATTCAAGATTCAAATTTATCGATAGTTAAGTTTGGTACTTGCACTGCAGGTTCGGTTGTCGACCGCACTATAATGTTTACCAACATTGCCATAAAATGCCAAGGTATTGCGTATCACAACAACGTCAATGTTGGTTTTCGACATCTAATCCTTGTACACTTTGCAAGGCTATTATAACTAAAAACTGTCAAATGAAACACGCAATAGCACGCACGCACGCCCTGCTCTATAGTCCGGTCAATCTAGACCAAAAAATGAGAGTGAAGGTACATAAAACCCCAACAAAGGATTTTAAAAAAAATGTTTAAGGTACTTTTATGATAAAACTTACCGTTTTGCTGAACATCGCGAAAATTTATTTTTTTGACCTTAGACCTTGAATATTTTTTTTTCCATACACGGGAATGATTGGGAACTTTGAAATATTATTTATAATTATGTTTTGAACAATTTTACTGATTTTCAACTAGTTGGGACTTTATGCACCTTCGAATGTCTAAATTGACCGGACTACTAGTTAAGTCTGGACTTACTGCTGAGCTTACTTCTACAGTACCTACGGCTTTAAGCGCTGTGCTATCTCTCTTTTCGTATTGCATCGTAAGTTCACGTAAACTGCACTATATTGCTACAATGAGGGCGCCTTCTGTAATCTTTAAACCAAAAGAGAATAAATAATTTATAAAAATTCCAAACGATATGAATTGATTTGTGTTTTATTTTTTACTATTGATCTGTAATTCATGTATTTCATCATAGCCGGGGCAACAGCCCTTACAAATACAGCCGTGCGATTCTCTAATGATTTGTCAATGCGTTCGTCGACGAGCTCACCGATCTCAAATACTTTATGAGATATCACCCTTGTACATAAGGTTGTTTTTCATACGTTTCATGTCATGTCGTCATTTGTTTCACGGATGTTGTCAAAGATGCAACGATGTTTGCTCTTACAGAAAATCAAGAATACACAAATCAAAAAACACACTCAAAACTTTTTCAACCGACTTCCAATAAAAGTAAGAGTTTCGCAAGTCGACGCGTATATTTTTTTAAACAAGTAAACACCAACATTTTAAAGCTTTGTTATTTATTTTAATTAAAGTGATATGACTATTTGTTTATGATTTTCACACAAAACTCTCCAAAGGTTCTATAATTTACTAGCTGACCCGCCAGCGGCTTCGCTCCCGTGGCCTCGCGGGATACGGTAATTACATATTCCAATGGGTCAGATTTCAATTAGGGGTCGAATTTCACAAAGTCCCGTCTTAGTTAGGTCCAAAAAAGATCCGCCATGCAAAATTTTAAACTTTTAGAACTCACAATAACGAAGTTTCATACAAACTATCTACCCCAAAAAAACCCCTTAGGGGTTGAATTTCATAAAATCCCGTCTTAGTGAGCACCTACGTCGTAAAAAGAACCCGCATGCAAAATTTGAACCTCCGAGCACTTGTAGTTTCTGAGATTTCGTGATGAGTTAGTGTCCTTTCGCTTTATATATATAGATTTGTTTACAGTTATTTGATTAATCATTTGCTCCGGGTTTACTATGTACCTACTTATATTTAATTTGGTACATTTTATATTATCGGTACAGTTTATATGATTTGATTAAACTAATTTCTTTCTTTCTCGTCCAATATCATTCACCGACATCATTTTATCCTGTCATGAAAGAACATAATTACAGGTGACATCAATATGAGAGATTGTCTCAGTATTGTCACGATTTTCGCTACACGAGCAATACGAGCTTATGAATAATAATCGATTGTTTCTCACTCTTTCATTATATTGTTATCTACAGGAATTGATCGACGTAATCCACCTTAGTACCATTCGAGTTGCAATACGGATCATCATCATCTCAGCCGTAGGACGTCCACTGCATATTTGAACATATGTATCCCCACAAATTTCCATAAAGACCGGATTGAATTTTTATAATAGATTAAATATATGGTTATATATTATAAAAAATGTATAGCATTAAGGTCCAAAAAGTAAAACCTTATTGGAAAACAGGGTTGCCAATTTATGTAACATATTTTTATTTGATAGAAACAACCTACTTGTACGTAATTAAATTTATTGCCAAGTATACTTAAAATGTATACTAAAACTATACGTAGTATCGTAATGAGTTTGCTGAAACTAAAACAATACGATGACCATGAAGAATGTATTTCAAATTTATGGTCGTCAAAATTCTGAAGAGCAATATCCCGCTTGTCTCAGTTTCTAGAAATATGTACCTGACTTGTACGGATTATTATCGATGACAGCCCACATTCGTATATTGATAGATATATGCCTCTTCATTTCTCTTATTAATCGCCATAGAGGTGTCGGTTCGGTAGTAATTTTTCTTTCTGGATTAGTTATGTTCATCACCTTCCGAGAAGCGTATTTCACCTATTGTAAAAACCATGCAAGTTCCGCGGAGTTCTTAAACCTGGCTTAAACAGTTTAGAATGAAATCATACCATAACGCTCATTTAGGTGAACTGTTTGAACATAGTTTTCGCAAAGGTGAACGATAATGTTGTCTCTGGCATTCTAACAATTTACTATAACCAACATTGCAGACGCCTAGACATTTGTAAGCTGATAAACTGAGAGGATTTAGGGCGTTAGTCTATACGAACGGATGAACGGTTTTTCTGCTGTTCTTAAATAATAGGCCTGGCAGGCCTGCTATAATATAGTTATAATATAATATTGTCATTGTTCGATTAAGCTGGGCAGTTTTCTAGAAGTCCTGCTTTAAAAGAGCTTATTGTAAGGCCCCTGGCGTCGTATACACTACGTTTGTCTAAAAGTGGTATTCACTTAATGCATCAATCGTCGCACGGCCAGACACAATAGAAATTTCATTGTTATAATGACATCGACCTTTGAAGGGTTATGTCGTGTCTATCCTATACGGTTATCCATTCGTCGGCATATGATCAGTCCACTACTTCAGCATGCATCTAAATCATGCTGAAGGGGTTTTGAGTTCTGTCTGCTCCTGTGGTTATGCGTGGAATTACTTCATTTCGAATTTCGTCTTTCAAGTATATATAAGTAGTTATTTAATGACAGCGGCCCGCAGACTTCTACAGAAAAGGGTTAAAAAAAACTTCCATCAAAATTTTATAAATAATTTGCGCCAGTAGAACTTTGATTAGCTTAAATAAAAAACAACAACTTTTTATACATTTATATTTTCATACAAATCTCTAATTTCGTAGGTAAAGACCATTAGAATTATTATTTTATAGGAAATTATTATCTCTCCATGTTTATTATGACCTGGTAAAAATTCTCGAACTTTACAAATGCTTGTTTTACTGTCGCTACTTTTACGGAAATGCCGTGGAAAAGTTCGGTAAAGACAAATTTGTTTTACGTGATGCGTTTCACTTATTAACCACGGAAACAGAGCCGGGTGCCTTCTAAGTGAATCCTAGGTAGTTACGTTTGAAAGTGTCATTTCTGAATCAAGTACAAGAACTCGTAACTGAGTTAAATTTACCTACCGCTTTTCTATAAGTGTCAAGTAAAAAGTTAATGCTCGTTTCTTAATTAACCAACTTAACCATCAAGATTATGTAGTACTAGCTGACCCACCAGCGGCTTCACTTGTTTGATCCACGAGTCTAATTGGATACGAAGTTTTTTCTAATAAAAAAGCTTAGGACAAAAATGTACAAAAATTCTTTCTTTGTGGATGCTTACAACTAAAAATGTAATGTTTCTGTCAGTTTCTGATAGCTCAAAAGCCAAGTCAATTTGACAGCTCGATACACTAGACGTGTTCGGCGACCGTCAAGGGTGATGAAAATGATGACAGTTTTTTTTCCATGGTGATTAATTTTATTTTAGTATTATTGATTACCTACTGATTGATATACTAAGTATTCAAATGTTCTCAAATAAAACTATTATAGCAATTGCGTTTGACCATGTACAATTTCTTGACATTTTGGTATAAAGATAGATATGCCCTTGGACAAATAATAAGCTAATCGAAGTACTAATCCTGCGCAGACGTAGTCGCGGGCACCAGCTAGTACCTATATATATATCTGGATCTCGGAAACGGCTCCAGCGATTTTCATGAAATTGTGTATGCAGGGGGTTTCGGGGGCAATCAATCGAGCTAGGTTTCGTTTTTATAAAACTTTATTTTATCCAAGTTTTCTGGCAATGAAAAAACACTCTGTTTCTTGTGTTCAAACTAGATGGCGTAACAGACGCATTGCAATATCCTGAATCGCGGTGACAGGATTCTCATGGAACATAATGTAGCTATTTTGTATTCGTATCTAAAGCGGTCACCGAGGTACTTATTATTATATATCTTACACATGATATATCTCACTTGATGGTTTGTGATGATGCGGTCTAATGTGGTATCGCACCAGCAAAGACTACAATCTATACTAGGACACACACTATAGACCCAGAATAACGACTAGCTCTCAAGGAGTGCTGTCGGAACACTGGATTTCATCACGATGTTAATCGAAATCTCTAGCCCCAGGTGGGAATCGATCCCATGCCCTCTAACCGACGGGACCCTTGTAACCTCTACGCTATCATCGCTTCGAAATGAAAATAAACTACCTAGCACCCCAGGTAGCAAAAACTGGTCGTAAAGGCGTCCAATTTACGTCAGTATATGACCTTTTGACGTCCCAAAATTGACCTTAAAGAACCCCTAAAATGACTCCAATATGTCACATCCTTATGACGTCTTCAGTGTCTGAAAAAAGACGCCTGGGGGACGACTTCGATGACGTCTTGAAGACCTATGATATATATTTATATAGATATAATTGGGGGCTGCAAAAATAAATCTTTGTGGAGGGTAATATGACGTTTATGTGCACGTCAAAACAACGTGGCTTTGTTATCTACAAAGACGTCGTTCCGACGTACTGTGCCCTCAGGATGGTGTTGAAGAAAGAAACTAATAAATCTGCAATATAAAAATTGATTTCAAAAATACAATATAATCTTTTGCTTAAGTATTTATTCTTATAATAAATTTAAGACCTACATCTTAAATATTTGCCATTAGAATATCTATCAAATTACTGTTTGTTCAGTCATTCAATAAGCATTCTATATATTTATACTATCATGTTTTAGTATAAATATTGCAACCATAGGGTGAATTTAATAACAAAAACCGAGCTTAGGCGAGAACACACGAATCACATGCGACAAACGCTTGCGCGATGTAGAATTACCTTGCAAATTAGTCACGCCATCTAGTTCAAAATTTTTGAGCTACGGTTTCGACTAACAAGACGTCTTTACGACTTAATAAGGGCGTCTTTGACCAGATGTCTTCCATTGGTCAATTGAAAGACGACGTTAGGATTTGGAATTTCTGTAGGCACTAATGATATGATGTCTTATTGACTTCATATAGACGTGTTCATATAGAAGGTCTCTATATGATATTATTATACTATTTTAGGACGTAGTGAAGACGTCCAATTTGTGTCCAAAGACGTACCGACCTTAATTTACTTTAAATGGACGTCTGTGCAACGTCACTTTTCGTCTTACGTCATCGGTCTGCTACCTGGGACATAAAACAGATTAAGTACGATTAAAATTGAAAAATAGGCAAACAAACTTAAGACTGAGATTTGGCAATATTTGCAACTGCATGTATGCAGTGTAAGGACAAATATCTATTTTTCATTTTTACAAGACTCAAGTTTGTGCCAAAATGGTTTCTGTACTTAATATTAAAACTTTTCTACATGTCTTCTTATACATACTTATAATAAAACTGTAGAGGTCTCATTTCTGTACAATGAAAAAAATGCTAATAACCGAGTCAGAAGGATGTAAAGAGTGAAATCAAACTAATTTAGATTTTTAATTTTTTTTGTTTCTCTGTTTGTATGGGCTAATCTCCGAAACAACTGGACCGATTTAAATGAAATTTTGTATGGTGGTAGCTTATACCCCTGGTCAACATATAGTATACTTTTGATCCCGGTAAATTAATGAGTTCCCATGGGAGCGAAGCCGCTGGCGGGCCAGCTAGATTTATTTAAATACTCTTTGGTACTTCCAAATAATAGCAAGATATACTTGAAATGTTAATCCCAGTGTTGAGGGGACATTTTAATAAAGAATATTGCACTCTCTGTTACCTCGAGGAGGTCTTAATAAAAATTTGATCCCTTTAAACAAAGCAATTCATATTCATGAATAAAAATATCTTCCAAGAGGGAATAAATTGCTTGCGGCTCTGGGAGCAGTTTCGGGGTATACTGACAATAATTTGGAGCTAAGTACTTACTCTTGTATGGAGGCGGGATCAAGGCAGTAGGCAGAGAAAGTAAAAAATTTAATTACGATATCCACTGGTTTATTGTTCAAAATAAACAATAGAATACTGCTATGTTAAATAAAATATTAATTTATAATAGAATGGAGATTTACATTACAAGTTTTGACCGACCGGCACATAGGGAGAGAAGAGAGAGTAAGGCTACGTTCCGGAAAGCGCGGAAACAACTCGCGGCGTTTGATACGTTGATCGATGACGTCACCGAAAACGCTCACGCCGCGACCACAACGCTCGCGGTTTGAAGGTGGATTTACGTGATCATTGCGAACTGTCACTGCCAACCAAAGGGAACGGCAAACCGAGGCGCGACAGTTGTGAGCGTTAACGGCGCTTCCCGGAACGTACCCAAAGCCATACGACACATACACATCCAATTCATTTTGACATTGACATTGACAACTGTTAGATGCACAGATCAACATGAGAATGAATTTAACAACACTGGTTAAAACAAGTTTAGGAAATGACTATAGACTTAGGTAAGTACTCTTGTGTGGCAGATTATTTTCAACACTTACCTTACTACCATGTATACTGACACGAATAAATACAATCATGCTCATACTAATATTATAAAGAGGAATGATTTGTATGTATGTTTGTGAAATGAAAATGTGAAATGGCTTCAAAAGTATTGGACCGATTTCAAAAATTCTTTCACCATTGGAAAGTTACATTCACCCTGAGTAACATAGGTTATATAAGATTCATCATCATCATCATCCTCCATCACCGCGCGGGTGAAACCGCGGAGAGCAGCTAGTATTAAATGAAGACACAACTCATCTCGGATCATTATAATTATTTACACACATTGGTACCTACCGTACAGTGAATTTAGTCCGGTCGGTGTCGTGATGATCTGGCGCATTAGCTACCAAGCTTAAGTTTTCCGAGGCTCTTATACTACCATATATAGATAATTATGATGAGTGGCAGGTCGGTGAAACTAGTAGCAACCCTGCCCTCTAAGTCGCTGGATTCGATCCCCGGACATGTCAAATATTTGTACACGTGAACACGTCTGTTCCCCTGTGTCTGTATATGTAGGTACAAAAGTAAGTATGTAGGAATATAAGTCATCAGGTTACTATAGTACGATTTGTTCGCATGAGTCCAACTTCTCAGGGTTCTAACTTTTATAACATCCATGAGTCCAACCTTTATTTTTAAGTAAGTATTTTTATTAGCAATATTCTAATCAGTACCTACAGTTATAGAGAAACTCATTGATGTAATCTATTATATACAAGCTATGTCTAGTTTGGGACCTGAAACCTTGTGTGAATGTTCTCCCATATTATTGTTCGTTTAGGGCCCTAGGCTCAACTGCGAAGCTCAACCAGTTGAGCCGTTCGGACTTTTTTTTCCCGTAGGCTCAACTGGTTGTGCCTAGGGGAAAAAAATGTGTCGAAGGCTCAACTGGGACCTAGATTAAAAAACGAGGCTTAACTAGTTGAGCCTTTTGAACTTTTTTTTCGCGTAGGCGCAACTGGTTGTATAGATATATTATATCTTACCTGTGACAGCTGTCAAAATGACAGTTGGTGTCATATTTTATGATTTTGATTTCACATTTATATAAAATTTTGTTTACAAATAGCACCGATATAGCTCTTATATATGACACCTGTCATAGTGACAGTTGACGTCGTATTTTATGATTTTGATTTCATACTTAGATAACATTCGACTTAAAAATAGCACCGATATAGGTCTTAGCTATGACAGCTGTCATAGTGACAGTTGAAGTCGTATTTAGGGATTTTCATTTCACACTTAGATAACATTCGACTTAAAATAGCACCGATATAGCTCTTATCTATGCAAAAAAATAGCACCGATATAGGTCTTGGCTATGACAGCTGTCATAGTGACAGTTGAAGTCGTATTTTATGATTTTGATTTCATACTTAGATTACATTCGACTTAAAAATAGCACCGAAATAAGTCTTAGCTATGACAGCTGTCAGTGACAGTTGAAGTCGTATTTAGCGATTTTGATTTCACACTTAGATAACATTCGACTTAAAAATAGCACCGAGATAGGTCTTAGGTATGACAGCTGTCATAGTGACAGTTGAAGTCGTATTTTATGATTTTGATTTCATACTTAGATTACATTCGACTATAAATAGCACCGAGATAGGTCTTAGCTATGACAGCTGTCATAGTGACAGTTGAAGTCGTATTTAGGGATTTTCATTTCACACTTAGATAACATTCGACTTAAAATAGCACCGATATAGCTCTTATCTATGCAAAAAAATAGCACCGATATAGGTCTTGGCTATGACAGCTGTCATAGTGACAGTTGAAGTCGTATTTTATGATTTTGATTTCATACTTAGATTACATTCGACTTAAAAATAGCACCGAAATAGGTCTTAGCTATGACAGCTGTCAGTGACAGTTGAAGTCGTATTTAGCGATTTTGATTTCACACTTAGATAACATTCGACTTAAAAATAGCACCGAGATAGGTCTTAGGTATGACAGCTGTCATAGTGACAGTTGAAGTCGTATTTAGTGATTTTGATTTCACACTTAGATAAAATTCAACTTAAAAATAGCACCGATATAGGTCTTAGTTGTGACAGTTGTCAAAGTGACAGTTGATGACGTATTTAGTGATTTTGATCTCACACTTAGACTATATTTGGCTTAAAAATAACACCGATATAGGTCTTAGTTAGGACTGCTGTCAAAGTGACAGTTGATGACGTATTTAGTGATTTTGATTTCACACTTAGATAACATTCGACTTAAAAATAGCACCGATATAGGTCTTAGCTATGACAGCTGTCATAGTGACAGTTGAAGTCGTATTTTATGATTTTGATTTCATACTAAGATTACATTCGACTTAAAAATAGCACTGAGATAGGTCTTAGCTATGACAGCTGTCATAGTGACAGTTAAAGTCGTATTTAGTGATTTTCATTTCACACTTAGATAACATTCGACTTAAAAATAGCACCGATATAGCTCTTATCTATGACACCTGTCATAGTGACAGTTGAAGTCGTATTATATGATTTTGATTTCATACTTAGATTACATTCGACTTAAAAATAGCACCGAGATAGGTCTTAGCTATGACAGCTGTCAAAGTGACAGTTGAAGTCGTATTTTATGATTTTAATCTCACACTTAGACTATATTTGGCTTAAAAATAACACCGATATAAGTCTTAGTTGGGACTGCTGTCAAAGTGACAGTTGATGACGTATTTAGTGATTTTCATTTCACACTTAGATAACATTCGACTTAAAAATAGCACCGATATAGGTCTTGGCTATGACAGCTGTCATAGTGATAGTTGAAGTCGTATTTTATGATTTTGATTTCATACTTAGATTACATTCGACTTAAAAATAGCACCGAGATAGGTCTTAGCTATGACAGCTGTCATAGTGACAGTTGAAGTCGTATTTAGCGATTTTGATTTCACACTCAGATAACATTCGACTTAAAAATAGCACCGAGATAGGTCTTAGGTATGACAGCTGTCATAGTGACAGTTGAAGTCGTATTTAGTGATTTTGATTTCACACTTAGATAACATTCAACTTATAAATAGCACCGATATAGGTCTTAGTTGTGACAGTTGTCAAAGTGACAGTTGATGACGTATTTAGTGATTTTGATTTCATACTTAGATTACATTCGACTTAAAAATAGCACCGAGATAGGTCTTAGCTATGACAGCTATTTTAGTGACAGTTGATGTCGTGTTTTATGATTTTGATTTGACACTTACGACTACTTGAAAAAACACGGATCTTTGCTGTTACAGTTTAGACCTTGGCGTTTTTTTTTTAATTTGACATATCTCAATATAATTGATAAATATTTCAAGCATCCTATTTTGTGATCTATCAAATAATTATTTTATTAACAATTCATTGTTATTAAAATAATAATAATCGAGTGATTTCATAATATGGAGCTTGCAATTGGTCTAAAATTTCAGGGCGATTCCAACCATCATTATTGCGGATAAATAATAAATAAACGGTTTTGCAGTTGAACATTTTATTTCAGCTGCTGTCCACTTAAATAATAATAATTAAATATGTACAATTTACGTAGTTATTCGACTGACAACAATAAGTGTAAAAGTTTTTTTTTTATAATTTTATGCCATATAAGATAAAGACAGTCGAGTTTTACTAATCTTAACAATAATTAAGGATTGTGCTGCTATCTATTGCACTGCTATATATATTGTATATACTGTATTACTAATGGTAACACAATTTTCATGCATGTCTATACTTATTACCTACAATAGACAATTAATTTTTCGCTCCTATCACTGCGTTACGGTATCAATTTTAAAATACAATAATTACACTGTGCCTTTTATAACATTTAACAGATATGGGCATGCAGATTCATATTCTTTGAAAATATTGCATTTTACAAAAATATTTATGAAATTAGCGACCTATCGTACTGGTTTAAAAGGTATTGTGCTGCACTAGACATGGTCTTTATAACCGCCTGTATTCTTGTAACACACCTGTTGCAGTATCTCAAAATATGGTGCTGCACTTATGGTGTCAAACAATAATTAAAAGTATTGTACTTAAACATAACGATCACCTGTGTCAACTTAACAAAGCAATAAATGTTATTGCAAAAACGATTTCTAGTTTTTAAAATAAACTGTTGAATAATCCGATCTTCCAATGAGTGAGTTATACAGGGTGACTGGTTGAACACTTTACATATTGATATATAGTGCTCAGTACTCGATTCTCGTTCTAATTAAGAAAAAAAAACAGGTGCCTAATATTTACCTTGTCTACTCAAAACAATAAACATGGTCACTCGCGGCGCGCGTGTAGTAATAAAAGCGCGGCGCGGCCGGGCGGGCGGCCGACGATCGCGGCATCCTTTGGCGGCGCGGGCGGCGCGGCCCTTTGGGTCATTAACCCCGTTCGGACGCAGCTTGATTCCTTTGAACGCGGCGCGGCGCTTTGGGTCATTAACCCCGTTCGGACGGTGTCCATAATTTTCGAGTTATAGCACATTCATAGAATGAAGGTTTCCTCTGTAGTTTAACGGTATTTTTTAAATTTTATTTTTTTAAACGTTTCATGTGACCATGAATTATCATGTCCTTGTTTATGTAAAGTGTTCAACCAGTCATGCTGTATAATGAACAATAATCTCATGAAATGCGATTGCAGATCTGGAAGATTTAGCCATAAACTTCTAGATACTATATCTCTCTATCCAACGTACAACATTGTCTGTATATTTTATAAAACATGTAGATAAATTTCACTAAAACAGTATTTGATAACCAAGGTGAGGTATAAATTAAAAAAAAAAAACAGTTTGGAAGACCATAGATAAGGAGACCGGAAAAAAAACAAAAGACATTGCATGCGTCCTTGTAAGTAATAATCAGACAGTTTCAGAACCAATACATCGATATATTCATCGATATATAAAAACATTTAAAAGTTTAAACGTTAAAGCAACAGAGGATTTATGGGGATTATCCGTAAAAATGCTAGAGTCAATAATAGAAGTTATAGCGCCACATTTGATGATCATATTTAATTTATGTATTGATAGAGGTACATTTCCTGACCTAATAAAAATGAGTAAAATCACCCCTATTTTTAAATCAGGTAGTAAGGCCGACCCCTCAAATTATAGACCGGTCTCTGTGCTTCCGGCTTTGAGCAAAATATTCGAAAAGATAATGCTTCAACAACTCTTGTCTCATTTTAATGAACATAGGATTTTACACGAAAATCAGTTCGGTTTCACGAAAAGCAGATCAACAACAGATGCAGGAGTCCAGTTAGTCAAGCATGTGCTGGAGGCTTGGGAGAGCTCACAGGATGCCATTGGCGTATTTTGTGATCTCTCCAAAGCTTTCGACTGTGTAGAGCACCGCACTCTAATTTATAAGCTACACCACTATGGAATTCGTGGAGCTGCTCTGAATCTTGTAGAATCATACTTATCTGATAGGCAGCAAAAAGTTGGCATTAATGGCGTGACATCTTCTGGATCTTTGGTCAGAATGGGGGTTCCACAGGGGTCGATCTTGGGTCCGTTCTTATTCTTAGCATATATCAATGACTTACCACATATGGTTGAGGGCCTTGCTGACATAGTTCTTTTTGCGGATGATACTTCTCTGATTTTTAAAGTAGATAGGAAAGATAGAGAACTAGTTCAAGTCAACAACGCGTTAACTATTGTTTCAAATTGGTTCGCCGCAAACAACCTGCTTCTCAACGCAAAGAAAACGAAATGTTTAAAATTTTCCATGCCTAATGTAAGACATATAGAGCCAAACGTATTACTCGACGGAAATAAATTGAAAATTGACAAGGCAATAGTCTTTCTAGGTATTAGCATAGACTAAATTACAATGGGGTCCTCATATTGATGCACTATCTGGAAGACTGAGCTCAGCTGCATATGCGGTTCATAAAATTAGGCAATTGACAGATATAGCTACTGCTCGACTGGTCTACTTTGCTTACTTCCACAGCATAATGTCATATGGTATCCTGCTGTGGGGGTCAGCGGTGGACATAGAGACAGTTTTTGTATTGCAAAAGCGGGCAGTTCGAGCCATCTACGAAATGGGTCCCCGCGAATCCTTAGGACAAATGTTCAAAGAAATTAATATATTCACTTTTCCATCTTTGTATATCCTAGAAATATAATGTACGTTTGTAAAAATATAAAGAAGTTTAGAATAAATAGTGATATGCATAATATTAATACTAGAAATAAGGATAGGATAGCTGTATCTAAATTTAGACTCACGAAAACTAAAAATAAGTCCTTCTTAGGAAATTGTGTACGTTTCTATAATAAAATCCCGAAAGACATTACTGAGCTCACTGAAGGGAAATTCAAGTTACGTGTCACAAATATACTAATGAAAAAAGCCTATTATAAATTGAGTCACTACTTAGAAGACAAAGATGCCTGGAAGCTTTCCACTTCTGCCTAATAGCCAACTATTGAATATTTTTTTTTATTTTAATACTACTCATATGTAACCTCAATGTACAAAGACTTGAAAAAATAATGGCCCACGAGTTTCTTGCTGCTTCTTCTCGGCGGTGGTTCTTTTCCGAAGACAGCGGTAGAATCATTTAAAAATTTTGACGTTCATAAGAGTGTCTATGATGCCTGAACTGAATAAATAATTTTTGAATTTGAATTTGAATTTTGAATAAATGTAGCAAAAATCTTTGATTTCTCTAATTTACCTCTAGACTAGAAGTCACCAAGTCACTGAATTCTTGTCCTAATGCAGCAGAAGCTATTCTTAAAGCTAATTGCACGTACAAAGTACCCAGTTTTTCTTTTAAATATACTTCAACTTTCGAAATTACAAAAACATTCAAAAGTTTAAATATAAAGAACGCTGAAAACTTATGGGAAATGTCGGTAAAAATTGTAGAGTCAATTATAAGTTAGATGTCTTCTTATTTGTTTCGCGTATTTAATCTTTGTTTAGATGGAGGTGCCTTTCCTGATTTAATGAAATATAGTAGAATTCAATTTTTCAGGCTGGAGAGAAATCAGACGCATCAAATTATATACTAGTCTATCCTACCTAACTTTGTGTAAGATCTTTGAAAAAAATATACTCAAACAACTTTTGCCGCACTTAAACGAGCATTAAATACTGTGCGAAAATCAGTTGGACTAAACGAAAGCAAGGTCAACTATGAATTCCGGTGTATATCCGGTTAACCTAGTTTTGAACTTGCGAAGACTAATAAGACGTTCCTAGGAAATTGTGTGCGTTTTTACAATCAAACAAAAATAATTCCAAAACACATAACTGAGCTCACAGAGGGAAATTATAAAGTCTGATATTATATAGAAGACAAAGATGCTTGGAATACTTCACTTCTGGCATGTTGTCATCTGTCACTCATAAAATTTAATAATAGTAGAACCTAAGTAGAAACATTGTTAGGATCTGTATGAAATTAATGGCCCCGAATTTCTTGCCGCTTCTTGCACTTTATTTTTTGGAACGCGGCGGTAGAGTATTTAAAGTACATTATAATGAATAATCGACGTTCATATGTTGCTTCTTTGATGCCTAAATTTAATAAATAATTTTGATTTTGACTTTGAATCACTGGAAATTGTTTACTTACCTACCTTTCGTTTAGGCGTACTATTTTTATGAAGGTACATGGATACTTGTTTTGTGCTCAGTTAAAGCGAGAGAATTGATTCTAAAAATAAGCTTTTACTGACGATACATTCAAATCCTGCCCAAAGCCCTTCGCTGAACTATACAATATACTTCGATATAGATAGTAAATCAAAGCATACCAAAGTTGTACCTTTAATCTTTGCATTTTATTCCACTAAAAATACATTGCGACTATTAGATACAAATTTCAATAAATGACGTTTCAAAAGTTTTTCCTGGATTAAAAATCATAAGATGCTACGAGTATTATTACTGGACTCGAGCAATTTGGCGAAAACCAAAATCATTGAAAGTGTCGAAAAGTAAACAACAAAAACATATCGTTTCCTTAACAGCAACTTTGCCATTGCTACCAGCTGAGCTAGCTTTTAGAAGGATGGTCCTATATAAAACAAGAAAACATAACTACTGATATTGTAAAAATTGTGCATTACGTTGACAGAACATAGGTTTACAAAAGAAATAGTTGTATTCGTAAAAAAAAAGCTAATGCATAGCTGTTTTTATCAACTTATGCAATTATAATTATTTAACCAATGCCATCTAGGGCGAGTTGCTGAACTAAAGAGACAAGCGTGATATTTCAAAAAGCCATTAAAAGTTCTGCTATTCATAGACAGATGGAGTCGGAGTGGGGGTGTTAGGTTATTTTCGTTACGGAATTTCTGGATTCGGTCTCCACGCTCAAGGCCCGCGATAGAAGCTATGCAATAGCTTAAAAAGATAAATTTCAACATTGTGAGTAGTAATACTGATGGAACGTCTGAGAAACTAAGAGACTTGTCTTTTATTTATCTCGACTCAAATGTATTCATCGTAACTGATCTAATGCATGCCCACTGTCACAACTGTCACTATGACAGCTGTCATAGCTAAGACCTATATCGGTGCTATTTTTAAGTCGAATGTAATCTAAGTGTGAAATCAAAATCACTAAATACGACTTCAACTGTCACTATGACAGCTGTCATAGCTAAGACCTATCTCGGTGCTATTTTTAAGTCGAATGTAATCTAAGTATGAAATCAAAATCATAAAATACGACTTCAACTGTCACTTTGACAGCTGTCATAGCTAAGACCTATATCGGTGCTATTTTTAAGTTGAATGTAATCTAAGTGTGAAATCAAAATCACTAAATACGTCATCAACTGTCACTATGACAGCTGTCATAGCTAAGACCTATATCGGTGCTATTTTTAAGTCGAATGTTATCTAAGAGTGAAATCAAAATCACTAAATACGTCATCAACTGTCACTTTGACAGCAGTCCTAACTAAGACCTATATCGGTGTTATTTTTAAGCCAAATATAGTCTAAGTGTAAGATCAAAATCACTAAATACGTCATCAACTGTCACTTTGACAACTGTCACAACTAAGACCTAATATCGGTGCTATTTTTAAGTTGAATGTTATCTAAGTGTGAAATCAAAATCACTAAATACGACTTCAACTGTCACTATGACAGCTGTCATACCTAAGCCCTATCTCGGTGCTATTTTTAAGTCGAATATAATCTAAGTGTGAAAACAAAATCACTAAATACGACTTCAACTGTCACTATGACAGCTGTCATAGCTAAGACCTATCTCGGTGCTATTTTTAAGTCGAATGTTATCTAAATCAAAATCACTAAATACGACTTCAACTGTCACTATGACAGCTGTCATAGCTAAGACCTATATCGGTGCTATTTTTAAGTCGAATGTTATCTAAGTGTGAAATCAAAATCACTAAATACGACTTCAACTGTCACTATGACAGCTGTCATAGCTAAGACCTATGTCGGGGCTATTTTTAAGTCGAATGTAATCTAAGTATGAAATCAAAATCATAAAATACGACTTCAACTGTCACTATGACAGGTGTCATAGATAAGAGCTATATCGGTGCTATTTTTAAGTCGAATGTTATCTAAGTGTGAAATGAAAATCACTAATTACGACTTCAACTGTCACTATGACAGCTGTTTTAGCTAAGACCTATCTCGGTGCTATTTTTAAGTCGAATGTAATCTAAGTATGAAATCAATTTCATAAAATACGACTTCAAACTGTCACTATGACAGCTGTCATAGCTAAGACCTATATCGGTGCTATTTTTAAGTCGAATGTTATCTAAGTGTGAAATCAAAATCACTAAATACGTCATCAACTGTCACTTTGACAGCAGTCCCAACTAAGACCTATATCGGTGTTATTTTTAAGCCAAATATAGTCTAAGTGTGAGATCAAAATCATAAAATACGACTTCAACTGTCACTTTGACAGCTGTCATAGCTAAGACCATCTAAGTGTGAAATCAAAATCATAAAATATGTCACCAACTGTCATTTTGACAGCTGTCACAGGTAAAATATAATATATCTATACAACAAAAAACATTTATTAGTAATTAAAAATTAAATAAAGTAATAATAATAATAACTATCTAATATATAAGCCCCATGGTGGGGGGGAAAAGTGGCCAAAACGCTGGCGGCATTGCCACGCTGGATGGCAATGCTAAGTTTTTGCCCAAAATAGTTAAGCCTCGTGTTTTAATCTAGGTCCCAGTTCAAAGTCAAAAATCATTTATTCAATTTAGGCATCAAAGACGCACTTATGAACGTCAACTTTTCATTATAATGTACTTTAAAGACTCTACCGCCGCGTTCCAAAATATATAGAACCCACCGAGAAGAAGCGGCAAGAAACTCGGGGCCATTCTTTTTATATGGATGTTTACAATGTTTCTACTTAGGTACAAAGTATTACATTTTATGGGTGGCAGAGAGACAGCTTGCCAGAAGTGGAGTATTCCAAGCATCTTTTATCTTCTATATAATGTCGAACTTTATAGTAAGCTTTTTTTATTAAAACGTTTTTTTACAGTCAACTTGAATTTGCCCTCTGTGAGCTCAGTTATGTGCTTTGGGATTTTAATGTAAAAACGCACACAATTTCCTAGGAATGACTTATTAGTCTTCGCAAGTCTAAAACTAGGTACAGCTGTCGCGCTTCCTGTCATAGCAAGATGACTGTGTGTGCCCGGTAAATAATCATACTAAAATAAACACACGACAAAGAATATAAAGAAGAATACGTGGATGAAACAATGAGTCGACCACCAACGCACGCAATTTAGGCAACATTTGGTGCTAGGAGGCTTTGCCTCATACAAGGGTCCGTTCAGTTACCCTCTGATCGACTATGGCTCCAGTCAGAGCGCAGTACCGTATTTACTGCGCCCGGGTCTTCCCTTTACTTAGATATTGCATATATTTATACAAGTTATCTCTCTCATTGGGTTCCTGGTAAGTACAGTTTACCCCAGGAATGACACCAGCTGGACATGGGGTGTTCCCCACGAGGACCTCCACCATCCCCATAGTCCTGCCCAACATGCTCCAACAACATAGCCGATCATTTTGCTACCCCCTGTTGGTTACACCCGGATATGGATGCTCAGGGGGTCAACTCGCTAGCTCTTCAGTCCAATTTCCTTTACTACCAGTTAATGCACATTGTACGCAATCATTGGACTATGCCTAACCGTAAAACGTGACTCGTTAACGGTCGTCTCATTATCACATCACACGGTTCTTGTAGAACTAGGAATTATGAGCTAAAAGCACTTACCAGGACCTCAGCTGGTTGTTTTCCATCGAGGCCTCAGCCAGTGCCTCACACGTGCTTACCCATCCGCCATTTTTCTCCGTACCCGCCTTCCTGCCGGCACGCCATTCGTAGTCTGCCCCAGAGATGCGTTAGCATCTGCTCGTCTGTGCCACAGAGTACCTGCGTCAAATCACTTACAAAAGGCAGAGTTGCCATAGTGCTAAAATAGATTGACAATAAGGATACAGTTACACTCACCAATTCGTTAACGGAAACTCGCGCTGCGCGCGACACTCACAACGGCAGAGAGGTCTACTTCAAGAGGGCTAGCAGTTGACAAGCCCACACAAGGATTTTCTCCTGTCCCGAATGACAGCTCTTTTGCTCCTGGTCCTTACATCGCTGGGCTGCAGATTATTTTCACTTGCAGTTCCCATACATGCTGCCGATGCGCTAGCAGATATATCATGCTCAGTTACAGTTACTTCATCACCGCCTTTTTCCCACTCAAGTCTGTTATAGCCAGACTCTATCTCTATTGAGCATGTGTTTTCAGGCAAACAGGTGCTCGTGTCGATTTGTGGTTGTACCTCACTATCCGTGATATGTTCTGCGGATAAAGCTTCTATATCCAGAAGTGATGTGCCCACTCCTACTCCACTGGAGTATTGTTACTTCTCAATCCTCTGTTCATCACAGGCAGAGTGTCATCGACATCGTCTGCAAGAGGGTATAGATGTCCTATAGAACGCGTGAACAGGGAGTCGTCAACTTTGACTTTCGCAACTCTGCATTTGCTATCTGCGCTAAGAAAGTCTGCTGGTCTTAAGACATGTTCAAGTTCTATGCCAACTCTTGCTAAAAGTGTTGAATTAAGTATTGCTTCTACTTACTTTATCACCGTCAGCAATTTATACTCGTGGATTACTAGATGTTTCCTCTAGGTTCTACTGAGGCAATTCTTAGCTAACTTAGATTTTCTTTTTGATACAGTACGGGTTTTTAAGTAGTTCCGCTAGTAATGTGAAATTATTTACATTATTAGAATTAAAACCTTTGCGGGTGCCTCTTGTTGCTTCAAATCTCCATAAGCCACTCTAACCAGAAGACTTTCTTCAACCGATATGTCCTGTCGGCTCTCCTGGGCCTCGGGCACGGGGGCTCCCCAACTGAAAGGAAAGTGTTATGTGTCTCATAATGACGACTCACAGGCCAGTATGACTCTTCTTCTTTCAAGAATGCTGGGCCATTGTACAAAAGTTCTTTCCTGTGATTCCCGAGTCCAGGTTCAGGTCTTGTGGCGATGTCTGCTGGATTCGACATTGTATTGATGTAAAACATTTCAGTATTTGGATGGTATTGTTTGATCACATTAACTCTGTTTGCTACAAATAGTGATAACAGTTTGTTTGATCTCATCCATCCGATAATAACTAGGCTGTCCGTTCAAATATGTTCCTTTTGTACAGGCAGGTCTAAGTTAAATTTAACATATTTCAGAAGTCTGCTTCCTATCAGAAACCCCAGTAGTTCTAGTTTCGGTATGTTAAAGTCGTCTGTCTTGGATCAGCGATACACGAGATTTTGCCACCACTAATAATACGAATGTTTCCTTGTCTCCTCCTGTTCTCAAATGTACGACGGAGGCTAAGGCAGTATTTAAGTATTCTCTGTATGAAGCTTATAGGATTAATGCAAATCAACATTTGTCATGTTAGTTCCCATATATTTAGATAGTTCTATCTTGGTCACAGCTGTCAATTTATTTAGAATTGAATTTAGTGAACTAAGAAATTCCTTGGCAACATTGCACTTTAACTTCTCTTTGCAAATATTTAAAAAGTAGTTTAATTTGCAGGATCAGTGGGCATGGCATTTAACGCAGTGTAGTGTGCATCAACTACTGAGTCCTTGCAACCAAATCTTTTCTTTACGCTTCTACTGTACTTTGAATCCGTTGTTAAAAGGTCAGATACGATATCCAAGGCCACATCACTCATCTTGTCCACCTCTGCTGTAGAATGATGGTGAATATTCGCCTTAAAACTATCTCAAAACTTCTTTCATTTAAGTTTGTCTTCACTATATGTTGGTATAGTGAGCTTTGGGAGTTTAGTTGTTGTTGTCTGTGTCAGCCTAGATAGGGTTATTGTAGCTTCCAACTCTGTTAAAAGATCTTCAACCTTCAACTGGTATTGCGTCATGAGGTCTAGACCTTTACTTTGACTGCATAATATAGATGTAGATAAGAAACTGGTATAGCTCCTCCTCAAAAGACTTCATTTCTTTGTTTAGGTTTCACATGACATAAAGTAAAATATTCTTCGAATGCTCCGACTCGATATTTATAAGTAAGCTCGGTTACTTAAAGGCTTAGTTAGGCGTTAGGCGGTCTGAAAGGCTTAGTTTAGCCTTTGATGCCGTAATTAAAATCTTTTAAAGATTGACTCCATAATGAGATTTGTTCAAATTCGTATGTGGTTTAGCAGATATTGCTTGAAATGCATACCAATAAAAGTTTTGAAACCAAACCCAATGTCCCCCTTTCAAACAATAATGAACAAAATAAGTATAAATAATTTACCTCAATTTAACAGTGGTTTTTGTTAACAAATATTTTCTCATCTATCAGACAGTTGCAGAAATGATCTTTAACTTTTGTAGACGTAATTGAATCTTAATTTGACATTAAGTCGTTGCACATACGAAAATTTCATCAGATTTTAAAGTTCCATTAAGGCTACGTTCCGGGAAGCACCGTCAATGCTCACAACTGTCGCGCCCCGGTTTAGCGTTCCGGTTAGAATGAATGCTTGCAATGTTCAACCCAAGCGGAACGGTTACGCGGTCTCGCGAAAAGCGCGCCAACTTTTCTGTCAAAAATCGATATAATCCTATACATTTGATGCTTGACAGTGACAGCTCGTTAACGACCGCGAAAACCCACCTACGATCTGCGAGCGTTGTGAGCGTTTTCAGTGACGTCATCGATGACGTATCGATTTCGCTCACGATGACCGTGGGCTTTTAAGGGAATGGGTGTGCGAACGCCGCGAGTGATTTCGGCGCTTTCCGGAACGTAGCCTAAATGTATCTAATGGAACGTCAATATGTCATTAATCGTGTATTTTGCGTTGCACAAAGCGCCTTTAGAACATAATTAGTGTTTATTGAGACGTTAAATTGACAGATCAGGAATTAAAACTTAATTAGTCAACAATAATCCATTATACCGACTTTAGTAGAATTTACGTTTTTTTTTTTTTTTCATTGTCTCATGCAGAAGATTACGTTCCCGCCGCCAAATCTCGGACAAAGTAAAGTACATTTTATCTAACAACAGTGAAGAGTTTCGTGTATAGTAGCAGATTTCAAAGGTGTAGTTCTGCAAATCAAATATATTATTGTTTTGGAACCAACGACCAAAAGAAATAAAGTCATTGATGATTAATAAACACACAGTTATTGATCTGTCTGAGCGTCATATACCTTATACTTCGCGACGCGATCTTTCCATCAACAGTTTCTACAATTGTACAGAAAGTAAGTCACGAACTGGCAAAGTGAAGCCATGTCTATATAACCTATGTCAAAAAACAGGGAAAAATTACGAAAAATATCAAGTTTTTTATTTATACAAAACACCAACCGTTTTTAGGTTATAGTGCTGCATAACGTTTCTAATACTCTGTGCGATCAGACCTTGTCAATATAGCATTTTCATAAGTTCAGTAAAAAATTTAAATTTCATTGAAAGTTTAGTAGTGTCACAGAATTCGCCCTATTTACATTATATCTATAGTAATGTATCGTATATGTTTTACTTGCTTCTCGTTTTCGTTTTATTTAACAATATTTTAATTATTTTGTTTTGTATATTTTTTTTCCACATACAAAACTATAGTCATGTCAACGAGTCCAAGTACAAAGAAAAAAAACATTCCCTTTTTGACACCTATTTGATAATGACAAGCTAAACGCTGTTTGCGTTTTTTTTTTTTGTAATTCAAAAAATATTTGTTTAATAAATAGCAAAATAAAAAAAAACGCCATATGTTCAGTCCCAAGAAGGTTGTATCAGAATCTGTTTATCGTTCATTCTCTTTTAAAATATTTTACGCAACGTTGTTTAAATGCCGGCTTTAGCTAAAGGATCATTATGATGTCAACTTATAAAATAATCGACTTTTGTGCAACGTTACTAAAATAATGATTTTATTATCACTCAAGCTGGATTAACTAATGAACTGATAATGAAGAACTTTCTGCAACTGGTTGTATGTGAGGCATTCACTTTAGTACACGTTAACCCTTCCTATACCGTGATAATTGAAACAAAAGATTTATGAATGACATGCACGCAAATTTACGTCAATGGTACGCAAAGGGTTAAGTCTGTTTACATGATGTTTTTGGCTGAAAAATTCATGAAATATTTAGTAGAACTAGTCTATTATTTCATCGGATTGGTTTTTCAGTTGGTTGTTGTAAACAGATAATACAATAGTACCTAATTAAACTAAATAAGGTCGTCTTCGCTTATTTATATAGCAAAAAACAAGAGCCGCTTTTGCAATATATATGATTCGTTTTTGGGACGCTGTCTGAAACGCGCCAGAAATAGCACATCTTCAATTATATTCTTGCTTTCCTTTCATTAATTGACTTTTGCAAAGACGCTAATTACACACTCTATACCATTATTACCAGGCACGTATTCCATCTACATACACAGTTATAGACTGCTAATAAGTAAATATTACTTCACACTAACCATGAAACAAATCGAAAGACACAGTGGGAAACGCCAGCCGGCAACAAAGGAAAGGGGTGCACACAACATAACAGAGTATTCTTATTTTCACATCTCACACGCAGCGCCGTCCTAGACTTTGCACATCAGCAGCACATTTGAATATTTTTTTTTATCATTATGTCTATTTTTCTTCGTTCCTCTCCGCATTACATAACAGCTAGTATTTACCGTATTATTAGTATACATGTTTATAAGATACTATGTATGCATTGTTTAAATTAAATGATGGGGTTGGCTATAGCCGTCCGGTACCTGATTTTGATGAAGGTGCGAGTTTAGGGGTATCATTGGGGTCCACCTGAAGCCCTTCCAGCAATTTTTTTTTGCCGGAAACGTAGTTTAAATTAATTATGATTAAATTAAAATTTGATAAAAAAAAGTGAAATGGAACGCAATGTTGAGAAAATGGTACAATATTAAGTTGTCAAATTAAGTTGTCAAACTGAGTTAAACGAAACGTATCGTTATCGTTAAACGTAAGAAAAAAAAAAGGCGCCATTTTGTCTTACTGACAGATGGACTGTCATCCATTCATTCCGTTTCTCTCGTAGTTTCGTGAATGTGTGCTCTCTTGTTTTTCGATTTTTATTACGACTTTGGCTTTTTCCCTGGACTTCCTTCGATTGCGCGACGACTTGAAACTTGGCTTGCTTACCGGATTTGTTTGGATTGCTCTACGACTTGAACTTGGCTTGAAAACTGGACTGCACTTGGCTGTAATGGAGTATTACAGTACAATACCCGAAGCGGACGCGGTTTCGGCTCCTGATCTGCCCGTCGAACCTGTTGCCGGACCTTCTTCGGCTCCTGATCTGCCCGTCGAGCCTGTAGCCGGACCTTCTTCGGCTCCTGATCTGCCCGTTGAACCTGTCGCCGGACCTTCTTCGAGTAATGACGACGACGACAACGAGCTTATAACCAAACGAAAACTTTGCGTCACTGAAGTGATTGATCATTGGAATTTAACTGACGTTGTGCGAAAATTGGGCACTAAAGACCAATGCATCAAATATAGTGAAGACCAAGGTCTCATACCAACTGAGAAACGGTGTCGAACACACAGGACATCCATGAAAGTGTCATACTCAGCCAGAAGCGAACCGCCTTAATAAGTTAGGTGTGAAACAAAAAATAGGTTAGGTTAGGTTAGAACATGACAAACAACGCACGAGCCGAGCGAGCGAAGCGAGCGTGCCGCGGCAGCGGCCGGCGAAGTGCCAGAAGCGAACCGCCTTAATAAGTTAGGTGTGAAACAAAAAATAGGTTAGGTTAGGTTAGAACATGACAAACAACGCACGAGCCGAGCGAGCGAAGCGAGCGTGCCGCGGCAGCGGCCGGCGAAGTGCCAGAAGCGAACCGCCTTAATAAGTTAGGTGTGAAACAAAAAATAGGTTAGGTTAGGTTAGAACATGACAAACAACGCACGAGCCGAGCGAGCGAAGCGAGCGTGCCGCGGCAGCGGCCGGCGAAGTGCCAGAAGCGAACCGCCTTAATAGATTAGGTGTGAAACAAAAAATAGGTAAAAAATACTGATATAGCCGAAAGTGAGGTTAAGTACTAAAAAAATTATTACTCAAAAACTAAAGGCCTCCGGCGGGGGGGGGATGCAGGGGGGGCTTCACCCCCTCCCCCTCCCCCCCCCCCCCCCCCTCCGCCCCCCCTCCCCCCTCCCCGCGGGTACCAGGCGACTATAGTTTAACCAAATGATGTACACACGTGTTACAAAATAAACCCGGTAACTTTCGAAAACAGCGGGAAAATTGAAATAGGTACATTGAGTACAGTACATTATGTTACTCGTACGTAATACACAACCGAAGTGTACCATATTATGCTCACGTACTTAAATTAACGAGAACATCGTTTGCACGAAGCCAGTGGTTCACACTATATGTAAATAGACAATAAACTTGTACGATATATGTATATCTTAAAATGTTGACAAGCAATGTTCCGAATAAAAGGTAAACCTTACAATATCTTATGGGTAAAATGTTTTCTAATGTAAAAGACATTATTAATAAAGCATAATGGTTAAGTACATGAAATAATTATGTTTATTGCCTTCTTTACTGGAAAGGCCAGACTGAATCTGGTATTAAATACATTTTTTGTTAATTTATTTTATTTTACTCGGAAAAGCCTGAACGAATCTGGCTTTCCGTCACAATAAAATATATATTATTACTGATTTCAAAATCAGATCCCAGCATCTCCACCATTTTGTCGCGCTTCCTGTCATAGCAAGATGACTGTGTGTGCCCGGTAAATAATCATACTAAAATAAACACACGACAAAGAATATAAAGAAGAACACGTGGATGAAACAATGAGTCGACCACCAACGCACGCAATTTAGGCAACATTTGGTGCTAGGAGGCTTTGCCTCATACAAGGGTCCGTTCAGTTACCCTCTGATCGACTATGGCTCCAGTCAGAGCGCAGTACCGTGTTTACTGCGCCCGGGTCTTCCCTTTAGTTAGATATTGCGTATATTTATACAAGTTATCTCTCTCATTGGGTTCCTGGTCAGTACAGTTTACCCCAGGAATGACACCAGCTGGACATGGGGTGTTCCCCACGAGGACCTCCACCATCCCCATAGTCCTGCCCAATATGCTCCAACAACATAGCCGATCATTTTGCTACCCCCTGTTGGTTACACCCGGATATGGATGCTCAGGGGGTCAACTCGCTAGCTCTTCAGTCCAATTTCCTTTACTAACAGTTAATGTACATTGTACGCAATCATTGGACGATGCCTAACCGTAAAACGTGACTCGTTAACGGTCGTCTCATTATCACATCACACGGTTCTTGTAGAACTAGGAATTATGAGCTAAAAGCACTTACCAGGACCTCTGCTGGTTGTTTTCCATCGAGGCCTCAGCCAGTGCCTCACACGTGCTTACCCATCCGCCATTTTTCTCCGTACCCGCCTTCCTGCCGGCACGCCATTCGTAGTCTGCCCCAGAGATGCGTTAGCATCTGCTCGTCTGTGCCACAGAGTAGGTACCTGCGTCAAATCACTTACAAAAGGCAGAGTTGCCATAGTGCAAAAATAGATTGACAATAAGGATACAGTTACACTCACCAATTCGGTATGCTAAAAAAAATTAACCTATGCCAATTCCGAAACCATTTCGAGATTTTATGTTACAAACCCTTATTTTTCTAATCTGACCTTTTAAAACGATAAGATGCCATTTATTTTAACAAAAAACGATGAAATAATTCGACTTTCATTGACCTCTAAATGACGTCACTTTTTTGCATTTTATTATCTGTGTGACTATTGAAGTAAAACTTTATCTAACAACACGAGCGGACTTTTGTTTTGATTGAATAGAGACTTAGATGAAAAAACTTCTATGAATTAGTAGGTGTCACTGTCAAGTGTCAAAGTAAATTCTAGTTTCTTTTTTTTTACTCGCGTGCTTTTCTTGGCTCCTCAACGCAACTACATATTTGTGCAAAAAAGTGACGTCATAGGATTCAAATTTTCAAAAAAATATTATAAAATAACTACTGAATATAAAACAAAAATATTGAAATTAGTTTCTTATAATGACCTAATCTACGAAATAAAAATATAAAAAAAATACCAAAAAAAAACTTTACATACCGAATTGGTTAACGGAAACTCGCGCTGCGCGCGACAACAGCTATCCTATTTGTATTTCTGGTATTAAAAGTGTGGTGATCACTATTTAACTTATATTTATGTAAATTTTACGAACATACATATATTATATTTTCAAATACATATAAGGAAGGCAACGTTAATATATTGATTTCTTTAAATAAATCTCTCAAAGATTCACGGGGACCCATTTCGTATATAGCTCTAATAGCACGTTTCTGAAGGATAAATATGGTCTCTATATCAGCCGCTGAACCCCATAGCAATATCCCATATCGTCGCCGATACTGCAATACCGCTTATTTACTAATTGCAATACTGCGTAACTACAAGCTGAAAAATTTTAAAGGAGACAGTAAAAACTTCGTAGCTTGTGGATTTGGGATGCTATTATTATCATACCTATTTATGTTTTTCTTTATCAATATGGTAATGAGTATGTTATGAAAAACAAAACTTTTTTTAAATATTTAAGATATAAAGTCACTTTCGCGGTTTTGCAGCATCTTCTAGGGGGGGGGGGGGGGGGCAGCAGCCCCCCCCCCCCCCTAGAAGATTAAATAAATGTAATTTTTTTTTGGCAAATAGAAATTAAAAACGTATTACCTACCCTGCGCAAAATGAAGTGTTGGAAACAAAATATCTTTTCAGCCAGATTTTTTTTTCTATAGTTAAATATTCTACAATATTCGATATAGAGTCTATGTATAGTGAGTCGTGTCGGTCGTGCCGCAACGTATTTATTAGAATATTTTATATAGTGACTTTCAGCCGCCGTCAAACGAAACGCAAAATGTTTTGATCAAGTTTTGATAGTATTTATTTCTTTATTTCGTTTTTATTATTTTTTAGTGATAATGAAAGTGACAGTAACGATTCATAGTCGAGAATTTAATTTCTGGAATCTGATTTTGATTACGCGACAGTATAAATAAAAACTAAGTAAGGTTTTGATGCAAGTTTGGTTTTATTTATTATATTAATTTGTTTTCAATGCTAAAATAAAATAATATTCAATATGTTGCATATTATTTTAAGTAGTATATATCTGTACAGATTTAGTTTAAGATTCTTAGTGTCAAATTCAAATTTCATAGTATATTCAGTGTTTACAACTAAAAGATTTTTGCTGCGGTTTTATCTGTGCCGCGGCTCACTAGACAGACTCTAGTAATTCGGGTATACTGTTAGCGATGCAATATAATTTAAATCTCCCGCAAAACCGTCGCATCTCGTAGTTTCCGGTTCCGCCGAGACAATCAGAGAGCCATCTAGGATTAAAGCCGAATATAATTGGGAGAAAACAACATCTAGCGCCATCTAGTTTCGGACGGCAGTACTTTTTCCAGTAAAAAGAAATAGGATCAATTTATACGGTCAATAGCGACATCTTGTATTGAATAGCAATACCGCGAAGAACGTTCTAGCATGGACTATTCTGGAAAGAAAAGACAGTGATAGCAAGTATAAGACAAGGATGGAAATAGAGTCGAGTATTTTCTACATATTTCGGGAGCAAGAATATTTCAATATATAAGCGGAAGCGTGAGGCAGAGCACGTCAATTTAGTTCGAATACAATTCAGTTCGGAATGTAATACGAGCGAATATTTCATACGACATAGTGTCTTATAGTTTCGTTGCGGCGACACGAGATTTACGTTTACTGTGCAACAACTGGAAATATTACTCCGTCAAATGGATATCAGGAAATTCTTTGAAAGAGGTGAGTCAAAACAAAACACTTAAGTAGGTACCTAATATGATTATTTGATTTAATGGGGGGCTTTGACTCTCTTGTAAGTGTTTATCTTAAGCATTACTTACAATATTTAAATTTATTAATTACAAGACGTGGTTTTGTTATAATAGCTAAAATAACATTTTGTGATTAAAAAGTAAAAAAAAAACATAAAAGAAAGATCCTTGCAATATTTTGGATTTATTAATAAGTCCATACCGACAACAAAGTCCCTTTTCTCTAACGTCACAACAAGTGTATTATTTCAAATTACCTAGTTATGCTTATTTGGCGTTCAAACCATATATATTAGAATGTGAAACTTGATCTTTTTTTTCGTCTTATACAACCCGCCTAAACACTGTAAGAGTATTTTTGTGTATCCATTTTTTAGGGAGCACACGCGAAAAAAGAAAAAAAGGTCGGGAAAGTAGCAGTGGAAGCGATGAAAATGACAACCATGATAAAACCACTCATGTAATGCCAAGATCATTGCATGCTAACATTGGACAAGCGTCAAATTCTCCTGTAGAACCTGTTAATATATCTGTTGCCGACTATTCTTTTCCATCGACATCCCAACAAACTTATGACGTCAACGTCGATCCTGAAATTATAGTGGACGATGGCTGTCATGAAAATGATCTGGGACGTTATGTTGGGTTGGCTACCCAGCTATCGACGGAAAAGAAGAGGGAGTTGTTACAAAATCCTTGGATCCCGCCCAGAAATTACGATTTTGAAAGTGATGCAAGCCATTTAAAAAGAAAATTTAACCATGCTTGGTTGGATCAATATTCACCATGGCTAGTATATTCCAAGCGACTAAAAGGTGCTCTTTGTAAGCATTGTGTTTTGTTCCCTCCGCCCATTAGCACTGTGAGAGGAATTTTGGGATCGTTTATGGTCAGGCCATATATAAAGTTCAAAAATATGCATGAAGACTGCCGAAAGCATGCAACGACCAACCTTCACCAAACGGCGACAAATGCTGCAAAAAATTTTCTTGAAAATGTTCCTGTAGACATCCAACTGCAAAGTGGACACCAAAAAGAAATCGAGGAAAACAGACAAATATTGTCATCAATTATTTCTTGTATAGTATTTTGCGGCACACATGATATGCCTCTTAGGGGCAAACAAGCAGATGAGGGTGTTTTATTAGATTTATTGAAGTTGAGAATCAATTCAGGGGACGACAGATTAAAGAGTCACCTGGAAAAGTGCCGTCGCAATGCAGTTTACACATCACCAAAAATACAAAACGAATTGATAAATTTATGTGGCGAAGTTATTAAGGAAAATATAATTAGTGAGGTTCAGAAGACCATGGCTTACGCAGTCTTAGCTGATGAAACAGCAGACGTATCTGGGAAAGAACAGCTGTCAATAGGCGTGCGGTTCTACGACGAAAGCAAAAGGAAAATCAGAGAAGAATTTGTAGGGTTCGTTGAACTAAAAGCACAAAATGCTTCCGCAATTGCCGAAGCAATTGACAATTTCTTAATTAGTTCTAACCTCTCAACCGAAGATTGCGTAGGTTTTGGATTCGATGGCTGTTCTACAATGGCAGGGAAAGAGGGTGGCGTACAAGCCATTTTGAGAAAAAAATATCCTCGTGCTTTATATTTTCACTGCTCAAGTCACAAACTCAACCTTGTTGTGAATGATGCGAACGTAGTGCCAGAAATTAGAAATACTGTCGCCACTGTAAAGGATGTTATAACGTTTTTCAGGGAATCGACTACACGTCGAAACTACGCTCCAAACCTATCACGATTATGTGAGACGAGATGGTCAGAAAAATATAAATCAATCAGAAAGTTTTCTCAACATTTTTCAGAGCTTGTGAAATCTCTAGAAACGTTATCCGTAGAAGGAAATTATGCCACCAGAAAATCTGCATATGAGTTGCATTCAGCCGTTACAAAACCAGTGTTTATTGTTACTCTACAAACAATAGCCAAATATTCAGCAGTTTTAGAACCAGTAGTTAACGCACTGCAAGCTAAATCGATCGACATGATCTCGGTAGGGGAACACATCAAAAATATCAAGGACATTCTCAGATATGACCGCGAGTTTCCTGATAGAATAAGTAATGAAATACTTCAAAAAGCACGAGCTGTTGCAATGGATTTGAACGTAGAAATTTCGGTTCCACGTCTTGCTCATAAGCAAACACATAGAAGTAATCCGCCATCAGACAATGATAACGAATATTGGCGGCGTTCCCTGATAATCCCATACATTGATTCACTCATTTCATCACTGAATATTCGATTCTCCCAAGAAAATACTCCGGCGTTTGCTTTAAGCAGGCTACATCCCTTGTATATGACAAAAACCAGCATTACAGACCTACACAAAAACGCAGAATCATTCCAAGAATTTTATAACCTGGATATCACCGGAGAACTGAACCTTTGGCATAATGTATGGGTGACGAAGGCTTTATCAGATGATCAATTAAGGGACATAGAAGTAATTGATCTGTTCAACGAAGCCAACATTTTTTACCCTGCTGTCAGAAAGGCATTAATTATTTTAAGCACTATCCCATGCACCACGGCGACCGTAGAACGGTCCTTCAGTACGCTGCGAAGAGTTAAAACGTGGCTTAGAAGCACCATGGATGAAGAAAGGCTTACGGGTTTATGTCTGATGAGCGTACATCGCAACTATTTAAAAGACAACAGTGAGTTTATTGAAAAGACTGTCATAGACAAATTTGCGGCAAATCCGAGAAGATTACTGTTAAATTAATATATACATACATAATATAATAATATATATTATACATAATGTATGGTATAATTATGGATAATATTTTGTTTTGTGTCATCATCAAAATTAATGAATAAAAGTCAACTTTCATGATTTTTTGTTTCAATATACCCGACAGACGATCTTTTCGAAACAGGTATAAGCAGCCCCCTGCCCCCTCCTAGCTGAAATCCTGGGTACGCCCTTGCTTCCTGCAATAGTGAATGTAGCGGTTTCGGACGCCTGGGCAGGGGCTTATAATCCTCGGAGTACGTTAATTTATACTCAATAGTACCAGTGCTGTTATATCTAAGCACTCTTATGTCTGTCACACAATCATCCCCAGGGATTCGGCCCGGTCTAATCGAATCATAAATTTGATAGTCTTTCTGACTGTAATCCTTGAAGAAAGTGTAATCTGGTATCACCACATCATAGGGAAAAGGTCTTATCCTTGCCTCTTTTGCTATCGATGCATATTGGCTTGGAAGATGAATCTCACGATTCTTCAATTTTCTTTCAATAACTGAATGGACCGAGTCCACCTACATTTGAGTATGGCCCTTCTCAAGAAACTTCTGAGTTATGGTAATGTTTTTCTCGACCGCTATACGCAAAAGGACATTGGATACGACATTGTTGCGGTTTTGCGCTGTACATCCATCTGTGTATATTGTAACGTTCATTAATTCTTTGTCAAGTAATTTTGTTATGTAATCTACAAAAAATGAGGCGTAGGTAGTGGCTTTTAAATCTGTTACAGTTTCGTCAAACCAATAACAGGTTACTTCATGGTTACTCAAATTGTATACGGTAAAGTTGTGTACACACAGCTTTGTTTTAAAGTACAGCGCACTAGCATTTAAATATGGGCATAACATAACAGCTTGCTAGACAGCTGTTATTACGTGTACTGTACCTTTGATGGCCGCTTCTTTGTTGTTTCCCTTTTCTTGACGAGCTGCTTCTTTCAGAGAAAAGTGGCACTGATATTCCTCTTCCGTAATGTTGCCAACCGTATACGCACAACATGTATCACAAGCATCTTTTTTAGGTTTAAATAGGCTAATGTTTTGTTGGGAAAGCAAATCTTCGAAAAGCTTTCGGCATGCCACTGTGGAAGCGGTGGAATTCGTATATTCTACATAAAGGCGGTATAATTGAGCCTTAGATTGTATTATAGGCTCTAAATACAGTTTGTTGCTGGATTTCCTACAGTAGTGCGAAGGTAATTTAGGCAATCCCTGCAAAAAAGTCAAAACAGATTGTGTTTTAGTTGTTTGATCAGCTCTCTCTTGATCAACAGGCTCTTGTGCTTGCGAATGTGCTCCTTCACCAATCCAATACCGACAAGTCCATTCTTTAATTCCGAGTGTACTCAAAAACATGCTCTGACATACGCGTATCTTCTTTTCAGGAGTTTTCAAATAGTACATTTTGGTCTCGTTTCTTCTGCTATCAACTCCTTTAGTTTTTCTTTGTGTCTTCTGTACGTCGATTAGGGTTAATACGTAAAGTTTTTTCTCTTTCCACGTCATTGTCCAAAATTCATCAAAAATTTTTAATCTCATTTCTTCTGTGAATATATTGCAAGCAAAAACTTTACTATTGACGCAGCGTTGAGAAGAACATGCTACACCTAGCTTTCTTTCTGGTTTAGTTATATCCTGTACATATTTTCCCTCGACCTTTCTGAAACCTACATACTCCTTTCCTATCATTCTCTGCTTTTTGTTACCTTCCCTTTTCCATGAATCCATATCCGCTTTTCTTTTCCTTTTCCTTTCAAATGTTTGCTCTGCCACTAAATTTCTTTCAGGAAAGTTGTCTACATCTTCTAATTGCAAAGATGATAATTGTACAGCAGAATGCTCAAAAGTTTCGCTATTCGTACGCACATTATTTGGGGGGACAAAATCAGGGTCAGCCACTGAATCGTCTGATGAATAATCACAAGGCAGATTTAGTAAAAGGATCTGTTACTTCACAAGAAGGCTGATTCTCATCTTTTCTCTCTTCATCGCTCAATGCAGTTGTTAGTTTTTCTAGTACTTATTTTTTCTTTCTCATTAATTCATCTCGACGTTTTATTAGGTCCTGTAACGTTTCTGAAGAATTAGACATCTTCTGAATAGTTTAAACCTGAAACAAAACCAAAACCGTTATTTTTAAATAATTTCAAAACCGCGTATTTACCCATAAACACGTAAACAAATTGGTACTCAAAACCGCGGAACTGCACCTCAAACAAAAATCATCAATTTTAGGGTCGTTAGCAATCTTGTCTAATGTACATAAACGATTTGAAAAGTAGATAAATCGTTATTTAACAGATTTCAACACTTACCGTTGTCATTCATGCAGAAATATCACATAAAATTTATTTTTTTCACGGAGCACAGAATAAAATCGCCTGTTTGTTTACGTTTTCATTCAGTTACGCGGTATTCGTCGCAAAAATGACCCATCAGACACTACGCGCTATTGCATTGAAGTTCCTGCAAGCTTTCTATTGGTCGATTTCGAGTGGCGTGATCGCGGGCGGGCGCCGATGACAGCTCAGTATGCCGTGGCGCGGTAATTTGAATTTCGCTACTTTTTGTATTTACGCGGTATTGCAAATGGTAGATCAGCGGTATTGCAGTATCTGCGACGATATGACATTACGCTGTGGAAATATGCAAAATACACTAACCGCGCCGTAGAAGCATCTGTTAGCTCTCTTATTTAGTTGCGCTTCGCAGTTGAGCCTAGGGCCCTAAACGGCATAGATATAACAATATTATCATACAAACTTGTTTACGTAATGTTACCAAAATTGGAATCTAACACAGTTAGGCTTTTAGCTTTATGATTGATGTAGGTACTTCAATTTCATTTCATGTTTAGTAATCTCAATTCTACCTGAAAAAAAAGGTAACTGTTTATGAAGGGCAGTATAAAATATCCATTAAATTTATAATTAGCAGAACATTAGGTACCTACAATAATTATATATAATGTTATGTTATGGAACCCTTCGTGCACGAGTCCGACTCGCACTTGACGTATTTTTTTTACTTAACATGAAACCATTTTTGTTAATCTCTTGAAAAAAATACCGCATTGTCTAAACATTTGTCACACAATCGCTCATCTTTACTTTATGCTAAATTAATCGACTTTAATATTATTCTTCTCATCATCTTTTTACATTGACGTTAAACACCGTGCTTTTAAAGCAAATAAAAATATCATAAACACATTTTATTAAAAACTTGTCACGTGCTAGACTCGCGCACGAAGGCTATTTTCTACTTGCAAAAAATACAACCCTGTCAAAGACATCCTAACTAATATTGTAATTTTGTTTATGTGTTACGCTCTCACGCCTAAACGGGGATTTCGGGAAAGAACGTAGGATCCTTGTCATCGTCATCATAATTATCTTCATCATCATTTATCACCATGTGGGTGAAACCACGGAACGCAGCTAGTATATTATAAGGACTGGTGCGAAGGTTAGTAATAGGGTCTCGTAACAGAAAAACCGGAAAAGAAAATAATAATCACAGTGTCATTGTGTTTAGTTCGGCCCTGGAAAAATCTAAGTACCTAAGTCCCATGTTCCAGAATGCAACTCAAATACAGTTTGATATCTGATCATCTAATCAATACTTGAGATTATAATCTCTGCTTGAGCATTGTTTATAAACTATTCTCAGTTGAACTAGTTTCAAACCGATACGCAATCAACGATTTGTTTTTTCTACGGAACAATCTGTTTTTGCTTAAATTTGATTACATTGACAATATTGGTGCCGTTCTACACAGAATTTGATAACGAACCAGTTGACTCAACAGCAGCTTCGCTCGCTTGGGTTTGGTGTAGTGAAGGAAGCATCTTTTTGGAATTTCAGGGTCCTGGATTGTCCATTTATACTAAAACTGGATACTTACGTATTTATCGTTCTCTAGATTTTGATTGTTTTAGTGCAGATGACTAGTAGGTAACGAGAAAAGTTACCAATGTGTTACTTTATAATACTACACTTAAATAACGTGTTACATTTGACTCTCATCGCTGACGACTGATGCTAGTTTCATCTCTCATCCATGCCGCCTTAATGCGTGCCGCAGATGTCGTGCGTGATTTAAGAACATTTTATAGAATACCTGGCTTAGTTAGGTTAGGATTGGATGGACGACGGGCTTTGTTTTTTCATAACCCACATTCATAATCATTATTTTGTTTACTGATTCGTGATGAGTACTCCTTTCTGGTCCTAAATCAATAAAAATGTTATAATAATAATATAATAAAGGGATCTATAATAATATAAGAGATTGTCACTCACTATTAATCAAATAACTATGATGGTTATATCGTAAAAAAAATATTTGATTGGTCGCTTGGCCTGCCTTAGGTACAATCAACTTAGCTCACTTGTGTCATATAATATACCAATATGGTCTATGGTAGCATATAATATGTAAAATTATCATTGATAATAACATCATATAAACTTGGTAGACATACATGAGACATTATTTACATTGTTACCTTTTTTAT
Source organism: Selenia dentaria (assembly GCA_917880725.1). Classification (NCBI taxonomy): domain Eukaryota; kingdom Metazoa; phylum Arthropoda; class Insecta; order Lepidoptera; family Geometridae; genus Selenia; species Selenia dentaria. Next base: position 10,504,167 of record OU862898.1, on the reverse strand, counting down.
GAAACAGGCCTATGTTAAAATCACAAACTGACAACTATACTGCAACTGCAGGCTTAACAAGTTTTAATGAATTAATGTCACAATATAGGGGGCAGACGAAATCACTGCACACATGAATCTATTAATGCCTGGTTGCAGCAGACTAAAAATATTAACACAAGCATTATAGCAAAGCATAGTTTATATGAACACATTTTATTTATGTAATAATATATTTATTTTGCGTTTCAGTGCAGCTGCAGATGCTTCGCCAGCAAACACTCTATTTTTTAGAACACAGTATCTTCTTATACATATAGTAAAAAAACTACTAATTATGGTGCATACATTTGAGTTCCTGTGCTCCATACAAATGTTCAGGAATTAGAAATTCACATTTGACATTATGTGCTCAGATATGTTTTTTTTTAAGGAAGTCGTGTGAGCCTTTTCTCTGAGAAATTCATTTATCAGGGCAGCGCAGTGTTCTACACAGACGACCATTTCTTTTGTAACATAATTTAAACTTTTTTTAAACTCTGAGTACTCTCTAAACTCCACAAACAAATGAAAGTTTTCAACACTTGTTGATATTAATGCTTTTTTACAATCCTCACAATTAGGCATCCTCTTCATTACGAACCCACACACATATGCACATGCCTGAATTTCTGCATTGTTGTCTTGTATGGCATCATCAATTTGAGGTAATTCAATTGAGGACAGAAATTCAGGCTCTGTCCTTGCAAATGTATGCTGTGGTGTGGACTGTGAAACGGATAATAGTGTTTCAAAATTGTTAATTATGACGCTATTATCAGTTTCACAGTTTCCTGAAGTGCCCATGTGTGACATATTTGTTAATATGGCAGTTTTTAAACCAGCTACAAATTGGCTGCATGTTGGATTGGAATTGGATCCACAGTTGCCACGAATGCAGCCAAAAAGATTTTCAATAGGGTCTTGTTGTAATCGCCTAGTGGCAAGGCTAGTGATGTGGTGTTTTTGCACCAAGCTCCTCCACAATTTCTCAATGGCATTGAGAGTCCATATCCAACCTTCTTGTGATGGCGGCTTACGTGGGCTTCCAATATACTTAATAGATGAAAAAAATCTTTTCATTTTTTCAAAGCATTTTAAATGTGGACTTGAATGTTTTAAATTTGTTGCATGAGCTTTTCCTCTGCGCAAATCCGAGCAATCGCTGTTAAGACAATCAAACAGATTATCAATATTTATAATAACATTTGCTGTTACAGCTGCGTCCACAGTAAGGTCTCCTGAATATAAGAGTAAGGTGATTAAATAAATGTTTGCTTCATATGAACTTTGTTATTTTGATTGTTACAAATTTTTGAGTTAATATTCTAGCTGTAACCTGCTATCACATCTGTTAATATTTTGATGTAGTTGGGGGTCATTGACATTTTACTGACATTTTACTAACATTGAACTAAGCTCTCAAGTTGCCTGAAGATGTGGGGACAGCCATGACAGCTGTAGGCTCTAGTCAGCCTAAAGATGTAGGTACATATCCTACAAATCAAATTACTGTGTGCATGAGATTTAAGAACTAATGTCTCTAAGTGATGAGCGCAGTTTAGAGCCACAGAACGGTGATACTGCAACTGTAATGAACAGGCATGATGCATCCTATCAGGTACGGCCTTCTCTACTTCATCACTTCAAAACATTAAAAATAAACATTCACCATGCTATCATGCAATAAAGAAAGTACCTACCTATCTAGTTTACATACCTTTAGCTACTTTGGCTAACATTCCTCCTGCTATGTAATGGCTAAGAACTTGTGCTGCATATTTAACCTTCATTTTTTGTTTTGAATTGGGCTCTAAGTGATCCTTCTTCAAAGCTAGTGCATACACAAAGTTTGGGTTGGTTCAATATCATATTTTAAAAACAAGTTTCTAAAGCATTTTTTAATAAATGTGGTACATCAAAAAGTGCTGTGATTTGTTTGCCATTGTGGTGTATATAAGGGTGTTGCAGTGATGCACCCAAGATAGTGAGGGCTCGCCTGTTTACGCCATCCATATCGCACACAATGGCCGCAATATTTACTCCCACCTCATGGCACTTTTGTAGAACCTGAAATGATAAATAATGAACAATTATTCTAACTGATGTAATAACTATTCACATTGGGTCTGTTATGCAAAAGTATTGATAACGGTGTACAATTGAGAAACTAATAATAATATCAAGAAGAAATATTTGCATTTTTGTATGTCTGTAATGAATAGACTCTAAAACAACTCGTATCAATTTCAAAAATTCTTTCTCCATTATACTATGTAATCCCTAAATAACATAGGCTATATATATATTTTGATTCATCATTATCATCATCCATCACCATGCAGACGGAGCGTAGCTAGTATTATATAAAGGTTGTCATCATCATCCCTACACACGTAGGGTCAATCGATACCATATGTTTTTCTGTAATATGAATGGACACAACAAGGAATATAATTTGGTTTTAGTATTAGTTTAGGTAATAGGGTTTGGCCACACCGCTGACTGCTGCCTACTAGACGCACTTTTCTGCCTATGAGACTTCAGTCGCCTTTTAAGACATTCTAAGGCAGGTGTTTAAAAAAAAATACTTACCTCTTTAATTAGCACCGCCAGTCTGTCTGCAGAAGAAAACCCACTTGAAAAGTAATGGGCAATTGGCTGTTTAACTTTCTTACGTATCCCCGCAACCATAAACACCAATGCATATGCTGCAATAAGTGGGGATCTTCCCTGTGAAGCATGGTCCTGAAATCTTCTTTAGGGTTGTAATTGAGATGTTTTTTTATTGACATTTCATCAAACATTAATGTGTATTCATTGTCTGAAGGCTTTTGTGTCTTTGTGTAATTTTGAAGGACTTCAAAAACTGGTTGATTGATTCCAGCATTAAAAGCTACTCTATTGAGTAGACTTTTTAATGTACTGGGTGATGGTAACTGAAAAAGCCTTTGCATCAAACGGTAACAAGTTGGTGATCTTTTATAAATTCTTAGAGCAGTATTTTTTTCTTTTTTATTCCACCTTCGACCAGTACTTTTCTTTTTAAAGTTCCGTATCTGTCCTTGCAACAGTTGCGCAAATGTCGGAGATATCTTCTTTGATAACTTTTTTATGGATACATCATCTGTCACACGTTTTAAAATATCTTTTGACTTCAGATGTCTAACGCAATTGCGCAGTTGGCAAATTTTTCGCATATATTTGCTACATTTGGCATACAAAAACTTCTCCTTTTCTGAAGTTGGTTTAACTATTGTTTGCACTTGAGCATCTAAAGATGTCCCAACATTAGGCTCACTATTTGCACCAATGGTCACTTCCTGTAAGACTCCATGTGAAGGACCAGGCTGAGGCCTTATTGTATACTCGGGCAATTGTGGTTCATTCTGGAATAAAATAACTAATGAGTTACAGATGAAAAGGTATTGAAAATATATAACTAAACTAACAAATACAGATAGATAGGAACTCTTTAGTTAAAACATAATGGTACAAAAGGCAGTCTTATCGCGATTCCTTCCAGACAACCTTTGCATAGAAAGTGTAATATTTTCAGGGACAGTGGTAAATAGTATCAGCGTAAGTATAGAAAATAGTGAATAGGTACATGTACCTAAATGCCTGATAACAAATGTAATATATATATATATATCTATATATTACATAATATATATATACATATACTGCCTAGTTCAATAAGTAACAAAAATAGATTTGAAATTTTTGCAAACACCAATAATATTTAAACCACAGATATAATTTTTTAATTTGGTCTTAATTGAATTAGGCGTTGGATATTGGAGCTGTGGTAGCCAAGTGATTACACCTATTGACTGCTAATCAGAAGGTACCTGGTACCCCATGGCAGTAGAACATTTTGCGAATGCTGATCTAGCTAGCTACCTACTACCCTCAAGTAGCAAGTATACTTCTGCCCTACCAATTGAAGCAGCAATCGTGGACGGAACAGTATGGACTACTGAGCAGCAATACCATGGGTTAACTCTCTTTCAGCTTGAGCCCCTCCTCACTGGTGGAAAGGCATTGTGTGTTTGTTACCCTGCCTATTTTCCATTGTCAGTTTAGTAGGCTGTGTTATCGCTAAGAGCGATCTGTTCAGGAAAACCTTTGGATAAATACCAATAGGTGAGACGGTGATCAATATCTAGCTTACAGTCACAACATAAATTTGTTCTAATACTGACTTGCAACTTACATCACATGGAACCACAGATCTCCGTAACTTCTGTAGAGTATCATCAGTGAAGTCAGCTTCAAGAAAATGATTTTCACACAACATTCTATGCTCACTGTGGAGTTTCATTTGAAATGTTGTTGATGAGTATGTATTGGGCCCATAGTTCACAGCTGAAAGTTCAAAAAAAATACTTAATTAAAATTCTATTTGGGTTACTTATATTGTTTTGATTCTGAAATGGGTAATGTAAAATATTTGTTGCAGCCAAATGCTAATTGCCTAACCGTTTTATGAAACACCACTGTTCTATCAATGCCGTGAATATTTACCATTTATATCATATTTATCCAGCTACAGATACAGCTTTTAAGCCCCCACATGCATGAAGTACTATGACACAACTAGATTTGTGTGAAATTTTGTATAACTTGTACAACATACACATCATTTATTTTAATCTTACTTCCATGGGGACTCAGGCTACAGGTAAGTTAGAAATATTACTCCCAATGGAAAGCTACATGGATGCAAAGACGAAATATAATATTTAGTGCATTCAAATAGATCACTTCTGATCGTTTTTAGCGAAAATGCTAATAACGCTCATAAGGGGCGTTCGAATGGGAATCTGTGGGTGAAAATGTCATTCATGTCTCGGAATGCTAAAAAAGAGGAATTATTGCCACCAAAAAGTGTAATTTTTGACCCACGTCCAAAGCATGGTTGTTTGTGATCGTTATTTGACAGCTATGTATTTGATCATAAACATGCGATTTTAGGTCTTATGCTCAGTTGAGCGCTTTTTTGTTAAAGCGTTTGTACAGATCAAAACTGTTACTTTTGTCACTTTTGCCCACACCCTATTCAAACGCACTATATGTAGTTTCTGGATTTCTTAGTTAGGTCAATTTTAAGGATTCAGAATTAACCAGATTTGCTAATTCTTGTTTGATTTGACTCTGATAAAATGCTTAAAAATAGAAGTTCTTAGAGGCTTCTGTCTGCAACTATTGTCATAATTCTGCCAGTGTCTGTTGTGCTAGTTCCATAAACTATCAGGAGAATTAGCAATTGTTTAATAATATGAGGAGTGGTACATATGGAGAGTCGCACTAAGACATGACCATAAAAATATCAGTAAATATACATACCATATAAGGTTATTTATGCCAGGCTTTGGAAATCTAAACAATTTTGCGTTGTCTGCGAACGGTGAGCGGCCGCATTTAAAGCATTTCCTTTTGTTTTCTTTCTCCGACATGATCACAAACTAAAATAAGCGTCTCTGCTCAAATTATTATAATATAATCAAGAGTCAACTTCTCACATCACACACAACTGAGTCAATTTCTCGAAGTTCCTAATCGCAATTAACATAACTTTTTGAAGGCACGGAGGAACATAAGCTCAACTCGACGTGGATTTAATGCTATATTCAAGGAACTCAACGAACGAAACTGAAATCACTGAAACCGGCACTAAATCCCAATGAAAACAATAACACACCCACCAAAGAGAATATTTTAGCATGCCGGATGTGACATCAAAATATTTAATGTGTTACCACCTTTGAATAATATTTTAAATGGCAACTATAAAAATAAACCCCCGTCGGTAATTTCATTTGCCCCATACAAATGTGCCATCCCGTCGCCAGTGCGACCGCTTTTATAGGTTACGGCGTACTTGCACGTGGTCGTTTTAAACATTAAGATTGCAATACAAAGTGATGGCATGTTTTATAATTAATTGTACGTAATAAACTTAAATCATTTTAAGAATAATTATATTATTAATTTTAATTGGAATAATTTACTGTAAACAATTTCAAAAATATGTATCTATGTTTTATAAATCAATTCAAATAAATCAATTTAACAAATCTAATTGTTATAGACTAATTATTATTGGCTAATTATTGTATCCGCGCCGATATATATATTGTTGGAGACGAAAATAGCCTAGTAGACCGAAAAGTATAAAAGGCGGCGTGCAGAGCGGTCGTGGCTCACTCTGCCTTCAACCGTCGACGAGTCAACATCTCCGAGTTCGTTATTGCGGTGACGTCAATCCTTGTCGTGGTTTTGTATAGTGCAAACACTGTCATAATGATTGTCGGGTTTTTTTTTTAAATTTCTTTTTTTTTTATTTTTTTTTTTATTTTGCTTTTATTAAATTAATGTTCTGCTACTTGTAGAGATAAATAACTGTAAGGTTAATGTTACCGCTGTTTTGATACTTTTATACGGCAATGTTTTGTCTTGTATAACTTGTATGCAACACGAGAGGTATTGATCATTATGATTGACACGTCACTGGTATGGACGTACTTCAGGTTTTAAATAAAACAATTGTCAATATGAACCCTATATGAATGGGTACCAATGGAAACTTGGTAATGTATGTAAGGCATAGAATGTTTTTCTTTGTTTTCATTGCATGGTGTGGTGCGGGTGATGGAAGTCCAGAATTTTATTGTAGTACGTCGACAGATATTAACACAATCATTTGTTTTTCAGCTGTCCCGAGCAGGTATCCTGAGCGGCTGCCCAAACTGCTGCGCTGGGCTGCTGCGCTGAGCAACCGCCCGTGCTTCTGCGCTGAGCGGCCGCCCAAGCCGCTGTCCCGAGCAGTTGTCTGCTGGATGTCAAGATTACCTTGTGTGGTGTCATGCAAAGGTGGTATCGTGAGTATGTCGAGACATTCGACAGTTAATCTTCACAAATTGATATCATGCGCTAGTTGTTTTTGGTATGCATTAATAAAGAAAAATATCACTAAACTGTGAGAGTAGAATTTTGGTAATGTAAGGCATGGAATGTTTTTCTTTGTTTTCATTGCATGGTGTGGTGCGGGTGATGGAAGTCCAGAATTTTATCGTAGTACGTCGACAGATATTAACACATTCATTTGTTTTTCAGCTGTCCCGAGCAGGTATCCTGAGCGGCTGCCCAAACTGCTGCGCTGGGCTGCTGCGCTGAGCAACCGCCCGTGCTTCTGCGCTGAGCGGCCGCCCAAGCCGCTGTCCCGAGCAGTTGTCTGCTGGAAGTCAAGATTACCTTGTGTGGTGTCATGCAAAGGTGGTATCGTGAGTATGTCGAGACATTCGACAGTTAATCTTCACAAATTGATATCATGCGCTAGTTGTCTTTGGTATGCATTTATAAAGAAAAATATCACTAAACTGTGCGAGTGAAATTTTGGTAAAGTATGTAAGGCATGGAATGTTTTTCTTTGTTTTCATTGCATAGTGTGGTGCGGGTGATGGAAGTCCAGAATTTCATTGTAGTACGTCGACAGATATTAACACATTCATTTGTTTTTCAGCTGTCCCGAGCGCAGGTATCCTGAGCGGCTGCCCAAACTGCTGCGCTGGGCTGCTGCGCTGAGCAACCGCCCGTGCTTCTGCGCTGAGCGGCCGCCCAAGCCGCTGTCCCGAGCAGTTGTCTGCTGGAAGTTAAGTCCGGAGTAATCGACACCAAAGATTACCTTGTATGGTGTCATGCAAAGGTGGTATCGTGAGTATGTCGAGACATTCGACAGTTAATCTTCACAAATTGATATCATGCGCTAGTTGTCTTTGGTATGCATAAATAAAGAAAAATATCACTAAACTGTGAGAGTGAAATTTTGGTAAAGTATGTAAGGCATGGAATGTTTTTCTTTGTTTTCATTGCATGGTGTGATGCGGGTGATGGAAGTCCAGAATTTTATTGTAGTACGTCGACAGATATTAACACATTCATTTGTTTTTCAGCTGTCCCGAGCAGGTATCCTGAGCGGCTGCCCAAACTGCTGCGCTGGGCTGCTGCGCTGAGCAACTGCCCGTGCTTCTGCGCTGAGCGGCCGCCCAAGCCGCTGTCCCGAGCAGTTGTCTGCTGGAAGTCAAGATTACCTTGTGTGGTGTCATGCTAAGGTGGTATCGTGAGTATGTCGAGACATTCGACAGTTAATCTTCACAAATTGATATCATGCGCTAGTTGTCTTTGGTATGCATTAATAAAGAAAAATATCACTAAACTGTGCGAGTGAAATTTTGGTAAAGTATGTAAGGCATGGAATGTTTTTCTTTGTTTTCATTGCATAGTGTGGTGCGGGTGATGTAAGTCCAGAATTTATTGTAGTACGTAGACAGATATTAACACATTCATTTATTTTTCAGCTGTCCCGAGCAGGTATCCTGAGCGGCTGCCCAAACTGCTGCGCTGGGCTGCTAAGCTGAGCAACTGCCCGTGCTTCTGCGCTGAGCGGCCGCCCAAGCCGCAGTCCCGAGCAGTTCTCTGCTGGAAGTCAAGTCCGGAGTAATCGACACCAAAGATTACCTTGTGTGGTGTCATGTAAAGGTGGTATCGTGAGTATGTCGAGACATTCGACAGTTAATCTTCACAAATTGATATCATGCGCTAGTTGTCTTTGGTATGCATTAATAAAGAAAAATATCACTAAACTGTGCGAAAGAGATCTTGGTAAAGTATGTAAGGCATGGAATGTTTTTCTTTGTTTTCATTGCATGGTGTGGTGCGGGTGATGGAAGTCCAGAATTTTATTGTAGTACGTCGACAGATATTAACACATTCATTTGTTTTTCAGCTGTCCCGAGCAGGTATCCTGAGCGGCTGCCCAAACTGCTGCGCTGGACTGCTGCGCTGAGCAACCGCCCGTGCTTCTGCGCTGAGCGGCCGCCCAAGCCGCTGTCCCGAGCAGTTGTCTGCTGGAAGTCAAGATTACCTTGTGTGGTGTCATGCAAAGGTGGTATCGTGAGTATGTCGAGACATTCGACAGTTAATCTTCACAAATTGATATCATGCGCTAGTTGTCTTTGGTATGCATTACTAAAGAAAAATATCACTAAACTGTGCGAAAGAGATCTTGGTAAAGTATGTAAGGCATGGAATGTTTTTTTTGTTTTCATTGCATGGTGTGGTGCGGGTGATGGAAGTCCAGAATTTTATTGTAGTACGTCGACAGATATTAACACATTCATTTGTTTTTCAGCTGTCCCGAGCAGGTATCCTGAGCGGCTGCCCAAACTGCTGCGCTGGACTGCTGCGCTGAGCAACCGCCCGTGCTTCTGCGCTGAGCGGCCGCCCAAGCCGCTGTCCCGAGCAGTTGTCTGCTGGAAGTCAAGATTACCTTGTGTGGTGTCATGCAAAGGTGGTATCGTGAGTATGTCGAGACATTCGACAGTTAATCTTCACAAATTGATATCATGCGCTAGTTGTCTTTGGTATGCATTAATAAAGAAAAATATCACTAAACTGTGCGAGTGAAATTTTGGTAAAGTATGTAAGGCATGGAATGTTTTTCTTTGTTTTCATTGCATAGTGTGGTGCGGGTGATGGAAGTCCAGAATTTTATTGTAGTACGTCGACAGATATTAACACATTCATTTGTTTTTCAGCTGTCCCGAGCAGGTATCCTGAGCGGCTGCCCAAACTGCTGTGCTGGGCTGCTGCGCTGAGCAACTGCCCGTGCTTCTGCGCTGAGCGGCCGCTCAAGCCGCTGTCCCGAGCAGTTGTCTGCTGGAAGTCAAATCCAGAGTAATCGACACCAAAGATTACCTTGTGTGGTGTCATGCAAAGGTGGTATCGTGAGTATGTCGAGACATTCGACAGTTAATCTTCACAAATTGATATCATGCGCTTGTTGTCTTTGGTACGCATTAATAAAGAAAAATATCACTAAACTGTGAGAGTAGAATTTTGGTAAAGTATGTAAGGCATGGAATGTTTTTCTTTGTTTTCATTGCATGGTGTGGTGCGGGTGATGGAATTCCAGAATTTTATTGTAGTACGTTGACAGATATTAACACATTCATTTGTTTTTCAGCTGTCCCGAGCAGGTATCCTGAGCGGCTGCCCAAACTGCTGCGCTGGGCTGCTGCGCTGAGCAACCGCCCGTGCTTCTGCGCTGAGCGGCCGCCCAAGCTGCTGTCCCGAGCAGTTGTCTGCTGGAAGTCATGATTACCTTGTGTGGTGTCATGCAAAGGTGGTATCGTGAGTATGTCGAGACATTCGACAGTTAATCTTCACAAATTGATATCATGCGCTAGTTGTTTTTGGTATGCATTAATAAAGAAAAATATCACTAAACTGTGAGAGTAGAATTTTGGTAATGTAAGGCATGGAATGTTTTTCTTTGTTTTCATTGCATGGTGTGGTGCGGGTGATGGAAGTCCAGAATTTTATCGTAGTACGTCGACAGATATTAACACATTCATTTGTTTTTCAGCTGTCCCGAGCAGGTATCCTGAGCGGCTGCCCAAACTGCTGCGCTGGACTGCTGCGCTGAGCAACCGCCCGTGCTTCTGCGCTTAGCGGCCGCCCAAGCCGCTGTCCCGAGCAGTTGTCTGCTGGAAGTCAAGATTACCTTGTGTGGTGTCATGCAAAGGTGGTATCGTGAGTATGTCGAGACATTCGACAGTTAATCTTCACAAATTGATATCATGCGCTAGTTGTCTTTGGTATGCATTAATAAAGAAAAATATCACTAAACTGTGCGAGTGAAATTTTGGTAAAGTATGTAAGGCATGGAATGTTTTTCTTTGTTTTCATTGCATAGTGCGGTGCGGGTGATGGAAGTCCAGAATTTTATTGTAGTACGTCGACAGATATTAACACATTCATTTGTTTTTCAGCTGTCCCGAGCAGGTATCCTGAGCGGCTGCCCAAACTGCTGCGCTGGGCTGCTGCGCTGAGCAACTGCCCGTGCTTCTGCGCTGAGCGGCCGCTCAAGCCGCTGTCCCGAGCAGTTGTCTGCTGGAAGTCAAGTCCAGAGTAATCGACACCAAAGATTACCTTGTGTGGTGTCATGCAAAGGTGGTATCGTGAGTATGTCGAGACATTCGACAGTTAATCTTCACAAATTGATATCATGCGCTAGTTGTCTTTGGTACGCATTAATAAAGAAAAATATCACTAAACTGTGAGAGTAGAATTTTGGTAATGTAAGGCATGGAATGTTTTTCTTTGTTTTCATTGCATGGTGTGGTGCGGGTGATGGAATTCCAGAATTTTATTGTAGTACGTCGACAGATATTAACACATTCATTTGTTTTTCAGCTGTCCCGAGCAGGTATCCTGAGCGGCTGCCCAAACTGCTGCGCTGGGCTGCTGCGCTGAGCAACCGCCCGTGCTTCTGCGCTGAGCGGCCGCCCAAGCTGCTGTCCCGAGCAGTTGTCTGCTGGAAGTCAAGATTACCTTGTGTGGTGTCATGCAAAGGTGGTATCGTGAGTATGTCGAGACATTCGACAGTAAATCTTCACAAATTGATATCATGCGCTAGTTGTCTTTGGTATGCATTAATAAAGAAAAATATCACTAAACTGTGCAAGTGAGATCTTGGTAAAGTATGTAAGGCATGAAATTTTTTTCTTTGTTTTTATTGCATAGTGTGGTGCGGGTGATGGAAGTCCAGAATTTTATCGGTGAACGTCGACAGATGATAACACATTCATTTGTTTTTCAGCTGTCCGAGCAGGTTACCTGAGCGGCTGTCCAAACTTCTGCGCTGGGCTGCTGCGCTGAGCAACTGCCCGTGCTTCTGCGTTGAGCGGCCGCCCAAGCCGCTGTCCCGAGCAGTTGTCTGCTGGAAGTCAAGTCCGGAGTAATCGACACCAAAGATTACCTTGTGTGGTGTCATGCAAAGGTGGTATCGTGAGTTTGTTGAGACATTCGACAGTTAATCTTCACAAATTGATATCACGTGCTTGTTGTCTTTGGTATGCATTAATAAAGAAAAATATCACTAAACTGTGCGAGTGAGATCTTGGCAAAGTATGTAAGGCATGGAATGTTTTTCTTTGTTTTCATTGCATGGTGTGGTGCGGGTGATGGAAGTCCAGAATTTTATCGTAGTACGTCGACAGATATTAACACATTTGTTTGTTTTTCAGCTGTCCCGAGCAGGTATCCTGAGCGGCTGCCCAAACTGCTGCACTAGGCTGCTGCGCTGAGCAACTGCCCGTGCTTCTGCGCTGAGCGGCCGCCCAAGTCGCTGTCCCGAGCAGTTGTCTGCTGGAAGTCAAGTACAGAGTAATCGACACCAAAGATTACCTTGTGTGGTGTCATGCAAAGGTGGTATCGTGAGTTTGTTGAAACTCTCTACCGAGAGAAGAAGTGTAACTGCCATACAGACATAATGCGAATTACACTGATACTACTAGCGCAACAGAATCCGCACGGAATGCTAAGGAACTAACTTTAGCGCGAATTTTAAATATCCACCCCATGCTTTTCTATTTTCATTGATTTTATTACCTATCAATTTAGTCTGCGGATGGAACAATGTTAAAACATAATTTCGCCTCATGAAGTAGGCAGAACCTTATTAGGTGAATAAGTAGGTACTTATGTTATAGAAATAAAACAATTTTTAAGAACATTTATGTATTTATTTTATAAATTTATTAAAGTTTAACTAAATAATGGACAAAAGTTTAAAAATATCCAATGTCATAAATTATTTGTTGGAGGCAGTGTCCAGAATGCTGGCTGCATTTCCACGTTGAATAGCTATGCAAAATTTCTTTGCAAAATATGAGCCAGCATTCTGTTCACCTACGCTTCAACCAATTGTTTGGTCAAGCCCTGAAAATTTCGTACGCGCCACTTAGAGTAAGTTTCTACCCCAAACGGCACAAATGTAGAACCTCCACCGAGATAGACATATTTGCATCGTTTTAAGGTTTCGGCATTTTCACTGCCACACCAGCCTGAGCGTATTTTTCTGGACTGACTTTGTACTTTCTGGTCTGTCTGGAAGTCTGGACTGTCAGCATTTAATGCATCAAACAGCTGGAAGAATTTGCTCAAAAGTGTAGCTGTGGCGAAGGCTTCTGAAGGAAGTTCATCTGAAATTAAACAAAAATAATAGAAGGTTAAGTAACTGCTACAAATCAATTTGAATAAGCTAATATAGGGCTTTTATTTGAATAACAGGTATTTTATATATTTCTACATGAAACCAACAGATTAGTCTGTAGAAACAATTGTATTACTTTTAAAATATTCATAGATTAGATTTTTTATTGTTTTATTTTAAACACATATCTACTACTATTGCTTTACTAAAACGTATTTTAGGCAGGACAGTGACTTAATGATACATTTGTGTACGTGACTAAGTCTTTACTCGCGATTATGTCAATAAAAATCATGCATCATTGAAACTATAAATATTTACATATACATATTAAATTAACTTGTGAAATGGCAAATGTTCAACACGTACGACTACACTTATAAAGGAAAAATGAATGTGCAATATCTGTTACAAATAAGTATGAAAGCTATATTTATTCTCTGTGCCTCCACTATAGAGTTTTAAAATCTCAAACCCTTATTAGAATATTCTGTGGTTGTTTCGTTCTTTCACTTCACTTACATCTGGTCGTGTTCCTTTGAGAGCCAAAATCGATCGCGTCGTTCGCATAGCCGCCCAACCGTTATCTTTCAAACTCGCAATTATCATAACTGAGCTCGGTACATCATCGATTACATCACAGATCACGCTCACGTCACGACTACAACACTTGCGGATGGAAGGTTTTGGACTTGCGGTCGTTGTGAGCTGTTACTGTCAAAATATCAAATAGGTTTATGATTCATTCGATTTAATTGAGAGAAAATATGACGCGCTGTTTGCGACCGTGTGAGTGTTCTATTTGGGTTGGGCATTATAGGTATTCATCCTAAAGGAAACACGAAACCGCAGTCGTATGTATTGACGGTGTTTACTGGAATGCACCATTAGGGTCGATTTCGGCTTAAAAAGGAACACGCCGTAAATAATATTGAAGTAATATTGTTCAACCATTTTGTGTTGGTACGATAGTAAGTACGATTATTTTAAGCTTATTACAAGACGCTCCTGATTTATAATAGTTTCGTAAAAGGTGGGAGTAGGCCCCGTTGTGTCATCCATCAGCCCACAAGCAATAGTAATTACATTACTGCAATCTGACTAGAGAAAGATAGGAAATATGGTAGACGAAGGTACAGGCACATAGTACCTATATGATCTTATTATAGGTATCACATGGAGATCAAAGTTAAATTACATGATTTTAACTAACTGTAATAATAATACCTACTGTAGAATTGAAAACGAGAGTAGGTACCTCACTATGCTATTAGTTTTTCAATATAAGCAAGATAAAGCATATATGAGCATAAAAATATATATGATTAACATACCGTTTAACATTCGTTTTACCAGGCTTAGGGAAACGGTGAAATGAGACCACACCATCTTGAACAGGAGTTGCTCCACATTTTGCACATTTTCTGTACATGTCCGTAGACATACTTAGATTTTATAAGTTTTTAAACTATCAGGATCACTTTTGCAAGAGACAACATTAGAAAAGGGATATTTACCGTGTAATCCATTTTATTTGAGTTCGCGATTTATATTCCCGACAACATGGATTACACGGTAAATATCCCGTTTCTAATGTTACTAATACTTAGATAGTTCTGCGGAAGCTTACATTAAAGGAGGGTCACTATAATAACATGAAATATCCACGAAAATACGAAATATCAGCAATTTAAAACTAATTTATAACGTAAATGTACAAATTGAATTTGATCAACTTGCTGACATACAATTCGAGTGTTGCAAGATGAATTAAAAAATTGGAGCTAGTTTTATAATATTGTTTTTACCAAAAATGTTAGCTTCTTTTATGTATTTTGTACAACAAAAAAAAGGTAAAAGAATAAAACATATTATGAAACGTTTGGTGGCAAAAAAATATGTATTTTATTAAAAATAGTACGTAATATTTTTTTATGGAACGAATTTGCTTCCCTATAAATGTCTAAATTTTATCGCTGTAGCACTACATACAATTCCGCTACACACATCTAAATTTTGCTCGTGTGTGCAATGGTAAAATCTAGTACATACAGGATACCTCCCCTTGAATAGATGTTTTCTAGTATATATTTTAGTCTATGGATAGATGTCGATAATAATAAAATACAGATGGTCACAAGAAAAAAAAAACGATTATTTAGCATTGCTTTTACTTCATTTATGTCATGTATTATGTTATATTATGTTAAGACATATATATGTGTTAATAAGTCGCAGGCGCAGGCTTTAAAAGAATGCCCTCTTCTTTGGAAAAAAATAAAAAATCTCTGTTTAGGTACTCTCCTCCGTTATCACATCTGATTTCCTTAACTCGTTTCCATGTTTGATTTTGAACCAATTTCACATACGTTTTAAAACAATCAATGACATCGCTTTTATTTTTAATTACACAAACATATGCATGTCGACTATAATCAATAAAAGAGACAAAATATCTTTAACTATTATAACCTACAGGAGTCAAAGGACCATTAACGTCTGTATGTACGATTTCAAGCAAATCCGTTGCTCGGCGCCTATTATTTTGAAAAGGTAAATTAGTCATTTTATTTATTAAACAAATCTCGCATTGTATATAATCATTAGGTAATGTTTGAGGTAACTGATCCAGTGATTGCAGCCTACACATTTCTTTAAGCTTACGAAAATTTACATGAGCAAAAATTCTATGTAATTTTTCTTTAACTGACATAGTTTTCTCACTTGTGTATGTTACATTATTTTTATTATTAATCACCTTTCCTTCTAATTCATTACAACTTGAGTATTTTCCTGCCTACAGCTTCTAACTTTCTGTTTCTATTATAAATATCTGCTTAGTCACTATGAAATTTAATAACATTATGTTTATTTATAATAGCAGATACGCTTAGTAAATTTCTTTTCATATTTGGAACATAGTACACGTTTTCAATGTCTTTTTTCGTATTCCTACCATTGACCTCACACAACATTGTTACAGTTCTCAACTTTTCTGATTTCAGACAAAAACCGTCACCTACTTTTATGTTGACAGGAGAAGATAAAGTTTTATACTCACAGAAATACTTGTCATCATTAATAATATGATCACTACAACCGCTGTCTATTAGCCATGTGACCTTTCCATTCGTCAATGCTTCTACTTCTACATTAAAGCCAGCCGAAGATTCAGCCCTATAACTTCCACCTCTATATGCTCCTCTACGTCAACCTCTTTGTCCTCTACCTCTATGATAAGAACCACGTCTATGGTTCACAAGTGTTTAATTTATCCTCTTCAGCCATATTTTCTCCAGCACTAATTAATTCATTAATCTGTTTTTCAAAAATTTGCAGAAACTCAATAGGATCGAGACTTAGTAAACTGAGGTTTAAACCTTCAACCATAATAAGACGGAATAGGTTTATCTCTATCCTTTAATTGTATCTTTAAAATTTTCCTTTTTAATAACAGTCTATTAGCGCTACCTTTCTGCGCATATAAGCTATCAAGCTTTTTGATCATATCAAATGCGGTATTCTCTGTTATTATTATATCGAGCTGAGAATTATTAACACTGTTTACTAGGTAGTCAAAACTTGGGCTAAGGAAAACCCTTTTTTTAAAAACTTAAATTAAAAACTAAGTGTTGCCGATTCGGAGGCTGATTTAATAATGAATAATAAAATGAACAAAAGAAATCTTAACAGCTAACTTAACCTACCGCAGGACAACGAGAAGTCTTGGTCAGCATTACATGTAACTGCTACATGATACTGCAGCTACTGCTGAGCAAGCCCTCTAGTCGAGCACGGAAGGGCGAGGGGGATGTATAACTAGGTAGTTCTTAGCTTTAATATCTAGCTTTTTCCATTCTGAATCTAACATACCTTCAGGTTTAGTTGGTGAATTGATGACCAAATCGCAACTCTTCATTTACAAAAATAATTTCAATCTAAAATTCCATTTGTCATAGTTGGTACCATCAAATATCTGCAACCTCGAATATTCATCCTTACCTTCCATAGTTTTACTAGGTACCGATTTATTTATTTTCAAGAACCATGCTCTGCTACCATGTTAAGAATCGCTAAAATCTATTTTTTTATTTTTATTTTTTTGTGGCAATTGTCAACATGACATTTGTGCCAGTTTCACGTCAAATAAACCAAAAAACAAAAAGCAACACCATGGTTGAAAAACTACCGATCATCTCGCTGCTTACCGATCATCCTCCATCGTTTGTTGCCCTTCCTATCCGCGCGAACTGTTATTGGCAAAATTGTGGTTACGCCGCACAAGCCATACAAACAAGAAGAAGAAGAAGAAGAACATCCTAAAACTAATTTGAGCAAACTATGAACCAGAATAGGTTTATTTTGTATGAAAAAATGAAAATATACAGACATAACAATAAGAAAGAATAATAACTTAAAGAAAACTTATTCGCACATAAACAAACAACATTAAAAACAAATAAATATGTACAAAATTATAAACGAATGTTATTGATAGTGAGGAAGTGAACGAAAACAGAGAAAAACAGTTCGTCTATGATAGACGATCAAAACACTCTAAAGAGCTTTTTACACAATCACTATCTCAACAACTTCATGCTTACCTAATGTTTTATTTTACTTTTTAGGGCTAAGTATTAATTTTATTCTCCACTGTCGCCTATGAAGTTTTTTTCAATGCATTTAAATAAACCCTAGATTGTTATACCTCGTTAGAATAATCCCTCAATAATCATATCAATATTTTTTTAGATATCCATTAAAGAAAAATAATCTTTATAATATTTTTTTTAACCAGCCAAGAGTGCGATTGATTCATTGACTCAGTCCGAGATACAGCTTTGGTTGTGGTCAGGTAACTCTCTCACGAGTCGTGATTGTAGCCCCAACCAAGGTAGCGATCCCGTTCGCGCTGGCTTCGGCCAGTATAGACAGTTAATCATTGCCGGTGAGCTCAAAGCAAACATTACATCTTGGCTAGATTCTCTACAAAGAGTTAATTTCTTAACTTTCACTTGTCTACTACGGCCTATTCAATTAACTTATGCACTATTTTAATGATCGACGTCCTCAATCATCTTATTACAATGTAAAAATGCAATAATAATAATAATAATATAATAATAATATCGCAGGGGCGGCTTTGTGGCGAGCCGTCGGTGAGTGGCAACTCTCAACAGAAAAGATAGGTCTGTCCTTCGTCCTCTAATTAGTGATATGAATTAGACTGCGCTGCTAGCATTACAAGTTGTCGCATTATGATCCTGACGTAAAATATGAATCGAGTGGATTACAGCAGACATTTTACTTTCGTCAATGTTAAACGATGTGTTTATTGACTCACTTTTTCTTCCTCTCAATTCTAGCACCTTTTCTTTTTTACATTTCTTTGCAGAATTTGAAAACTCAACAAACCAAGAGATACACTGCGGTCCTAATTGGCTATAATCGATATTAGCGCGATAAAAGTCGGTCCCTTTCACCGTGAGCGTGATTACGATGGCCCACGCTACGTCATCGATGACGTCTTAACTGCCGCCATATTGACGATTACATGAACCATGCTCTAGGGTGCGTTTTTATTTGTCGTCCGACGACGTCCGATGACGCTCCGATCGTTTTTATATGCCCGGAGCGATCGCCCGATGATCATCCGAAGCGTTCTTATATGTCGCTCGACGACGCACCGGTCGCCCCACGAAATCGGTGGATAAATATCGCCCTGACGTTTCATTTGACAGTTAGGACTTGAGCTTTGTTTGTTTTTTAGGTTACTTTTGTATTCCGTAGACTTATGTTTGTTTGTTTTAGTTGTGTGTCGTGGAATAAGTACATAACTTTTAATACATTTCTTCCGAGCGAGTGAGACATTTTAAGTAGTGTTCAGCCCATATAGTAATACTTATATAGGGCAATTTCAGCGCTGCAGTGTCGCTAAGATGGAAAATATGGAAGTGATGAGTGTTGTGACCGAAAATGGTCAGTTAACCCTTGAAGTAGCTTAAAAATAAAAATATTTTGGCGCCAAATCAAACGGAAAAAGCGCGCGATAATTCACTATTTAAAAAATTTACGCGCGCCGCGAGCGTTTGCAGGAATAAAATCGTAATAAAACAGCTATTTGTTCTATTTTATATCTGTAAACGCCGTAACTTTACACTGGTTACCCAGTACATCTTCCATTATTCTATTAATATTTTATCTGTTTCTTTTAAGACAAATTATAGAGGTAAAGTCAACCGAAAAAATACAAAAAACTTGAACCGCAACAAAAAAATAACAAATAAAATAAATTCTACAAACACCAATTTTATCTTTCAAGCAGGTGTAAAAGGAGTATACATACAATCACAACGGTACATTAGACTTTTTGAAGCTATACTACCTATTTTATAAATTATCCATAATAAATCTACAAATTGTCATACAAACATATTATACACTAACACTAACCAAATAGATCTCAAAATTTTAGTCCCACTCGTTATCGAAACAATATGGCGGCTGCCTTTATCAAATTATGGGAATTGCTCACAAAACCATAATATAAGAGGATTATAAGCTTTTTCTTAGGTTTTTACCTTGAAATGGTACTTATTCACGAAAACAATACACTAGCAGACGCACACCTGCGAATGCTTAAGAAATATGATATCGACACCCATTGTTTTTTTACTAGCCTACTGATAATAAAAAAAAATTGTATTTCTATGTATAAAAGTTTTCTAGGTGCTTATTAGTATTAAAAAAGATCTAATAAACCGAAATGTATTCTATATTTATATTATATTCTATATATTTCAGTCTTCGACCAGTGTGTGTTACCAGTGATGACTTATGGCACTGAAACGTGGTCTCTTACTATGGGCCTCATAGACAAGCTCAAAGTCGCACAACGAGCTATGGAGAGGGCTATGCTCGGGGTTTCTCTACGTGATCGAATCAGAAATGAGGAGATCCGTAGAAGAACGAAAGTCACCGACATAGCCCAGAAGATCAGCCAGTTGAAGTGGCAGTGGGCAGGGCACATAGCACGCAGAACAGATGGCCGATGGGGCCGAAAGGTTCTGGAGTGGAGACCACGGACCGGCAAGCGCAGCGTAGGTCGTCCACCGACACGGTGGACAGACGACCTGAGGAAGGTCGCAGGACGACGTTGGATGCAGGCCGCTTCCAACCGGTCCTTTTGGAAAATCATGGGGGAGGCCTATGTTCAGCAGTGGACGTCCTACGGCTGAGATGATGATGAGATGATGATTCTATATTTGAACAGTTAAGGTTTATATTCAGTCTTGATATGGGTTTTGACTGCGGTGTACACCGGTGTACCAGCGTAGCTGCAATGTATAGATTTGGTCACCAGCGCACCGGCGCGGGTTAATAGGATGATTTATTCGATGATCTAGGCTGGGTGTGTCTACAAGATCAAGCAGGTTTGTATAATAAACTCATATTTATTGGAAATGATTGATCGGATATTTTGACAGTGACAGATATGATACAGAGCCGTTCTTAAAAGGCGGATGATGAGCGTCGCTCTGCTTGGAGCGATCTTCAGTCGTCGGACGACAAATCAAAACGCACCCCTACACCATAATCGTCGTGAGCGTTCTGTCAAAAGTGACAGGTGTTTGTTTATTTCTACAATGTATTTACTGGTGTCCCTTCTTTTTGATGTAAAAGTTGTAAAAGTCGGTCCATCCATTCCATTATTTCTTTTTAATCCACACACTACATAGTTAACCTTCACACTATGCACGATATTTTTATGATATTTGTTTTTCGCGCGCAAATGGTTCGTTATTGCTACAACTTTGGTCCGAATTAACAACACGCTTACAGTGCCACGAGCTGTCAAAATCGCGATATTTATCTCGGACCGGCTTTGGTAGACGATAGCGCTGTGAGCAAAATTATCGCAAAACGGACCACGGCAATATTTGTATGCCGATAGAAAAGTTTGTTTGTTTGTTTTTGATTTGGCAAACGTTTAGAACATTATTGCCAGTGTCACGTCAAAAGAGTTATTGAAAAAAATAAAATAAACGATTTTTGAAATAAGGGCAATCTGAAACAAAGGAAAATATCTTTATGAAACTACATACTACTTCTACTTACTTATACCTACATATATCTACAGGGTACCTATTATATTATTACTTACTATATATAGGATGCTTTGTTGAAGTGGGATGAAGCTAATGTTTTAAGCAATATACAAACTAAAGTTTTATGTTATTTAAATGTATGAAAGATGGTATTATGTTAACTGAGGAAGGGTTGATGTCACACAAAAGATTATCTATATGAACAGGTAGTGGAAATTTATGATCAACAAGAGATGAATATAATGCACAATGATCAAATTTGGAACAAGAAAAAAATACATGGTTGAGGTTCAGTGTGACCGTTTCTAATTTTACAAACCTACCAACGGAATCTTAGAAATCTACTAAAAAATACTAAATAGAAAAATACTGAATAGAAGAAACACTCAATTATACCAAAATGTTTGCTTCATTATTATGGAAATATTGCAAATAAAACACATAATTTTTAATCAAAAATGTTTATTCTAAATCTATTGTATAATCATTATTACTAAATTTATTTATTTTGATCATCTCGGTCGTCGGAACAAATGAAGTACAACCGTCAGTCAAACCTTGTTTTACATGTAAGATTGAAGAAACATGATTTGATGTAAACCTGTTTCTGTATTTAGTTTTGATCATATTAACTTGGGAAAAAATTCGTTCACACTGAGCATTAGATATAGGCAAACACATTAAACATTTTACAAAACTGGTAAAATTTTTATATTTTGTCAATTTTTGGCTGCTAACAATATTACTAACTTTGCTCCAAAATTGTTCACAATTAACTGTACCGGTACTAGTACCACACATCAAATTTTGAACATCTTGGTCATACTTCATTTGACGGTATTCTTCATCAATTTGTTGCTTTTGAGTATCGTTTGTTACAATGTTGGGGAACCTTTCAGTAACATTTACAAGTGAAGAAAAGTTTTCATAAACAGCTATTTGCGGATCCATAAAACGTAATTCGAAAAATATCCTTTCATTTGTAGGCAATCTGTTTTTTAGCTGACTGAATAATTCAATCAAAAAACTCTGGCATCTTTGCAAGAAATCTTTGATAACAGTAACATTAAATGATTGATTTCTTAGCAGCGTAATTTCTTTAGCAACTTTAACTCCCAAATACAAGTCATTTATTTCTACGAAGTTTACTGTACTATTTGGGTCAACGTTTTCATTGCTCGTAGCTCGGACGTAGTTGGCTTTCATATAACAGCTGAGTATACTTTTGAACAAATCAGATATATCCCTATAAATAGTTTGAACATTGCAATCATTTCCTTGGTTATGGTTAATAAATCTTAGCTTTTGTTATCTTACCTTCGATTGTCCACTGTAATGTATTATCTTTTTACGATGTTTCTCAGTCCGGGCATGAGACTTTATTGTAGCGATTCTACTTAAAAACGTCACTCCACATGCTTTACACATAGCATTTTCACTATATTTATCTTTGGTTAACCAAGAAGAGAATTCCGGGTTTTGTTCCCACTCCGATCTATATTTCTGTTCATATTTGCGCTTCATATTGAAACAACCACCATAAACCGACCACCGTGAATCGAAACACCAATACCAAATAACGCAAAAATCTTCGGACTAGTTTGGACACCATAGACAAATCTAATTTAACACAACTACACGGGAATCCCCTGAAATAAAACTGACAAACATTCACTCGGTGTGTAAAAGAGAAAGATTGCTACGAAGAGCCCATTGCGTGACAAACAGAGCGTTATTAAGAACCGACGAAGAACCGATCATGACATATGTATTTTTTTGAAAATGTTTTACGGTCTATTACAGGGCTGCCAGGTATATATACCAAAAAATACCATTAAAGTTGAAATTGTACCAATATTATACTGATATTCAGTAATATACTAAAAATATACATTAAGTTTATTCACAATAGGTAAAATGTAATCCAAGAACAAGAAATAGAGCTTTATTTGTTTATTTTCAAAGCTTTCATGTAAAAAAGATGCTGAATGACTGTGCTCAACTAGATGCTCTTGTTGAAAGTACAAGTTTAGAGCATCCCACTGCTCTAATATACGGTTAACACATGCATGTAAAGATAACCAACGTATCTCGTAATGGCGTAATATAGTATGCGGTTGTGAGCCAACAAATTTTTGAAATTCTATAAATTCCCTTTGACGTTTAGAACTGAGGCTAAAATAATTATGTGTTTCTTTGACAACTTGGTCTAGAGCTCTAGGAAGTTTTTTACATGCGTAGCTTAGAGCCAATGCGCAAGAATGGCACACACATTTTACGAAAATGCAATTTGGGTTGACATTTTTAATTTTTGAAACAACACTATTGTTTCTTCCAAACATTACGTTCGTTGTATCAGCTGCAAAACCTAATATATCTTTGATATTTAAATTTAAATCAATTAGGCTTTGACACAGTGAATTAAAAATATCCTCTGCTGTTTCGCCTGAAAGCCTGACGGAACATAAAAATTTAGTTTTGAGTTTATCGTCGTTGATGCAATAAAACTTAACTGCTACGGCAAGTAGTTTCTCCGTCGTTATGTCTGTGCTTTCGTCTATGATCAAAGAAAAAACGGTATTACCTGTTAATTCTGAAGTTTTTTTTTATATCTGTCAATAATTGCTTTTCAAATGATGACGCCATAACATCATAAATTAACTGAGCGGTTTTAGTACGTTTACAGGAATAACCTTTTGCGATTTCAGAATCAGGAAACATTTTACCAAATAATTCGCTTAGGTGATCCATTGCACGAAAAGAAATATTATGCTCGACTAAGGCGCCGCAAAATAGAAATTCGGCTTTTCTTATCTCCTGTGAAATTAGACCTTTGCTTTGAAATATCTTGTCAATCTGGAACAGAAAGAGAATTCATAAAGAAGAAAATAATTTAAAAACGGGACTACGTTTACGTTAATAAATCTTAGCTTTTGTTATCTTACCTTCGATTGTCCACTGTAATATATTATCTTTTTAAGATGTTTCTCAGTCCGGGCATGAGACTTTATTGTAGCGATTCTACTTAAAAACGTCACTCCACATGCTTTACACATAGCATTTTCACTATATTTATCTTTGGTTAACCAAGAAGAGAATTCCGGGTTTTGTTCCCACTCCGATCTATATTTCTGTTCATATTTGCGCTTCATATTGAAACAACCACCATAAACCGACCACCGTGAATCGAAACACCAATACCAAATAACGCCAAAATCTTCGGACTAGTTTGGACACCATAGACAAATCTAATTTAACACAACTACACGGGAATCCCCTGAAATAAAACTGACAAACATTCACTCGGTGTGTAAAAGAGAAAGATTGCTACGAAGAGCCCATTGCGTGACAAAGACAGCGTTATTAAGAACCGACGAAGAACCGATCATGACATATGTATTTTTTTGAAAATGTTTTACGGTCTATTACAGGGCTGCCAGGTATATATACCAAAAAATACCATAAAAGTTAAAATTGTGTCAATATTATACTGATATTCAGTAATATACTAAAAATATACTGTAGTCGTTCTTCGGAGCCTCAAATATACCAATTTAGTATCAAAAATACCAAAAACGGTCACACTGTTGAGGTTGCCTTCATCCATTCCACATTCACATATTGATGTATCTTTAATTCTCAGTTTTTTAAGATGAACATTAGAACAGCAGTGGCCAAATCTCATTCTAGATATTATTGAACTAGTTCTCCTATCACATTTATATTTAAAAAACCAAGGCTTACTACTTATATCGCGTTGATATTTAGCAAAGTTAGTACCAGTTCTTTTACTAGAAATCAACCACCTTTTTGACCATCTAGATTGTAGGTAGTGATTAGGAATAAGTAATAGATCTTGCGGGTAATTCTGAAAAGGGACTTTATCACCACAAATAATTGATTCCTTCGCAATTTTATCTGCTTTTTCATTACCTAAAATATTACTGTGGCTGGGGATCCATGCTAAATGAACCGTATAACTGAGAGATGAACATTTATGCAATATTTTTTTAGTTTGAAATATAATCCAGTTTCTTGAACCATGAATAAATGGATTAGCTTGGAAAGAATGAAGAGCACTCAAGAACAGATTTGTTTAATTTAAAAAGAAGTATGTAGTTAACAGCCTCCATGATCCCTCTACATTCACCAGTAAAGACAGATGTTTCAGGCGGACACTTTACTTTCTGAACAATGTTATAATTTTGGTAGAATAGACCAACACCAACACAACCTTCTTGATTTTGTTTAGAAGCATCTGTAAAAATATAGTGCCAACCACGCCAAAGATCATCTTGAATACACAAAAAACGTTTATTAGCAGAAATGTCTCCTTTAGCTAAATCTAGGTTAAGATGTAGAGTGGGTTCAAACAAGACAGTTTCAAAATCAAACTCAAATAAGGGGATTTTAGGGTTTCTAAGAGTTGGGAACCTAAAGTTTATTATTTTTGTGTAGCTCATAAGAAGACAAGGGAACTTTTTTTGTTTCCAATAAGGCAATGATATATAGCTCAACAACAATTGTAATTTTGGAAAAATAGGATGCATAGAGAACTGAAATAGTCGGAACAAAAACATATCTGAAAGGTACTGTCGTCTTAAATCTAGAGGAGGGTCGACACACTCCACTTGCATGGCGTTTTTAGGTGTAGATTTCATTGCACCTAATATGATGCGTAAGGCTCTTGCTTGAATGACATCTAAAGAATTTAGAGCCTTTTTATTAGCTGGATCTAAGAGGAACGAAGCATAATCTATTACACTACGAATTATAGCATTATATAGGAGCTTTAAGTAAAAAGGGCGAGAACCCCACCAAACGCCAGCTAAGCATCTTAGTATGTTCAGGTTTTTTCACATTTTATTGAAATATAATTTAAGTGGGACGAAAAGTTCAATTTGCTGTCTATAATTAGACCTAAAAACTTTTTCTCATTTTGTACAGGAATTCTTGTGTAATTAAGCAGAATATTAAGTCTAGGTTTTAATCATATATCGCCTTATTATGGTTGCAGGTTTAAACCAACTCTAGCGATAAACTCGACAATAAACCCGAAAACGTTATTAGCGTCACAGGTTTATTTCATAAACGAGACTTTTCTATAGCAACATCGCCAAACCAGGCCCCAGCCTAGTTTAAACTGTGGTTTTACCGCCATTTCGACTTTGACGTAAAATTGACAGCGAGAGTTGAGGTTATGTTTGTGTATTTCATTTCGTGTTGCATTGTATTGCTCGAAATTCTTTACTGGCTTGAAAATGGATATATATAATATATAATTTATAAATAATGAAATAAACGAAGACGTTACAATTATTATTTTACTGCGACGTGACGTGATATATCTACCGCCCGGATTAGCATAACATTGATGCATTTGTTGAGAAAATAACTTGACGAAGAGGAGTTTCCTTACAAAATTTACAGACAGAACCACACGCCAAAAAGATTGTAAATTTCTTAAAAGGCGACCTGAGCAGCCCCGAGGTAAATAAGGTATGTAAATAGGGTGAATTCTGTGGTTTTCATTTCATTCAACAATGTCTAAAGTTGTTGTATTTTATCCACTCAAGATCTATTAGGTATTGTTTTCATCCGAGTAAAAAACATCGAAATGGATATCTACACAGTGCATTGTATGTAGGTATACCAACAAAATGTTTGTTACATCCTTACCTACTTACAAAAGCTCCATACCATGTATAAAGATACAATGTGATACTAGTAATCTATATGGTATTTCACAGCTATCTATAAACCAATACTGCAAAAAGACTAGGACTAGATATTAGGATAGCTACTTGAGCTACTTCGCTTTGGCAAGAAATTGGATGAAACACCATTTCCATTTATTGAAGAAAGTGCTAGACAGCAATGCAACACATTACTAGAGTTGCTGCTGTCTTACTTGATTATTTTTTGTGTAATGAATTGCTGCTGCACTCACTGTGTATTCATATTCATTGAACCTGGCTCAATGATAACATTTTTCTTACAAGATTAGTGACTTACTAACAATAATTCCATACCATGTACCTATAAAACATTATTTTGATTTCAGATACAATGTGATACTAGAATCTGTATGGTATTATGCAGCTATCTATAAATAATTACTGCAAAAAGACTATGGGACAATAATAGAAGGCTTGACTAAGACTTGGGCTACTTCGCTATGACAAGAAATTTGGAGATAGATACCATTTTGTGAAGAAGAAAGTGGTAGAAAACAATTGAACACATTCATACAATAATTGTTGCTGTCATACAGGATGAATTAATGTGTTATGAACCTACTGCTGCTGCATGTATTAACATTTATCTAACCTGGCTCAATAATCATTGAGGCAGATTATAGGAGAGCCCAATTCCAATTTTGTAAATGTGTTACAAGTTCCAGTTATCTTGGGAGATGTGTTTATGCCTACAAGTAGACTAAGTTGAGAAATAATTAATTACTTACTCAGGTTCTTTTGGTTCAGTTTGAAATAAATAAATAAAGACATGACTGTTTTCTTGTGTTTACTCATTTGTGAAGGTTAGAAAACCCAGTTCTCATTTTAATTAGTTCATAATTAATTAATAATATTAATAAGTATAGTTAACTTAACATTTAAGATCTTATTAATCTTCTTAGGAGCAACAGAAAATTACACACAATTATTATTTGCTTCATTTATCTACATACTTTAAACCTAATTACAAGTATTAGCCAGTTTGAATATGAAATAAAAACAGGAAACTGTAGTGATACCCTTAAGTTAGGCCTCAAATGCCCAAGCTAGATGCCTATAATAGCTTAATAAGCATTGATTAAATCATGACCATTTAACATGTGAAAGGGAATCTGCACTCCCACATGTAATAAATCATGTTTGCATCTTAATAGAAGAGCATAAGAAATTAATGAGATCTTTATATTTAATAATAAACATGTAGCATAAATTGTACAAGACATATTTTAATATTTATAGTTGTGAGCTTAGCCAAAACAAATTATATGGTAAATAACAGAAACAAAATACACTTTTTTATAATAATTGTTTATTATCATAAACACTACAGTCTTAAAATTAGTAACCATAATAAATATTTAAGTGAAAAATATGTACACAAATAAAGTAAATATTGTAATTCTATTAGGTATCAATGTTCTATTAGATACTCTTCTTCTACATGAGTCAAAGTAGGTACTTTGGCCGCTTCAATCACACTTTAGGTGGCCTCATTGAGGTCAACCTTTCCTATATAGTACCTGTACTATAGTGTTCTGCATTAGGTTGGAGCACTGAAATCACATTCAATGGGATTAGGATCTTAGACACCCATATACCTTCACAGGTTTGATCTGCAGCGACCAACTGTAGGTAAGTGAGAAGCTGGAACATCCATGCATGGTTGTGCCCTGTTGATATATTATTCCAATATAACATATTCATCTTTTACTATTTCAACTAGTATTATATGCTCTTTGATTTCAACTTCGGAAACGCTTCATGCCTGTTGTAATTTTCCAAGTTATAAGAGAAAGTCTGCCATCTTATTTCACTAGTTCTGGTTTTTTTATTTCTGCCCGAGTTGAGCTTTCATCTTATTCTCAATAGCACTCAACTCTCAACAGAAAAGATAAGTCTGTCCTTCGTCCTATAATTAGTGATATTAGACTGCGCTGCTATCATTACAAGTTGTCGCATATGAATCGAGTGGATTACAGCAGACATTTTACTTTCGTCAATGTAAAACGATGTGTTTATTGACTCACTTTTTCTTCCTCTCCTCAATTCCCGCACCTTTTCTTTTTTACATTTCTTTGCAGAATTTGAAAAATCAACAAACCAAGAGATATATTTATATGCCGATTGTAAAGTTTACATAACTTCATAGATAAATCAAAAGTTTTGTTATGGAAAACGTATACGTTCCGTTACATTTACTTCGTAGCTTCGTAGATACTAGTTTAGGTATATCGCTTAAATTTTCTTGATATTTTAAGGTATTTATAGCCTGCTACCAAGCTAGAATTTATTTGCGATTATTTATCCGGATTGTCGTTTAGGAATTATGTATTGTTTCATACTTTCTCTTTATTTATTTTTTAACTTTAAGTACATCTAAAAAGTATGGATGAGTAAATAGGATCGTTTTGAATGAATAGTAATGAAAATGAATGAACAAAATATCTTATCTGTGGGAAAACTCGAGACTATGTGATCCTTCGATAGTCCGGCGACCATAATACGGATGTTTCTCAGACCGAGTCTAAACCAAAAGTTTCCTTAGATCGAGACTAAGTAAACTGAGGTTTAAACCTTCAACCATAATAAGACGGATATAATTCAAAAAAATTGTTAAGGAAAACGTATACGTTCCGTTACATTTACTTCGTAGCTAAGCGTAAGATACTAGTTTAGGTATATCACTTAAATTTCATAGATATATTAAGGTATTTATAGCCTGCTACCAAGCTAGAACTCATTTGCGATTATTTATCCGGATTGTCGTTTAGGAATTATGTATTGTTTCATACTTTTTCTTTATTTGTTTTTTAACTTTAAGTACATGTAAAAAGTATGGATGAGTAAATAGGATCGTTTTGAATGAATAGTAATAAAAATGAATGAACAAAATATCTTATCTGTGGGAAAACTTGAGACTATGTGATCCTTCGATAGTTCGGCGACCGTAATACGGATGTTTCTCAGACCGAGTCTAAACCAAAAGTTTCCATAGATCGAGACTTAGTAAACTGAGGTTTAAACCTTCAACCATAATAAGACGGAGGTTTATCTCTATCCTTTAATTGTGTCTTTAAAATTTTCCTTTTTAATAACAGTCTATTAGCGCTACCTTTCTGCGCATATAAGCTATCAAGCTTTTTGATCATATCAAATGCGGTATTCTCTGTTATTATTATATCGAGCTGAGAATTATTAACACTGTTTACTAGGTAGTTCTTAGCTTTAATATCTAGCTTTTTCCATTCTGAATCTAACATACCTTCAGGTTTAGTTGGTGAATTGATGACCAAATCGCAACTCTTCATTTACAAAAATAATTTCAATCTGAAATTCCATTTGTCATAGTTGGTAGAGGAGGAGGTGGTAATGTGGCCCCCCACTTTGTTTTTGAGTATGTATGTAAAAAATACTAGACTCAGAAATGTAATAAATATGCTATACTGTTCCTTACTTATTAGCCTACACATTTCTTACGGTATAATAAATAAAACTGCCATGGGATAATTGAAAACTTTTGTATTTTAAAAAAGAACAAATTTGGCAATATGAGATCAAGTGCGGGTTATATGGCACCCTGGGGGCCATAATAAATGTATGTATTAATTGAATCAAAACTAACGGCAAAAATCGCAAATATAATATTCGCCTTCAGGACCTGCACAGGCTGTATGAGCCCATAAATCGCAACTCTGGCATTGAATCCACTCCTCCCCACGTCTGTCGTTGGAATAACTGGAGTCACAGAATATGCAGATCGTATCTGAATCTTCAGGTAAGCTATACGAATGGGCATGTTCCTCATATTCAGAGTCGTTGTCTTCGACTGCGTCACTTTCAGAGTTACTGCTACTGCTGCCCTCGCCGTCTTGACTAAGTCCGAGAGAGCAATCACGCCCACGGCCACGTCCATGTCCGCGTCCACGTCCACGTCCACGTCCCCGAGACTTGGCCAAAGTCAAAGATTCACTTAGTTGGTTTTTGTAAGGCGATGATGTGATCACTTTTGCTGTTGTTGCTTTTCTACCACGGTTAGACGTCTTAGTCTTGGCCCTGGGGATTGGCTGAATATCTTCTGGCAGAACCAAACCAGAAAGCGGCTCTTGTACCACTGTACTTACTCCTGGGGCACCTTGGTCACCAACAATACTTGTGGCAGCAGTTGTAGCTTCTGGGGCGCCTTGTTCAGCGCCGATGCTTGTATGTTGATTTTGAAGTGTAGACAAATCACTGCTTGCTTCCATTATGAAATCAACTTCCGTAAAAATTTCAGGATTGAACGGGTAAATACCTGTCGCACGAAAGCCATTCACTGCAATTTCCCCCGAGGTACTTTTGAGGTATGCTCGCCCGAAAAGCTCAGCAATGTCGTAAGGCTTGAGCATTCTTTCAGAATGCAAAAGAAATTTGCGAATCTCCTCACTGTAATGACTCTTAAGGGCGCCCATGAAAGTCTTATCCAGTGGCTGGAGTTTATGCGTCGTATGTGGTGGGAGGCTGACTAAGGTGACATGATTTTCGCGGGCTAGATCTATTAATTCTAAATTGCGAGTGTGACTATAATGTCCGTCAAAGATGAGCAACACCGGAGAGGCTTCACTTGGATTAGTTTTTTCAATAAAATGCTTGAACCATTCGGTGAACAAATTTGATTGAATCCAACCAGATGGATGAACTTTACCAATCGATCCTGGTGGTGCACCTTTCATTAAAATATCCGTAAAGTTTTTCCTCGGGAATATCATCATGGGCGGCACAAAGATACCCGAGGCACTCATGCAGCAAACAAGAGTACATAGTGACCCTCGCTCTGCAGCAGTCAAGGCTCCTATCTGTTTCTTCCCTCTTTTACCTACCACCTGAGGCACTTTTGACTGCACAATTGTTAACCCAGTCTCATCTACATTAAAAATCCTATCAGGAGGATAATTTATTTTTCTCATTTCTGTTTCCAAAATATCAAAAAATTCTTTGACTGCTTCACGGTTAAATCCTCGAACACGAGCATACGATGTCCCCATAGGTCTACGTAATGATAAACTATCTCTATGTCGCTTCAAAAAGTGATCCAACCAAGCACGCCCTGCTACTTCATTTCTAAAATTATTTTCAATGTTGTTTTTTAATGCCAACTGATAAGCCATTTTTCGGACATCCATTCTAGTAAGCCCATAGTATCTAGACTCCATAAACAAAATATATTGTACTAACTTCTCTTCTAGAGTGGCTGGAAGTATAGGTTTCCTACCAAGAGGCTTATGCACAAGTAACTCCAGAGATTCTTGTGAGTCCTTTACTAAT
Source organism: Selenia dentaria (assembly GCA_917880725.1). Classification (NCBI taxonomy): domain Eukaryota; kingdom Metazoa; phylum Arthropoda; class Insecta; order Lepidoptera; family Geometridae; genus Selenia; species Selenia dentaria. The sequence goes on along the minus strand of OU862898.1, from coordinate 10,471,939 downwards.
CGTTTTAGTGTAGACCTTGGAACAGAAAATATTTTTACAGCCTTTTTATACCCCATGACCTTTGTTCTCACTGCTTCAATTGCTTTTTTCATTTGGTTAGGATCCCATGTTTTCCTTTTCTTTGAAGGTGGAGGTATAAGGTAACTTTGACGAGGCATCTGAAAGCGGAAAATAAAAAAAATAAGGAAAATAATACTACCGTAAATGTAATATGGCCCCCGGGACCATAATACAAACAACTTGAGGGGGCCAAATTGCAAAAACTCAAGAAATGATGAACAAATCATAACATAAATATTATATGATAAGTTTTAAATAATTACCTTCAAAATTCTGTAGAATAACGTTTATTAAACACAATGTACAAATCACCAAAGCTCAAACTCACTTATTTCCAGTAAAATGTGATAAAATGCAGAGTCACAATAAAAGTTTGCTACTTTCGTATTTCGACCGGTACGCAGAAAAAAAAAACAAAACGTAACGCCGCCTCGCGGACTTATTGGGTTAAAATCAACGATGTCACAGGACCTTCGCGTTGCACCAAAAGAAATCTAGGTGGCGCGTTTCTAAACTATAAATATCGAAGGGGGCCAATATACCTGCAGGGGCCACATTACCACCTTTTCCTCTACCATCAAATATCTGAAACCTCGAATATTCATCCTTACCTTCCATAGTTTTACTAGGTACCGATTTATTTATTTTCAAGAACCATGCTCTGCTACCATGTTAAGAATCGCTAAAATCATTTTTTTTATTTTTATTTTTTTGTGGCAATTGTCAACATGACATTTGTTGCCAGTTTCACGTCAAATAAACCAAAAAACATCCTAAAACGAATTTGAGCAAACTATGAACCAGAATAGGTGGCCCAATGTGAATCAAGTGAAACTCAAACAAACAAACAAAAAAATATGATATTGTTATGAAATTACTGCTTTTATTTTGGTTTGATAACTATTTTTCTACATGATACATATTTCTTTTTACAGGAATTGCTAAATGGTCCCACATAAAGGAATTTTATGAAATTGATAATACCAACCCAAACTTTGTGTATGCACCAGCTTTGAAGAAGGATCACTTAGAGCCCAATTCAAAACAAAAAATGAAGGTTAAATATGCAGCACAAGTTCTTAGCCATTCCGTAGCAGGAGGAATGTTAGCCAAAGTAGCTAAAGGTATGTAAACTAGATAGGTAGGTACTTTCTTTATTGCATGATAGCATGGTGAATGTTTATTTTTAATGTTTTGAAGTGATGAAGTAGAGAAGACCGTACCTGATAGGATGCATCATGCCTGTTCATTACAGTTGCAGTATCACCGTTCTGTGGCTCTAAACTGCGCTCATCACTTAGAGACATTCGTTCTTAAATCTCATGCACACAGTAATTTGATTTGTAGGATATGTACCTACATCTTTCGGCAGACTAGAGCCTACAGCTGTCATGGCTGTCCCCACATCTTCAGGCAACTTGAGAGCTTAGCAGGGCCGTCTTTACCAGGGGGTGCAAGGGGTGACTAATTATAGTGAAGACAAACTTAAATGAAAGAAGTTTTGAGATAGATTTAAGGCGAATATTCACCACCATTCTACAGCAGAGGTGGACAAGATGAGCGATGTGGCCTTGGATACTGTATCTGACCTTTTAACAACGGATTCAAATTACACATTATCTGTAGAAGCGTAATGAAAAGATTTGGTTGCAAGGATTCAGTAGTTGATGCACACTACACTGCGTTAAATTCCATGCCCACTGATCCTGCAAATTAAACTCCTTTTTAACTATTTGCAAAGAGAAGTTAAAGTGCAATGTTGCCAAGGAATTTCTTGGTTCACTAAATTCAATTCTAAATAAATTGACAGCTGTGACCAAGATAGAACTATCTAGATATATGGGAACTAACATGATAAATGTTGATTTGCATTAATTCTATAAGCTTCATACAGAGATTACTTAAATACTGCCTTAGCCTCCGTCGTACATTTGAGAACAGGAGGAGACAAGGAAACATTCGTATTATTGGTGATGGCAAAATCTCGTGTATCGCTGATCCAAGACAAAGTCGACTTTAACATACCGAAACTAGAACTACTGGGGTTTCTGATAGGAAGCAGACTTCTGAAATATGTGAAAGTTAACTTAGACCTGCCTGTACAAAAGGAACACATTTGAACGGACAGCCTAGTTATTATCGGATGGATGAGATCAAACAAACTGTTATCACTATTTGTAGCAAACAGAGTTAATGTGATCAAACGATACCATCCAAATACTGAAATGTTTTACATCAATACAATGTCGAATCCAGCAGACATCGCCACAAGACGTGAACCTGAACTCGGGAATCACAGGAAAGAACTTTGGTACTATGGCCCAGCATTCTTGAAAGAAGAAGAGTCATACTGGTCTGTGAGTCGTCATTATGAGACACATAAGACTTTCCTTTCAGTTGGGGAGCCCCCGGGCCCCGAGGCCCGGGAGAGCCGACAGAAACTTGTGAATACCCAGAGGAAATGGAAGTACCATATAATGGTCTAAATTAACCAATGGACCTCTCTGAGTTTACTGACTTTCCAAGCCAACATTGGTCAGATAGGAGAGAGCCATATAGCGAAATTGTTACTCAAACCAGTGCCAATTCTGAATCTACAATTGAAATAAAAAAAAAGGTTGTTTGTAAAGTCGGTTTACGGACGATAGTTTTACGTGATAAGGTCATTCGACAAGCCGAACGCTTTCGCTGATCGTGCCTCTCTATCGCTTGTTCCACGCTCTCGCTTCCACGCGGAACCTGACAATAAGTTTTACGCGTGAGTTTCATGCGTGCAGCCAACGTTCATCGATTTATATGACGTTATCACGTCAAAGGTTACAAGGACAGCATTTTCCTGAAGAGCTCAAGTAAAATAGGTATTCCGTAGATGTTCACAGTATATAAAGCATGGGGGAGGTCCATACAAGTTGCCCCAGACACCAGCATTGCCTCAGGAGAGTAAATTACAACGAGCCGTATACATTCACTGGTGCGTACTTCTTTGGGCCAGTATATGTATGCACAGCTACACGAAAGGAGGAGAGATGGGTTGACTTATTTACATGTTTGACTATAAGGGCAATACATCTAGACATAGTAAAGGACATATCGGTTGAAGAAAGTATTCTTGTTAGAGTGGCTTACGGAGATTTGAAGCAACAAGAGGCACCACGCAAAGGTTTTAATTCTAATAATGTAAATAATTTCACATTACTAGCGGAACTACTTAAAAACCCGTACTGTATCAAAATGAAAATCTAAGTTAGCTAAGAATTGCCTCAGTAGAACCTAGAGGAAACATCTAGTAATACACGAGTATAAATTGCTGACGGTGATAAAGTAAGTAGTAGCAATACTTAATTCAACACTTTTAGCAAGAGTTGGCATACAACTTGAACATATCTTAAGACCAGCAGACTTTCTTAGCACAGATGGCAAATGCGGAGTTGCGAAAGTCAAAGTCAACGACTCCCTGTTCACGCGTTCTATAGGACATCTATACCTTCTTGCAGACGATGTCGATGACACTCTGCCCTGTGATGAACAGAGGATTGAGAAGTAACAATACTCCGGTGGAGTAGGAGTGGGCACATCGCTTCTGGATATAGAAGAACATATCACGGATAGTAAGGTACAACCAAAAATCGACACGAGCACCTGTTTGCCTGAAAACACATGCTCAATGGAGATAGTCTGGCTATAACAGACTTGAGTGGGAAAAAGGCGGTGATGAAGTAACTGTAACTGAGCATGATATATCCGCTAGCGCATCGGCACCATGTATGGGAACTGCAAGTGAAAATAATCTGCAGCCCAGCGATGTAACGACCAGGAGCAAAAGACGTCTCTTTTGCTAAGTGCTAAGTAAGCTGCCATTCGAGACAGGAGAAAATCGTTGTGTGGACTTGTCAACTGCTAGCCCTCTTGAAGTAGACCTCTCTGCCGTTGTGAGTGTCCGTGAACGAATTGGTGAGTGTAACTGTATCCTTATTGTCAATCTATTTTTGTACTATGGCAACTCTGCCTTTTGTAAGTGATTTGACGCAGGTACTCTGTGGCACAGACGAGCAGATGCTAACGCATCTCTGGGGCAGACTACGAAAGGCGTGCCGGCAGGAAGGCGGGTACGGAGAAAAATGGCGGATGGGTAAGCACGTGTAAGTCACTGGCTGAGGTCTCGAGGGAAAACAACCAGCAAAGGTCCTGGTAAGTGCTTTTAGCTCATGATTCCTAGTTCTACAAGAACCGTGTGATGTGATAATGAGTCGACCGTTAACGAGTCACGTTTTACGGTTAGGCAGTCCAATGATTGCGTACAATGTACATTAACTGGTAGTCAAGGAAATTGGACTGAAGAGCTAGCGAGTTGACCCCCTGAGCATCCATATCCGGGTGTAACCTCAACAGGGGATAGCAAAATGATCGGCTATGTTGTTGGAGCATATGGGCAGGACTATGGGGATGGTGGAGGTCCTCGTGGGGAACACCCCATGTCCAGCTGGTGTCATTCCTGGGGTAAACTGTACTGACCAGGAACCCAATGAGAGAGATAACTTGTATAAATATACGCAATATCTAACTAAAGGGAAGACCCGGGCGCAGTAAACACGGTACTGCGCTCTGACTGGAGCCATAGTCGATCAAAGGGTAACTGAACGGACCCTTGTATGAGGCAAAGCCTCCTAGCACCAAATGTTGTCTAAATTGCGTGCGTTGGTGGTCGACTCATTGTTTAATCCACGTGTTCTTCTTTATATTCTTTGTCATGTGTTTATTTTAGTATGATTATTTACCGGGCACACACAGTCATCTTGCTATGACATAGGAAGCGCGACAAGTATATTGAATGGGTGGTTTGTAATCAATAACTGGTAATTAAACTAAACGGAAAAAATTACATCCACATTCGCCGCCTCCACGGCTAAGAACCATTGGGCGAAAGAACGCACGACGCGACACACCACTTACGTAACAGAATAGATAACAGTAACTCCACGAGACATACTATATATACAAGTAAACGGAAGTGTTGGAAGGGGAAGGCCTAGGCGAACGTTCCGAAATCAGATTGAAGACGTTCTGAAAAAAGGCCAGGTCAAAAGTACCCTAAACCGACGCTTATGTATGAAAGGATTGATGAGTATAGATGAAGCGAAAGAGATATGTCAGGATCGTAGTAAGTGGGAATCCGTGGTCTCTGCCTACCCCTACGGGAAAGAGGCGTGATTTTATGTATGTATGTATGTACTTATTACAGTTAGTAAGTAATTTAATATTCTTATGAATAATCAGTCTACTACTCGTATAATCATTTACTGCACAATTATTGCTTTACAAGTCCGGGGCTTTTTATATTTTTATATTTGTTGTTCAGTATCTTTTTTTGATAAGAGAGCTTAGGGTATCCAAGTATTTTTTGGTGGTTTTGATATTTGTATACCCATTAATAATAATAAAAAAAATATTGTATTTTATCTTTCACTATAATGACCAGTTAACGATTTCAAACCACCCTATTCATTCTTGTGCACTAATTATAAAAACCTTAAATATTGGCACTGCTGGGACATACAGACTCTCCAGGGAGAGGAGTATAGTATGAACCATTTCATAATCCACTACGCCAGCTGAGTTAGACGGGGTAGGCCAGGCATAAGTCGTGTTCCTTTATAACCCGAAAATCATCGCGTCGTTCGCACACCCGTTCCCTTACAAGCCCATGATAATCTGAGCTCGAGACGTTACCGATAATGCTCACGTCACGACCACAACGCTCGTGGATGGAAGGCGGGTTTATGCGTTCGTTGCAAACTGTCACTGTCAAGAAATTCAATATGGGTGATTTCCGAGCGGCGTCAATACTACTTTTGGAGTTATTATCACTATTTTCCATTCCGATTCAATATCGCTCCTTTGGCAGGTGAGATCTGTCAGACATTCGGATGGGTTGAAATCACGCTCATGTTGCTCACGGCATGAAATACACGCACACTCAGACAGATGCTACTCGTAGCTAGCGCATCACGCACACTTCAACGAACTGTCATTTTGATTGATTGATTGATTGTAGCGTGGTCGTTCAAATCGCAAAATGGCGTCCTCGGTGACGTAATCCATGACGTCACGTGATTCTACGTTGTCGCCCTTTCGTTGATTTGGAATGACGATCACAGCACCAAAATCTATTTTGACTCCACTAGGCGAAAGCAAGGTATGTAAGATGACTGGTATGATTCTTTAAATTTTTGACAGAAAATTTGGTGCACATTGCATGACCGCCTCAGTGTTCCATTCGGTTTGGGCATTGAACGCATTGGAACCAAAGAGTCGTGTATCGGGGCCTTAGAGGCAGAGGTTACCGCTTAACACCAAGTGGGCCTCTTGCTTGTTCCGTAACCTAGTGACATAAAAAGAAACTAATTTTGTCGTTAGCAACAGACACTTCACTTGTATTTATTTCCATATAGATGCAGCACGGTCGTCGCACTGCTTCGTTGAAGGCGTCTTATGAAGCGGTGACGGGCGGAGACTTGGCACATCACACTCTGCAAACTCATCATGCGCATCATGATCATGGTACGATTATTTTATAATCGAACTAGATAGATAGATATAAACTCTTTATTTGTACACTATAGTAAAACATAAAAAAGGTGTGCGCTTCGGGACGCCCGGCTCCCGATAGAAGTGAATACTTAAAGTAACTAATCTAGCGCTGTGGGTTAGAGTGAGAGAGGGTACGTGAGAGAAAGGGAAGCCAGACAGACTAACGCCGTAACGCGTTACGTAACTAATTGTTATCACTCCAATAAAAACACACGAGAAAAAAATAACATAGTAGTACATAAGGCGGTCTTATCGCTTAACCCTTTGCGTCTCAGAGACGTACATATACGTACAGATCGCGCGGCGAGAGTTTGGCTTTGACCGTTATTGCGCAGAAATCAGAAATTGGGTATCAACGGGCAATTAGCGGGGTGCGTGGCGGGTGTGTAGGCGCATGCGGTGCTCTGATTGGCGCTCCAATCGTTCCCTGCCTCTCGCATCGATACGACGTACCGCGCACTCCTGTTGTACAATCACGTTCACAAGTGAATTGCTATTTTCGTTAATTGTTTATTGTTGTCGATTGTTATTATTTGTTGAGTTTGTTTGTTTAAGTTTGTCAGTTAAGTTTTTTTGTTAAATATTAAAAAGTGATTTGAAAATGCGTAAAAAAAACATTGTTTTAAAAAGGCTAGCACGGAAAACGATATATTATGACGTGAATTGCTTTTTAAAGAAAGAAGCTGACGAATGTATCGATTCATTGAAGCAAATTCGAAGTCAGATTGAGGAAGTTGCTTCTTTACTCAGTCAGTCGGAGAATAACCAAACTATACAGACTATGCAGGTAATTAAAACGGAAACTGTTTCTAAATTAAATTGTGTAGTCAGTAAATTAGTTAAAATTCAAAAACGGACATCGGAGGCCACTAAGACTTCAATTGGCACTGTAAAAAATATCGTAAATCAAGCCAAGAGTTCCGATTTGCTAATTATTTTCAGAACACCTGGAAAAAAACGTCCCAGAGCTAAACCAGTTACGAATATTGATAATTTTGACCAAGGTGTTATAAAAAGATGATTACACAATTTTCACAAGACGAATAATGAACTTCCCACCATTGGGAAACTAAAAAAGAAACTTGAGGAAGATATAAACTTTAAAGGGTCAGAAACAAGTCTTCGTGTAATTGTAAAGGAGTTAGGATTTCGCTGGAAAAAAAACAGAAAACAACCGTAAATTACTAATAGAAACATCGAATATCCGATTACAACGCATTGAATATTTAAGAAAAATAAGAAAATATCGACAAGAAGGAAGACCCATTGTTTACACAGATGAATCCTACGTAGATTAATCAAACTCAACAACCAAAGCCTGGAGCGATGGCCCTACGGAAGGACTAAAAAAACCCATTTCTAAAGGACAACGAGTCGTGATAGTCCACGCTGGATCTGAAGCTGGGTTTATACCAAATGCTTTATTAACTTTTAAAGCCGGCACCAAAACAGGGGACTATCACGACAACATGAATTACGAGAATTATGAAAAATGGCTTAGGACACAATTAATTCCCAACCTACCACCCAATTCTGTAGTGGTTGTCGACAACGCCTCATACCACAATAAACAATGGGATTTAGCACCGTCCTCCGATACCAAAAAAGCCGATATGCAGAATTGGCTAACTGATAAAGGCATACAATATGATTCAACAATGCTCAAGCCACAATTGTACAACTTGATATAAGCTAATAAAGAAAGATTTAAAACTTTTTCAATAGATCAAATTTTAGCAGAAGCAAACCATAGCATAATATTGAGATTACCGCCTTACCATCCAGACCTCAACCCCATAGAAATGGCATGGGCTACTATTAAACAATATGTAGCTAGCAAAAATGTTAAATGGAATTTACAAGAATGTACCAAACTTATCAAAGAAAAAGTATCCTTAATGGGTGCCCAGGAATGGTAAAAAATATGTAAAAAGGTAAAAGATATAGAAGAAGAGTACGCCAAGAGTGACCATGTAGTTGATTTACTTACCGAGCAATTTATAATTCGCGTCGATGATAGTTCCGAAGACGATGATTCTGATGATGGTTATGAAGATGATGATGATGACAACTGCGACCGAGGAAGCCCTGAACCCGGACCCTCAACAAGCAAAAGACGTTGCACAATTTCGTGTCGCGGCAGCACCACTGGACCATGCGGTGATTTCATAGAAGGCGTTAAACCTTTAACTGATTCAGAATCTGAATAGCACTGCGGCTAGGACTTTTTTTTTATGTTAACTTTTGTATTTAATAATTATTTTAAGTTTTCTTTTGTTTGTATGTACCAATTTGACATGTATCTTGGAATAAATAATTTTATTAAAAAACAATTATTTAGAATTTTCATCGCTGTCTCTGTAAACTTTAAAAGGAAATAAACATTTTATTTAAGTAAAATAACTATCAATAGTTTTAATAAATGAAGAAGTTTATCTATTTCGTATTATTTTCTAGCATTATTACCACTGTACATGAATTTTGACCCACTCAAATATCCAACCTGGTACATAAAAAAGGAAAAGTATTGTGTGCGTGACAGTACCCATGCGCAGTAATCCCCTCCACCCGAAATTCAGTAATCTGTGCCGAAGGTCAAAGCCAAACTCTCGCCGCGCGATCTGTACATCACGGTATAGGAAGGATTAAAATTATTTCTTCCAGACAACCTTTAGGTAGAAAGCATAATGTTTGCAGGCACTGGTGTAGTGAATTTTTTCAGTGTAAGTATAGAAAATAGTGAATATGTACATATACGAGTACCTAAATGTCTGATGAAAACACATTAAAATATACTAATACATACAAACTACAAGCTTAATATAATACAATATGGGTAGGTACATAATGACACACTGATAGGCCTGTTGGTCTAGTGGTTAGTGACCCTGACTGCTACGCCGGAGGTCGTGGGTTCGATTCCCACCCAGGACAAATGTTTGTGTAATAACGATCATTTGTTCTGTGTCTGGGTGTAATTTATCTATAATATGTATGTATTTAGAAATATATAAGTATGTTTATCAGTTGTCTAGTACCCATAACACAAGCTCTGCTTAGCTTGGGACTAGATGGCGTTGTGTGATAGTTGTGGAATATTTATTTATTATTATTATAATAATAATTATAATAGGTAGCAACTAGCTACGAGCCCGCGGTTACAATCGCGTGGTGATAGATGATGATGATGAAAAGTATCCTGTGTTAATCCAGCGCCTCATCTACCTCTACAATAAATTTCATCATAATTCTTCAATTTGAGCTCGACAATATACAAACTCACTCATACACTTTATTGACCGACGAGCGAACCGTCTGTGGTTTAACTGTCCAGATTGAGTTTCATCTGTCCGTATGTTTGTTACGTTGTATGTTGGTCTTCCTGTACAGGTCGCATTTTTCAACTAATTTTGACGAAACTTGGTATGCATGTTCTACTATCAAATTTTTTTTGTCGTCGGTGTGTTTTTGAGTGGGGAGGTAGGTTTTCCTAAGAAGGGGGAAGTTTACCTGTGTTTCAATTGCAGTATTTATAAGTAAGGCCAATTAAGTTCAATAAATAAAAAAATATAAACTCGTATCAATTCAAATTCTATTCATATGAATGATTGTTAATAATATTGTTACCACTAAATAAACTTATTAAGAATTCATGGACACTAAACATTTCAATAAAATAATATCCAATGCGAATGAAAAATTGTGAATGATGCAGTGATGGATAACAGGGGAGAGATTATTATAAGATTTATTATTACAGGATATTAGAGGATTAAGAAATACTCATATTGCGCATAATGGCATAACTACAAATTAAGTAGGGCCGGTGAGGCTATTACGTATCTCAGTTGCAATCAAATGTTGATAGAAATCAAAAAAACATGGCGGCTTTATGGTCACTTTTGTCAGCACCAACTCATCAACATAGTGACATTTTTGCTGACTGGAGTTGTCAAAAATTAAAACTTTAACATTAAGCCTCCTTTTTTCAAGACTTCAAGCAACATTTGATTCCTGAAGAGCAGGATGACGGTTATTATATTAGAATAGAAGCATCAATTGGCTTAGAACGACGCATGTTTAAAAACGTCATTAATAAAAGAAATACACTTTACGTTTGTCACCGAACAGACTTGCGACAGATCCAACAATCCTGAGTACTTGCATGTTTGAATTCGTTAAAAAATAAAACTAAAATACTGAATTGTGTTGGTTCACAGGTCACGGCGTATCGGCGGGCCACAGTCAGAGTACAAGCGTGCACGGACATCACACAACATCGCATGGTCATACAGGATCGTCGTCTTCTAACAAGCGGAACAAACAGAAGTAATTCATCATTTATTAAATACTAGCTGCTCTCCGCGGTTTCACCCGCGCGGTGATGGATGATGATGATGAATCTTATATAGCCTATGTTACTCAGGGTGAATGTAGCTTTCCAATGGTGAAAGAATTTTTGAAATCGGTCCTGTACTTTTTGAGCGTTTCGTTACAAACATACATACAAATCTATCCTCTTTATAATATTACCTAGTAAAGATTATAATATGCTGCTCAAACATTTTCTGTTCTCCTATGTGCATTAGAAAATTTTATAAATATTGGAATATGACATTATCTTGTTTAAAGTATTATATTTGAATAATTTAATGTATATAATTATGCAGGGGTCAAAAATAGTGAGCAAAATCAGTTTTTTACTCAGGTCAGTAAGAGTCAGTTTTTACGAGAAATGGTCAGTAAAGTCAGTATTTCAAGGCTACGCTTCCATCAATAGTAGATGAGTAGCCAAGGGCTGTAAGGCATCAATTGCAGCCGAACTAACTACTCTGCTTTACATCTCGATTGTGAGGTAAGTAGAAAAAAACCGGCATTAAAAAAATAAAATTGATGACTATTATACTCATACGAAGACAAGGCTGAATAGCGAAGCGACCTCTTTTGTCATTGGGCTGAATGCATGATGTCTATTGCCAGTATGATGGTTAGATGTACGCGAACTTTTTGAAAGAGTAAAGTGTTTTTTTATTACTTACCGCCCTAGGGCTTTTTTAGCTACATTATTGGCCTAGAGCGCTAATTGGTCACCTACAAGCCCCATTTGGGGGTAATAAGGACAAACTTACCGAATATAAGAGATGTAAACCGCCCTAGGGCTTTTCTAGCTATATTACTCGTATTACCCTAGAGCGCTAATTGGTCACCTACAAGCTGTAACCATCCATGCCTATCCATGGTCACTGCACCCACTTTGTAACCATCCATGGTCACGGCACCAAATTGTAACCCCCCGATTCCTTCGCTTTCGATCCTAACTCTTGTATGATAAAAGTAACTAGCCAACTCGTCCCGTAGTCTAAAGCTCTAATCCTGGGAACGGTTCTACCAATTGTAACTACCCCTAATCTGAGCTAATAATATCTAGATGATTCCGGCCTACGTTTTTTTAAATTCCTCAGATAGATAAGTACACATAACTAGTTCGAATCATAACTTAACATTATACAGACAATAAATCTATACTAATGGATGAAGAACTGATTAAATATATGGCCAAGGTGTGATCGTCTAGCTCATAGTGGAAGGACCGAATATTATGAACCGTGGTAACTCAAGTTCTTTTCAGGAAATACTGAGACAATCCTATCCTAATTGTAAGAGAAATAAATTATTATAACGATAAAATTGTACCTAGTAAGCACATGAAGACAAATCTTATTCCTACTGCAAGGGTTCATTAAAATGACCCTAATTCTGTTATACCATTTTGACCCCAATCCTGTCGTTACTATTAGAGATTATATTTCGCCATAAGATTTCTATAAATTCGCAAAGCATAGATTGTAATAACCTCAAGTAAATAACTTCAAGTAAACACAAAATCAAATATTTAAATGCAGAAAATTTGTACCTAAGACATGGAATGACACAGAAAATTATCACACACAATAAAGTAATAAATCGTAAACTTAATTAGTTAATTATTGTTAATAACTAAATGTAAATATCCATAGTTGTATTTGTTTGATCTATGATGGTCAAATGTTGTTCAGTAAAGGTAATTATTTTCATGTTTTCACCTAAAAATTAGAATTCTACGGATATTTATCATTGTAGATAACCAGAGCTAGGAAAACATTACGGGCTTGTGACCGTAACGCTGGGTTAAGAGCTCTTCACGTAATTACAACACTCTCCATTGCTTTTCTAGCTCAAATTACTCCTTTTTATACTTATTACTAACGCTGAATAAGATTTGGAAACACAATGCTGAGATAAGAATATTTTATCTAAGTTTTGTTAATTTGTTACTGTATAAATAATTTGTTGCTCCTGTGTCTCATTTCACCTCCTTATTTTATCTGCAGGACTATCTTTAATTCTATAAAACAGTCACAATATCCAGACAGATAAATGTCTTCAACATAACATGATTAATTGACAAATATTTATTGAACAATTAACTGATAACTGATAATATTAACCAATGACTTGGACATCTCTAAACCGTCTTTTAGTCTACGAGAAATCCAAAGAGCAAGTGTCTCTATTCAATGATCAATTCCATCAATCATAACTCCATTATTTTAGAAGAGTAATTTATTAAGTTTAACATTTATCTTGGAGACATCTCATCTATCCGGAAAAAGTCTAAAATGCCTAAATTCTAGGACTTACGTGAGTAAAACTCGTCCAACAGAATCAATCCAATCCTCTCTGGCAGGTGGCAATTCACTAGCACTTACACTTCACTTTTCACAGACACTTCACTTTGAATATTTCACTTTTCACTTTATCGCGGACAGCAACTTTGGCTTCTAAACGGTAACTGGTTTGGACGGCCCATTCGTCCCCTTTTTATACTACCCAAGTGTCCGCATCTGGTCTCCAACCTGTCTCCGACTCAACCAATCAAACTCCTTGAGTATCCATTCCGACCAATAGAAATCTCGTTCTATTTTCAAATATTGATGAGCCATTATTAGCTTTCCAATTTTAAATTTATTTGAATTTAGAATAATGTACGCAAGCTGTCCTCATCTTGTCTCCGACCTAACCAATCAGATCCCTTGAATACACATTTTGATCCTACGTTCCTTTTTTAAATATTTTTGATATGTTATTTTGTTTTATGAGTTTTATTTGAATTTGGAACCTGTCTCCAAGCGTTCTCAGCCTATTTACATCATTCAGCTGCCGTGATTCTGAATTATGTTAGTTAGTTAATTATTTAATTTGTTAGATCTAATCTGTTAGTTTTAATCATTTCCTAGTATTGGAAATCTATACATAGAAATGGAATCGTTAGTTTGCTAATCGTGGTGATATTAAGAATCTTAGTTACTGCATAAAACCTCTTTGCATTCACTTTGCTTTTATTAGATATACTTTTGCATAAAATCCTGACTTATTAACTTCATTGACTGGAAGTTCTATAGCTCCATGATCTATGTCTGATAGTCGGAATTTAGTCTATTGAGATATAACTTTTTAGATATTTAATATTTCCAAAAGATGCCCTTAGATTAGATTTCCATCATACTGATGTATCTATATATTTGTGAACGTAGCGGAACGCATTGTGGACCGTTACAGCCGACCCCTGAAAAATTTGCGAAAATCCCAAACATATGCAACCGGAGGAAATTTTTCACCCTTGATAAACTGTTCACAAATATAAACCAATAATAATTATACAACTCCTAAAATATAACATTGTGTAATTCTAGCGGAATTAGTATTTGAATTCAAACAATCGAATGTAAATGTAGCCCTACATCGTGTGGTGAGTCCTTTAAACCGAACCGAAAATGAACATTCCCCGAGTCCCTTTGATATCAAATCACCCCCCACAAGGGAATCTACTTCGAACGGGGAAATTGGGTTGTGAGTCCAATCTATCAGAAGGATATGATGAAGATGCTTCCCAACCAAACCAACTTTTCGTTTGCCAAGAATCACAGCTACATCATCCCATTCATTACAGATTCCGTTAACAGCAGAAAGATGTTAATCTACCAAAGCCGCAACACCACACTCAGACGTGAACATCAAAGCAAAATCCATTTTCGACTGGGAGAATGTGTAGTTGCCGAGTTTTGAGTGTTAGCTTCGTGTGCAGAATTGGTCCCAATGAAATCAGCTTCTGCTGATGCGTAATATTGTCAACAGACCTAACCTAACACCAAAGTAACTCCTTCATTGAAACCAATTGTAGAGTGTCAGTTAGTCTATCAAACAAAAAGGAAAAATAAAAGACTAACCAGTTCAAATTCAAACACGAACTAGCCATCTCATGCCTACTAGTCTGTTAAACTACTAAGCCCTGCTTACTTGAAAAACTCAGTTTATGCAATCATCTCTTCCATTAGTTCTGTCTTCACAAATCATTTAATACTCTCCATCCAAACACCTGTCAGAATCTCAACTCCACGATTTTTCACGCCACTTAACAGTTCAACACCCCAATATAGGCAATAAGATCACGAATTACACAGTGATTGTAATAGTTTATATCAATTTCAATCAAAGCTCTTCGACCCCATTCCTTATTATGACACAGACCCCGCTCAGTTCTTTTCTCATCTCAATTCTATAATATACAAATAAGACTGAAAATTTCCCCTTGGTTACATAGGTCTAAGGACTTTAAGAAGAACGCGTATACCTTAAATTCTTTACTGTTTATATGTGCCCCGACCCCCTTATAGCAAGACTAAATTATATTAAATAGGCAATGTTTTGTATGTTCTCCATGGCATTGTATGTTTATTTGGCAAATTTTACATTTTTCTATATTTTATTGGCAATTGACCCATAGTTGACTTATTTTCAATTATTTTAAACAAGTGTTTAGTTAGCATCACCTTATGGCAATGTTTGGCTCATTTTCATGTAGTCATCCACAAGCTTTTTCTTATTCCTGAAAAGAAGATTGTTACTTCCCCCAATGGGTACGATATTTCGGTTCATTCAGAATAATTAAATAGTATAATTAGCATTTCAACATCCTTAAAATTAACTTGAAAATGCATATAATAGATTTGGTTATCTCTGCCCTAATTTCAGCATTGTGTTTCCTTAGCATTGTGTTTTTTTTTCCGTTTGTTTGTTTCCATCTAAGCACAGCGTTTCCAAACCTTAACAGCGTCAATTATTTACAACCTTACAAAATTTTTGACAGTGACTTCCAAACATTTTTAAAATATGATACATTAGCTTGATTTTATACAGAAATTTTGGAAAGACCGCCAACACTCCCCTCCATCTATGTATATGTGGGTAAGCTTCAATCGCTTTGGAAGAATTGAATATTTTTTTTTTTTTTTTTTTTGTAAATTTTACCGTTAAACTTTACTAGGATATGCATAGATGGGTCTTTCCCCTTTCCCAGCATGACAAGTTATTATTATTTCATCGCTTCCCTTTTTTTTTCTTCTATTTATTGCGATGTTACAGACATTTCTTAAAATTAATTACATAAGTACCAACCAAATATTTTTTTTTTTTTTTTTTTGAAAAGCCGCCAACTCTCCCCTCTACCCAAGTCTTTAGATGTAACCCCTTTTTTTTTATAAAATTATTATAAATCATATTCCATTTCGGTACGATTTATAATTACTATGATTGTAAATTCATTGTGTGAAAATATATTATTAAGAATTTATAAATATTTTTCTTATAAATTAGCTATATTTAGTTAAATAGTTATATCCAATGATTTGGGTAGGCTTTTCCCTTACCGCCTGTTGATGTATTGGTGTTCATTATATTTTTTTTTTTTTTTTTTTTTTTTACATATATTTTTATATACTATAGTAAATATTTGTTACATAAACGAATTTATTGAATTTAAATGACTTATTACATAACCTTGGTATATTTTTCTATACAAACTTCGACAAAACAAATACTTACAATTATTATTGCATTTATGTCTAAAAAAAAAATCCTTTTTAATATCCATTTTAAAAACAGTTATTATGATGTCCAACCAGAGAAAACTTATATAGTAGTATTTTATAAGGAAATTACTTTTATTTGAAACCCATTAGACTGAGTTTAAATCAAGCCAAAAAGCTAATTTTTACATCTTCTACTGTGTAATTAATCCAACCTCGTATTACATGTTATGTATTCACTTTGCATCAATCGTTATATAATTCAAAAACCTTACCAATTTCTAACTTAACACTAGATAATATTAAATGAACAAAACTTTTACTATTACAAGTTATAGATTAAAAAAAAAATACAATTTAAAAGTATATAAAAAGTTCAAAATTTTAAAGAAAAATTATTAATAAAATACTCAAATAACTATATCTAATATTATACAACATCAATTACTATTATATTGTTTCTTACAGCTGCCTACATGTTACGCTTACAAGTAATGCTTACAAAAAAGTAGTAATCGAATATCAGTCGTTCCCAAGTCAGCCTATTTAGGTTTAGAGATTTCTTCGGCCCCACTAATAAATACCAAGTTATTTATAATATTTTGACAAGTGTATTGTGTTAAATTTTCCCCTAATGTTGTTTGTTTTTGGATCAACTAAAATATATACATTTAGATATGGGTTTCCTGCTATTACATATGGCCCTTCATATAAAGGTGAAAACTTTTTTGTTAACTTTTGCATTGCATCAGATTTGTTTAATCTTTTAATTTTTACCCAATCTCCAATTTGATAGTTAATTATCCGATATCTCTGATCGAACTTAGATCTGCGTTGCTCCCCTTTTTTAACTAGGTTTGTTCGAACGGTTTCACGAACCTTACTAACATCCAAATCCACATCTGTTTTGTCTATACTTTTATCGATTGCTAATCTCATCGGTTTCCCATATAATATTTCGCAAGGTGTGAACATAGTACTACTGTGTAAGGTATTATTATATAAGTCTTCTATTTTTGGTAATGCTGAAACCCATCCCTTATGGTTTAGTCTACAATATGTTCTAAATAACCGGCCTAACTCTTTATTGACCCTCTCTGTGGTATTTGGGCGAGGATTGCGGACGCTTGTGAAGACAACGTTAATTCCTTCTCTTTTCATGTTCTCTCTCCATACTTTGCTGGCAAATTGTGAACCATTGTCTGACATAACGGCTTTTGGTTTTATTATGTCAAAGAATTTCTTCATCCGACCCCATACTGCTGTAGTTGTTGCTTTTCTTAGCTCATAAAACTTTACAAATTTGCTGAACGAATCTTGTATGACTAAAATGTAACTCATTCCAAACTGTCCTGCCGGTAAAGGCCCGTATAGATCTACCATAACCAGATCCCCTATATTTTCGGTAATTATTGAGCGGCAAGGTCCTACATATTTTACTGTCTCGTTTTTTGTTATTTGACAGTCGTGACATGTTCTTATTACCCGTTTGGTCTGCCGAGTTAACCCCCTCCAATAAAACCTGTCTCTAATATATTTAATCACTTTGTATGCACCTTGATGACCCATTTCTGCATGAACTTGATTTATTATATCGACCCTCAAGATTTCCGGCAAATATATCACTGGCTCTAACCCTTGGCCTGGTTTAAAATATAAAACCTCGTTCTTTTTTATACATCTTCCTACTAATTTGTCTCCCTTGTCCGACTGTTTAGACCCCATTTGCATACGTTTCAATAATTCTCCTATTTTTTTGTCTTCCTTCTGTAAGATTGGTAATTTAGCTAAATTTTTCAATAACCTTTGATTAACTGTAACGCCCATGTACAAAATTTCAGGATTTTTAATTTTGTCCTCTTGTAACAAATCACTTTCTGGAGGATACCTAGATAGAATATCTGGCGCTATATTATCTTTCCCTTTTATATGTTGAACTTCATATTCAAAGTTTTCTAAATCTCTTCTCATTAAAAGTCCCTGATTTTCCCCAGTTACTTTAGCGCAATCATGAAACCGTACCAACTGTTTTTTCGTTACCTATGTTGAATAATAACCCACACTGCTTGCTATCTAAACTTATGGTTACCTCATTTGATTTGAGCCAATCAAAACCTAAAATGAGATGGTTAACTAGTCCCGGAACTATTACGAACCCTATGTCAAATATTTTGGTACCTAACCTTACAGGTAGTAGAACTATATTTCTAACTTCAAGACTTTTGTGACCTACCGCGGTTTTTATTTGGAATGGTTTGATGGGAAGTATTGGTATGTTTCGCGTTTTCTGTTGTTTTAGCTTTTGCCAAAATTCCTCTGAAATACACGTAATGTCACTGCCTGTGTCCACTAACCCCATGACCTCATATTCAAATATTTGAACTTCTACCTCCGATTTATAATTTTTATATTTATTTTGTGGGTCATCTTCTTCAAAATCGGAAAATACGGTATGAATCCTCCCACTTAATTCTCGCTCGTCTTTGGTCTTTAAAACGTCTACAATATCTTGTAAAATGTTTGGTTTATTTAACTGTTGAGTTTCATACCCTAACCCTATTCCACTTTTCCTACCTTTTACCTGTATGGGTATCTTAAGCCCTCTATCATTTATTCCTAGGGTTTGCCCTGGTACCCAACCCGTTTTTAACATAATATTTAATGCCGTGTTCCCTATCCTTGAGGCTGACTCGGGAACCACATGTCCAGCCTCGTCTAGTTTAACGCTTCTTCCTCAACAACTGCTACCTCGTTCACTTCCCTCGGTTTCTGCCATCTTTGATAATCTCGTTGTAAGTCCTTCTTTCTTTTATCCAACCCTTTATTTTGTGCAGGTGAATTAGATTGACTTTGGTTTGCAGATGCATAAGTATGCAACTCTTGCTTGCTAATATCGTCCATTTCCCTCAGGAATTCTGCCGTCTCTATGATATTCTCTGATTTTGAGGTAGTCCAGACTTGTTGGATATATTTTGGGTAATGGCGCATTATATCTGCAACTAACTGTTTCTCCGGGATTTTATATTGTAGCATTTGAGCTTTCCCCGAAATTCTTAGGAAATGCGTAAGCATCAAAGGGGTTTTCGTCCTGTCCCAGGTGCTCTGTACTATTGTCCTGCGTAAATCGTTTTGAGATTTTTCCCCCCAATAAGTTGCCAAAAAGTCCCGTTTGAAGTCTTCGATTTTCTCCCACCTGTTCCTATATACTCGGGCCCAATCCCTCGCATCTCCTACCAAGCAATCCTGCACTAGTTCTAACTCTGTGCCCTCTCTTGCTGCTTTGATTATGTACCTCTCCAAGTCCTCTAGGAAATTAACGGGATGTACACCTTCAGAATCACCGAATTTTGGTTTCTCTAGATTAACATTTTTGACATTGTACGTTATATTTTTACATCGTTCCTCCGTTTCAAGTCTTTCTCGTTGAATCGGTTGAGCGTTATCTTCAGTGCCATTTCCTATTTCAATGATATTTTCAGTTATGTCGCCTGTTGAATGACTCGAGATTTCGGTGGATTTTGCTAATTCGTACGTGGACTTTACTGTTTTCATTTCTTCACATAATTCATTTATTTTCGACGCTAGTACTCCTATGGTCCGTCGTAGTGATCGGTATTTGAGCCCCGTTCCCACCGCAGCTTCATGTGGTCTAGTCTCTTTCCCTAATCTTGGACGTTTAGCCTTGCTGGCCCCATTTGTCCCTTGTTCATTTTGAGATGCTTCATCATTTGGAACACTTCGCTCCCCCCTTTCCAATATAAACTCTTCTCCCGTATACTTGACATTCCTCTTTAAATTGCGCCTTGGTCTAACCATTGTTCGCTCCTACAGAAATTAATTCAGTAAGTACCTTTATAAACCCACAACAAGTAAATACTAAAATGAACTATTTTAATTTAAAGTTTTTAAGCAGTATTGTAAGATTTGATACGCATCTCCTACACTACTTATAACTCACAACCCTATTCATCTTCACTAATAATTTATATGCAATCCTCCAAATCCCTAATTTCCCTAACAAACAGCGCAACTTCTTTTACCTCCGAGCAAGTACCATAATATACTAAGCCAAAATTCAATAATACTATATATTAAGAAGAAGAAAACAAAATAAAAGATCAATACGATCAATCACACGAACTCAAAAAATATTCGCCAACAGCACATTAATTTCTGTATTATTTGTTTTCCTATACATGTTATGATGGCATGAAAGTAAAAATAAACCTTTTGTAAATTAATCCATTCTATTTCTAATCTTTAATTTGTTTTGTATTTATATTAATTCAAGAGTTTCGCTATAAGGTTCTATCACAAATTGATTCCCTATAAAAATAATCTTAGGGTGGAACATTTCCCGCAAAAACATATCATGTTTATGTAAATATTATTTGTGAAAATTTCGAGAAACAGATTTCGGAATTTTCGCATTAATTTCACATACAACCTGGAATTGCAATAACCGGCAAAGACTCGCTATAGATCGAATGCAGATAATCGAAAACTTGGAAAACTAATGATTCGGAATGTAGCTGACATGTAACGACGTCTCCTCGGTAATTATTATTTCTACGACTATCTGGGTAAGAACCTAAAACAACGAGTTTTTTTTTATTTTATTTTTTTATTTATTTATTACGGTACCATATAGCCTTATCTAAAATTTCAATTAGTCAATTATTACGAAAGGAACGTCATTGACACAGATTAAGTAGATGCGACATCGCTAATCGGACCGGACCTATAGTCGTAGCGTTCCCAACCGTACGGTAATTATGGCAACTCTAGTTGGCAACACTGAATCATAGAGCACATACTGATCTATTGTGATTTGTGGTAAAAGTGACGCCGTGCAAAGATTATTTCTAACACATATTGTTTTAATTAAATATCGGGAACAATACCCTTATTTTATTGTGTTGAATCGTTTTAAAAGGTGAGTGACATCAATATAATCGTAGATTGAATGATATGGGACATATCGCCCGGCATAGATAGCGCATATACTGTGTTGCTGCGATTTTCGCGCTAAGAAAATGGCGTCATAATATCAACTCGCATTGAACTAACGAAATTACTTAGTTTTTGGAAGTGTTAGAAATTGTGTTTTTGTGCAAAGCTTGTGTTACAATGTTCTCGTTTTCTTTTTAGGACATAACCATGACTGACCACATATTTAATCGGAAAATTTATAAATTCCCGGCACTCTGGGACTCATCACATATTCACTACCGAAGTATTGCAGTAAATAGGCCTTACACAAAAGCAACCAATCTACTTATTTATTTCCGGTAAGTTTAATTTTTCTACTAACTAATCTGTTATGTAAATTTGTATGATAATGAAACTGATTCTATCCAATACTAATTTAGCCTTTTAAAGATTTATTTAGGGCAAATCTACCGATAAATGCCCCCCCATGCTAGCTTGCTAACTATATAGTATACCCCTTACTGCAGGACATAATTATGATAACTTATGAGCTTATAGTTCAAACATTTGTATTCCTGCACATCAATTCTAATATTTTTTTATTATATCATTCTACTCCCAACAAGACAAGAATGTATAATGAACTGCTTTTCACCAACTGTTCCTAAGTTCCAGTATATTGTAATTAGAATTACCTTTTCAGCATGTTATGTAACTTCTAACAGTTTTGTAACATATTTAACTAACTTCAGAAAAAAGATTTATGTAGTATGTATATTTTATAGGAATGTTCACTTTACTTAAAGATGTCTAGACCAATATGGATGTATTTTTTTCTTGTTTCCTCCATGGCTATTTTCCAAACAAAAATATATTATCAAAATCGGTTCAGCATTTTTCTTTTTTCCAATTTAACTATAAATTAGAAGATAGTCATAGAGTCTCTAATGAAGAACAATCTTCCAAACCTACTGTCCTACTTCAGGTATCTAACTCATGATTATGACAAATTAAATTAAAGACGCTTTGCTAGTGAAGATGTTCATACTACTTGATGCTATTTTAACATGTTACTTTCTTAGCGTCTGTTCACACTAGTAGTCATATAATTGGGTATTTAATTAACCAAGCTTTTGTAATAGTAATATTTTCTGCCTTCGACACAACAAAACTGGAAAACTGTTTCATACTATATTTTTTTTTTATGTTTCCTTTTCCTTTATTCCAGGTTTATCTTGCTTCTTACGCCTCAATCCTACCATATACCTGACCAAGTTCCAGAGCCCAAGACAAAACTTATTCAAGCCTACATTAAACCTGAATCCTGTCTATCCTATGTCTACTCCTACTTCCAACCTCAAATTAAGTTAAGTTAATTAATTTTCCTGCTGCCTCCAATCTATTATTTAAATTTTATAACATCATATTCCTCATATTGTCAAATAACTGGTAATCTTAATTTACATTTTGTAACATATTCCTACTGTCAAATACTCTTAAGGAATATACCTTTTGTTTAGTATCTTTATTCACAACATAGATCAATTAGTGCTGGATGATATTTACAAGGTAGGACAGTCCTATAGAATTTCTTTTCACTTCTGGTCACTTGAATTTTAACGAAGATTTTCACCCCGACCCCCGCCTAAATAATTTCTAACACTAACTTTTTGTTGAACACTGTAGTACACAAAATATGTAAGTAAGTAACTAGGCAAGATTTTCACCTCTGGGCCACCGTAAAGGTTTCACCGTAAAACAACTATGTATTTCACCGTACAATTCCTTCTTCTATCATAATATCATACTCATATCATCATCATTTTCTCTGAGGTGATACTATCATGATTTACGTATTCTAAAAATTGATAGCTCGGACACTTCAAATGCTAGTTACACGCACTTACAGACAAAAAACGATGGTCGCATTTTGTTCCGTTTACAAATGTAAATGTTTCTAGTGTTCACTATGCGAACATCACACAAATCTACCTGCCTTACTCTCCACAGTTACATTTCAATTATACTGACGGTTAACAGGTCTCCCAAGTGATACCTTCACAATGTTTCTGCTTCTTGGAATTTAGTTTCATTTGGTGGAAACATACTGACTCTTACAACATGACAATTGGACAATATCCTTTTGTTATATGTGACGCCAGAATCACTCTTGCCTAAAACTGCTTCGGTTCTCGAGACCGACTAACTATAGTGCAATTGTGTTTCTAAGACTAATTCATACATTCACCATAGGGAAAATTTAATTCAATTTTGGATTACTAAATGATGATATAATCGCCTCTCTACTCATTGTGTTTTATTCTAGTTTGTAAGTTCCTTCATTACAAGGCTATTTACTTATTTACATATTTGCATAACCATAAATCTTATTGGTTCAACATAAAAATGTATCCTGTAATATCTCTCCAACAATTCTCCTAGAACAATCAATCTAACCTCACTACTTTGCTGTTTGAGAAAATCTATGCATTCCGTCCCTGATCAAATTAGGATTTGCAGTTCAATAAAATAATAATTAAAGTAAATTCATCGCATACTGTTCCATTTTCCTGTGTCTCAAGAAACAGACACACACATAATAACACCATAATCATCCAAAACCAGCACACCAATATTTATGTTATTTACACAAGTTTTTGTTCCTAGTAGGGATCGAACCCATGCCTCTGCCCACAAAGCAGCCTGTCACCAACAGTCATGATCATCAAGTTAATCACCATTTTGAACTAGTTTTCTACACTAAAAATAATTAAAAGCTTTCCTATGAACCTATATCACCTTCAATCTACTTTAAATTTGCTAACAAGACTTCATAAATTTCTATCATGTATTCCAATAACTGTCTATGTCTATAGTGCAAAACCTTTATTTAGTAATTAACCCACATACTCATGATACTCTGTACTTTACACTGTGACTAACTGCATATTGATATAAACGCAAAATGTACTACCCTTTTGTCTCAGATTCCTGTCCATTCTCACTGCAACAAATTGTGGCGAGATATGCCTAAAACATTTCTCACCACCATCCACACTTCACTAGATAAAACAAATCTATAAACTTAATTCAACATAAACTGTAACCAATCCAACACCGAACTCACATCATTGTTACCTACTACAAGACTTCTTAAAACTAATTTTCAGTGTCCTGACTCCTGACTGCTAGATACAAGTTTTGTTCTACGGGTTGTCCTGTCTACCAACTGCTGCAACACTTCGAAACAGTATTCGCCTAATCCGTAAGTACTTCCTCCATAAAATAATACACACACACACAGACACATAAGAATTATTAGAGCAATATGTAATTTTTTTTTTTTATACTAATACTTTTGTCGCAATTGAAACTATTTTTGACTACTTTTACCTAACTTAGTGACAACACCAGCTTCATCAAAAAAGGTTCAGCTTCTTTTTTATTATTTTATTTTCTTCATATGTATTGAAATATGTAATTGCGATGCCCTGGCTCAAGTCCTGTTCATTAAGAATTGCAGTCAAACTATTGCACACATATTAACATAAATTGTTTATTAATTTCCTTCCTATGATAAATATATATAATATATACTAGCAGACGCGACGCGGCTTGGTTCGACTCTATATCGCGAGCTATTTTTTTTTCCCTGGCTCCATCTGTTGGCTAAGCTTTGAACTAATTGTACCTTTGGTTAATTGGATCATGTCACTCTATACCAGGAAGCTATTAACATTCTATACTGTTTATCATAATGAACCTAAAACCGTGTAGATGGCGCTTTATTGAAATCGCGGGAAAATTTTGAAATTGAATCTAGCACACTGTAGCTTTAGAACTTTATTTCACCGGGAAAATTCATTAATTTTCATATTTAAACACAAGGTACAAGCAATTAAGTTTCCCAACCGCTTTTTTTTGTATCTGTAACATTTTAATTCTCTTTTCTGAACGAGTTTTATTTTCATTTTCAGATTTGATCTACAAGCGATCCCTACTCGGCCACGCATACAAGAAAAAAAAATGAAAATCAACCCCGCCGACTCCGAGACCACCGCCTAGTTTTAATTTAGATTTATCTAGTCCTAAACTAAATTTTTCGTTGATGGCGTTTTATTAAAATTTAAGTTCTATGCGCCTTTTCTTTAGAAAATCAGATATGCAATAAAGCTTAATAACCGTACTTTATCTACATACAAAATTTCATCAAAATCGCTGTAGTTGCTATCAACATTGTTTAGAATCCTGATTTTACGATACCAGGTTTCTATTGTAATAAAGTACATATTCTATTATCAATTCCTGCGGCACTATACCCATAGTAACAAGTCGCTTATCTGTTTTGGTATATATTAGCATAGGAATCCTAAATGTGAAGAGCCTTCCAATCTTTGGTCACTACGGTTCCTAATTGTAACTAAGCTCATCTATATCGATGGTAACGTCACTAACTTGTAACCATCTTACTCATATTCTATACTGTATTTTGACACTCAAT
Organism: Selenia dentaria; assembly: GCA_917880725.1. NCBI lineage: Eukaryota > Metazoa > Arthropoda > Insecta > Lepidoptera > Geometridae > Selenia > Selenia dentaria. The sequence continues at coordinate 10,445,953 of OU862898.1, read as the reverse complement.
TGATGGTAAATCTATTTATAGAATCCTAATCACGGCTACAATACTGTAATTATCCTGGTTACGGCTACAGCAAATTGTAACCATCCATGGTCACGGCACCAAATTGTAACCCCCCGATTCCTTCGCTTTCGATCCTAACTCTTGTATGATAAAAGTAACTAGCCAACTCGTCCCGTCTAAAGCTCTAATCCTGGGAACGGTTCTACCAATTGTAACTACCCCTAATCTGAGCTAATAATATCTAGATGATTCCGGCCTACGTTTTTTTAAATTCCTCAGATAGATAAGTACACATAACTAGTTCGAATCATAACTTAACATTATACAGACAATAAATCTATACTAATGGATGAAGAACTGATTAAATATATGGCCAAGGTGTGATCGTCTAGCTCATAGTGGAAGGACCGAATATTATGAACCGTGGTAACTCAAGTTATTTTCAGGAAATACTGAGACAATCCTATCCTAATTGTAAGAGAAATAAATTATTATAACGATAAAATTGTACCTAGTAAGCACATGAAGACAAATCTTATTCCTACTGCAAGGGTTCATTAAAATGACCCTAATTCTGTTATACCATTTTGACCCCAATCCTGTCGTTACTATTAGAGATTATATTTCGCCATAAGATTTCTATAAATTCGCAAAGCATAGATTGTAATAACCTCAAGTAAATAACTTCAAGTAAACACAAAATCAAATATTTAAATGCAGAAAATTTGTACCTAAGACATGGAATGACACAGAAAATTATCACACACAATAAAGTAATAAATCGTAAACTTAATTAGTTAATTATTGTTAATAACTAAATGTAAATATCCATAGTTGTATTTGTTTGATCTATGATGGTCAAATGTTGTTCAGTAAAGGTAATTATTTTCATGTTTTCACCTAAAAATTAGAATTCTACGGATATTTATCATTGTAGATAACCAGAGCTAGGAAAACATTACGGGCTTGTGACCGTAACGCTGGGTTAAGAGCTCTTCACGTAATTACAACACTCTCCATTGCTTTTCTAGCTCAAATTACTCCTTTTTATACTTATTACTAACGCTGAATAAGATTTGGAAACACAATGCTGAGATAAGAATATTTTATCTAAGTTTTGTTAATTTGTTACTGTATAAATAATTTGTTGCTCCTGTGTCTCATTTCACCTCCTTATTTTATCTGCAGGACTATCTTTAATTCTATAAAACAGTCACAATATCCAGACAGATAAATGTCTTCAACATAACATGATTAATTGACAAATATTTATTGAACAATTAACTGATAACAGATAATATTAACCAATGACTTGGACATCTCTAAACCGTCTTTTAGTCTACGAGAAATCCAAAGAGCAAGTGTCTCTATTCAATGATCAATTCCATCAATCATAACTCCATTATTTTAGAAGAGTAATTTATTAAGTTTAACATTTATCTTGGAGACATCTCATCTATCCGGAAAAAGTCTAAAATGCCTAAATTCTAGGACTTACGTGAGTAAAACTCGTCCAACAGAATCAATCCAATCCTCTCTGGCAGGTGGCAATTCACTAGCACTTACACTTCACTTTTCACAGACACTTCACTTTGAATATTTCACTTTTCACTTTATCGCGGACAGCAACTTTGGCTTCTAAACGGTAACTGGTTTGGACGGCCCATTCGTCCCCTTTTTATACTACCCAAGTGTCCGCATCTGGTCTCCAACCTGTCTCCGACTCAACCAATCAAACTCCTTGAGTATCCATTCCGACCAATAGAAATCTCGTTCTATTTTCAAATATTGATGAGCCATTATTAGCTTTCCAATTTTAAATTTATTTGAATTTAGAATAATGTACGCAAGCTGTCCTCATCTTGTCTCCGACCTAACCAATCAGATCCCTTGAATACACATTTTGATCCTACGTTCCTTTTTTAAATATTTTTGATATGTTATTTTGTTTTATGAGTTTTATTTGAATTTGGAACCTGTCTCCAAGCGTTCTCAGCCTATTTACATCATTCAGCTGCCGTGATTCTGAATTATGTTAGTTAGTTAATTATTTAATTTGTTAGATCTAATCTGTTAGTTTTAATCATTTCCTAGTATTGGAAATCTATACATAGAAATGGAATCGTTAGTTTGCTAATCGTGGTGATATTAAGAATCTTAGTTACTGCATAAAACCTCTTTGCATTCACTTTGCTTTTATTAGATATACTTTTGCATAAAATCCTGACTTATTAACTTCATTGACTGGAAGTTCTATAGCTCCATGATCTATGTCTGATAGTCGGAATTTAGTCTATTGAGATATAACTTTTTAGATATTTAATATTTCCAAAAGATGCCCTTAGATTAGATTTCCATCATACTGATGTATCTATATATTTGTGAACGTAGCGGAACGCATTGTGGACCGTTACAAAGCCCCATTTGGGGGTAATAAGGACCTACTTACCGAATATGAGAGATGTAAAGTGGCATTTTTGTAGATTGAACGGTTGAAGTTGTGTTGTGTGTGAATAATATAAAGGGCTCATATTATTGAAGATTGTTGGGGCGCCTCTCTTTACTCATCCAACATTTTTGTCTCTCTGCAAAAAAGAACATTATATTATGTTTCTTGCTTACACGTACCTAACTAAAAGCAACTAACACATGCATATTTCAATGGTAAATTGGTCGACGAAGGGTCTCTGGAGGAATCGACTCTGGAGGTTTGGTCAGTAAATGGTCAGTATTTTAGGGGCTTGCAGTCAGTAAAATCAGTATTTTTAAACCTAAAATCAGTTTCGACCCCTGAATTATGTTAATAGTAAGCTTTAAGTCGCTGCAAAGTGCAAATAAAGAAAAGGTTAAAAATAAGAGCGCAATATGTTATCGCTCTGACAATAATGTATTTATTCAAAATTAAGACCTATATAAATATATTCGATTAGGTCACTGAGATATCATACCAGTTTAGTAGAATTTCAATCCACTTATCCTGTGTATTTGCCTTACATTTTAATCGATTAGGCTACTGACATTTGATACTTCGGCTTTGTCAAATGTATCTGTATGTTTAACTTTTTAGGTACATACCTAAATGTTGTATTTATAGTGAGAAGGTTAGCAGGACGACACGTAAAGTACTTTTAATGGAACATCCGATTCTAACACTACTTACATAATATACTACTATTTTTCTTGTTGGTTATTTCTGCAAACGTCGATTGAAATCTTTCTATATTTTATATCTTTATATATCTTTCTATATTGCATCGCTTTGGTAGTATACTGTTAAGATTTTGCAAATGGCAAAATAAATAAATAAAATAAATGATAAATAAATATTAAATTCTTTTAATTTATTCATTGACTTATTGACAATTAGAATGAAATGCTTACATCTGTTTCCTCTTTTTAGGAAAAGCAGTTACACCAGTGCAGGAGTATCTTCGAACGATCAGCAAGCAGTGGTTGCCGCGGCTGCTAGCCGTTCATCTTCGCCTACTGTTGTGTATGTATTTAAAAACATCAATATTATAACTCTTTCCAAGGCCCAAATTCACTTAGCTATTGAGCAATCGCCACAATACTGCGATGGTTCCGCGATTGAACTACCTTTAATGCAAAATTCGGTAGTCTGTTTGATCTTATTCTCAATAGCAGTTGTATAGCATTCGCATCGCTCTCGTATGGCCGTGCTTTCGAATGTTGCCACTGAAATAAAATTAAACTTCTACCCATAATATCCATATCAAGCATCAAACCAAACATCAATACAGTGGGTTTCTAGCAAAAACACAATATATAAATATTTTTTTATCATATTGCTATCACAGAAACTGATTTTTAATACTTTAATGAAAAATAAAACAAAATACGCACGAAATGTTGTCTTTCCCTCAAAAAACAAGCGCACGAATCACCGATGTATGCGTATGTCACTGTAGCATCGCAATCGCAACTTAATAGCTTACAGCATACCAATTATGTCAAAAACTAGCGATAGCAAGCTGCTGGACCGTGATCGTACGTAAATAGCGAACAGGCTACGAAAACTCACTAAAATGTCAATTTTCATGCAATTGAGTTGGTCCCCTAATTTCATGCATATGTAATAACATGGATTGAGTCCAATATCAAGTGGGTACCAAAGCAGTTTTAGATAATCAGCCCTAGATCAAGAAGGGGAGGCGGGGTCAGTTTCGGGGGGGCGCAAAAATCATAATATAGTGTGATTAAAAATAACAAGTGCAATTTGAAAAAATGTATACCGACTTCCATTCTATTACTTTGGTAAAAATCAGTTATTGGAGTGTAACTCAAAAACTAGTTGACCGAATATGATAAAATTTACATGGGATCACACGGGAAGCACCATCTTTCAAACAAAAATAAATATTGGAAATCCGTTCAGTCGAAAGTTATGAAGTAACAAACATAAAATAACTGCTTGGTTGGCTCACCGTCGACGAGTAAGAAAAATATAGATAATAATAAGTGCAAGTTACGATTTTTTAAGGCACCTTGTAAAAGTTCGTCTTTATCAGTATTTCAGTATATTCAGTAGTGTACAAACATAACAAGGTTTAAGGTTGAAGATTACTGTACAAAGTACATTTAATTATTCGATCGCGACTTAAGAAAGAATATTTCGCAGTGACATAGCTTAAAACTGAGGATTACTACAAGGGAAATGTTACCCACAGACACTCAAAATACTCGACATAATTAAAAGAATAAATGGATATATTCAAAATTCAAGTTTATTGTAAAAAACGTTTTAATAAAAAAAGCATATTATAAAGTCCGACATTACATTAGTGACAAAGATACATATGTATTTGAGTCAACAATATTATTAGCGCATGTTTCTCAGTGATAATGCAGCTTTCTAACTGCATAAGAATTTTTGAAATCGGTCCATTAGTTTTTAAGTTTATTCGTTACATACAAAATAAAAATCTTTCCTCATAGTATTATAATATATAATTTTAGTATTGATGTAGTGTTGCTATAATGTAAAATTTTATGTTACAGTGGCATGAACACGGTAGTAAATACGGTTCCAATAGAAGAGCCAATGGAGGAAGAATGGACCTACGATCCGAATGAGCCTCGCTACTGCATCTGCAACCAAGTCTCTTATGGAGACATGGTGGCATGCGATAACCAAGACGTAAGTAAAACGACGCTAGTATAACATCGGATGGCGGGAAAAATTGTCAACAACGTTTATTTCTTCTAGTTTGACGTGTAATAGTGGTTATTAACCGTTAAGTCTACTAGTAGTCTAGTACTAGCGCGAACGCAGCCGGATGCGCAAGTACTCCATGAAGAAGTGGCCCGGACGGTCACGAAACCGGTCGAGATATTCGACTATACCTACCGCGTAAGTTAAACCGTCAAAATAACATTAAAATGTGTAATACTTACGAAAGTTTCAATCAAGTTAAGTGTTCGTTTGCACGCGTGTGGGCAAAGTAGACAAATCATGAAACGTTTTAGTAATGTCCTCCTCTCTACGTCGATTCCCCAATACTGGGGGTCGTGAGCCATCATGGCATTAGCCTCTCCCGTACGATGTTTCTCCATCTATTCCGGCTTCCAGCTGCACGAGCCGCTTCAGTAGTTAGTTATACGGTACTTTAGTAATGTACTCGTACTTTAGTAAAACGTGACTTAGACAGGACAGTGAGTTAATAAGAGAATTATTTATGTGACTTGAGTCTGATTTTGCTTGAAATGAAAATGTAACTTGATGCGACTATAAATATTTACATTGGCAAATTTATAGACGTACAATACCATATACAAAGCCAAAAAAATTTTTTTTTACTATTATTATAAATCTATGCAGTACGATTGATAGTCCGTAGTCCATACCTTTTTTAAATTTTTATTACTTTATTACGGTTTCTTACCTTTTTAAAATGTCTGTCTCCAAGCATTGAAATCAAAAAACTTAAGTTGTCTAATCATAAGTACTTAAGCCCATTTTGGCTGTGGTGTGGTGTCGATGATTATCCGACGGTACTGATCGGGCCAGAAATATTGAGATTACTTCTATTCCAGAACCTTACAATAATTCTTCGACTCTGAAATTAATCAGATACATTTGTTCAGTCTATGTGAAACATACTTTGTAAACGTAAAGAATGTTCCAATCGATATCATAAAAAATGTAACATATCGTAGGAATTGCTCGAAAAGAAAAACGACGCGGGATTCATAAAAAACCGATTGATTTGATTATGTATAAAAATATTTTACTAGTTGGTAGGTCTTTTGTGCTAACGGACGTCTTGGTTGGTACCACCACAGTGCCAGAACTTCTAATGCATAACGACCCCTTCGAGGATATACGTAATAATATAATTATATATGAGTGACGATTTGTTATGTTGTGTTTTAAAATAACATACATATACCCTTTCAACTGGCAGACTCTACCGGCTTGCATTATTTTCGTTAAGTTTAAGTTAATTTTCACCAAGTTTTGAGTGAATCGGATAAGAAATATTTATTTCCATATTACTTCATCAGTCGAACGACCCAGACACAATAGAATTTCATTGTTATATGGACAATCGACTGGTGAGGGGTAATAATTTCTGAATTTTACTGCACATTATTTAAGGGTAGTACTGCAAAAATAATAAATAAGAGATACAATATTAATTACGTATTAGGTAATAGTATTATTTTCTTGTTATAAGTGTATACCTACTGAGGTGAATCGAATAGCGCGTCTATCGCCTATTTTATTGCGCTTAAATTGCTAAAATTGAAAGAAAATATATTAAATGTACAGATTTGGCTCAGTTACAAATTTATTATATGTATAGATAACTAGCTGCGCCCCGCGGTTACACCTACTGTAGTGGTACATGTGGAAGGCAATTATATTTTTTTTTTGATTCTTGTGAAAGATAACTTAAACAAGAAATCCCGCGTTTCAAAAGAACTAGCATCTGGTCAGTCATAAAATGCAATACGCTGTCTAAAAAGAATTATCTACAATAGAGAAACCCTATTCGGAAATAGAACAATGGAGGACCGTTTTGGAACGATATTTGAAACATGTTTATGACGCAAGCCGTGTGACTTTACAAAAATACACCATTTGTTGCATGTTAAAGGATAATGATCTTTATTGAGCATAGATCAATTATAGCGTAGTTAAACTATAACATAGGTAATGATTTATCTGCGAGTTAGCTTATAAATAAACTGCTCTCATGTAGAAGAGATGCGGCTTGTCACAATAGCAATATATGGAAAGATTGCCACTTTAAATACCTGGATCTGAGATTATGGTAAATGCCAAGCTAAGGGCGTATGTAATCATCAAACACATGTTATATACACTTGTAAATGTTGTGTTACAGAACTAAATGGCGCCAAAAATCGAGCCCGCCATTATTTGACCACGTGAGTGGACGATACGACGCGCTATCCATTATCCAATCACATAGATCAGTATTGCTTCGGCTGGGTGTAACCAATCAGGGCCTTTCGCGGCTATGATGGCTTGCCGCTGTTCGTGAGAGCTGGGGGCGTGAGAGGCCGCTACATTCTAACTCGAGAGTCGAGAGGAGACACCAGGCTCCACTAAGAGATTACAGTATAAAGTGCAGTGACGTGTAGTGGATCGTGAATCTTCGTCCAGGGGGGGCCTTTTATAAGTTAAGTTAATTTTAAATCTAGACGGAGAATTTAGATCGTCCAAATTCCAATTTCATCAATAGAATTTTACTTTTATAATACCTTATTATATTTTGGTTTATATTTTTACTTTATATTTTGGTTTAGTCACAATTACGATCTAAATTCGCCGTGATATTACTATTCGTGTGTGTGTTCTTTCCAGCTCTTAGATATAGATCTATTGTTCTAAATTTTATGTATATTTATAATATCGAAATCATATGAAAAGAGTGGCCAAGGTTTTTTCCACGTTTTTCCTTGGTATCCTACAAACTTGCTTGTGAAACGTGTGGGTAACTGTAGAATCAAACTCTTGAATTAATATAAATTTTAATCTGAAAGTAAATTCCTGAAACTTATCTTGTTTTTGAATAATCACTACCCCCTAACCCCTTAATTAAGGCAAAGACAGTTAGGAAATATCTTGGATCCAGAGTAACGTATCCTGTAATTGACGTAGTACAGTTTTATAATATTTACCAGGTTTAGAAGTCTTTAGGCATAACTATTCACTATTATTGATATGTGCTCGTAGAAGGTCACGGTATAATAATATTTATGAAATATAAAATAGGTGTTGATTTCCTTTGAGTTAGAGAAGTTATGGTCACATACTTACATTTCATACCTAACGGACAATAAGCTAATTGAGATTAAATCTATTTGCTGTTATCAATTTATGTGATTTGTCCCTGTCATTATCTCGTGTAACAAAAGAGTCGAATGCCGTCTTATATGACGAAGGTGCGATCTCTGATTTTGTAGGTAATCATACAATATATTTATAACTAAAGATCAGTCAACATGTTCTGACAAATGTGAAAGGTCAGTCGATGTACTCCTGACAAATGATAATTGAATTGATGGTTTAATACTATCAAGTCAGTAGACAAGAGTCCTGACACACATGATAATTTTTAACGATCAGTTAACGAAGTCCTGACATTTTGCTAAAAGACTGGCTAACTCAGTTCCGGCTCAGAGAGGACACATACACTGCAGGTGACTGACAGGTCTGGTCTTGACCCGCAAGCAGAGTTGATTGCGTCAGCCGTTAGTCAATTTCCGGGATTGACTTATCAGGCAGTCATCAGATAATCGTACTTAACTGAAAGGTCGACCTCTACAAATCCATATTTAAATTAATGTTAAACTCTTGTCTTTAACCTTTGGTTGATAAAATTCTGACAGCCAAATCAGTAAGAGATATTCTTAAGAACGACAATACGCAGGGTATCTTTGGTAAATGGTGAACAAAGATAAGACACGATTACTTCCGTGGACGAGTCCTTGATAGCTGAGATTTCAAGAATTTTGCAGCTGTGATAAGTATAAGGGAAGTATTAGTACTATATAAGAAATAGGTCACTTAGCACGTGCGGGTCTATTACAGTTGTTGCCGCGGACCAGAATCTAGGAAATAAAGAGTATTGCGTGTAGCATACCCCTAGAAGAGAAACTGAGTTATTTTATATTTATATACTAAAATTAAATTAAAACACAACGTAGAATTGAATAAAACACAACGTAGAATTACTAGACGATCATCATCACCTTTAAATTATTAAGTGATCCTTGTTATAAGCGTATTGTTGTTCAGGTTATTGTCTGTTGGTATGAAGGTATAAGGTTTAACCGTGTAGAGATAATATAGTGTATGGGAGGGCAAGTACCTAGGAAACTTGTTTTCTTATATAATATATAGTATTCATCAGAGGAGATCAGTACTTGTATTATTTGACTTGTGCTTAATATTGCATATTTATTCCGCTTGCTATTTATTGTTGTGCATTTGTTTGTGTGATATATAGTATTGTGTGGGATTTTATAGCATCATTATGTCTGCTGTTAGAGGGAAAAGGCGTGGTCGTAAACATGTTTCAAATGCGAATACAAATAATGAAAGTCACGGTATGACTGAACCGAGTAATGCAATCGTAGAAAGTCAGTCGGGGTTCCAGATGATAAGCTCTCAATTAGAGTCTATTATGAGGCGTTTAGACACAATAGAACAGGAACGCGCTACTAACTCAACCGTCAGTATGGCTACTACAAGTTTAAACTCGATTTCTAATGATTCATTACCGCGAGCAAATAATTTATTAGATTGTTCAGCAGTTCCTGGGTCAAGTTCGGAGGTTACGTATATAATGCGTCCTACTATCGACAAACCTAAATTCAATGGACGAGACGACACAAACCCTATGAGATTTTTAAAGAAATTAAAAAAATATATTTGTTCCGTTAACGGTCAAAATCGTGCCATCGATATAGCTACGGGTTGTTTGTCAGGTTCGGCACTTACAATGTTAGAATTATATAGTGATAATTGGGAAACGTTACCTGATTTTGAAAAGGATTTTCAAAAGACTTTCTGGGGTCAGAGACAACAAGAAAGAGCTAAATATAAATTAATTAACACCACATGGAAGGAGAGTTCCGGGTTGTCCATGAGCGAGCATTTTGCGGAACAAATTGATACGGTTAGGTTATTAACTATTCCGTTGAGTGAGAGTGATATGGTTAACTCTGTCATGAGGCATTTTCCAGTAGAAATACAAAGGTTATGGTTTACTAGGAAAGATCAAATTTCAGTTTTACAGCGGCAGAATTTATCAGAGATATAGAACAGAATGTTGTAGTCAGTTCAACTGATAAACCCACAGTAATCAACAACAATAATTATAGTAGAGGCGGTAATCGTGGACGAGGTGGGTTCAGGCACGTAAACTCCATGAACACAATACCTGTTGATAGGAGTAAGTATCATGCGTGTCGCGGACGAGGTCCACGTAACGTTAGAAATAATTACCGTCGCCAGCGTCCGTATCCCGCGTTAAAATGGGAAAAGGCCACGGAAACTAACTCTACCTCAAACACAGGTAGGCCGGGGGTCGGCTTCGTAGAAAATCTTAAAACTAATGAGATAGGTACATTCGCTCAGGGAAACGAATTGTTGTCGGACGTGCAAGCCTCGACGAATCGACAATAAATAACGCTAGAGGCATGTTGAATGATCAGAGTGATAACGACGTAGATAATAACGCTCGAAACAAAGCTATTATTGTTGCTTATAATTATATGAAAAGGACGGGTTGGAGGCCAGGAAAAGGATTAGGTAAAAATGAAGATGGAATGAGGTATCCTATTATACATAAATTTAACTCTAGCGAAAACTCTATAGAAGACGTGGTAGGGGTATTGTTAGGTAGAACGGAAGGTGAAGTTTTGGTTTGTGAGGAAGTAGGGCGGCCGTGTATTACATGTAACAATCGCGAAAGGGGTTTGTATACCATATTAGGTGATTCAGATTATTATGAAGATGGTGACATAGTACATTCCTTGTCTCGGTTGCCAGAGATTACGATCAAAATAAATAATCATGAAATTAAGACCTTAATCGATACGGGGAGTCAGATTACTGCAATTAGTGTTGATTTATATGATTCTATTAAAAGGGAGATGGGTGATTTGCCTGAGGTACCGACACCTTCAATGCAAATACAAGGAGCTTTCGGATCGAAAAGTGAAAGGGTTAACAAACTTATTGTTGTCACGATCGAGTTAAGTAATGTCCAGGTAGATACACCAGTTATGGTTTTAAAGAGGCTACCATATTCTATGATACTAGGGCATGATTGGCTAGAACGCATGAAAGCAGTTATATCATGTGGGCCAGATAAGGTTCTGAGCGTTGAACACTTAGGTATTAGGACACAGATAAAGATTGGCACAGCATGCTTAGATAACGACTGGGAAGGGACCATCAATAGTTTAGAGACAACAGTGACTTCAAGTCCCATTGTAACAAAGGAAGATATCACAATAGAACAATACGTTCAATCTTTAAATAAACCGGATTCTCAGAAGGATCTTTTACTGGCTGTGTTGCAACAAAATAGTGCTGTATTTTCAAGCAAGCCAGGACGCACAAATAAGTACATACATAAGATCGAAATGATAGACAATACGCCATTTATAAAACGCTCTTATCCAATTCCTTTCAAACACAGAGAATTGATAAGAGATAAGATAATTGAACTCGAAGAGCTGGGGATAATAAAACGTGAGGCTACACCTTATAGCAGCCCTATGACTTATGTAATTAAGAAAAATGGGAGTGTTAGGTTATTGCTTGACGCGCGTGAGTTAAATAAACGAATGGTGGGAGATGCTGAGGCTCCATTATTGACATCCGAGATATTACAATCTTTTCACAACGTAAAGTTCATGAGTGTGCTAGATTGTAGTGATGCGTATTTTCATATACCGTTGGATAGTAATTCAACAAAGTATACAGGGTTTACTTACATGGGAAAAACATATACCTACAATGTACTACCACAAGGTCTCAAGACTTCGGTGTCTAGTTTTAGTAGAGCGATGGATATTATCTTAGGTCCAGAAGTAAGGGATTTCTGCGTTAATTACTTGGATGATTTGGTAGTATTTACATCTGGGACGTTCGAATTGCACCTAGAACACCTAGATAAAGTGTTGCACCGATTACGTGATGCGAACATGCGATGTAGTTTGATAAAGTGTAGTTTCTTAGAAACTGAAGTTAAATTGTTGGGCCATATAGTAACTGTTAGCGGTATTCAGGTAGACAAAGACAAGACCCGCGCTATCAGAGAATTCCCAGTCCCTAAAAACATAAAACAATTAAGGGCGTTCTTGGGGCTCATAAACTATTTTAGAAAGTTTATTGATAGGTACGGGGAGGAGACGAAACCTTTGTGTCAATTGCTAAGAAAGGGTATAGCGTGGCAATGGACACCTGAGATTCAAGGTGTCTTTGACCGAGTCAAGGATTTATTTATAGCCACTGTGATGTTAATACATCCTGACATAAATAAACCATATTATGTTCAAACGGATAGCAGCGCTGTTGGGATAGCTGGAGTCGTATACCAGCTATCAGAAGAGGGTGACCCAATGGTCGTTGGGTTTTGTAGTAAAGGGCTAACGGATGCGGAGATGCGCTGGACGGTCTCTGAGCAAGAGTTATATGCTATTGTTTACAGTTTAGCTAAATTTGAAACGTATCTTAGGGGGGCACAAGTGATAATTCGGACCGACCATAAAAGTTTGACGTTTTTACATTCGTGGAAGTTGCTAGGTGCGCGCTTGATTCGTTGGGTTCATTTTATGGGACGTTTCAACTATAGAGTTGAACACGTGCCGGGAATAACAAACGTAGCGGACACAATATCAAGGTATATACCGAACATTGAATTGGGTCGCGGAACACGTGTTGTAAATCCTCAACTTAATATGTTCAAGACGAAAAATCCGCAACGTATATCGGAACAATTAAAATGTATTGGAAGATTACAAAAGGAAGATGCGGAATTGCGAACCATAATAAGTAATTTGAGTGACGCAAAGGCAAATGAGGTAGTTAGAGATAAGCAACTCTTTAGTTTGGATGAAAACATTTTATTCTATAAGAGATTGGGGTCGGGGAGAAAGGTTGTCGTCGTGCCGGAAGCCATTAGAGATGAGTTAATAATGAACATTCACGAAGAAATAGGTCATTTTGGTAGGTATAAAGTCCATTCATTGATGAAGAAGAGGTTCCACTTTGCACGGATGTCGCGAGAAATATGTAGGGTAATACGAGCCTGCGATATATGTCAGAAAGCTAAACATCGTTTAAAGACAGAAGTAGGGCCTTGTAAATCAGTAAAAGCTTTGGCGATAGGTGAACTAGTATTTGCGGATTTGTACGGGCCGCTACCTACTGGGAAATTTGGGAAAAAATATGTTTTTGTAGTGCAAGACGCGTTCAGTAAGTACATTAAACTTTACTCCTTGCGAACAGCAACGGGAAGGAGTGTTTTAGCTTGCATAAGAAAATTTCACTCTGAAGTAAAGATTAAATGCATAGTAACGGATAATGGTGCACAATTTACGTCTAACGCATGGGAACATGGGTTGACAAGCTTAGGTATTTCGTTGTCCCATACTTCAATACGAAATCCGCGACCAAATTCCACAGAACGCGTAAATCGGGAGTTAGGCAGGTTGTTCAGGACATATTGTCACAAGTCACACAAGAGTTGGGTTGATATTTTGCCGAAAATAGAGCGCTGTTACAATCACGTTGTCCATACAAGTACGAATTTTACCCCTATGGAGTTGATAAACGGGGAATCTACTAGGTTATCAAGTGATGTGCATATATCAAAGAAAGGATTCGAGAGTTGCGATAATGTTGATGAAATTAGAGAGCAGGCGAAAGAAAACATTCTAAAGGCAGCCAATTTGCGTGAAACCACCTATAATAAAAATCATAAGCTCATTACCTTCAATATTGGCGACAAGGTCAAATTGAGAACTTTGCCACGGTCAGATAAAATGCAAAAGCTCACAAAGAAGTTTCATTTACTGTATGAAGGGCCTTATGTTATTACAGCAATATTACATCCAAATCTATATGCGTTGGCCGATGAACAGACTGGAGTAGTTAAAGGGAATTATAATGCGATACACCTAGCGAGGTATTACGAAGGGAGACCATTAAAGACTACTAAATGATTAAAATATAATAAACAGGACTTAATAATTAGGTAGGATCTTTAAGTGCCATACGTTAAACTTAATTATCGTGTGTCAAGCTGTTGTGTTAATAAATAATGGTTACGAAACTTTGTAAGGTCAAGGGTGGTTACGGAATTTTCTTATTCAAGGGTGGTTAGTTATTATTAAATTGCGGTAAATAAGGCACATCACTAGAGCTATGTTGAGATTATAGATTAGTGAAAATTAATCGCTCGAGTTCTGCGCGCTCAATTGTCAAGGGTGGTTATGTAGTGGTACATGTGGAAGGCAATTATATTTTTTTTTTGATTCTTGTGAAAGATAACTTAAGCAAGAAATCCCGCGTTTCAAAAGAACTAGCATCTGGTCAGTCATAAAATGCAATACGCTGTCTAAAAAGAATTATCTACAATAGAGAAACCCTATTCGGAAATAGAACAATGGAGGACCGTTTTGGAACGATATTTGAAACATGTTTATGACGCAAGCCGTGTGACTTTACAAAAATACACCATTTGTTGCATGTTAAAGGATAATGATCTTTATTGAGCATAGATCAATTATAGCGTAGTTAAACTATAACATAGGTAACGATTTATCTGCGAGTTAGCTTATAAATAAACTGCTCTCATGTAGAAGAGATGCGGCTTGTCACAATAGCAATATATGGAAAGATTGCCACTTTAAATACCTGGATCTGAGATTATGGTAAATGCCAAGCTAAGGGCGTATGTAATCATCAAACACATGTTATATACACTTGTAAATGTTGTGTTACAGAACTAAATGGCGCCAAAAATCGAGCCCGCCATTATTTGACCACGTGAGTGGACGATACGACGCGCTATCCATTATCCAATCACATAGATCAGTATTGCTTCGGCTGGGTGTAACCAATCAGGGCCTTTCGCGGCTATGATGGCTTGCCGCTGTTCGTGAGAGCTGGGGGCGTGAGAGGCCGCTACATTCTAACTCGAGAGTCGAGAGGAGACACCAGGCTCCACTAAGAGATTACAGTATAAAGTGCAGTGACGTGTAGTGGATCGTGAATCTTCGTCCAGGGGGGGCCTTTTATAAGTTAAGTTAATTTTAAATCTAGACGGAGAATTTAGATCGTCCAAATTCCAATTTCATCAATAGAATTTTACTTTTATAATACCTTATTATATTTTGGTTTATATTTTTACTTTATATTTTGGTTTAGTCACAATTACGATCTAAATTCGCCGTGATATTACTATTCGTGTGTGTGTTCTTTCCAGCTCTTAGATATAGATCTATTGTTCTAAATTTTATGTATATTTATAATATCGAAATCATATGAAAAGAGTGGCCAAGGTTTTTTCCACGTTTTTCCTTGGTATCCTACAAACTTGCTTGTGAAACGTGTGGGTAACTGTAGAATCAAACTCTTGAATTAATATAAATTTTAATCTGAAAGTAAATTCCTGAAACTTATCTTGTTTTTGAATAATCACTACCCCCTAACCCCTTAATTAAGGCAAAGACAGTTAGGAAATATCTTGGATCCAGAGTAACGTATCCTGTAATTGACGTAGTACAGTTTTATAATATTTACCAGGTTTAGAAGTCTTTAGGCATAACTATTCACTATTATTGATATGTGCTCGTAGAAGGTCACGGTATAATAATATTTATGAAATATAAAATAGGTGTTGATTTCCTTTGAGTTAGAGAAGTTATGGTCACATACTTACATTTCATACCTAACGGACAATAAGCTAATTGAGATTAAATCTATTTGCTGTTATCAATTTATGTGATTTGTCCCTGTCATTATCTCGTGTAACAAAAGAGTCGAATGCCGTCTTATATGACGAAGGTGCGATCTCTGATTTTGTAGGTAATCATACAATATATTTATAACTAAAGATCAGTCAACATGTTCTGACAAATGTGAAAGGTCAGTCGATGTACTCCTGACAAATGATAATTGAATTGGTGGTTTAATACTATCAAGTCAGTAGACAAGAGTCCTGACACACATGATAATTTTTAACGATCAGTTAACGAAGTCCTGACATTTTGCTAAAAGACTGGCTAACTCAGTTCCGGCTCAGAGAGGACACATACACTGCAGGTGACTGACAGGTCTGGTCTTGACCCGCAAGCAGAGTTGATTGCGTCAGCCGTTAGTCAATTTCCGGGATTGACTTATCAGGCAGACATCAGATAATCGTACTTAACTGAAAGGTCGACCTCTACAAATCCATATTTAAATTAATGTTAAACTCTTGTCTTTAACCTTTGGTTGATAAAATTCTGACAGCCAAATCAGTAAGAGATATTCTTAAGAACGACAATACGCAGGGTATCTTTGGTAAATGGTGAACAAAGATAAGACACGATTACTTCCGTGGACGAGTCCTTGATAGCTGAGATTTCAAGAATTTTGCAGCTGTGATAAGTATAAGGGAAGTATTAGTACTATATAAGAAATAGGTCACTTAGCACGTGCGGGTCTATTACACTACGTAGTGATGGATGATGATGATGACGATGAAATGAATGTCCTATATGTTAATCCAGCGCCTCATCTACCTCCACAACAAATTTCATCAAAATTGGATAGTGAAAATGTAACAAACATAAAAACGCACTTGCAAACTTTCGCTTAAATATAACATTAGTGTGTGGTTAGAATCAATATTAATTTCAAAATAATACAAAAAATTATTTCCGTAAAACGTTGTGTATGAATACTCCATTACTATTTTTATTTTATTTGATTTTATTCGGAAAACGAACAGTGATACATAGCTAGCATAGCTGGGCATTAACTCGTTAATCCGTTAATCGTTAATTAACGAAGTTAACATTTTGATTAACGGATTAACTTTTAAGTTAACTTTTAAAAATGTTAACGGACATGTTAACTTCCGTTAATATGCAGAAGTCCGTTAATCGTTATTCCAATGCCTAATAGTTACCGCACGGCACCGCGGCGCGGCGCGTAAAACAGGTTCAGACAAGTATGTGCCAAGTTTACAGTTAGTTAGTTAGTTTTAGTGCGACAAGTTTAGTGCCGGGCGGCGCGTGGCAGCGAGTGAAACAAAAACAAAACAAGATAAAATTTGCCGGCGCGTACGAGTGAGAAAGAAAACTGCGAAGAGATTTGTTTCGTTTGATCATTTCATTAATTAGCACCGGTGCTTAGAGAGAGCTTAAATACAATACCTACTGCTATACCCTCAAGCGCTGCAGTTTAACGTCTTTTTTCCACTGGTAAAGACATTTTAACACCAAAACGACCCTCGCTTTAATACGAGATAATGTTCATGAAGGGGAATATGCACCATATGTCCGACGATTAAAGTCAAGTCAAGACAAAATTTATACAAGTATTGTGTTTTGTTCCTAACCTGTTAACTTCCAGAACCTAAACAAATCTCAAACCTAAACAGTCTCTTACTATGGGCCTCATAAGTAAGCTCAAAGTCGCACAACGAGCTATGGAGAGGGCTATGCTCGGGGTTTCTCTACGTGATCGAATCAGAAATGAGGAGATCCGTAGAGTAACGAAAGTCACCGACATAGCCCAGAAGATAAGCCAGTTGAAGTGGCAGTGGGCACACTGCCACTTCAACTGGCAACACACATTATCATGTAGGGCGCTTAAAGCTTTGCTATTGTATTTAGATGATTACTCCTCATTCCTTAGTAAATAAGTTTCAATAAACAAGTGTTTTTTATTTTATATTTGATGCCTTGCACATGCCTACATAATAAGTATGTAGGTGTAAGTTATTAGATATGTGTATTAACGTGGATCAAAGACAATACACCTAACCGCATTGAGAGACTTACGTATAGGACGACCTAACCCCTCGTTTTATTCAAGAGACAAGCTTTTACTATTAATATAAAAAACTGGTAGAATTCTTAGGGCGTACCCAGGATTTCAGCTAGGAGGGGGCAGGGGGCTGCTTATACCTGTTTCGAAAAGATCGTCTGTCGGGTATATTGAAACAAAAAATCATGAAAATTGACTTTTATTCATTAATTTTGATGATGACACAAAACAAAATATTATACATAATTATACCATACATTATGTATAATATATATTATTATATTATGTATGTATATATTAATTTAACAGTAATCTTCTCGTATTTGCCGCAAATTTGTCTATGACAGTCTTTTCAATAAACTCACTGTTGTCTTTTAAATAGTTGCGATGTACGCTCATCAGACATAAACCCGTAAACCTTTCTTCACCCATGGTGCTTCTAAGCCACGTTTTAACTCTTCGCAGCGTACTGAAGGACCGTTCTACGGTCGCCGTGGTGCATGGGATAGTGCTTAAAATAATTAATGCCTTTCTGACAGCAGGGTAAAAAATGTTGGCTTCGTTGAACAGATCAATTACTTCTATGTCCCTTAATTGATCATCTGATAAAGCCTTCGTCACCCATAAATTATGCCAAAGGTTCAGTTCTCCGGTGATATCCAGGTTATAAAATTCTTGGAATGATTCTGCGTTTTTGTGTAGGTCTGTAATGCTGGTTTTTGTCATATACAAGGGATGTAGCCTGCTTAAAGCAAACGCCGGAGTATTTTCTTGGGAGAATCGAATATTCAGTGATGAAATGAGTGAATCAATGTATGGGATTATCAGGGAACGCCGCCAATATTCGTTATCATTGTCTGATGGCGGATTACTTCTATGTGTTTGCTTATGAGCAAGACGTGGAACCGAAATTTCTACGTTCAAATCCATTGCAACAGCTCGTGCTTTTTGAAGTATTTCATTACTTATTCTATCAGGAAACTCGCGGTCATTTCTGAGAATGTCCTTGATATTTTTGATGTGTTCCCCTACCGAGATCATGTCGATCGATTTAGCTTGCAGTGCGTTAACTACTGGTTCTAAAACTGCTGAATATTTGGCTATTGTTTGTAGAGTAACAATAAACACTGGTTTTGTAACGGCTGAATGCAACTCATATGCAGATTTTCTGGTGGCATAATTTCCTTCTACGGATAACGTTTCTAGAGATTTCACAAGCTCTGAAAAATGTTGAGAAAACTTTCTGATTGATTTATATTTTTCTGACCATCTCGTCTCACATAATCGTGATAGGTTTGGAGCGTAGTTTCGACGTGTAGTCGATTCCCTGAAAAACGTTATAACATCCTTTACAGTGGCGACAGTATTTCTAATTTCTGGCACTGCGTTCGCATCATTCACAACAAGGTTGAGTTTGTGACTTGAGCAGTGAAAATATAAAGCACGAGGATATTTTTTTCTCAAAATGGCTTGTACGCCATCTTTCCCTGCCATTGTAGAACAGCCATCGAATCCAAAACCTACGCAATCTTCGGTTGAGAGGTTAGAACTAATTAAGAAATTGTCAATTGCTTCGACAATTGCGGAAGCATTTTGTGCTTTTAGTTCAACGAACCCTACAAATTCTTCTCTGATTTTCCTTTTGCTTTCGTCGTAGAACCGCACGCCTATTGACAGCTGTTCTTTCCCAGATACGTCTGCTGTTTCATCAGCTAAGACTGCGTAAGCCATGGTCTTCTGAACCTCACTAATTATATTCTCCTTAATAACTTCGCCACATAAATTTATCAATTCGTTTTGTATTTTTGATGATGTGTAAACTGCATTGCGACGGCACTTTTCTAGGTGACTCTTTAATCTGTCGTCCCCTGAATTGATTCTCAACTTCAATAAATCTAATAAAACACCCTCATCTGCTTGTTTGCCCCTAAGAGGCATATCATGTGTGCCGCGAAATACTATACAAGAAATAATTGATGACAATATTTGTCTGTTTTCATCGATTTCTTTTTGGTGTCCACTTTGCAGTTGGATGTCTACAGGAACATTTTCAAGAAAAATTTTTGCAGCATTTGTCGCCGTTTGGTGAAGGTTGGTCGTTGCATGCTTTCGGCAGTCTTCATGCATATTTTTGAACTTTATATATGGCCTGACCATAAACGATCCCAAAATTCCTCTCACAGTGCTAATGGGTGGAGGGAACAAAACACAATGCTTACAAAGAGCACCTTTTAGTCGCTTGGAATATACTAGCCATGGTGAATATTGATCCAACCAAGCATGGTTAAATTTTCTTTTTAAATGGCTTGCATCACTTTCAAAATCGTAATTTCTGGGCGGGATCCAAGGATTTTGTAACAACTCCCTCTTCTTTTCCGTCGATAGCTGGGTAGCCAACCCAACATAACGTCCCAGATCATTTTCATGACAGCCATCGTCCACTATAATTTCAGGATCGACGTTGACGTCATAAGTTTGTTGGGATGTCGATGGAGAAGAATAGTCGGCAACAGATATATTAACAGGTTCTACAGGAGAATTTGACGCTTGTCCAATGTTAGCATGCAATGATCTTGGCATTACATGAGTGGTTTTATCATGGTTGTCATTTTCATCGCTTCCACTGCTACTTTCCCGACCTTTTTTTCTTTTTTCGCGTGTCCTCCCTAAAAAATGGATATTTAAAAATACTCTTACAGTGTTTAGGCGGGTTGTATAAGACGAAAATAAAGATCAAGTTTCACATTCTAATATATATGGTTTGAACGCCAAATAAGCATAACTAGGTAATTTGAAATAATACACTTGTTGTGACGTTAGAGAAAAGGGACTTTGTTGTCGGTATGGACTTATTAATAAATCCAAAATATTGCAAGGATCTTTCTTTTATGTTTTTTTTTTTACTTTTTAATCACAAAATGTTACTTTAGCTATTATAACAAAACCACGTCTTGTAATTAATAAATTTAAATATTGTAAGTAATGCTTAAGATATACACTTACAAGAGAGTCAAAGCCCCCCATTAAATCAAATAATCATATTAGGTACCTACTTAAGTGTTTTGTTTTGACTCACCTCTTTCAAAGAATTTCCTGATATCCATTTGACGGAGTAATATTTCCAGTTGTTGCACAGTAAACGTAAATCGTGTCGCCGCAACGAAACTATAAGACACTATGTCGTATGAAATATTCGCTCGTATTACACTCCGAACTGAATTGTATTCGAACTAAATTGACGTGCTCTGCCTCACGCTTCCGCTTATATATTGAAATATTCTTGCTCCCGAAATATGTAGAAAATACTCGACTCTATTTCCATCCTTGTCTTATACTTGCTATCACTATCTTTTCTTTCCAGAATAGTCCATGCTAGAACGTCCTTCGCGGTATTGCTATTCAATACAAGATGTCGCTATTGACCGTATAAATTGATCCTATTTCTTTTTACTGGAAAAAGTACTGCCGTCCGAAACTAGATGGCGCTAGATGTTGTTTTCTCCCAATTATATTCGGCTTTAATCCTAGATGGCTCTCTGATTGTCTCGGCGGAACCGGAAACTACGAGATGCGACGGTTTTGCGGGAGATTTAAATTATATTGCATCGCTAACAGTATACTAGAATTACTAGAGTCTGTCTAGTGAGCCGCGGCACAGATCAAACCGCAGCAAAAATCTTTTAGTTGTAAACACTGAATATACTATGAAATTTGAATTTGATACTTTCACTATTTTATTTTATAAACACTAAGAATCTTAAACTAAATCTGTACAGATATATACTACTTAAAATAATATGCAACATATTGAATATTATTTTATTTTAGCATTGAAAACAAATTAATATAATAAATAAAACCAAACTTGCATCAAAACCTTACTTAGTTTTTATTTATTCTGTCGCGTAATCAAAATCAGATTCCAGAAATTAAATTCTCGACTATGAATCGTTACTGTCACTTTCATTATCACTAAAAAATAATAAAAACGAAATAAAGAAATAAATAAAGTGTATCAAAACTTGATCAAAACATTTTGCGTTTCGTTTGACGGCGGCTGAAAGTCACTATATAAAATATTCTAATAAATACGTTGCGGCACGACCGACACGACTCACTATACATAGACTCTATATCGAATATTGTAGAATATTTAACTATAGAAAAAAAAATCTGGCTGAAAAGATATTTTGTTTCCAACACTTCATTTTGCGCAGAGTAGGTAATAAGTTTTTAATTTCTATTTGCCAAAAAAAAAATACATTTATTTAATCTTCTAGGGTACGCCCTTTCTTGTCAAAACATAATTATTTTTCTGTGACGTGAGTGAAAATATACTAATAGTTTTTTTTTTCTATGGTGAAAAGGAGAGATAATAGTATGAAGACGGAGTTTTAGAGTGTTTACACACATTAGCACATTTTCTTTAACTGCCCATAACTTTGTCATGGATGCCTGCTCTGTTACCTTTTTTCTCTTCATATTCTCTGTAAATATGTGGATAAACACAGTGAAACTGTAAATGTTATAAAGCGTGTATACTAAAACAATCTTATAATTGAAGCGTTATTTACAAGAGAGTGAAAACATAATATAGAGTGAAAAACTTAATTTGTTCTCAAATATAATATAACACTGTTTCTAATATTTTCATAGATATTAGAGTCTGTCATAGATTCTAAATGATAACCTATGTTTTTTAAAGGTCAACCAGGGGTAGGCTATAAGTAATAAAATTGTTTTGTCACAAGCAGTTTCTGTAAAATTTTGTTGTTTTATATAGTTTATGTGAAAAAAACATTAGCTAATTATGAGAATGATATTTTCTGTAAGCAATTGTACAAGAATGACCACTTCCCCTGCACCTGCTCACTCAATTGTTGATATATAGACAATGACGACAATAGCAGTGGCGCAGACGATAATTAGATAGAGACAGGTTGGATATAACATGTTGGATACAACAAGAAATGTCTTGGGTACACACCAAACCCTCTATCTAATTTTCTTGTGTCATTGCTATTGTCGTCATTGTCTATATCATCAGTTGAGTAAGTGGGTGCAAGGGAAGTTAAATATCTCAGTAGTTTGCAATTTTATAGAGAAAAATTCACATCCTCAGATGGGATTCGAACCCGCGTCTTCCAGTGACCCGTGTCAGACGCCATGACCACTAGGCCACCGAGGCTTACCGTCCGAGTATTGGATTTTAACTCTATCTCATGAACCGTAGTGTTCGGACGGAGCGACATTTACAACTTGATAGCATTACCCAACCGAAAGAAGTTTTTTTTAAATACTGTAACTTTCATATTAATGTCGCAACCCTTCATATTTTCTTATAATATGATGTTAAAAGCACTAACACCTGCTTAGCGAGACCAAACATTGCAATTATAAAGAGAAAATATCACAACCTTGAACGGGGTTCAAACCCACTTAAGACGCGGTCTAATCCCAATTTTAAAATAATTTACGATGCTTTATGTAAGGTTGAAAATCGCATGTTACTTATATTGGACGATGTCATGCGTAAATGCATTAATTTAGTACGTTTTCTCAATATATTTCGATATATACTAAAACAATTGAAAAAACTGCTGGTCACTAATTTAGTACCATATGTTGGCTATGTATTACCTAATAAAAAATATAGTGTTATCGCTGAAAATTCTGAGAGTTTGGACGTCAAAGTTTATTTTTATGGACCTGTTCAGGTTTTTTTTTCTGCAGAGAGCGAGTAATATTTAGGAATTCTGTTCGGTTATTACTCTTTGCCTGTTCCTTTTCTAACCTAAGTATTTTTTTCATACAATATTATTGATCTGTTTCGTTACACTAGGTGTTTAAAGATTCTGCTTTTTACTATTATCAGGATACGAGCGCGCCTTATCTGACATTCTGTGTCAGACACCATGGACACTAGCTAAAATTACTTAGTTGTTTGCTCCCTAAGCAAAATTATCTACTATCATCTGAGATATGGATTGTTTTTGCATAATATGTGTTTTTTTTCTATAACCGTTACAAATGTAAATACTTTCGTAGGTAAATACCAACAAGTCAAGTAACGAAAAATATTAAAAATGTAGTTTTTTGTAAAAATCCCTTCAATTGTGGTCTACTAAATTTGTGTCAATTTTTAGCCCTTTTTGCATAGATATAGGTAAATCAATGCGTTTTTGTGTTATCTTTTGGTTTAGTCATCATCATGGGGGATTTTTAAATACTGTTCGATCGATTTTTTTGTTATATATTTACCAATCAGACTACAACCGTAGAGTAAGTATCCAATAGAGACATCTTCTTCACCGCAGGAAAGAAATTCCCAACAGGGATGCAGTTACGCTGTTTTCGTCTCACAGCGTGCCCGTTTTTTCAAGGTCAGCAACTTGAATTGCGAATCAATTTGAGTTTTCGAGAATTTGAGATTTCGGGGTTTTTAACCATTATAGTAACTCGAAGCATTTTAACTAGGTTAAAATGCTTCGACTCTCGATGCTTCTTACTGTTCTGGATTATATAATTATTATACTTTATACATCCAGAAGCTAGTAATGGTGCGGTATCATCTCAGACTACAAAGTGGGGTATTATGTACTTACTTAATTTAATTGCAAAAGTGACAGTGAGATTCACACTGTGAGAGTGAAAACCGGCTGCTCTTTAGAAATAAAGCCCTAACAGACGCTCGTACTTGGTCCGGCGGACTATGCTGCTACGGACCGAACCGAACAGTTGCTTCACGTACGCCTTCAAGTGCACACGGTTGTCATCGTGTCGTTGGCCACAGTAAAAACTGGCCAAGTGCGAGTCGGACTCGCGTACGAAGGTTTCCGTACCATCTATAAATCTCCCATACAAGAGACATGATATTTTGCTGTTTTTACGGAAACCATCGTGCGCGAGTCCGACTCGCACTTAGCGGGTTTTCAACCGACTTCCAAAAAAGGAGGAGGTTCTCGACTCTTCTGTTTTTTTTTTAAGTTTGTTACCTCAGAACTTTCGACTGGGTGAACTGATTACCTATAAACACGCGCCGGTACACCGGTGGCCAAATCTATACATTGCATAAAGCGGCGCTGGTACACCGGTGTACCGCAGTCAAAACCCATATCAGGACTGAACATAAACGTTAACTGTTCAAATATACAGAGTGTTTGGTAGAGGGACCGACAAACCAAATGAGCGTGTACGGGGGCCCACATGGAGAATACAAGTTTGCCAAAAAAAATCCCCGACACCCCAATATGTTTAATTTTTATTTGTGATTTTTCCCTTTTTCTCCGATTTCATTATTTCATTCAAAACTATGAAACAATTAACCCTTATTGTATTGTCCATATATTATCCTGTATTGATATAATATGACTTCATATTATAACATGGATTTCTTGATGGAGGATTAGTTTAAGCAGTCAAATATTTAAGATTAAAATTTTTATGAAATTGAATAACATTTAATTGTACTCGTAGTATGTATTAAATATCAATCTTTAATATATATTAAATATAAATCTTTGTATAATTGAAGAAATTTTAATTTTGTTTATTTTGTGTGTTTTATTATTATTATTATTCCTTTTATTCAAAATAAATCACGGATTTCATCCGGTCCTTTACAAAGGCATAAGTGGGGCTGTAGCCAACACTTAGAGGCCTGTTTAGTATAAAAAAAAACAAAGTAGTATAAAAAAAAAACAGAAACTTTTGGATGGATGGTGACATGATAAATCTATTATATAAATGGGTAAAATGACAAGGCTATTGAAATGATTTTATTAGTGATAAAAAGATAGTGGGCTATGGAAGAGACTACGGCACCTGCCAAATTCAGTCTCATTTTAAAATTTTTGGGCAGATGGTGACTTGCCACCCACTAAACGGGCCCCCCATAAAGGCCACCATGAATGGTGACAGAAAGGGCAACGTTGGTGTGGCTGGCTAAAGGGTGTCGAGAGGTGTGCTGCGGTTTCACTGAAGCGCTATCACCGGCGTTATGCCCTTTAACACTTCCACCCTTGGAGCTTTTTGTTACTTGCTCTTGCGTCTCCACCCCCCAGATGGCCAATTAAGGCAAGCCGGGGGTCAGGGGTCTTATTTAGCCCCAGGGAGAATCAGAGTCCACGGTGTCGCCACTCACCGACGGCTCGCCACAAAGCCGCCCCTGCGGTTTTATTATTATTATTATTTTATAATTATTATTATTATTCACATTATTTATTTCTTTTTCTTAAAATTACATTTTTTACAATATTTCTATATAAAATAAAAACATTATAAAAAACCTAATCCTAGATTGCCATCGGCAGTGGAGCATGACCCAAACTACCGGTGGTTAGGGCTGCAGACTGAGGAACCTCCTGACAATACGTGCCGTGTCAAGGAGTACTGCCTTCTGTATCTGGCTCTTGATCCAACCGTCTAGCGAGAGCCTCTTAAGATGTTGGTCGAGGCTTTTTGCTATAAGGCCGTTTGCTGAAACCACTATCGGAACAATGATCGTCTCGTCAACATCCCACATGGCGGTCACCTCGTGAGCTAAGTCAAGGTACTTCCTGAGCTTGTCCTTCTCGGCCTTCACGAGATTCTCATCATGAGGAATGGTGACGTCAACAAGCATTACCCGGCGCTGAGATCGATCGATCACCACGATGTCAGGCTTATTAGCAACAACAGTCCTGTCCGTGATTATAGATCGATCCCAATAGAGCGTAGCACGACCGTTTTCAAGAACAGGCGTAGGTGCGTACTTATAGTACGGCACCTCAGACTCAATAAGGCCGTATTGAAGTGCAAGTTGCTGGTGAATAATCCTGGCTACTTGGTTATGTCTGTGCAAGTACTCTCCATTAGCAAGATGTGAACAACCGGAAATAATATGTCTGAGTGACTCTCCAGGACGGCGGCATGCCCGACAAATGTCGACCGTACCGTCTTTCAGAATATATTTCCGGTAGTTATTCGTCTTGATAACTTCGTCAGCAATTGCACAGACAAAACCTTATTATTATTATTGCATTTTTACATTGTAATAAGATGATTGAGGATGTCGATCATTAAAATAGTGCATAAGTTAATTGAATAGGCCGTAGTAAACAAGTGAAAGTTAAGAAATTAACTCTTTGTAGAGAATCTAGCCAAGATGTAATGTTTGCTTTGAGCTCACCGGCGATGATTAACTGTCTATACTGGCCGAAGCCAGCGCGAACGGGATCGCTACCTTGGTTGGGGCTACAATCACGACTCGTGAGAGAGTTACCTGACCACAACCAAAGCTGTACCTCGGACTGAGTCAATGAATCAATCGCACTCTTGGCTGGTTAAAAAAATATTATAAAGATTATTTTTCTTTAAGGGATATATAAAAAAATATTGATGTGATTATTGAGGGATTATTCTAACGAGGTATAACAATCTAGGGTTTTATTTAAATGCATTGAAAAAAACTTCATAGGCGACAGTGGAGAATAAAATTAATACTTAGCCCTAAAAAGTAAAATAAAACATTAGGTAAGCATGAAAATGTTGAGATAGTGATTGTGTAAAAAGCTCTTTAGAGTGTTTTGATCGTCTATCATAGACGAACTGTTTTTCTCTGTATGTCATGCGATGATAGATGTCGATAATAATAAAATGCATATGGTCACAAGAAATAATGGTGTATATTTTAAATAGATTTTAGCGATTCTTAACATGGTAGCAGAGCATGGTTCTTGAAAATAAATAAATTGGTACCTAGTAAAACTATGGAAGGTAAGGATGAATATTCGAGGTTGCAGATATTTGATGGTACCAACTATGACAAATGGAAATTTAGATTGAAATTATTTTTGGAAATGAAGAGTTGCGATTTGTTCATCAATTCACCAACTAAACCTGAAGGTATGTTAGATTCAGAATGGAAACAGCTAGATATTAAAGCTAAGAACTACCTAGTCAAGTTTAGGGAGACTTCGGTTAACTTTTTAAAAACTAAATTAAAATAAAATAAACAGAAAATACGTCCGAGCAGAATGACATGCCCCGTCTAATTGATCTCTTTTTCAAACAAAATGTGGTACTTACTAAATACTAACTAATGAGAAATCGTTATGCCACCTGCATCCCAGACGCTGTGTCAGCGGTATGCTTCTAGCGAATTGCGATAACTCGCGGTGCAGAGTGCATAACTTCTCCCTCACCAAGCGCGAAATTATCCGGCTCAGGGTTTGTGCCGGTAGGATTATTTCGCGTAAATAATTTTAGCCTAAACTTAAAAACAATATACCCTAAAACACACATTGGTAAAATAACATATAGTAAAATAGTTGCTAGGCTTACACTATTAATATTAACAACACTAGGATTGTCACATTCCGTTTCCGCACTTTCCAAGGTATTCACTTTTAGAATGTAAGATAATTGTTTGAGTTCATCGAAATTAACGTTTTTCATATCTAAAGTTTTGTTTATGATAATACTTGAAGATTGTAATTTTAGAAGAGTAATAAGTGGTGCCAAATTATCGTTCACATTACTGCCGTAGAACTGTCCATAATGAAGCCGGATGTTTCCAATAAAAACTATGCAGTTTTCGTCAATGTGTAGGATGTAGGACCCACGTAAGGATTTGTAGTTAATACTATTTCCGCATGTTTCATTCAGTATAATTTCATCCCTTAGGTAGATGATCCAATCATTGTATTTAATGCGTTGAACTTTAGTGTTTTCCACATCGACGGATACAGCGTTGCAGCTGCTCTGGTTGGTTTTCAATTTCATTAGCTGCTCTACACAAGTCTCTCTTGAGTACGGTACAACATTATCCTCGGTACATAGATACTGATTTTCTTCTACTTCCTCGCAAGGGTGTGTGGCCGGTAAGTACTTCAGCCCTTTCACCATAAGGTAAGGAAATTCGGGAATAATTGCCAGAGTTTTGTTAGAAGCACTGTCATGTATTGGCAGAGAGTATAATTTATAATAGTCGTAAATATTGCCATCAGTCAAAGGGATCTCTAAAATGAACGTTATCTGGTTTTCTTTTATAAACGCCTTAAGTACAATCGTTCTTTCTAACTTAACTAAATTCTTAGCATTAGTTTCAAACATAAAGTTTTCAGTATTATCAATATGTTCTAATATTAGCAATAGTTCCGTAGAGTTTAAGATTGATTGGTGTAACACAGAAACTTTACTTAGCGCTAACGCTGTTTCAATCTCACTTAGCGTCATGAAAATAGAACGAAAATTGATACTGAATATATTAAACATCATTAATATGTGAGTCGAGTAAATGTTATGCACCTCTTTAGTAATTACTCTTTTAACTAATTCTTCAATAGTTCTAAGCTTATCGTTTAGAATTTCGGTATTTTTCTGTAAAGTTTCTGAGCTATTTACAAAGGCATCAATGGTTTTAGAAATAAATGATATTTTCTTGTCAGTTGACATCTGTTTTGATTTTAATTGTGTTATTAAGGAATTAAAATAAATAACATCTTCATGATCTAGATTACCAGTAACGAGCTTAATTATTGAACCTAGAGGGTTGATAATACCTCTTTTGACTCTAACGGTAGGTATTAACTGTCTCAGCTTATCTATCGTTATACTACGCAGATATTCTACTTGTTTCTTTAATCCTATAAAATTGGTTGAATACTGGACATTCTTATCTATCAAATCACTAAATTCACTATACTTCTTCAGATTAAATTCTAACGTTAAATCTATTTGACTTAAATCTAATACCTTAATTATAGTCCATTTATCTTCTTGTTTAAAAGCCTGTCCAATGTTTATAGGAAGCAGTCCCGGACTTTGCTCAATCTTTTGAACCTGAAGGCCCTGGTTTCGGGCTACCAGGGTCAGTGTGATCAGGCAGTACCTGTGGAGAGCGTTTCACGTTTTTAATTGGAACTTTAGTCTGCCTTTGGCCTACTCTCACGGGTACTACGTTACGTTCTGCTGCTCCTCTAACGATAGCTTTGTTGAATCTAGGTTTATCTTTGCTTTTTCTAGTATTTACAGTTTTAGTAAAGATGACCTGTCCTTCTTCTAAATCAATCTGTTTCTCTCCCGCTTTTCTATCCCTAACCTTTTCTTTCTGTTGTAACATCCTCTCAGATAAATAGTTATATAAATATTTCGTTCTTTTTGCGTGGTCTTTAAGAATATGTTGTGTGTATGACTTTTCAAAATTTGCACTAAATATGTGATTTGAATCCGTGTGACCAAAAACTACTTCAAACGGCGTCAGATCGGTAGCTGAATGAATGGAATTATTGTATGCCATTATAGCATATGTCATTATAGATGCCGCATCCGTACATTTCTGATCGTATCTAGCTAAACGATAAATTTCTATAATTGTCGAGTGGAATCTTTCTACAATACCTGTTGAGTTTGGGTTGTTTGGAGTTGTGATGTGTAACTGGATTTTATACATAGATGTCATTTCCCTAATCATCTCATTATTAAACTCTGTACCGGGGTCGCAGCTAATTTTTGTGGGAACACCATACATAGAAAAGTATTTTATAAGTGCTCTAACAATTTCTCCAGTCGATCTGTTACTAATTTCTATAGCTTGACCAATTTTACTAAATGCGTCTACTAATGTCAGATAGTGCTTATTTTCTATACTGAAAATGTCCATGAAAATTTCTTGAAATGGGGCTGTTTGGGTTTGTGTTAATTGCAGAACTGGTTTTATTGGTTTTTTGTCATACTTCATTTTCTGGCAAGCTTCACATCCATTCAACACTGCAGCAATAGTTTCTTGCATGTTATTCCAGTAGTAATTTCTTTTAATTCGCAACATTGTTTCTTTTATACCTCTGTGACATGTCTTACCGTCATGATGGTTCAGAATTACAGCCTTTTGCTCTTTCTCATCTTCAATATATATCACACGCTTCGTACATTCATGCATATCTATCGTGCCTTGCTTAAATAAACTAATAATTACATTTGAAAATTCTCGCCTGTGTTGCTCATTTTCAAAGTATATAAAATATTTTATTTTCGGCCTAACATACTCTTTTAGAAATTCTTTGATTAAACTTTCATTATGAACTGGCATGAAAACTTCTAACACTTTCTGCTTATCCCGGGATATGTCTTTAACTTGGGTTTCATTTTTAAACCACTCGAAAACTAAGATTTGATTCGGTTTCGTATCTATTGCTTCATGAAGTATTGGAATTCCTAATGAATCACATTCTGCGTTCGAGTGAACTGTATCTGTGCTACTATCATCTGGTCTCATAGGATAGTTTGGCTCTATAAGAACAGTACTTTCGGAGCCTGATAGGGTCCTTGAAAGTTCGGAATGCAAGGACACTGTGGCCTCAGATGAAATTGTCAGAGTGTCAGACGAGTCACGGTTAGGTTTATCTTTCGCAAGTTTTGCTACCCTGTCTTCCAATTCATCTAAATGTTCCCGTATTTTTAGATCTTGGTTATCGACTTGTACCTTCATAGATATGTCTGCGTCAGAGTCAGAGTCTAGTGCGTTGAGTTTGATTCGAGAGAGTGCATCAGCGTTACTATTTTGGTTCCCATTCTTGTAAATTATGTCATAATCATATTCTTGCAGTCGTAAACCCCATCGTGTCAGCTTACTGTTTGGTTCTTTAAGGTTTTGAACCCACCTTAATGGTGCGTGATCTGTGTATATTGTGAACTTTCGTCCATAGAGGTAAGGCCTAAAGTGTTTTACGGCCCAAACTATGGCCAAAAGTTCGCGTTCTATTGTGCTATATCTGCTCTCAGTATCACTCAACGTCCGACTAGCGTACGCTACTGGTTTGTCATTTCCAACGGTACCCTGGGACAATACCGCCCCAATGGCCACATTAGATGCGTCAGTTGTCAGAATAAAAGGTTTTTCGTAGTCGGGGTATTGAAGTAAAGGAGCACTAATGAGAAGCTCTTTACATTTCTCAAAAGCGTCAATATACTTTTGATCAATAACAATTTTATTGCGCTTTTTCAAACATGCTGTCAATGGTTGTGTCACTTTAGAAAAGTCTTTAATAAAACGTCTGTAGTACCCTACTAGTCCAAGAAAGCTTCGAATGTCAGTTGTCGTCTTTGGCAAAGGGTAATTCAACACTGCGTCAATTTTATCACTGTTGGGTTTCAAGCCGTCTTTGGTTATTAGTGTGCCCTAAGTACAGTACTTCTTTTCTCAAAAATTCCGATTTATCTAGTTGTATTTTTAGGTTTGTTTGTCGGAGTCTGTCAAATACAGTTCTCAATTTTTGGACATTTACTTGGAGGCTGCTCGAGAATATAATTATGTCATCAAGATATACGAGGCAATGTATACCTTGGAGTCCTCTCAGGATGTTGTCCATTGCCCGTTGAAAGGTGGCGGGCGCGGTCTTTAAGCCAAATGGCATTCTGAGAAATTCATAGTGTCCGTATTGCGTGCTGAAGGCTGTCTTTTGTCTGTCGTCCTTATTCACTTCAATTTGGTGGTAGCCAGAGGCTAGATCAATTGTACTAAAGTAGTTACTCTTTCCTAGTTTGTCAAAGATGTCAGTTATATTAGGTAATGGGTATTTGTCATCATGGGTAATGTCATTAAGTCTTCTATAGTCAATAACCATCCTGTATTTGGTCTCGCCTGATGCATCTTTCTTCTTAGGGACAAGGTGAACAGGAGCACTCCTTGGAGAATACGATTCCTGTATCACATTGTCCTTCAAAAGCTTATCGACCTGTTGTTTGATTTCCATTGCTTGGGTAGGAGGTTGTCGATATGGTTTTAAGTAAATAGGATCTTCATGCTTTGTTCGAATGAAATGTTTGACTTCATTCGTAAATGTCAAAGGAAGGTTTTCACAATAAAATATATCCTTATACTCTTTGCACAACTCATATATTACCTTTCGTTCTTCTTCATTCATATGCTCTAACCGCAACTTTTCCAGGTTTTCTTCTAATAATTCATCTATCTCTATATTTGTCTTTTCTTCTATAAAATTCATCTCGCTTTCATTCTTCTCAAATACATTGATTTTAAAGGGTTTTGTAACGGTCAAGACTGCTTCCGCATCTAAACAATTCTGTATTACGGTGGTTGCATAACCATTCTCACACTTAACTATAGCACTCGGCATTCTCACACCTTTATGCAACTCCTTATACTCTAGAATTCCTTCACCAGTATGTAGATCTGTTGGTAATTTGACACGTTGTTCCGTACGTGGTGCTATTCGAACTTCGTAGCTAGTTCCATTGTGTATAATAGGAATTATCGTGGTGTTAGTTTTTAAAATGTTACGTTTTAAATCTATCAAAGCACCTATTTGCCTCAGTAGATCATCTCCTACAACACCATCGTACCGCGAATCTACATCATACAAATAGAACTTGTGATGTTCACTGCTATTAAACGTTGGAAGTAGTGGTATGTCTATTACTTCCGAATGTGAGCTAGACGCATGTGTGCTGATTACCTGAAATGGTTCATGACGTATAGCATGTGAAAAGTACTCGTAAGCTTTCCGTGGGCTAATAAACGATCTCATGCTACCAGTATCAATCATTAACTTGGAATCTATCTCAGGGATGTATATATATGGAAGTTTAAGATTTGGATCGCAGTTAAGCTCTATCACTTCCAAGGGTCGGTTATTAAGCGCATGTGAAAATTTTGAACTTCATTAGGGGTATCGGGGGCCATTTTGTTTTCTTCCTCAATATTTTGTTCATCCGAGAAGGAATGTGGAACTGACTGTGGCTCATGTGCGTTATCCACAAAATAATCACCGTATGGATTTTCAAATTCAATTTGATCGTTATTGTAACATAAGTCAGTGGGCTTGTAAAACTCTAACTCGTTTAGTCTAAACCCTTGCTGCATTTTTAAGGGGGGCGCAGTGCGCATAGACACATCTTGATTATTTGGTGGCTGGGAAGGCCTGTACCCAAATTGTGTGTTACCGGGATTTTGAGGACGCATGCCAAATTGCTGAGGGCGCATTCCGAATTGTTGCGGGTGTGCACCAAACTGTTGAGGGCGCATACCTGCCTGAAATCCGAATGGAGGCCTATAGCCTAGCTGAGGTCTAAAACCCATTGGTTGCTGCGGTCTAAATCCTATTGGTTGTCCTACTGGTGGTCTAAAGCTCATTTGTTGTTGTCGGTGGTGTGGAAACAGTTGTTGATTTGGTGGTATGCCAAATTTAAAGGTAGGCTGTGTCGGAGGTTGAACGTTATTTCCAAACTTAAACGTTGGTGAGCTAACGGAGGGCTGGTTGACCGGGAATTGTGGTTTACCATTAGTATTAATAATTTTATTACGCATATTATACTGGTCGTGAAAATTGACCTCTTCCATAACAACACTTAGAGCCTCTTCAAGAGTCTTCGGTGATTTCAACCGAACTATTCTCACCATGCTTTCCGGCAAATTGTATAGGAAAACATTGAGGGAAGTATTGCTATAGATGGTAATTTTACTACTTTTAAGGGTTATGTCCGTAAGTAAATTTACTTTTGATATAAGTACAGAGCGTACTGACTGTATTCTGTTACAAAAATCTAAATACGATTCACCGTGTCGAATTTTCATTGACTCTAATTCTATAGCGATACAGTCTTCGCTCCGTGGATCTCCAAAGTGTTGCGTTAGTAATTCTTTGAAATCGTCCCACGTTAAGATATCCTCGCGTTCACTGATAAGAGCGGCCGCATCATCAACAAGTCTGCTCATTATCGAGTGCATAACGTATGAATTCTGAGCTAGGTTACCGGCATATCGAGAAATAACATATTTACATTGTCTGATAAATAAGCTGAGCTGTCGTTTATCCCCACCGAAAAACGGGATAAGTTTTAACATTTCGTTTGGTATTAAAGTAATTGTTTGAATCGAGTCATTCCTTTCAGTTGCCATTTTACACGATTTATTATACACACAGTTTATGAAAATTCCTTACACTTAAGTATTTCAAATATTATATATTATATAAGTACCTACCTAATTCTAATCGCCTATAATATATTATATTTATTCACGATGCAAAGTGATAGTTTAAGTAGTAACAAATGTACTTATATACTATACTTACGTACACATAATACACAAATATACGATACGCAAAATCAAATCAACACAATAATGTTTCAGTATAGTCTTATAATGTTCGGATCTCACTTAGTTCACTGTTATATTTTATTAGTTACTACACTAATTCCGATTCCACAGATTTCATATAAAAACCAGATAACGTTAAAAAGAGAAAATTCTGATCTCTAGGTAACAAAACTCTACAATTAAAAGCGTTATGGAAAGGTGAGGAGGTGAAAAAGCTTACTCACCAACCAGCCAACGCCATCACCATCGCTCCAACACTTTGACAAATTTATTTGTTCACGGATCGCCGTGCGCGCCGGGTAATCGCGGAAATCGGTAAAACTTGATACACTTATTTCCACGAGATGAACCAACGCTACGTTGCGGCGATCCTGTTCGCAGCGCCAGTCAAGTTTAGGGAGACTTCGGTTAACTTTTTAAAAACTAAATTAAAATAAAATTAACAGAAAATACGTCCGAGCAGAATGACATGCCCCGTCTAATTGATCTCTTTTTCAAACAAAATGTGGTACTTACTAAATACTAACTAATGAGAAATCGTTATGCCACCTGCATTCCAGACGCTGTGTAAGCGGTATGCTTCTAGCGAATTGCGATAACTCGCGGTGCATAACTACCTAGTAAACAGTGTTAATAAATCTCAGCTCGATATAATAATAACAGAGAATACCGCATTTGATATGATCAAAAAGCTTGATAGCTTATATGCGCAGAAAGGTAGCGCTAATAGACTGTTATTAAAAAGGAAAATTTTAAAGACACAATTAAAGGATAGAGATAAACCTATTGAGTTTCTGCAAATTTTTGAAAAACAGATTAATGAATTAATTAGTGCTGGAGAAAATATGGCTGAAGAGGATAAATTAAATTATTTACTGCTTTCCCTACCTGAGAGTTTTAATCACATAGTAAATATTATTGATGCATTACCAAAAACGGACCAAACTGTTTAATAATGTATATCCTAGAAAATATAATGTACGTTCGTAAAAATATAAAGAAGTTTAGAATAAATAGTGATATGCATAATATTAATACTAGAAATAAGGATAGGATAGCTGTATCTAAATTTAGACTCACGAAAACTAAAAATAAGTCCTTCTTAGGCAATTGTGTACGTTTCTATAATAGAATCCCGAAAGACATTACTGAGCTCACTGAAGGGAAATTCAAGTTACGTGTCAAAAATATACTAATGAAAAAAGCCTATTATAAATTGAGTCACTACTTAGAAGACAAAGATGCCTGGAAGCTTTCCACTTCTGCCTAATAGCCAACTATTGAATAAATTTGTTATTTTAATGCTACTCATATGTAACCTCAATGTACAAAGACTTGAAAAAATAATGGCCCACGAGTTTCTTGCTGCTTCTTCTCGGCGGTGGTTCTTTTCCGAAGACAGCGGTAGAATCATTTAAAAATTTTTGACGTTCATAAGAGTGTCTATGATGCCTAAACTGAATAAATCAAAAAAAAAAAAAAAAAAAAAAAAAAAAAAAAAAAATATGTCAAATCAAAAATTTTACTGGAATCTCAAAAGGAGGGGAGCGATGCAATACCTATGTCTTTCGCGTCCACATCACGTCAAAAACAAACTGAAGGTGAAGAACTCCAAAGTAAATGTTATGAATGCATTGATGTAAAAAACCCGTGTACTCGCCGTGTACATACACAATTACACACACACACGCACAACGAAACTACACCTTGACTCGTCAGTCGAACTATCGCTGCGCGTGGAAGCAACACGTAAAGTAAATCAACAAATTTACCAGTCAAAATGCTGAATTGTGTCGTGAAACGGTGTTAAAACAAACATCAAAATATAAAAGAAGGATGGAATCACATTTCACACGTAAGTAACTTGGAAAGCAATATTTTAAATAAATAAAAATAAAAATAAAGGTTATTGCTTGGGACATAGAAAGTGTTGCCATGGTAAAGCCTGTAAGGTTTACCCTATTATTGGGTAATCTTAATATTTAGTATATATGTTACGTTAATACGGGTACGTTTTTATAATAGTTTATCAACGTGTTTTAACCGACTTCAAAAAATAAGTAGGAATTAGATTAGACTTTTCTTTAAATATAATATTGTATGACACTCGACGCAATATCTTTATACAAAACCGGTTCCGTCGTTTGAAAGCAAATTAAAAAAATAGGAAATCTTTTTTTTTATTTTTAGTTTATTTTCAACCGACATCTAAAAGGAGTAGGTTCGCAATTAGGTTCTATTGTTTTAAATACTTGTTACCTCATAAGTCCGTTATTTATAAACCGATTTGAACAATTATTTTTTTGTTGGAAACCTGATACCTTTTATATGGACTCGCATTAATTTCACACTGGATTTTCAATTTCGTACATATTGAAGGCGGTTATTTTTGTAAAAATAAACCATATTTCTATTGAAGTCTTTTGTTTTTAGGGTGTATCTATATTGAATGTTGTTGTATGTAGTTAGTATGCGGAAAGTTATACGAGATGGTCGACCAGTCTTTGTCATCACGCGATTTTATAAACCAGTCGTAGAAGAAAAATGCAAAGCAGGATTCATATGTACATTAATAAATATTGAAAGTTTAAAAGCGCTTTATACGAAGTACATAGAAAATAAAAAAGGCTGTTTTTTTTATCTACTTATAAATTAAGCCAGGATCATTTGGAGATTCTATTTACGTATATTAGGATGCATGGAGGGTTCAACGATAACCCTAACGTAAGACAGTTTACAAGCAAGCTACAAAAAATACTATGTCATTTAGAATTAAAATGTCTTACAAAAAGTAATTGTGTTCCTTTAGAACACATAGCAATACTTATTGCACTTCAACAACTAAAATTATAAATAGCACTTCATCGTCGTATAGACACGAAGAAGAAGAAGAAACCATTGAAAATTCTTCGTTGCAACTTCTTAATGAAATTGTTAATGAATCATTTGATTGGGCCAGTTGTTTACATAGCAATTCATATTATGGTGACTACAGAAAAATGATAATTGGTTACATATCTGAAAGTACAGTGCACTATCTGGTTAAAACCATAAAATGCTCTAAATGTTTAGATGCCTTGCAGACTACTTTATATTTTTTAACTTTATTTTCACAAGCTCATTAGTTTAAAAAACAAAGGTGGTCTTCGCTTCCCGTCTAAGGATCTTTTTGACATTTGTGTCACTTGTGAAGCAGTTGTTCGAAAATTATTGAATGAAAATATTGCAATAACCGCAGAAAATCAACACCAAACTATAGTCTTGAACATATTAAAGAAATTAATTGGAAACAATCAGATTTTTATGAATTTAGAGTCAAAACATGAATATGTTGGGCAGGAACATGAACTTAATTTAATACGGTGTGTAATTGAGAAATAATTAATAATAATAAACATTAGATTCCACCATATTGCTAAATTAGAAAGTATTTCTAAATCAGTGCAAAGTAAACGACAAGCGTACAAAAAATTAATTCAGCATAAAAGTTTTTAAATAAAACCAGCAGTTACACCGAGTAATTTTATTTCTGAAACTCTTTGTCTTTTCTCTTTCACTACCCAATGCCACTACTTTTTACCGACACCTAATGTAGGAACCCTATTATTATATTAAAACTAATAACGTTATAACTTTATAAAATTTATAACGTTAATAATTTGATAACGTTATTTTTATGGGGTAATTTAAATTATCATGGCAGCTCCGATTCACGCACTACATGCATAGAAAACCGGCCTCACTGCTCTGTTCACAACATTCTGTCTTGACTTTTTATTTTGTCTGAGTCTCCAACTACTAGGACAGCGGCAGTATTATCAGAATCTGAAAAATATTATTTTTGAAATAGAAGTGGAATGTAAACTAATATTGTCACTCATTGGATATCTTCGTGATGGTTATTTGAGCTCCCGATATTTCGACGCTGTTGCCAGCGCCATGATCGCGGGTTGACTGGAGAATGCGGGTGGATAAAAACCACCAAACCCACGAAACCTTAACGATCACGGAAGATATCCCGTATATGACAATATTAGTTTAGTGGTAAACCGTGAAAGCTTAAAACAGTAAGTAGAATGTAGATTCCACAAGCAGCAGTCTTGAAGTAACAATACACAGCGCGGAACAAAAAGTAAACAAACATCAACTAATAAGTACTACCTACTAGTCATGGCGGCCGGCCGGCGCAGCCGCCCGGCAGTATTAAAGTACTTACCTAAACCAAAGTAGCTATGTTGGTGTATAGGTTTTGATGCTAGTCCTATATTCAAATCACTAGGAGTAATTAGTGAATTAACATCCAGATTATCTTCCTCTGCTGATACTTGACAATTACTATTACGGATTTCAGTACAATCAGAATCTGGAAAAAACACCATTTTTCCCTTAATAATAAATTAGTAGGTACATAATTATCTAAAAATCTGTCAATGAATCAAAACAAAAAACGTAAAAACAAAACGAAAACGAAACGCCAAAACGTTTAGGGAAGTAGGTATTCAATGTGCTTAGGTTTGTGATAAAATTATTTGCAGATACCTAAATTATTTAAACTTTCATGAACACTGACCTCTTTGGCTTTGTGCCTGAGGGGGTAGATATTCGTCTGATAATTCATCAGCTGAAAAATCACCATCATTATCGTTTTCTGAACA
Organism: Selenia dentaria; assembly: GCA_917880725.1. Classification (NCBI taxonomy): domain Eukaryota; kingdom Metazoa; phylum Arthropoda; class Insecta; order Lepidoptera; family Geometridae; genus Selenia; species Selenia dentaria. The sequence continues at coordinate 10,406,151 of OU862898.1, read as the reverse complement.
TGCATAAAGAATAGGACGATTACGACGTCTTAGTTTTCTTTTAAAGCTTATTAGGTCGGCACCTACAAAAAAGGATCGCTAGAGTAGGATATTACAATTATGAGTTATTACTAGATACATTATATTTAATGTAGGTTTTAACTATTTTAACAGCAATAAAACCAACCGTTATGTAATTCAAATTGATCTCTGTTGCGTTTCTTAGAGATATCCATTTGATTTGAAGTCTCGTCATTTGGAATATCCGTACTTTCTGTGTATCAAATAAGTAATCATAAACTAATTGAATGCACTATTTATTAGGTTTAGGTGCCCAACTTGAGCTCCAACTAGCGAAGTGACAAAAGTAGGTAAACATAAAATGATCAAAACAAAGGTTATAAATAACACAATGGCGCGTAATATCTATGTTTATTAAGTACTTACCTATAGATTCCACAACTGGGACATCTTTTTTGTAAAGGAGATTCACCATAAACCTCCCACGAGACACCATTATAACAATAAATAATTCACCCACAAACGGTCACTGGCACTGGAGCACAACGTCAACTGAGCAGAAATCAGACGTAATGGCGGTTATGTTTACAAATAAAAACATTTGTCATTAACAATAACATTGGATATGCTGATACTATTATATTCAAATGACGAACTAAAAACCTATTCTCGATGTCAACACAGCATCTTTCGTTACAATGATAACATTTAAAATAAGTGTTCAGATTTTAGAAGAAAAACATTGTAATTAAAAATTACACTATGGTTATAAAAGAAGTAGTCCAAAAATTAAAATGAATAAAATTGTATGTCAATTTGCAATGAGTTTATCACAAAGAAACCCCTGTTAAACAAACTTTTGTGTATTGTAACTTGATCTACAAGTATACTTCAATAGAAACAGTGTACATTTTGAATTACAATGAAATTATTCCATTTCACATAAGTTTTTGTCTGAAATCAGAAAAGTTGAGAACTGTAACAATGTTGTGTGAGGTCAATGGTAGGAATACGAAAAAAGACATTGAAAACGTGTACTATGTTCCAAATATGAAAAGAAATTTACTAAGCGTATCTGCTATTATAAATAAACATAATGTTATTAAATTTCATAGTGACAAAGCAGATATTTATAATAGAAACAGAAAGTTAGAAGCTGTAGGCAGGAAAATACTCAAGTTGTAATGAATTAGAAGGAAAGGTGATTAATAATAAAAATAATGTAACATACACAAGTGAGAAAACTATGTCAGTTAAAGAAAAATTACATAGAATTTTTGCTCATGTAAATTTTCGTAAGCTTTAAGAAATGTGTAGGCTGCAATCACTGGATCAGTTACCTCAAATATTACCTAATGATTATATACAATGCGAGATTTGTTTAATAAATAAAATTACTAATTTACCTTTTGAAAATAATAGGCGCCGAGCAACGGATTTGCTTGAAATCGTATATACAGACGTTAATGGTCCTTTGACTCCTGTAGGTTATAATGGTTAAAGATATTTTGTCTCTTTTATCGACTTTTATTGATTATAGGCGACATGCATATGTTTGTGTAATTAAAAATAAAAGCGATGTCATTGATTGTTTTAGAACGTATGTGAAATTGGTTCAAAATCAAACAGGGAAACGAGTTAAGGAAATCAGATGTGATAACGGAGGAGAGTACCTAAACAGAGAATTTTTAAATTTTTTCCAAAGAGGAGGGAATTCTTTTAAAGCCTGCGCCTGCGGCTTATTAACGGCTTATCTGGGTGTTTCGTAGCGAAACAATATTTTCTTTAGTGTATAATATTTTTATTTAGCTTAAATATTTCTTTAACTTTGAATGTGACCGCACAAAAAAACCACCACCTTTTTTGAGAGTTGGTAGCGAGAAAAGCCACGCGACATTGGGCTTCCAATTTTATTCGGTTGGCACAACCGAACAAAACTGCTGCATGCGCTCGCGCCGTGCCCTTGAGAGTCGTCCTTCAAAACTCGCCGCGAACAGACGTCAAGGTCGCCTGTACCTCAATCGCCATCGCGCCTACCATACGCTTCATCTAAAGAACGTGGCATACTTCCTGGAGACGAGCTCCAGGAGGAAAGACACTTTGTGCTGTGTTTCATTCGCATATACTTACGTTTTATATCGAACCTGGCCACGCCGCCATTGTGGGCCGCGGTGGCTGGGATTGGAAGAAAACACTAACCTAGGACCTATGGAAACTTAACCAACGCTGACTGCACACCTGGACAAAGGCCTGAACCATCCAAACGGATGTCCCAAGTAAGTTCGTAGGCTTATCGCTTCAACACTGGGTAATAGATTATTGACTAAGACGGCCGAAAAGAAAGCACCATTTGAAATATTTAATGGACGGAAACCAGATATTGGAAATTTAAAATTATTCAAAATTAGAAATTAAAAATTATATAAGTTCCTGTTTCGTTAAAGTACCTGAAGAAAGTAGAAATTCGAAACTTAACCCAAAAGGCGTTCGAGGTGTACTGGTTGGCTATACGGATACTGGATATAGAGTATTAGTAGATAATAAAGTCATAATATCACGCCATGTGAAGTTCATTAATGCAGAAGAAGGTCAAGTGATTAAATTCAACAATGATGATGATAATGATGAAAATAATGATGTAAATACAAACGGTGAAAAAGGTGAAAAAGATGAAAAAGAAGAATTTTATGATACAGTGGATGATGAAAATGACAAAAAGAAGAGTTCTAATATTGAGGGAGTGTGTTCAAACGATCGCCCACAAAGGGGTAGAAAAATGCCCGAGAAGTTTAAAGATCATGTTGTTTATGTGAATTTTTAGTGTCAAATAAATACGATGAAGCTATAAATTGTCCAGATTCAAAAAAGTGGATTAATGCAATGAATGACGAAATTAATAGCTTAGAACAGAATAACACAAGGGAAATTGTTAATGAACTGATGGGATTCAAATATAATAGAAGTGAAATGGATATATCGAGTAAAATCCACTGGAAAATACAAGGCTCGTGTAGTAGCTAGACGGTTTCAGCAACAATATGATGAGAATGAAGAAATATATTCACCTGTTGCAAGAATGATTACCATGAAAGCTTTGTTGTCTACTGTTTGTGTGAATGGATGGAATATTGAACAAATGGATGTTGAAACTGCATTTCTTGATGGTAATATTAAGTCGGAGGTGTATATGTATCCACCTGATGGTTACAAAATTGAACCACATAAAGTATGCAAGCTTCGGAAAGCATTATATGGATTGAGGGAGAGCCCACGTGACTGGTACGACTGTTTTAATGATTTTATGATGAGTATAAATTTTAATAGATCTGCTTAGGAAATCTGTTTATACGACTGTATACTGGATACGTAAATAACAATCAGGTATATACAGGATGTCCCAGAACTCAACGTCAAGCGGGCACGGGGCAAGAGGGGGGGTCATACCAGTACCAGGATAAGTTATAATTGGCAAATTTATGAAAAAGAGGAAAATCGACACCTTTATTCGACCCTCCTCTAGATTTAAGACGACAGTACCTTTCAGATATGTTTTTGTTCCGACTATTTCAGTTCTCTATGCATCCTATTTTTCCAAAATTACAATTGTTGTTGAGCTATATATCATTGCCTTATTGGAAACAAAAAACGTTCCCTGGAACATCCATGCATGTGCCCTGTTGATATATTATTCCAATATGATGACATATTCATCTTTTACTATTTCAACTAGTATTATATGCTCTTTGATTTCAACTTCGGAAACGCTTCATGCCTGTTGTAATTTTCCAAGTTATAAGAGAAAGTCTGCCATCTCATTTCACTAGTTCTGGTTTTTTTATTTCTGCCCGAGTTGAGCTTTCATCTTGTTCTCAATAGAACTCAACTCTCAACAGAAAAGATAGGTCTGTCCTTCGTCCTCTAATTAGTGATATGAATTAGACTGCGCTGCTAGCATTACAAGTTGTCGCATATGATCCTGACGTAAAATATGAATCGAGTGGATTACAGCAGACATTTTACTTTCGTCAATGTTAAACGATGTGTTTATTGACTCACTTTTTCTTCCTCTCAATTCTAGCTCCTTTTCTTTTTTACATTTCTTTGCAGAATTTGAAAACTCAACAAACCAAGAGATATTTGTATGCCGATAGAAAAGTTTGTTTGTTTGTTTGGAAATGGAGGGAGGGGAACCCCCCCACCATTTTTCCCTGCCGGAATCGCGTAGTTTTTTTTTTAATTTAATATCAAAGATCAATTTTTCTACTCTATTTAAACACTTTTACACTTAACTTTGGGGAACCGCGTAGTTTTTTTTAAAATTTAATATCAAAGATAATTTTGTCTACTCTACTAACACTTTTACACCTAAATTTAATCATAATCATAATCATAATCAATTTATTAATAACTTTTGTTACACGTCACATATTTATAATTTAGTACTATGCTATATTACATATAGTATTTGAATTTCCACTATAGAGTACATTCACATAATTAAAAATATAAAATCGTTCACAATGTCAAATTATAAAGAATTAAACTAAAAATAATTTCAAAAATATACAAAAAAAGAAGTCATGTCAAGTATTGGCATACTATAGTACACAATACAAAAATAATAATAGTTAAGTACCTACATACTTATAATTTAAATTTAATAAATTCGTCATAGCTGTAGAACGTCTGCTCGACAAGCCAGCGTTTCAACCGTGACTTAAAACTACCCATGGTAGGTGCAGCGGTGATATGTTCTGGAAGCTTGTTATAAACTGTTGGACCCATGACATACGTCGACTTGGCCGACCTCTCCAGCGTGCGAGCTACTTCTCTGAGTCTAGCCTTATTGCGGACGCTGTTTAATGTCTTATAAGAGGCTTGGTTTAATCTGACATATACTGCAACTTGGAATATTACCAGTGCTGGCAATGTCAAGATCCCAAGCCTCTTAAAATGCGTACGTGCGGAGTCATCCTGCGGAATCTTCGCTATGGCACGGACAGCGCGCTTTTGTAACCTAAAAACTCGGTGCCAATCAGCGGCCCTACCGTACAACTCCGCACCGTATTGTAGGAGGGAGTGTACGGTTGCAAAGTAGCATGACCTCACCACCTCAGCAGGTACTACCTTGGCGACTCTGCTTAATGCAAAGCATGCGCTTCCTAGTTTGCCGCAGAGTTTGTCGATGTGACTTTCCCATGTCAGACTCCGGTCAATTTCAAAGCCAAGGAAGGTTGTTCTGTTGGCTTGGTCTATCCTGTTCCCATCCACGAAAACGTTCATTGGCCGTGTTTGGTGCCCCGACAGGCTAAAATGGAGGTAATGGGTTTTCGTTAGGTTGAGCGCAAGCCCATTTAACTTAAACCACCTTGCTAGTTGACCGGTCGTCTCGTTCAACTTCTGCTCCAGACAATCAACCGTGGGTGCCGTGACTACTGCGCCTACATCATCGGCGTACATAAATATTTCGGCTGCAATCACAGCGGCCGGCAGATCATTCAGAAGCAGGGCGAAGAGTATGTTAGAGACCGAAGACCCCTGGGCTACCCCCATCACCGAGTTTAGCGGATCAGATTTCTCCGTTCCTCCACATGCTACAACCGTTTGGGATCTGTTCTGCATGAGATCCGTCACTAAGGCATGCGACGCACCTCTGACGCCATAGTGCTGCAGTTTAGCACTAAGCACTGCGTGGTCGGCGACGTCGAATGCCCTCGACAGGTCACAGCATAAGACCGCCACATGTTGCTTGTTTTCGCGAGCTTGCAACACTCGGTGTACTACCTCCCGGGTCAACGATGTAGTGGACCGGCCCTCACGGTACGCGTACTGCCGGTCAGAGAGGGCTTCGGTTGACGCCAGGAAATCTACGAGACGCGTACTCAACCCATTCTCAAATACCTTCGCCACGGCAGGTATAATCGACACCGGTCTGTAGCAGTCGATGTCTTCGCGTTTGCCCTTGCCTTTGTATAACGGGGACACTTTACTGATCTTCATCGCGTTAGGATAAGATCCTTCCCTAATGCACCTATTAAAACACTCGGCTAGTATAGGAGCAAGCGAGCATATTGCAGTTCTTATGAGTTTCATGGATACTCCATATACGTCCTTAGAGGTTTTTGGCGGTATTCGAGTAGTCACAATACGGAACACCTCGTCAGGACTAAATGGCAGAAACCGCAGAGAACGGTCAGCCGGCGGTCGCGCCGCGCCCAGTGCGTCGCTCATAAGAGCGACGTCTGCGCGCGGCGCACCGCACGCGGCCGCTGCTCCTAAGAACCGCGCGTTCATAGCGTCCAATGCGTGCTTCTTTGTCGGGAACCTATTTCCACTCGGATCCTTCACGGCGTCGGTACAGTCAAGAAAGGGGGCATTATTTTTTCCTCTTTCTTTGTTGACTACTGTCCACAATGCTATGGCCGCATTGTTGCTGTTTTTTAATGTAAAGGTATAGTGGTTGGCTTTCGTATTCCTAATCAATCTATTATAAAATATATTCATGTCCGATATTAATGTCATTATAGAATTATTCCCCGGATTCAGTTTTGCAATGTCAATAATTTCAAATAACAATAATTTATAATTTTTTACATCGGAAGTTATCCACGATGAGTCAGAATTTTTACTATTATACATTCGTTTAACGGGGAAGCAAATGTCATATTTGTTTTTAATTATATTCATAGTTGACGTTACCAGTTTCGCTGCAGAACCGTTGACTGCCTGGATTTCACTCCAGTCGACACTATCTAAGGCGAACACGAAATTGAGCTGGTTCGCGTGTGAGAAACTTCTCCCGTACCAAGGGCCGTTCGATTGAGTCCGCTTGTCACACACTAACTCGCTCCTAATAGCGACATGGTCGCTGAGGTTTGTGACGACGGGCGCAGCGCTCACGGTGCCGGCGGGCAGGTTCGAGTAGAAGTGGTCCAAGCTTGTGGACGTCGTGTCAGTAGTACGAGTAGGAAAGTCTACCTCGTTCGTCATGTTGTGGTCCAACAATAACTTACGTAGCCTTTTCAAATCGCTATTTACTGTACCCAAAGTATTTATGTTCATATCACCCACTAAAACGCAGTCAAGACAGAGTTCGCTAATTTTATCGAGCAGACGTTCTAAGTTGTCAAGGAATATGGCAGCACTAACTAAGTTTGTCCTATATATACACACAATCGAAAGGTCATAGTCAATTAAATCAATAGCTGATATTTCGCAATATTGTTCACTCGACATGGCTGTTAAGGTTTTATTTTCTGAGCACTTTGTTTCGTTGCTTGTGTACATACACGACCCACCGTGCTGAACTAATTTTCTACAATAACTCGATGCTAATTTATATCCGTCAATTTGTATGCATTTTAATCTAGCATCAGTGAGCCAATGCTCCGAAATAGCTAAAACATTACATTTAATATCACTCTGCAGCAACACTTCTAACTTACGCGTCTTGTCGTCAGCAGATATCGATCTAATGTTTTGATAACATATTACAATAGATTTCTTCAAGCTCCCGCTGTTGACATTCGCTCGTGAATGTGTTGCGGCGCGAGTGCTTTCATTCCGAGTACATATACTGTGGTTGCCCTTCATTCGTTGGTAGTTTTGCTGCAAGTTATTCCGTGTATTCGGTGCGCTCGGTGCAGCGAGCGCCGATGCTACTAAGAGCCGACTCCGACCGAGGCCCGCGCTCGAAAAATCCAGTTACTGACGCGAACGCCTGCGGGCCACGAAGTTGGAACACTAATTTCCTCGTATAGGCTTCCAGGAACTCCTATAATGAAGACGGCATGCCAGTTTGATTTAACTTGCCTTTTTTCCACATAATATTGGTCGCTTAGATGAAGAGTATTTAAATAATCTCGTACATTTTTCTCAGTTGTCATTGGTTTAAACTGCCAGGCTTGTATATATTTCAGTCTGTCTACTGCTTGAAGTATATCTCCGGTTTTCCGAGTACCAGTTATTACTTCACGCTTTTTTGAAGTCCTTTTAGTCACTTTGTGCCATCCTTCATCCGTGACCTTATCCGTTATGTCAGTCTTATTTTTATCGACTAGAGTTCCCGCATGTTTCGTGGCCCCACACGGTTTCGTCATCATAGTTAAATCTGCCGTGTTAGTGGGAGGTTTATTCTGCCGGCTACCCTGCGGTGTCTTAATGTGGTCGGTAACAGATGACATCGGTTTTCCAATTTTCTTCGGTGTCGTATCTATTTTACCTATTTTATTATGCGATTGAGAAGAGGTTGTAGTGGTAACGCGCGGCTGGACTGGTCGCTGTGATTGTGCCTGCGGTGATTGTGGAATCAATGTTTCACTAAATGTGAAGAAAAATATGTGGCGTTGCGAAAAATATGTAAATGTATAATGTTTTGTAACATGTATGAACATAGAATGGGCCCGTGCTCTTTATTTTTTGATATTAGCTTATTTCTAATGCAACAATCCATAAATAATCGTAATACGACATACCTTCACAGGAATTATCAAATTGCACTATACTTGTACATATTATGTCGTACAATTGCAACCACCACTTGTGCACACTCGAAATCATATTCACTTATAAACAAATATACGGTTATTAAGTATTGTCATGTGCCACTTACATTACTATTACACTTACTCGTACACTACTACAACATGATTAACACCCATATACGCAGAAAATCAGTCACAATACGAATCACATTTCAAACGGTAAAGTTAATAAACATTAGAATAACCCCTGCTATACACGCGACCGAACCACAGCAAGTTCCATGCAAACTAAAGTACTTTGCTTACGCCCTTCATTATAGTACATTGTATCTACTTATAATTGCGTATACGCATATTAGTATGAAAAACTTATCACTCACATTTTTAAACACTAAGTTGCACGCTAGTAATTGTCTCAACGCTCGCACAGTAAAATCAATTATTATTATATTATATGGATAGTAGACGCTATGTTATTGAAGACATGGACAACACTAATTTTGTCGCGAATCATCAAACATTCGTACCAGAAATGTGTGAAATATATTTGGATCTCGAGAAAAATCAATAGGTCAATAGGTTCTAATATGCTGTAGCCACATTTACATCGTAAATTCACAGTACAACTGCACTTTTTCCACTCTTAAAATTAAATAAATTACGGAGCACACAAACGCGGTGTTGCTCGCAGTACGGCCGTTCGGCAACTTTAAATTTAGGGGGGGGGGGGGAGAGAGAGAGAGGGGGGTCAGAGTTGGATTTGTCACTAATTTCGACCTAACCGGTCTGACTTGGATTCCGGGTGGGCTCCCGCCAGAAGCTCTAGCGGTCGCCCCTGAACGTTGCTTCGCCACACTCAGCCTTCGTTTCGCTACGGAGGTCGCCGGAAGCAACGTTCAGGACCTCCCTTGAGCTTCTGGCTCCCGCATTATTTATAAACACTCTAGGGGTAGTAGCCACAAGAATAGGTGGAGTCGGGGTGCTCTGTGTCGGTTTTCTGACTACTTTCAACCTAACCGATCTGAGTTGGTCTCTGGGTGGGTAAGGGAGGAAAATAATTTTCACAAAACTATGTAGGAGTATTTATTTTATTTTGTAAACATAGTTAATTACATTGATCAACTCGACAAAGGGATCTTTTTTCTGCTTGAATAGATCTCATAGCAGACGTTCAAATTTATGCAATATTTCCTGATATTGCGTTCCGTTTCACGCATCCGCATGTTTTTCGTGTGAAATTACAGAAACTTTAAATATTAATTTAAAATACTTTCGCGTAACTCCGGCAGCCAAAATCGAATTGGGAGGGTCAAGACAAAGCCCCTTGACCATTCCACAGTAGCAGAATCCTCAAATTCAGGCGACTCGATTCAAGACCCGACCCAATTAGACCTTTGCTTTGAAATATCTTGTCAATCTGGAACAGAAAGAGAATTTATAAAGAAGAAAATAATTTAAAAACGGGACTACGTTGACGTTAATAAATCTTAGCTTTTGTTATCTTACCTTCGATTGTCCACTGTAATGTATTATCTTTTTACGATGTTTCTCAGTCCGGGCATGAGACTTTATTGTAGCGATTCTACTTAAAAACGTCACTCCACATGCTTTACACATAGCATTTTCACTATATTTATCTTTGGTTAACCAAGAAGAGAATTCCGGGTTTTGTTCCCACTCCGATCTATATTTCTGTTCATATTTGCGCTTCATATTGAAACAACCACCATAAACCGACCACCGTGAATCGAAACACCAATACCAAATAACGCAAAAATCTTCGGACTAGTTTGGACACCATAGACAAATCTAATTTAACACAACTACACGGGAATCCCCTGAAATAAAACTGACAAACATTCACTCGGTGTGTAAAAGAGAAAGATTGCTACGAAGAGCCCATTGCGTGACAAAGACAGCGTTATTAAGAACCGACGAAGAACCGATCATGACATATGTATTTTATTGAAAATGTTTTACGGTCTATTACAGGGCTGCCAGGTATATATACCAAAAAATACCATAAAAGTTGAAATTGTACCAATATTATACTGATATTCAGTAATATACTAAAAATATACTGTAGTCATTCTTCGGAGCCTCAAATATACCAATTTAGTATCAAAAATACCAAAAACGGTCACACTGTTGAGGTTGCCTTCATCCATTCCACATTCACATATTGATGTATCTTTAATTCTCAGTTTTTTAAGATGAACATTAGAACAGCAGTGGCCAAATCTCATTCTAGATATTATTGAACTAGTTCTCCTATCACATTTATATTTAAAAACCAAGGCTTACTACTTATATCGCGTTGATATTTAGCAAAGTTAGTACCAGTTCTTTTACTAGAAATCAACCACCTTTTTGACCATCTAGATTGTAGGTAGTGATTAGGAATAAGTAATAGATCTTGCGGGTAATTCTGAAAAGGGACTTTATCACCACAAATAATTGATTCCTTCGCAATTTTATCTGCTTTTTCATTACCTAAAATATTACTGTGGCTGGGGATCCATGCTAAATGAACCGTATAACCGAGAGATGAACATTTTAGCAATATTTTTTTAGTTTGAAATATAATCCAGTTTCTTGAACCATGAATAAATGGATTAGCTTGGAAAGAATGAAGAGCACTCAAGGAGTCTGAGAAAATAACAGATTTGTTTAATTTAAAAAGAAGTATGTAGTTAACAGCCTCCATGATCCCTCTACATTCACCAGTAAAGACAGATGTTTCAGGCGGACACTTTATTTTCTGAACAATGTTATAATTTTGGTGGAATAGACCAACACCAACACAACCTTCTTGATTTTGTTTAGAAGCATCTGTAAAAATATAATGCCAACCACGCCAAAGATCATCTTGAATACACAAAAAACGTTTATTAGCAGAAATGTCTCCTTTAGCTAAATCTAGGTTAAGATGTAGAGTGGGTTCAAACAAGACAGTTTCAAAATCAAACTCAAATAAGGGGATTTTAGGGTTTCTAAGAGTTGGGAACCTAAAGTTTATTATTTTTGTGTAGCTCATAAGAAGACAAGGGACGAATTATAGCATTATATAGGAGCTTTAAGTAAAAAGGGTGAGAACCCCACCAAACGCCAGCTAAGCATCTTAGTATGTTCAGGTTTTTTCACATTTTATTGAAATATAATTTAAGTGGGACGAAAAGTTCAATTTGCTGTCTATAATTAGACCTAAACCGCCTTATTATGGTTGCAGGTTTAAACCAACTCTAGCGATAAACACGACAATAAACCCGAAAACGTTATTAGCGTCACAGGTTTATTTCATAAACCAGACTTTTCTATAGCAACATCGCCAAACCAGGCCCCGGCCTAGTTTAAACTGTGGGTTTGTGTGGCGGTAAACGCCATTTCGACTTTGACGTAAAATTGACAGCGAGAGTTGAGGACGGTGAGGTTTCAGGTTATGTTTGTGTATTTTATTTCGTGTTGCATTGTATTGCTCGAAATTCTTTACTGGCTTGAAAATGGATATATATAATTTATAAATAAGGAAAGAAACGACGACATTACAATTATTTTACTGCGACGTGACGTGATATATCTACCGCCCGGATTAGCATAACATTGATGCATTTGTTGTTGGGAAAGGAACTTGTCGAAGAGGAGTTTCCTTACAAAATTTACAGACAGAACCACACGCCAGAAAGATTGTAAATTTCTTAAAATGCGACCTGAGCAGCCCCGAGGTAAATAAGGTATGTAAATAGGGCGAATTCTGTGGTTTTCATTTCATTCAACAATGTCTAAAGTTGTTAGAAGTAGGTGTATTTTATTTATCCACTCAAGATCTATTAGGTATTGTTTTCATCCGAGTAAAAATCAGAGAAATGGATTATGCAACCTACAAAGTGCATTATGTATGTAGGTATACCGACAAAATGTTTCTTACATCCTTACCTAATTATAAAAGCTCCATAGGTACCATGTATAAAGATACAATGTGATACTAGTAATCTGTATGGTATTTCACAGCTATCTATAAACCAATACTGTTAAAAGACTAGGACAATAATAACTACTTGAGCTACTTCGCTTTGACAAGAAATTGGACAAAACACCATTTCCATTTATTGAAGAAGAACATGCTAGACAGCAATGCAACACATTACTAGAATTGCTGCTGTCTTAACTGATGAATTTTTGTGTAATGAATTACTGCTGCACTCACTGTGTATACATATTCATATATATTCATCGAACCTGGCTCAATGATAACAACATTTTTCTTACAAGATTAGTGATTTACTAACAATAATTCCATACCATGTTTATCACATTATTTTGATTTCAGATACAATGTGATACTAGAATCTGTATGGTATTATGCAGCTATCTATAAATAATTACTGCAAAAAGACTATGGGACAATAATAGAAGGTTTCATTAAGACTTGGGCTACTTCGCTATGACAAGAAATTTGGAGAAAGATACCATTTTGTGAAGAAAAAAGTGGTAGAAAACAATTGAACACATTCATACAGTAATTGTTGCTGTCATACAGGATGAATTAACATGTTATGTACTGCTGCTGCACTGTATTAATCTTTATCAAACCTAGCTCAATAATCATTGAGACAGATTATAGGAGAGCCCAATTCCAATTCTGTAAATGTGTTAAAAGTTCCAGTGACTTTGGGAGATGTGTTTATGCCTACGAGAAGACTAAGTTGAGAAATAATTAATTACTTACTCATGTTCTTTTGGTTCAGTTTGAAATAAATAAATTAAGACATGACTGTTTTCTTGTGTTTACTCATTTGTGAAGGTTACAAAACCCAGTTCTCATCTTTATTAGTTCATAAATAATTAATAATATTAATAAGTATAGTTAACTTAACATTTAAGATCTTATAAATCTTTTTAGGAGCAACTGAAGTCTACACACAATGATTATTTGTTTCATCTATCTACATACTTTAAACCTAATTACAAGCCAGTTTGAATATGAAATATGAACAGGGAACTGTAGTGATACCCGTAAGTTAGGCCTCAAATGCCTAAGCTAGGTGCCTATAATAGCTTAATAAGCGTTGATTAAATCTGAATATTTGACAGGTGAAAGGGCATCTGCACTCCCACATGTAATAAATCATGTTTGCATCATAATAGAAGAGCATAAGAAATGAATGAAAACTTTATATGTTTTCATTCATTTCTTATTTTATATGTTTAATAATAAACATGTAGCATCAATTATTGTACAAGACATATTTTAATATTTATAGTTGTGAGCTTAGCCAAAACAAATTATATGGTAAATAACAGAAACAAAATACACTTTTAATAATTGTTTATTGTTATAAACACTGGTCTCAAAATTAGTAAACATAATAAATATTTAAGTGAAAATTTGTACACAAATAAAGTAAATATTGTAATTCTATTAGGTATCAATGTCTTCATAAACAGATACTCTTCTTCTACATAAGTCAAAGTAGGTACTTTGGCCGCTTCAATCACACTTTAGGTGGCCTCATTGAGGTCAACCTTTCCTATATAGTACCCATACTGTAGTGTTCTGGACTAGGTAGGAGCACTGAAATCACAATCAATGAGATTAGGATCTTAGACACCCATATATACACAGGTTTGATCTGCAGCAACCAACTGTAGGTAAGTGAGAAGCTGGAACATCCATGCATGTGCCCTGTTGACATATTATTCCAATATGATGACATATTCATCTTTTACTATTTCAACTAGTATTATATGCTCTTTGATTTCAACTTCGGAAACGCTTCATGCCTGTTGTAATTTTCCAAGTTATATGAGAAAGTCTGCCATCTCATTTCACTAGTTCTGGTTTTATTATTTCTGCCCGAGTTGAGCTTTCATCTTGTTCTCAATAGAACTCAACTCGCAACAGAAAAGATAAGTCTGTCCTTCGTCCTCTAATTAGTGATATGAATTAGACTGCGCTGCTAGCATTACAAGTTGTCGCACATGATCCTGACGTAAAATATGAATCGAGTGGATTACAGCAGACATTTTACTTTCGTCAATGTTAAACGATGTGTTTATTGACTCACTTTTTCTTCCTCTCAATTCTAGCACCTTTTCTTTTTTACATTTCTTTGCTGAATTTGAAAACTCAACAAACCAAGAGATATTTGTATGCCGATAGAAAAGTTGTATACATAACTTCATATATAATTAAAAAAAATTGTTAAGGAAAACGTATACGTTCCGTTACATTTACTTCGTAGCTAAGCGTAAGATACTAGTTTAGGTATATCACTTAAATTTCCTTGATATATTAAGGTATTTATAGCCTGCTACCAAGCTAGAACTCATTTGCGATTATTTATCCGGATTGTCGTTTAGGAATTATGTATTGTTTCATACTTTTTCTTTATTTGTTTTTTAACTTTAAGTACATGTAAAAAGTATGGATGAGTAAATAGGATCGTTTTGAATGAATAGTAATAAAAATGAATGAACAAAATATCTTATCTGTGGGAAAACTTGAGACTTAGGCTACGTTCCGTCTAGCGCCAAAATCACTTGCGGCGTTCGCACACCCATTCCCTTAAAAGCCCACGGTCATCGTGAGCGAACTCGATACGTCATCGATGACGTCACAGAAAACGCTCACAACGCTCGCAGATCGTAGGTGGGTTTTCGCGGTCGTTTACGAGCTGTCACTGTCAAGCATCAAATGTATAGGATTCTATCGATTTTTGACAGAAAAGTTGGCGCGCTTTTCGCGAGACCGCGTAACCGTTCCGCTTGGGTTGAACATTGCAAGCATTCATTCTAACCGGAACGCTAAACCGGGGCGCGACAGTTGTGAGCGTTGACAGCGCTTCCCGGAACGTAGCCTTAGTGATCCTTCGGTAGTTCGGCGACCATAATACGGATGTTTCTCAGACCGAGTCTAAACCAAAAGTTTCCATAGATCGAGACTTAGTAAACTGAGGTTTAAACCTTCAACCATAATAAGACGGCTCAACTTTTTCTCATTTTGTACAGGAATTCTTGTGTTATTAAGCAGAATATTAAGTCTAGGTTTTAATCATATATAATTCAAAAAAATTGTTAAGGAAAACGTATACGTTCCGTTACATTTACTTCGTAGCTAAGCGTAAGATACTAGTTTAGGTATATCACTTAAATTTCCTAGATATATTAAGGTATTTATAGCCTGCTACCAAGCTAGAACTCATTTGCGATTATTTATCCGGATTGTCGTTTAGGAATTATGTATTGTTTCATACTTTTTCTTTATTTGTTTTTTAACTTTAAGTACATGTAAAAAGTATGGATGAGTAAATAGGATCGTTTTGAATGAATAGTAATAAAAATGAATGAACAAAATATCTTATCTGTGGGAAAACTTGAGACTATGTGATCCTTCGATAGTTCGGCGACCATAATACGGATGTTTCTCAGACCGAGTCTAAACCAAAAGTTTCCATAAATCGAGACTTAGTAAACTGAGGTTTAAACCTTCAACCATAATAAGACGGAGGTTTATCTCTATCCTTTAATTGTGTCTTTAAAATTTTCCTTTTTAATAACAGTCTATTAGCGCTACCTTTCTGCGCATATAAGCTATCAAGCTTTTTGATCATATCAAATGCTTTATATATGTATTCTCTGTTATTATTATATCGAGCTGAGAATTATTAACACTGTTTACTAGGTAGTTCTTAGCTTTAATATCTAGCTTTTTCCATTCTGAATCTAACATACCTTCAGGTTTAGTTGGTGAATTGATGACCAAATCGCAACTCTTCATTTACAAAAATAATTTCAATCTAAAATTCCATTTGTCATAGTTGGTACCATCAAATATCTGAAACCTCGAATATTCATCCTTACCTTCCATAGTTTTACTAGGTACCGATTTATTTATTTTCAAGAACCATGCTCTGCTACCATGTTAGGAATCGCTAAAATCATTTTTTTTATTTTTATTTTTTTGTGGCAATTGTCAACATGACATTTGTGCCAGTTTCACGTCAAATAAACCAAAA
Organism: Selenia dentaria; assembly: GCA_917880725.1. Lineage (NCBI taxonomy): Eukaryota > Metazoa > Arthropoda > Insecta > Lepidoptera > Geometridae > Selenia > Selenia dentaria. The sequence continues at coordinate 10,389,653 of OU862898.1, read as the reverse complement.
AACATCCTAAAACGAATTTGAGCAAACTATGAACCAGAATAGGTGGCCCAATGTGAATCAAGTGAAACTCAAACAAACAAACAAAAAAATATGATATTGTTATGAAATTACTGCTTTTATTTTGGTTTGATAACTATTTTTCTACATGATACATATTTCTTTTTACAGGAATTGCTAAATGGCCCCACATAAAGGAATTTTATGAAATTGATAATACCAACCCAAACTTTGTGTATGCACCAGCTTTGAAGAAGGATCACTTAGAGCCCAATTCAAAACAAAAAATGAAGGTTAAATATGCAGCACAAGTTCTTAGCCATTCCGTAGCAGGAGGAATGTAAGCCAAAGTAGCTAAAGGTATGTAAACTAGATAGGTGATAGCATGGAGATTGCAGTAATGTAATTACTATTGCTTGTGGGCTGATGGATGACACAACGGGGCCTACTCCCACCTTTTACGAAACTATTATAAATCAGGAGCGTATTGTAATAAGCTTAAAATAATCGTACTTACTATCGTACCAACACAAAATGGTTGAACAATATTACTTCAATATTATTTACGGCGTGTTCCTTTTTAAGCCGAAATCGACCCTAATGGTGCATTCCAGTGTAGTAGTGGCGTGTGCGTGATCTGTGATGTAATCGATGATGTACCGAGCTCAGTTATGATAATTGCGAGTTTGAAAGATAACGGTTGGGCGGCTATGCGAACGACGCGATCGATTTTGGCTCTCAAAGGAACACGACCAGATGTAAGTGAAGTGAAAGAACGAAACAACCACAGAATATTCTAATAAGGGTTTGAGATTTTAAAACTCTATAGTGGAGGCACAGAGAATAAATATAGCTTTCATACTTATTTGTAACAGATATTGCACATTCATTTTTCCTTTATAAGTGTAGTCGTACGTGTTGAACATTTGCCATTTCACAAGTTAATTTAATATGTTTATGTAAATATTTATAGTTTCAATGATGCATGATTTTTATTGACATAATCGCGAGTAAAGACTTAGTCACGTACACAAATGTATCATTAAGTCACTGTCCTGCCTAAAATACGTTTTAGTAAAGCAATAGTAGTAGATATGTGTTTAAAATAAAACAATAAAAAATCAAATCTATGAATATTTTAAAAGTAATACAATTGTTTCTACAGACTAATCTGTTGGTTTCATGCAGAAATATATAAAATACCTTTTATTCAAATAAAAGCCCTATATTAGCTTATTCAAATTGATTTGTAGCAGTTACTTAAACTTCTATTATTTTTGTTTAATTTCAGATGAACTTCCTTCAGAAGCCTTCGCCACAGCTACACTTTTGAGCAAATTCTTCCAGCTGTTTGATGCATTAAATGCTGACAGTCCAGACTTCCAGACAGACCAGAAAGTACAAAGTCAGTCCAGAAAAATACGCTCAGGCTGGTGTGGCAGTGAAAATGCCGAAACCTTAAAACGATGCAAATATGTCTATCTCGGTGGAGGTTCTACATTTGTGCCGTTTGGGGTAGAAACTTACTCTAAGTGGCGCGTACGAAATTTTCAGGGCTTGACCAAACAATTGGTTGAAGCGTAAGTGAACAGAATGCTGGCTCATATTTTGCAAAGAAATTTTGCATAGCTATTCAACGTGGAAATGCAGCCAGCATTCTGGACACTTTGCCTCCAACAAATAATTTATGACATTTGATATTTTTAAACTTTTGTCCATTATTTAGTTAAACTTTAATAAATTTATAAAATAAATACATAAATGTTCTTAAAATTAAAAATTGTTTTTTTTCTATAACATAAGTACCTACTTATTCACCTAATAAGGTTCTGCCTACTTCATGAGGCGAAATTATGTTTTAACATTGTTCCATCCGCAGACTAAATTGATAGGTTATAAAATCAATGAAAATAGAAAAGCATGGGGTGGATATTTAAAATTCGCACTAAAGTTAGTTCCTTAGCATTCCGTGGGGATTCTGTTGCGCTAGTAGTATCAGTGTAATTCGCATTATGTCTGTATGGCAGTTACACTTCTTCTCTCGGTAGAGAGTTTCAACAAACTCACGATACCACCTTTGCATGACACCACACAAGGTAATCTTTGGTGTCGATTACTCCGGACTTGACTTCCAGCAGACAACTGCTCGGGACAGCGGCTTGGGCGGCCGCTCAACGCAGAAGCACGGACAGTTGCTCAGCGCAGCAGCCCAGCGCAGAAGTTTAGACAGCCGCTCAGGTAACCTGCTCGGACAGCTGAAAAACAAATGAATGTGTTATCATCTGTCGACGTTCAACGATAAAATTCTGGACTTCCATCACCCGCACCACACTATGCAATAAAAACAAAGAAAAAAATTTCATGCCTTACATACTTTACCAAGATCTCACTTGAACAGTTTAGTGATATTTTTCTTTATTAATGCATACCAAAGACAACTAGCGCATGATATCAATTTGTGAAGATTTACTGTCGAATGTCTCGACATACTCACGATACCACCTTTGCATGACACCACACAAGGTAATCTGGTTAAACTATAGTCGCCCGGTACCCGCGGGGAGGGGGGAGGGGGGGCGGAGGGGGGGAGGGGGAGGGGGTGAAGCCCCCCCTGCATCCCCCCCCGCCGGAGGCCTTTAGTTTTTGAGTAATAATTTTTTTAGTACTTAACCTCACTTTCGGCTATATCAGTATTTTTTACCTATTTTTTGTTTCACACCTAATCTATTAAGGCGGTTCGCTTCTGGCACTTCGCCGGCCGCTGCCGCGGCACGCTCGCTTCGCTCGCTCGGCTCGTTCGTTGTTTGTCATGTTCTAACCTAACCTAACCTATTTTTTGTTTCACACCTAACTTATTAAGGCTGTTCGCTTCTGGCACTTCGCCGGCCGCTGCCGCGGCACGCTCGCTTCGCTCGCTCGGCTCGTGCGTTGTTTGTCATGTTCTAACCTAACCTAACCTATTTTTTGTTTCACACCTAATCTATCAAGGCGGTTCACTTAACATTGTATTATATAACAACAATAACATATCCAGTCCGTCTCAGAGTTATGTTGATAGATGAGAAAAACTTAATGTTAAAGGGCTAGGAGAGACACAATTAAACAAACATTTTAATACATTACTTGTTTATTTCATAAACATGTTTAATTGCTTTCATTAAATGTACAAAAGAGTCTCTTTTATATTTATACACGTCTCTTCGCCACAAATATTCAACAATTATATCACTAAAGTTTTCTGGGTTGTTATAATTTTGTTTTTTGAAAAACCTCTTCACTGCTCGCCACTGGGATTCTATTCTTTGGGTGTGGATTCCATCTTTACCCACAAATGGGTTTTCTGGGTCTGAATGATTCACTTTTTTGTGTATGTATCCATATTCAGACAGACAATCGTATGCCCGCCAACAATCGGTGTGGATTGTTGTTCCAGGTAAAACATGCTTTTGAATTAAAGGTATGAGAGTATCAGCATCTCTTTTATTGTCCGGGCATACTTCCAATCTTAAGTCTTCAGACCCATCTTCTATTAATCCCAGCACCCAGTGGCCTTCAATGTGACGTCCTTTGTTATATTTCCTTTTTCCAAATTTACTTTCGTCTATTTGCACTATTTTCCCACAGCCTCCAATTTTACCGCTGTAAAGATTTTGTTTTTCCAAATAAAATATCACAACTACTTCTCTGCAGTAATTAAACCAATCGGCTATAGTATTTGGGCTTAAACATTGCTTCCTTTCTTTTTTATAAGGGTCTTCGTGAATTGTTTGGTCGTAGGTCCATCCTTGTGAGTATGCATATATAAGATAGTAAACATGCATTATGTCGATAGCAATATTTTCGAAAAATGTGCCAATTCTGCGAGAGATCTTGGCACCGCTGCCCGATTTAGATTTGCATGATCTTTTTGAGCACACAAATGTACCAAAACTTGTGCATCCGCATGAGTATGACACTTTCATGGATGTCCTGTGGGTTCGACACCGTTTCTCAGTTGGTATGAGACCTTGGTCTTCACTATATTTGATGCATTGGTCTTTAGTGCCCAATTTTCGCACAACGTCAGTTAAATTCCAATGATCAATCACTTCAGTGACGCAAAGTTTTCGTTTGGTTATAAGCTCGTTGTCGTCGTCGTCATTACTCGAAGAAGGTCCGGCGACAGGTTCAACGGGCAGATCAGGAGCCGAAGAAGGTCCGGCTACAGGCTCGACGGGCAGATCAGGAGCCGAAGAAGGTCCGGCAACAGGTTCGACGGGCAGATCAGGAGCCGAAACCGCGTCCGCTTCGGGTATTGTACTGTAATACTCCATTACAGCCAAGTGCAGTCCAGTTTTCAAGCCAAGTTCAAGTCGTAGAGCAATCCAAACAAATCCGGTAAGCAAGCCAAGTTTCAAGTCGTCGCGCAATCGAAGGAAGTCCAGGGAAAAAGCCAAAGTCGTAATAAAAATCGAAAAACAAGAGAGCACACATTCACGAAACTACGAGAGAAACGGAATGAATGGATGACAGTCCATCTGTCAGTAAGACCAAATGGCGCCTTTTTTTTTTCTTACGTTTAACGATAACGATACGTTTCGTTTAACTCAGTTTGACAACTTAATTTGACAACTTAATATTGTACCATTTTCTCAACATTGCGTTCCATTTCACTTTTTTTTATCAAATTTTAATTTAATCATAATTAATTTAAACTACGTTTCCGGCAAAAAAAAATTGCTGGAAGGGCTTCAGGTGGACCCCAATGATACCCCTAAACTCGCACCTTCATCAAAATCAGGTACCGGACGGCTATAGCCAACCCGGTAATCTTTGGTAACGATCACTCCGGACATGACTTCCAGCAGACAACTGCTCGGGACAGCGGATTGGGCGGCCGCTCAGCGCAGAAGCACGGGCAGTTGCTCAGCGCAGCAGCCCAGCGCAGCAGTTTGGGCAGCCGCTCAGGATACCTGCTCGGGACAGCTGAATAACAAATTAATGTGTTAATATCTGTCAACGTACTACAATAAATTCTGGACTTCCATCACCCGCACCACACCATGCAATGAAAACAAAGAAAAACATTACATGCCTTACATACTTTACCAAAATTACACTCGCACAGTTTAGTGATATTTTTCTTTATTAATGCATACCAAAGACAACTAGCGCATGATATCAATTTGTGAAGATTAACTGTCGAATGTCTCGACATACTCACGATACCACCTTTGCATGACACCACACAAGGTAATCTTTGGTGTCGATTACTCCGGACTTGACTTCCAGCAGACAACTGCTCGGGACAGCGGCTTGGGCGGCCGCTCAGCACAGAAGCACGGGCAGTTGCTCAGCGCAGCAGCCGAGCGCAGCAGTTTGGGCAGCTGCTCAGGATACCTGCTCGGGACAGATGAAAAATAAATGAATGTGTTAATATCTGTCTACGTACTACAATAAATTCTGGACTTCCATCACCCGCACCACACCATGCAATGAAAACAAAGAAAAACATTCCATGCCTTACATACTTTAGCAAGATCTCACTCGCTCAGTTTAGTGATATTTTTCTTTATTAATGCATACCAAAGACAACTAGCGCATGATATCAATTTGTGAAGATTAACTGTTGAATGTCTCGACATACTCACGATACCACTTTTGCATGACACCACACAAGGTAATCTTTGGTGTCGATTACTCCGGACTTGACTTCCAGCAGACAACTGCTCGGGACAGCGGCTTGGGCGGCCGCTCAGCGCAGAAGCACGGGCAGTTGCTCAGCTCAGCAGCCGAGCGCAGCAGTTTGGGCAGCTGCTCAGGATACCTGCTCGGGACAGATGAAAAATAAATGAATGTGTTAGTATCTGTCTACGTACTACAATAAATTCTGGACTTCCATCACCCGCACCACACCATGCAATGAAAACAAAGAAAAACATTCCATGCCTTACATACTTTACCAAGATCTCACTCGCACAGTTTAGTGATATTTTTCTTTATAAATGCATACCAAAGACAACTAGCGCATGATATCAATTTGTGAAGATTAACTGTCGAATGTCTCGACATACTCACGATACCACCTTTGCATGACACCACACAAGGTAATCTTTGGTGTCGATTACTCCGGACTTAACTTCCAGCAGACAACTGCTCGGGACAGCGGCTTGGGCGGCCGCTCAGCGCAGAAGCACGAGCGGTTGCTCAGCGCAGCAGCCCAGCGCAGCAGTTTGGGCAGCCGCTCAGGATACCTCCTCGGGACAGCTGAAAAACAAATGAATGTGTTAATATCTGTCGACGTACTACAATAAATTCTGGACTTCCATCACCCGCACTACACCATGCAATGAAAACAAAGAAAAACATTCCATGCCTTACATACTTTACCAAGATCTCACTCGCACAGTTTAGTGATATTTTTCTTTATTAATGCATACCAAAGACAACAAGCACGTGATATCAATTTGTGAAGATTAACTGTCGAATGTCTCAACAAACTCACGATACCACCTTTGCATAACACCACACAAGGTAATCTTTGGTGTCGATTACTCTGGACTTGACTTCCAGCAGACAACTGCTCGGGACAGCGGCTTGGGCGGCCGCTAAGCGCAGAAGCACGGGCAGTTGCTCAGCGCAGCAGCCCAGCGCAGCAGTTTGGGCAGCCGCTCAGGATACCTGCTCGGGACAGCTGAAAAACAAATGAATGTGTTAATATCTGTCGACTTACTACAATAAATTCTGGACTTCCATCACCCGCACCACACCATGCAATGAAAACAAAGAAAAACATTCCATGCCTTACATACTTTACCAAGATCTCACTCGCACAGTTTAGTGATATTTTTCTTTATTAATGCATACCAAAAACAACTAGCGCATGATATCAATTTGTGAGGATTAACTGTCGAATGTCTCGACATACTCACGATACCACCTTTGCATGACACCACACAAGGTAATCTTGACTTCCAGCAGACAACTGCTCGGGACAGCGGCTTGGGCGGCCGCTCAGCGCAGAAGCACGGGCGGTTGCTCAGCGCAGCAGTCCAGCGCAGCAGTTTGGGCAGCCGCTCAGGATACCTGCTCGGGACAGCTGAAACATAAATGAATGTGTTAATATCTGTCTACATACTACAATAAATTCTGGACATCCATCACCCGCACCACACCATGCAATGAAAACAAAGAAAAACATGCCTTACATACTTTACCAAGATCTCACTCGCACAGTTTAGTGATATTTTTCTTTATTAATGCATACCAAAGACAACTATCGCATGATATCAATTTGTGAAGATTAACTGTCGAATGTCTCGACATACTCACGATACCACCTTTGCGTGACACCACACAAGGTAATCTTTGGTGTCGATTACTCCGGACTTGACTTCCAGCAGACAACTGCTCGGGACAGCGGCTTGGGCGGCCGCTCAGCGCCGAAGCACGGGCAGTTGCTCAGCTTAGCAGCCCAGCGCAGCAGTTTGGGCAGCCGCTCAGGATACCTCCTCGGGACAGCTGAAAAACAAATGAATGTGTTAATATCTGTCGACGTACTACAATAAATTCTGGACTTCCATCACCCGCACCACACTATGCAATGAAAACAAAGAAAAACATTCCATGCCTTACATACTTAACCAAAATTTCATTCGCACAGTTTAGTGATATTTTTCTTTATTAATGCATACCAAAGACAACTAGCGCATGATATCAATTTGTGAAGATTAACTGGCGAATGTCTCGACATACTCACGATACCACATTTGCATGACACCACACAAGGTAATCTTTGGTGTCGATTACTCCGGACTTGACTTCCAGCAGACAACTGCTCGGGACAGCGGCTTGGGCGGCCGCTCAGCGCCGAAGCACGAGCGGTTGCTCAGCGCAGCAGCCCAGCGCAGCAGTTTGGGCAGCCGCTCAGGATACCTCCTCGGGACAGCTGAAAAACAAATGAATGTGTTAATATCTGTCGACGTACTACAATAAATTCTGGACTTCCATCACCCGCACTACACCATGCAATGAAAACAAAGAAAAACATTCCATGCCTTACATACTTTACCAAGATCTCACTCGCACAGTTTAGTGATATTTTTCTTTATTAATGCATACCAAAGACAACTAGCGCATGATATCAATTTGTGAAAATTAACTGTCGAATGTCTTGACATACTCACGATACCACCTTTGCATGACACCACACAAGGTAATCTTAGGTGTCGATTACTCCGGACTTAACTTCCAGCAGACAACTGCTCGGGACAGCGGCTTGGGCGGCCGCTCAGCGCAGAAGCACGGGCAGTTGCTCAGCGCAGCAGCCCAGCGCAGCAGTTTGGGCAGCCGCTCAGGATACCTGCTCGGGACAGCTGAAAAACAAATGAATGTGTTAATATCTGTCGACGTACTACGATAAAATTCTGGACTTCCATCACCCGCACCATACCATGCAATGAAAACAAAGAAAAACATTCCATCCCTTACATACTTTACCAAGATCTCACTCGCACAGTTTAGTGATATTTTTCTTTATTAATGCATACCAAAAACAACTAGCGCATGATATCAATTTGTGAGGATTAACTGTCGAATGTCTCGACATACTCACGATACCACCTTTGCATGACACCACACAAGGTAATCTTGACTTCCAGCAGACAACTGCTCGGGACAGCGGCTTGGGCGGCCGCTCAGCGCAGAAGCACGGGCGGTTGCTCAGCGCAGCAGTCCAGCGCAGCAGTTTGGGCAGCCGCTCAGGATACCTGCTCGGGACAGCTGAAAAACAAATGAATGTGTTAATATCTGTCGACGTACTACAATAAAATTCTGGACTTCCATCATACGCACCACACCATGCAATGAAAACAAAGAAAAACATTCCATGCCTTACATACTTTACCAAAATTTCATTCGCACAGTTTAGTGATATTTTTCTTTATTAATGCATACCAAAGACAACTAGCGCATGATATCAATTTGTGAAGATTAACTGGCGAATGTCTCGACATACTCACGATACCACCTTTGCATGACACCACACAAGGTAATCTTTGGTGTCGATTACTCCGGACTTAACTTCCAGCAGACAACTGCTCGGGACAGCGGCTTGGGCGGCCGCTCAGCGCAGAAGCACGGGCGGTTGCTCAGCGCAGCAGCCCAGCGCAGCAGTTTGGGCAGCCGCTCAGGATACCTGCTCGGGACAGCTGAAAAACAAATGAATGTGTTAATATCTGTCGACGTACTACAATAAAATTCTGGACTTCCATCATACGCACCACACCATGCAATGAAAACAAAGAAAAACATTCCATGCCTTACATACTTTACCAAAATTTCATTCGCACAGTTTAGTGATATTTTTCTTTATTAATGCATACCAAAGACAACTAGCGCATGATATCAATTTGTGAAGATTAACTGGCGAATGTCTCGACATACTCACGATACCACCTTTGCATGACACCACACAAGGTAATCTTTGGTGTCGATTACTCCGGACTTAACTTCCAGCAGACAACTGCTCGGGACAGCGGCTTGGGCGGCCGCTCAGCACAGAAGCACGGGCAGTTGCTCAGCGCAGCAGCCCAGCGCAGCAGTTTGGGCAGCCGCTCAGGATACCTGCTCGGGACAGCTGAAAAACAAATGAATGTGTTAATATCTGTCGACGTACTACGATAAAGTTCTGGACTTCAATCACCCGCACCATACCATGCAATGAAAACAAAGAAAAACATTCCATGCCTTACATACTTTACCAAGATCTCACTCGCACAGTTTAGTGATATTTTTCTTTATTAATGCATACCAAAAACAACTAGCGCATGATATCAATTTGTGAGGATTAACTGTCGAATGTCTCGACATACTCACGATACCACCTTTGCATGACACCACACAAGGTAATCTTGACTTCCAGCAGACAACTGCTCGGGACAGCGGCTTGGGCGGCCGCTCAGCGCAGAAGCACGGGCGGTTGCTCAGCGCAGCAGTCCAGCGCAGCAGTTTGGGCAGCCGCTCAGGATATCTGCTCGGGACAGCTGAAACATAAATGAATGTGTTAATATCTGTCTACATACTACAATAAATTCTGGACATCCATCACCTGCACCACACCATGCAATGAAAACAAAGAAAAACATGCCTTACATACTTTACCAAGATCTCACTCGCACAGTTTAGTGATATTTTTCTTTATTAATGCATACCAAAGACAACTATCGCATGATATCAATTTGTGAAGATTAACTGTCGAATGTCTCGACATACTCACGATACCACCTTTGCGTGACACCACACAAGGTAATCTTTGGTGTCGATTACTCCGGACTTGACTTCCAGCAGACAACTGCTCGAAACAGCGGCTTGGGCGGCCGCTCAGCGCCGAAGCACGGGCAGTTGCTCAGCTTAGCAGCCCAGCGCAGCAGTTTGGGCAGCCGCTCAGGATACCTCCTCGGGACAGCTGAAAAACAAATGAATGTGTTAATATCTGTCGACGTACTACAATAAATTCTGGACTTCCATCACCCGCACCACACTATGCAATGAAAACAAAGAAAAACATTCCATGCCTTACATACTTAACCAAAATTTCATTCGCACAGTTTAGTGATATTTTTCTTTATTAATGCATACCAAAGACAACTAGCGCATGATATCAATTTGTGAAGATTAACTGGCGAATGTCTCGACATACTCACGATACCACATTTGCATGACACCACACAAGGTAATCTTTGGTGTCGATTACTCCGGACTTGACTTCCAGCAGACAACTGCTCGGGACAGCGGCTTGGGCGGTAGCTCAGCGCAGAAGCACGGGCAGTTGCTCAGCGCAGCAGCCCAGCGCAGCAGTTTGGGTAGCCGCTCAGGATACCTGCTCGGGACAGCTGAAAAATAAATGAATGTGTTAATATCTGTCGACGTACTACAATAAAATTCTGGACTTCCATCACCCGCACCACACCATGCAATGAAAACAAAGAAAAACATTCCATGCCTTACATACTTTACCAAAATTTCATTCGAACAGTTTAGTGATATTTTTCTTTATTAATGCATACCAAAGACAACTAGCGCATGATATCAATTTGTGAAGATTAACTGGCGAATGTCTCGACATACTCACGATACCACCTTTGCATGACACCACACAAGGTAATCTTTGGTGTCGATTACTCCGGACTTAACTTCCAGCAGACAACTGCTCGGGACAGCGGCTTGGGCGGCCGCTCAGCGCAGAAGCACGGGCAGTTGCTCAGCGCAGCAGCCCAGCGCAGCAGTTTGGGCAGCCGCTCAGGATACCTCCTCGGGACAGCTGAAAAACAAATGAATGTGTTAATATCTGTCGACGTACTACAATAAATTCTGGACTTCCATCACCCTCACCACACCATGCAATGAAAACAAAGAAAAACATTCCATGCCTTACATACTTTACTAAAATCTCACTCGCAGTTTAGTGATATTTTTCTATATTAATGCATACCAAAGACAACAAGCGCATGAAATTAATTTGTGAAGATTAACTGTCGAATGTCTCGACATACTCACGATACCACCTTTGCATGACACCACACAAGGTAATCTTGACTTCCAGCAGACAACTGCTCGGGACAGCGGCTTGGGCGGCCGCTCAGCGCCGAAGCACGGGCAGTTGCTCAGCCTAGCAGCCCAGCGCAGCAGTTTGGGCAGCCGCTCAGGATACCTGCTCGGGACAGCTGAAAAACAAATGAATGTGTTAATATCTGTCGACGTATTACAATAAAATTCTGGACTTCCAGCACCCGCACCACACCATGCAATGAAAACAAAGAAAAACATTCCATGCCTTACATACTTTACCAAAATTTCACTCGCACAGTTTAGTGATATTTTTCTTTATTAATGCATACCAAAGACAACTAGCGCATGATATCAATTTGTGAAGATTAACTGTCGAATGTCTCGACATACTCACGATACCACCTTTGCATGACACCACATAAGGTAATCTTGACTTCCAGCAGACAACTGCTCGGGACAGCGGCTTGGGCGGCCGCTCAGCGCAGAAGCACGGGCAGTTGCTCAGCGCAGCAGCCCAGCGCAGCAGTTTGGGCAGCCGCTCAGGATACCTGCTCGGGACAGCTGAAAAACAAATGAATGTGTTAATATCTGTCGACGTACTACAATAAAATTCTGGACTTCCATCACCCGCAGCACACCATGCAATGAAAACAAAGAAAAACATTCCATGCCTTACATACTTTACCAAAATCTCACTCGCACAGTTTAGTGATATTTTTCTTTATTAATGCATACCAAAGAAAACTAGCGCATGATATCAATTTGTGAAGATAAACTGTCGAATGTCTCGACATACTCACGATACCACCTTTGCATGACACCACATAAGGTAATCTTGACTTCCAGCAGACAACTGCTCGGGACAGCGGCTTGGGCGGCCGCTCAGCGCAGAAGCACGGGCAGTTGCTCAGCGCAGCAGCCCAGCGCAGCAGTTTGGGTAGCCGCTCAGGATACCTGCTCGGGACAGCTGAAAAATAAATGAATGTGTTAATATCTGTCTACGTACTACAATAAATTCTGGACTTACATCACCCGCACCACACTATGCAATGAAAACAAAGAAAAACATTCCATGCCTTACATACTTTACCAAAATCTCACTCGCACAGTTTAGTGATATTTTTCTTTATTAATGCATACCAAAGAAAACTAGCGCATGATATCAATTTGTGAAGATAAACTGTCGAATGTCTCGACATACTCACGATACCACCTTTGCATGACACCACATAAGGTAATCTTGACTTCCAGCAGACAACTGCTCGGGACAGCGGCTTGGGCGGCCGCTCAGCGCAGAAGCACGGGCAGTTGCTCAGCGCAGCAGCCCAGCGCAGCAGTTTGGGCAGCCGCTCAGGATACCTCCTCGGGACAGCTGAAAAACAAATGAATGTGTTAATATCTGTCGACGTACTACAATAAATTCTGGACTTCCATCACCCGCACCACACCATGCAATGAAAACAAAGAAAAACATTCCATGCCTTACATACTTTACCAAAATTTCACTCGCACAGTTTAGTGATATTTTTCTTTATTAATGCATACCAAAGACAACTAGCGCATGATATCAATTTGTGAAGATTAACTGTCGAATGTCTCGACATACTCACGATACCACCTTTGCATGACACCACACAAGGTAATCTTGACTTCCAGCAGACAACTGCTCGGGACAGCGGCTTGGGCGGCCGCTCAGCGCAGAAGCACGGACAGTTGCTCAGCGCAGCAGCCCAGCGCAGCAGTTTGGGCAGCCGCTCAGGATACCTGCTCGGGACAGCTGAAAAACAAATGAATGTGTTAATATCTGTCGACGTACTACAATAAAATTCTGGACTTCCATCACCCGCAGCACACCATGCAATGAAAACAAAGAAAAACATTCCATGCCTTACATACTTTACCAAAATTTCACTCGCACAGTTTAGTGATATTTTTCTTTATTAATGCATACCAAAGACAACTAGCGCATGATATCAATTTGTGAAGATTAACTGTCGAATGTCTCCACATACTCACGATACCACCTTTGCATGACACCACACAAGGTAATCTTTGGTGTCGATTACTCCGGACTTGACTTCCAGCAGACAACTGCTCGGGACAGCGGCTTGGGCGGCCGCTCAGCGCCGGAGCACGGGCAGTTGCTCAGCTTAGCAGCCCAGCGCAGCAGTTTGGGTAGCCGCTCAGGATACCTGCTCGGGACAGCTGAAAAATAAATGAATGTGTTAATATCTGTCTACGTACTACAATAAATTCTGGACTTACATCACCCGCACCACACTATGCAATGAAAACAAAGAAAAACATTCCATGCCTTACATACTTTACCAAAATCTCACTCGCACAGTTTAGTGATATTTTTCTTTATTAATGCATACCAAAGACAACTAGCGCATGATATCAATTTGTGAAGATTAACTGTCGAATGTCTCGACATACTCACGATACCACCTTTGCATGACACCACACAAGGTAATCTTGACTTCCAGCAGACAACTGCTCGGGACAGCGGCTTGGGCGGCCACTCAGCGCAGAAGCACGGGCAGTTGCTCAGCGCAGCAGCCCAGCGCAGCAGTTTGGGCAGCCGCTCAGGATACCTGCTCGGGACAGCTGAAAAACAAATGAATGTGTTAATATCTGTCGACGTACTACAATAAAATTCTGGACTTCCATCATACGCACCACACCATGCAATGAAAACAAAGAAAAACATTCCATGCCTTACATACATTACCAAGTTTCCATTGGTACCCATTCATATAGGGTTCATATTAACATTTGTTTTATTTAAAACCTGAAGTACGTCCATACCACAGTGACGTGTCAATCATAATGATCAATACCTCTCGTGTTGCATACAAGTTATACAAGACAAAACATTGCCGTTTAAAAGTATTAAAACAGCAGTAACATTAACCTTACAGTTATTTATCTCTACAAGTAGCAGAACATTAATTTAATAAAAGCAAAATAAAAAATAAAAAAAATAAAAAAAAATTTTTTTTTTTTTTAATTTAAAAAAAAAAACCCGACAATCATTATGACAGTGTTTGCACTATACAAATCCACGACAAGGATTGACGTCACCGCAATAACGAACTCGGAGATGTTGACTCGTCGACGGTTGAAGGCAGAGTGAGCCACGACCGCTCTGCGCGCCGCCTTTTATACTTTTCGGTCTACTAGGCTATTTTCGTCTCCAACAATATATGTATCGGTGCGGATACAATAATTAGCCAATAATAATTAGTCTATAACAATTAGATTTGTTAAATTGATTTATTTGAATTGATTTATAAAACATAGATTCATATTTTTGAAATTGTTTACAGTAAATTATTCCAATTAAAATTAATACTATAATTATTCTCAAAATGATATAAGTTTATTACGTACAATTAATTATAAAACATGCCATCACTTTGTATTGCAATCTTAATGTTTAAAACGAACACGTGCAAGTACGCCGTAACCTATAAAAGCGGTCGCACTGGCGACGGGATGGCACATTTGTATGGGGCAAATGAAATTACCGACGGGGGCTAATTTTTTTAGTTGCCATTTAAAATATTATTCAAAGGTGGTAACACATTAAATATTTTGATGTCACATCCGGCATGCTAAAATATTCTCTTTGGTGGGCAGTGCCACAGATTACGGTGGGTGTGTTATTGTTTTCATTGGGATTTAGTGCCGGTTTCAGTGATTTCAGTTTCGTTCGTTGTTAAAGTTCCTTGAATATAGCATTAAATCCACGTCGAGTTGAGCTTATGCTCCTCGGTGCCTTCAATAAGTTATGTTAATTGCGATTAGGAACTTCGAGAAATTGACTCAGTTGTGTGTGATGTGAGAAGTTGACTCTTGATTATATTATAATAATTTGAGCAGAGACTCTTATTTTAGTTTGTGATCATGTCGGAGAAAGAAAACAAAAGGAAATGCTTTAAATGCGGCCGCTCACCGTTCGCAGACAACGCAAAATTGTTTAGATTTCCAAAGCCTGGCATAAATAACCTTATACGGTATGTATATTTACTGATATTTTTATGGTCATGTCTTAGTGCGACTCTCCATATGTACCACTCCTCATATTATTAAACAATTGCTAATTCTCCTGATAGTTTATGGAACTAGCACAACAGACACTGGCAGAATTATGACAATAGTTGCAGACAGAAGCCTCTAAGAACTTCTATTTTTAAGCATTTTATCAGAGTCAAATCAAACAAGAATTAGCAAATCTGGTTAATTCTGAATCCTTAAAATTGACCTAACTAAGAAATCCAGAAACTACATATAGTGTGTTTGAATAGGGTGTGGGCAAAAGTGACAAAAGTAACAGTTTTGATCTGTACAAACGCTTTAACAAAAAAGCGTTCAACTGAGCATAAGACCTAAAATCGCATGTTTATGATCAAATACATAGCTGTCAAATAACGATCACAAACAACCATGCTTTGGACGTGGGTCAAAAATTACACTTTTTGGTGGCAATAATTCCTCTTTTTTAGCATTCCGAGACATGAATGACATTTTCACCCACAGATTCCCATTCGAACGCCCCTTATGAGCGTTATTAGCATTTTCGCTAAAAACGATCAGAAGTGATCTATTTGAATGCACTAAATATTATATTTCGTCTTTGCATCCATGTAGCTTTCCATTGGGAGTAATATTTCTAACTTACCTGTAGCCTGAGTCCCCATGGAAGTAAGATTAAAATAAATGATGTGTATGTTGTACAAGTTATACAAAATTTCACACAAATCTAGTTGTGTCATAGTACTTCATGCATGTGGGGGCTTAAAAGCTGTATCTGTAGCTGGATAAATATGATATAAATGGTAAATATTCACGGCATTGATAGAACAGTGGTGTTTCATAAAACGGTTAGGCAATTAGCATTTGGCTGCAACAAATATTTTACATTACCCATTTCAGAATCAAAACAATATAAGTAACCCAAATAGAATTTTAATTAAGTATTTTTTTTTAACTTTCAGCTGTGAACTATGGGCCCAATACATACTCATCAACAACATTACAAATGAAACTCCACAGTTAGCATAGAATGTTGTGTGAAAATCATTTTCTTGAAGCTGACTTCACTGATGATACTCTACAGAAGTTACGGAGATCTGTGGTTCCATGTGATGTAAGTTGCAAGTCAGTATTAGAACAAATTTATGTTGTGACTGTAAGCTAGATATTGATCACCGTCTCACCTATTGGTATTTATCCAAAGGTTTTCCTGAACAGATCGCTCTTAGCGATAACACAGCCTACTAAACTGACAATGGAAAATAGGCAGGGTAACAAACACACAATGCCTTTCCACCAGTGAGGAGGGGCTCAAGCTGAAAGAGAGTTAACCTATGGTATTGCTGCTCAGTAGTCCATACTGTTCCGTCCACGATTGCTGCTTCAATTGGTAGGGCAGAAGTATACTTGCTACTTGAGGGTAGTAGGTAGCTAGCTAGATCAGCATTCGCAAAATGTTCTACTGCCATGGGGTACCAGGTACCTTCTGATTAGCAGTCAATAGGTGTAATCACTTGGCTACCACAGCTCCAATATCCAACGCCTAATTCAATTAAGACCAAATTAAAAAATTATATCTGTGGTTTAAATATTATTGGTGTTTGCAAAAATTTCAAATCTATTTTTGTTACTTATTGAACTAGGCAGTATATGTATATATATATTATGTAATATATAGATATATATATATTACATTTGTTATCAGGCATTTAGGTACATGTACCTCAACCTGGTCCTTCACATGGGGTCTTACAGGATATCACAAACACAAGACCTACCAATCAGCCTGGTCCTTCACATGGGGTCTTACAGGAAGTGACCATTGGTGCAAATAGTGAGCCTAATGTTGGGACATCTTTAGATGCTCAAGTGCAAACAATAGTTAAACCAACTTCAGAAAAGGAGAAGTTTTTGTATGCCAAATGTAGCAAATATATGCGAAAAATTTGCCAACTGCGCAATTGCGTTAGACATCTGAAGTCAAAAGATATTTTAAAACGTGTGACAGATGATATATCCATAAAAAAGTTATCAAAGAAGATATCTCCGACATTTGCGCAACTGTTGCAAGGACAGATACGGAACTTTAAAAAGAAAAGTACTGGTCGAAGGTGGAATAAAAAAGAAAAAATTACTGCTCTAAGAATTTATAACAGATCACCAACTTGTTACCGTTTGCTGCAAAGGCTTTTTCAGTTACCATCACCCAGTACATTAAAAAGTCTACTCAATAGAGTACCTTTTAATGCTGGAATCAATCAACCAGTTTTTGAAGTCCTTCAAAATTACACAAAGACACAAAAGCCTTCAGACAATGAATACACATTAATGTTTGATGAAATGTCAATAAAAAAACATCTCAATTACAACCCTAAAGAAGATTTGAGGACCATGCTTAACAGGGAAGATCCCCACTTATTGCAGCATATGCATTGGTGTTTATGGTTGCGGGGATACGTAAGAAAGTTAAACAGCCAATTGCCCATTACTTTTCAAGTGGGTTTTCTTCTGCAGACAGACTGGCGGTGCTAATTAAAGAGGTAAGTATTTTTTTTAAACACCTGCCTTAGAATGTCTTAAAGGCGACTGAAGTCTCATAGGCAGAAAAGTGCGTCTAGTAGGCAGCAGTCAGCGGTGTGGCCAAACCCTATTACCTAAACTAATACTAAAACCAAATTATATTCCTTGTTGTGTCCATTCATATTACAGAAAAACATATGGTATCGATTGACCCTACATGTGTAGGGATGATGATGACAACCTTTATATAATACTAGCTACGCTCCGTCTGCATGGTGATGGATGATGATAATGATGAATCAAAAAATATATATAGCCTATGTTATTTAGGGATTACATAGTATAATGGAGAAAGAATTTTTGAAATTGATACGAGTTGTTTTAGAGTCTATTCATTACAGACATACAAAAATGCAAATATTTCTTCTTGATATTATTATTAGTTTCTCAATTGTACACCGTTATCAATACTTTTGCATAACAGACCCAATGTGAATAGTTATTACATCAGTTAGAATAATTGTTCATTATTTATCATTTCAGGTTCTACAAAAGTGCCATGAGGTGGGAGTAAATATTGCGGCCATTGTGTGCGATATGGATGGCGTAAACAGGCGAGCCCTCACTATCTTGGGTGCATCACTGCAACACCCTTATATACACCACAACGGCAAACAAATCACAGCACTTTTTGATGTACCACATTTATTAAAATGCTTTAGAAACTTGTTTTTAAAATATGATATTGAACCAACCCAAACTTTGTGTATGCACTAGCTTTGAAGAAGGATCACTTAGAGCCCAATTCAAAACAAAAAATGAAGGTTAAATATGCAGCACAAGTTCTTAGCCATTCCATAGCAGGAGGAATGTTAGCCAAAGTAGCTAAAGGTATGTAAACTAGATAGGTAGGTACTTTCTTTATTGCATGATAGCATGGTGAATGTTTATTTTTAATGTTTTGAAGTGATGAAATAGAGAAGACCGTACCTGATAGGATGCATCATGCCTGTTCATTACAGTTGCAGTATCACCGTTCTGTGGCTCTAAACTGCGCTCATCACTTAGAGACATTAGTTCTTAAATCTCATGCACACAGTAATTTGATTTGTAGGATATGTACCTACATCTTTAGGCTGACTAGAGCCTACAGCTGTCATGGCTGTCCCCACATCTTCAGGCAACTTGAGAGCTTAGTTCAATGTTAGTAAAATGTCAGTAAAATGTCAATGACCCCCAACTACATCAAAATATTAACAGATGTGATAGCAGGTTACAGCTAGAATATTAACTCAAAAATTTGTAACAATCAAAATAACAAAGTTCATATGAAGCAAACATTTATTTAATCACCTTACTCTTATTTTCAGGAGACCTTACTGTGGACGCAGCTGTAACAGCAAATGTTATTATAAATATGGATAATCTGTTTGATTGTCTTAACAGCGATTGCTCGGATTTGCGCAGAGGAAAAGCTCATGCAACAAATTTAAAACATTCAAGTCCACATTTAAAATGCTTTGAAAAAATGAAAAGATTTTTTCATCTATTAAGTATATTGGAAGCCCACGTAAGCCGCCATCACAAGAAGGTTGGATATGGACTCTCAATGCCATTGAGAAATTGTGGAGGAGCTTGGTGCAAAAACACCACATCACTAGCCTTGCCACTAGGCGATTACAACAAGACCCTATTGAAAATCTTTTTGGCTGCATTCGTGGCAACTGTGGATCCAATTCCAATCCAACATGCAGCCAATTTGTAGCTGGTTTAAAAACTGCCATATTAACAAATATGTCACACATGGGCACTTCAGGAAACTGTGAAACTAATAATAGCGTCATAATTAACAATTTTGAAACACTATTATCCGTTTCACAGTCCACACCACAGCATACATTTGCAAGGACAGAGCCTGAATTTCTGTCCTCAATTGAATTACCTCAAATTGATGATGCCATACAAGACAACAATGCAGAAATTCAGGCATGTGCATATGTGTGTGGGTTCGTAATGAAGAGGATGCCTAATTGTGAGGATTGTAAAAAAGCATTAATATCAACAAGTGTTGAAAACTTTCATTTGTTTGTGGAGTTTAGAGAGTACTCAGAGTTTAAAAAAAGTTTAAATTATGTTACAAAAGAAATGGTCGTCTGTGTAGAACACTGCGCTGCCCTGATAAATGAATTTCTCAGAGAAAAGGCTCACACGACTTCCTTAAAAAAAAACATATCTGAGCACATAATGTCAAATGTGAATTTCTAATTCCTGAACATTTGTATGGAGCACAGGAACTCAAATGTATGCACCATAATTAGTAGTTTTTTTACTATATGTATAAGAAGATACTGTGTTCTAAAAAATAGAGTGTTTGCTGGCGAAGCATCTGCAGCTGCACTGAAACGCAAAATAAATATATTATTACATAAATAAAATGTGTTCATATAAACTATGCTTTGCTATAATGCTTGTGTTAATATTTTTAGTCTGCTGCAACCAGGCATTAATAGATTCATGTGTGCAGTGATTTCGTCTGCCCCCTATATTGTGACATTAATTCATTAAAACTTGTTAAGCCTGCAGTTGCAGTATAGTTGTCAGTTTGTGATTTTAACATAGGCCTGTTTCATAAAAAAGGTAACAATGTAAATAATGTCTCATGTATGTCTACCAAGTTTATATGATGTTATTATCAATGATAATTTTACATATTATATGCTACCATAGACCATATTGGTATATTATATGACACAAGTGAGCTAAGTTGATTGTACCTAAGGCAGGCCAAGCGACCAATCAAATATTTTTTTTACGATATAACCATCATAGTTATTTGATTAATAGTGAGTGACAATCTCTTATATTATTATAGATCCCTTTATTATATTATTATTATAACATTTTTATTGATTTAGGACCAGAAAGGAGTACTCATCACGAATCAGTAAACAAAATAATGATTATGAATGTGGGTTATGAAAAAACAAAGCCCGTCGTCCATCCAATCCTAACCTAACTAAGCCAGGTATTCTATAAAATGTTCTTAAATCATGCACGACATCTGCGGCACGCATTAAGGCGGCATGGATGAGAGATGAAACTAGCATCAGTCGTCAGCGATGAGAGTCAAATGTAACACGTTATTTAAGTGTAGTATTATAACGTAACACATTGGTAACTTTTCTCGTTACCTACTAGTCATGTGCACTAAAACAATCAAAATCTAGAGAACGATAAATACGTAAGTATCCAGTTTTAGTATAAATGGACAATCCAGGACCCTGAAATTCCAAAAAGATGCTTCCTTCACTACACCAAACCCAAGCGAGCGAAGTTGCTGTTGAGTCAACTGATTCGTTATCAAATTCTGTGTAGAACGGCACCAATATTGTCAATGTAATCAAATTTAAGCAAAAACAGATTGTTCCGTAGAAAAAACAAATCGTTGATTGCGTATCGGTTTGAAACTAGTTCAACTGAGAATAGTTTATAAACAATGCTCAAGCAGAGATTATAATCTCAAGTATTGATTAGATGATCAGATATCAAACTGTATTTGAGTTGCATTCTGGAACATGGGACTTAGGTACTTAGATTTTTCCAGGGCCGAACTAAACACAATGACACTGTGATTATTATTTTCTTTTCCGGTTTTTCTGTTACGAGACCCTATTACTAACCTTCGCACCAGTCCTTATAATATACTAGCTGCGTTCCGTGGTTTCACCCACATGGTGATAAATGATGATGAAGATAATTATGATGACGATGACAAGGATCCTACGTTCTTTCCCGAAATCCCCGTTTAGGCGTGAGAGCGTAACACATAAACAAAATTGCAATATTAGTTAGGATGTCTTTGACAGGGTTGTATTTTTTGCAAGTAGAAAATAGCCTTCGTGCGCGAGTCTAGCACGTGACAAGTTTTTAATAAAATGTGTTTATGATATTTTTATTTGCTTTAAAAGCACGGTGTTTAACGTCAATGTAAAAAGATGATGAGAAGAATAATATTAAAGTCGATTAATTTAGCATAAAGTAAAGATGAGCGATTGTGTGACAAATGTTTAGACAATGCGGTATTTTTTTCAAGAGATTAACAAAAATGGTTTCATGTTAAGTAAAAAAAATACGTCAAGTGCGAGTCGGACTCGTGCACGAAGGGTTCCATAACATAACATTATATATAATTATTGTAGGTACCTAATGTTCTGCTAATTATAAATTTAATGGATATTTTATACTGCCCTTCATAAACAGTTACCTTTTTTTTCAGGTAGAATTGAGATTACTAAACATGAAATGAAATTGAAGTACCTACATCAATCATAAAGCTAAAAGCCTAACTGTGTTAGATTCCAATTTTGGTAACATTACGTAAACAAGTTTGTATGATAATATTGTTATATCTATGCCGTTTAGGGCCCTAGGCTCAACTGCGAAGCGCAACTAAATAAGAGAGCTAACAGATGCTTCTACGGCGCGGTTAGTGTATTTTGCATATTTCCACAGCGTAATGTCATATCGTCGCAGATACTGCAATACTGCTGATCTACCATTTGCAATACCGCGTAAATACAAAAAGTAGCGAAATTCAAATTACCGCGCCACGGCATACTGAGCTGTTATCGGCGCCCGCCCGCGATCACGCCACTCGAAATCGACCAATAGAAAGCTTGCAGGCACTTCAATGCAATAGCGCGTAGTGTCTGATGGGTCATTTTTGCGACGAATACCGCGTAACCGAATGAAAACGTAAACAAACAGGCGATTTTATTCTGTGCTCCGTGAAAAAAAAAAAATTTATGTGATATTTCTGCATGAATGACAACGGTAAGTGTTGAAATCTGTTAAATAACGATTTATCTACTTTTCAAATCGTTTATGTACATTAGACTGCACCTCAAACAAAAATCATCAATTTTAGGGTCGTTAGCAACAAAAATCATCAATTTTAGGGTCGTTAGCAATCTTGCTAACGACCCTAAAATTGATGATTTTTGTTTGAGGTGCAGTTCCGCGGTTTTGAGTACCAATTTGTTTACGTGTTTATGGGTAAATACGCGGTTTTGAAATTATTTGAAAATAACGGTTTTGGTTTTGTTTCAGGTTTAAACTATTCAGAAGATATAGTTATATTATATTAACGGGGCTTAATCGCGTTAGTAATAGTATTTATTTACCTCGACGTTTCGATCAAGTTGCATTGATCGTGGTCACGAGCGGACTGAAGAGGCGGGTGTCACTGTCTTGAAGTATGGAGATACTTTTTAATATACCCCCAACAGTTGTTATAAAAAGTCATTGTCCCGACACACAACACTAACGATATCGACAGATTTTTCTGAGGATAAATCGCGACGGGAACACTTTTTAATCACTGGATTCCATGTTGCCGCCAGTCTGAAACCATCCTCCCGGTTGAAGTTACGGTGTTTTTTAATCTCAACCGCTTCACGTACCATTCTCGAGTAATAGTGACGCTCCGTAGAGAGGATTTTGGGGTCGTGAAGTTCAAACTAAGCGAACCATTGCTGAACGAGTCAAAGAGCATATTGCAGCTGTAAAGAACCGCCAAATAAATAAATCTGCGATCGCTGAACATCTGCTCGAGTCAGGACTTAATCACTGGATTGAACTTCACGACCCCAAAATCCTCTCTACGGAGCGTCACTATTACTCGAGAATGGTACGTGAAGCGGTTGAAATTAAAAAACACCGTAACTTCAACCGGGAGGATGGTTTCAAACTGGCGGCAACATGGAATCCAGTGATTAAAAAGTGTTCCCGTCGCGATTTATCCTCAGAAAAATCTGTCGATATCGTTAGTGTTGTGTGTCGGGACAATGACTTTTTATAACAACTGTTGGGGGTATATTAAAAAGTATCTCCATACTTCAAGACAGTGACACCCGCCTCTTCAGTCCGCTCGTGACCACGATCAATGCAACTTGATCGAAACGTCGAGGTAAATAAATACTATTACTAACGCGATTAAGCCCCGTTAATATAATATAACTATGTGTTCAAATCGCGAAAGTTTAAAAATTACTATTCAGAAGATGTCTAATTCTTCAGAAACGTTACAGGACCTAATAAAACGTCGAGATGAATTAATGAGAAAGAAAAAAACAAGTACTAGAAAAACTAACAACTGCATTGAGCGATGAAGAGAGAAAAGATGAGAATCAGCCTTCTTGTGAAGTAACAGATCCTTTTACATCAAGCATTGCTCAGCCTGGGCCGGCTATAACTCCAAATCTGCCTTGTGATTATTCATCAGACGATTCAGTGGCTGACCCTGATTTTGTCCCCCCAAATATTGTGCGTACGAATAGCGAAACTTTTGAGCATTCTGCTGTACAATTATCATCTTTGCAATTAGAAGATGTAGACAACTTTCCTGAAAGAAATTTAGTGGCAGAGCAAACATTTGAAAGGAAAAGGAAAAGAAAAGCGGATATGGATTCATGGAAAAGGGAAGGTAACAAAAAGCAGAGAATGATGGGAAAGGAGTATGTAGGTTTCAGAAAGGTCGAGGGAAAATATGTACAGGATATAACTAAACCAGAAAGAAAGCTAGGTGTAGCATGTTCTTCTCAATGCTGCGTCAATAGTAAAGTTTTTGCTTGCAATATATTCACAGAAGAAATGAGATTAAAAATTTTTGATGAATTTTGAACAATGACGTGGAAAGAGAAAAAACTTTACGTATTAACCCTAATCGACGTACAGAAGACACAAAGAAAAACTAAAGGAGTTGATAGCAGAATAAACGAGACCAAAATGTACAATTTGAAAACTCCTGAAAAGAAGATACGCGTATGTCAGAGCATGTTTTTGAGTACACTCGGAATTAAAGAATGGACTTGTCGGTATTGGATTGGTGAAGGAGCACATTCGCAAGCACAAGAGCCTGTTGATCAAGAGAGAGCTGATCAAACAACTATAACACAATCTGTTTTGACTTTTTTGCAGGGATTGCCTAAATTACCTTCGCACTACTGTAGGAAATCCAGCAACAAACTGTATTTAGAGCCTATAATACAATCTAAGGCTCAATTATACCGCCTTTATGTAGAATATACGAATTCCACCGCTTCCACAGTGGCATGCCGAAAGCTTTTCGAAGATTTGCTTTCCCAACAAAACATTAGCCTATTTAAACCTAAAAAAGATGCTTGTGATACATGTTGTGCGTATACGGTTGGCAACATTACGGAAGAGGAATATCAGCGCCACTTTTCTCTGAAAGAAGCAGCTCGTCAAGAAAAGGGAAACAACAAAGAAGCGGCCATCAAAGGTACAGTACACGTAATAACAGCTGTCTAGCAAGCTGTTATGTTATGCCCATATTTAAATGCTAGTGCGCTGTACTTTAAAACAAAGCTGTGTGTACACAACTTTACCGTATACAATTTGAGTAACCATGAAGTAACCTGTTATTGGTTTGACGAAACTGTAACAGATTTAAAAGCCACTACCTACGCCTCATTTTTTGTAGATTACATAACAAAATTACTTGACAAAGAATTAATGAACGTTATAATATACACAGATGGATGTACAGCGCAAAACTGCAACAATGTCGTATCCAATGTCCTTTTGCGTATGGCGGTCGAGAAAAACATTACCATAACTCAGAAGTTTCTTGAGAAGGGCCATACTCAAATGGAGGTGGACTCGGTCCATTCAGTTATTGAAAGAAAATTGAAGAATCGTGAGATTCATCTTCCAAGCCAATATGCATCGATAGCAAAAGAGGCAAGGATAAGACCTTTTCCCTATGATGTGGTGATACCAGATTACACTTTCTTCAAGGATTACAGTCAGAAAGACTATCAAATTTATGATTCGATTAGACCGGGCCGAATCCCTGGGGATGATTGTGTGACAGACATAAGAGTGCTTAGATATAACAGCACTGGTACTATTGAGTATAAATTAACGTACTCCGAGGATTATAAGCCCCTGCCCAGGCGTCCGAAAACGCTACATTCACTATTGCAGGAAGCGCCTCAGCTTCATGAAGGGCCTCAAAGAATCAATAAAACTAAATATAATCATCTTCAAGAGCTAAAAGCTGTCATACCTCAAGATTGTCACGAGTTCTATAATAATCTGATTTATCATGATTAATTAAACAGATTTATCTACCTGTAGATACTAATAGTTCCTATTTATCCTAGTGCCTGATCTGTGCCATTTTTATTGAGAAAGATATTTTATGTTCTGTTTCAAACTTTTAATTTTTGTTTTAAAAGAATGAGCAATTAGTTTTTTTTTTAATAAAAGGGTCATTAATCGGCTAGACTGATAAGTGAGATACCTACCTCATTTTCTAAGTATAGTTATTTCTAAGTTTAATAATGTTAAAGCTAATTAAACATTATTACCAAAATGCAAAAGTGTTTCAATAACGCGTATCTCCTCTGTACAGACTACTCTAGGTTTGATAAAAGATACTGCAAAACTGCGAAAGTGACTTTATATCTTAAATATTTAAAAAAAGTTTTGTTTTTCATAACATACTCATTACCATATTGATAAAGAAAAACATAAATAGGTATGATAATAATAGCATCCCAAATCCACAAGCTACGAAGTTTTTACTGTCTCCTTTAAAGTTTTTCAGCTTGTAGTTACGCAGTATTGCAATTAGTAAATAAGCGGTATTTCAGTATCGGCGACGATATGGGATATTGCTATGGGGTTCAGCGGCTGATATAGAGACCATATTTATCCTTCAGAAACGTGCTATTAGAGCTATATACGAAATGGGTCCCCGTGAATCTTTGAGAGATTTATTTAAAGAAATCAATATATTAACGTTGCCTTCCTTATATGTATTTGAAAATATAATGTATGTATGTTCGTAAAAATTTACATAAATATAAGTTAAATAGCGATCACCACACTTTTAATACCAGAAATACAAATAGGATAGCTGTTGTCGCGCGCAGCGCGAGTTTCCGTTAACGAATTGGTGAGTGTAACTGTATCCTTATTATCAATCTATTTTTGCACTATGGCAACTCTGCCTTTTGTAAGTGATTTGACGCAGGTACCTACTCTGTGGCACAGACGAGCAGATGCTAACGCATCTCTGGGGCAGACTACGAATGGCGTGCCGACAGGAAGGCGGGTACGGAGAAAAATGGCGGATGGGTAAGCACGTGTGAGGCACTGGCTGAGGCCTCGATGGAAAACAACCAGCAGAGGTCCTGGTAAGTGCTTTTAGCTCATAATTCCTAGTTCTACAAGAACCGTGTGATGTGATAATGAGACGACCGTTAACGAGTCACGTTTTACGGTTAGGCATAGTCCAATGATTGCGTACAATGTACATTAACTGGTAGTAAAGGAAATTGGACTGAAGAGCTAGCGAGTTGACCCCCTGAGCATCCATATCCGGGTGTAACCAACAGGGGGTAGCAAAATGATCGGCTATGTTGTTGGAGCATATT
This sequence comes from Selenia dentaria, assembly GCA_917880725.1. Classification (NCBI taxonomy): domain Eukaryota; kingdom Metazoa; phylum Arthropoda; class Insecta; order Lepidoptera; family Geometridae; genus Selenia; species Selenia dentaria. Next base: position 10,362,081 of record OU862898.1, on the reverse strand, counting down.
GGGCAGGACTATGGGGATGGTGGAGGTCCTCGTGGGGAACACCCCATGTCCAGCTGGTGTCATTCCTGAGGTAAACTGTACTGACCAGGAACCCAATGAGAGAGATAACTTGTATAAATATACGCAATATCTAACTAAAGGGAAGACCCGGGCGCAGTAAACACGGTACTGCGCTCTGACTGGAGCCATAGTCGATCAGAGGGTAACTGAACGGACCCTTGTATGAGGCAAAGCCTCCTAGCACCAAATGTTGCCTAAATTGCGTGCGTTGGTGGTCGACTCATTGTTTCATCCACGTGTTCTTCTTTATATTCTTTGTCGTGTGTTTATTTTAGTATGATTATTTACCGGGCACACACAGTCATCTTGCTATGACAGGAAGCGCGACAGCTGTACCTAGTTTTAGACTTGCGAAGACTAATAAGTCATTCCTAGGAAATTGTGTGCGTTTTTGCATTAAAATCCCAAAGCACATAACTGAGCTCACAGAGGGCAAATTCAAGTTGACTGTAAAAAAACGTTTTAATAAAAAAAGCTTACTATAAAGTTCGACATTATATAGAAGATAAAGATGCTTGGAATACTCCACTTCTGGCAAGCTGTCTCTCTGCCACCCATAAAATGTAATATTTGTAGTACCTAAGTAGAAACATTGTAAACATCCATATAAAAAGAATGGCCCCGAGTTTCTTGCCGCTTCTTCTCGGTGGGTTCTATATATTTTGGAACGCGGCGGTAGAGCCTTTAAAGTACATTATAATAAAAAGTTGACGTTCATAAGTGCGTCTTTGATGCCTAAATTGAATAAATGATTTTTGACTTTGAACTGGGACCTAGATTAAAACACGAGGCTTAACTATTTTGGGCAAAAACTTAGCATTCAGCCATCCAGCGTGGCAATGCCGCCAGCGTTTTGGCCACTTTTCCCCCCACCATGGGGCTTATATATTAGATAGTTATTATTATTATTACTTTATTTAATTTTTAATTACTAATAAATGTTTTTTGTTGTATAGATATATTATATCTTACCTGTGACAGCTGTCAAAATGACAGTTGGTGTCATATTTTATGATTTTGATTTCACACTTAGATGGTCTTAGCTATGACAGCTGTCAAAGTGACAGTTGAAGTCGTATTTTATGATTTTGATCTCACACTTACGACTTTTGGCTTAAAAATAACACCGATATAGGTCTTAGTTGGGACTGCTGTCAAAGTGACAGTTGATGACGTATTTAGTGATTTTGATTACACACTTAGATAACATTCGACTTAAAAATAGCACCGATATAGGTCTTAGCTATGACAGCTGTCATAGTGACAGTTGAAGTCGTATTTTATGATTTTGATTTCATACTTAGATTACATTCGACTTAAAAATAGCACCGAGATAGGTCTTAGCTATGACAGCTGTCATAGTGACAGTTGAAGTCGTATTTAGTGATTTTCATTTCACACTTAGATAACATTCGACTTAAAAATAGCACCGATATAGCTCTTATCTATGACACCTGGCATAGTGACAGTTGAAGTCGTATTTTATGATTTTGATTTCATACTTAGATTACATTCGACTTAAAAATAGCACCGAAATAGGTCTTAGCTATGACAGCTGTCATAGTGACAGTTGAAGTCGTATTTAGTGATTTTGACTTCACACTTAGATAACATTCGACTTAAAAATAGCACCGATATAGGTCTTAGCTATGACAGCTGTCATAGTGACAGTTGATGACGGATTTAATGATTTTGATTTCACACTAAGACCTCTACTTTATTATAAGTATGACGAGCGTGCAAGCAAGAACGCGGAACAAGCGATAGAGAGGCACGATCGGCCTAATTGTTCATTTTGTCTTATGACGTTATCACGTAAAATTACCGTCCGTAAACAGACTTTATAGACAACCACTTTTTTAAATCCAAATCAGCCTTGGCGGAATGACAGATGACTTAGACAGTGCTAACTTAATCACGAACTAGCAAATAAGTCTCACAGTAGCGAGCTACGAAGAAATAATAGTCAGGAACAGTAACTGCGTTAAAAAAATGACCCAACAAAAGTCGTGTTCAAGTAGGCGGGGCTTAAAAGTCGTGTTCAGTACGTCATCAGTCGGACATTTTACTTGCAAGCGAGCACACTTCAAATCTTCGCTTACATTTTCATTTTTATCATTGTGAACTTCAGTTGTGGATCATCATGCCAGCATTTGTTGTGAAGTGGTGCAGAAACAATACACGATTTTAATGTCCAGGGATCACTTTTACTAGTAAATAATAGCAAAATTATAATTATTCAAAGATGTTCAAATACGTTAACAAATCGAGATGGTCAATACTATGCAAAATAAAGTCAGTCAATTTTATTTAATTTAGGATGTATTTTTTTCTTCAGGACTAATGATTGAAATGTATGTAATGTGCAATTGTTTTGCTTGTTATGTTTTATTCTCGCTTGCTTGCCGATTCAACGCGGCAAGATAAGTGCCTAGCTGCACTTAATCTAGAAAAACAAGTGTATGACTGCCTGTGAAAACCAGCATAGTTATGTACGTTAATTTTGACTGAAAACAATAAAATTATACATAATAAAAAAAATATGGACCATGTTACACAAAACTGCAGTACCTACCTACCAGTTGGTACAGTAAGTACCTACTGTTTTTTAAATTATGTTATCTAAAATATCTGATGATTTGTCCCGAAGAAACATCAACATCTTTAAGAGCCTTTATTCTGCGCAGCGCTATGCGAGTTTAGGTATTTTACATTAGCGAGTTACTTACTAGCGCGCCCTGCGGCAGTGGCCCGTTTGACCAAAATAGCGCGCATTAATATTTGGATCTTTTTTATCTACTTTGGTTTTTATGTCACAAATAGACGTAGGTCAAAAGGTGAAATAAAATATCACGCATGACACATTTTATTTTTAATATCGACATTAATTAACATAATATGATAATTATTAATAAAGTACCTACATGTTATCTACAAGAGCATAGACTAGAAAAAAGTAAGATTTAACTCATGTACCTACCAAAAAGAGATGAGAATAGCCAATAAAACAACCATCAAATAGTTCCTGCTACCAGTTTCTGGATCCAGCATCAGGTTCTGGTCACCTGCTAGAAAAAAGGTATCGCTATACGAGACGATTCATACGATCCCAAACACGGTGTGTCTACTATTAACCATCACATAGTTCCTGCTACCAGTTTCCGGCTCCAGCATGGATTCCTGGATACCAAGTATAAGCATAAGAAATTTGGATAATACCAAAATACTAGCCCCTCAAGGGTCGATAACATTATAACAATGAAATTTCTATTGTTGATGCACTAGATGTCATATAAAATTATTTGTTAGAACCCCACTTAGAAATGTTACCTCAATAAGTATCAGGAAGTTTTGAGTGCACTAATATTTAGTTGTGTAAGTGCGGGCGTCAAAGCGATACGTCCTCTGACCTCTCTCTAAGAGGCCTCAGCCGCGTCTGACGATTCGTGACTGGCGCGACCGGTTTTATGATTGATTTTTAAAACGTGTGTGTGTGTAGAAACCGCTCGGCAATAACAAACTTATAAACAATTTCTAAATGTAGTCTGTGGAACTTGAACTTGTTAAACAAATAATGTTCTATTACATCAGGTAAGAATAATTGACATAATATACTACGAGTATATCAATCATTATTATGTGACCCTTCAAATACACAGCAAAAACGCGAATTCAAAGCGTTTACGCTCTAAAGAAATACTACAGACAATGAACAATAAACGATTGCCTACAGTTGGTATGTAATATAGGTAACTATATAGCATTAAAAAAACAGTTCATTGTTTGGTCAAATTAAAGCACGTTTAATTTTTCAAGCTAATGAAAATTCACCCTCTGCAAATTTTAAAGTGGTTTAGCTGAGTTGCTAATTAATTTGTCAGTCATATCAACACAGTGCTTTTCTAAAGTAATTCTATAAATTGATTGAATTTTCTAAATTGATAATGAAGGTATTCTGTGACCACTGAAAAACATCCAGCTGGTAAATAAAGACTTATTTTTTTTGGTAAAATGTATAAGTCTAAAATGTTTCATAATCTTTCTTTACTACATTGCGAAGAATCTCTTCTAATGTCTTCTAGACAAAAATTTAATAAATTAATCATATTTCACGGACATACGAGATTTACGATTGATTTATTATTGAGTTGGTCCAGTCCACTTGTTGCATAACATCGTCCTCGCCGCTATGACTCTGCTGTCATTAAAGACGTTGCAGCACGCGCGTAAACCAATCCCTGCTTTCCTTCTGAATTTAAACCAATCACCGAACATGTCTATAACCTCGGAAGTAATTTGTATTTGGAATCATACGTTGTTTTGATTTGAAGGGCCACTTTTTGTGTGAAATTAGTTCTGAATTATGCTTCCTGACAATTATTTCTTCGTAGGTAGCGAGTGATTCTAATATAGAATACTATGCAAAGTGAGTGATGTAAAGGCACGAGATATACAAAAAATGTGTTCTCTTGTGAAACATACAACTGTTCATTTTCTGTGATCTACCAGCGATAAAAGTGTTACAGATTAAGTATAGGTATAACAAACATTTAAGAAAAATGATACTCGGTTATCTTGTTTTTGATAATTTCATAAAATATGACAATATCACAGTATGAGAATAAAATTTAGCACCTTTTCAAAGTGCCAATTGTAAAATAATTGGTACACCATGATATGTTTCACGTGACTTTACTGGTAAAAATTAAATTCAGCATTAGAAGCTTACTCTATCTACATACTCTGTCTACGAAATGAGACCCAGACAAACGAGAAAAAAATTATTATTATTTCAAAACAGGTCTACCAGACAAAGTGATATTAAATCAAACATATTGAATATATTGAGAATCGAACAAACCGCGAAACAACCAACGGCACCACTAGTTTTATCCGTGCCCGACCCGTGGTACAACTGCGATGTCCAACTGGTTGTACTACGGAGAAGTAAAGTTACCCATGGTTCAACTCTTTTTTTATATATTTATGATTATGATCCATGGTACGACGGTGGAGTTATGTCCAACTGGTTGTTCTATGGGGAAATATCTTTACCAATGATCCAACTCATTTAAAATAATTAATTCATTTAACTAACCAAACCTAACCTAACCTAACCTAAGTGTCAATGTCAACGTTTTAATCATCAATAGACAATTAATCAAAAGAGGTAGTAATTTTATTGCACTTCAGAATTGATAGATAAACTTTCCCTGTTTATTACCAGTAGTTGGTCCATAGATAAATTCAATTCCCAGTAGTACAACTAGTTGAACCAAGGAAAGAATAACTCACTCGAGTTGAATCATTGGTAAAGATATTTCCCCATAGAACAACCAGTTGAACCATGGGTAACTTTACTTCTCCGTAAATGAAATGAAATGAAATGAAATGAAATGAAAATGAAATGAAATGAAATTTATTAATTGCAAAAACCGTGTACATAATAGATCTTATTAAGCGCACTAGTGCTTGTAGAACCACAGTTTGTCCTCTACAGACGTACAATATAATATTGTTAGTATTGATTTATGACTAACATACGACTGATATATGAAGAACATGTCAATAATTAAAAAATAAATGTCATTAATATTATTACTAAATTATAATATAAAATAAACATGTCAGCCTCAATGTATACCAAATAATTCATTAATGTCATAAAAGCATTTTTCTTTAAGCCACTTACAAAGTTTAGTTTTAAATTGTCTAATTGGTAATTCTCTTATATCTCTAGGTATCTTGTTAAATATTTTCACTGTCATAGTCACACAGCTCTTACGAGCAAGAGCAGTTTTGCATGTGGGCATCATTAACCTCGTTGGGTCTCTATATTTTGCCCTAGAGTGAGTTTGATCCTCATAGTGGTTGAAAAATGCATTATGTTCTTTAACAAAACATCCTATTTGATAAATATATAAGCCTATTAGAGTCAGTATATTTAGTTTTTTAAAAAGTGGTTTACATGACTCTAGTGGACCGATTCCACAAACAGCTCTAATACATTTTTTTTGAATTATAAAAGCTCTTTTAATATGCGTAGAGTTACCCCATAAGATTAGTCCGTAACCTAGAACTGAGGCGACGTAACCAAAATAAGCAGTCAGTGCGGTGTCTTGACCCGAAGTACGTCTTAATCTTCCAAGGGCATATATGAATCTATTTAACATCTTACATACACTGTCTATATGTGATTTTCAGTTCAGATTTTTATCTAATACGATTCCAAGAAATTTAATTTCGTCCATTTTTTCTATTCTTTCATTTTTGCATGTCAATGTTGGATTAAAAATGTCAATATTATTATAGTTTTGAAAATTAATGAATTTCGTTTTAGATAGATTAGCCCTTAAGTTATTTTGTTCTAACCAATTTATTACCGATTCTATTTCGAAATTTAGTGATGCTTCATACGATTTATCATTATTATCTGGCACTACAATAGACACATCATCAGCGAACAGTACACATTGTTTATTCGTTATATTCGGTAAGTCGTTATTGTAAATAAGGAATAATAACGGTCCCAAAATACTACCTTGGGGTACGCCGACGTTATTAGGTTTGGGACTCGATTTGAAGGCCGTTAATACTAAGTGCTCGTCAATATTTTTTACCTCTACGTATTGTTTTCGACCGGTCAAGTAGCTTGTTAACCAAACTAGACCAAGGCCTCTGATACCATAAAAATCTCATTTTTTTAATAGTATATTGTGGTCCACAAAGTCGAAAGCCTTGCTCATGTCAAAGAATACACCTGAGACGGGTATACGTTTATCAATGCACGTTATTAAACTGTTCACCAGAGCAAAAGTAGCCAATGCCGTTGATTTTTTCTTCTGGAAACCATTTTGTTCTTCTTTAATCACTTTATATGTGTCAAAGAAATTTACCAAACGCTGATGCATAGCCTTCTCAAATATTTTAGCCAAGGTAGGTATAAGAGTTATGTGTCTGTAGTTATTTAACTCTTTCTTACTGCCTTTTTTGTGTAAAGGCTTTACCACAGATACTTTTAATCTTTGCGGAAAAACACCTTCTGTTAGAGAAAGGTTAAGTAAGTATTTTAATACTGGGTATATTATGAACACACATTGTTTTAGTATATGAGTTGAAATGCCGTCATAACCCGTCGATTTGGTATTATTAAGTGAAAAAACCAGCTTTAGCACTTCAATATCAGACACAGGTTTATAAATATGGTTGAGCTGTTTTGGTAACCATTTAGTGAAGTGTCAGGTATATTAGTGTTAATTGGCTGGGGCGTGTTAGAGAGATTAATGAAGTAGTCATTGAACGCTTCCGCTATTTTAATTGGATCTCTTGTCGTATGCCCATTTACGTTAATGGCATTCATACCATCAACGGTATGCTGACAGTCCACCTTATCTTTAATAATGTGCCACGACGCCTTGCACTTATTTTTTGAATTAGATAACAATTTAAGGTTTACATTTTTTCTCGAATTATTTATACAATGTCTCAAAACACTACTATATTTCTGGTAAATTGTTTTACTGTCAGACGTTTTCAGTTTATAGCAATGATATCGCAATTCTCTTTTTCGTTTTGCTGATACTTTGATACCCTTTGTAATCCACTTAGCTGAAGATGAATTACTCTGAATTTTGTGCTTTTCTATTGGAAAACATAAATTATATAGGAGACAGAAAAGATCGTGGAAAAAATTAAATGCTCTATCTAAGTTATTTTCATTATACACATCCGTCCATCTCAGGGCTGATAAATGATTTAAAAATTTATTCACATTATCTTGGCTATAATTTCGTGACTCTATATACCATTTATTAAAACGCTTCTCTATTTTTGGGGCCGGAAAAGTGGTTGTCTGACAAGTGTCGTAATCAGAGAGGTGCATAGAATGAGTGCGGCCTACTGCTCCCTCAATATTGCTAACAATGTGTTCAATACAGTTTTTCTGTCTTGTGGGCTGTTTAATATGTAGAGTGAGGTTATAATTAAAAGCAAGTTCTTCTAAGCGTCTGGCATTCTTAGCTTCTTTTGGGTTCGGGTTCAATGTATTTATATTAAAATCACCAGCAATAATGACCTTTTTGGATTGTTTTATCACATATTTATGCAATAACACTTCTAAATTGTCAAAGAAAATATTTACATCACTAGACGGAGTTCTGTAGATACAAAGAATTATAAAATTAATCGAGGAAATTAAAACTCCACAAATCTCAAATGAGTGTTCTGCTGGTAGACCTATATCAATATCAAGTCTAATAAAACGTAGTGAGTTTTGAACTAAAATGCATGCTCCCCCTCGTTTCACACCAGCTCTAGAAAAAAAACTAGCAATTTGAAAATTTTTCATGTTAATATTTAGTTCACTACCAGATTTTACGAATGTTTCCGTTAAACAAATAATATCAACGTTTATATTATATTGTGAAAATAACTCGTCGATGCATATTTCTAGTGAGTCAAGTTTAGTTAAAACACCAGCAATATTTTGGTGAAATAAAGTTATACTGTATGACGGAGGGTTAGTCACGAAATAACTGACTGATATTCCGGTTAACGCCTTCGTTTTGGCAAGTTTTATTTTTTTGCTGAAAATAATATGGTATCGTGCCTTTTTTAACAAGATTTGTTATTGGTTTTTGTACATCAGATAGAGAGCTTTTATTATTCAGTGTTTTAAAATAATATTGTATTGTACCTTTTTTAGGCTCGGTATTATCACATGTAATTTTACTTTGGATGCTGTTTGAGGCAGTTCGATTAAGATGTGACTTAACTGAGTTTATATACATATCATTGTAGTAGCGCGAGTCTAGTATATAATTTATTTTTCTACATAGATAATTTATATATTTTACATGTGTAAACAATCGAGATATGTCTATGGATAAGAAAACACAGTTTAAGAATTGTGAACATATGTCCCTCAAATAATTGTTCAACATGTCTTCATTCAAACTTCTGTTGTTATTTACACTAACAATAAGTACATTACACCTTAACGACATGATTGCCGCTAATAACACATATTTTAACTCAGATATATTAGTATCATTCTCTCCGACGCATAATATTAACTGATCACTATCAGTAAGATCAAGTGAAAAGCATGTACTTACAATGTCCCTAGTTTTTGCAAATGGTTTTATAATAGAAGAAATTTCATATTTTTCATAACACGTCACTAAATTTCGTATTTCATTTAAGGTAGGAGATAGTCCAGCGAGTTGTTGACTACCTAATATTATTAAGCGTGGTCTCAAACTTTCATCCTGTACTCTGCGAGGTGTGTGTGGTTTATTCACATTTTGTAACTTTCTTCCTGGATTTATATGTAATCCTTGCGAGGATTTGTCGTTTTTTAATTTAGCTCCCTCTAGCGGTACTGTGACGTTTTGGGTTGGGGCTGTCACAACCGCAGACGGTAAGGGCTCACTCTTGTTGCTTGTGTCAATTTTATTTAAAGCGCCATCTATTGAAACTTGTTTGGACGATGTTTCCTTCTGGGTAACGTTTTCATAGTCTATTGGGCAAAGCCAGTTGACGAAGCTGAAGAGAGGAGACGGCAGTGTAGCGTCGACCAAAGCGGAAGTGTTAGGAGAGGTCGAGAGTTTCTACGGACAGTTATACACCTCGGTCGCTAAACCTGTTAGCAGCTCGGCCAAAGACCCAAGAGCCAAGCTGACCCGACATTATACCGAAGATATCCCGGACATCAGCCTGTACGAGATTAGAATGGCCTTGAAACAGCTTAAGAACAACAAGGCGCCTGGTGACGACGGTATCACATCTGAGCTTCTGAAAGCGGGTGGAACACCGGTACTTAAAGTCCTTCAGAAGCTCTTTAATACCGTCTTACTCGAAGGTTCAACGCCAGAAGCATGGAACAAAAGCGTGGTGGTGCTGTTCTTCAAGAAAGGTGACAACACTTTACTTAAAAATTACAGACCCATCTCGCTTTTGAGCCATGTTTATAAGCTGTTTTCGAAGGTCATAACGAACCGTCTCAGTCGCAGGTTTGATGAATTCCAGCCTCCGGAACAAGCCGGTTTCCGAAAAGGCTATAGTACCATAGACCACATCCACACGCTACGGCAAGTTATACAGAAGACCGAAGAGTATAACTTGCCTCTATGTCTAGCGTTTGTGGACTATGAGAAAGCCTTTGATTCGATCGAGACGTGGGCAGTGCTTGAGTCTCTCCAGCGGTGCCGTATTGACTATCGGTATATTGAAGTGCTGAAGTGTTTGTACAAAAACGCCTACATGTCAGTCCGAGTACAGGAGCAGAGTTCGAAGGCAATTCCATTGCAAAGAGGCGTGAGACAGGGAGACGTTATATCTCCGAAACTGTTCACCGCTACATTGGAAGACGCCTTCAAGCTTCTGGAATGGCAAGGACTTGGCATCAATATTAACGGCGAATACATCACTCACCTTCGATTTGCCGACGATATTGTAGTCATGGCAGAATCCATGGAAGACCTCAGTACAATGCTCGAAGGCCTCCATCGAGTTTCCCAACGGGTAGGTCTTAAGATGAACATGGACAAGACGAAAATTATGTCTAATGCCCATGTTGTACCTACCCCAATCCCATCAGTTGGGAACTCAGTTCTCGAAGTTGTTGACGAGTATATCTACCTGGGACAGACAGTCAAACTAGGCAGGTCCAACTTCGAGAAAGAGGTCAATCGTCGAATCCAACTCGGCTGGGCAGCGTTCCGGAAACTTCGCGAAGTCTTCTCGTCAAAAATACCTCAGTGCCTCAAGACAAGAGTCTTCGACCAATGTGTGTTACCAGTGATGACTTATGGCACTGAAACGTGGTCTCTTACTATGGGCCTCATAGATAAGCTCAAAGTCGCACAACGAGCTATGGAGAGGGCTATGCTCGGGGTTTCTCTACGTGATCGAATCAGAAATGAGGAGATCCGTAGAAGAACGAAAGTCACCGACATAGCTCAGAAGATTAGCCAGTTGAAGTGGCAGTGGGCAGGGCACATAGCACGCAGAACAGATGGCCGATGGGGCCGAAAGGTTCTGGAGTGGAGACCACGTACCGGCAAGCGCAGCGTAGGTCGTCCACCGACACGGTGGACAGACGACCTGAGAAAGGTCGCAGGACGACGTTGGATGCAGGCCGCTTCCAACCGGTCCTTTTGGAAAATCATGGGGGAGGCCTATGTTCAGCAGTGGACGTCCTACGGCTGAGATGATGATGATGATGAACGTTTTCATCAATAGCTAAATCAAGATCAATTGCGGTCGAATTTAATATTCTTTGGACTTGTTTAATCTTACTTTTTCGATTGCTGCTTCCTACAACACCTGTACAAATCTTTTTTAGTTGAGTGATTCTTAGTTGACATTCGCTGAGCTCCTGCTCTTGTGATCTTATATGCAATGATAAATTTTCTATTTCCTTATTTGCAATTTCTAGGTCAGATTTTAATTTAAAGTTTTCTTCGATAAGATCGTTTGTCTCATTAAATTCAGTTGATAGATCAGGTAAGCTTCTGACCCTTCCAGCAGATTGCATTGATATATATGACTGGTCTATGGATTCATTGGATGTTCTTCGGATGTACTTCCTAAATGTAATATTTTTTGTTTCGTTGTCCATCTTAGATGATGGAGAGAGAAACAATAACAGATTTATAAAAGTATAATAATTCAGTGGATAAAATACTTGTTTGTAGTGGATGCGGCTTTCAAAAATTTTGTTTGCTTGCAAAAATTACACCCCGCCACCAGGATTCGATCCGGGCTACGTCTAGAGATCTATCAATGCCGTACCTATAAACAGTTACGCCACGCTGACAACGGAAGGGACAGCGAAATTGTCGGTTGCCTAATGAAGTCAATACGTGGGTGAGTTATTTTATAGAAGTGCTTACAGTCCAAAGGTCAATATTTGAATTTTGGTCTCTTTGTCTAACGATGTTATCGTCGTTGTTTACATTGGTTGTTTGTCAATATTTTTTGATTTTGCACTGTATTTAGGCAGTTGTTTGTAACTCACGGTTATGGCTTACTGTCAACTGAAGACTTATTGGTCGTGATCTCTCAAATATTCCTGTGACATTGTTTATGTAGATTTTGCACTTTTTTATGATTTATTTATCTTTTTATGTAACTTCTGGTTAGGATAACATTAACACACATTAGTTGACTTGTTATAGACGATCCACAAACACTTATTGACAAAAATAACAACTAAATATTTTATTTCAATTAATCGACACAGAGGTAGTGTTTACTTAGCGGCAGTGTTGCCAGTACGTAGTACAACCAGTTGGACATCGCAGTTGTACCACGGGTCGGTCACTGTTTTATCGTACCTTTACGGCTCAACTACCTACTTTCCCATAGCTAGAAACATTATTAGACATAAGAGCTCATTTCATAATAATGTGGATACATTACCTCTTTGCTTACTTATACGTCATTAATTGTCAAAAGATTTTCTCTTTGACATTTTTACTTTCTTTGACCTTCTGTTTCCATTTGAGATTGGGATACTGATACCTATTTTTCATTTTAAATAATGCATAGACTAAAATATATACTAGGAAAAAATAATGGACGGCACCGAAGAAAGGGTAACTTTTGTGGATTTGAATGGGGGCAGTGTCGCCTTGCACGATATATATCAGTACCACAGGATTAAGACTTATAAAAACGGTTCGTCAATATTAAGATGTTCCAATTACAAAAAAACAAAATGTCGTGGTACTATAACAGAAAACATAAGTTTCCTCTATTTTCCCAATATGTAAATTTTTCACTTCTAGATTTTGTAGACTTTTTTAGCTCATTCACCAATTTAATTGTTTGTTTAAGGGTAATGTTGTAATCAAAAAGCGAGTACATACATGTGCACCCGATCAATACAAAAATAAAATTATAATTGAAAAGTTAGCTCTGAAGGAAGTTGTGAAAAATTCAGACCATCCGATTCCAAAACTTTATGCAGAGACGATAGATAAATTAAAAGATGAAGGTTTGAATTTTGTCACAAAATTGCCAGATTTGCAGAACATTAAACATGCATTGTATGACACGAGGAGAAATGCAGCTGGTATAAAAAAAAACTATAAAAACTCCGAAGAAGTGGAAATTCCAATTCAATTTAATTTTTTTTTATTGTGCGACTATTATTTTGACGACAATCTAATTTTAATTTTTTGCTCACCTGAATCGCGAACATTGCTTCCTCAAGTAAAAGAATATTTTATTGATGGCACCTTCAAAAGCTGTCCAAAACCATTTTTGCAACTGTTTACTATACATGGTGACTTTGGGAGCACACACAAAACAATTAATATTAAACCACTAGTATTTATTTTGATGTGTGACAAAAGGCAGTCTAGTTACACTCTAGCACTAGATATGATTAAATCACAAATTCCCGAATGGGATATTTCCAAAGTTCATTGTGATTTTGAAATCGGAATAATAAATGCCGTTACAGAAGTTTTTCCAGAAGCTACTGTTAAAGCGTGTTATTATCACTGGAATAAAAACATAATGGAAGAAGGCAAAATTACAAGGCTACAAAATAAAACCCGAAAAATGTATAATCGGCCTTACAGCTGCTTTGCCTTTATTGCCGTCAGATAGCATACTAGAAAGTTGGAATTTTGTAAAGAACGAAATTAAAAAGAAAGGATTAAAAATGTCTAAATTTATTAGTTACATTGAGAAAAGGTTTAAAGTAAATAATTTCATTGCAATTTTGGGGGTATTTGGAGAGCGCCACCGAACAAATAATTATTTGGAAGGATGGCATGGAAAGCTCAACAAGTCCATCAATAAAAATACTGTAAATTTGTTACGTTTACTTAATGTACTCAAAGTAACAGTTTCAAACGCAGAAGTGCAATTGTATAAATATAACACATCAGGGCGCAAACGCGCAAACAATCAAATATTGAATGATGATGTCATAAGGACTATTCAGATGGAATGTATAAATGGTGAAATTTCACTTGGGCATGCATTAGATCAGTTACGATAAATACATTTGAGTCGAGATAAATAAAAGACAAGACTCTTAGTTTCTCAGACGTTCCATCAGTGTTACTACTCACAATGTTGAAATTTATCTTTTTAAGCTATTGCATAGCTTCTATCGCGGGCCTTGAGCGTCATCACAATAATTGTGATGCTGTTCACGGACTTGTACTGTTTTAATAATTATTATTAATTAAACCAATTAACTAATAGATAATGACCAGTCGAGCAGTAGCTATATCTGTCAATTGCCTAATTTTATGAACCGCATATGCAGCTGAGCTCAGTCTTCCAGATAGTGCATCAATATGAGGACCCCATTGTAATTTAGAGTCTATGCTAATACCTAGAAAGACTATTGCCTTGTCAATTTTCAATTTATTTCCGTCGAGTAATACGATTGGCTCTATATGTCTTACATTAGGCATGGAAAATTTTAAACATTTCGTTTTCTTTGCGTTGAGAAGCAGGTTGTTTGCGGCGAACCAATTTGAAACAATAGTTAACGCGTTGTTGACTTGAACTAGTTCTCTATCTTTCCTATTTACTTTAAAAATCAGAGAAGTATCATCCGCAAAAAGAACTATGTCAGCAAGGCCCTCAACCATATGTGGTAAGTCATTGATATATGCTAAGAATAAGAACGGACCCTAGATCGACCCCTGTGGAACCCCCATTCTGACCAAAGATCCAGAAGATGTCACGCCATTAATGCCAACTTTTTGCTGCCTATCAGATAAGTATGATTCTACAAGATTCAGAGCAGCTCCACGAATTCCATAGTGGTGTAGCTTATAAATTAGAGTGCGGTGCTCTACACAGTCGAAAGCTTTGGAGAGATCACAAAATACGCCAATGGCATCCTGTGAGCTCTCCCAAGCCTCCAGCACATGCTTGACTAACTGGACTCCTGCATCTGTTGTTGATCTGCTTTTCGTGAAACCGAACTGATTTTCGTGTAAAATCGTATGTTCATTAAAATGAGACAAGAGTTGTTGAAGCATTATCTTTTCGAATATTTTGCTCAAAGCCGGAAGCACAGAGACCGGTCTATAATTTGAGGGGTCGGCCTTACTACCTGATTTAAAAATAGGGGTGATTTTACTCATTTTCATTAGGTCAGGAAATGTACCTCTATCAATACATAAATTAAATATGATCATCAAATGTGGCGCTATAACTTCTATTATTGACTCTAGCATTTTTACGGATAATCCCCATAAATCCTCTGTTGCTTTAACGTTTAAACTTTTAAATGTTTTTATATATCGATGAATATATCGATGTATTGGTTCTGAAACTGTCTGATTATTACTTACAAGGACGCATGCAATGTCTTTTGTTTTTTTTCCGGTCTCCTTATCTATGGTCTTCCAAACTGTTTTTTTTTTAATTTATACCTCACCTTGGTTATCAAATACTGTTTTCGTGAAATTTATCTACATGTTTTATAAAATATACAGACAATGTTGTACGTTGGATAGAGAGATATAGTATCTAGAAGTTTATGGCTAAATCTTCCAGATCTGCAATCGCATTTCATGAGATTATTGTTCATTATATAACTCACTCATTGGAAGATCGGATTATTCAACAGTTTATTTAAAAACTAGAAATCGTTTTTGCAATAACATTTATTGCTTTGTTAAGTTGACACAGGTGATCGTTATGTTTAAGTACAATACTTTTAATTATTGTTTGACACCATAACTGCAGCACCATATTTTGAGATACTGCAACAGGTGTGTTACAAGAATACAGGCGGTTATAAAGACCATGTCTAGTGCAGCACAATACCTTTTAAACCAGTACGATAGGTCGATAATTTCATAAATATTTTTGTAAAATGCAATATTTTCAAAGAATATGAATCTGCATGCCCATATCTGTTAAATGTTATAAAGGGCACAGTGTAATTATTGTATTTTAAAATTGATACCGTAACGCAGTGATAGGAGCGAAAAATAAATTGTCTATTGTAGGTAATAAGTGTAGACATGCATGAAAATTGTGTTACCATTAGTAATACAGTATATACAATATATATATAGCAGTGCAATAGATAGCAGCACAATCCTTAATTATTGTTAAGATTAGTAAAACTCAACTGTCTATCTTTTATGGCATAAAATTATAAAAAAAAACTTTTACACTTATTGTTATCAGTCGAATAACTACGTAAATTGTACATATTTAATTATTATTATTTAAGTGGACAGCAGCTGAAATAAAATGTTCAACTGCAAAACCGTTTATTTATTATTTATCCGCAATAATGATGGTTGGAATCGCCCTGAAATTTTAGACCAATTGAAGGGCACAGGGGAAAAACATGCGATGTCACATTTTTATCTTTTTTAAACTGGCAATGCCATTATGTAGTTCAAAATGTGAAGAACAAACCGCCAAACCACGTTTTGCAGTAACATGAATAGTCGCGGCGTAATCTTCGTTCAAAAATATTGATACAGTGCAAAAACAAGCAATGTCAACGTCATACAGCAGAAAATTATGCTAGAATGTCTATGTTCTATGTCCATGGTTGTCATGTTAATTTGACGTTTGTTTTGGTTGGATTTTGAGGTTATTTCGTTTATTGTGTTTTGCAGCGAGCAATTGCATAAAGAAGTACATTATTCTTGAAAATGTCCTCGGAAGAGGGAAATGAGGTTAATTTAGAGAAACCTACCAAGAAACGTAAGCGTTACGGCCGGTTGTCGGACGTTAGTAAAACAATTAGACTTCAAACTCATGAAAGTGGCCAAAATTGTAATTGCAAGAGATACAAGTGTTTTGAAGCTGTTAATGAGGAACAAAGGGCTAGAATTTTGAAAGATTTCAACCTACTGCCTTCTAGGGATACACAAAACCTTTATCTATGTGGTCTAATAAGTGTATTGGACATTCAAAGAAGACGACCTAGAAAAGACGAGTCTGAAGCTAAGTTACACACAGCAAGTTACGCCTACAGATTGAGAGTTGTAGACGAAACACAGAAACTTGATATACCGGTGTGTGCTTCAGCATTTATTTCTTTGCATGGTATAACAACGCAAAGACTATGTACCATAAAAAAATCGTTACTTGTAACAGGCAAAGCCCCAAGCGATATGCGAGGAAAACATAGCAATCGTCCTAAAAAACTGAGTCTAGTGCTTAAAACTAAGGTCATGGATCACATAAGGTCATTTCGTGGACGAAAAAGTCATTACAGCTTACATGATAGCTCAAAAGTTTATCTGCCAGAGGAGTTAAATATCAAGAAAATGTATGAAATGTTTGAAGACAAACACCAACTATCCTACGAATCATATAGATCTATATTCGTTAATAATTTTAACATAGGATTTGGATATCCAAGAAGTGACACATGCAGTACTTGTGATGAATTTCTGGCTAAGATAAAGGCTCTCAAATTAAATCTGAAGAATGCTACTGAATCTGAAAGAGATGACATTGCAGAAGAAGTAAAAAAATTAGAAAATGAGAATAAGTTACATAAAATGAAGGCAAATGTTTTCTATAAGCGGAAAAGAGAAACTAGGCTTCAATGTCAAACGTCCTTAATAAGGGAAGCTATTGCAATGGACTTTCAAAAAAATTTAAGTATGCCGAACATTACCACAAATGATGTTTATTATAAAAGACAGTTAACCCTGAATCTTTTTAACATACATGAACTATCTACATCTAAATCGTATTTCTTTAGCTACCCAGAAACAGTAGCAAAAAAAGGATCTGATGAAGTGTGTTCATTTCTTCATCACTATATATTTAATATGCTTGATAAAAATACTCGGGAGCTGGTGATATTTTGTGATTCTTGCGGTGGACAGAATAAAAATTATACTGTGTTTCGTTATATCCACTATGTTATACACAGGGCAAAACGCTTGGATATGATCAAAATCATATTTCCCATTCGTGGGCACTCATATCTAGAATGTGACAGAAATATGGGTTGCATAAACCAGAAATCTCCCTGCGAAACGCCTGATGATTGGGTAAAAGTGATTCGTGATGCTAGAAACAAGCCATGCCCCTTTGATGTGATTGAAGTTGACCAACCACTTGTCAGAAAATGGGCAAACTTTTTGTCACCAATGTATTTGAAGGCATGTCCTTTTTTATCTCGACCCATAAGAGAAATAAGGGTTGAAAAGGACCATCCAAGATTAATTTTTCACAGAGAACATTACAATGCATCTTGGACATCCGCTATTCTCACGGCACCTAAAAAAAGTGTAGGTCCCGTAATGACTCTCATAGTGTTGGTGAGTCAGAGTTTTTATTGCCTGAACAATCCTATAGTGAGAGCCTTCCAGTTTCAAAGCCAAAATTCCTGGATATCCAGGCCCTGTCAAAGTTTTGTGGACCGAGAGCTAAGGAATACTTCTCAGGGATAAAGTATAATGAATGATGCTTAGATAAACAAAAGTAGGTACAAAAAGTATACCTATGTAACAAATTTTGGAAAATATATATTCATTCAAATAATATGTTTTTCTTTTATTTCTATACTTAATGTACTTAATCTACTTTGTAAGGATCTACAAAATTAGTTTAGAAATTACTAGGTCATCATTGGGAGATTGCATGTTTTTCCCCTGTTTTCCTTGGACATTGCTTGTTTTTTTCCTGTGTTTTCTGACTTTGTTTAGTTTTTTTAGCTTACTCAATAAGAAAAAGAAAAACAAGATTTTATTTTATTATACACCCAAAACAAGTATATTTTCTTTATAATTTCATTTTTTTATTTTAGTTACAGTATAAATGTTTTATTTTGTATGGATTCAAAGTTTAATTTGCCATTTTCTCAGTTCATTGTCTTTGTGACATGGCATGTTTTTCCCCTGTACCCTTCAATTGCAAGCTCCATATTATGAAATCACTCGATTATTATTATTTTAATAACAATGAATTGTTAATAAAATAATTATTTGATAGATCACAAAATAGGATACTTGAAATATTTATCAATTATATTGAGAGATGTCAAATTAAAAAAAAAAACGCCAAGGTCTAAACTGTAACAGCAAAGATCCGTGTTTTTTTCAAGTAGTCGTAAGTGTCAAATCAAAATCATAAAACACGACATCAACTGTCACTAAAATAGCTGTCATAGCTAAGACCTATCTCGGTGCTATTTTTAAGTCGAATGTATACTAAGTATGAAATCGAAATCACTAAATACGTCATCAACTGTCACTTTGACAACTGTCACAACTAAGACCTATATCGGTGCTATTTTTAAGTTGAATGTTATCTAAGTGTGAAATCAAAATCACTAAATACGACTTCAACTGTCACTATGACAGCTGTCATACCTAAGACCTATCTCGGTGCTATTTTTAAGTCGAATGTTATCTAAGTGTGAAATCAAAATCACTAAATACGACTTCAACTGTCACTATGACAGCTGTCATAGCTAAGACCTATTTCGGTGCTATTTTTAAGTCGAATGTAATCTAAGTATGAAATCAAAATCATAAAATACGACTTCAACTCTGTCACTATGACAGCTGTCATAGCCAAGACCTATATCGGTGCTATTTTTTTGCATAGATAAGAGCTATATCGGTGCTATTTTTAAGTCGAATGTTATCTAAGTGTGAAATCAAAATCACTAAATACGACTTCAACTGTCACTATGACAGCTGTCATAGCTAAGACCTATTTCGGTGCTATTTTTAAGTCGAATGTAATCTAAGTATGAAATCAAAATCATAAAATACGACTTCAACTCTGTCACTATGACAGCTGTCATAGCCAAGACCTATATCGGTGCTATTTTTAAGTCGAATGTTATCTAACTGTGAAATGAAAATCACTAAATACGTCATCAACTGTCACTTTGACAGCAGTCCCAACTAAGACTTATATCGGTGTTATTTTTAAGCCAAATATAGTCTAAGTGTGAGATTAAAATCATAAAATACGACTTCAACTGTCACTTTGACAGCTGTCATAGCTAAGACCTATATCGGTGCTGTTTTTAAGTCGAATGTTATCTAAGTGTGAAATCAAAATCATAAAATACGACGTCAACTGTCACTATGACAGGTGTCATATATAAGAGCTATATCGGTGCTATTTGTAAACAAAATTTAATATAAATGTGAAATCAAAATCATAAAATATGACACCAACTGTCATTTTGACAGCTGTCACAGGTAAGATATAATATATCTATACAACCAGTTGCGCCTACGCGAAAAAAAAGTTCAAAAGGCTCAACTAGTTAAGCCTCGTGTTTTAATCTAGGTCCCAGTTGAGCCTTCGACACATTTTTTTCCCCTAGGCACAACCAGTTGAGCCTACGGGAAAAAAAAGTCCGAACGGCTCAACTGGTTGAGCTTCGCAGTTGAGCCTAGGGCCCTAAACGTGATTGTTTACTAATAGCGACTGCGTAGCTAGCGTTGGTTGCAGGCCGCTTCCAACCGGTCCTTTTGGAAAATCATGGGGGAGGCCTATGTTCAGCAGTGGACGTCCTACGGCTGAGATGATGATGATGAATAGCGACTGCCCGTCGCGTAGTAGGCTCGACCTTCGGCCTTGCCGTAACGTCCCATATTTCTTGGTTTTTCTTTCATAATAACCTTCTCCTGATAATGATAAACACAACAAAAGAAGAATTAGCGAGATTGACCAGGAGAAATTGGGGTTGTGTCTATTATAAATAGATAGGTACCTATACTGCGCCCATCGCCCAGGACCATTAGATTAAATATTTCGTTTAATTTCACTTGCACTGTAGCCCTTTGAACCTTAACGCACAGCTGAACTCAGTAGTTTTGAAGTTAGTAGCATACATTACTCCTTCTTTCAAGGAAAAATGTCCAGCACTGCGATGACAGCAATACTTTGCCTACCAGCCAATTAAGATTACGACAACCTTTTATGCAAGGCAGAGAAGTTTTCAGGAATTTAGCTCAAGATCCTTGGATCGATCGAAGTCAATTTTATCAATATGTCGTCCGTCATAATGATATGATACCGTCATAATCTAAAAATAACAATACTTACATAAAAGCCTGATTATTCTGTTATCCATAGCAAAAACAATAAAAATAATTCACTTAGTTTTTCGAATTAAGCCAAGTATAGGTTTGTTTTTCCACGAATGAAAAAGTTTTTTTTTTCTAAAGTATAATAAGTGCATATCAATCTTAAAGATTCATTGATAGAAAATAAGTAAGTATTATCCGTTTACTTAAGACTTTTTGGTTTCTTCGCTGTCCAGTTGTATTATAGTCAGCAGGTAGGACATATACTTATAGTAATACAATACTTTTTATACCACCTGCTCCATTGTGTCCAATTACATATCACGCAATCTCGACGTAAAGCAAGGCATTTTATCCCCGGGGCTGTAATGTTTTATGAAACTCCCATGGGTGTAAAGTGATTTGGATT
The DNA here is from genome assembly GCA_917880725.1 of Selenia dentaria. Taxonomy (NCBI): domain Eukaryota; kingdom Metazoa; phylum Arthropoda; class Insecta; order Lepidoptera; family Geometridae; genus Selenia; species Selenia dentaria. The sequence continues at coordinate 10,340,589 of OU862898.1, read as the reverse complement.
TGGAACGTAGTTGTAGGAAAACTCTTAGTACGGGCATTGAAAAGAGAGTTTATTTGAATATAGAATCGGCCACGGCAGCCACCACATAGTCCACATACTATGTGGTGGCTGCTGACAGTAGTGACGCAGACAGAAAAAAAAGAAAATAGGTGCGATTGTAATGAATTCAGAACGAAAAACGGTGTTTGATTGGTGTTAATTTAACAACTTCAACGTTATAATTTTGAACATGGTTGCATATAACTATGCCGAATTATCAGGAGCTCCAATAGCAACTAAATCGTGGTCTACATCCCGAGAGTGCGAATTATAACTTGACAACCATGAAAGTCTAAAATAGTGTTTCGATAAAATGTTCCTTCCGAAAATATTCCCTCCGTCCCTCCATAACTGGACAAATGTGTCTAATTTGAATATTAACTATAATGTAGCGCGAGCTTAATTTTGGGTTGATTGTGAACAAAGCGTAACACGAGCGCGTTCGGTTTTCTCCGCACACCTCCGCCCTGCTCGACAGAGAGAGAAAAAAGAGAGAGACGCACCGCCGCGCGAGAGACTGCGCCCAGTAATCTGTGACTGCGCATAGAGTAAATTATAATATATATTTGTTCTAAGCTCTCGGTAGAGATAGAGAGTTAAATATTCCTTGGTTCTAAGTGAACAGCGTGTGCGACTGCGTCGCGTGTGAAAATCTGTTTATTCCCGGTCGTTTTTATGTATAACTAATTAGTGAATTGTAAATACCTACCTATTGTGCGATTATACTGCTTCGTTCGTGAGAACCCGTTTTTTTCTTATATCGATACCCTAGCTGTAAGGAAAAGCACAAAAGAGAACTATATAGTGACGCCCAACTTGAGGCCGCGAACGAAAGTGTGAAAAATCGGTAAAACTTTGTGAAAACATATGTGAAGTACAAAAGAACGATTAAACGAGTACCGTGAGTTGTCTACGATAGTGAACTTTGCTAATTACGACGATTGCAGTCAGGGAAACGTAAAAACATAACACACGGGCGAGTCCATTATTCAAAACCGCGCGCTGGAGGCGGACGGAACGTCAACGAACCGACGACGACGCGACAGCTGAACGCTGGCACTGTGGAAGCGGGAAAGTCCATTACACAACGATAAGAAACAAGATGATTTCTGGTCGAGCGACGAGTTTACTCCGTGAATGAAGCTTTTATCACAGAGGAGACGTCTACTTTCATCCGACCAAGTCAAAAGGTCAACTTGTAACAGTAAAAATAGCAGTTTATACCTATCTACCTACCACAATCAAGCTTGCGAGCGTAGGTACATTTTCATCCTCTCCCTCTACCTAACTACATATCGTACCTACCTAGGTACATAGATAGGTATACCTACTTATCATCTAGTGAGCGTATACTCATACATTAATCATGCCGCCATAACGACGAGTGGAGAAAGACGATTCCGCCTCTGATACCGATGATGCAGACCAGAACAGGACGGTAGTATCATCACCCGGCATTACAATGACCGAGAACATGCTGCAATCCCTGGTGTCCAACATCACGCGAAGTCAGGCTGAAGCCTCAGACAAAATAAAAAAGTCAAGACAGAATGTTGTAAACAGAAAAGTGAAACCGGTAAAACTACGCCTCGCCGTGTACATACACAATTACACACACACACGCACAACGAAACTACGCCTTGACTCGTCAGTCGAACTATCGCTGCGCGTGGAAGCAACACGTAAAGTAAATCAACAAATTTACCAGTCAAAATGCCGAATTGTGTCGTGAAACGGTGTATAAAACAAACATCAAAATATAAAAAGAAGGATGGAATCACATTTCACACGTAAGTAACTTGAAAACCAATATTTTAAATAAATAAAAATAAAGGTTATTGCTTGGAACATGGAAAGTGTTGCCATGGTAAAGCCTGTAAGGTTTACCCTATTATTGGGTAATCTTAATATTTAGTATATATGTTACGTTAATACGGGTACGTTTTTATAATAGTTTATCAACGTGTTTTAACCGACTTCTAAAAAGAAGTAGGTTCTCAATTAGACTTTTCTTTAAATATAATATTGTATGACACTCGACGCAATATCTTTATACAAAACCGGTTCCGTCATTTGAAAGCAAATAAAAAAAATAGGCAATTCTTTTTTTTATTTTTAGTTTATTTTCAACCGACATCTAAAAGGAGTAGGTTCGCAATTAGGTTCTATTGTTTTAAATACTTGTTACCTCATAAGTCCGTTATTTATAAACCGATTTGAACCATTATTTTTTTCTAGGAAACCTGATACCTTTAATATGGATTCGCATTAATTTAACACTGGATTTTCAATTTCGTACATATTGAAGGCGGTTATGTATTTTTGTAAAAATAAACCATATATTTCTATTGAAGTCTTTTGTTTTTAGGGTGTATCTATATTGAATGTTGTTGTGTGTAGTTAGTATGCGGAAAGTTATACGAGATGGTCGACCAGTCTTTGTCATCACGCGATTTTATAAACCAGTCGTAGAAGAAAAATGCAAAGCAGGATTCATAGGTAAAAAATATTGAAAGTTTAAAAGCGCTTTATACGAAGTACATAGAAAATGAAAAAAGGCTGTTTTTTTATCTACTTATAAATTAAGCCAGGATCATTTGGAGATTCTATTTACGTCTATTAGGATGCATGGAGGGTTCAACGATAACCCTAACGTAAGACAGTTTAAAGCAAGCTACAAAAAATACTATGCCATTTAGAATTAGTAATTGTGTTCCTTTAGAACACATAGCAATACTTAATTGCACTTCAACAACTAAAATTATAAATAGCACTTCATCGTCGTATAGACACGAAGAAGAAGAAGAAACCATTGAAAATTCTTCGTTGCAACTTCTTAATGAAATTGTTAATGAATCATTTGATTGGGCCAGTTGTTAACATGACAATTCATATTATGGTGACTACAGAAAAATGATAATTGGTTACACATCTGGAAGTACCTACAGTGCACTATCTTGTTAAAACCATAAAATGCTCTAAATGTTAAGATGCCTTGCAGGCTAATGAGTAACTTTATTTTCACAAGCTCATCAGTTTAAAAAACAAAGGCGGTCTTCGCTTCCCGTCTAAGGATCTTTTTGACATTTGTGTCACTTGTGAAGCAGTTGTTCGAAAATTATTGAATGAAAATATTGCAAAAACCGCAGAAAATCAACACCAAACTATAGTCTTGAACATATTAAAGAAATTCATTGGAAACAATCAGATTCTTATCAATTTAGAGTCAAAACATGAATATGTTGGGCAGGAACATAAACTTAATTGAATACGGTGTGTAATTGAGAAATACTTAAACATTAGATTCCACCATATTGCTAAATTAGAAAGTATTTTTAAATCAGTGCAAAGTAAACGACAAGTGTACAAAAAATTTATTCAGCATAAAGGTTTTTAAATAAAACTAGCAGTTACACCGAGTAATTTTATTTCTGAAACTCTTTGTCTTTTCTCTTTCACTACCCAATGCCACTACTTTTTACCGACACCTAATGTAGGAACACTATTATTATGTTAAAACTAATAACGTTATAACTTTATTAAATTTATAACGTTAATAATTTGATAACGTTATTTTTATGGGGTAATTTAAATTATCATGGCAGCACCGATTCACGCACTACATGCATAGAAAACCGGCCTCACTGCTCTGTTCACAACATTCTGTCTTGACTTTTTTATTTTGTCTGAGGCTGAAGCTAATCGGATACTCATAGAAAGCATATTGTCCAGAAATAATGAGCAGTTGATACGCACATCATCGTCAATACCCGATGTACAACCTTACTCGGGTAATTTTGCGAAATGTACGGCTCGCTTTGAAGGTACGTCTAAAAACGCAGATGAGCTGGAATCGTTTATCGACGCCGTAGTGATTTTTAAGGAGTGCACCAATATCAGTGATGAGCACGCTCTGAGAGGGTTAGGTACCGATGTTGCTGGTTGGCGAGGCTGCCGTGTGGTGGCAAGGAGTACAGTCGTCGGTGACATCGTGGGAGGAGGCGTTGCGACGACTACGAGGAATGTACGGAGTGCCGCGACCCGCGTACAAAATATTTCGGGACATTTTCGCGTTGGAACAAACAGACGAACGAGCCGACGTTTTTGTTTGCAAAGTGCGCGCTTTGTTATCAAAGTTACCATATGTTGTGCCTGAAATAATGATGATAGACATTGTTTATGGATTGTTAGATCATAAGATCAGAGAACGAGTACCCACCTCGCGATGCGGTGGACGGACTCGAACAACTCATCACGAAGGTCAGGTTAGTCGAGGAGACCTTGGTGGAGGTGAGTGCTTCTTGTTCCTATAACCATACAAGCCGATCCGTGACGTGTAGCCGTTCAAACTCAACCCACAATTCTGATTCCGCGAACGCGATTTTTAACCCATTAAGTGCTACTGTAGGTCCATCGGAAAAGTCCGGTACCACTTTGATTTCGTCTAGAAATGCGCACGACGTGCCAAGTGTTGATGTCCCGCGCGTTTCAAGTAAAGTTACTAGTTACACTAGTGATGGGAATCATAATCAACGTATCCGGCCAAAATGCGTATATTGTAAACTTTTCGGTCATACGGAGGATGAGTGTCGTAATAAGTTAAAGAAAGACGATAATTTGAATAAATCGGGGAATAGTACGCAAATACGTTGCTACGGATGTGGTCAAGTGGGAGTCTTACGTTCTAAATGCGATAAAAACAACAATTATTTATTCAGTTTAGGCATCATAGACACTCTTATGAACGTCAAAAATTTTAAATGATTCTACCGCTGTCTTCGGAAAAGAACCACCGCCGAGAAGAAGCAGCAAGAAACTCGTGGGCCATTATTTTTTCAAGTCTTTGTACATTGAGGTTACATATGAGTAGTATTAAAATAACAAATTTATTCAATAGTTGGCTATTAGGCAGAAGTGGAAAGCTTCCAGGCATCTTTGTCTTCTAAGTAGTGACTCAATTTATAATAGGCTTTTTTCATTAGTATATTTTTGACACGTAACTTGAATTTCCCTTCAGTGAGCTCAGTAATGTCTTTCGGGATTTTATTATAGAAACGTACACAATTGCCTAATTTCAAATTCAAATTCAAATTCATTTATTTCAGATATAAGTCCATACAATTAATCAATTACACATAAAATACATAAGCACACTAAAAAAAAAAAAAAAACAAATGTCACAAAATTAAATAAACACAAAAATACATTTGTCATCTTAATCTAAATTTAGGTTTGGATCCAGAGTGCTCAATGTGCATCCTGGTCCAGTGCTGCATTATTTGGCAGTCAAGATCCATCCTCCAGGCGAACAGCTGCAGGTAGCCGTTGGAGCTGGCCCGCAGGCGACGCATCAGGGAGGCGACTCGTTTGCGCATGATCGCAGAGAAACCGTCTATATGCGCATCCGCAAACATCCCTGACGCGCTACACCACGGTGGCAGCCCCATCAGCGCCCTGAAGGCATTATTGTATTGTATGCGCAGGGTGTTGTATGACTTCTTTGTATGCTTGACCCACAGGCTGCACGTGTAAAACGATTGGCAGTACGCT